>CM036598.1:5022500-6507500 GCA_020745705.1 Hemiprocne comata
GGCAAGCTGCAGCCCGCCCCCTCGGGCCATTCCTCACCCACCATCATCCATTTCCAGCCTCAGCCTCAGCCGGGCCCTATTTGGGGCTCGGTCCCAGGGCTGCAGAGGGTCGGCAGCAGCGCCGGTGCCGGACGGGCAGAAACCCACCCACTGCTGGGGCGGCCGCCGGGACACCCCTCGTCCCGTCGATCTGTTGTCCCCTCCCCGGTGACAGGGAGCCACGCTTTCCGCCTCTGGCACAACTCAGCGTAGCCCGGGCTGCACTGAAAGCTCTTTGCTGTTCTTTTGGGGAGGCCCCTTTGTTAACCTTTTTTCCCCCACATTCAAGAAAATGTTTTTAAATTGTCTAAAAAGCCAACAACGTAGAAAATACCACAAGGCCAGGTGTCCCCGGGTCACGTTGCTGCCTGTCTTGTGCCTGCCCACAGCCTCCTCACCCACAGACATCCCCCGTACCCCCAGCTGCTCCTTGCTCTTCCAACGATAACATCTCCCAAGGGCCAGCGGCCGTGAACTGCTGCGTGCTTCGCCCTCCGCCCCAGCGCCCATTTTGGGCATGGGGTTACCCCTCGCACCTTTTCCTCCCCCTAATCGAGGTTTCACCCCATGTGCCGGTGCCAACGCGCTGAAGGCGAGAACCACTATAGGCGATCGATGCCCCTCACCGCCTGATACTGACTGGTACAGCTCTGCTGTAAAAACCGGCCGTGGAGACAGCAGCGGGTACGGCGGGGCAAAGGCCGCCGGTACAGCCAGCTCCTCTCCCAAATCCCTTCCAAAACATACGGGGCCAGACCCGGGCTCCCGTGCGCACAGGAGTTTATAAACGCGTACTTCCTTCGTCAAGTCCTAACACCATCTGGTTATCTGCCCAACGGAGCACGCTGGGGTCTGTTACCCGCCTTGCAGTATTTTTTTGCAGCTCAGCCCCGTCGTGGCCGACAGCTGAGGGGAGCCGAGGGCGAAGTGGGGCGGCCCCCTCGGCCCGGGCACACCGGCCCGGCTCCCCCTGAACAACTCCCTACAGTTTCATCCGGCGTTATTGCAGATCCAGCCCCTTCCACCAAACAACAGATGCAGCCTCTAATGCAAATATTGCCATTTCCCTGCTGAATTAGCCTTGTCACTTAGCCCAGAAGCTGGCAGCGTTAAGCCAGCCTGCATTTTAATTTGGCCCTGAAGTTACTTATTTCATTATTGATCAAACATAATGCTGAATCAATGTTCATCTTGTTACCTGGGCCATTTCCATGTAATACAGTGATAGCACTGCCTGGAGTTACTCATTCCCATCCCAAAGTGACTTTACCATAAAATCAATGCTTGTTTGTTACTGATATAAGGCAGCATCCGTGGGATGAAGAGCAAATAAAGCAGTTACGCCTTTGCGATCTAAAAGTTTGGACAGAATATGTACATGAATAGAGACTTTGATATTTAAATGTATTTTATCGGCATCAAAATCATCCTACCCAGGCCGATGGGACAGAAAATCTCAGGCTGCAAGATGACGGGCTTTGATACTGTAGGTGTTGCCATTTGTAAACGCTACCTGGGACCTAATGGGGGAATCGTTTCTAGACCAGAGTATCATTACACGGCAGATGTGGGCTGTAAGCTCTTCCGGGCAGGGACTGTTTTGGAAAAACAGTAATTAATACAATAGTAATTAATGATTGTGTCACAAGATTAGACTCCGCGCAGCGTTATCTTCAGCGCAGCTGCTGCTCCTTTTCTTTTCTTGTGTTTTCCCCTCCAGCTAATAAACCTAGTTACAAATTACACGAAGCTGTCCGCATCCCCGGCTCTCCCATGCTGAAACCTCTCATCGGGGGTGCCACTCTCTGCTTCCACGCAGACACCAAGAGCATCCTTTGAGCTGGATGTCCCTCGCAAGGAGAGGCCGCACGGCCAGGTCCCGTCCCGTCCGCGCCCCCCGCCTCGCCCTCCCCACAGATGCACCGACTCCATCCCGAGGGAGGCACTTCCCGGAGGACTGGGAACGAGGGTACCCAGCCGGGGAAGCCGGAGAGGAACCATCCCCTCGGGACCGTCCCACATCGACGACCCAGGGGCAGGTCAGCGCCCGGGGCCGCCCCAGCCCCCGCCGTGCGGGAAAGCAGCTCCCGCTGCGCCGTGCTGGAGGCTCCGCCGAGGGCGTACCAGGGAGCGGAGTAGCAGGAGTGGAATAATCTGGGTCTAAAGCTGCTTGGTAAAGCTCGAGAAACCCGGGATATCCCCGGGTCCGGTTGTACAAAGGCTGCAGACCTCCCGCTGGATCAGGGGCCGCACACAACCCCGCAGCCGCAGAGACAGGAGGGGGCTCGGCGGAAAGAGGGGACGGAAAATGGCGAGGCTAAGTTTCCCACAGTTGAGAGTGCACTTTCTGCCGGTTCCTGCGCTGCCGAGGAGCTCCGGGAACATCCCCCGCGGGGAATATCCCTTGCCGGGCGGGAGGCAGGGCCGCGCTGCCACCGGCCAGGCACAAAGGCCACTCGTTCCGATGGAAAGCCTAACCGGGTGCATAAAATATATTGGCAGAAAATTAGTGAATTGCACTAACAGATTGTAAATCATCTAAA
This sequence comes from Hemiprocne comata, assembly GCA_020745705.1. Classification (NCBI taxonomy): domain Eukaryota; kingdom Metazoa; phylum Chordata; class Aves; order Apodiformes; family Apodidae; genus Hemiprocne; species Hemiprocne comata. Next base: position 5,025,083 of record CM036598.1, read on the forward strand.
CGGTCAAACCACAGATATGAATCACAAATTCCTATAAAGATTAATGTTTCCTAAGATTCACAGCAATTATGCACTTTTTGGACAAAAGCCTCCTGCGCGCTGCTTTATTTCTGAAGTCTTTCCAGGTTTCGGTGGGGTTTTTAATGAACGATTTACCAAAGGAAAGGTTTTATTAACACCTCTAAAAACTATAAAGTTGAAAGGGAGGGAGAAAGGGAGCAGATAGGAAGTTAGGTAACACAATATACTGACCTATTGGCAGCGGTCCGAACGCAAATCAGAAAAGCACCACAACGGTGGGAAAAAAAACAGAACACAAACCCTCAGAGAAATGGAAGGGAAAAAATAACAGCAAGAGGCCAGCCTTGCCCGAGCGGGGACGAGCTGCTGCTCAGAGCTGTCCCCGGAGCCTTCAGCATCCGCTTATGGCCCCTTACCTTTGCTTACCCCCTTGTGGTACACAGCGTAGACTGGTCTGCTGAAAAGCAGCAGCAGAAGGAGGAGAACACGATTGTGAGCAGAAAGGGGACATTATTTCTCGAGGAAATAGGCTGGCAGGGAGTGTACGGGACTTCAGGTCTCTCAGGCACTATTTTTCCCTTCTCGCCTCTGTGCAGAACTGGAGATGATAGTTGGGGCTGCAGGTAACAGAGTCTGCTCTTATTCAATTTTCCTAAATGGCCTGGAGAGCACTTAAAAGCCCAGAGAGCTTCTGGCCAGCATTTTCTTATTAACTAATTTCACTTCGATCCTATTAAAGTGCATGCTTTATAACCTTCAAATGAACCTCTCCCTTTCCCTCTTCCTCTCCCTTCTAAAACAAAGCCATTACAATTTAATGACAGAGTATAGCCTTTAAAAATCGTGGTCCCTCCATTGCTAATATTGCAGGACGGGTGTGACACGAACAGCCCCGGAGCACCCACTGCTGCTGCCCCCCTCCCTGCACCCCAGCATCCACACACACTCCCAGCACCCGGGCACGCTCGGCCGAGGCTCTGTAGTCCCAGGGCCCAGAAAGAGGCGGCAGAGCCAAGGGGAGCCGTGGGCAGAGGGCGCTAGAAAATGGGGTTGGGGAGATTTGCTTTATTTCACTTTGGGAAAATCTCTGCAATAATGGGTTTTAAATGGATACATATATTTACCATTTCAAACGGGTTCTGCTGTTTCCTGGTAATGCTCACCACAACTGGTAATAATAAAATATGAAGTATTTTTTCTCACCTTAGGTCATTAGATTTACAGACAAGGTACTAAATCATTCTAGCTCTCCAAACCTTGAAGGAAAGGTGCTCATGCACTCCCTTTCTCTTCTCCTCCCGCTTCTGAAGAAACGTGAAATGGGATTGGAGACAAAACAGTTGCTGAGGCTCGAGGAATGTCTCCCTTTAACGGTTTACTAATAATAACAATAATACTACTAATAATAATTTTAAAAAGTTGACGTTGGCTACAGAGCAGATTGTCAGTGGCCTCGTCCCAAAGCCCTAACATGAAGGGTCATTAATTGTGTTTTCTTTCCAAATCATATGTCACTGCAATTAACAGATTCTGATCAAGAGACTCCTTTCAGATTGATTCCATATGTGATAAGGAATGTGCAGCTTGTTATCTATCTGTCGCCTTGGAATTATGGAAAAGCTTCAAACGTGTAATTTGAAGAGTCTTTTACCCAGAGCTTTGATCTTTCCTTCTATTTTTTTTAACTCTTTTTTAACTGCGGCCCTTCTGCTAATCCCATTTGTTTGTTTACCCCCCTCCCCAGGGCGGCTACGCCCCATTCCCGCATGTACTGTGGCAGCCGCTCCCCCCCTGCCCGGCCCCGGGCACCCCACGGCCCCTGGATCCGACAGCTCTCCCGCAACTCCAGCCGGCCGCCTCCAGCCGGGCCCTTTGGCCGACAGAGATCCCTGCGGGCCAGGGCCACCTACCGGGCCGTGTCCCCCGGTCCCCTCCGTCGCCCAGGACCTGGAGGAGAGGGGAGCGGCGCGGCGTGAGCAACGGCAACCGGGACGGGGGTCCCAGGGGCAGAGGGGCGGGCGCGACGCTGCCAACGGAGGGTGCCCGGCCCGGCACCTCCTCTCGGCCGGGCTGGTCCCGCAGTCCCGGAGCTGGCTGCGGTCTCGGGGAAGCCCAGCTGCAGCCGGAGGGAGGGTCGGTTTTAGCTCGGCGACCGTGTGAGCCAGCCGGGAGAGGAAGGAGGCGAGGCCGGGGGGAGGGCGGGCGGGCGGGGGCGTGTGTGTGTTTGGGGTAATAAATCAGGAGCCGCTCTCCCGACTTTGACAGGTCCCGGCCAGAAGACACGTGTCTGTCCGGCCGAGGAGCGCTCCGCCGCCACGGCTCCCTCGGGGGCGGCGGCCGTCGGGCCCCGCGCTCTCACCCCGGCCGCCCGGGAGGACAAGCCGACTCCAGCCTTCCCTCCGCATCTCTCCTAGGCTCCAGCCAGGCAAAGCGGCTCCCGCTCGGCTTCGCTTTCCCCCCTGCTCGCTTCCTATCCCCGGGGAAGGGGCTCTGCCCACCGCCTCCTTCCTCCTCCGCTTCGCTCCCGCCGCTCCCACTCCCCCCGCCCTGCCCCGCTCCGCTCCTCGCCTCGCACCCGCCACGTCCCAATCCTGGGCCTGTCCCATCTCCACAGCGACCCTTCCGCACCGCACTCCGCTGCCTTCCCGCTGCCGGAGGCGTACGGCGCTCCTCGCCGCGAACACGGCTCCCACAGCCCCTTCCTACCCCCGGTCTCCTCTCCTCCCTCTCTCCCCCACCGCTTGCTGGCGTTTCCGCTTTTTTTCCTCCCCCCTCAGCCAAGAACTGCATCCCTGCAGATTTCTCCTCCAGTCCATGAGGGTCCGGCTACGTTTCCTCTCCGTTTCTTGCCTATTAATAAACCATCCCTCACCCTGACCCGGATCCATTCACACCCATAAATTTATCTCCTCCCGTGCCTCCCTCCCGGCTGCCCACCACCCCTTCCCCATGGCCCCGGGGACCCCCCATTCCCGCAACACCCCTGCCGCTCCCACCCTACTCCATGTCCTCGGCTCCCGCCAGGGACGAACTCGTATTGATTCTGCTGTTGATTAAAAACCACAAAATAATCCCGCCAGTGTTGGCACTCCGTGCCAGACCTGCAGCCACAACAAGACGGGTCCGGTCGTGTGGGACAAGCGTGTGCCCCCGCGCCCGCCCGTGCGGAGCAGCACAGCCCGCCTGCAGCACCAGCCGGGCCAGCACGACGGCAGCAAACGGCGACTGATTTGCCCGTTTTTTCGAATTTGTCCCTTTTCTCTTCGAGGCAGGTATTTTTAAAAGTTGTGATATGCATCCAAAGTTTCCTCCGACCCCCCAGACATCGCATCGCCCCATCCCAGCGCTTACTACAGAAAAGTTTAAAGCAAATCAGGACGTGGGGTTTGCTGCCTGTTTTCCTTTAGAATTTTAAAACAAACAAACACACAAACCCCACAAACAAACAAAAACATAACTGAATTTAATATTGTTATTTCCATTGCATTATAGTATCAAAAACTATTACAGGAGCCACGTTGAATAGAATAAACTAAATTCCTCCAACCCAGAGTTGTTTTTGCACTAGATTAGCAGATAGGAAATGCTATAAAGATGAACTTAATACGATTAGAGATGTTTCCTACAGATTTTCATATATTGATTCAGGGAATTTTAATTCTGGAGCTTGCTTTGCTATAATCCGCATTTTTACAAGCTGATACAGTTTTATTATAGCAAGCTATCAAGGTCGATTCCTTTAACTGCATAATCTGACAAGAATTTTATTTTTAAAGAAATGTAGTTATAAAAACCCATACTGCGGGCACAGTGGTTATATTGTACCTAAATCACATTTTAAAGGCAATAAATCCAGAGAGTATTTAGGAAGACATGGGAATACGGTTAAACGGCTCTCCTCCAGACTCAACTCCTCAAAAGACCCTTCAAACTTTTTTTTTTTTTTTTTTTTAATTTAAACACCGATATTTTTAAAAAGCAGATAACGGTGGCAGGTCCAGGTCCCTCTCCCCGCCCGCGGTTTCAGCCCCACAGGTTGGATGAACTGTTCCTGTCCTCCCCCCAGCTGCTCCCCCCGCAAGGCAGCAGCGGAGCAGGGCGCACTGGCACTTGCCAGATACGCGCCGCGACTGAACTGTATTTAAACTACTCTTAAAAGGCTAAATTGCAACTCACACGCTGGTTTCAGGGAAGGAGGGGAGGGGGAAAGCAAAATAAAGCAAAACATCATTTAAAATGTGTTGATCGTTAAAAAAAAAAAAATCCTATTCGGTAATTAAAGCGTATCTTGACTCCCTCCCCATGGCTCCTTACAAGCCCGTGCCGCTGCTCCCTTTGCAAATGTTGCACGTACCAGGTACTTCCTTCTAAGCCTTGTAGTGATTCAGAACAGAGGGAATAAGCAAAATGATCATAAATTTCCTAATTAGAGATTTCGCACCAAGACAAAAAGGTGTTAATGAGTTTAATTCCAGTGCCTGTCATTGTCCCTTTTTTCACACCACTTATTTACTAATGGCCCAGAGGGCTGCTCCCGTCTCTCCTTTGTTAAGATTTTAATTTGCCTTCTTTTCTGCCTTTGATGTAAAATTGTGACCTACAACTCTTTGAAGTCCCTTATTAGGAGGAAAATTAACTTCACTTTTCCACTGTATCTGCCCACTGTTAGCCCAGACACAATGTAGAGAACTCCTTAAAGATTCAGTACATTAGGAAAATTTTCAAGGTAACTCTGGACATGCAAATTTTTTACAAAAATCTAATAGACTTTCAAATCTCTATCAGGAGATGTGACCCTCGCCAAGGCCGGAGAGGGGGAAGGGAAGGAAGGAAGATCTTAATAAAGAAAACAAAATGAACCCGCGTAAGGAAAGGCTGTAAATTTGAAAACCTTAAAAGGGGGGTGGGGGTCAGGGGGGAGTCTTGATTTTCGAATGTCACAACTTTTTCTTGTCCCTTTTCTGCCGCTCGCAGCTGACACCTTGGCTTCCTATGCTCCGGGGGAGGGGGGGGGCTAGGAAAGAAATTATATCTAAATCTATCTCTATATAATTAGAATACCATAAGACAGGGTTAAACCTTTGTAAAACACACAACTGATTGGCGATCGCTAAAACGAGATTTGAAAGCAACTCAAATAAAAGATCGCGACGTCAGTAAACAGATTTAGGGGGAAAAAAAATAAATAATAAAAAAAAGCAGCTAGTGACAAACCCGGCGAGAGCTCTGGGCATGAGAGAGAGAGAGAGGGAGGCAGAGGGAGAGAGAGAGACTTAAAAGAAATAGGAGGGGCTTGTGAGAGACTAGAAATGTCAATCAGAGCCCAGAGTCCCAATAATCTCAGGCAATCTGTTAGGACCTGACCTGGGTCCACTCAGATCAATAGGAAAAGTGAGAGAAGAAAGAAGCGATCGGATCGTTTACCGCGGCGGCCGAGGACAGGAGGGAGCCCGCGGCCTCCGCGCACCCCCGGCTCCCCCCCATGTCCGCCGGAGTTTGCGGGAGGCGCTGAAAGTGCGGGCGGCCGGCGAGGGCGAGCGACCCGTCTCCCTCCTCCGATCCCGGCCCTGCTACTTTCTCCCCTTTCTTTCCCTTCTTCCTCTCTTCTTTCCCCCCCCCCTCCTCCTCCTCCCCCCTCCCCTGCCCCCGCTCCCCCACCATGTCTTTCCCCCAGCTGGGCTACCAGTACATCAGGCCGATCTACCCGGCGGAACGCCCGGGCAGCGGCGGCTCCCGCGGCGGCGCCGAGCTGGCCTCGTCCGGGACCCTCTCCAACGTGCTCTCCTCCATGTACGGCGCGCCCTACGCCGCCGCCGCCGCCGCCCAGGGCTACGGAGCCTTCCTGCCCTACGCCGCCGAGCTGCCCATCTTCCCCCAGCTGGTAAGAGATCCCCACCGGGGCTCGCCGCTCGCTTCCCGGGACGCTCGGACCGGGGCCGGAACGGGCGCGGTTCGCGCAGGGAATCGGCGGGGGAAGACGCCGGGAGGGCTGTCAGGGGAGACCGGGCGTTATCTCCGCCCTGCCCGGGGAGAGCCGCCGGAGCGAGGAAGGGCTGCAGCGGCAGCCCGGCGGCTTCCCTCCACCTCCGCCCGCAGGGTTTGACGGTTGCGGGGACGGGCCCCGGCTGCCGCGGCCCCGCCGCGCACCCGCACCTAGGTCCAGTCCTGCCGCACGGGCAACCGCCCGGCACTCTGCCGAGACGGGCCCGGGGAGCTCGGCGGCGCGGGGAGAAAACTCGGCCCGGCCGCCGTGCTCTTGATAAGCGGGATCCGCTCCTGGTAACGGCGGCGGGATGGAGGGGCCCGGGGCCGGGCCCGACGCGCCGCTCAGCCCCTTCCCTCTCGCTGCAGGGCGCCCAGTACGAGCTGAAGGAGAGCCCGGGGGTGCAGCACGCCGCCTTCCCCCACCACCACCCCGCCTTCTATCCCTACGGGCAGTACCAGTTCGGGGACCCGTCGCGGCCCAAGAACGCCACCCGGGAAAGCACCAGCACCCTCAAGGCCTGGCTCAACGAGCACCGGAAAAACCCCTACCCCACCAAGGGCGAGAAGATCATGCTGGCCATCATCACCAAAATGACCCTCACCCAGGTCTCCACCTGGTTCGCCAACGCGCGGCGCCGGCTCAAAAAGGAGAACAAAATGACCTGGGCCCCCCGCAGCAGGACGGACGAGGAGGGCAACTCCTACGGCAGCGACCACGAGGGGGAAGAGGACAAGAGGGAGGACGAGGAGGAGATCGACCTGGAGAACATCGACACCGAGAACATCGAGAGCAATAAGGACGAGCTGGAGGACGAGCTGCAGGACGCCGACCTCCTGCACTCCGACTCTAAGACGGACTCGGAGGGCTCCGAGGGCTTCGAGGACCTGCCCGGCTCCGAGGAGCGCTACCTCAAGGCCGCCGAGGGGGACCCGCACCACCTCCGCCACCACCACCTCCACCACCATCACCACCACCATCACCACCACAAGTGCGAGATCCCCGCCGCCGTTGCCCCCGCCGGCCTGGAGCCCCTCAAGCCGCCCCTCCAGCCTCCGCCGCACCACCTCTCGCCTCCCTCCTCAGCCTCCTCCTCCGCCGCCTCCTCTCCGACGGACGGCGCTTTGGCCGGCACCCTGCCGAAGCCCAAGATCTGGTCGCTGGCGGAGACGGCCACCAGTCCGGACAACCCCCGCAAGTCTCCCGGCGGCGGCTCCCCACCGGCGGCCGCCCCCCAGCCGCTGCCGCTTCCCCCCCCACCGCCCCCGCCACCCCACAGACTCGTCTCCTCCTGCCCCCTGGGCAAGTTCCCCAACTGGACCAACCGCGCCTTCCCGGCCCACCACCATCACCACCCGCCCCCGCACCCTCTGGCCTTACTGAACACTCCCCATCTGCTGGGGCTGGGGGCCGCTCCCGCCGCCCCTCCGGCCGCCGCCGCCGCTGCTTTCCCGCGGCCCGCGGATCAGGCGCAGAGCGCGGAACCCGCCGGAGCAGGTGACCGCTGAGGGACACGGCGGGGACGGGGCGGGCCGGCAGCCGCCGCGAGGGGCTCGGCGGTGCCGCGCGGAGCTGCGCGGGAGGCCCCGCGGGACCCTGTGCGAGGGGCCGAGGCAGGGGGCGCCGGCCCCGCCGTTTTCTCACGGTGCCGTCGGGGCGCAGGTGGCGGCGGGCGGGCTGCCGCGGGGCCCCCGGGGGCGGCGGCGGCGGGGGGGGGCCTCCTCGCCAGGTTAGTTTCAAAGCCCGAAAATTACCTTCCTCCGACGGGGATAATTTTTGTTGCTGTTGTTGTTGCTGCACAAATAGTCTTTGTGGGAAGGACCCAGCCGTAAGGCATGCTCCGGGGTTGGTGTATTTTCCTTCTGACGGTCACTCCGGCAGCAAAGCGGTCGTTCTGTCGTATTTGCAACTTGCTAAGAAGAGATCTTAAGTCTAGAGGCTTAATTCAGGGATGGGAGGGGAATAAAACGGGGGCTATAAAGGAACAATTTTTTTTTTTCTTCTCTTTTTAGATCGATCTAGTGCCTTGGAAGTAGAGAAAAAGTTAATAAAGACAGCTTTCCAGCCAGTGCAGAGGCGGTAAGAGATTGCTTCCTCCGTCTCCTAGGGATACATAGAGGGAGTTGTAAATGGTTAGCTTGTTTTCTTCGCTTCTTTAGTTCCCTTTCCAGGGCGGTTTCTTGTTCTTCCTCTGCGTGCGTGGTGGGTTATTCTGATTTTTTCCTCCCCTGTTGTTTCTTCTGGACTTTACCAGCCATTCCCGCGGGCAGGCCGCGCTGCGTTCGGTGGCAACGGGGCCGCGCGGTCGCGGTGCTGGGGTCGGGCAGAGAGAGGGAGGGAGCGCACCGGGAGCAGCCTGCGCCGGGCCCCCCCGAGCGCCGCCAGACTGCCCGGAAAGCCGAGAAAACCCCAGCTGTGTCGCTTAGCTTCAGGGAGAAATACAGCGGCAGTAGGAAATAATAAATAAAAATAAACCCCCCAGCCAGTATGAAAACTTCAGCAGCTGAACCTCGCTGTCCTGAGTTCGGCGTAGCAGTCACTGAAATCAATCACTCTTTTGATTGATTGAAACCACAGGGATCGGGCCCGTGGTATTTTCGTAGCTAAACACATTTTCTGTTAAGTTACTCCGAAAACTTTTTATATTTAGAAACTATATAAAAAAATAACAACAACAAAACCAGTGCTACCTACGGTTAAAATATAGTGCCAGCCCAATCCGACTAGCAAGCCTATTAAATTTTTTTTTTCTGTGTCATTTTTTCCAGGCCTCAGAACCAACTCGATGCCGCTATGGTTCTATCGGCGTTGTCATCATCATAGTTAATTTTTTATTGTTGTTGTAATGATTGTAAAAAAAAAATCTGTATAGTTACAACTTGTAAGCATGTCCGTATATTAAAACTAAAAAGGAAAAAAAAAAAAAAACCCGCTTCCGTACTATCATCTGGATTAGCTGAGTTTGTGAGGTTTTTTGGAAGTCCAGTGAGAATTAGCTGTTTCGATTTTTGGTTGTTGTTGTTGCTGTTGTTGTTTGGTTTTGTACATACAGTAAAAATGTACATATGTGTGAACCAAATTGTACAAGAAAGCATATATTTTTGGCTAATAAATAAACTGTTGCCACTTTGACTACACTCTTTTCCCACCTCTGGAGTTATTTTTCTCCCCTTCTTCGCGCCCTCCCCCCCTCTCCCCCCCGCCGGTGACTGTTTTGCCGTGGCAGCCGAGGCCGCGGCGGGAGCGGCGCATCCTCGGGCTGGGCGGCCGCGGGTTGGGGTGCCGGAAGGCAGAGCGGATCTTTGCCGAGGCCGGGCGACAGCAGCGGCCGGGCAGCAGCAGCAGCGGCGGGGCCGGGCAGGGGCGGGCGAGCGGCTGGCCTGAACGCTGGAGCCGCAGCGCCCCCTGCAGGCGCCGCCGGCCCTTCCCGGTGCTCGGCTGTGTAGGGGCGGCCGCGCCGCGGGGGGAGCAAGTCGCTATGCGGCTTCGGGGGCAGCCCCCTGTCCCAGGGAAGCGGGGGACGGCGCCAGGTGCGGGGGAGGACAGAGGCAGCCGGCAGTGGGGATCCACCGGCCCCCCAGGACCGTATTACCGGGTGCCGGCTGTTGATCCCCCCCCGCCCCCGCGGAGCGCGGGAGGGGTTAAGTGAAGAGAAAGTTCGGGGTTCGTCAATGCCGCAGCGGGTGGGGAGCGGAGCTGTGTTGTTTCCCCATCCCCGTTGCCGTGCGCATCCCAGGGGTCAGTTTTGGTGGTGTCACCCGGGCGCGCTGTGCCGCTGAGCGGCACCGGGGCTGCACGGAATGGACGGCGGGGCCGGGGGCATCCCTACGATTTCGGGGGGTTGCATCACGGCGGCAAACACCGGCCTGTCCCACCGCCCCTCTGCCCCCGCGCAGTCCCCAGCTCCGTCGGCTTCGCCTCGACCCGGGCCCCGCAGCTTCCCCGCCGCGCCTGAGGCCGAGCTACGGCCTTTAAAACTTGTAGCTCCGTTTCCTCGGTAAAGTGCTGAAAACCGGCCCGATGCGGGAGAGGTCCGGCCGCTCCGAGCGGCAGCCCCGGCCCTCTCCCGCGTCGCAGGCAGAGGAAAATGAGCCCAAGGTGAGGATGGTTTTCATGCTGGGGGGTGGGAGGGGGAGGTCCCCTCTCCCTTCCCCTCCTGTCTTCCCTGTTCCCCTTCGGCAGTGGGGGCCCGCGGGTGGCCGTGCTCATCCCCTGCCCCCAGCCGGCGGGAGCAGCTCGGGGAGGCGGGGGTCACCGGCCAGCTCCCTCCTGCTCTTCTTCCTAGGCTCTCTTAACGTCTGTGTCCAGGGGGTGTTTGCCCCCTACCCTTCCTCTCCTTACAGTCCTGGAAATGGTATAATTACAGAGGTGGTGATTAAATAGCTGGTGCTTTTCTCATTTTGGTGACAGACCCTATGGAGGGGGGAGGGAACTCAGAGCTAGGAAGCAAGAGTTAAAATGAAGTTAAAGTACAAACAGAAGCACATAGCTGACATGCTTCAAGTTTAGACAGTACAAGATATGCAAATGCGCAGGGCTGCACAGTATTGACATTTTGAGGTCATAGTGATAGGAATGTATTATTTATAGGATTGGGTTGCACTAGGCCGATAAACTACATTTTAAATCCTAGGCGTTTGTAAGTGGTAAGATTTATATACATGTTTATCCTATATATGTGTGTGTGTATACACACATTTTATATATGTGTTTTAATACTGCACCATTAATATTCTCCCAGGCAGGCTGTGCGGGGAGACCCCTTGCCCAGTGCACACCTGCAGCCTCCCTGGGCGGCCGGCAGCGATGGCTGCAGCTGAGCCAGCCCTGGCCCTCCAGGCAGGCCGGGAAAGGGACCTGCAGAGTTTGTGTCAGTGTTGCCATCTCTGCTGTCTCCCCCCACGTCCTCCTCCCTTTGCACATACGACCTCTCCGACTACAGCTCACCCTGGGAACTGCGTTTGCCTCTCTGCAGCCCTTGCAGCTCTGTCTCTCTGCCTGGAACTGTTCCCCATCTTTCGCTCCGACGGGCTCCTGAAACGAGGGTGTGTGGTTAGAAAACGGATGGTTTCTCACGTAAATTTTACCCAGTCTCTCTGCATTTTGTATCCCTGCTTTTTCCTTAGCCAATTCTTGCTGAGGGAAAAAAAAAAAAAAAGAAGATTAATGGCATGTAAAATAGGAGGGGGAGGGAAGCTAGAGGCAAATTTCCACATCCCCTTCCTCTGGACATCCTGGTGGGTTTTCCATAGAAACTTTCACACAGTGGCCAGACAGATGCTTAAAGGGGATGGAAGAAACTAATGAGACGACGATGGGAAAACAATTGCATCCCCGGCTTTCCACCTCCATTAAAGGCTCCTTTGCCTTCGCAGCAGAGCCCCCTGGCTCCCTGACCCTGCAGAGCCCTTTCTGCTTGCCCTGACCATTTAGCATGCTCCTGCAGCAGTGGTGACTGGGTGGCAGCCCTGGGAAAGCTGCCCCTTTGCTTCTGGAAGTGAGAACTTGGCTTCCCTGCAGGGGGAAAGCAGCCTTTGTGCCTGCCCAGCTTCCCCAGTGTCGAGAAAATTCCCATTAATTTTGTGAGGAAACATTTTGTTATGCATGTTTCAACAAAACATTAAAAATCCTACTTGTATTTTTTTTTAGAAATCGCTCTCGCAGCTTGACAGCCTCACTAGAGCCCCAGCCAGGCCTGCCCGAGACAGCTCCAAGAGGCCTCTCTCCCTCTCCCTCTCTGTTGGCTGCTCTTTTCCTGTCTAATCAATTATCTCCCTAGCTAGTCCTTCTCAAAGGTGAGAGCTCATTATGCATATTCATAAATCACAGCTCCCAGACCTGACACTGATTGATGTAATCATCTCCTGCTCACTCCCTGTCTGTGCAGGGCCGGCCGGAGGAAGTGCCGGTGAGGAGGAGGAGGCAGGAGAAAGAGACTTTCAACTTGTCAGACCCACTTCTGCTGAGAGCAGCCTGCCGGGCGTAGCGGGCCGTGTCGGGCTTCCCATTCACTGCAGCCAAAGTGCCCATCACAGCCCAGGATGAGACAGGAGAAAGCCCTGTGAGCTGAGGAATACCAGTGAGCTGCCTCATGTACAGCTAACTGTTATGCAGACAAAATTACAAGAGTACAGAAAAGATCCCACACAGTTTTCACCGTCAGATGTCAGACCATGCATTAAAATGACTCCCCAAATTTCTTATGTTAGCTAACACACCTGCTTTTGTTTTCCTTAGATAGTTAAAGCTGTTTTTTCCCCAAATCCACTCCAGTATGGATCCTGATAATGAGTTTTTAGATATGTGATATAGCAATTGTCTTTAATATTATTCCTGTAGCTGTCCTCAGTAGCTATATTGTAAACAAATAAAAGGAATAAATTATGAACTATAAAAGTTACTGCTGCAAGGGTCTGAGGGCAAAAGGGCTTCTCCAGCCCAGCCTACCAGCTTTCCAGATAGGAGAGTGTTTCAGCTATGATTTGTTTTCCAAAATGTGCTTCAGCATGGCAGCATTCAAAATGCTGTTCAGATTATGTGGTTTACCTGTATGGTTAATATTTACACTTTTAAAATACCTCTTTTTATCACTTTGATCAGAACGATCAGTGTACTAAAGTAATAATACAAAAATATATGCCCTGGAAATCATAACAAGATACAAATCAAAGGGAGTCCTAATCAAGTACTTTTGAGAGTGTTATCTTCCTTGTTAACAAATGGTAATAAGAAAATTAAGGCTCATAGCTTGCTTGCGTTTTATCTAAGAAAACCAATAAAGATATCAGATGTTCTTTGTTTTATATGTTTGAATGTAAAGGAGAATAATGAAGAACTTGTACCTTCTAAGGCTTCATTTGCTTTATGGGTATTAACCCTTTAGGATGGATTCGCAGAATGAGGACAAGACCATGCTGTCACCCGGGGTTTTTGAGGCCTGTCTTTGCTGCAGTCAAGACAACATCTTTTTTAAAATGCTGAAATTGGAACAAAGCAACAATGGCTGCTTGCTAACTATGCATGTCCAACAGGCCTCTTTACTATTCAGCAAATGGAAGATATTAAACAACATTTTGCTTAAAGGTACACTGAGGCCATTTCCATTAGGACATGGTGTCATTCATTTATTCACATGTTAAGTGGATGTCCTTGTGGCTAATGAGTAATAATCAACAGTGACTCCACTTTATTCCTTTGCTCCCAGCAATGTTAAATACTCTGATGGAGTCTCTTTGCTGACACACTAGAGAATATGGTTAAAAAGTGCTAAAGGACATTTTCAGCGTAGAGCAGCCACATACACACATGCTGGAAATAGCACTTTTATTACAGTCTATTCTATTAGGCTTTGTTCCTGTTTAAGGCACTGCACGTGGAAACTGCTGATATTTATTTTAAGGTAGTTTATGCCTTAAAAGCAGAGAACTGTCTTGGTTTGAGGGTCAATGTGGTTATCGTTGGGAGATGAGCTCTCATCCAGCTGGTTTATAATACAAAAAAATCAAACAGCACCTTACTGTCCCTTGTCTAGTTTCTGTATATGACTACAGAGAAACGTTTAGTGGAGGAGTGATTTAGGACAAAACCTTTCCTGCAAAAAATCTAGTTTGACATTTATTTTATAAAATAAAGTATCTCCCCCACCAGCTAATTAATCCATTTTATTACATCAACCTCAGCAGCTAAGTAGGTTAATAAACTATATTAATATATATTTTTTTCCTTTCCATGATTGCTTACACTGGAGTCTGCAGCTTGGTTGTCTCCCGTGTCAATTCCTAAAGTTTGAAAGGCATAAATGAATCATTCTTGGTCATGATTAAGTTTAAGTTAGAAATAAAATATGTCAATCAATCTGGTTGGAAATGTTCCTGCTGTCTAAGTTGGTTATGCAAAACACTCTAAGGTGTGTAGGCATGCTCAATTAGGTCAAGGGATTCGATGGCACTCCTAGCCATAAATGTGTGTCACTCGGATTCCTCATTATTTTTAGCAGTGGTGAAAATGCATGTCAGTAGGCCAGCTAGCCAGGCTAGAATAAAATTACTTACCAAGATGCATAAAACTGAGGTTTTAATACATTAATATTATACTTATTTTCAAGCAAGACAGTGAAAGGAAAATAACACTCTCTTTCTCTCAAATAAATGAGTCAGTGTATTGAATTTCTCAGACATCATTCGTATAATTCACACTGGACTATGCAATACTCAAGATACCTTAGCAGTAAAATTTAAGTGCCTAAAAACATAGATGTAATGCAAAATTAGATACAAGGAGTAAAACATTGATTTGCTCCGTTACAGTCTAACTTGCTTCCAAGAGAGGTGAAGCGTAGGCTTCACTAGGAGGTTTGACCAGCCCCATTCCAAAATAATTTAATGAAAAAGGACACTTGAGATGGCTATTGAACAGCAGCACTAGTGCCGTGTTCTCAGATAGAGACTTATGCAAGTGCACTTATACAGCAGACAATGTCAGCAATTTATGCTTGATAGACAAGTTTCCTCTGGTGTACTAAATCATAGCCTGATAGTACCAGAAGTATTTCTGTGTAATTCCAGGAAAAAAAATGCCATAAAAAACAAGTTTTAGTGCTCATGGCTGCCCTCCTGGCATCTGGTGTAGTCACTGAGATTACCCAAATTGGCTAAATGACCAGGGTTAAATCCTTTCCTTTTAAACTTTCCACCAAGGCCTTGGGCTTAGGCACAAGAAATTGAAGGAGAAACCAGCTAAAAACAACACAGCACTCCAGACTATTTCTGTTATGCACAAAAACCAACCAAACAAAAAACCGAACAAAAACTGAAGGCAGGAAACTAGCAACCTAAAAGAGAAACATTGCTTCCAAGGATCAGAGGCAGGACTAGTACTGCAGGTAAGGCTGGTGCTTCTTAAACACAATTCTTAAATATGGTGTTACAGATGGCAGTGTCCCTTTAAGAACAGTGCCACGCAGCTAATATTTTCTTTACTGCCAATAAAATGCAATGAAATCTCATGAATTAATATATTCACTTCAGGAACAATTCCCATTCTTTTCTTTGGATATCAAAATGGAGCCATCATCAGTCAGTTAGTTAAATAGGAGAATCTGGAGAGTAAGTAAATGGAAGAGCTTTCAAATGTGGGGCTGAAAATGCCCAATGAATGTGTAGGGGGCTTCCATAAAAAGATTTTGACTTGTGTTTTCACCCCTTCCCCACTTTGCTCATTGTTTACTGACACTGCTATGGACACAGCATTCAGTCGCTGCCCGCCCCAGCCCTGGGATGTAAAAATGTCATCTCTATTGTGCTGCTGGGCTGGCTTTGATGCTGCCGCAGCCCTTTGTGTGCCCTTCTCAATCCCTTTATAAGGCTGTCCTGATTGTCCATACTGAACATTGCCACAAAAGCTCGTCTTATTGAGAAAATAAAAAAGTCAGAGAGGGGCCAAATGATGGGAGATTGGGCCTTTGCTGTAAAAGACCTAGTATTCACATTCAGCAGTCATTTTTTCACTAAGGAATTGCAAAGTTTGGACTGTGGCCACCCTAGCAAAGCCATTTAAGACACTTTCTTCTTAAATATTATTTATAATTACTATTACTGGGTTTTTTTTTAAAGATCATGTATTATTGAGGACAAACGTTAAATCCTAGAAACATTTGCAGAGGATATTTTCCCTTTTCTGAAGGAAAACAACTGCGTAACTCGTGCATGTTTCATTTGGGAAGTTTAGACAAACAGATTGTATGGACATTTAACTACATATATGCTACAAAAAGGGAATGTTGTGAAAATAACTGAAGTCAGAAGCAGACCTCATCTCCCCCTGCTATGTAGGAACACACGTCTTTGCAACCACCAAGAACCCAAGACAGAGCATTTAAATTGTCAGTCTGGAAAACCTCCCCCAGTTGTTCTTCCCCCTAATGCTATTCTGACTTGTACTGAGTGTCCGTGGGCAGGGTGGAGACAAAGGCAGGATAAGGTCTTATTCTTTGGGAATGGGCTATCAGAATGGGAGGACGGTGATTTCATGGCTTTTGTTACTGAGGTTAGGGACCGAATTCTCTCACTGAATTAGAATGGTAACAAGTGGGACTGGGGATCTCTGGGGCTTTTGTAGTGCACTCATCTGAGAGATTGCACTTTTCTCAGCCCTTCAGATTTATTTTGCCAAAGTTACAGGGCAATTATGGAAATGCGCCCTTTGAAGCTGGGCCGATTTCTCTTTATTTTCTCTCCCCCCCCCAAAGCAAAGCCTCCCTCACCTCCTTTCTTCAGCAAGTCAGCAGTCATTAGGCAGCAGGGTTTCGAGTGGCCATTCAAATATTCTTTTGAATAGTGCAAGAAAGTTTTAATAAATATACGTTGAAAAAACAGACTTTGAAGCTTTTTGGGAAGGAAGCGTAAAATAACAGCAAGGTAATGATGTTCCAGCAAACAGGCTCTGTGTGGGTGAGGTGCTGGAACATGAAACGCTTCCCATGAAAGGAGGCTCAGTGTGGTGGGAGCGGGGCCAGCTGGTGGCACGTGGGGGTTTGGCCAAGCGATGGCCGGAGCGCTGCCACTGCCTCGCCACGCCAGCACAGGCAGCCCTGCAGCAGCACTTTGCTCCTCGTCCCTCACGTCTCCCTAACGAGAGGCCCAGGACAAACAGAATTGTTCTTTCACACCTTTGTACATTATGTATCATCAGCATCTGGAATCTCGGTGCTGTGTGTGAACTGAGACGACAGATTTTTTACTTTAGTTGATATACTAAGGTTAAGGAAATATGTCTGAAACCAGACGGTGAGACCCAGAGCTAGGCAGGCTGTGACCAGGACTGCTTTTTTGCCCAGCTCTGTACATCTCTGTTCACTCTCTACTCCGGTTCTTTATTTGTATCAGACTACTTTGTCCTCGTAAGATAAACTGGCGTTTTTATGGGCCGTATTCAGACTTGATATAAGAGGGAGAAGATACTATTGCTGTCCCTGAAAGTTACTTACACTTGCAGAGGGCCTGAGCCTGGCCTGAAATGTGGGCCTTCATAGAATCATAGAATAGTTTGGGTTGAAAGGAACCTTAAATATCATCTAGTGTCTCACCACCCTGATAGTGAAGAATTTCTTCCTTCATCATCAGCAAAACATGGTAGGAATTTTCAAGTTTCTTATCTGAGTTTTGTAACTGAGGTGCAAAGATCTTTTTTTGCTCTCTGTGGAGTTTATGAGGGATCCTAGGACCACATCAACAGCAGTGTAAAGCATAAGAGATTTGTCTTTTCTGGATGTTAGGGCTTACAAATTTTTCAGCAGAAAGTTCCTCCTAATCATGAATCTATTCAAAAGCATGAAAACTCATCTCAGACCTCTACAGAAGTGTGCTTACAGTAAATTAATACTAACATTTCTCATGATGGATGCAGAAGGTTAAATGCTGCATCTGTAGCATTTAGCACTGCATACAGTGGTCGCAGCAACCAAATTTAATGTGAGCTGGGCTTAGTGGAGTTGCAGTAGGTACCATGGGATGAGCACTACCTCTCCAGCCTTCTCCTCATCCTCCTCCCCTAGTTCCCTTTCACACAACTGAATTTCCTCCCCAGCCTCACACAAGTGCTAAGGATTCCTTCCTATTCTTCTGGACCTTCCCCCAATCTGGAATCATCTTAGTTTTTTTTGGAACTCATCCCATTTTTGGGATGAATTCCAAATCTGCCCAAACTAGATCCATTGTTTAAAAGCTCTCCCAGAGCTTTGGGTATCTGATTCATTTAAACATGCAGCTTGGCAGGGTGTGCTCTCATTTTGTTCGTAATAAGGAGGACTTGTGGGATGCAGATCTATGTTCAGCTTTGGGTACAAAACCTTAAAATGGGTTTAGGTTCTAATATGCTGGTCTAATCCAAGAACATTTCTAATCTCAAAAACTAGGAAGTCAAGTTAAGAAAAGGCAACTTACCCATAATATTAAGAAGGTATCCCCAGTTGTAAATATAACAGGGTGTGGAGTTGACTTCTCTGAAAAAATGATAATATTTGTACTGTTGGAACCTTCTGATGTAACCCTAGGAAACATAAAATAGCAAGTAACTGTGACTTGCTGAGGAAATAATTTAAGGAAGTGAATATTCAACCCTTCCATTTCTGCCTTGACAATTCTGATTTGTTTCTTTATTTTGAAATCTACATAAAATCCAAACAACACAATTATGTTTTGAGCCCCAAGCTTGCCACAGATGCTGCAGAGGGTCAGCTGGCAGCCTACAATCCAGTGTCACCCTCCAAGGCACAGGTTTAACTTGCCTAGCTCATGGCCTTTTTCTGAGGAAGATGGAGTACAACCACCTGGGCAGCACAACCTGCCTTTCTAGCTCTCTGTCCTTGCTACCCTGTACAGCCAGGCACCCAGATCTCCAGGTCTGCACAGTCCCTGAGAGAGGTGACACGTCTTCAGGCTGCCTTCAGGTCCCTCCAAGATGAGTGGGACAGTTTTACATGCCTTTGTTATAGCTTATAAGTAACTGCCATGTTAATCTCTCCTGAAAAACACTATGGCGTGCCATGGTGCATTGGTTCCTCAGAGAGTCCAGAGTTTTACTGTTTTAGGCTTTAAACACCAATAATTAAAAAGATTTTGGATCATACCTGCTAGTGCAGTTTGCCAAGCACAGGGTTGGCCAGTTTCACCAGGTGAGGGCCCTTGGGCAGTCCTGCTTCTGTCCAGCAGCTCCAGCCTGCAGGTGGTTTTTTAGGGTGCGTTGCAGTAATCTGGCCTTAAGGCCATGGAGACATAGATCACCATGACAAAGTCCCTGCCTGGAGGTAAAGGTCACAGATTTTGCATACTTTAGGTATTTTGAAAGCCACTTTTGAAGACTGTAGAGAAAATGAGTTTCCATGGTTGGTGCTGTCAGAAACAAGCCTCAGGATGCAACACCTCGCTGCATACTTGGGTCAAAGCCCACCAATATGTAGGGCAGTCATCAACAGGGTGAGGCCTTGCAGTTGTCTTGTCTTACAGGGAATAATTTTGACTCATTTGGGCTGAGTTTTAACCCCCGGGCCTTGCACTTACTCTGTAGTGTAAGCAAAAAAGCAGGTCAGAGTTGTGACAGCCAGTATCTTGATAGTTTAGAAACAGCATGGGCATTATAACCTATAATGATAAGCTCATTTAGGGTACACAAGATGATGTCTCTCTACTACTTCTACAAATAGACTTTAGATATGGGTGTCTACTATTTGACTGTCAGTGGGAAGTGTGTATCTCATAAGGCTCTGACCTGGTTATCTTCTAACCCTGAGCAATTAATCACCAGCATCTAATAGGGCATAGCAGCACATGGCAGCATTTGGTGTCCAGCCTGTTCAAAGCAATGCTTTCACCTTTTCTACCAATACCAGACCTATAGCTTTCCTCAACTGGGACCAGTGCTTTCCTTTTGGAAGATTAAATGGCACAAAATAAACCTCCCTCTGTAATTGGAATCCAACAATTTCAGTCTCTTTACAAAACAAAATAAAATAATCCTTCAAAACATCCAAAACAGAGCAGCTTGTGCAGTAAAGCTACCAAATACAGCCATCAGCTGTGCTGCCTGCAGGCACAAAGAAGCAAAGAAAGGGTCCCTGCTCTTCCTCCACGGGGGTCACTTGTGTCTCTAGTGCCTGTGTCTGCAGGAGGGGACTGGGAGAAGACCAAAAACTGCTGTTCTTTCATGCTGGTGGGGAGGGCTGGGGACTTTCCCTGCCATTTCAGTCATAAGTGAGAGGAATGGCTTTGTCTGCAGTGGGCTGTGCAGAGTTGGAGTAAGGTAGTGAAGAATCAGGCCCCATCAATTCTTTGTAGTACTGGAGCTTTGTTTTGAAGTGCAATAAAAATACAGGTGGTGAAGGAGATAATGCACCGTACCATTCCTTTGGGACACTCGGGGAGACGGTAAGGAATTCCAAAATACGGAGCGTGGGTTTTTCTCTAGCATTGATCACAAACATTAGTTCAAGAAAACACCCAGAAGTAGCAAATATGCAAATTTGTTATGACAGAAGAACCTACAAGTACTCACTTATGTTAGAGAATTTGTTTAAGGATATTTGATCCTCATGCAGACTTTATCAGATTACAGTTTTAATTTGTGCATTCCATTTTTCTAAAGAAAAGGGGGGGAGGGTGTTCCCTTTAAAAAATCTTTTCTCTCTGTTCTGCTCCAATACTTATACTGGAGCTATCTCACTTCTGCTAAGACACAAGAAGTGTGTTTACGGTGTACTATAAATCTGGGTTGGAGAATACCAATTTCATATAAATTAGATGGCAGAGCACTGTTCCGCTATTTTGTTGTCTAAATTATATGGAAATTGGTCTTATGCAAGGAGTAAGTCCTCACAGAACAGGGCCCTTAGGCTTTTGGTTTAATTATCATAAGCTTCCATTTAATTAAACTTATTAAATGGTTTGGTGTAAGAGCAGACTATCATTTTGCAAAACCTTTCTGGAAGAGAAAAATACTTATGCCCGTGCTGCTTGGGAAGGAAGGAAAACTTCCCTTCCGAGATGTTTCCCTAGATATAAAAGTGAGGGTCACCTGGGCCAGCCTCCCAGGCACCTTTAAACTCTTCATACTCAGAGGTAATTCAACCTGTTCCTTACTACAGGGCTAGTGAGTAAGCTGAGTTTTTCCCATGGCTGGTATTTCAGTTTACGGGCTAGAGATTATAGGATAATGCTGGCATAAGAAAAAGTGGATGTAAACAAACTGCAAACACCTGGAAACTAAAATAAGGTCCTAAGCCATCAGAATAGGGAGATTCTGTAACAGCAGAAAGCCCCTAAAGGAATCAACCAACCAAAAAAACCTAACCCCCAAAACAAGTCCTTATTTGCTTTCAAATCAGATTGATAAATTAGTTTTGGATATTGCATGATACAGTGTCTGTATTAACCAGAGCTAGGGCTCAAAGACACAGGAAGCCTCCTCCACTCTTTTCTTTGTAGCCAACCCTTTCATGAGGCTTTGCTTTCATGAAAATATGTAGCTCATGGTGTTCACGCCAAATGTGCTTGCCAACTTCATATGCAACCACTGTCCATGGTACATGTCAGTTGAACCAGGAAAGGCATTATCCGAGATTTAGATATTATAAAAATCCTTGTTCTGATGAATTTTACTTTCGATGACTTCCTACAGAATCCCAGCTTCATTTATTAAGTCAAGTCTATAATGCAATCACTAGCATTGCTGGCTTCTGGGAAACATCACACCTTTTAATTTATTCTACAAAACATAAAACTTTGTCCAGGTTGAAAAAGATATACACATTGATACCATTTCTCCAAATACAATATTGTGGAATAGCACTAGGTATTAAAACTTGTGGTAATGTGTACTGACTCCTTTAAAAAAGGAATAATTAGAAGAATAATTAGCTGAACATGTGGAAATTGAGATGCTTCAGGGACATGTGAGAAGTTGATTAATAAGAGAAAAGAGGGCCACTGTGTGTCAGGGACCTAATAAATATATTTAAGAACAAATAAGTAGAAAAAGAAAGCACACATTTCTAATGTTGATAGAAAGCCTTAAGCACCTAATGAATTTCAGAAATTGGTTGAGAATAGCTAATCTGTGTGATAATATGACCCTTTGGGTTAGTTAGATCTGAATTCTTATTCCCCTGGGGACACAGCAAGTTTCCAGAGATTTACACCAAATTCTTAGAAGGAAAAGGCATTCACAGTTGGCAGATTTCATGCAGGTTTTGCTTCTGAATGCTCATGTGACACAAAACCCAATAGACTGAGATAATGGCAGAGAGTAAAACTCGGTACTAGCCACACTTTTAATTAAAATTTTCACTTTCCAACAAACAATCATGCACATTTGGATTTATTATGGAATCACATGTAACTCCAGATGAAAGGAAGTGTTTTACCATAACAATAGTTGATTCTTAGTTGCTTCTCTATGCTAAATTAAGCTGTATATATCCACTGAAAAGCAAATGTATCAGTTGGTATTTTCTTCATTGGATCAGGCATTTCTTACACACCCTTTACAAAAATTTCATGGGAAACTCACAGAAAAACCCACCTAACTTATATAGACTAGAGCTATAAAATGCTTAGTAATTGCAGTCTCGTCAGTGTTTTAGGAATACTGCCAGTGCTAAGGCAAACCCAAGTATTTCAGAGGGAGCTCAAAAGGAAATGAAGGCAGTGTAACATGCTACTGACCTGAGCAGCAGTGTGATTGTGAGATTTCTTCTTCTGGAGCCAGTGGGCACCAGTGCTGTTGGTGGGGGGAAGGAAACGTGTCCCTTGGCATGCAGAGGAGACTGGAAATACCATTTCTTGTTTGCTTGAGATGCTGTGTCCTGGCTGGCCTAGAAGAGAGGTGCAGAATGAAAAGGAAAATTCTCTCACAGAAGGGAGTTTTTACACCCTCCCAGAGGACTATTAGACTAGGATTTCCAAAATAATTTAGGGCAGTTAGGCACCCAAATCCCACTGAAGTCTCTGAAAAAATCTCAGCTGTAGCTGTTAGCGACATGTTATAGCAGCAGCTTTTTCTTTTGAAGAATGGGATGGATTTCATTCTTCTTAGTATGAATGTAAAGGTGCAGAAGGGGGCAAAAAAACAGAGAAGAGGCTGAGCTGTCAGAGTGGGCACTAGCACACATTGAAAGGACAAGTGTGTCCCCATTTGTGTGGGGAATCTGCATTCATGTCCAACCTGTGCTTTTGTCCAAATTGTAATCCAGGGCTTGTGCTCCTGTACAGTCATCTTCACAGGTCTTAAAGGATGTGAGACCAGAGAGTGACAATCCTGAAAATAAAAAGCAGATACACATTTTGTACATTTATCTCTGACTATGTACCTCCAGCTCACCCTCTAAAAAAAAACCTCAAAACCCAAGATTTGTTTGTAGCAGTGACATTAATATAAATGGTGTTGAAGGTAGAGTTTTCAGCTGATACTGCAAAAGTGAATGCTTACTGTGTAGTTGTGCATAGGAGGTCCTGCTGAAAATACTTATATATAATTTAACAAAAAAGAAACTTTTGTACTAAGAAATTATGGCTTAAAGCTTTCTTATTTGGGAAAATTCCAGCCTTTGTGCTCATATCCCAGTTATTACAGTAAAGACTTCCAAATGGGAGATATTTTAGAAGAAAACAGTACCAGAGTGATAAGGGTACAGTGCTTGTTTTTCTTCAAGCAGAGGTATGCTTTTAGTTTGAGAAGGAATTTTAAAAGGTTCTAGATGAGATGGTACAAATAAAACATATTCTTATAATATTTATATAAAATACATCAAGAATAAGGAATAACAGAGACTATTACAAAACACTGCCTGAGAAATAGAACAATAGCAGGGCCAGAATGCATCTTATTGACCACAGCTGTATAGAGCAGCCAAACCAAGGTGATATCTCTTGATTCTGCAATTAGTATTTGCTACTACAGTATCTTCTCCTGTAGGGATATTAACATACAGATAACATTAACAGAAAGAAAATGTATTAGCAATGACAGAAAGGTAAGGAAGATTGGTGAGTAAGATCCAAGGGTATGAGGGGAAAGATCAAAAAACATCACAGAGTCTATCATCAGTCTGTTCCTGGGTACCTGCAAGAGAAAGTGAAGCTTCAAAAAGATGAGAAGAAAGTGGATGATGGGGTGACAAAAGCAGCTCCTCTCCAGGACAATGACAGAGCAGTAATTATAGATGATGACATGTGAGGGAGAGTTTTACCCTCCAACTTTACAGGAAAAGGATCTAGGCAAAACACAAGTATCAAGATAGTCTATGATGGGAGGGATAGGGAATGAAAGGAAAGGTGAATCGCATCCTCAGCCACAGCTGTATCACAATGCTTATAGTATCAGGAGAGAGGAGAACCCAATGCCAGAGAAGCAGAGAGATGTGTCTCTCTGCAGGGCTGGGCAGCCCCTGTGGTCTGGCCGATGCTGCACTTGGAAGGTCGAGCCTTCCTCTTGCCATGATAAACCAACAGCCTGCAAGAGTTGCAGATCAGCACTGGATGCTGCTGGCAACCATCCCAAGCAGTAGTACTTCTGGGTTCATTTCAGTTTGCAGCACATACATTTACAGTGCTTCCTGTAGGCGGAAGATATCACAAAGCAAAGAGTGTCACAGGAAAAGTTTGAACGGCAGCTGCTGATGTCGAAATGTAACCAGCAGCCCCATACCACAACAACCAGCTCTGCATGCCCTGGCTCCTGCTGCAAGGCCAGGCTGGCTGGGAGAAAAGCCCCTGGCTGAGCTCTCTTCTACTGCCTCAGTGCAGGCAGAGGGGGGTGCTTCCACTTGGCTCAAAGAAGAAGTAAAGCACAACAAAGAGTTTCTACATTTCACTTGCATTAAGTCCCAGAAAAGAGCCACTTGTTAAAAATTTAAAAAAAAATTGGCTTCAGTGAATAACAGTATGTTTCCAAGACCTGCAGTCTTTTCATCACAGGAACAAGCAATTAGTTTATTAGATAATATTCAAAGTAATAATCTTAATTATATCTCAAGCCAAGTCCAACTGACAGCAACCTACCCACTGCTAAACTACTTGATACTACTTTCCATTAAAACATTTCTAGTTCATTTGGCTATTATTATTAAATTTTCTGTATATTTGATCTTGTCAAGAATAATTGCCTACATGAAGCTCCTGTCAAAACTTTATGACTTCTTGTTTACAGTATACTGGCATCTAGGGAGCCTGTCAGGCCTGTAGGACAGTACTTCCTTCTAAATAACACCTTAGGAAAAGACTAAACACTGGGGCCACCCTTACACTGTCCTGTAAGCTAAAAGCTCAGGCTGTGCTCCATGGATCTCTATCCTGCCCTTTGCCTCGAGTCTGCTCCAAGGCAGGTGTGTGACCCACCAGGGAGCAGCAGGTGCCGTGGCAGCACCCTGCTCATCCCACCAGCTCGTGCCACCCACTGTGGAGAGGTGGGGCACAAGCATCAGATGTGACCAAAACCAGTGTTGTCAACTCTGCATAGCGTATCTGGAGACTGCTGTCAGTCCAAAAAGAATAAATGCAGATTTTTTTCCTGCTTGCACATACACACACACGCTTTCACTCACACACACAGATACTATAAGGACCAATAAAAGATCAAAGGCAAATAAATGAAGCAAATGAATGAAAATGAAGAGGAAGACTGTAATCACACCCAACCATGCAAAAAAAAAAAAAAAAAGCTCCAAACAAATTAGTATGTCATCCACTACTTCAGACAGATGTTCAAATAGGAACAAAAGGAAATAAGGAGGAAAAGCATACAATGCTGGCTTGAGAACTTTCAGGAATATGAAAAAAAAAAAAAGGATAATTTCCCATTTAGCCTGGAGCAATACTAAGGCTGGATTCTGATCCATTGAAGATACTCTTCCCTTTGCTTTCCACAAAATCACCATCCAGCCCCTGCAATAACAGCTGAGAAACATGTTTCCAAAACAAAGAAGAGCAGGGCCTGGGCTCCTGGACAGGTGCTGGCAGTTAACCCCAGTCACAGGGTTCTGCCTGACTTTCACAGTATTTTTTCTTCTTACTCCTCTGTAACTATTATTGCCTACAATTTTTAACCATGAAAATGACAAGTGTATTTTTTAACATGCTAGGATTTTTTGAACATTTGAGTTCAGTTTTGATGATAAACAGATGAATAAAGTTCTGCTGGTATGAAAGCTGCAGTTTGTGTGCATGTGCATCTGCACCTTCTCCAGCACAACCTTCAGCTCCCCAAATCCTCAAAAGTTTTCCAGTCTGTTCTGTCTACTCACTCAATAAGAACTACATGTATTACGGTTTGGAGGGAGAGGGTACACAAAGTCATCATTTATTCACAGCAGTTTCACCTCTTCTGCATTTTCTGGCCTCAAAATATTCCGCACTATTGCAACCACATAACTGGTTTTAATCTCCCCCTTTAAGACAAGCTGTATGGGATGTGGATTGATGCTGGTCATTGTTTGTGAATTTATCACTCCAATTTTGCCATTTCAGAATTGCATTCTCAGATTTTAGAAATGTATGTTGTAAGATATTATATATACAACAGATTTAAAAAATGGTGGTCTTGATCGTCCTGGTATTGTTAAGAAACAGGAGGAGTCTGGAGTGAAACAGTTGTTTAAAAGCACAGCAAAACACCTTCCCAGAAGACTTACATTCTGGAAGACACATTGCCTTTCTTTGTCTCACCGTATAAATGGCCAGAGGAGCCAGCTGTGTGCTGACTCTAATGTCCTCCTGTGGTCTGGTTGGTCCTTTGACCTGCAGCATCGCCAGGTCCCTGCTGCACTGTTGGTGGAAAATCTGCCCACTTCCTGCACAAGCAGCCTCTGCTCCAGTGCCCTCTGCAAGGTCAGTCTCAGGCATGTGCTTACCCTTCATCAAGCAGATGCTTAAACAGCTGGAACTTCCCCCTCAAAAATGCATCAAACAATTATCTTTTTTGTACCTGTTTTCTGATTGTCTCATTTATGATGTGGTTTCACTGGCTGACTTTATTCATCCATCTGCAATACCTCATCTGAAGGTCAACAACCTTTACATGTTGATCTTCCTGAAGGCCCATGTTTGTTACACAAACCATCCTTAAAAACAAATCTTGAGCAGCTTGAATATATAGAGGATTATCCTTTATCTTTTCTTACTGACTTGAACTCTGCTGTGGGAAGGATCCTCGTTAGCAAAAGAGTCTGCATTGCCCACCTTGTTGTTGCTTAGTTTAAGTCCAGCTCAGTTCTGTCCTCTGCAGACAAACATTGCCCCAGCCACAATGATGTGAAGTCTAAATTATTTACCAGTACGTGGAAGGCACTCCCTGGCTCAACAAGCCTTTTGTTTCCCAGAGGGGCAGGTCATCAGTGAACCTCAGCTTACTGTTACATTGCCAGATTGTCTTTAACCTGAAGTCTTGGCCACCCACTGCCTTCTCAAGGAGATCCAGAAGGTGCCAGGAAACACCAAAACCTGTCCATTGTTGCCTGTAAACTTGAAGCTGACACTTTGCTGTTGGGCAGGACTGATGATTGAGACTCTTCAAATGGAGTTTTAAGAGCTGGATGAATGATTTCTTGTCCAAACAATAAAAGCAGTTCTTGACTCATCATGCCAGAATGAGCAAAATACCATTTGGAAGCAAACAAAGCAGTTAAAGACTTTCTCATCCACTTATTTTCATTGCCCACAATCAGTTCAGGCACAGGACTTAGTGTGCTGTGCTGTCTGCACTTTGAATCTCTGAAGAATTTCTGAAGAAATCAACTCCCTGAGTGGTAAGATCATGAATTTGCATACTGTGAAAGGCTGGAGTCCAGGAACAGAGCCATGAGGCTGAAACCTCATCCCTCCATATCTCAGTTACATCTGATAGCTGGGGAAAGGGAGAATTGCTTATCAGTAATGTTACACTCTGGAAGTACAGACCTGACTTCTCCACTGCTGTGCATGAGAATTACTCATTACACTACCAAATCAACTAGGAGTATTATTTTGCTGTTGCTCTCTTACAAATGAGGGTGAGAGGCACTGGAGATCTGGAGCACTTACAAGAAGCACAGTGACACCACTGTAACTTGTCTTGTATTTTAGTTATAAAGGAAGGAAAAGAAACTGGCCCTTTCTGAGAATTATGCTGCTGCAGCAAGATTGCTTCTTGTTTCTGACCTACCTTGTTTATAAAGTTATACATTTACTTTTTAAGTCAGTGGAGCTATCGTGGCTTTGAACTTCATGTAATTAGGAGAAAGCATGAGGTCATGAAAACGCTGAGTATGTCCTACCAAGTGAGGCAAGCAGGATCTGGTGGGCTTGGCTGGAAGGAGCAACACAGAACCAAGGGAAGTGTACTCAAAAATACACTGCAAAAATTGCAGTTGGCTGTGACACTCATCTCAATGGGCTTTACAACATTATTGTAATTAACTTCATCTGTCTTGATCCTTTTTACCATCTGTCCAGTTTCTTTCCCATCCATGCAAATACGCTTCTCTGAGCTGGTACTCCTTACTTTGTCCTGAGGGAGGTGCCTCTGTTTTGTTTTTTTAAAAAGTAATTTCTATTTCCTCATGCCAAAAGATAAACCTGACAACTCACTCAAATAATGAAAGGCTTATTATTAAAACAGAAAATACTGAATAAGTTAATTAAAATATTTAATATTTAATGTGATGTGTCTTGCCAGTATTTTATATAGTGCACCAGCATAATACTGACATGCTCTTGTCAGCACATGACAAGTGAATATACTCAGAGACTCAGTTTATAGTCTAACTGCAGTAGTACAGAATGGAAACTAGGAGCTGCTTAACAGAATTACAGACAAAGACTTAACAAATTAACAGACAGAGAAAGATGCCCATGAACCTCCCTTTACCCTTAAATTGCTTTTTTTTTTTTTTTTTTTTTTTTTTTTTTTGGAAGTAGCATCAACCTTTTTGAAAAGAAAAGTCTACTTGATTGAGTATATACATATTTGTGTGAGGCAACAACAGAGTCTGGAATTATATTATACCAAAATATTTTTGCAATTGCCCCTAAAAGTCAGCTATTTTCTGATGCTGTGTTAGATCATAATGTAATACCCCTTACCAGCTGAATATACGTCTGGGACCAAGCAGCCCTGGAACAGTATTTATGTTAATTAAAAAGAATTTCTTTGCAAAAGTTTTAGTCTTAGCAAACAATTTAAACTTAATGTGCCCCTCTGAATTTACCTTTCTTCTTATGTCAAGAAAGTATTTGCAGCAACATTGTCATTAGGCAGTTAGGTTTGTGATATTAGGTACATATGATGGCAATTAGAGGCAGAACCTCCGAAAATCCTGGTAGTATACCCAGACATAGCTATAGTTATTTTAAGCAGATTTATACTTATGGCATCAAAGAATGTCACAGAGAGAAGAAAATATGGTAACTGTTGCTTTAAATTATAGCTATCATTACTTCAAAAGGATATTCAATCAGAAACCACTGCAGACTAAAACTATTTATGTCTTCTGACACTGAAAGGAAAGTAGGAAAGGAAAGTAGGCAGTTTCAGCCTGTCATCTCTTAATTCTTTCCCCCCCCCTTTTTTTAATAAAAGAAAAGTACTGTTTGGTCTGTAAGAAACAAGTTATAAGTCCAAGAGGAATGAGCCAGAACAGGTCTCCTGCTTGTTTTTGACCTTTCCCTGCCTGTCAGCCTCATTAAGTATTGCAGGTTCTTCACTAGTTATTTTACAAAAGCTATTGGAAAAATGAAACAAAACTGTGCAATGGAGTTTTGGGTACTTGGACGTAATGCTCAGCAGAGTCTGCCCAGCAAAACAGTTTGTGTGCCAAGTAGTAACAGGTAGAGCTTTTCTACTCACACGAAAACTCTTCCCTACAAATCAAAATGACAAAAGAAGTGAAGCTGTGTTTGCTTGCAAAGTAAATTTTGAACGAAGTCATAAGATCATTATTAAATTATCCAGGGGGATTCACGACCTTTTCTAGTAACAAGAACAGACTCCCCATTAGTAAAACCTCTAAAAGCATGAAACTTCCTATTCAACAAAACATTTAGAGGTTGGGCATGGGATGGCCTGTAAAAATTAGAAGTTTCAGAAATTTATCTTAACGAAAGTGGGGGGGAAAAAAAGCTATTTTCTTTTAATATATCTTCTACTCCTTCCCCTCCTGATGCACTTAATGTGCTGAGCAAACAGTAACAAGGAAGTGTCATTAAATTAAAAAAAAAGAGAAATGCCTGAAAATGACAAGAGGAGAAAAAGATGTGTCCTCTGTGCAGAAAACTTTCCTTAAGGAAAATGAGCACTCCATATTCCCAGCTGCAGGGAAGAAGACAGACACACAGGTCTGCAATGAGGAGGGAGGTGGGAGCGGAGATGAATTTGAGACAACTTTGCAGTCTAGGCTTTGGGAGACCAGCCAGGGCTGTTGGTGTAATGAAGCAAGGCAAGTGTAAAGAGCTTGCAGATCAGCTCATGGGGGTTCCTGTATTAGGACAATGAGATCTGTAGTTTGAATTACAGTGCCTTCATTACACAGATCTATGTACATGAGGCAAGAGCAAAAGAGCCCAAATCAAGAATCAAGCCTGATTTGCGATTTCCAGAAAGTGGGACCATTTCTGAACATTTTGATTTTGAACCAAGCATCTCCAAAACCTCTGACCACAACCCTAACGGTGACTGAGGAGTCCTGTGAGGGTCTCTTCAGCATGGAGAGCAGTACACCAGGGACGCAGTCAAGCCCCTCCACTATCAGACGTTTCTCATGGATTTTTTAGAAAAATGTCCAGTAAAAAAAAAGCAAAGAAAACAACTGAGTGTAACATTCGTGGCCCCTCTTTTTGTTGTTTGCATTGTAGCTGCATTTCAAAACATGCACATAGCATTTTTCAAAACTTGCTATTTTTTAAATTATTTTTTAACATCTTTCCTTGGTAGAATTAATTTGTGAAAAAACTTCTCCATTTCTCTGCTCCCCTTTCCAATTCTGCAATATCAACTAATTAGCAAACAGTTTGTACTGTTTATAGACTTGTACCAATCAGTGAAAAATCAAGTTACCTGACCCACATCTAAATAAATAAGCAGTGTCCTGTGGATATCTATTCTCAGCAAAATTACTGATAGTAGTTTGTTCAGGCACAGAGTCCAGAACTGCTTTTCCCCACTGAGATTCAAGAAATGTCACCCAGCTCACTAGGGTTTTTTTGCTGTGTGAGCAGGAGAGAGCACAAAGATTAGCGAGCAAGAGCAAATATCTTCCCTTATGTGAATTTTTAAATATATATATATATATTTGTATATATATAATCACTGAACACCTAAAGGACATTAAAGACATAATTAAGAGACAAAAGATATTATATGGAGCAGTAGCTGAAGAATAAGCAGGTAAATGACACAGAAAACAGGAAGAGAAGATCAAAACTTTGTAAATGTTTCATTCCACGGGGCCACTGTCCTTTCCCAAGGGGATCACTGTACTTTCTAGATGTCAGACTACCTCCCTGATGATAGTTTGTCTCACTGGAGACACAGATGCAGCGAGGCTGTTAGCACTTGGGTGCAGATAGCCCCTAAGATAAGTCATGCAGAAGGAAAAAGGCTGCTGACAGTCAGCTATGTGTCTTTTCATTACAGGTAACTACCACTTTAAGCAAATTGTTTCAGGGTTTGGAATGTAGCAATAACTGATCTAATTAGTGTAGGCTGTAATTTAGGAGGGTTCATTATGTCACAGACATTATGACTCCTGGGTATTACTAAAGGACTCATTTGTAGTACTTGAAATGAATTTCTCTGAACACATATAATGTCACCCATATAACTAGTATGTAGCTTTAAGATGATCTGACATATTTAAAATCTCTGACTTTGAGCAGGATTAAGTTTCCAGACAGTAATAAACAAATCAGCAAATAGTACAGATTTACTTCTTGCCAAAAGAAGGGGAAAAAAAAAAAAAAGATTTAATGGCTATTTCAAATTGAAATGGCAAGTAAACTCTGTGACAAAACTACAAAGAAAACCAATAAATCATGCCAGAGGAAATATATATTGTGATTAAAGACACACATACACAAACTTGACAAAGCCTTTGCATTTCTGGGTACAATACCTGTTTACTTGATCAAGGAAGGAAAGTTTAACAGCTTCCTAAGAGAAGTCAGTTATTTTTTCTGCTCTACAAGCTCCCGTGAGCTTTCAGCAAGAAAGCAAGACCAGGCTGCAGGTAACAAACCCAACTATATGAAATACAGAATGAGACAAATGCATGCAAGTGTATAAGCAGGTTTCAGTAGTACAGTACTGAAGTAAAAACCAAGGTATAATTAAGTTTAAATTGGTAATCTGAAAAGGTTACAAATATAACCTCTATTATATTGTTTCACTTCAGGGGTCTCTCATCAACGAAGTATTTCCTAGATCTTTGCTTTTATGATCTAACAAGTTCATTTGCACACAGATAAAAATATGCTTTTCCTTTTTACTTGCATAATGTGTGATATAAAAAAACCAACCAAACAAAAAATTTTTCTGGAGAGCACTTATGCATGTGCTTAACATGAAGCAGTCCTCAGAGCCCCTGGCTGCACATTCTGAAATCAATAGTAAAGCCTCTGTTAATTTCATTTGTTCATGATCCCCACTCAAGGGGAAAATCCTATCGTGACATTGACATTAGTGACTTCTACAGTGTCCTATTCTGAGCACACTGATCTCCAGATCTGATCTAAAATTAACTGTAACTAATTAATTCTTTATTTACTTTTACATAATATGCATTGGACCTGCATGGGAGTCAGAACTCGCACATTATTTATTTTTTAGCTTTCTTTCAAAAAGTTTATAAAGTAGAATATTAGAATTAAATCCTGTACACAGAACACTGAAATGCTCAATTAGAAATGGGCATGTCAAGTTGTGTGTGAAGCCAATCGGAAAATGCTGCAGCATGAGCTGCTTTTGTGTCATTGCAATGTGTTCCAGGGGCTTGCTGTACCCCTGGACTAAAACCAGGAACTTGAAAAATTATTTTGAAAAAAAGTTTTCCCCTAGAAAGCCAAAGACCTAACTGGATGACTTATTCCCATTACTTCCTAATACAGATGAGGGTTCAATATCTCTTAAATGGTTTAAAAAATCTCAGATATAAATTTAATTTCCAGATACAAATTAGATTCCCATTCGCTCACAAAACCTTCTTTAATGTTGTTACCACTGGTATCCTTTTTGGCTGTATAGGTATAAAAATATTTCTAAGTGGGTACTGAACCAGCTAGAAAGACTGACTGTATTTAGTCTTTAATTAAATGCTGATGGATTTCCTTCAATAGCATTAAGCTCAGAAGTGAAAAAACATAATTAAATAATGCTCCTATGCAGGCAGTGATCAGCATTCTTGCATGCAAGGTGTGGTAGCAAAGTAAGCTAAGGATTACTTCTCAGTTTTAGTTTTTGTATTACAGTTCTCATAGTTCACAAGAAAGCTGATTCTGTATGCATGAAACATAAACCAGGCAATCGTCCTAAGGATGCGCTGGATTTATAAAAGTCCATTAATCTGATTAATAATTGGATTGCTGACAAGTTAAGTGTCTCAGTGCTGTTAAAACTAAGTATATTTTAAATGTATCTGACTTCCTCCCATTATCTGTCATCTCATTGAAGATGTGACCAAATAAAGGGTTGCTATCCAGAGAGGTGGTTATCCTGTGGAGGCCCCTGTATCGTTAACAAGCAGAGGAAAGCTCTAACATGAAGACCTGTTGGATTGTACGAGGTTTGGGAACATACTGAGGAACTGAATGACAGTAGAAAAGGAGACCTATTAAGGTTAATCTTTAACACTCCACTTCTAACTGGAAATATTTCCAATACTAGTGAACTCCTGTTATTTCCACATGTACCTCTAAAACATTCCTTTTTTGTGGACATGTTCTACGTGATGTCTTAGCAGAAACCAAGAGATACAGACTCTGATCTTAGATTCACTGCAGACCTGACCCATGACCCTGGATAAATCATTCTACTGTTCTGTTTCTCTTCTCACTTTTGCCTGTTTTGCTTCTTCAGAGCACAAGTTCTTTGTATGAGGAGCCAACACCTAGTTAAATTTTAGTCCAACATATTGAGTGCCTGATCTCAGATATAGGTACTCCTGAAAAAAATAAAAATGATGGTAAGGAACAGATGGAACTGACAGTCACAGCACTCATTACAGCCCCCAAAATACACCAGCAGCAGCACAATTACACCTACAATATTTCTTCTTGGATTCTGGCCATGACTTTATGGGGTACAGTTGAGAAAATACATCTCTGTAGTCATTGCTGCCCATTGCTGGAAGTCTAATTTATGTTAAATATGGAATTATTTTTCCATATTACAAACATCAGACTAAGACCACAAATTAGACAGACAGAAGAGCCAAAGGATATTGTATCACCAATCCAGGCTGAACTGAGATGAGCCATTTTTTTGTGTTTGACTCCCTTCCCTAGCACTGTGCTAAACACAAGGATTTTTGAAGATAAAAGAACAAAGTGCTACTCACACTAGATCAAGGCATAGCTGCTGGGTAGGACAGTTCCAAGATAGGAATTTGAACCCCTCCAGCCAAGTAGATGTCGCATCTTACCCACCTCAGAAGACCACTCAAATGATCAGCCTATTTTATACAAGACTCAACATACTTCTGCCTCATCTTGTGGCCATGTTTCATGATTGACCCTGCTCTGGTACTTTGGGCCTCAAGCCCAGGAGATTTAAATACTGATCTGATTTAGGATCTCCATTAGGTACCTAGCCTCCCAAGAAGGGCATAACTCCAGAAGGACTCTCTTTAGCACCTCCTAAATTTTCCTTACTTAGTGTGCTGGCTGCTGTGACTCCTACTCCGAGTTGCCTCAAATCAGCTGATTTGGCTGAATCCCTCTGCACCCTCATCCCACCAGGAAGACATGCTCAGGCACAGCCTTAGCAGTGGTGACACATAAGGAACAATATAAGAAAGCCAATCCTGCCCTCCAGCAAGGGGACAGCCAACCTGTGACACTTGAGCTTCAGGATGTTGATAAGCAGATTAAGTATAGCTACCATGCTAAAACTGTATCACCTCTGGCACCAGGACTGTGTTGGTGGAAAACCTTCTGGGTAATTCAGATCTTCAGCTGTGTGACACTGTAAGTCAGCAAGAACTGCCAAAAATGGTATTCCAGAACTATGCTGGGATGCAGTTCTGTCCAACCCCACTGTGAAGCTGAGATCCCTCCAGGCAGTTTCCATCACCTTACACCTGCAAACTTCTGCCTGTGTCTCTGAGGTACCTACCTGCCCAGTGCCTCTCAGCCATAGGAAAAGTGAGGTGCGTAGCCTGTGAATTGGAGGAGGATTGACCACTCCCCCAATATCACCTCTGCCCTCACCAGTAATACCACATGCCTCCTTCAATGCAGCAGTTTCATAACCTGGGAACTTCAGCAGAGCTGTGAAAGCTGTCCTGAGCAATCTGGATAAACGAATGTATAAACTACTAGAACAGACTAACTATAAAAATTCTGTGTCACTTCTAAGTTGAGCCACATAAAAAGCAAAGGAAACTAATGGCAGTTTTGGTAAATAGGCTTTACTAAAGAAACTACTGTGGGCTCAAAAAGCTGCTTCAGAAATAAGGAATAAATCTAAGACCATAAGCAAAGATATAAGAAACTAACAGTTTTCTTCCTTTCCTCCCTTTGCCCTTCCTTCCTTTTCTAAATCTTGACCTAGTGTAACTCCTGTAAGTTACCTGCTGGGCACATCAGAAAAATACCAGTAACTAGAGAAAGAAGAATATATCTTAGACCATGGAAAAGAAACCAAAATGAAAGCTTTACCATTAGGAATATTAATGTTTGTACTGTTTAAGTTAAGACAGTTACAGGCTGGAAAACTCAGTTTCTGCTCTTAGTTTGCCTAAGTAGGAATATCAGCAATTAATCCTGTGAAAAATAGTACTTTGGTTAGTAGACTTGGAAGAGAAGAGTGAGAGAAATTGAGGCATTTGGTCTCAGATTACATGTCTAAGGGCTAGAAAAACCCTACTATGTCTTTTCCCTCCCTGTAAAAAACAAATAAAATGAAACAGAAGGTAAAAAACCCCACCAACAGCATAGCAACATGACAGTGATGTGTATAATGATCTCTGGCAGCCTAAGATAAGATCACAGCCCTTGGGACGGTGGAGCCTGGAGCTAATGGACCCCTGCTTTGGTGAAAAACCAGAAGTACACAGAAAAAAAAAAAGTTCAGTTCTCATATTGAAAAGAAGGGAGGTATGTTGCTAAATATATTCCTTCGGAAGAAGCCTTTGAAAATGTAAATGCATGAAAACATGCAAGTCACTTCTGTGTCCAAGAGTGAGTGATCCCCTCTACCCTCACCAGTAATGCCAGAAAGAGCTGTCTTACTCCCAGTTTGCACCAGGAACTATGCCATTTTCAGGTGGTTCCATCCATTTTTTCAGTACAAGTCACTGTACAGATATCATTCTCTTGTTGAAGTCACTTTTGGTTTCCTTGGATGCAATCTTGTGCATAAATTTGAAATTGAGCATATAAAGAATGGGCTTCATCTAAATTATTGCTGTCCCTATCCTACCCCCAAATCTCCCTCAGATCTTGGAACTGGAAACAAACCTGTTCTTTCAGACAGGTTGTTTGGAACATCTGTAAGATAACAAAAAAAAAATAATCAGCTCTGTTCCAAGAAAAGACCAAGAAACTCCTCAAAGTCCACAAACAGCTTTGTTGTTTCTATTGATTTTAGATGGAAGGTGTGAAATATGATGGCTAAATGGCAGTACCACTGAAAAATCAAGTTATTTATGGTTCTCTTTGGTTGGATCAGTTTCTCTAAATAATTCTTTGTTTATCTGCATTAGTGTTTGGACTGGTGCAGTGCAAGGCAACAGTAGGATGGGAAAAGCTTGCTTTCCTGGGATGGTACTTAAGCACGTGTCAAACAGTGCCCTCACTGCTGCTGAGTCCTGAGCTCTTATGGAACTCCAGCCCTTTCCTTGGGTGCTGAACAAAGACAAGCCAGGCTCCTGGTTAGCTTAAAGGCCTGGTACAAAAAAAAAATGACAGGGTTGGCAGCCCTATGCATGCTTCCAGAGAGAAAAATACACTATAATCAAATGCTGAGTGGGTGGAAAGAGCAGGGAGCAGCGGTTCTGTGAATCACTTCCTCCCCCAAGGCCTTGCAGCCATTAGGAGTACAGGTGTGTGGTTTTACAAACACATGTTGTCCATACTGATATTTTAACAAGCATTACTCAAAGCAGTAGCAGTTTTAAGAGGCATTTACTGGTCAAGATAAACCCTAAGCTCCCTCCTCTGGGTTACTGCAGTCAGCTAACATGTTAAAACTGTAGCTGTCCAATTCAAGAAGGATTTAAACATGAGTTAAAAATAAAGTCCTTTTTGTACATGCATGGCTTAAGAGGGAAGAGTCCAAATCCCTTCTTCCAGCAAGAATAGAAAGAAGCAGAAGAAAAACAGGATTAGAAGCAGCATATGTGCTCTGTCCCCCCTGTTTTCTTCCCAAGCTTTCATTTTGCTTTGCTCCACTTACCAAGTGTGCCACTGGATGCTGATCCAATTCATTTCTATATTACCTTTCAAATCAAGCCCACATGCAGAACAGAGCTGGAGTTCAGGCCTTGAAAGGGTCAAACCATGGAGTTTAGCTGCCAAGTGCCCATTGGTACAGGACCAGGTAACTGTTTTGCAAAGCAAATACGTCTGAATATGGCAGTTGTCATAAACTCAAAAATCTGTCATCTCTTTAAAAGCATTAGAAACAGAGGATGAGGGAGATGCTCTCACATCCATCCAGCTCTGCCACTGGGAATACATCAGAAAAGCTCACTGGCATTTTTCAAGGTGTAAGATGAGGCAGAATTTGCCCCAAAAGCATGAAAGCAAAGTTTATGTCCATCACTGTGCATACTGTAAAGAAGTAAATACTGTGTATTTACAGTAATACTGAATTTGGAGCTCAATGCCTAGTACTAATCATTCATTCTGAGTCAATTTGAATGTACCTCTCTCTCTAGAGGCAACAAAAGTCTAAACTGAAACACTGTAGGAAATAAAATGTCTTTTAACTGAAGAGAGGAAAGAGCTATATGAAAGTAAGACAATTCAAGGGGCACTCCTTTCTGCTGTCATTTGTCATGTATGACACAGGAATGTTGACATCATCCTCTGATAAATGACACTGGCACCTGCATCAGAGAGATATTCTTCAGCAAAATAGAAGTTTGAAAATCCAGCAGCAGGGCACTACTAGTAGGTTCCAGGAGCTTGGAAGAAAGGAAAGATAGATGATGGTAATTTTGTTTCAAAGAGAAACATAAGACTTTTAAAGAACCATTCTCTTTTGCTTCCCCTTCTGCTCCCTCTGGGCTTTGGGAAATGATTCAGTTTTCTAAATCTAATAGTGGCTTAGACACAAGCTATATGTTATCCAAGAGCTAACCTGTGGCATTTGTGCCACCATCCAGTCTAGGGGGATAAGTGTCAAGCTGAGAGCTCCAGAAGGCATACCTAGGAAAGGGAGCTTCAAAAAGGCTAGTCTGGCCACTTCCTGTCCCAGGCCAGTTAGAGATGTCAATGAACAGTCTATTCCAGCACTAATCCTTCCAAATCTCAGCTTTGCATCCACAACCTGTAATGTAGAGACTGCTTCCTCTTCGAAAGAGCAGGAATACATCTCCATCCCACTCCTGGGAGGTATTCTGTACAGCTGCAGGGTGGGGTTGTGGCTGAGGAAGATTCTCAAGCCCCTCCTGCACAGCCATGCAAAGCCTGCCATGGTCTGGTTTGACATTAGCAGGCAAAAGTAACTAAAGATGTCTTTTTACCGTAATCTTAAGGCAGATACATCACAGGTTTTCTGTTTTGAGAAGCTGAAGAGCAGTGGATTAACTGTATTTGTGAGAGAAACCCTGGCTACTCT
Source organism: Hemiprocne comata (assembly GCA_020745705.1). Taxonomy (NCBI): domain Eukaryota; kingdom Metazoa; phylum Chordata; class Aves; order Apodiformes; family Apodidae; genus Hemiprocne; species Hemiprocne comata. The sequence goes on from CM036598.1 coordinate 5,063,604, forward strand.
AAAAAACAAAAGGCAAACAGATATGTTTCCTCTGTCAGATTTTCCACTTGGTTGGCTCATGGAATTTATATGCAGCTTGATTTTTCTTCTAATTGTATGATTTATTTATCCCAGAAAAGAAGGAAAAGAATCTATTGGATTTGGAACAGCAGGTTGGGAAGGGGAGTACGCAGGATCTGTGACCAAGGCAGCCTGGTTGATCCTCAGGAAATCTGCACTCAGTGACAGTGACCTCCCCAGCTACCAGCTAGTCCCAGTTTGCTCTAACTTGCTAACTACTGTCCAGCCTATTTATCATTTGCCATCTCTAGGGATCACTGTGCAGTGATACAGACTAATAGCCCAGCAATACGCCAAGACATATCCTTTTCATCCTGCACAGCCAGCACTGTCATCCAGACCTCTTAGTGCATGAGGGAGACTGGAATCTGGATGAAGAACAGCTGGCTTAAAACACACCCTGACAAGCCAATACTGGCTGAAAGGAGAAAATTCTGGAAGCAGTACACAGGCTCACCTTCATTTGCAGGGCAATTTGTCCAGGACAGTTAAAATATTATGCTGCTTATGGGTCTTACTAAATCCATCTTTGGTACTGAGTGCTGCAGCAGAAGCAATCTCTGCACTCCCAACTCTCCTGCTGAGATAACAACCCCACTCTTGTGTCTTCAGTATTTGCAGGTTGGCTTATCATAACCTGGGCTATGGAACAAGTTAATCAGGAAAATACAATTCTGCCTTCTAACCCACAGAAGCAAAAGAGAGCATATCATACTGATGTGCTTTTCAGGATGCTTTGGACTAGAGACTCTTTAATTAAGCTGCAGTCTTGCGACCGGTGAGTCCCAACCAGCTGGGCTGGGTGCCTTCCTCCTCAGAAAGCCCAAGACTCTCTGCATCATAGTGAAAGGGGAATGACAACCCCAACAGCTCATCCCTTGACTTGATGGGGTTAGATCAGCCCCATTTGAACAGGCTGCTTAGCTACAGGCAATTCATTTTGTCTCATCACATCACACACGTCTGGCTACGGCCATCACAGAAGATTTTCATGCTCAAGCATATACCAAATGTTAAGTATTTAGGCTTGGGTAAGCATTCTTCAGCAACCTGCTAGTTACAAGCAAACAGTAACTTCAGGGACTGAGGAAGAACATGAATTTTTACAAAGACAGGTGAGACAGGGGATTGGTTTTTAGTGTATGCAATTTCTTCAACAAAATATGGACATTTATTATTCTTACAGTCTTTACACTCCTAACAGCTTTCCTGTAGCAACCTATTACTGGAATAGTTTATACTGTTTAGAGCACAGCTATGATGACATAATTTTGTTGTAATTAAGATAAATGTTGTCTCAGAATGTCAGAAGGCACCACATCACCCATTAAGTGTAATGGTTTCAAAATACCCTAAAGAAAAATCTTCTGGGCTTGTTGAAGGAAAATACACACACATATTCGTCTGATTTTGATTAAGATACAAGTTACTGAAATGCTCAGCTCAGTCCAAGACTAGAATCAACTCTTCAGGCCTATAGATTGAAACACAGAGTAAAGGGGGAAAACAAAATCCTCCTAGAACTCTCCATATTCTCTATGCACTGGCCAGACAATGATCTAATAACAGCTGTGACTTTGGGGATATTTTTTTATCTGCTCTGAGCCTAGTCAAGTGACTCAGAGGTAACATGGCATTTCACTGATGTTCTGTTGGACCAAGCCTTGTTGTACTAGTAACTGTATCCTCAAGGAGGCTATTCATAGCAGGCATTCAGGAATGCTGCAAAAGGGGTAGTTCAAAGACTGTTGCAAACACATTTGTGGATACAAACGAGGCCATCATGAGTCTTCATATTTTATCTATGTAAATGCAAGTATGAAATGGCAGGGTGGGAGTCCTGAGGGTTTCTCCCAGAGCAGTGATGCTAGACTTATTCTTCAGCCAGGCAACAGGAGGTCACTAATAATTTTGATTATTACACTCCTGGCCATTAGCCAGGAGTGCAGAATCAGGCCCTTAGCACTGACAAAATTCTACACTCAATCTCTTCTGACCTCTCATTTGAAAATATGCTTAGAGACAAATGCAAAATGTAGAAGATTGAGGGGATGGAGGCTAGAAGCAGGAAAGCTGAAGGAAAATATGCTATAAATATGAACTGGCTCATATAAAAAGATTAAGTATAAAAGACAGCTTTCTTGTAATGTCCAGCTGTTTCTCCTAAATATTCTAGCAAACCTACATATGTACAGTTTCAGAAATGCACCAAGAGGGAATATTAGTACTTCACTTAAAAAAAAAATCCATAGGATTGCTAGTGGTTTTGAAGCTCTAGTGCTGAGATCTGTCAGGATAGAACAGGAATTATTTCAACAGTACTAAATAGCTCTCCCACTGCTTTACTGTGGATTGATCCATTTTCACCCTTTCTTGCCTTTCTGCAGTCACACACAGATGTAAAACAGATTAAAGCTCTGTGGAAGTAAAATACAATAAAATAGACACCCTGGATTTTTTGACTTCCACTACAATAAAGTGCAGGGAGAGGTGAATAAAGCCACACAAGAGACAGTAACAAAATGACAAAGGTCCTAGCTGGTAGTTTATCGAGATGACAACTCAGTGAGCTTTTAGACATCTCTGGCATGAAGACTATTTTTGTCTTTCCACAAGTTAAAACATATGTATGATCAAGACAACTGCCTGCCTATCTGTTGAAGCTTGTTTTTCCCCATTACCCCTCTCTAACAGAGCCATACCTGTCTACAAAATAGTCCTTCTGCATTTTAATGTACTTTAGAACAACAGTTGACAATGCTTGAAAAGAAACCAAAGCAAAATAACGAACCATTATCAATATATTATTTATGCAGGATCCAAAATCTGAGAAACATCACTAATAAGTCACTTAAATTTTCAGCCACAGATCTGGAGCATGGAACAGCATCATTATCCATAGCTGGCTACTGGGAAAACAGTGCAGGGGAATGACTGCAGGGTCGCAATAAGAAGGGTTTGATTGCTGCCTCTTGGAGCCATTCTTACCAGTGCAAAGGGAAAGCAAAAGGCTTTTGCTGTACCTTGGCAGCATTTTATACTCCACTTCTTTTGGTGCAGAGCTCTGCAACTGCAGAGGACAGATCCCTGGGCTCCTACTCCCTGCTCAGTCCCTGACCTCTGGCACCAGGTCTTTTGCCTCCCAGCCCAGGGAACTGTCAACTGGACCTTGCTGTACCCAGTATCCAGGCTCTGGAATGCCTCAGATTTAGCTTCAGACACAATAAGGATTACAGATTATAGAGCACAGTGGGAATACAAGAGATGGGCTACCCCCTCTGACAATGCATCACTGTTTCCCCTGTCTCTGGACAAAAGCAAAGGAAATCTTTTTCAACAGCCCAAAGACAAAAATAGGTTGTATGTATTTTTAAATGTTATTTTTTCCCACTCTTATGCTAATCAAAGTCAGAAAACAGAGAAAGCATTGATTTTATACTTGCCAAAGTTACTAGTATAAGACCATCCCTACAATTTCTGTTTTCAAATATTAAAATATTGAATCAGGATGAAGTAGTTAAAATAACATTTTTCAGTGCAAAGTGCTTAAAAATTAAACACTTCCTTTATATGAAAAATTTGCTATCTCTTTCTATCTACAGAAAGTTTAGGAGCAAAGTAAACAAGTTGCTGCACAGTCATACAGCAGGTGAGAAGTAGTGAGGTGACACATTTGTTTTGAGGTTCAAAATGTGAAACTAACTGAAAACCGGATGGTTTTGACATTAAGAGAATGCTCATACTGAACCTGATCCTGTCATATCATCAGAAGCTCTCAGAGATGCCTAACAGAATTTAAAATTAACAACTTTTGTAATGATAATGCCAAAAGTCAGAACAATATTGGATATTTCTAGGAGTTCTGGTTCGTGTCTTCTTGGCCAGTTCCAGGAATTTGTCAGGGACTGTTGACTGCTGAAGGCACAATTGTCATTATCTTGAGATAATAGATCTCAAGGTGCTGGCTGTAGCTGGAACAAAGGGAGAGCGCTGAGTTACAGATACGTGTGTCTAGTAGTTTATTATTACTAAGTTTTAGAGAACCCCTGAATACATACACAGCTACACACAAACACTGTGCACAAAAGCACACATTTTAGAGCAAGGCTCCCCTAACAGCATTTGCTGTATTTTGATGTCAGTCTAAGGAAATATCTTGGCAGCTCCTCCACACAAAATCTATTTTCCACAAACAGCATATTCCGCCAGTATAAAATTCATCATCCAGCCGTAGAAAGGACACAGGGCCAAGGGGCTTGAGTGACACACCAAAAACCTCAAAACATGTCTGAGCTGCCACATGACTTGTTTAATACTATTCATGTACAGCATGAAACTAGAGCTCTGTAAGTGGCATCTTCATAATATTTTGCAACATCCTGTAAACTCACTGCAGGGAAACAATAATGGATACAAGTAACAACTCTTGATCTAAGTAGTGTTTGTGCTTCAGAATAAAAAGAGAAGGAGCAATACAAAAGAACACAACCAGCAGGTCAAGGGAGGTCATTCTCCCCCTTTACTCAGCTCTCGTGAGACCCCACCTGGAGTACTGTATCCAATTAGGAGCCCCCAGCATAAGAAGTACATGGAGCTCCTGGAGAAAGTCCAGAGGAGGCCATGAAGGTGATCTGAGGGCTGGAGCACCTCTCCTGTGAGGACAGGCTGAGATAGTTCAACCTGGAGAAGGCTCCAGGGAGAGCTCAGAGCACCTTCCACTACCTGAAGGGGCTACAGGAAAGCTGGGGAGGGACTTTTTTCAAGGGCTTGTAGTGAGAGGACAAGGGGTAATGGATCAAAAGTGGAAGAGGGGAGATTTAGGTTAGACATTAGGAGGAACTTCTTCAGTGTGAGATTGGTGAGACGTTGGCACAGGTTGCCCAGGGAAGTTGTGGAAGCCCCATTCCTGGAAGTGTTCAAGACCAGGTTGTATGGGGCTCTGAGCAACCTGATGTAGTGGGAGGTGTCCCTGCCCATGCAGGGGGGTTGGAACTAGATGATCTTGAAGGTCCCTTCCAACCCAAACCAGTCTGGGATTCTACAATACTAAAAGTGGTTTGGCCACTGCAGTGACAGAGACCCTCTAATTTTTTTTTTTAAGAGGGCAGATGGTGACCAGGGGGGAAGTCAGTCCACACAAAATACCTGAGCCATACATCTTGGTAAAGAAAAAAGGTACATCATCCCAGCTGCTCTTCAGTGCAAATAAGGTACTGCTGAAGTAATATAATTGGTGACTTGAGGCCACAGGTCATCTCTGAAATGGAGATAATTCCGAAGGAATCATTTTAATTAATCATTTAATGATACAAGGAAATAGCATCACTGTGGGGAAATATCTTAATAAAGTAGGAAGAAAAAGGTTCTCATGAAACACTGATTTAGTTGGTTCTCCAGGATTCTATTGCAAAGATAAATCTCATTCCTGAGCCAAATGGATTTGTAAAAGAGATAAGAATTATCAACATTTCTATCCTCAATTTCTTCTATTTTTGTCCCACTTTTCAACACTGGGAGAACAATTTAGAAATTTTTCATGCAATTAACACTAATGAGCACTGAGGTGTTTTATCATTTGTCCTGCTGGGCAATTTCTGAGAGGAAGGCAATTTCTGCAGGCTCAAGTGTCCCACAAATATACCAGCAACAACTCAAAACTCAGAACCTAAAATCTGCAGAAAAAGGGAATTCAGCTATGTTTTCAAATCTCAGTTTAATAAATCTTTTTGGTGGTTTTATGACTAATATAAAGACTTTGTCTTATCTCATGTTGAAAGTAGGCACATTCCATCCGTGGTTCATCTGAGCAGGAGCAAACATGCAGCAACAATATAATTTCATTTAAAAAGTGCTGGGCCATTTAACATGTGATCTACAATATATTAAAGACAGGAAGTAGCTTTGTGAAAATGTCCTTTTTACTTAATCAGAAAAATCAATACAAGTTGATCAGGGAGAATATTTATCTTTTAAATAATAGTGCAAGAGATTTTTAGAGAGCACTTCTGGTCAACCAGATTGTAACTGCTTCACCTCCCAACACAAAGAAACACACTTATGCACTGGATAAGCAGCCTCCCTGTGCAACTGCTGTGCCTCCTTGTCCAAGGCCAGGTTATCTCAGCACCTTTGTGTGCAGGAGGGTTCTGCAGCCTGAAACCACCAGTGGCCAGCCCAGATCTTGCCCTTCACCCTGCTCCTGTTGGTCAGCCTCATCCCTGGGCTATATATCCACAGGACTAGGAACTTGCAGCATCCAGCTCACATTGATTTGCCTCTTTAGAAATTGTTATAGACTAGTAGGGACCATAGGGGCAGTACCTTGCCCCAGGGAGATTTGTTCTTGCAGCAGCCATCTCCATTGCTGCTTCCGGGGAGGCTATGTTATGGAAAGCTGCAGCAATTCCTGTGACAATATTTCAGGGGCAAATTCACTTTTGATACTGTCAGAAAATCCTTGCCAAGCTGACACTACATATTAAAGGGTTCACAATAACAGAAGGCAGAAATGAAATTGAACAGGATATTAATACCTTGTAGTTGAGGAAATCTTTCCTTTTGATTTTACTTTTTGCTTTGTGAATTAGCCAAAAGCTGCAGCCCTGCATAAACCGAACCAGCTCACCAGGTTCTCCAGAAAGAAACAGCACTGGTCTTCCTCTCCCCAAGCACACAGCAATGGCAACCACCTCCAACACCTCCTCTGCTAAAAACTCTTCAGAAACCTGGCAAGTTTAAAATAATCAGGTCTACTTCATTCCATATCCCCTCCAAATCTTCTACCCATCCTATTAGTTTCCACAGCAGTAAATATTAGTTGGCTCATAATTAACTCATCTGAATAGCCTACAGATGTGAAGAGAAGTTTTAAAACATGAAAATGTTTTTTTAGTCTGATTTCATTCTGTTTCTTTCTGCTGTGCACTAAGATCTTTTATTTTCCCACTCTTTTATTGCTAGAGAGTATTTCTGAGTGCACGGATCCAAAAAAACATTAATAAGTGCTACCTGGGCTAAAACAGTTGGAAAGACAGAGCCCCCCCTCCAATATTCCCACCTTGTTTTGAAGGGAGGCAGGCTGGAATACCTGGATGTGTTAAACAACAACTCAAACTTAGTGATGAAATTATTTCCAAAAAGATTAAGAGCTTTTTGTATTGCATGACATATTCTGGAAGGTTGAGGACACTTTCCTTATACAAGAAACTTACTGAACCACTGTGACATATTAATGCTTCACACTCTGGCATGTGAAGTGGCTGTCACTTGTGGCTGATGAGAGATGTATATTACGGTTCACATAGGATAAAATGGGTTACTGTCTTTTAAGAAAGGATCTCTCTCACTTTGCTAAGCTAGACATGAGAAACCACCTGTGTGAATGTAAAAAATACTATTTTCACAGCTGCTGAAATTGCTTCTCACCCTTCAATGATAAACAAATTGACTACTGCAGCCAAAAGGTACAAGGTCGGCAAGCCTGCCTTCAGTCCTGCGCTTGGCCCCAGAGCTGGGCAGCCACCACATGCCCTGAGTCCTGCAAAGCATCCTTCTGGGGCTCCACCTCAAGGTGTGACTCCGTGGGCAGGACATGGGCCCACTGAATAGACCAGGCTGCTCCTCCTCTTCCCTCTATGCAGCAGCCTCCAGGAGAGCGTAAGGGCTGGCTGCGATCCCTTTGCCTAACAAGTTTGAGGAAGGCTGGTTTGGGCATGTCTGGGGAGCTCCACTACTTAATGGAAGAACCACCTCAGGAATAATGTGCCAACATAACTCTGTTAACTGGATCCTTGCTAACATCCATATACTGTCATGAGAGGTGTGTGCATAGATACACGCATTTAACAGAAACTCATCTGTATGTACGCTCTTAGGGACTGACTTTTAAAAAACCTTAAGTTGCAGTATTAGTACATTATCCAGGCTCAATTTAATTCAGCTTTTGGAGTGCTGGCATGGGACAAATTAGTTGGTCTGCATGCCAGCAGCCACCACTAGTGTAACAGCAGAGCCAAATTGAGGAAACATTAAGAATCACGTTTTGTGCACATAATTGTGTGTTTACAAATGAGGCATCTGAATATTATAGAGTTAGTCCTGTGCAACCCAGAGGTGGCAGTCATAAGAATAAGAAAATTTGGCATCCTGGTATAAAACTCTGGCCAACACCATTTAATGCAGACAAGGACAAAGATTGATCAATGATGCCAGTAAGTTTGAAACAGTACTATAAAAAGAAAAAGTGACATGGCATAGGTTTGTGGTTCTCAGCTAATGGAGCTAAAACCTAGCATCAGATGGTTTGTATTTTACATTATTGTCAAACAAAAATAAATCATCAAAAACATGGCAGAATCAAGCCTAACTGGCAGGACATACCATAAAAAAAAGCAGCTAGTGGTTGAAGTGAAAATTAAGAAGTGCTGTTCATTCTCCCAGAAATGCCAGGGCTAACCAGAAGAAGCAGCTCACACTTACAGCCTTTGCAATTCATTCCTTTTTTCTGCAAGTAAAAGGTTGTTAGGCCATTGCTGAGTTCTGCTCCAGTGAGATTTTGCTTCCTGATATTCAGAGTTTAGCATACTAAGTATATTATGTACTGTATTTACATAACTATTGTATTATGGCACAGTTAAAACTTTGGTGTAATTTCTATTGTAAACCCCAGTTTTAGAGCCTAGAGTTATGACTAAAGATTATCTCCAGATGTCCATCTTTTCAGGGGTGGAGGAAAGGGGACATTATGCATTTATTCTAAAAACATATTTCAGATTTCCAAAAGAAACAAAAGTTGCCAGAGACACTGCAGTCTAATAAATACATCAATACTGGAAGGGAACAAGTATTCTTCCAGGAAGAATTGATCTTTCAAATGTGACGACAGGCAGATGGTCAGCTGACTTTATCTTTCTTTACATTATCACCAACTCCAAACATTCACATATAATGACCTGGGCCTCAAAATTAGAAGATCACCTTAAAAATCACAGGACCTAAACATTACAAATTTAGAGATCATTTTATGTTCCTTCTGTTTTGTTTTTTTTTAAGTTATCAACATCAATGTCATGAAGCTTTTCTTGGCCATTTTATGGGCTATACATTTACTAAGTAAAGAATATACCCTCTTTTGAATCTGGGAGATAGACCTACATGAATGAGAGTCATGAGAAAGTCAATAAAGTTGCCAGCCCTGTATTATACTATATTCCAAGTTATTCTATGTTTTCAATACCTGGCAGAAGGACAAAAGCAGCCATTTTATCAAACAATTTCTAGTCTGTATTTCCAAACACTGAGACTTTCTTTCCACAAGCACTCCTGGCTGGCTGTGATGTGGTTTCTCCTCAGCCAGTACAACCTGAGCAGCAGCACTCAGTGCAGAGCTGCACCCTGTGTAGCTGGTGCTGCCCCAGCCCTGCACCAGCTGCTGCTGTCAGATTAAAACAGCCATTGGGCCACAGACTGTGGATTACTCTCAGTGAGCTGTGGTTGGCTTCAACCATGGATTGATGCAGAGGGCCTGGAAACCAAGCAAATCTTCCAGGCAGGGTTTGCCCAGCTGAGTTCTGTCCTGGTCTCTCCCATGGTCCTGGCATTGCTGGACATCTACAGCCCTGAGCATCCCTGATCCCCCCTCTCCTGGCCAATGCTGGATGATCCAACAAACCCACTATTTCATCTCTTGCAGTGGGTTTCCCTGCCTGCATTCATGGCCCACCGTTATAGCAGCACTCAGTAGCGTCTCCACCAGCAGTTTTCTTGCAGCAACTGAAGTGGAGCATTGGCTTGCAGCATTCACGCTTAATCTCCTCCCATCTTTGCTATAGTTAAGATGAGGAATTAATTGAGATTTAAATAACCACATCAAACACTCATACAAGTTTTACTTTAAATAGCTAGCATAGACAAATGCATTGCTCCAGCTGACTTGGCATGGTATCAGCTCATGTTCTGAGCAAAGGATGTTAGGATGTGTCTCAGGATCAGATTCCCAAATGCTGTCAGGTGTCTGAAAGAGCAGAAAAATGTCCACGTGCATTTGAAAAACAATTAAAGTGACTATTTCAATCTTTAGACACTTTAATTCTGGTGTATAGGATTCTAAATCCCAGTGACTCTCAGTGAGACTCAGGGTCTCAAGTGCCTTCATTGCTTTATTGAGAATGTGTCTAAAGACCAGATTTAGAAAGCCATTTAGAGTCTTAACTCTCATCTGGCCCTAAGCCACTGAGGAGCTTTGAAACTTTTACCCACTCCCTCATCTAACTAGAGTGGAGAAATTGAGATGATGGTGACATTTTATAATGAAAAATTAGATCCTGCTCAAATGGAATGGGACTCCAGAGAAACACTGGGGTTGTCCTGTGCCACAACCCTGCTTCACATACATCTCAGATGCCTATGCAATGTCACTCAGAAAAATGAATAAATGAAGTCCTTATTAATAACCTTTCTATAAACAATTACTTTTTCAGAATATAAATAATAACTTTCTACTTGTAAACTTTGTGTTGAAACAGGTTTTATTTTAAAAAATTTTTTTTGCTTATGTCATATCACAAATCTTTGTCATGAGGAAATGTTTATGTGTAAATTATAATGTTCTGAAAATACGTGGTTACAATAAGAATCAAAACACATTCAGACCATTAACTGTAATGGCAGACTGGGGCAGTGTTGACACATACACACACATATCACATTTATTGACAAGTTACAGCGTTTACCGATTTTTAAAGTTCTGAAGTTGGGAAGTCTGTACCATATGTGGAGCCAAAGGCTAAGGGCAATATTTCACCACTGAGGTAACTTTTGTTAACCCATTAATTTACCTGGCAGTAGATCATCTTAAAAAAATATCACGTGGCAAGCCTACATCAATGAGTGGTTCTTTCAACCCCCAAGACTACCGACAGTTAGATACATTGCACTACACAGACGGAGGTCAAAATCTTTAACATACTGAAGCATCCTACCTTGCTAAAGTAAACACCTACCTTGTTTTGAGGAAAGTGATCCAGCCACTCCAGAGCAAACTTGGTCATTCTCCACTCAACCAAACAGTTACTAACAGTTAGTTTACCCTTTCAACATATTATGGAAATATTAGTATTTGCCATGCTGAAAAATACTTTTTTGGCATCTTTGTTTCCCATCCCCATTCTAAGATGAACACTGACAGCTGATGGTATTTAGGAACATTGCCACTATTCCCTTAGAAATGGAATTCTGAAAGATGGCTGTTATCCACCAATTGGCATATTTACTAATTAGCACAAAATTGCTCAAAGATGTTAATTTCTCCCCCAAGAGAGAATCCCTCTGAAGAAATCTCATCTGAAGCATCAGGATCTCCTACTGAACACTTACCTACTCTCAGAGTTTCTGATTTAATGGTTAACACAAGGAATCAAATAACTATCCTAGGGAGCAAAGTCAAACTTTCAAACTGTATATCTTCAATTGCTACTTTTTCCAGACAAGCAATGCAAACAGCACTTATAGAGTTAATATTTGAATGCCTGTTCTAATAAAACCAGCTTTCAGTTTTTCAGTCTTTTGTGCAAGTTTAATAAAATAAATTTTGAATATCAATGGAGTACATTCTATTTTTCTTGGCATGTCTCTGCCTTGCTATGTCCTTCTATTGCAGGAGTCATGCCATAGGGAGAGCACTTTTCCACAGTCCATTGAAGTTGTGCCATAAGGGCTGGAGATGATTTGCTAAAATGCTCCAAAGGTATTCAAATTTCTTTAAAGAAGAAATTCAATTTATGTGCATTTATATTGCAGTGTCTGTCAGGAAGAAAGGTTATAATCACCAGCATATTTTAGATTTACATTTTCTTCTACACATGAGGTAATGGTATTAGAGGTAAACTATGAGGTTTAAAGTTGAATTCGATGTATGGTACTATTTTCATTGCTGCTAAAAGCATGTTTTTGAAGTTCTCGAGGAAAGCATATGTTAGCATATGTTACTGAAATATCAAGAACAGGATGCTGGGTGGCTTAGAGGATAAACCATTTGTCTTTCTTCTCTGCATTCTTGTATGAAGTACGGCTGGGTTTCATGAGCAAAGTGAAAAGAGGATTCTCAGCTCACAGACTAATTCACAGCATAACGCTGCAGCACAGTTTTGTTCAGCAGAGCTATCAGGCGCATTGCTGAATTAACAGGCAAGCTAAATGTGCCTTTAGTTGTTCCACAGAGGAAGGGAAAAAGAGGGCTTAGAATTTTGTGATATCACTTATGTAATCCTTGGAAGAACAAATACTCATCAAAAATTAAAAGGAAACTCTGTCTCAACCATATTGCTGTGGGAAGTGCTTTGCCTCATTTTTCTCTGAAAATTTATTTCATTGAAATTTCCTGTGATTGTATTAAATATTTAGAGGTTGATATTTTCACTGAGTAGAAAACATTATCACAATTCTTATCAAGTTGGAATTCTTTTAAGCATATGTTAAAGTTATCTGATAATTAAATTGCCATGCTTATCTCATTTAGGACCCCACTCATTATAGCTGAAGCACTTTAGTGGTATATACTGCAACTGATTTTGGAGTTGTACCCAAGTGTCCTTTCTAAAATAAACACTGATAACTGGCTTGTAGATTTATTTTATAATTTCTCTGCTACTCCTGCTATCTGGGTCAACAAGGAAGCATCAAAGCTATTATGATGGTTTTTGCACAGCAAGCTAATTGTATTTTAAGCCTACTTCCAAGTGTATTCCTGATAGCTACCCAACTTTGTAAACAGTCACTTAAGCATGGCTTCTTGGGGCAGCATGCATGCACAAACACACATGCACACACACACTATTTGCTTCATAAATGTCAAAAGATAGAAATCTGAGTACTGGTACTGGACCAGATACGACAACAGATATGTGCTGAGTAACTGACTGGCCCTAGCTGAGACTGGGCTTCAGTCAGGTTCACCAGCTCAGACCCTGTCATGACTTTTCTGTCAGCATAGAGTATCAAGATGCAGAAATATTTGGGGACAAGAAGGAAATCTCAAGAGAGGGGCTCTTTTATTTGTGTAATTGTCCACGGTCTGTCTATGTCCAAGCCTAATTCATTGAATACTCTTACCTGGCTCTTCCTTCACAGGCTTCTCCTGACGATTAAATCTGATGCAAAACATTGCCATAACATGGGATACTTTGGGATGTCCTTTTTGAGATCTCTTTGTGGAAATTTTTCTGGGTTAATGAATAAGACCATTGTGTGTGCAAATACACATGCACACACAAGGCATTTTCCTTTGTGTAGTTTGGAAATTTCACTTGGATGCACAAAGGTCCAGGTCCAACACAGGATATGAGCATCTCCTGAGGAGAGTCAATCCCTTATCTTCTCACTGGGAAATGGCTAAATAATTGGTTGGGAGTTCTCCACTGACATGGATGGACCATAAAGTGAACTTGTATTTTCTATCTAAAGTCTTATCCTAAGCATTCTTCATTACCATCTTCCCACCAACTAAAAAAAACCAACAAAACATCTACAAAATATATCTATCAGTGAAACAAGCAGTATCTAAGAAGGCTATTATTGAAGAAATAATACAGAGGAACAACTTAGGGTATACTCTGCATGTCAGACCATGTGACAAGTAAACCAGACATGGAAAGCAACTGAAACCAACAGAACTACCTATAAAACAGGGTAGGAAACATGAGTATGTTTCCCTCATTACTTTGCACAGCCTGAGCTCTGAATATACCTCAGTGTGCTCAGCTTCAGAGGGCTTGTTCTGAACATTTTGCAGTCTGTCCCTTTCTAAAGGAATCAGTAGTTCAGTAACGCATGGGTTATCTTTTATTTAGGATCTAAGGATTTTTTATTTCTCGCATCCATTCCTATCTCCCAGTTATTTTCCAGAGATGCTCAAGTCTGTTTTTGTTTCTCTGCAGTAAAACCAGCCATCATTAAGGCCAATAAACTGCACTTACCAGAAAAGATTTGCATAAAAATAAAATGTAAATTTCCAAAAGTGTATGCTTAGAGTCAAAGTTACAAATCAATCACCAAATTGTTGCCAGATTGCTATTTACATTTCTGTTCACTCATCTGAAGGCCATTTGTTTAGCATTGGAAAATTAAAATGTGGCATGTGGTTTACCTGCTCTAGACTTGCCTGGGAACTCTTCTAACTTTGTACTACATTTAGGTGTGGCAGAGGTATTAATACACAACAGATAATAACATTCTTATTATGTTGTATTATCTGAGTGGCTTTTGTGCTCTCCTCGTTGTTAACAGTCGTTGGAAGATATTCCACAAACTCTAGAAGCATTCAAAATTAATTAACCCATTGGGTAATTAATCCATCCATGAGGCCTTCCATGCATGTTCCAGTCTCCAATCTATCCAGTGCAATACCAGCAGTGGTTAAAAAAGAGAAAAAAGCTTCCAACATCTCAGTTGTCCATAGCAATGCTTAATTCTATGTACAGTTTTCTGAAAGATTAATTGCAAAACGGATTTCCAGCAGCAGCAAAGCCTACTTAAGGAGTTCCCATCACCCCTGGGCTGATCAGTCCCACCCTGGGCAACAGCTCATCTGAAAAACTCATCCATACATGGTGCTGAGGCCAAAGCCATATCGCTGTAATAGTTCAAGTTAACAAAACAAGACTTTTGCCACCACAGGAAACATACTGGGATCTAGAATGTGAAGCATGACCACCTACATGCCTTGGTAACATCAGCAGTGGTGATGCCACCAGCTGGCGATCAGTGATGACCAGGTTTTCTGAAGGGACACACATGAAAGGGGCTCAGCTGGCATATGCAGGCAACAGCAAGATGCAGATCTAGGAACACATTCCTGAGCAAAGGGGATTTGAAGCAGGAAGAGAAGGAACCTTCACACAACAATACAACAGAAAAGTGAACAAACAGAAAGGAAATACCAGCATGGAGGAAAGGACACAACAGCATTTACAGTGTTAGATAATAGATGTTATTTACAAGATCTCGCTGACCCTTGAATTTGATGCAGTTTTGAGTAAAATCAGATTGTTTTAATTCTCACTCTCACTATATCCACCTGTAATAATATCAAAGACAATCCGTACTTCCATATTGTAATGAGAACTGCTGTTTTACTTAGTGCTAAATAACAAACAGCAGTAATCCCCTACTAACCTGCTCTGCATTCCTTTCTCTACACTGGCTGTAATGAGAATCTTTAACACTGCTAGAAGTTAAGGCTGATTTTTAGCTGATAAGTGCTGAGACACTACTCCTGCAATAAAAGAAACAAACAGTGGATTGATGGGCCCCTGCACTGCTGCTGGCTGACACTTTCCAATGGGATCTCTTTCATGAGAAAACACCAAATAGTAGAAAAATAAATGTTCTGTGGGAGCATACAGATTTTAAAATAGGAGGAGCCCAAACTTTCAAGGTCCAGCACAAGCCATGGGGCATGCTCTGGGTCCCGGCACCAAGGACATCCCAGCTCTGGGACAGCTCTACCACCTATATGGCATGAGAGGCAGGGAGGCCTAGGAGAGAGTAAGGAACATGAAATTTTGGGCTCTTGCTGAATGCCATGTGCAATACATAGGTCTCAAGGATATCTGTCAGTGTGCTCAGCCCTCAGCTGCTTCAAATTCAGAAGAAGCATGGCCCAAGGCAGCCAGGAGCTAGGGGCTTCCTGCAGGCACAGGACAGCCAAGAAGCAACTTGAAGCCAGGGTAACTCCCATTCACTTTGGAAACACTGTGGTGATCTTATTTCTCTAAAGTTATTTCTAACAGAAAATAGTGATATCTCTACATTTAATTCCAGCAAGAAATAAAACCCACAGCATGTTCCTGTTTACTCCAGCTGTAGTTACTGAAAAAGAAAACCACCAGGAGATGAGCTGTACCACTGGGAAAGGAAGTTTTCAGAGGCTCAGCAGGCTTGTAAAGGTCTGGCCTGAACACAGAGCTTTGGGGATAGAGTTTTTCTTTCACTTTTACAGGTTTTCCTATTTCAGTGTCACTGATCTTTTTCCCCTCGTGATACTAGTATGTGCTGAGCTATGCAGGCATAAAGGTGCTCTATGGTGTTACAGCTGAGCCCAGGACAGCCCCTTTCTGTTTCACTCTCACTGGTAGGCACACGTTTGTACTGGTACGACTGGTGTATCAGGAGCTCTGTATCCTTCCTGCCCTCCCTTGATGAACACAGGCACTGCTCACAGCCCGGGTACCACAGTCCAAGTACTCTCCAAGGCTTGGCTCCACAGCAAGTCATCAGGAGCTAAAGAAATGGCAAGTCATCCTGGGAGCATGAAGTGGGCTAGGGCAAAAGGAGGAGAGTGGGAAGAGGACCATAGTGGAAGCCTGGCTTGCAGGCTGCTCCAGGCCTCCTGGTAAAAGGGCAGAGCAGGGTTTTTCATCCTCACTCCTGTCACAGCCTGTTCTTATAGTTCCATACATCAACATATTATCAACATAATGCAGCAACACACACACATTCTCTTGCTAGAGACATGCTATTTCTAGAGGCAAAACCCACATCCTTGACACTAGCACTGATGTCTACAAGAAATACAAAGGCTGAGAAGTTTAGTTTATGTTTAAAATGGATCACTTTCCATCTTATTGCAACACCTATCCAAATTCCTTGAAGGCTCCTCAGATCCATGTTCTGATGCCCAGTTCCACCCCTTTGAGCAGCAGTTTCTTACATCCAGTGATAACCTCCTGCCTGTGCACTCAAGACCTGCACTCTGCCAGCTCTTCAGGCACATTTTCAATGGAGATGGATTATATTTCCTCACATTTGCATTATCAGTTGTCTTACCCAGGACAGAATGTAGTTCCTTCACACTGGCAAAGCAAACAGGAACTTGAATTTATCACCATGCTGTACACATAAAGATGCCTTGAAGGGTCTGCCCACTTTAAACCACTTGCATGACACAGTCTGTAAGCTCCTCCCAGAGTGAGAGGAAACTGCAAAATAATAGTAACAAATCTGTACGGTCATCTGCTGTCCCAAACTAAAAGGCACACATTTCAATTACTGAAAGTCTATATGAAATCAAAAACATAGGAAAATACTATAGGAGCCCCAAATAATAATTTTCCAAAGGGAAATCAATTAAAAGAAAAAGCACATCTGAAATTCAAAACAGTCCTACAGGTTTGGATCTGTTGAAAGACAATACATGAGAAATCACAATCACGGTCAGTTCAGTGAATAGCACAGACACTTGTCTGTACTGTGTTTCATTGCATCCCTGCACATGATACTTCAAAAAGCGTGGTAAGTTGCAAAAAGTAATTTTGTAAAAGCTTCCATACATCTCCTGTTAAGAGCAATTTGGCTAGTATCTGTTGCTAGCTGTGGGCATGCTTTTAGATATTAGATGGATGAGTGCAGACTAGCAGGAGGAAAAAACCCAAACCAAAACAAAAGGAGAGGATAAATACTTGGCAGTTCTCTAACAGCTTTCACTAGAGGATTGCAAAGTGATTTACAAACATCAATTAATTAAGCCTCAAAAAGCTCCAGCAAAATAGGTAAGTATCATTACTCTCACTTCACTAATGTGTAAACTGAGACACTGAGAGAATAAGTCTTTCACCCAAGGTCATACAGTAAGCAGCTGGCAGAGCCAGGGTAGAAACCAGGAACACTGACTTGCTCTTTACCTACTAGACCATCGTATCTCTCTTAAAACAGTTTAAAGAGCCTCTTGTACTTGATATTAGCAACTGCAATGTTCTGCAAAGCCAGTGAGGTTTCCTCCTACGTGTGACATCACAAGTCAGATGATTTCATCAGTGCCAGGCCACATATGACTACAGCTATGGAACACACTCTTGGTTCCCAATTTCTATTGCCCAGTCTTGAGTCTATTGACCAGTCTCAGATGGGTCATGGGGGCAAATACAGAAGAAAAAAAATCCCCAAAACCTACAAAGCCCCCATCCTTGGAGACTGGAAACCCAACTAGTACTGATGGTTTCTGTGCTCTGACCTGGGGAAAATGCTGCCCTGACCACAGCATAGAATTACTCAGCCATGACCAAAAATCTCACTTACTGTTTAATGTGCTTCAGCTGAGGAAGGCACCAGATTCACAGACAGCACTTCTCAGAGCAGGCAGAATACACACAGACTCACAGCACACCGAGTAAAACCAGCACGGTTGTGTTGATAGCACTAGGGAACATCATATGCTTGGGAAGTGGCACATTTCTGTTTTAAACCAGCATCTTTTTTTTAAAAAAAGACTTTTGATGAATAGGGTTACTAGTGAATACATTACCAGCAATCAGTTTACAAGGATTTAGGGCATTATTTAAAAAACTGGAAAAGTGTCTAGAAATAGATATTTACAATATATGTTCAATATGGCTGCACCAGGACACTGATACTATGTATAGAATACTTTAGAAAACACCTGACCCCTGGTATCAACAGTAATAAACTCCCAGCAAACAAACAGCTCTGAATAGATTTGTTTTGGCTCTGAATACATTTGTTTTTACACATACATGTAGACAACCAACAATGACCCCTCACAGGCAAACAGATAAAGGATAGAAAACCTTTGCACTGTTGCTCAATAATCCTCAATTTGGGTGGACCAATGGGACAAATAAGTGCCAAAGCCTCTGAAATACCTATCTTCATGCAAAAGTGCCCTGTTTGGTAATAAAGCTAACTAGTTGGTTGCTGAGATTTGGCAGCTGACTACAGGGAAACCAACAAAACCAAAAAACCCCGCACAACAGTCATGCAGTTACCTGCTAGACAGTCATGTGGTCAGGAAACAATTTGCTGTCCACTGACCATAGGTAACCACCAAAAAACCACAACCCATACTGTCCATTTAGCTATTTAAAACGGGAAACAAAAATCACTGAAGAAAGGAAAATACTTGCTGTTCACCTATCCTGCTTTCCCGTGAAGCCCCCTGCGTGGGTTGGCAGAGGAAAGGGTATCTTCATTCCTTTTGGATCCATCGTTACAGCCAGATTCCCTTGCTTGAAAGAGTGGTTCTCTTTTCCACAAAGAGAATCAGATAACAGACCCTGTGATTTTGCTGCTGAGGAAGGCCCCACCACGGCCGCTTTAGCAGGGCTTGGGTAGTGGCTCTGGGAGCTGAATCAAAAAGGTTGCAGGAGTTACATTCCCCCAGAGATTCTGTTGAGTGAGACCCTACAGGAGAATGGGACACAGTGCCTGCCTGTCCTGCCCCAGGGACTGTATTGCCCCCACATACTTCACCTCTTGCCTCAGCCTGAAGGTGTAGTCTCACTGTATTTGGAACTTACAATTACAGTGAAGAACTAATCAAAACCCATTCCCAGTTACTCATGGGTGAACTATCAGGCCGTATTAACCAAGTTCCTCCCCAGTCCAATGTTCTGCCTGGGGAGCGTACACCACTGCCAAAACTCTGCAGAAATCCATGTATAGGCAAATGTACAAAATTTGTCCATAGAGGCTAAATTCCATGGGTTTTATAATATAGGAAGCTTTGCTTTGCATTTGCCTTGCCCTGTTCACAGATGACTGACAGAAGACTGACAGACAGAAGGAAGTCCACATTCCTACTCTTCCCTCCATGCACTCGTTTCTGCTCCTTACAGTCAATGCTGCAATTCAGCTGCAAACCCAATCTTCTAAGCTAGCACATCTCTACTTAGAGAAACAAACAAGCAAAATCCAGGCAGACTACACATTAGGGAGTTTTTTTACATTCATCCATTTATGCGCAAAGTAACATTAGTAAAACTGTTGCTTGTTAAAAGCGATTGGCTAATGTATTTATGTGCAAAAAAGGGTATCTGCGGTATGCTCAGCTATTGCAAATAATTCTAGTGTGCACCCTAAGAAAGATTTAGAATTTAAATTATTTATTCAAGATTCCATATTAAATCATATACTAAAATACCATTCCTACACAGAAAATAGATTTATTGCATGCAGATGTGCTAAAAGCAAAACATCTGCACATGAAAAATCACCAATACTGTGATATTTTATCTACTTTGTGCAGATAAAGCAACCAACTAATTGCTTTCTGAAAAACTCAGGGCAGAAATTTAATTCACCAAATACTTATGGTTTAAAAAGAAATGCAATAATTACAGAATCCTGTATCACTTCCATTTGTACATGGTATATTGGGTGTACGCACATGCCACCAGACCTCAAGTAATGCTTTGTAGACTGATGAAGTCTGACTCAAACAATATGTCACAACAGGAGCCTGACAGCTGAAAGTATGCTTAATGTAAACTTGTAAAGTCTTCCAGAAGAATGCTAGATTTTTAGCCAGTTAATGATTTGAGCAGTAGGCTCTTTTTACTGCTACTGAAATGAAATACTTCAGCAAACCTCTTGGCATTTACAGATGTCCTTCTATATAAAAATCATGCACCACTTTTGCTTCTTCTACAAAATCAGATGGAACAGAGCTGGATCTTTTACTGCTTCCTAACTGGCTGCAATTAGTAGGTAGACATTATTGATCAGGACTATTGAATAATTTTCCCCCAGCCTAATCTGTTTTGCAGATTTCTGAGTAAAATGTAAGCCAACAAACTTAGCAAACAACTCTATTTATTACTTTTGATAGAAAGGTTCATACCATCTTGTAATACAAACATACTGTGTTTCTGTCTGGTTACTAGACACTGAAGCGATTGGGGACATTCATTAAAATGCATTCAGCTTCTCTTTAGTATAATGTTAATTTTGAATTTATGCTTACACAGAGCATAAATATAAACACTACAATGACACTTGTTTAGTGCTTTATCCATGTACAAAATTGTTGGCTGTAAAAACAAAAATAAAAAAATAAAAAAAATCAAGGAATAGAGAGTGGTTGAGTTGCATTGAAAAAAATACCTTACAAAGGTAAGAAATCTACTGAAATTTGGGGAAAGTATTATTGCTTATTTTTAAATATACATTTAAAGAGCAAGGACATTGGTGGAGAAATTTGATTATTAAATGTAATTTTAAAAGTCTTCTTTCCTTCATAAACTAAATATCAATGAGGATGGGTTTTGTACTGTAGGAAGGGATTTTAGAATTTAAAAATTGTGCTATATATTTTAAGATATTGTCTTAAATATTTTATGGATGCAGTTGCCCAACTCTGTAGCTTACATGACACATAGGATCTTCTCAGATAAAAATACTACCGTCCTCATTTTTTTTTATTAGATCCAGTGTCAAAAAAAAAGAAAAAGAATAAATGATTTCTGAGTAGGATTTGTAATTTGAAGGAACAGGAAATTGTGACACATGTGCAGCTGTTACTGTACCTAAACAAGGCACCATATCAAAGCTGCAGCTGACCAGAGGAAAGACCGATACAAAGGTGCTAATGTTTGGTTTGTGATCAATGGAGAAAAGACAATGAAAGACATGTCAATACACCAGATATATCTGACCTATAGCACCAACCAGCCTCATTGGGCAAGTTTCTTTAAGGAATATTCCACCTAGTCAACAAAGGAAGGGATGAGGAGAGTTGCTTCTTTCCCACTACATTTATGAAAGATACTGCATTTCAAGCAATTTAAGAGGGAAGTGGCCTTTTAAATTGGGTCTTGGAACTGTTATTGCAACAACCTCAATTATCAGCTCTTTAATTTTTCTGCATGTCCATGTGGCCAGACTTTTCTTAAAGAAAAACCAAACCAAACACTAAACAACAAAAACAACAATAAAAATCTCATACCAGAAACTGTTAATTGGTTAGCTGCAGTATCAGAGGCAGTTTCCACATGCCTCTCCAGGCCTTTGAAACTTCACGGTGCATCTGTCTTCCTCTAACAACATCTACAGATGCTCTTTTTCTGGCATGTGTAAGGTGCCTGGACTTATGCTATTAGCATAGCAAGCTCTGTTTGAAATCTTGCCTGGCCTCTACGTGAGGGTACATTTAAAAAAAATAAAAATTATACTTTCTATCCTCCTTATTTTGCCAACCATTAAATATATTAAGAATCAAACGAACGTATAAGAACATTCAGTATTACAAAATGCACATCAAATGCTCCTACATCAAGAAACTGAGTAACAAGCAAATCAATATTATACTGTACGTAATTCAATAAAACCAATAGCTAAAGAAATACAGGATTTTATTTTGCTGCACAGAACCATTAATGCCTCAATGTTTTCAAATTAGACACTTTGTCAATGTTGCTGCTATATAATAGTACTTGTTTGGTTTTGGAACCAGCTTTTATCGCAGCTGAAATGAGCTGCAAATTGGAAAGAGGAATAAAGACAAAGGTCTAGTTTCCAGATTCATCTGAGGAGGTGATCTTGATGTTCATCTGAGGATAGTGGAACATGCACAGCGCTGCAGGCGAGCTGGAGAAAATGGCTATAAACCAGCGATTGGTGACTTGTTCAGCACTCAATCCAGGCTTTAAAAACACAGACAAATGCCTTGATTTGAGCACATTAACTGGCAGTGTTAGGACTAATGATGGTAAGACAAGCATGAACAAACCTTTTCTCTGCTATCCACTAGAGCCTTGCCATGTTGCAGCTTTTCCTTCATGAAAACCCAATGCCTTTCCTCTATGGCACGCTTCCAGTTTGAGGAGAGGTTTCTGCTCTGCAGTGCTGCCCGTACAGCAAATCCATACATGTGTTTGTAGGGATTTGTGGATGGGCTACATTGCTGCAAACAGCCAGGCAACCTTTTATTTTTCTTTCCCCTTGCCCATAACTACAGCTTCTCATTGTATCTTAAGCTAGAATTTAGGCATCTCTGGAGATATGCACACAACGTGATATAACAGGACTGTCACTGCTGCTGGGATACTTGGGTGTTATCACAGGCTGAGTACATTACCTAGTTCACTAGCATGGGAATGCTCACTATATAATCACACAAAGACCACAAACAAAGTCACATATTTGTTCATATATATAAGTAAAAAAAATAAATAAAAGAAATAGGAGAACAGCAACTAGAACCTTGACAATTATCTAGGGAGTACCTAACAACTCTGTTGATTCAATTCTTAAGCTTGGAAATGAGAAGGTTGCTCTAAATCGTTCACCAGGTGCTTAACAAACAAACAAACATACATTTGGCGAAAGCTCAGTTCACACCTTCTGGCAATTGGCATGTTTACCATAGCAATGTACCCAGGTGAAATTCCCTCTCTGGAGGGAAAAAATAAGAAATTGCTAAGTTCAGCAGCACAATTAATGCAGTCATCATTGACAGGTTGGAAGAAGACAATCAACAATCAATGGCTCGAAGGTGACCTGGCATCACAAGTTTTCTGCCATATCAATCAATATTACTCTTACCACAGACAGGCTATTCCAGATACGGGATATTTTATCTCAATGGCTTTTATTCTTGTGTAAATACTTCAAATAGATAGCAGAAGAATAACACTTAAGACTACTTTAAATTACATCCATATCATGCAAAGGTGAAAGTAGAATTTGTCCTTCTGTCCAGGACAAGATACTTTACAAAGGGACTTTATTAAAGAGTTGTTTCCACATTATCAGAAGTCATTTCCAGTTTGATAGGATCTAGCCTTAGTAAAAAGGCAAATTCTTGTAATTTCTTTGGTTTCCAACTGAAACTTCATGGAGCATTGATTCTATTTACTTATTTTAATAACAACAAAAGAGTCCCAAAGCAAGTACCGCCTGCCTAGGAAATATTTTTTTCCTTCATAAAATACTTTATAATTCCCTTAAAGATTATATCTGATAAAGATTTTAAAAAATCATAAAGAAAGCCTTATCTTCCATCCCATTTTTTCTGATGTATAAACAAATTGTAAAATTATTGTGCAGTTGTTCTGAGATAGAAAATAATATAAAAATACTGACAAACAATCAGTTTGGGATGTTGTTGACTAGTAATATTACTTCTGTTTGGACCAATTTAGTCAGGAGTGCCTTGGGTAGATCCTTTACAAAGACAGTTCTTCAATTTTTTCTGTATATGCAAGGTTTCTCCCAGAATTAACAATATCTTTTTCATCTCTATACCTATACTATCTTCTACAGAAGCCTATGGAAGTCTTTCCAGCAGCAGACAAAGACAGAACTGCAAGTTTCTTTCAAGTGCACTCTGTTAATTTGAGACAGACTAAGAAAATACCCTTACAATGCTGAAAAAAAAGTTCCAGTAAGCTTGTAACTAACTTCCACGCCAGGCACAATATTCTCCAGATACGTCCCAAATAAAAGTAATATGATAAAATTCTTAAGATAGAATGTATTTGTAAAGAACAGTAACACACTGTTTAATTAAATGAAACCAAATATTTGAATGGCAGTGCATGACCCCACAACTACTGCTTGAAAACATACTTTTAATTATCTGAACAAATGCATCTCGGTAGCTCCTTATGGTACACAGATTGCGAGACAGTTAGGCACCTTCTTCAAAGCCCTGAACACGGGGTGACCCTGATCACAGGGATCTGTCCCCAAGGCTCAGCACTACCACACTAGAACGTCTGAGAGGAGCAGCCTGTTGCTTTCCCATGTGCAGATTCCATGTGGAATCGCAGACGCGTGGCACAAGTTGTGGAATTATTTTCAGATTTGTTTTGTGGTGGCTGTGTTTGTAGCAAATACTGAAAATATTATACTAAATACTGAAAGCATGCCCATGGCCCCCAGGGATAGACATGTACATTTTATAATCAAATTACTATATGCTTCTGGTCCTTAATTCAACAAACTACACCAGTGTACGTGCTTACATCCTTACATAAGGGTATCTGGAAGCACATGCTTAAGGATAAGCACATCACTAGTTTTTTTGTATAACCAGGATCTGGGATAAGAAGAGCAAAATAAATAATTTGGGCTTGAGATATCTTTAGAAGGAAGACAGCAAATCTCATCCAAACTAAAAAAACCTACACCCTAGACATTAAATTTCCAATACTAACAAAATGCCTGTTTCAAATTATGCCCCAGTCCTGCATCAATTCATTCAATTTCAAAAAGCTTTAGCAAAATAAAGAAAAAAGTTAAAAGCCAAACAGAAGGGAAGCATATACTGTGTGACATTATTTGTCTTATAGCAGTTAATGTTATGTTCCTCTGGCTCAAGAAAAATAAATTATATTCAAACTGCTTTGTTAGTGAAAGATAATGAAAGTACAGAACATTTTTGCCTCTGATTAATAGAAGTTTTTTTTAATTGCAAAGGAGGTTCATCACCAAGCTTCCTTGTTGCTAGAGTGTATTAAAGAACCTCAAAGTTGCTGAGCAAGGCACTTTTAACAGCTGATAAGCATATGCAAGAGTAAGGCGTGGTTTTAAATGCACAGATGTAAGTTATCAAAAGTAACCATTCATTTGATGTCAGTTTTAGTATTCTCAACTTGATATAATTTTGATGACTAACTACTTGACTTGTATTCTTAAAAGCGATAGCCTTTGACTCATGACACTCAAAATGAAGAATGGTAACTGGAGTTTCAGTTCATCTAAGCACATCAGTATTGTCTTACCAACTTTGATTAAACTACTTACATGTTTAAAGTTGGGCAGATGCTTTAGTAATTAGCTGAATTGGGAACAAAACCCAGTAAGTACAGTTAAATTTCCTCACGTTCCATTATATAGAAATCAAGGCATAAAAATTTTTAATGAACATCAGAGAACTGTGTCAGCATTGTTCTAGAAGAACTACAGATTTGTACAGTTTAGATATGTTCTAATTTAAAGATTTCCACAATAGGGAATTAAAAAGACCTGAATTATAATTCCTTTAATAGCAGATCACTTGATAACACTGCCATCTCAAGCAGTTCTATTTTAAAATGCATGGTTGTGCAGACAAATACTTTTTGAAGGAAAAGTGTTTAACATTATCTTTTAACTTTGTCTAATTAGCTGAATACTGTGTTTTTTCACCCTGCAGCTCTTAAGAAGCCGATCTAATTTCACAATGAGCACTTAATGCCATTATATTTGGAAAGAGCTGGATTTGCCAACTCTTGTGCAATCACCATTCATCCTGCTGCACTCACCCTTTGCTTCGTTTCCTTGGGAAGGATTCTCTACTTTCTGCCTAGATAAGCTCCTTCCATTAAAACAGTTGTTTTGCTGATTCAAAAAGAAAAAAGTCAGAAAAGTTTCTCTGTGGATGTATGCAGATAACCTCATACCACCGCATACTAGCTCCTTTGCCAAGGGAGGATGTTTGCACTCCACACATACGTTCCATCTCTTCCATCCTTGGAAGCTCCTAAACAGCACCAAAATTCAGATTCAGAGGAGCTTCCATGCCCACCATGTGCCCCTTTGCAACTGCTGAATCACAGAACCACCCAGAACAGATGAGGTGGGAAGAGACCTCTGCAAATAATCTAGTCCAAACCCCTGTTCAAGCAGGGTGAGCTGGAGCAGGGTCCAGTCTGCCCCTGAATATCTTCAAGGGTGGAGACTCCACAACCTCCCTGGGCAACCTGTTCCAGTGTTTGATCACCCTTATGGCAAAAAAGGTTTCCTTCTGTTTAAGCAGAATGTTCTGTATTTCAGTCTATGCCCAGTGTATCTTTTCGTTCCACTGCGCACAACCGTGAAGAGCCTGGCTCTTATTTATTATTTACTCCCTGTGCCATCAGGTATTTATTCACATTAGTGAGCTACCCAAGCCTTTTTTTCTCCAGGCTGAAAAATCTTCATAGGACAAATGCTCCAGACCCTTCATCATCTTTGTAGCCTTTTGCTGGACTCACTATGCCCACATCTCTTGTACTAATATTTTGGGCACAGAAATAGAGTGCTCAGCACTCCAGATGTGGTGTCACCACTGCTGATCAGAGGGGGAACACGAGTCACAGAATCAAAGAATCACTTAGGTTGGAAAAGACCTTCAAGATCATCAAGTCCAACCATTAACCCTACTCTACCAAGTCCAGCACTAAGCCATATCCCCCATTTGTTAAATAAATTCATCCCTCACAAAAGCCAGCATAATTCCTAAGTCCTAGCCTGTGAGCACACATTTCCTTCCAAGCCCAGCTCCATTAGCAGCCAGATTACTAACCCTAAATGCCTCTGACCACTCCCCTTGCAGAGGGTACAGATCCTTAACAGAGCTCAGGCAAAACAAACAGGACTGACTGACATAGTCTGCATGAGTGCTCTATACCAATCCAGCTGTGCTCACCTGGCACGAACAAAACCCCCCGGCTGACCAGCAAATGTGGTAATGCCTGGGGATGGACAGGGGAGCAGTAGCTTTTGTCACTGAAGCAGCTAGATTTTTGAAGAAGAGATCTCTCCACGGCTTAACTCATTAGCAGTTTTGAGCAGGCTTTCTGAGTAATGACAAACTTCACCTGATGGTATGATCTCATTGCTCCAAAACCAGGGAGGCTGACTTTGGGAGCACTGGCAATACTGCTGCACATCTCTGGAAGTACATCTGTAGTGACACACACGACTGAGACTGCCTGAGATGAAATGCTAATATAATAGATTAATCATGACAGCTATTGAGCATTTCACCAGTTAGGAGGATAAATACATTATACAGTAAAAGGAAACATTGCCTCAACCTTTCTTTGACTCTATTACTGCAGAGGGAGAGCAGCTCCCAGCCAGAGAAAGGGGCCCTCAGCACCTATAAACTGCTCGAGACATGTCTGTATACATTTTAGACAAACATTTCTTCGAAACCAGGCAATTGTTTTTTCTTCCATTTTCATTTTCCATTTGCTTGCTCAACCTCTGCAGCCCCTTTGTTGCTTGGTAATAGGTGAGATAGGCAAATATGGGCTCCAGGCGCTGGAACGAAAGGGCCTTTCATGTTGTCGGCACCACAGAATGAGCAGGCGGTGTAAGCCCTCTCTGCAGTTTACACACTGTAGTGGCCTGCTATAGAAACTATGTAATTTGGTTTGCTTTGTTATTTGATAAACGGCAAAGAAAGCTTTGTAGCGTGTTGACTGACCCTACTTGTAAGGTCATAGGCCAGCACAGGACTGAGAGGACACAGCCGTCTGCGTGGTCCCAGCATGCCTCGAGATTGCCTGGGAGAAAGCAAGCTTTATTTGAGGTACAAAGAGCTTGCAAGGAAGAGCAGCAGCTCTTAACCAGGAAAAAGCATTGGAGGAGTTTTCAACAAAAAGATACTGAGAAGTCTTAATGTGTGATGTAGCACATAAAGCACAATATAAAACAGTAAGTCATACAAATGATGCTACCTACTTGTAAATCTACCATCTAGCTTACCAGAGATTGTTCCTTATTTGACCCAATCCTACTCAGTTTTTCACCCTGGACAGGCGTTCTCAAAAGACTTGGGTTGTGAAACTGAGTTTTTAATTTATATTTGAGAAAATACAAATGAGTTAAAGTTGTGTTAACTTCACTAGACTGTTACTTGTAGCAACACAATGAGGAACAATAGAGTGTGTAGAAGATGGAAGTCAGCCTGTTTCTATCAGCTTTTACCTCTTGGAGCCATTTGTGACAGAAGCTTGTTAAGAGGAGACTACGCCCAAGAACGGCTCTGAGCAAGGGGAACTTTCGGACCCCGATTAGTTTAAACATATGGAGATGGAAGATGAAACAAAATTTAGCCAACAATTCCCATCCCTGCTATTTTCTCCCCCTGCACCAATCCCTTCACACACCTGTGGGATCACAAACCAGGATCTTCCTTTAGCAGGTCTGAATTGGCTGACAAAGCATAGGAAGGAAATGGCTGCACAGCATCAGTATGCTGCAGTGCAGCAGACAGAGTGGGCAGAAGCCATCTGAAACAGGATGGTCCACCTAGGATTAAAGGAAGACTTTGGATCGGAGTACAACTGCAGTACAAACTGCTTTATTTTTATATATAGCAATTTCTTCTCCATGGAAATATCTGGCTTACTCTAGTTAAAAGCCCTACATTTCATATGTACAGATACATCTGTCCTACTACTGAGAACTCACCGACACCAGCAAGGACCTGACCCTGAAGACATCCCATGGAGATACCAAGTTGATGGGAGTAGCTACGGTATATAAAAAATTTGCAAAACATGCAGCTCCAGCTCAAGGAGTGGGCTCCATGCTCGAGAAGAACCTGTTGCCAAGTGACACGTGTGACAGAGGAATAAAAACCAGTGTGTGGGAAGCCAGCACATTAAAGCTAGAATCTACACCTACCATTTTCATAGCAGATACGAGGCAGGTGACACTTAAGACAAACTGAGATCTCTCTTCTCAATCATTTGGTTTGCTTCTTATTTTTTTACTTTAATCTGTGACAGCTCTATTTTATGAGTCAGGGAGAAGCGCTAAGTGGAAATTCCTTGTTAATCTCTTGGTCAGAGCTGGACTAGAGAGATAGTCTTACCAAGACTCTCTTAAAACACAAAACAAGGGCTGAATTAGTCCAGGGAAACTCACCTGGAAGCAAGCTGTTACAAAGGGGCACCAAAGTTTGACAGGCAAGGGATGAGACTTAATTAAAGCTAGAGGGGGAGGGAAGAGAGGGAAGAATTAAGTGCTATTTGGGAACACACAAAACATAAATAACTCAAAATATGAAATATTTATTATTTGTAGCTGTGAGGGGTTTATTTGGGAATATTTTATTGCTCTTCCTCTGTCCCCAGTGCTTTTTATGTGAAAGGAGAATAGTGGAAGACTTCAAAGGATGTGAATCAGGAATGGGAAAAAAATGGGGGGGTTAATTCATGTACTTTTGGTCTTTCATTCTCTGACTCATTCCATCTGAGCCTTAGATCTTACTCAGGTTGAAAAGCCAATGCACACAGATTTGGAAGCAATGGGACTATTCTCACTTCAAGTGTTGGTTAAGTCTCATTATTAGGACACTGGATTTGGGGTTAACTCAGGGCTCTCTCTGGCTCTGAAAGACAGCAGGAGGCGGGGATGGATCCTTATCCTCTCTTCAGGGGTCAGGCTGCTCACATCATCGCTGAACTGTAATTTGCTTTGAAAAATGCAGTATACATGCATATAAGCCCCCCCTTAGTTACTACAGGAGAAGGATTCAGCCTACTCCTAGCCTCTTTGAGGTGTCAGGCTTACTGAATTATTGAGATTTTTCTGCTCCTTTGAGCATGCTTTCAAAATAGGTTCTAGCTGGTGTTTAAGTATATGGATTCTCTATATTAAGCAATACTTGTTGCAGTATCTGGTTTCTGTTTGCAGCACCACTATCCTTCCTTTAATCATTGCCATAAAAATCACAAACTTTCTGAATAAAGAAATGCATTGTTGATTTTGTTCCTTTTTCTCCAATGCTAACTTTGTTACACAAATTATTTTACATTTTTTTCCACAACCAGGTAGGCTATAAATTTCTGTCAGTGTATTTTAAACTAAATCTTAAAGCTGGGGTCCAAGAAAAGCATCAGTTACTATAAGATATAGAGAAACTCATAGAAGTTGACAAAGCTAGAATCTTCATGCTAAAAGTGAAGATTAGTAGGTGTTAAGCAATCACTGCAATGTCCACTCGAGTAAATAGTATTATCTCCCTGTAGTGTGAATGGGCTAGGTCCAGAAAGGGATGGGTGTACTACTGAGCTGAGCAGTGCAGTCTCCAGCTCCTGCGGACTGCAGCAAGCCTAGAATTTCCCTCCCTTGCACTGCTCTGCAGAAATGAACCTAATGTAAATTCAAGCAACTCATCAAACCTCTGTTTAACTTCACACACTGACGCGTTTGCTAAGGTGTTTAAAGTTTCTCTTCTATTAAATACCACAATACCTGCTTCTTCACCTAAACCTACCCTCCCTTTAAGTTTTCTCTCCCTTGAGAGCACTACTTGAAGTTAACTAAAGAAGTGCAAATGCCTGTCTTCCAAAGGAAATGCCATACAGATTCAGTGCAGTTGGGGAACTACATTACCAGGATCCTGACAAAAGAGAACAGCTTCAAGCAATACAGATAGGACAAAACAAGAGGTATTCAAGTGTCCCCTGTCCCAGCTCACACATCCTAAAGATTTCTAAAGTTCATTTAAAAAAGAAAAATTCTCTTTAGTACCCTCATGATGAACTAATACTTTCAGCATTTTGGCATGGGGGTACTGCATAAATACAGTCACCAGCCAACAGTTTAAGGAATAACATAGCACTGTAGGACATTTCAAAACTGCTCACAGCTTCAGGCAGTAGAAAATACAAAGCTAAAGTCAGCAAAGAACAATGAAGTTCTGAATGTAGCCTACAACATTTTTGTGATGGAGGCTGCTACTACCACACTAGAGACAGCAGAATCTCTCTGTATCTGCCAGCATGCTTATATTAGCTGCTCCATCAGAAGAGTAAAAGCAAAGCTGGGTGTGCAGAGCTAAAAAGGCATGTCTAGGTACAGAGGCACGGCTGGGCTCACCACTACCCAGTGCAGACTCACTGGTCAGACATTCATCCAGGCCACTCTCTACACCCCAAATGGAATTAACACAGACACTCCAGCCTGAAACAAAGGAAATTACTGCTTACTCCCCCAAGGCTACTTACAGATCATCTCAAAGAAGAAGCCCCTTAAGCAACAGTGTCCTCAGGTACAGCCTCCAGTCATCCAGGCCAAAAGGAGAGGCCATTGTTACACACCTGTGATGGATTGCGTGGGCCAGTGGCTCCCTGAGGGATGGGGATCACACAGTTGGCAGGACAGGGCCCACCCCACAGTGCAAGGCAGCAAAGCAGAGCCAAGAGCAGGCCAGTGAAGTGGCTGGGTTCTAGTGGTCCATGGCCAGGCAGAAGATGGAGCCCAGCACTCCTGTAGCAAAGCTCCAGCAGGCCTGACTGACCACTCAGGGCTGAGCTGAACCAGAACACCTGGGCTGGCAGTGCAGGGAGGACCCAAGCGGGACTAGTCAGGGCCCTGACAGCTCCAGCCCTTTTATCCCAACTATAACACACTCAAACCTGTCCTTCTGTGGTCCAGGGGAAAGGAAATAAGCTACACACTTCCACTGGAAATGGTCTGTGCCCATATGAGAGCCAGGGATGGACAGCTTTAATGCACAGTGAGCATCCTTTAGCCAGGCAATGCAAACCCTGGCCTGGTGTTCAAACCTGAAAATAACTTGAGAAGATAACTAAGGAATTAATTCTGGATTAATGTAGGATGTGAATTTAATTTGCTCTGGCATTGCAAAGCAACTGAACTAAGCTCAGTTAGAAAAGCAGCCCTTTTAGTGTCTGGTTCCTGGCTGCAGCTGAGACAGGTTAGGAGGTGATGAGTGTGTCTCTCTGGTGCTGCTCACCTCTACTGATCCCTCTAAGCCATCAGTTTAGGAAAATAAAAATATTTAAACTAAACAGGATAATTCTGACAAAACACAACTGAGAAATGTGCGCTGTTGTGCCAGGAGATACAACAGACAGTGACCTGTAGCAAAGAGAGTGTATGTGTGGGTGGGGGAAGCTCCTGAACCCCCTAACCCTGCCCAGCCACAGAAGGACAGTGCAGCTGGCTCCCAGCTGTGTCCCCCGAATTTCACAACTTGGCTGTTTTCATCTTCCTAAGCCAGATGTCCCTGGTCAGCTCTGTGCTCACTGGGATATCCCACTGACTGGATCTGGTTATGTACCTACTCATAAATAATCTCTTGAAATACAGATAAACAGTCTTGGGGGAAAAAAAAAAAAAGTAATATAAAACATAATCTGAATGCTGCTTGTGTTATTTCCCATGTAAAATACTAGGCCAGTATTGAACAATTACGGAAACTTTCCAAGAGAATCAGCCATAAACCAGTTCTTTTACCAGGTGTCAATACCACAGACAAATAAAATCTTTACACATTATATTGATCTGCATCTATCACGTCTTTAGCAAAGTTTCCTGCCTTCTGTTAAGGTGCTAATGATTTCCTAAGGAAAATCAAACATGGCTACTTCAACTGTCTGAGCAAGTTAGATGAAGTCACTTTAATTGCTGACTTCGATGCATCTTCTCTTGCATACCAATTTCAGCTAAGTAAGAGGGCAAGCAAGCATTAAAGGATGAAAGAAGGCAGTAGCAGAGCCAGGTCCAGATAATCTTGCAAAAAGCATCTCATTCACTCCTAAGTCTCAGTTTTAGGAACTTCCTTTTTCTTCTGTCTTCAGACAGACACATAACATGAGGTCTTGCTCCACAACTAATTCTTCAAGGCCCAAATAAATAGGAATATCCCAATGATAGTTGCAATATTGCTACAAAGATTCACACTATTTTTGTTTTCACAAGGTCACACTATTATTATCTGCTGCTTCTATCTAGTCACCTTTGTTTAGACCTAAAGGGTAAATCTGAGGAACAAAATAAAAACTTAAAATTTATAAGCCTGAAGTGCCTTCTCAAAACAGCTGTGGCACACACTCACACCAAGATTTCCCTCAGCAGCATCTCTTCCTATGTGGCTCCATCTTTGCCTCTTTAGAATTCCATACGGAGAGGCTCATGTTTTCTGTCTGTGCTTGCCACGTGATGAAAGGGAAAAATTAAAGGGAATGGGATTCTTATAGTAACATATTTGTATTGCTATTGTTAAACTGGTGTCAAGAGCTTAGAATTTGGCCATAGAAAAATTTCTACTTGGAGAAAATCTGCAAAGAAAGTGCTCTGCCCTCGAGGGAATTTCATAAAATATCAAATTAAGAAATGTCAATTGGGTTCTTAAATTACGCAAAGGCAAAGCAAATAAGATACATCAGTGGCTTCAAGTGCTCTTTTGTAATCAAATGATTTGTGTTTCAAACCTGAAATTTGGCAAGTAATTAATTCCTTCTGTAGATTCATTTTGTATGTATTTTTTGCTTTTTCAGAAAAAGATAGATTGCATAATAATGTAGTAGAATATAAATTATATTATTATAGCATACATTTTTTAGTGTGTCTGGATTTTTTTTTTTACTTTGAAGAATACCTAAGTACTCGTGGAAATTATTTCTCCAATTCTACAGTTTGCTTCTTCCAAATTTTATCTCTGACATGTTAGCTTAATTTTTGGATGGCTGCCCTTGTGTGCACAAATTAGGCCTCCTGTTTTGAAGTGCCAAGCCCCTTATCCATTACATTTCCCATTGCTTTCAACAACCAGTCAAGCTGGGACATAAAGGTCCCCTCTACTGTGTAGGACATGACCATCAGGTCACATGTACATGTTAAGGAGTTGAACATCTAACCTGCCACTTGGTTCTCACAAATACTGCCCATAAACTTGCAGTATTTGCACATGTGAAGATTTCCCATGGAAGAATAAATGAATTTTTTTCAACTCCAGTGGGAGAACTTAGTGCTCAGGACTTCTACAAGTCTGTCTCAGAAATATTTAGCATAGATTTTAAGCAGAGTTGATCAGCAGCTGGTGGCTTCTGAAAACACGGAGGAGTATTTTCAAATAGGCACATACACGCAGTTATTATCTGGCAGATAATTTTCCTTCACTTTTCTCCTCTTCAAGCCCATGCCTGAGTCACGATGTTTTGTACCTGCATTACACAACCTAAAAGTACAGACACTGCTCTTTACGCAGCGCAGGTGACTAAGAGATTGGACATCTGCAAACTACAGGTTTTCATTAGGCAAATTGCACAGAAAAGGATGCATGTGGACTATCGTTTCAATACACATCAGTACACTTGGAAAAGTTCAAATGTACCAAGTATTACAACACTAATTTTTGCCGTGCTGTCATGTGATACTTCCAATGGATTCGTGCTGAAGTTTCCCTCTGTTCTGCAAGTCACCATGTATATCTGCCAGGTTGCAGCATGGCCCTGGTTGTTTCTGCAGGTTAAAGTAAGTAGGGAGCACTTCCCAGCACAGGTAACTTTTTGCCTAGCTGTACTTCAGTAGCTGTGATGGAGAGAAATCACTCATTGTCAGCCAGCCAGCCCAGTTCTGACCAGGATGAAGGACTTTGCCACTCACATAAAATACACAGAAACACCTCAGCAGTAAGGTGGACATTTACTTGAATTGCACTGGTGAGAAGCCTGCAGCAGAGCTGCCTTTCTCTTCTCCAGGTACAAGTATTCTACACTGGGAACAGAGACCATTGCCAAGACAGATGTGTTTATACAAGCAAAAGTAACAACTTCAGCTCCTGGGGATATCCCATCCCCTAGCACTGATGACCTGCAGCAGTCTCTTTGTGGGACAACAGAGGAAGGAGGATATGCTGACCATGCCTACTGGCTTGGGTGAGTTCTCCAAGAGGAGAGACATGGTAGAGTAGACAGTTGCCCAGTGTAGCAGAAATTGTATTTTGATCTTCACAGGCAAAACTGTGTAATAATTGAGAATGCCACAAAGTTCTCATACATGCAGGGATGCACTGGGTGCAGGACAGGGGAAAACTGAAGTAATTTCCTAAGGTCTAGGACTCTGTGGGGAACTGACTAGTTCTAAACCCCCATTTTCTTCAGCCATATTGTTGTTCTCTTTATGACCAGTATGTAAAACGGTTATTACCAGTCTAATCTGATAACATTTATTATCAATATGTAATATTTGTTATCAATGGAAGGAACACATCCCTGCCTCACGTAATAAACACAAGTGCTCTTTCAAAGACAGAAGAACAAGGTATCTTTTTACATACTACAGGCCAAATTACTTCCCTCACTGAAGGGTACGTAAGTCTCCTTGGGAGGAATGAACATTTAGTTCTTTATTCTTAAATTATTTGCTATTCTGTCATATAATCTGAAAGTCCTCAAGCTTCATTATCCCAGTGAAAAAAGCTGCATCTTTTCCCTTTCTTTGTATACACTGTAGCCAATGTTACTACCACGCAAAAGGTAAACTGTTTTGGATTTGTATTTCCCTTTATGCCATAACACTATTCACTTAGCTTTAACAACAAAAGTATTTACGATCTCCAGGTTTGGATGAATGCATAAATTGTTCTTTGTGTTCATGAGAGGCTTTGCTTTTGAGGTTGGGAAATATTTCTACTGTAAACATCAGACCAAGGAGCACAAATTCAGCTTTCATTTTTCTCCATAGTGATCTTTGCATACAACTTACGACACAAAAGTGAGTCAATATGTAATACAGCAGCAACAAAACATTTCAATAAAAAGAAATTCTATTTTTCTTTTATATTTCAGTTGCCTCTACAAACAAAAGATTTGCTTCTATGCTTATGAATGGCTGGATCAGTTTAAGGTGTAAGGTATGTGTAAGGCCCACAACCAAGTGTTGCTTTGTACTAAGCTACCCAGAAGCAGGAGGGTAATGAAGTATCTTCCTGATAAACTTATATAAATTAAACCAACAAGACTTCAGTTTCAAAGCTGTGAACACTTACATATATGTGGATATATGTATTATGGACTAGAACTAATAAGAACTAATGCAACTCCGAGACAAAAACTAGTATGTCTTGACTACTTAATGTGTTTGGGGTTTTCTCCCTGTAAAAAGGAGTTTGGTTATTCATTAGGCCATACACTTCAATTATATGTTACTCTGTGCTATCATATGTATAGGGCACTCCTAAAAATCAGACATGAACAATATTTTCTGTTTCATATAGATATTGTGTGTATTAAAGCCTCATCAATACCCATAAAGCAAATAGAATACTTGTCCTCAAAGTCTGTTTTGCACTCTGACAAAGGTACACACAGTTCCCAGTTCTACCCACTCCTGCTAACACACCCATCTCAGTGCTGTGTATCACCAAAAGCCACTGAGCCCCTTAACGTATCTCTTCACCTGACAGGCCTGATAGATATATCAGGATGTTCTCTTAAAGTGATCATTGTCTTCCAATCATATTCATGTTGGAGACTCAACAATCCATTTTTTCTACTTTTGTATTAAACTACTGCATTATGTAGTTATAGCAATAAAAAAAAAAGTCCAATTTCCCTTTATCAGACACAGG
The DNA here is from genome assembly GCA_020745705.1 of Hemiprocne comata. Classification (NCBI taxonomy): domain Eukaryota; kingdom Metazoa; phylum Chordata; class Aves; order Apodiformes; family Apodidae; genus Hemiprocne; species Hemiprocne comata. The sequence goes on from CM036598.1 coordinate 5,100,538, forward strand.
TCTAAGTCACAGTAAAATTTTTTCTATTAAAGACTCTCCCTAGGTGCACTGCTCTGTCACAGATTTTAACTCAAAATCGTTTATTTAACATCTGTTCCACAATAATTTCTTAAAGATTTACTTCCTTTAAACACAACTCGGACACTTGATCCTCCCTTGTTTCAATCTGCAATATCCTTAAAAATAACAGTAAAAGATGTTATGAATACAAAACCAAAGCTGACACTAATAAATTTCAGTGACTCATTTCTCTTGCATTACTCCTGCTTGGCTGCTTTCTAGGAGGAGATGAACTATAGAGACACTCAGAGGCAATTTAGTGGTATTACAGAAAGATCCATGCATTCTGGATTAAAAAGATCCTCTCAAAATTGCATTTTTTGGGCGGGAGAAAAAAAAAAAAAAAAGAACAATTTCTCAAGTGAGAAGCCCCAAATCCCTGCTAGAGCTATGTTCAGAGTGAAGTGTGCACCAGAGCCAGGCACACTGTCCCTTGAGAGCAGGTCATACACAAATACAATCACTCTACGTGGTCACTTCAGATTAAAAAGTTTTCATTTACATAGGAGGTTATCTATGCAAAATTCACGGTGGGCTTTTTTTGCCTCCATAAAACTAATAATATATTAAAAGTATGAAGAGATTTACCAGGTGTCAGAAGATTTTATGTCAGGCTACAATGGTGTCGCATTGGACTTGTTCACTTTTTTCCACCTGGAAATTTTGCCTGGGTTGAATGTAAAGATTCTGGACGTTGTTCCAGGATTTCTGGCAACCAGTCAGAGCAGTAACTACTGCCAAGCTGATGGACATCCAGAAATGCCAAACAAATCACTCCCAAGTAAGTACAGATCAACTGTACAGCACGAGCGCCCATCAACTGTCCAGGACACGTGCTGTAGGTCTTGTGTACCATAGATTTGCTGCAAATGCATAAACCATCTGTGCTACACATGAGCATTTATGTCAGTCCAGGAAATCCTGGACAGAAACAAGACCACCTGAGCTCGCTGCTGCCCTCCCCCTTCGTCAGCAGGCATGCTCCACATTACAGCTGCCTTCCCATCCATCTCCTGACTACAAGGTCTCATAGAGCCACGGTGAGCTGCTTTGCCATTGTCTTCAGCAAAGCTCAGGATCCAGAGCGCATAGACTGTTCTCAATGGCCAATCCAGGTTAGGTTTTCTGACAAAGAGATTAAGTTGATATGGTAAATCTTAGCATTTTATCAAGGGTCTTCCAATGTTTGTTGTTCTTGTAGCCGATCTGGAGTTACACGATTGTGTAAGAACTGTAACTTTGCATTTAAGAAAAAGGTTTTTCAGATTAGAACTCTGCAGCTGAGAAAATGTAAATTACCTGATGATCTGACTCCAGACTATAGCTTGTCCAAACACATAGAATAAAGAGCCTACTAAAGTGACCTTAGAGACTTGAAAGTTATAGGTTTATAAAAATAATCTACAACATTTTCTCCCTTGTTAATAATTTTTAAGCCACTCATAACTCAAAACTATCAGTAGCTTTGCAAGTCCCTATCCTGCTGATAAATGGGGCAATTTTGTGTGGATTAAAGTTTGATCTAAAAATTAGACTTAAAAACGCATTTTTTTGCGGGGCTGAAGTGTTAATAATAATTGCTGTGTAAAAGATATTCCTAGATGGAGACAGCAGCAAATGCTCAGGAGCACTTTGTGCTGGAGATCCTCGTCACAGTGAGTGCCCGAGCTCCACTCCCAGAGGGCCGGAGGGTCTGTTCCAGCCGGCGGGCGGGTCGTCTCTGCGCCAGCCTCCTACAGGGGTTCAAACAGTGGGTGCTTTGGATTGAATCAGCACGGTCAGAGAGCACGGGCCCAAATAATTTGTGTCAAGTATCAAGGAGACAGAGCAGGAAAAAAAAAAGGGAAATCCAACACAGAAAAATTATAAATTATTCAGAAAAAAAGGATGGTATTTTTCTCAGTCCTATAGTTTCAGGCAAACATTTGTAAAAGGTGATGATTGTATTTTCAGTTTGGTTCTCAATAGCAATGCTTGTGAAAAGTTTTTTTTATAGACTGAAATAACTAGAAGTCTAAAAATTTTACAGTCTAATTTAAGCTAATCTGAAAATCTAGGAACACAGTTCTTTTGAATATATACAGATAATTTTTATAGAAGAGGTGTTCCTTGAAATTATTCCAGATGTATGAGCTTATAGATTAGTTTATTTTTTTCCAACTGTACAAATCAGAAAAAAACTCACTGAAATCAATGGTGACACATCAGTGTAAGAATGGTATGAGTATGTGGAAAATCCATCATGACTGCAGAAAGGAATTAAGCCTGGTTCTCCCTCAACCACAGCACAGTTATATGGCTCCAGCCAAGATAAAGTACTTAAAAAAGCAAATGAGGCTCACTGTGTCATGAAAGAAATCTCATGAGATGTTGTATATCTTACTAAAGTACCATTTCAGTACTGATGGATGCTGTGAGAGGGCTCTGCCTTACCCAGCAATCCTGCCCTTTGCAACACCTACCGCAAGCCACATTGCTGCATCCTACCAACAAGTTGCTTTATTAAGAAAAAGCTGTTCCACATCACTAAACATATTATGTTCAGTGTCAGTGCACTAGAATAGGCAACTGAAAGCTTTTCAACCATTTCAAATGCCATCATCATGACTTTATGAATCCTGTTTTCAGAGTGACTCTGAGCTTCCTGAGATGTCTAGCCTCAAAGAAGCTGGGCAGGCCCCGTGACCTTGTGCCATCTCCCTCTCTGCTTTAAAGATCCCTGAAGTCACTGTGCCATGCTCTTTCACACAAAAAACTTGACAAAAACCACCAAGTATTCACCCAGATAGTGAGCGGCCAGTTTGCGGGCCAATTCACAGCTGTAAACCCTGTGGACAGAGCCTGACGAACTGTGTGAGGGGCTAAACTGCAGCCGATCGCTCTCTCACCCCTCACGGAGAGAAGGCCGGTGGGTTGAAATACAAACAGATTTAATGAAATAACAGAGCTCTTACAAATACCAACATAAAGCATATAAGCTTACACTCAGCCTAGGCCTCGGCAGCAGCAGAGGGAGCAGCAGGCCGAGACGGAGGCGCCGCAGGAAAGGGAACCCCCCAGCACAGCTCCCCTTTCTCGCTGAGGTAACGCCTGAGGTAACGAGTCAGGTGAGGGGTGTGGGACGCCCCTGTCAGCAGAGGGCGGGAACGGGGGGGCTGTTGTGCAGCTGCCCTGACTGCAGCTCCCGCTGACTGGGGCCACCAATGGCCTGTCCTCCATTGCTGGCCCGTGGTCCTGTCACAGGGAAAACAGGACAGAGGAAAGATTGCAGGATTGGTTCCTGTGACTGTACTTGGAACAAACTATAAAAAAACAGGAATTATTTTAGTTGCGTCAGTACCTAAAGGGCCATCAAGTTTCTATAAAATCAGATGCATATACCCCCAATGCCAAAACCAAAGCTGTCAAAGAAGCTGAAGACAGTATCTGTACATGGCTTTCTCCCTGCCCTAGGTTTGCCAGGGGTCCTGCTGCAGCGTGTCCTCCCATTCCTGTCACTGCAGATGCGGTACCTTTGTCCTAAGACCCCAATGTGCAATCTTCCCGCCCCAAGGGCCCCTCATCCATCAGGTGCACACAGAAAACTCCTCACACACACAGCACCCAGCTCGCCTTCAGAAGAACAAGGTAGCAGAGGTCTCCATCAAACTCCTTCTCAAAAGCTGCTCTTTGCCATCACACCCATACAGAATGTGACAGCTCTGTGGTGGCTTGGCTGTACTAAAGTAGTAAGTACGACAGCAGATTCCTACACAAATGCAAATGTGCATACATTTTGACTTTACACAGGTTTTTTGCTGGCAAATAATTGTTTTAAATATTTGCCAGCGCTGCCAGCAATACCTGGTGTGTACAGCAACAAGATCTATCCCCAGCTGTATCTTCCACTGACTATCCCCAGCGAGTCAGTCTCTAACTTCTAAATCCAATGGGAATCTGTAGCATAAGCCCCCCAACATGCTGCCCGCTGTCTTTTTCTTATTCATATTATACCCAGGTCTGTGAACTTTCAAGCAGTAGTGATGCTGTGTGTTCCTACAGGTTTTCATGGCAGCCCGGGTCCTACCTAGCTGAAAGCCATGTTAGGAGCTGGATGGATGCGGCAGAGCTAGATGAATTTCAGAACATTTCATCTGAATGCATCAAGGTTGCTGCTTATATTTCAGACCTCAAAAATGGGCTTGTGTGCCTGAATACTTATCTGTTTATCCATAATTATGTCTAAGATAACTATAATGTCTATAATGCCTATAACTAACAAGAGATACTGAATCTTCCGAAAAATCTTGCCTCACTTCTATTTGAAGGCTATCACGACTACAACACTACTACTAATATGAGCACTTTACAATCATTAATGGATTAATCTTACAGCACTATTGTAGAGATAGAAGACAAAAGCACAGAGATAAAGCAAATCGCTTTTTAAGTCAGAGACACAGCAAAAAAGGGAAAAAAACACCCCACAATTTTCAGTTCCTCTATGTTCTTATGTCTGCATTGCAGCTGCATTTTGTATTGATTTGCCTTTTAAGTTTTTTCATAGCTTTTTTAATATATCAGAACTGGAAATTTTCAATGTCATAAAAAACTTTTTATTTTCAGATGTACAGAATACTAAACTTCCACAGAAAATCCTATTACAGCCCCAAATAAACTGTTTTGGCCAGCATTTTTCATATAGCAATTTTGACCAGTTCTGGTTTTGACAACACAGCTACTAAAGCAAAATATGATTTTGCTGAAGACTGCTGTAAAAAATAATGGCTTCTTCAGTTAAGCCAACCCTACACAAATCTAATTACTTATAGGCAAGAAATTATTTGTTATTTTATTGGCATAAAGATACTAAAGACCTTGTGAGATCAGATAGGAATCTAGGGCATGGTCACTGAATTACCCCAAACCCACCAGTTTCCCCTAGGTGTGAGCTTTTTAGTGGTTGTATTAATTTGTGAATGGGGAAGGGAGTCTGGATTTTAAAAAAAACTCATTTTCACTGGTTAATGGGCTAAACTGGCACATATATGCTTGAATATCAGTGAGAAATACGTCCAAACATATTTTTGTGGGAACACAACAAAGTTAAGGCTATCTTTGTGCTGTTTTTTCATTCCCAGTCAAGCATATGAAAAAATGGAATTTATTTCTCTTAAAGCTATTGAAAAAAACCTCCCCTGCTGGATCTGCTCTAGATTTCCCATTCCTTTACTTTTCTGTATCAGCTATCCTGTACAGATGCTTCATTCTTCAATGAGAAAGCCAGAAAATTAAAATCAATAACTTCATTATGTTTACAGTGTTTTTCTTTTCACCAGAGTTTTGCCAGTCTTAATGTCTTACTATAATTTAAAAATCACTGCTTGGTTTTACAGAAGTATTCATTCTTTATTCCTTTCATATAAAGGTTAGGAATGTGGTAACGTATACCTTAATTTTTTATAATGTATACTCTAAAAGGCCTAAGCATAAATCTCAGTCTGCTTGCACAAAATGTCCAACTAAGTGTAGTATAAACAAATCTCTATCATATCTTCTACTGCTTTGTAAAAATAAAAGTTATTATTTTAAAATGTAACAATTACCAGGGATCTTTTAAATGCATATTGTTTTCTGACAACAGGAATTCTTCCTGCACCATTCTTCTTCTTTTTTGCATATACAAAAAATAAATAATTGACATTTTGTACTCTATGAACTTCATGTTTTATTAATTTGATGGAAATGAACACATGATGGAGCACCTTCTTTATCTTCGTGATTGTTTTCACAGATATGTCAGTAACACTGATATGGAATTGTATGATGTGTTCTAGGGACTGTAACATTTCAACAAAGTATCTCCAGAAATGTATGTGCACCCACAATGTCATCTAACAAACTCACCTTTCATTACAGTCATTTACAGTAAATCTGAGCGTGTATTTGCAAGGCAAATCTAAAATACTATGAAAAGAATGCTGAAGGTAAAAATAGTAGTAATATAACAATAGAGCCTTAGAGATTACTTTCCCTGTAATTCTAATGAGACAATAAAAATAAAAATCCAAAGATTCAGACTTGATGGTAAAACAGAACTTCTTTCTCAAGAATATTTGGAGTCTTCATTAAATTATATAGTATGTGCTAGTTCTATCTCATCTAAAATTCTGGCATCTCCTGACAATGTATTCTCCCAGTGATACACACATGTGTAATCACTCATTTACATTAATGGGATGATGGGTGTTTTGTATCTAAGAGAGAATACCTTTTTTTCTTTTTTCCTTTTTTTTCTAGGAGTGGTTACTCACTATGCACTTGGCAACCGAGATGTATTATGGTTTTTCCCTAAACAAGAATTAAGTCTCTGCTGTACAGCATGTCATACTTGCCTGAAAGCAAAAATGCTGCCTACTAAGCAATAGACACCCTAATTGAAGCTGCCCAGCATAATATCAGCCCATTAGTATAAACTAAAGACCAAAGAGAATAATGGAGGTGGCTTTAGGATACCACAAAACACAACCTAAGGTCAAACAAAGATTTCTTTGCTTTGGGTATTTTTTTTTTAATTTATACATTTTTCAACCAATTTTCAGAAGCTTTCCAAATCCAAATACAGATAGGAAAATGCACGTCAGATTTTAAGCCCCTGCCAAAACAAAAATGATAACAAATAAACAGCAATAAGATAATTGTCAATCAGAAGCTTTCACATGAACATTTTGCAATAATGAGATGTAATAAATATTCATCAACACATAATCCATAAAGGCCCATCGGAGCATATTTTATGCCTGTGTGTAACATATTATGCTGGACAGTTACAGCTGATCATGGAATAGTGACAGTTTTATAAAGCTTTCTTGCACATTTACAATTTCTTTATCCTTTACACATAGTATAGAAAATCTGAACCCTTACAAATAGTGGCGGGGAGAGGGGGTTAAAACTGGGGACTTTTCAACCCAGGCCTGTTTGCAAGACATTATTTAAAGAGGACGAACAAAGCTCCAAAAAACAAGTAACCTTAAATTCCCATTTTCAAACTTCATATTACAGCCATATTCACACCTTTAATGGTGCAATTTCAAATATTCTTGTATTAATGGTTCCAGATTGAATCCCTTTAAAACACCTCACAAATAGAAAAGATAATTCATTCAGTAATAATGCTAAAGGAGTATGTAAGTTATACTCCTGTTAATATAAGTCTTTAAAAAAATTAAAATCCTGATCCTGACAATTAACCAAATAAAATAGTAAATTATCCAGGTTCATTAAAAATTATTGTATAGCACTTTAAGCAACAGGAATTTGTTTCAGAACATAGGAAAATCCTCCCCACACAACTGATAAAGGAAACAGCTTGCAGAGAATGTGGTTTTGTTTCATGACAGTATAAGCAGCACTGAAATTGTTTCTGCTGCATGTCTATCACACAGTCCTTTGAGATACTTATCACTGGGTTCAGGAAAATAACAATTAGGTGGAGTCACAGGCACTCATCAAATCAAGACAAAGGGCCCAATCCTGCCCACAGACCACAGTCCTTTCCAGCATCCTACCCGTGATCCAAAGTTTCCCAATCTAGATCTCTCTGAGGTCACTCCCAGCTCTATTTTCTGTCATTCCACAAACCTAGCTCAAAAGTAACGTCCAAGCGTTCCTTTTCTCTCCATGCTTCTCCATGTAGACAGGGATTGCAGCCAATGTAGCAAAGCCTGATGGTGTGCAAGGGGTACCTACAGCTTCAGGCTTCTCCCTCTTCCCTCTATAGTGCCCTGAAGAATATACATTGTGACGGGGTCTACCAGAGCCTACACCTCCAGTACAATGGAGGAAGGAAAAGGTGATTGAGGGAGCCAGGCTCCTCCTTGTCTGCTTCAAGGGTGACACACGGCTGTCAGGTAACAGCACAGTCCAGCCCTTGAACAGCCTTCCTCACTTCTAGGAGTAACCTGACTGTTTGGTTTGTGATTTAGATGTGATTGCAGATGTGATTGACCCACTAAAATAGCATATATCATTTCAAGGATTCCATTGCTGGTGCACCATATTATTTAATACATATAATCAATATTCAGCTGTTCTCTCTGTAAACAATCACCAGGAATATTTCTACGTCTCGCACTTTTGCTGGCTTTTATTTTTCAAAAGTCAAATTGTGGGATTGGGCATATTCGTGTTATATGTCCATGGTCTTGATTTATTCTGAATGTCTTCTCTGAGAATTGCACCCAAAGGCCAAATGTAGAAGGAACACATCAGTAAGGACATATTCAAAATGGTCACCTGTGCTGGGAAAGCAGGGCTGTGCCAGGGTACTGGCTTTGTAAGAGCACCTGGAATTTAGACATGAAATGTCTGTCTGTTAGCCAGTGGTCTGCAAGTGCTTGATAGTCACAAAATTGTCACTGGTAGGTTTTTTGGCTAGGAAATAACAATAGCTGCAAGAAACATTTGAAATCTTTTGCCCAAGTGCCTGTTTTAGTGAAGGTCTGAGCTGTTCTCATTAAAAGTCAGAAGAGAGTATCCTACTGCTTTCAATGCTACAAGCTCAAATCCTGCAAGCATCATTGTGCAACTGAAAGTAGGTCTGTGTAAGAACAATTACATAGCACAGATCCCAGATACTTGAGCTCCCTTCCGCTCTGCAAGACTCTTGTTATCACGTTTGGCAGTGGTACTCAAAATAGGGCTTTCACAGGTTTAAAATGGAGATGACAGAGTATCTCATAATGGGACCCTCTGGGTGAATGAATCCCTTTGCTCCTCCAGCAGTGTGATTAGACAGGCCTTGCTGGATGGCACAGAGAGAATTATCTATCTGTACCACAGACAGGAACAGGTTTTTGGAAAAGGTGGGTTAGATCTGTTATTGTGGATTTTGAGCCTCCTACTCTTAAGCAATTCATAGCAAGACAGGGGCAGGACACGCTAAAATAACTACACAGCAGACAAGAACTATAATGCTCATATGTTTCTCTAAGGATAAATTAGAGAAACTCAGATATTACTAAAACCCTCAAAGGTAGCAAGTAAGTATGAAGAGAAGCTTCCTGGACCTATCCTTGCTATCCCTTCTAACCAGGACTTTTCCATGGTACCGCAGGTTTGCAAACCTGGACTGCTGTTTGCTGCTCTGGTGAGTATCTGGGGGACACTTTTCTCCAGGAACAGCTGTACAAATGACCAAGGTGACACTGGCACATCTGAGCCTCAGCTACCCTCAGTCCTGCAGAGCTTCAGCAGGCTGGGTTTTTTTAGCTGGGCCAGATCCATAGTCTGTTGGGTTTGATCATCTCTACATTTCATCAAGGTAGCCTTGGGCCACAGTCCAGTAATTGCCAGGGTTTTCCAAACGCCAGGATGAAAACAAACTCCCATCAAAATTGAGTGGCTCTGCCAAGTTCAAAAGGTGAAATAAATGAATCTTTACACATTATAAGAACAAAATCAACATTCTTCTGTGGCATAAAGTGCCTGAAAAACTAGCAAGTAAAAGCAGGTGTGATGTGCTCCCTGTCAGCTAACGACACTGATAAGCTTGCCATGCCTGGTTCTGCTTCATTTCAAACAGACTGCTGGAAAAAAGGGGGAAAAGCCAGAGCAGAAATAATTGCTGGAGCTTCGAGTTAGCTGAGAGAGCCTGCAGGCTAAGATCAACGCGACTGATTTCATCCTCTTCCTTTTATTTCTATAACCTTAAACGTTCTGCTATTATAAAAGTCATCATGTCAGCTTTCCCCCAAGCCTTAGCAGCGGCCTATTTTAAAATTGTATCAATTGGTAAAGCTCTTCGCTGGAGTATTTTCATCTTGATTTATGGTTTTTGAGCTTTAAAGATGAAGCAAAACTCCACTGACCTGATCCAAGCATGCATGCACATTGTCCCATGCATATGTTTATAATCAGACCCTATAGAAACAACACATAGTTAGGGCAGATTTAAAATTACAAGGAAAGCAGCAAATTGCAAGTGAACGCTGTTTATCCTGTATTTGTCTCCAACAACAAAAAAACCACCTATTTCGATTCTAAATGTTTTCTTTCTCTGCTTAATATCAGGGATTTAGGACTTCCTGAGGCCATAGATAAGGTAAGGGTTTTAGAATTAAGAAACTCGTAAATCAGCGTAACAAATGTGGACATAGAATACTGTGGCCTTGTCCTTGCTTCTAGATCAATGTAACTGATAAAAGGACTCTAGGCTGGTGAGGAAGGGGGCAAAGGGACTTTTGTGCTTTTTTAAAGCAGGGACTGATCAAAAGCAAGCCCGTAACTTAGACTATTTCAGCAAAGCAGCCGCCATCCAGCGCTAACGTATATTGCTTCCTTTTAAACACTTGCAGCACAGCCCCCAGAGAATGCATTATTAAAATGTTCAAGAGGATCATATTAGGGCTTCAGAATAAATACTAACTTCCCACAATAATCTTCACACATTCGTCCATAGGGAACGATGGAATAATGACCCTTTGAATTTGTAACACAAAGGAGAGGCTTTTCTTCTCCCCCTCTCCTTGCCAGCAGTGCGGTGGCATTGCACACTACAGAGCCTGCCACTAGCAGAGAGGTTAAACTGCTGGAGGAGGGAGTTACAGAAAAGAAACTTAATCTAAAAAGATGGCGACTAAAGCAGGCGCACGGAGGTAAGGCTTGCTCACCCACAGGGGAAAAGCATATTACAAATAAAAGGTGCTCCTAATGCCCCGGGGTTATGGACCAGTCTGCACTGGGATGCCCAGGAATTACCTGCGGTGTTGTTTTCATCATCCCATGCATGCCATAGCACATGGAAAACACTTTACCCTACACAAAAAAGGTTTGAGTATAAAATGTATTTGTGAGGTCCACCATCCAGATGATTTCATTTTTTGGTATGAGAACCGTAATACCTTAAATAATCTCAGCTAAGCTATGCATCAAAAGCACTGCTTCTTCTAATGTGGGCAGAACAGAAGCTCAATCCAAATCTAAGAAAATTCTCTTTGCATTAAGTGGAATTTCGATGGTCCCCTAAAAATGATCTATACCTACTCTTCCAACAGACAGTAGGACAGAAAAAGCTGCTGTTCTTTCGAGGCGAGCTGGTAGCCATGTTTCTGAAACAATTATTTTCCCCTGTCTTTTCTCTTCTCTTTTGAGAAATGGCTCAACAGAGCTCACCTTACCGAGAGAGATGCTTGATAGATTACACGTGAAAAAATCTGATCTATCCCTTTTCCCAGGACAGAATTGTTCCCTACAATATACTTCGTATCCGTTATCAAATGAATTAAAACATGCAAATAGGAGAAAGGTCTGCTAAGTTATCCTGTTGCTTTGAAAGAACCTAAAGCCACAATTTATGGCAAGTAGGAGCCTTTTAAAAAAACAGCAACTGCTTTAGCTGAGCTGGGGGGAAGAGAGGTTGTGCATGCAGTCAAAGCCATAAACGCAAGCCTCAGTCTGAAAAAAGGTAATTGTGCTGCGAACGCTGACAGGTTTGACAGAAAGTGTCTTCATTGAGAAATTGCATTTTGAAGTTCTCCCCGTTCCTTCAGAAATAAATGGACTAAAGCAACAGGGCTGGCTCTGACAGGAAGCGGGGATTCGGGACTTCAAATACAAACATTATGAAAAACAAGCAACATCTGCAAACAGTAAGTACTTATTTATATTTTATGGAGTGTGTGCTTGGGATTTTGACAGGTTTTTAAACAGAGCCTATATTAGGCCCATACAAAGGCGAGAATGTCCCTTTTTAAAAATACATTACACTGCTGAAAAGCAGTCTAAATCTGCAGCCCAAGCCTCAGGTGAGCTCTGACCCCTCCTAACCTGGTCTAACAAAACACACATGTGGTGTTTGCAATAGAACAGTTTACTGCTACTTTCTCAAGGTCAGGACAAGACAGACACTTGAGGGTTAGTATTCAGCAAGCTTTTCCCTCAGCTGCCAGAATGGCTTTGAACTTTTCCCTTTTGAAAAAATAGGAAACGAAACTGTGAGGAAACAAGTGCTTGGAATCATAGAGAGGAACACATACCAAAAAGAGAGGGGGGAAAAAAAATCCCAAACTATAAACAGACATTTTTCAAGCAAATAAAAAAAATTCCAAAAACCAAAACCAGCCTGACATCTAATTTAACGGTTTAAAATTATTCTGTGTGTAGTTTTGAAATTTTAACACACGCTCCTTTTCACATGCTACCCCTTTTTTTTTTTATATAACAAATAATAATCAGTTGGCAGGTATGGTGCACTGTGCACTATAAAATATTTAGCAAGGCAATAACGACTCCCTGGGCAGCATAAGAAAACCGCGATTATATTCAGAGAGAAAGCCACGAACAAACAGAGGGGAAAAAAATACAAAGAAAGATAAAGGAAGGCCTTTCATCAGCTCTTCCTGTCCAATAACACACTCAGGCTTGATCCATATGTTTTGAGAAAAATCAAAGTGTCACGACTACCAAAAATGTCAATAGCTCCAGTAAGGAATATTGTCTAACATTTTCTATTACACTGTTGAAGAATTTGCCTCCCAGCGCAATTTGGAAGAAAAGTCTTTTATTTCTAAAACACTAAAAAAAATGAACAAGGCACGCTTCTGTGCAATGTGTAATACAATAATGCTGTGGGCTTCCAAACTATCCTGGAACCTGATACTTTGATGAAAGTGAGTCCTTCTCCACACCTCTCATATTTTCTGTCCTCTGTGCATAGACAGGGCTGCAAGGCACATCCTGGTCAGTTGGATCTAATACCGTGATACACCATTGGGTTGGAAATTGGAGAAAGCAAACTTTCATCAACCTTAATATTTTTATAATCCTGCATAATAACCCCCAGGATTTGCTAACCCTTCTGTTCCCCCCCAAAAAGGAGGTGGGGGGGTGGCTATCCAGGAAGGGGGCATTAATTGTACTTTGCTCACAGATGAGCATCTGCCTGTGCACTGTTTGCATCCCCATGCATAGCTTGCTTTTAAAGATATCCCATTTCTTCCTGTCATCTGTAAACAAGCAATTTATTGCTGTCTTGGCAAAATGTAAACAAAACTTAGCACCTAGCCCTGGGGAGAGCTGCAGCTAACATATGGTTTGTCTGTACCTTGATGCACAATTTCTTTTGTATTTGTCTTTTCCAGCACCCTTCAAGTTCCAGAGGGAAAAACACATCAGTGCTGCTGTGTCTTTATCCTGTGAAATCTAAACTAGAATTGAGCGTGTTGCAGGCAATCAATATTACTGTGCAAATTAGCCTTTATGACTGAACTACTGTTTGCTCACAGGAAAAAGAAAAAAAATTGCTGGCATGAGTACAGTGCACCTAACAAATTGTTGCTGTGAACACGCTGAAACTTAACTTGCCTCCTGGGGTTCTTTCCAGAGGGTTTAGCACCTACCTGAGAGAAGATGCCATCAGAGTCAGGGACCTGCACAGCATTAGGAAGGACTAGAATTGTAGTTTTTTAGGTTTTTATCAGAAGCCTTCTCCTGTTGTCCTGGGGAGGGGAGCTTGCTCCCAGCCAAGAAAGTGGGTGGGCAGGGTGCTGCCACCACCATGTGGAGGCCTCAGCAAGTGCTTTTGGTGCTTGACACATCCCCAGAGAAGTAGGTGCAGCAGGTCCCTGGACTGTGCAAGCCCTGACAGACTAGAGAGGAGGTCCAGCAAGGTAGCTGGAGACAGACAGGCTCAGGGAGCAGCACTTGGCTAGCCTGGAGGAGAGGTTTTGGGGACTTTGGGGGACCTGACAGCAGACCCCAGAACCTGTGGGGAGGTCAGCCAGGAGATGCAACCAGGCTCTTTCTTCACAGGGTTACATGGCAGGAGGGTGAGAGCAATGGACAAAAGGTGATCCAAGGGAGGTACGGACTGGAGATGAGGAGAAACCTCCCTGAGGCCAGCCAAGCAGATGCACAGGTTGCCCAGAGAAGTTGTGCAGTCTCCATCCTTGAAGGCTTCGAGGTCCAAGAATAAAAAGACCTGAACAAGCCCTTCAAAGCCCACAGCTGACACTGCTTTCAGCAGGAGGTTGGACAAAAGACCTTCTGAGACCCCTTCCAGCCCAAATTCTGAACTCTTGCTGAGCTACTCCCAGGAAAGCCTTTTACTTCAGTAGGACAGATTTGTGGAATAAGGTAACGCATGGTAATGCATTTTAGAATCTGGTCTTTGGCATGACGTTTGTAGTTAACTTTTGTACTCAGCATATTTTCAGTACAGTATTTACACACTCTTACATGAACACACCCACTTACATATTGCTGCAGGCAGAAAATCCAACAAGGTTGCCCTCTCAATATTTGGTTTTATCATTCAGTGCAAAGTAGCTTGTTTTCCACCTGTATGGTATTAAAGGGGAGAGCTAACACAGTAATGGACATCAGTAGTCAATAAATTAAGCATTGATAATCATCATGTTAAGAAGAAGGTGTTCAAAAGTGAAAATAAATATTGCCTGCCCAAAAAACTCATACAGTAAGCAGAAGAAATGTTATAAGCATTTATTTTGTAGAGGATAAACAATAGAAAATAACTATTACTGAGATGGGCAATGATCAAGTTTTTCAACAAATGTAACTCCTTATTTGCAAATTATCTTCAAATAGAGAGTGAGTTTCTGTGTGGGGATACATTCTATATCTATTTGCTACTTAGAATTACTCAGCAAATGGGTCGTGTCAGCAAACTGCTGTCAGTGCTTTACTGGCAGGTTTTTTCCTCACAACTATTACTTTGAATAGATGTTCTTTGTGCAATCAACACTTTGTGCCCAGCACTTCCTCACCTGAGTCACACAGTGTTTTCCCTCTCTCCCTGCCATACCAGGTTAGCTGATTCCCATGCCAGCAAAAGAACGCATGAGAAGACCATCTACTTTTGGCACCAGCAATTTATAACCACAAGACTTTTTTCCTGCAAACATTTTTGTGCACAGAAAAGAGCCCATAATGTTCCCAGAAAGTGACCAAAGATGGAGCAAATACCATCAAAGTCGTTTATGGCTTTCATTTGAAATAACACTCACGAATAATTTTTCAAATATTCACACACCGCTGAACGCTAAACACACCCTCTTAACTTCCTGCTGTAATAGTGGGCTATGTTCTAAATAATGTATTTTAAAAGGATGACAGAATCCGTGAAAGCTTCCTTCCTCTGTGCATTGGATTTAGGGTTTTAAAAATCTATCGTACAGCCCCGACATTGCTTATGAGCCTAGCATACATAGGAAAAATAGCCAGAAAGGGTAAGATTGGACTGACAGTCCCAGCTTCACAGTCATCCATCCACCTTCCAAATCCAGGGCAGGAGGTGATCCTGCTCCTCCTACAGCCAGCTGCATTTCTGGGGGCATGCTAAGGCATGAAACTTTGACAACAGCATTTTTATTTGTGGTTACCCACCACACTCCCTGATTTTCCTGCAGGTCCATTAGCTGCTTCCAGCGTACAGCGCTCGAGCTGGAGCACACAAAGACAGGGCGACATGATAAGCATTTCAAGCATTTTCACTTCCTGAGCTGTTTTTTTGAAAAGAAGTCCAGCAAGAGATACTGCAGCTAAGATCTCGAGCATAATATTACCAGAGAGATGACACTGTCTTATTCCTTCAGAGGAAAAATGGTCCCCAGATGACTGAAATTTCCCTCTAGTCAGTGTCAGTAAACAGCAACAGAAATCAAAAGTCACAAGGGTACAATTGTTATTAGTATGTAAATTTTAAAAGCTCAGTCAAAAATATCAATACTTTCCACTTAATTTATTACTATATAAAGATGGATGACAGTAAACTGAAACATTGATTTTCAATGCCCTTTAAAAAATGGTGATGAAGAAAATACTCAAGGACAACTACTGCAAAATACACAGACTCAAAATTAATTATTGTATTTTTTTACAACTGCTTGTTCAGTTCAATCCTATTTGATTGCTTTTTCTAATGAAGAAAAGGAATAGACCATTTATGTAAAGAGCTATTTCAAAATTGATTAGATGTAAAGACAGGTTAGCATTTTTACAGTATTGACAGAAAACCATTAACCAAGCAGCCTATAGACACGGTCACTGAAAGTTAATCGAAGTGAATAGTAATTTGGTAGGGCTTTGCATGACAGTCATACCAGCTCACTGCTGCTATTCACAGATTTTGTTTGTAACTGATCTCCGAGACGCATTGAACTGTCTCTTTTGAATGCAGTGTATAATTACTTTTTGATTATAATCATTGAATTTAAGCATTTTTGATAGGGTGTGACTATCGTCAACACACGTGTTTCTAAAATTAACTACAGCATCTTTAACGTTGCGCAGAGACCTGGATTTCAAAGCACTGTAAGCAGTCTTGGGTAATAACTGTTCTTTGATTATTTACCTTTCAGATTACTTGAGTCTACACTGTAAGATAAGGCCAAAGCTAAGAAATTATTTTAAAGGAAATAATACTTGTGGGTATTTTAGGTCGATGGTTCTGCAACAGCTTCTGTACCACCTGACAAATACCACATGCTTGCAGCAAACATGTCCTGAACAGTGATAAGCTGCAACTAACCACTTTTTCAAGTGGTTCTGGCATATGAAACAACCAGTAGAAGTGAAAAACACAGGGCAAACTAGATAGAGGGCCTGATTAAGGGGATACCGAATTTGATAACCTAGATAGCAAATAAGCACATTTCCTTCCTCATTGTATGATTACACTGCAGATTACTAAAATCAGGGCAAATTTAAAAAAAAACATTTTTTTTTTACTCTGTACTTGACAATTAAATCAATGTTACCTTTGTTTCACTTTCATAGTTTTAGTGCATTATTTGAAGACAATGCACTGCAGGTACTTTTTCATTTTCATTTCATTAAAAATAGAGGCAGCAGCTTCCATCTGTGTGTAGCATAGCTCAGCCTCATGTTGCAGAGAGAAAATATTTGGAGCATTAAGATTCCTTCCAGATTTGAAATATTTAATCAGCTAGCAACCTTGTTGTCATCTTCCTGGAAAATGTTCTTTCTAGTTAATTAAGCTTTTGATAAAGTTTTATTTGCTAGTATCTGTAATATCATGAACATAATACAGAAAAGATGAAGCCAGGGCTGAATTTCATTTGCATTTCCCACACCCTGGCTTGCATGCCCACTCGGAAGGTTTCACCAGTGACACCACTGAGCTGGAGAACAATGCCCTGGTAAAACTAATCTGTTTCATCATCTTATTCCAGCATAAGAACAACATAACCCAAAAGGATGGAACATTTTGAGACAACTTCCAAGTGATTATGAGGGAAAGCCCTGCTTTCCACCAAGCCCTTCGGCAGAAAACCCCTGTGTCCGTGCTGGATTGGCAAGGGAACCAACCACAGTGAGACCATCCAGAAGGACCAGTGTGAAACGATTTTTATTTCAACACATCTTTCTCTGGAGGTAGGTTCTAATACAGCAGGAGGAGACCAATTAGCCCCTGTTCCCTCCTAAACTCATGTTTCTTAACTGATGTAGATACACAAACCACCCTACAAAGAGTCCTTGCAGCAGTCTATGAGCAGCAGAAGCTACTACACTGATCCTCCAAAGACAAAGGCAGAGGCCATTTTCCATCACCATTGCATAGTGCTCCAAAATATAAAAGGGACGTTTTACTGAAGGTCAAAATGAGGTCCTTGGGCAGTACACTATTACAGTCTCACCATTTGTCCCTTGGGCAGAACAATGCTAGTAGAGAATTTATAACCACGTCCAGTGAGAGAGACAAACCAGTCATTAGGACAATCTTTAAACAAACAATTATCCAGCACCTTTGGGAGATAGAGCTGTCTCTGCACACCAAAGCAACAGCAAGAATCATTCTCCTGGTTAGCCCCATCACATAAAATGTTATGAAGAGCAACTGCTAAAGAGCTACAATGCTGCGTGCCATGGTTGTGGGACGCCTGCCAGCCTTCACAGGGACAGTAAGTGCTCTGTGCTTCTCAACACATTTCAGCTGCAAGGGTGTTTTAAAGAGAGCAAAACGAAGCTGGAGTATGCTCCTTGTCAAACTAAGAAGCGGTTCAACCTGCAGTTTGAATATGTGGACCTTTCTAAAAGGCTTGGTGTGAAAAGACTGAATTTGTTTCCTTACTTGTCTTGAAAGGAAAACAGGAGAAAAAAGCAAAGATGCCAAAAGCCAGAGGCAGGCGAAATCTGAAACACAAACTAAAGACTGTCTTAACCTGCAACGGCTGCACAAAATACACTCAAAGCCTTCCCCAAGAAAATATCTTCCTTGCCTGCCTCTTTATTAGCAAATGCTATGAACCCTGATCCAGCTGAGAAAAATTTAATATTTTCCCCTAAATACTTTGAAAAACATATTCAAGGGGCCTGGTGGAGTCAGGAAGTCTGGCAGGAGGTAATTTGGCATCTGAATTACTTCAAGGCCAATATGGAAAGCTATTCAAAGGCTTATGGGGAGATACGTCAGTCAAGAGACCACTTGTACCGCAGCGATGGCCCTAGAAACCTAGATAGCTTTCAGAAAGCTGTGGAGACAGAGCAAGGGAACAATGCTGAATGGCACATCTCAATCTAAGATGTCTACAATTAAGAAAATTATCTTGGTAATAGGCCTATTTCCACACCTGTAAAAGCATTTAAAATGTATTAAAAATGATAAGCGTAAACAATGAACATGGTGTAAAAGCTTCCCTCTGCTAATTTGGTTGCACTGATTAAGATTTTACGTGATGCTTTTAAATCAGAATGTCAGTCCCACGCTCCATGGCGAGGCTCTGCAGTGCGGGGCCGTGGTGATGTGGTTAAACAAGTGGCCTTTCAGGACACTGCTGTGCTGAGGGGCAGGCAAGAGTAAACATCTCTTATTTCATTTGAGATCAGGTGTGGATGATTCAATTATTCTTTACTGTCCACACAATGTGGCTTAAAATAAAATGGCCAAGCTCCTGCTTTACCTTTTCTTTCCATGCATTAAAAAAAAAAACCAAAACTTATTATGCATTATTAAAATTTGAAAAAGCATCACAGTTGTAATTATGCAAATCAGGAGCCATTTTGCTAAGAAATGCACAAGTTGTTTCTGAAATGTAATCAGCAGTGGAAAAGGAAAAATAAATTAATTAATGTTCATTTCTGTCAATTGTTGGTAGCAGCACGTGTCTAACAGCTACTTAAGAGGGAGAATAGAGGTGCATGGATCCTGGGACTGACCCAGTTTTCTTTTTGCAAGAAGCACAGAACAACTACTCAGCCTTTCAATTCAGGCTGGATTGTTTTTATATGAAACCTGTGGCAGGCCCTGCTACCACTCACTGGTAGCAGCAGTGACAGGGTTTGTTAATTCCACACCCCGGTGCTGGGAAGGAAGCACGGACCGTTGTAACCATTCAGGGATCAGCTCTGGCATGAGACAGTTGGAAGCAGTTTGTTGTCATGGCTCATTGCCATACATTACAGAGAATTAAAACTATTTTTGCACTCTGCAGAGGAAGGTATGACACAGGGCTGCACAAGCAGAGCGGTACCTCTGGCTGAACAAGGTAGGCTGTGAGTCCCTGAATGCAGGTGGAATACCTGAAAGCACCCATGCACATATCACTCTTATCTTTAAATGCCCAAGCAGCAGGTAGATATTTAAAATGACATTTCTCATGTATTGATACAGCTGCATTTCTGGCATTCATCACCTAATATGAATGGCAATATCAGACATAATTTAGGCTAAGGCCCTGGGCAGGCAGTCCCTCCCACAGGCAAGGAGCATTGCCTGGATCAGGTCTGCAGGTCTTAAACTCAGCTCCGAGGCTGCAATTCTTTACTTCATAAAGTGAATTTCACAGAAAGCTCTTTTTTCTGGATTTGCACATACAAACCTGCTACTTACCGATTTGTTCCTTAAAAAAACCCCTGTATTCTGCCATTGGAATTTTCTTAGGACAAGCAGCGCTTCTACCTTCTGCAGAATTTGTTTTATGGCTCCCAGACTCAGATTCCGACAGACAGAAACTTTAAGTAATATCAGAAATATCACCTTGTGCCAGTACAAAGGTGCACTTCAAGAGTAAGAGCCAGCCATGTAGTGGTCCAGGGTGCACTGATGCCCCTCTTGTGCCTAGCTGGTCCCCTGCACTGCTGGAGAGGAAGCCACCAAGACAGAACTGCATCGTGGTGATACTGCCAGCCTCCCCCCCAGGAAGGAGAGCAGTATGAAAAAGAAATCTGCACTGTCAGTTGTAGAAAGAGATGGGCTCCCTGCTGCAGTACCGTTTATCAGGAGGGTGAAAGAGCTCCTGCAGGTTGTGCCCTCTGTTCTCCAGTGCAGCCATCTCTCAGAACCTGCTTTTCCTTCCCATCACTTGCCACCATTTACATCCCAGTGCAGCAAGAACAGGCAGTGCCAGGCCCTTCCCTGGAGGCCAGCTTCCCTCTAACCTCCCATCAGTGCTCTAGTTCAGCTCCACTGTTGTGCTTCACAAAGATTTTATCCACCAGCAAATCTCTTGCTAAAGGCTTGCTAATGCAGTGCTGATTGGAGAGATAGCTAATGCCTTGTTGCCAAGTGATTTCTACTTTAATTGCATTTTAAGTCTCTTTTAATTGGTCCACTAAAAGTCTCACATACTGTAAGTGGAATAAAGTTACACTGTGTGTCTTATTAGTTCTCCCACAAAGTATGTTCTGTAGAGGATTTCACTATGGCATTCTGGCCTTTCCATTCATTACTTTGAAGGAAAAGATTAGCCAATGATTTGGATATTACTGTTTAAAGGGTGGCTCTGGATTTACAAATCTTTTCCTTTCATTAGAATTTTTAAAAATTCCACATATGAAATACAGTGGATGACACCAACCTAATCCTGACAAATAGTTTCTGACCTTTAGCTGCAGGCATGTATTTTCCTGGGTTTTCAGGAATGAACCCCAACATTATGCTTCGTAGCAAGCTGTTTCATCTCTCTGCACACTCCAAAGTTTAAAATTTCTGCTCTGTCTCGTTGGTATTCACAAAACCCACACATATTAAGGCGATACTTCCACTGACTTTGCTTTTAATATTAAACAGGCAGTACATGATACCCTCAGTATTGACTCTACTAAGTCCATTAATGACCCTTTTGTGGCTTCACTTTAATTTACACTTTGAAGGAAAACTGCTGTATTATGAATCAGAGGTGAGAGAGAATATTGCTTATATTAAAGATCTGTATAAAAAGAATATAATCTCTGACCTACTAAGGCAAAGTTGAACACTCAAAATAATTCCTACTGTACAGCACATGAAAAATATTATTATGGAATGCCCAGGCTTTCATCCGACAAGGAAGATTTAAGGTTTTCATTGTTTATGTACATAAGAGGAAAAGGTCTTTAGTTTTTTGTTGTAGTCAAGCTGCAACAGAGCCACAGTTGACCAAAGTCAGAATACAGGCATCTGTCTTGAAATCCATGTAATTATACAGGTCTGAAGCGTGGCACAGAGCGTATTAAATACATTAAACGTTGAGAGACATCTCAAGTACTTAAACCTTACAGGTCACATTAAAGAAGGAGTTTCAAAACTTCCTGAGTCTTGATGGTTTAAGTGAAGCCCTTAATAATTCAGTATAGCTCTGTATGTGTTTATCAGACCCTGGGTAGAGCTGAGCAGATTGTAATGAGATAGGAGCAGATCTGTCTTACAGTGAAGGACGACATGGGCTAATGGCTTTGGCTACAGCATAAAGTGTGAGATTTAAATGGACTAAAGTGAAATGCAAGGGTGAGATTTGCTTGAATGCGGTCATCTGAGGCATATTCCTTCAGATTGCCCTAGGGAAGAAACAGTTCAGCAAGGACGTTCTGGAGTCTGTCAAGGAGACGGTGAGCACTCCAGCCTGCTCTGAAAGGGCAGGAAAGTCCTGCCTGCCAGGGCCTGGGCTCAGAAGGCTTCACTATTACCAGTTCACAGACAAGCATCTAAAGAAAGAAGTTTGAAGGCTCCTACTACATGCCAAAAAGGTGTTTGAGACACTGAGCAGCTGCAGTAAAAAAGGTAAAAGACTCACGGGTCAATGATGCATCAAGAAATGCTAAAAGAACTTAGAGGCAGGGGACAGATTCTGAATGTGGTTCAAATCAATACATTTCAAAGTGCTCAGGCACAGAAGATGTCCTGTAAAAAGCTGATGAGCTGTATAGCTACCACATAAGCATTTCTAATGCAGGTTTTGCAATAATAAAGGCTTGTTACTTGGGAAATTGCAGTGAACTATAAGAACATTACAAAAGGCTAAGGAACACTGACAAAATTTGATTTTAAAAAACTTCCTCAAATAGCAGTTGGGAAGAAACTCAATATTACAGTCACTGGCGCAGCGAAACTGAATTGGATGATAGGTATAAAAAGTGCATTTATCGCACTTTTCCCGTGAGTCTGAACAATTTTCTGTACCATCTCCGCCAGCCTAACTTCAGTTATTGACTACATCTTTGAATTGGAAAAAGACAAACAAACTCATCTGAAAATGCATCTACTGGAAGAACAAGATTTTTCTGTAAAGATCGAAGGCAGAGAAATACGTGTGTGTGTGTGTGTGCACAGACTGCATCTAGTGCACTGTTTCTTTTCATCCAGCCAACACTCAGTAATGCAATTATGTTCAGATAAAAATGTGAAACATGCCTTAGCATTTTAGAACAGAGAGTCCGTGCTGTAAATTCTCAAGCAGCAATCCTCTTCTCCACCCTGTCACTCATTCTCAATCTCAAACCAATGGTTAATTTCCATTAATTGCGTCCTACCTCAGTCAGGAAACCAAAGCAAGGCTTTTTTTTTTTTTTAAGGTGAGCAAAGTCTGGAGTTTCTCAGGCAAATAACAAGAACCAAGAAGTCTGTTATAGCTATACTGACCCTTTTCCAGCCAGCAGCTTCCATAAGCCAAAATAAAGCCTGGCAAGATGCAGCTGGGCAAATGTTCACATAATATGCTAATTTTTTTTCACATTTGTGAATGCCTTGTAAAAATCCTAAGTTTAAAAAGCAGATGTGGAAGAAATGCCTCTGCAGGCTGGAAGGAACAAGACTACTTGTCATCAAGGAGACAACACAAGTTGTTTCTGTCTTTTCTGTACTTGCACTACTGACTTGGACTGGTTTAGAGGAGAACAAGCTGAACAGCAAACAACTTGCCTTCCTAAGCCTGAGGTCAGTGCTTCCAACAGTGAGTAGTGCCAATCAATTGCAGTGGACCAGTGCTCTGCCCTATAAATACTCTAACAGAGGTTTGCATCCTTGCAATGCTTCACAAAGGAAACTGTTAACTGAATCCCTCCCTATCTGTGTTCTGTAGCCATGTCTGTGTGTGAGAACTTGAACGCTGAGAAAGAACAAAGCTGCTGAACAGAGCTCATGCCTAAACCAAACACAGGGCTTTGTGTCTCCCAGGTAAACATAATTCCTGTCCTCACTTCAGTGAGTTCTGCTAATTTGCAAAAAGCTTCCCTGGAACATCCCTGGTCTGGACTTGGGTCTTTAGCACCACGTCCTGATCTGCAGAGCTGTTCCGATTGGGCTGCACAACTAAGAATCATAGAACGTGTATGCTCATATGATTTGCTCATGGAGACTTGGTCTGGTGGACCCACAGATGTCAGGAGACCAAATCTACTAGTGGCAGAGGTGCAAGGCAGTGTCTCTGCAGGGGATTGGGGTGAGGTCCTGCTATCATGGACAGATAACGTCAAGTGATGCTTGAAGCTAAACGGTACAGCTTCCCCGTCTTCTCACTGTGTAAGCAGAAATCACAAAAAAAACCCCAGTAACTGGAATGTTTTCTTGATAGATCCCACTGTTTAAAAGCAAGGGACCAGGTTCTGGAGCTCTTCCATAATAATTACACAATTGCAGTAGGAATTTCTCATGAATTAAAGACTGCAGACTTTAGCCCATTAATTTTACAAATGTTTTGTCTTCAGATGCTACAGTAATTAGCTTAACTCCTTCACACTTTAAGATGCTTTAAAGAATGCTGCAGGAATGTCTTAGATTTTAGGGCAAAGCTAATTTAAACTTCACTAGCAGTAGGTTCTCTTGGGATACTGCGGGCAATATTGATTTTTATCTGCAAACTCTCTTCTCTTAACTGTTGCCAAGGTTTTAGATTTTATCATAATGTATTCACAAATATTTATGGAAACTATAACTCAAATATGCATTGGTTAAAATTAAACATATTTTACACGAGGTAACATCAGAGCCAGTTTACATAAATAAGAGTTCTTAGCTGGTTCAGCAGGCTTATTTGTCATGTTTAGGAAAAACGCCTCTAAATCCTGACAAAGCTGTCTCATAAAAGAAAGCTAAATCTGTGGTTATGGCTTACTTGCCAACGCACCTTTTTAGCATGCGGTAGCTACTGCAGAGGTCCCCACAACACCCAGAGCACAGCATCTGCCTGGCCTGGGGTGGGGAGTCAGTGCTGAGGTGCACGGGCTGTTCTGCAGCAAAGCTGAGGGTTCCTCGGTGGCACAAAGCAGAGCAGCGCAGAGCAGGGCTGACATCTCACAGCCTCAGGGAACCCTGTATCTCTGGATCCCGTGTGTTGCTGGGGAATGGAAATTTTCCCATGATTGATCTGACTATGGGAATACTTTGGACACCAAAATAAAGCAGGTAAAATAATACTCATTGAAACTTTTCAGAGAAAATAAGGAAATGCAATATGAGAACTCGTCAACTTCTGGATGTTACAGATATGGAACTTGTTCACTGTAATAAAAGAATCATGGGAAAAGCAGAGGCAGAGAAAACAAAGGAAAGAAGGTACTCAACATTTCCATGGCACATAAACCTAAATTCGGTATTTTAAGTGTGAGTATTTACTGTTAGCCCTGCAACCTCAAAAATGCCTTCAGCATATGCATGTCACTCTTGATTTTCTACAGTTCTAATTCAGCACGCTGCTCAAATTGTTGGGAGAAAATTTGTGAGGAGAAAGGGTAACACTGAACAATGGCCAAATTAACCTTGCAGTAACCAAGGCTGGAATCCAACTTGGCTTCCGATAACACAGATAAATGAATTCATACGTTCTTTGCACCAGAGTTTGTGTTTGACCCAAATTGCACTAGTGAAGTGTTTAGCCCTGTAAGGACAGCCACAGTGCAGGAAATCTTTAATCTCATGCTGCTTCTGCTTTACCTTGGCCTAACTAATTGTAACTGGCAAACCTTCTCGTTAACCTCATAACCCCATCACTCCTATGCCACTGACTGGTTTTCCGCCCACCTTACATTTCTTGACAGGGTAAATTAGCCTATACAGAAGTCTATGTTGTCACAGCTTGGATTTAAGGCAGTGGTATCAGTGAATGGTTGAGGTTGGAAGGACCTCTGGAAGTCATCTGGTCCAATCTGCCTTTCTCAAGTAGGGCCACCTCAAGGACCAGGTCCAGATGCATGTAGTAGACCTTTAAAAGTTATTTGGCCAAGAGAAGGATTAACTCATCTGAGCCTGTTAGAAGCAGGTGGAACAGGTATGCAGAATGCACAGCTTAGAAAAAGAGCACATCTGGTTTACACTTATAAGGAACATTTCCTTATCCACACGTGGCAGTGACTACAGTATGTCTACCTTTCACTGAAGTCACCTGTATGCATGGACCCAATATAGGCCCTCAGTGATCAACAGAGACCAATAAGGTACAGGAACAATTTTTTAAAGCCCTCAACTCCATTTTTAAACCATTGTTCTCTGGCTGTTTTCTTGACTGGATGTTTTTAAGTTCCTCTGACTCCAACAGAAATGAAAAACTGAGGTAAGCCATTAGCTTAGATTTTTTGTTTTTCCATATAGTGTATGTTTAAGCTGGCAGTCCTGCCTTGATCTGTAATGCAGGTCAAACGAAAAACAGAGAAGGAAAAAACCCTATCAGTATTTGAAAGACTTATTCCTTTCATGTGTTGTTTTCAGTTACATACTGTGTTGCACGACCCTCTGTTTTCTAGGCCTTCTTGGATTTTTTTCTCTATTTTCCACTCAGTGATATGACCGTGGTGGAATTATGCTGCAGCCCACCAGGATTGAGAGCTAGGTACTTCTCATAATGGGAGGTCAAACTAAATGAAAGTCAGAGCCCCACCAGTTCTCACAGCTGAATTCCAACACTGGATATGACATGGCCAAGGGGAAAATATTGGATTTATTTTTATGAGTTAGTCATAACCCTAATGCCCTTAAGAGGTACTGTGAGAAGTGAATCCATTCATAAGGCCAACAAGGTCACTTTTAACTTGTAAAAATAAATCCAATATTTTTCACTATGTCTTATTAGGTTTGTACAATGCAGCAATCACAGTGGTTTGTTTTAAAAACGTCACTGCTTATACTGCTTTTTAGCATGATTCTCCTCTCCCCTGTTCCTCTGCTCCTCAGTTTCTGAGGTGTGTATTGTCTCTTCCAACTGTCTTTGTGCTTTGAGACACACTGTCAAAACACATCCCATTACTGAAAGTATTCTGGAGTTTTATGTTCACCCCTTGCTCTAATACAATTTTGTTGTCACACCTCTTTCTTTTCTGCCTTACATGTTTAATGCATCCTTGGCACTTCTCTTGATTGTGTCACGAGAAATTCTAAATTGCATGTTGTTTAGCCTTGTATCACAGTCTAATAATTAGCCTAAATCTGATAACTTTCTGAGCTTTTTCTTCACCTCTCAAGGCTTCAGTAGCTCTCCACTTAAGAGGAGAATGCAGAGCTGGGAAGCGACCTGGAATCCTTGTCCCAGCCCATGAAATCTGCCATTCAAACAACATTTCTCCTGACAGACAGCAAAAGACCATTACCCATCTCCTTTTCCCTTGTAGCCCATGCTGTAATTTATAGCTAAGATGCAGAGGGTGCAGAAAGGCACTGCCTGCGAGGCAGGCTGGAACAAGCCTGCCACAGTCTTATAACCAAAGTAGGGAGGTCTCAAGTGACTGTCAACACACATGGGAGTGGGAAGAGTCAGGATGGCATAGTCACACCTTCTTGTTTGCAAGGGAAGGCAGGGCAGCACTCTGTACCCTGTGGAGTTTGAACAGCTGAGCCCCAGAAAGGTCAGAGATTACAGGGGTAAGACAGGAATTGCTTTGGAGGTGGTGAAAGGCAGAACAAGACACTCATCCCTTCAAAACACAGGTGGAAGAATACTATTTCAGGGATGACATTAATGCTGGCCACCAAAAAATGGAGGAAAGCAGTGGATCAAAGAACATGAATGGGGCAGAGCAGTTTGCTCTCAATATCATTTAAATTTGTTGGCCAGCTTCTGCTTCTGGGCAGAAGCTTTAGAGGCATTCACAAAAAATCTAATTAGACAACAAGATCTCTCATATGAATTATTAGCTCTCCTCATACCTGGTTGTAATACATTAAGTTACAGTCACAAAACCAGCAAAATACACTAAATCAATTAAAAATATTTTTATGTCAATCAAATTATATTGCTTCCTTTTAAAACACTTAAAAAGAAATGCTGGTTTATGGCACAAAGCCTCTCTAGAAAATACGTGCTTTTTCCTTACAGAAGTGTTCAAAAGTTTCTGAAAGCAATGAAAGAAATTTGTTTTTCTGTCCTCTTTAAGACTAAGCAAAACACAAACCAAGCTGTGAACAGTTACAGGAATTAAAAAACCTGTCTCTCTTCTTGCTTTTCCATGTATATCCATCTGCATGTTCCTATTCACTTAAATGTGGTGATCCTGCATTTTACTTCCTAAGACAGAGCAAAATTTGGCTTTAACTGATCCATAAATCAAATCTCTATACAACTGTAATTTGCTCACCCTTTATCCAAATTCTGAACTATATTCCTTTCCAGTAATGATTTTAACTCACTTTGTGCTAACATAAATGATGGCATAAGGTGCAAAGGAAAAGCAGCTCTTCAGTGGTGCATCTCAGTGAGCAAAGGCTCTGCACGAGCAAAGCAGCTCCAACCGCTCACACACATTTCTCCTAAAAATGGCACGGCCACATCTTTATAATTTCAAAGCTCCAGCTCCCTGTCTGAGCAGCAGCTCCAGATCATATAGTGCAATTTGAAACCTTGGTGCTTGACTTTCAATAATTCCCTGTTAGATTACTGTCTGTGGAAGAGTATATAACACAACTGCTACAAACGCTGGGAGCGAAATCTTCAATAACAACTTAGCACATATGATAACTTTCCCAATTTCCTGCATCTACACCACCTATCTCTTTACTCTGCTCTGTAGCAGCTTGTTTCTTTATTGAACATCTGCCTTGGGAACCCCTGTCATAAAAAGTAATAAACACATCAATCCAAAAGAAAGAGCATTGCACGGCCCAAAACTACTTAACCAATCAAATTGGCAGCTAGTAGCATGAAACTAAAGGGATAAAACTCAGAGATGTTTTTTTATACAGAGTATTTCTAATGATATTACATACCTGCTGCCATTTTGCACACCTAGCTGCCCGAGTGTTTGTAATAACTTAATTATAGTTTCTAGCACCAATTATACATTCCAACCTTTGTGGAAAAACCAAGCAATGGGATTAATTTGTAAATCTGATATCTCGCTGATATTTGACAGCTATTGCTTTGATTCTCTTTCCTACAAAATACAGTTGGATTGTCTTGGGAAAAAAGAATTCTTTAACTAAATAATAATAAAAAAGCACAATAAAAATGCCTTGTAGCCTATTATCTACAGACCCCACAACTTGTAACTGTGACTGTAATTATAGTTGTTGTAGTTTCCCCTGCAGGTTTTGCTAAACAAACAAATGAAAAATATACCCAAAAGGAAAAAGAAAAGCAATTTATGCTCTCCAGTTATCATTATATAAATATCCATAGATTACTTGCATAGAGAGTAGATCAGATCTAATCTTCCACTGGAGTTTCTTGTAAATTAGAAATCACATTTTCTCCAGGTTTGTGTTGCTTGCCCAGTTCATATCCAGCTGTAAATTAGAGCAGTTTTGCCTTTTGGGAGAAAAAACTTGCTTTTGAAATGTGTCTTATTGACTGTGTATAAATTACCAGCTGCTGATCCATGAAGCAGATTGGAAGGTAGAAGTGCCTATAGGCAACTTTCTTTATTGATTGGAGATTGATATTCAGTTGATTTTAAAGAAAAGCAAAACAAAATAAAGCTGCAGTGTAATTGCTGACTCTTTGTAGGAATAACAAAAACATTATCTCACATAACACTGTGATTTGACAAGCTATTTGTTCTTCATCCTAGAACTCAGATTAGTATGTCTGGGCCACCTTCCTTTTCCCTGTTTCCTTTCTGTGAGTTAGGAAGGTGAAGAGGGGGGGAAGCCTGTGGCCAGTCGGCCGCTGACCTTGCTAACATCTGCACAGCCAAGATGGCTTGCATTGCTGCTGGACAATGCTATGCTCTGCACACCTGCCATGTGTGTCACTTGGCCAGAAAGATTCCCACTTTGGGTTAAAAATTCCAAACAAGTTTTGAATAGGTGTTTGCTTTTAAAGCTTTATCACAGTAAAACCCACTGGTAGCTCCCTCAGCCACAGGACCTGTGAATTCTCACTGGCTGTGGAGCTCTGTCTCAGAATGTCACACCTGTGTAGGGTTTCTAGTAGGACTGAGTTCTCCAAAAAGCCTCTTCCTTACTGGTATTAATAATATGTCTTTTCTAGTTTCATGAAACCTGCAGAAACTTACCCCCTCCTTCAGCTGAATTTGGTTTAAACAGGTCCCTGGGTGATTAGGGTACAGAACTAACAGCCGTATGTGGATGAGCACGTAGCACAACCGCAAACACCACACTTCTTCAGGAAACCAGGTTGAACAATTTATTCTTCTGAAATAACCTCCGCTCAAAAAGTTAGAAAATTGAGGTGCAAAGGACCAGCCCTGATCCAGCAAAGCACTTACACATGTTCTGAACTAGGAAACTCACATAACTTACATCCAAATATATGCTGAAGTGCTTTGCTGGTTTGGGGCTGACAAGCTCAATACCTAGTCACTTTGACTAGTACAAGCAAACATGGGTTAAGAATGTGTGTCCATTGCAGATAATTCTTGGAAGAAGAATTCTAGAAGAACGTCAGCTTCTATATAGCCAAAGGTCCCTCCTTCCAACCCAAACCATTCTGTGATTCTATGACTCAAAGCCCTTTTTATACTATCACCTTTGATTTGTAAGTGTAAAGCAAAGAGTTGTGGTTTTCCCAGGGCTAGCAGAAAGAAGTTGTTTTGTGAGCAGCAGAACTAATTAAGTCTAATTTCCCATGGATTCAAATTCTTTGTCACCAAAATCCTGCCCCTATCCCCTCATGACAATAGTGCTGCTCTCTCCATCTTGTTTAGTGTTTCCTCTACCCAGGACACAGACCTTGCTGTGACTGACTGACCAGCTGGCTGCTGCAGTGGGACAGTAACGGTCACGTTCTGCTGGTTACTCCATGGAAGAGATGCTGCTATACATCTCCCTTCTTTTGCCACGTTCCAAACTTCACAAAAATTTTTCAACTTTCATCTTTGAGACTTGAATTTCTATTTCATATTTGATTAAAGCAGACCATAAATTCAAAAGGCTTTAGAGCAACTCAGAGAGGAATACATGATGAAAATGCATTCTTAGAGGCTTCTCCTCACTTAGGAGAAAGAGTTAAAAAGCATCAGAGCAAGCAACAGAGCCTGTCTTCCCAAGCCAACTTTGGTCCACAGGGGCACCAAAGTCTCATTCCTTCAGATGGAAGTTATGCTGAAAAATTTCTATGCCTGAATTTGATTCTTCTAGAAATCACACAATGTGTTAACTTATTTACTCTACCAAAAGCACAGCTTTCTGCAAAATACCATGCTAAACTCAGAACTGTGGGGAAACACTCCCACCTACCTTTCTACTTTCACGAATGTCCACCAGCTTCTTCCAGCCTCTGAGTTTCTTCCCATCACATTTCTAGCTCATTTTATTGCCACAGACTCAAGACTTCCTTTTGGGCAGCTGGCAAAGTAAACAGAGCTTGTGCATATTTGCTTCCATTTCCTGACATCTCAGACTTAATATAGGGGTGGATAGCCAGGTCCATCACATTTCAGGCCCAGAGGGGAGTGGCATCTTGTACTTCACTGAATTGCAATCTTCCCCTGCCAAAAGAAGCCATTCCTGTGTATTTGTGCCATGCTTTTGATTTCTGTATAAGCCCATGATTAAACGATAACCACTTTCATGTCTTACACAAGGCAAACTGGGACACAAGGAGCCCACTAAAGCAAAAAACTCCTATTTCCACTAAAAGCACCCAAAATACTTTTACTGCTTATAGCATTAAATTTTATCTATGGACTATGTATAGAAGGAACTACTAAAGCATGCTCACCAGTGCATTACATTTGTAGTGTGCATAATATGATGAACTACTCCTTCCTAGCTGGCACATCTCAGTTTTCCTGTAACAGAAATATTAAAATTACAGTATTTTAATGGAGAAAGTGCTATAAAAGCAACAGATTATACACTGGTGCACAGTTTGTGAGATGGGCCTATATTTTCTTTCACTGCTGATCAGTTCACTTCTATCCCAGATTTTCAGTTTTCACTTTTAAAAGAAGTAATTTCTGCTCCTTAATCCCAATACTTTTTATACAGCTGCACAACACATACCCCACTGAATACACAATACTTGAAAGATACATTAAGTATTTTATATACGAAAATTAGCAGATAGATGGCTGATAATTATAAAGAGCTGCTTCTATTATTTGGGGCAGTTAATTTTGATGTATGTAGTTCTCTCTTTAATGCTTAAGGGTGTTTCTTCTCCCTGATTACGTTCTCTCCAAAACTGCTGGCCAGGCCACTTGCTTCAGGAGGGTGGAACTGCAGAGCAGCACTTCATTTCAGAGCACATTATTCGGTGATGGGCAGGCAAAATTACTTCACTGGGTGTTTATCTGCCCTCCTAATGGACATAAGGTCTGAAAACCTTTCCCTGTATGACTTTCTGATACTTAAGTACACGAGTTCGCTGAGCTATTGAGTTTGTCTGCTTTTTAGCATTGGGCATGGCACAAAGATTTATGTTGCTCTGTGTGACCATACCAATCATCCATCACTACTAGTTACAATAAAATCTTTCTCCTTGTTTTTAAAAGCCCTTTGAATTAGATTCCATTATGAACTTAACATACTGCAGATAGTCAAGTGCTTGAGAACACAGAAAAGGCAAACATTCTTCAAAACACCTAGGCTTCTATGTCTGGGAGAAAGTCAAGGGACTTAGATGACTAAAGATGACTTTCCTCCGCAAAATTTAGCTATCTGAAAGACAAGTAAATTACCTTTGCCCTCCCTAGAGTTAGTGAGAAAATAAAGGCTTCTTCAGAGACAGTTTATCTTAACCTGAAGTAAATACCAAAACCAGCTGGAGTGATTAACCCTCTGGAGCTGCTGCTTTTTGCTTTTCATTAAATTATGGAAACCATCTTAGAATATGAACCTAATCATCATAAGATGTTTGCATAGATAAGATGAATGTATTGTTTTCCCAGTGGTTCTAAAATTATGTCAACCTTGTATGTAAAAAAGAAACAGATAAAAATATCTGAGGGGAATTCATAAATATCTGAACACAATTATGCTACTTTAAAAACAAACACATCATATTCTTCTACTCAAGATGGGGAAATCACACTAGGAGTGAACATAACAAATAGTTTTGTTTCTTACAAAGGAATAGCACAGGGTACCTCTCCTGTTCAGCTGCAGATTTTCCTTCAAAGTAGTTAAAGCCAGGTGAGAAGACAGTACTTAATTTCTTTTCAGTAAGAAACTCAAAAGTACATTTAAACAATGCTAAACGCTTCCAGTGAGGGGTCCAACTGCACATATGCTGCATCTTTCTAACCACTGATCCCATCCTATCACCCATCAGCTTGTATTACATTTATTTTTGTTCAAGCTGGCACATTGAAGCTACATGCACACCCAGTACTACCACCACTAAATGCCATTAATGGGGCAGGC
The DNA here is from genome assembly GCA_020745705.1 of Hemiprocne comata. Classification (NCBI taxonomy): domain Eukaryota; kingdom Metazoa; phylum Chordata; class Aves; order Apodiformes; family Apodidae; genus Hemiprocne; species Hemiprocne comata. Next base: position 5,133,563 of record CM036598.1, read on the forward strand.
TGCCACAGTGGAGATGGTAGTTTTGCTACAAATACATATTTTTATCTCTGTATTTGCCACCTACTGTTTGAGTTTGCAGAGTTCACTTCTACTGCATTCAGCTGTAAACAGAAAGTCTAGATACTTGCCTCTCACCTGAAAGCTAAAACAAAGTTCTTATAGAATCACTGATTTTCAGGACTTGAGACTCTAAATAACACACCAAATACTGCATGCCTTCCAACTGACAATAGGACACTAACATGGTTTGATCACAGTGCTACTGCAAACCAAACCCCTAACTTTTGATACTTTCCTTGTTCTTGGATTTAGACAATCTACACAGAATGGCCTTAATCCAGCTTCCCATCCCATAGATCTACTGGAGCCATAGTCCCTGCCTGGGCCACTGGGGGCAACTGAGATGCATATCATAGACTAAGTAAATTCTTTCATCTCTAAGAGCAGACCTGAATCTTCTCTCTCTGCCTTTAAAGCAGTTTCCCATGTCTGTAGATGAAGGACAGCAAGGCATAGTGGCAGTAGTAGAGGTTTTAAAGGGGGGGTTCAGGAGTGGGTTGGTTCGTGTGTGCACAGGGTACAAGCAGGACAGCACAGCACAGTCCCTGCTGACATGCACTTGCAGGAGCAGAGGGCATCCAGTCAACAATATCTTGGCCACTTCTTAGGTAAGAGAAACACACCAAAACCTGAGTCTAAAGGGATTTTATTTTTCTTTTAAAACAATTGGTTGGTCCCCTCCTGCTTCCTCCAGAATAGGGCCACTACCCCCTGCCAGCAGGACGAGAACATTAGCATTGCTCAAGGACAGACATACTGGGATATGCTTGCATACAGTGTCTCTTTAGTACCAGTTTTTTCTGAATTTACTCAGTTTTACACTCATGTTCTGAAGAAGACTACTTCCCCCCCCCATGAAAACATGGCTCTTGCAGTGTGGAAAAGCCCTCCCTTGACTTTGGCAGTAGCATACCCACAGTGTGACTGCAGTCAAATTTGGCTAGTTTGATCTGGTTATATTGTATGAACATTATCCACTATGACCCTCTATTTATTTTTAAACCAAACATATTAGGTGTATGAATGTTTAAGTATCTGCTCTTACTGCCCCATCCCAGGAAGCCTCACTGCAGTAAACAGTGGGTATTTCAGTGGGACTTTATTCATCCCATATGTCAACAACAGCCTGCTGAACGGCTCTTGCTACCTGTCTGATTGTGAAGGAGTTCAAATTCTAATTTTTCTATTGCACGGCACTTAAAAGATAAAATCCTTTTATTTGGAACAGCTTGGTTCAAACCCTTGGCTTGCATCAGCCTTGCTCAGCAGAGCATTTGGTTTTCTCTTTAAATCATATTTTAGCGAATGTTCTGTTTTATAAGATAAAATGATAAATGGCCTGACTTAAATGACCGGAGGGTATCTACTTTCCTGCTACTCTATTTAAAAGGTTTCTGTGAACATTTTACACACCTTATTGTGTGACTGTGGCTGTCTAATAGCAAAGGAAACAATAGCCTCTGATGTCCACAAAGGCAGGGCATACCACACAGGTGCCATGTTTTACAACACTACTATATCTTGTCATTCAGAAGTGCTCCCTGAACAAATTGCTTGTCATATTTAAAGATAAAATCTGACAGTGCCAGAGCTGACAAGTAGTCCTCAACCCTGACATACAACACGGAGCTGAATTTTGCTAGATTCACTGTAGATGGATTTGTCTTTAGAGATTCACAGCAAAGCCAACTGCTGGCAGAGCAGCAAAAATTATTTCAAAACATTACTGAGTGTCAGACTTTATTAAATGGTCGCTTTAAAAAAAAAAAAAAGGAAAAAAACCCGTCTGTGTTAGCTTTAGAAAAGAACTGCACAGAACTGTTTTTCATATTTTACTTCTCAATAAAATAATGATGCACAGTCTTTCTAAAAAAACACAAAATACTGCAGCACGTTTCAGGAAATCTATTTTCATTACTCCTTAGCACTGGGATATATTTCCACTACAAGTATCTGTATTCTTTTATCTTTACCCCATGAGGTTTTGAAAGGTATGTACAGTAAATAAGAATTAAGACTAATACAGCCATTGCAGTAATTACCATACAGAGGTGCTGGGCGGTTACTGGGGAAAGTCAAAGGTTTGCCTTGGGGCAGTAACACTCGTGCTTCAGTACTCCTTACCCCAGCATTACTAACGGGAACCAAGGATTCACATTCCAGAGCTATGAACTGTGGCACTGGCAGACCGGCACAGGTGAGGCAGGTACTCCAGATGGATGTTAAAATCCCAGCCTGGAACTATTTTCAAATCAGCCCCTTTTTGTTTTGTTTTGGGGTTTTGAGGTGGTAAAGGGACACATACACATTCATCTGCTTATGCAGCTCTTTGTATCTATTCTATGCCGACGTTAGATCACCGTACAGTTAACTCCTTCTTTGGCCACAGAATGCAAACTTTGGCATGTATAATTGGAGAGGTTCTTCTCTTCCTGTCCATTAGCCATTAATAAGGAGCTACATGTTCGTTTTCAAAGAGAAAAAAACCCCACAAATAGCCATAAAACATTACAGTTCAACATGCCAGGCTGTGACAAACCATTTCACAAAGACAGCCCTGATGTTGAGATGTCTTTTCATACCTATTCCCAAGGTAAAGGAAACGTGCCAGCATCAGTGTGCTGCTTCCTGCCTGCTCGCTCCCCAGCAGCCTCTGCTCCACTGCTCCCAAACACACGTCCTGCTCTGGGTCACCTCACGACTCAACCAGGGACACAACAGGGGAGGACACTGCCATACCTGAAGGCAGTAGGTATTCCACAGAGTAGGTCTAGGGGCAAGTCAGGCTGCAGGATGAGAGCAGAGGAGAGAACTGAGTCTAAGCAGCAGACTCCAAAGATGGCTGTCACAGCAAGCGCAAGCAGCACGCAGCTGCATCAGGTTTCTTCAAGGAAAGGGACCCTCACCAGAGAGCAGAGGCCATCAGCAAACGAAAGTACATATGAAAAAGCAGCAAGAGAGACAAAACGGGTAAATGGGAGGACTGTGTCATCTCCCACACTGGGTGACAGCAGGAAGGTGACAGCAACAGGGCTGCTGCCACATTTCTGAAGGGGCTGTGGTGCAACTTGATCTGACAAACTAGTGCTCATGGAGGAGTCTGGGCCAGGATTATTAATGCAAGTATCCTGGGTATCCAAAATGGATGATTGACGTCAGTTAAACTAGGAGCAATGACTGGAGAGCCTACCGTTACATCTTCCATGGAAAACTGGCATGTGCAGAAGGCTGTAGGATTACAACATAAGAATTAAGTGGTCAGAGACAGATGAGTTCTCAGCTACTGCCCGCATCTCCAATTTGTATTTCAGCCACTGACCTCCTGTGGAAATCAGACTTTCAATTCAAGAACAATGGGTGAAAATGCCAGGATGCCTTTTATTTTCTGGGAATCAGTAACCTCAGAGGGGCAAGCAACCCAATCCTGCTTTTGTTCAGATATGCGTAGGCTCTGATGCTTTCTGACTGGTAGGATCTCCCCTTGCTCCCACTGGGGGCTACTGCCCAGGAATGGTGTTCTCCCTGTGCTGGTGAGTTGTGAGGCAGGTTTGCTGCTACTGTGTGCACAGCCCATGCAACAGCAGAGAGGGAAATAACACCTATGAGTGTGATAAAGTGCAGGTGGAGATGGAGCCCACTGCCTCCACTACAACCATCCGTGCCCAGCCTACACCAGCCCCCCTGCTGAGACTTATGCCATAGGACATGCTAAGCCCCCTAGCAAAAGACTGCTGAGGTGGGAATTCTAGTTGCAGTCCTAACTTGATTTTGGCAGCCCCTTCTGAGCACTTCTTTTACTGTACATCTCGGCTGCCTCCCTGAACTTTAACCCCAGGGGTGGTTCCTCTGGTTTTCACCTGCTGGATAGAAGTATCTGTTGCCATTACCAGCTGCACTTAGCACAAGAAGAAAATAACTCAGATTTTACCAAGGAGACCCACACAGGGATACTTCTCACTGTCTCCAACAGAAGAGCCAGTTATGTGAGCTTCATTTTCTCTCTCACAGAACTTTTCCATAGCATGGACCTATCTACTAGTCACCATGCTAAAAAAGCTCCTCGAGTACTCCATGATCCTGTTTCCTACAAAGCATGACTTTGCCTTATGAATAGTGTTAGTAAACACTGTAATTGTCATTCTCCTGGGCTGCATCAAATCTTATTTAAGGATGGATCTCCTCTCAATTTCTCTTAGAGGCACTTTACCCGAGAGAGAACCAATCCATTATTGGAAGATGTTCTGACCCCATTAGCTGGGCAGATGTGTGTTTGAACTACAGACCTCTGAGCATCCTCAATCCAAGATGAGCTAGCTCAGGCTCCTGTGTCTAGAAGGGATGCATCCTCAGAGAGCCCTTTGCACGCTGCTCTGTACCAGATGGGCAAGTGCCAAATGCACACTGCAATGGGCAGCTGAGAAACTGGTATGCCTGCCCAAAAGGTAACTGAAAGAAGGGGATGGAAGGGTATAGAGACACAACAAATATCCTCAGAAGTGTTACTCTGGACACACACTTTGTTTAAAAATCAGCACTGGAAAGAAATGTTGCATGATTTATAATTCTCATATTGGCCTGTCCTAAAAATTAGTGTGTAATATGGAATTTTTTTTCAAGACTGCTCTGTTCCCAGCTTGCTTCATGTATGTTTGATTCTGGCCCTCTGAGAATACCAGAAGTTGCATAATACAAGCATCTGTAACCTTCAAAAGTGGAAATGTCATAACTTAGTCTTAGTTAGTTAATTGTGGCCCTGACTCTAATGGAAGTGCTTTTGCCCAACAAGCTTTGCACTGCATTGATTTTTCTTCTATCAGCTGGGAGTTCTGGTAAAAGAACAATAGATCTAATAATAACAGCAAAGCAAAGAAAGCAAGGAACAGTGAGCTCTTCAAAATAAGTAGGTCAAGCCACAATCAATTGCCAGATTTGAAATTATGTTTTTAAAATGTATGTTTAATACAAGACCTTGTTCTATGTCTATCAAGTCAAAGCTTGTACAGTTTGAAGTTCCTGAACGACTGCTTTATCAGGTAGCCCAGAGTTAGGCCCCAGAGGTTAAGCAATAAAAGAGAAACAAAAACAACTTAACAGTTTCTGCAGCTAGTTGAACCCAGCAACAGCTCCTTAAACAGCTTTTACATTTCTACAGTCTGAAATGTCATAAAGCCACAAGATACATTGAAAAGCTATGAATTTGCTAAGTAGGATTTCACTTCCTCTTGTTATTAGAGGTCATTAAATTTATTAGATGTTAGTAAAATCCTTGTAAACAGAAAATAGGAAGGCTTATAAAAGAGCACTTTTTATTTTCACCCCAATAATTTTGATGCAATTAGGAATAGGACAATCAATAACAGAAGCCTAATTTATGAAGTGCCATTAGCTCCAATATCATAGTGATAGTTATGCAACAAGTTTCACACATCCCTGCTGAAACAAAATATAATTGTGCAAAGAAGATACCCTATAGATCAGATGAACACTTCCATGTGAGCCATCTCTAGTAGAAAGTGAGATTTACAAACTAACATTTTACTCTTCATTCACTGAATAAGCGAATATCCAGAGTGACACAAACTTTCTTTACTTCTTTTTACCTATTTACAAACTCAATGTGGTTTTTCTGTTTTGAGCTGACGGTTCTTTAATTTGAATGATCTTGGAATAAAAAGACCAACACTTTAGAAAATGCTTAGTAAACTATGCTTGTGGTTAAGACTGTAATACTGCAAAACAAAGACACTGGCTGAGAGATAAACTGCACACCTGCAAGTTCAGCAATATAACTTGAGACCTTTCAGTTCAGAAACAAAGTCTTACCATGGAAGTGAAAGGAGAATATACAGCAGGGCAGATAACCTTTGTGAAACTCTTATTTGTGGGGTGATATGTAACAGGATGCTAGAGTCTTTATAATGAAAGGCCAACTACAAATACCTCTCCTCAAAGAGAAATTGGGTTCTTATGACAGATTTTCTATAGAAAGGATGGAATGAGGGTAAAAGTCAAAATTCAACAAACAGTGCATCCTGATTAGTCTCTGCCTCATTTAAGACAAGCGGCTCTTGAGCGCAGAGACTGAAAGAGTGCCTTATCCCCCCCAAGATGCCTACTCTTGATGAAGAGGAGTGCTTGTATCCCTCTAGAAAAGGCCCCCTGATCCTTGCATCTTTTTTTGAGAGGGCACTACTGCCACATGTTTTAGGAAAAGTTAAGGAACAGGAAAATCTAGGGGATCTTTGAGAGAATCAGACAAAAAGGAACAGTTTAGGACAAGGGGTATTGGAAGAGGGTAGATTTAGACATTAGGAATAAATTATTCACTGTGAGGGTGGTGAGACACTGGAATAGGTTCCCCAGGGAAGTTGTGGATCCCCTTCCCTGGAAGTGGCCTCCAAGGCCAGGTTGGACAGGGCTTGGAGAAACCTGGTCTAGTGGAGGGTGTCCCTGCCCATGGCAGGGGCTTGGAACTAGATGCTTTTTAAGGTCCCTTCCAACCCAACCAGTCTATGATTCTATGACTCTAGATCCCAGGGACACTCATCTTGACCTGTCAAGATACACTTAATATATGTTACAATTAATTATAAGAAATGTCTCAGAATAATATTGGTTTCACAAATGGATATCCATCCAGTTGCCTGTATACTAACTTTTGGTTAAATCAATTAGATTTTTTCTGCAGCCAAGGAAAGAATGTTCTAGGCTAAGAAATTGGATTCCTTACCTCTTGGATGCCTTGCTGACTCCAAGCTGAAGTATCTGTGAATAATGCTTTCTATCAACTTTTTTTGGCTTGGAGACTCCATTCCATCCTGGCAGGGAATGACCTGGCCTTTGTTATTCATGCTTTTGTCACCTCTTGGCTGGAATCTAGTAATGCAGAATAACTTGGGCACACAGCCTTTGGCATTAAGGGAGCTCCAGGTACTATGGAACACTGCAGTGCATCTCAGCAACATGGACAGGTTCTACATCCAGTTCTACAATGGCACTCTTCAGAGTATCAAATTAAATGTGCAGTAATGGTCCTTGCCTTGCTGCGACCCAAATCTGGGGTAGCTTGGTCTCTAGGCTACCGACAGCCCTGAGACAGAGACAACTGATGGTAACTGTTCCTTTGACACAGTAGAGCCCTCCACAAAACCTGCTGTGAGTGGGAGATAAAAATGTGACATGAAGTTCCCTGCAAACAGCAGACATCACAAACCTTACTACCTCTTACTCTATGTGCAAGACACATTTCTTTGATGTTGCCTTGTTTAATATGACTACATATGTTTCTAAATGTAAACTCTACTGCAACAAACATCGAAGAAACTTTATACGCTCAGTTTGAGCCAGTGCTGGTAGATGCTGAATTCCTACTGCTCACATAATGTAAGAGCTCGTGTCAAATGTGAGACACACCTAGTTAGTAGAGCCATCTATGCAATGCTATCACAGGGGGTGGAAGTCAGTCATGTCCATTTTTGGTATGAGTACCGAAGTAACAGAAATTAAGCTGCCTTCTTTACCAGCAGATTTGCAACACAACTGGCATTTAATTCCATTACATTCAAGAATAACAACAAATTCCCCATTTTTCATTTACCAATTATTTACTATTTATTATTAAATTGTCAACATAAGCAGATGAGGATAAAACTATGCAACCTAACTTCGACTTGCAATACAGTTCATGTAGAGAGAGATGCCCCACTGAAGAGCAGACTCAGAGCACCTTGGAGCTTGCTCCTTTAAAGAAGCTTACCTCTCACTAGTCAGCGTATGGAAAGCTTATAGAAATTATTTTCTCATGTAGGCACCTGAAGTTAGATGGTGTGAAAAATGTACTCCTCTTCTTCCATGGGCTGCAATAATGAGACACTGAAGACAAGATCTAAAACCTTCCAGAGGACAAATGATATACAAGCAGGTTCTTTAAGTGGTTTATTTTATAAATGTCAGTAAAAGAGCAACTACATAACACAAATTAAACATCACCATATATCTTGCAGTGTTATGCAAATAGTCCTTAAGAAAAATTACATGTAGCAGTACTAGATAAGGAAGGAAAAAAAATATCTTAATACATTGGTTTAAAAATAACTATACTTGAGAGAATGCTATTTGATACCTAGCTTTTAAGTTTTCCCACTTTACAGTCATGTCAGCCTAACAAAGAACACAACTTGTTAATAACATTACTGTTAACTGCTGAGACAAAAGGGAAAGGGCATCGGTGGATAGGAGAGAAAGAACAGCAATGAATTGTGGAATGCTTTGATAATGTTTGGGTAATAAATTATTAGGATGTTCATCAAAATAACTAGAAAAGTAGTGCTCTCAGTAAAGTACTACCAGACTGCCAAATAGGTACCAGACAAAAGTGCTTACAGGTGCACAACCAGCATTCCAGGGTGTTCCAGCAATGCATCTTCACCTTAATAAATAGCATCCAAATACCCACAGGGGATTGTCCTAAGAGTATCCTAGTACACCAGTTACCTCACGTTGTGGGGTGGTGCAGTGGACATCCTTAAAACAGAGCTAAAAGAGCATGGATTGTATTATCTTCTTATATACTGCACATCTGCATATCCTACATGGAATAATTTAATAGTTCCAATAAAATTTACCTTTCCCATTGAGAGCTCAGGGACTTGGAATGTAACTAAATGATTGATTGGAAAGTTTAACCAAACATTAGGCCTGAAAGGTCTCTGTTACATGAGATGTATTATTTTGTGCTACGCCATTAAATAATACTTTAAATATGATACAAGGAGGACAGATTCCAGCTCCACTTTCAGATACGTCTTTTGAGAAAAAAAGTTCTGTAAAGAGCATCTTTAATGTGTAACCTGAGCTGATTAACTGGAAGTAATGGAGACATGCCACCAATGGAGGGTTATGTATGCTGGGTTCCAGTGTCACCAGTGGGAACACAGCTGCACTTTCCACCTCTGCCTCAGTTTCTCTGTGTAAAGCATCCTGAGATCTTAAGCTTAAAATCAGATGTTAATCTAATTAGATTAATCTACAATTGGATGTTAAATTTTTTCAGTGAAGCTTTTAAGCAGAAGAACTTGGAAAATTTCTTCTCATTTCATATGTCACACCTTGCTAGATACAGTGAAATAGGAAAAAATGGAGGACACACTTCAAAGAATATACAGGTGATGTCACTGCATTAGTTTTTTTTCCTTTTTTGTGCAGACATTCATCTTCCAGAAGAAACCAAGCTTCTCAAGACATGCAGGGTAGCAAAAACCCTAGTCATACATGCTTCGTTTCAAAGTTATGTTACTACTCAGAGAGAGAAATAAATGTATACTGTATTAAAAACAATCATCACAGCCCTTTAAATGATTGGATAGTTCAGCTTTGAATGCAATTCAACCTAATAGAGGCTTTAATGTCTTTTGACAGATGGTTCCAGTGATCAAGGGACATGTATGAAAATAACTGCCTACCAAGCCCTGATTTGATTTTAAGAAAAGAAAACTGAAGGTTAATGGTAAACAGAAGTTGATTGTTCACATTTTCACTGAAATAACTATCTGACCTGTTCTTAGAAGCAGTGAAATAAAGGATAATGGGAATCCTATACACCTGACTTTTTACTTTAGCCTCTAATCAAGGGGACTAATCAGACCAAGATGTGTTGGCATGAATGCAAGTATTTGATGATATGGAGGGGGAGGAGAAGAACAACTTTTGTGACCAAATTCTGATTCACCATGGACAAGCACTGTAAAACCAGTGGAGTATGAGAGGGTGTAAACCATAGCACAGTGCATCGTTTTCTATCATGTGAATCATGAATGCTATTTCCAAAGCAACAAGAAGATAAAACATAATTTTCATTAAGTGCTCACACCCAAACATCAGCATTTTAATATGCTAATTTCATCAGTTATTTGTTGGCTTTTATTTGACATTTTATTCAGCCAGTTCTGCAGCCTTAGTAAGTACAGTCTTTTTGCAATTATCTTCTCTTGTTCAGTGAATGCCCCCAGGCTAAGGTAAAAGGACATATGAAAGTAAATGAAGATGCAAGCCCAGCCACACTGAAGGTTATGAGTCTTAGTTTGGACTGGAAAGGGAAGAGAATAGTCGTTCTATTTGGGATTGTCTGCCCTTAGAAGTGGGGTGAGGTCACAGCCAGAACCTGGCAGGTTGGGATTCCTCAGAAACATTGAATGTTGGTGTTTCTGCTGAAGTCTTTCATCACTACCTAACAGCTCCCACCCTCTAATGCCAGATTAGTGTAGGGCTGAGCTTTTCACTCTGCTGTGGGGAAATGCAGTGGTTGTCTTTTTTTGGACAAGGAACCACACTGCAAACAGTGTTCCGTTTATTTGTCTGACCCTTCCCCATAGCAGCACACTGTCCTGGTGGGATAGTTGAGAAGATGAGCTGCAGCAACTTGAATCTCAAACGGGAAACAGATGTTCAGTGGAGGTACTCAGTCCATGGAGGTGTAGTAGGACAGATGTGGAGGGTGAAGCTGGGGACTAGGGTTTCTCATGCCTGTTGTTATAGTGGAACAACTGCTCTTCCCATCTATGTAACCTTGGTGCATGATGACAGTGGTCAGCTTCTGGCAAAAAGCTGAGGACCAGCTGTAGGGATCATGAGGGGGGTTAAGGAGCCAACATTAACTTTGCACCAGGTGGTAACAATTAAAGGAGAGATCCTGACCTGCACTGTACAAGTTACTGCTCAATGACTCCCATATGAGTTAATAAAGTTGTGGCCTGGAGAAAGCACATCCCTTGCACCTCATGTGCATCTCATCTCTCTTACTCGCCTCTCATCCCAGCTCAGAGATCAGCTCCCTGGCTAGTTTAATCTCTGCCACATTAGCCCAGATTCCCCTGCATGACACAGGACAGATGGAATTGCACTGCAACAAGGGAGAACACACTTCAATATTTTAGCCATCTTTCTCAATGGATTTTATTATTATTTTAATTTCTTTTTTTCCCCTGTTTTTATGGCACTAGAATCCCCAAATCTGTGCCACTGCCTTAAGAAGTCCAGCATGATTTTAAAGTGCATCTTACATCATTACCAGTGAAACTAAAAATATATCTGGATGATAATAAGATTTTGATAGTTATTATGTTGTATGTTACCCATCCTGGACAGTTTCCAGTCAGTGATCATTCACAGCATTCTTATTTACACTTTAGGCAATCAGAATCTGCTGTAAAGTTCAGAGCACAAGCATGATGCCTTTAAAAATCTACTGTATTGAGACTAATTTTTTTTATTTACATAACCTTCTACCAGAAGAAAGGACCTACAGGATAAAATATCTTCATATACAAAGATATGAATAAAGCATTATAAAAACATTTCTAATTACAGGGCATAACACAGCAGTTTTCTATCAAATATTTTAAAACAACCTTTACCTTTCATCCCCCAAATTACAGAAAAAATAAAAGTTTTTCATTTTCTGCCAACATTTTCTTCCTATCAGTGTAAAACCAACTCTGTATCAGATTTTTTAAAGAAAGCCCTTCCCTTGAGCATTTCATTTGTATTGGTTCCATGTTTAGTCAGTAGCTTTTGTAAAATTGATGAATATTGTCTAAAGGCAAGTGCAGACAGGCAAACAGATCTGTATCTTCTGTAATCCATTTAGCTTGACACACATGTGCAAGTGAACTATTTTACCTTAATTCTTTCATGGCTGATGAAAAGTAAATGTAAGCAAAGTCATGAACTTCACCATTTAAAAAGAATCACTGAATCTAATGTTAGAAGTTAATTTATGCTCTCACCTCTTCCCTGAAAAAACTGCCCTTGGTCCTCCTGCCTCTAGAGCATCCAGACTTGGCAAACAGTTGCTATACACAGTACATCCATCAGAGGCTGTGTTTTTCAGCTCATCCAAAGTGGTAATAATGGGTTATTTAATGCTGGAATATAAACGGATTGCTAAAGTATAATTGCAACATGAGTGAAATTATAACTATTTGAATAAAATAAATAAATAAAGCTTCAAAGTATTTGTCTGCTTCTAGCACGCAATCCAAACAGTAATAATTTATACTTGATCTCTAATTTTTGTAAATAGATCTTTACCTTTAACCATGCTCTCCTCTTGGGGTACTCTTTGGCATTATTATGTGTTTCAAACAGTTCCATCAACCTTACTCATGTCTTTGCTATCGACTCCTGTGGGCTTTGGAGATATGAAAACTTCTTATACTTCTGTATTTCAACTGAACTGAATCAAGTTGATGTGAGACTGGAACACAACACAGAGCATTAATCCTCTTTAACCACTTGATTATTGGTATTTTGCCAGTGAATCCTAGGTCTTATCCATTCCAAAGGTGTTCATTTGTCTATGGCTTAAACAAGTGCTATCTGACTGCACTGAGGCTACTACTAGCTCAGCTAATTCAGTAGCTTAAATCTTCAGCACAGACAAGACCTAAATCATGTATTTTCCAAAATTCTATTATTGCTGCCAGCAGTCTGCTAACAGAAGAAAAAACTCAGTGTTTTTTTTCTCACTAGTGCTGGAAATAATTATTTGCCAATCATTTTTTAATAGCTATGCCTCCACTTTAGCTACAAACTACAACATTGATGTGCCTTCTCTACCCTTTATGGCTGTCAGATTCATTTCAATGCTGTGATCCCCATGGTTTCTAGCAGCGCTTAATTAAACACAAAATAATCATAAAGCAACAGCATAAACAAACAAACAATCCCCTCAAACGCTGTGTTAACGGAGTTACATCATTAGCTTGTTTGAATTCATCTTGCTCATTTCCAAAGTAATATCTGTTTCTGAGAGAATTGCCTTTTCAAAAGCAGAATTCCCACATCTTCAGCTAGCTTTTCTCTAAGTGATCTCCAAAGTAAACAGTATTTAGTGTGGCATTAATCCAAATATATGCTATTTGCCCACTGGTAATGCCAGCTTTAGCTAGTGCAGGAAAAAAAAAAAGCTGTGCCCATAGCATAGTATTTCAAAATGTTAGGAAATCTGTGCACAAGAGACAACAAATAAATGTGTGGATCTATGTTACAATATAACCAAAGCGACTTTAAACAGGGATTTATTCTTCAGAGAGTCTTTATGTTCTACAGGGTGGCTAACAGTTTTAGCAGAAGTCCAGGACTCCAATGAAAATACTTGATGAGGGTCTTTTTACTTTTGCTGGCATAGCTGTGTCAAAGGTGTTAAGAGGTACAATCTCTACTTGATAGAATTGTCCTGGCAAAAGCTGGTAGGTGTGAACACAGTTTTACACCACTAAAACTGATTTTTTTGCTGGCACAGCTTCTTTAGCTGCAGGGAGGTCTGGCATGTGTTATACTGTCAAAAATACAGTTTTGGGCAGTGCAAGCCTCAGCCACACAGACAGCACTTGGCCAATACACTACACTGGTGTGCTCTGGGTACGCCTGGCCCCAACACTGACTTTAAACAGAAGATTAACACAGGAGGCATATTCATTTCTTGGTGGCAATGTCAAGCTCTGAGTCTTACTGGTTTCTTTTGTAGTGGTAATAGAGAGTGCTGTTTCACCAGAATATGATTTTCTTCTGCTTTTTATGGCAAAGGAAAAGGCATACTCCAGCTCAAGCTAAAATAACAACTTAACCAAATGAAAAAACTCTCTCATTCAGGAGTGCCCTGTATCGTCCGACACATAATTGTTCTTTTTATAGCATGGTATTACAAAAGAGACAAAAACCAGCTTGATTTCTGATAGCCTTCTGGTTTTGTTCTCATAGAGCTCACTGGGTCAACACAGATGCTGCAATATCCAGCATCACACAAGCTAAATCTATTGTCAGGGGACCTGACACCCCAAATGAAAACTCTTACTTAGGCTCATCAGCTCTTTAGACAATGCACTGCAACACCTGGCCTCAGAACAGGATTCACAACATGCAGAAACAAAGTGATGGTACAGTCCTGAGTTCCAGGGAGCCCAGGATGTATAGATTCACACTGGAGATCTCTTCCAGTACTACTCAATTGCCATGATGAAAAACAGCAAGAGAGTCTGGGAGCTATGTCAGGATGCTCCTCATCTGAAAAAAAACCCTTAACCCAAGAAGGCACTGCATAAAAGACTTTCTCCACCACCTCTTGTACCTCTGTCTTAGTGGATGAAGAAGTCACTGTACTATGTGCACAGCTCCATCCTGGAGATATCCCAGCAGGCTCACCCCAAGCTGGCCTCTCAATAGGATGCCCAGATCATGGATTCTGCTTTGTGGCAGGTGTGAGCAAAGCCTTATGTTGCTCAAACCTGTCAAACCAGAGGCAGTTCTAGGCACTCAAGGAAGGTGAAATTTAGACATCAAGGGAACTTGTGGAAACACAAATAACCATGGGTGATAGGGTCAGTGGGAATTAGAATGGAGGAGGAAAGAACTGAGGCTGGTGCTCTGGCTTTACGTCTTAAAAGCCACCTTTTTCTGTAGATTTGGGGTCCTGGTCTTTTTTATCTTGACACAGTAACTAAGGTACTGTTTGCAGACCAGTAAAATCTGCAATTGACACATTAAATAACACATAGTCAAGAAATTATAAAGCTGAAAAGATTTATGTTAAACTAAAAGGCTTCTTCCCAAATGATGAGCATCAATAATTCTAGGCTGGAAGGTCACCTGTTATTCTACCCACTGAACAAACTTCTGTAGATGAGCAATTATTTCTTCAAGATCATATGGCAGAGGCATGTTACAATCATCATCTGTCCAGAAGGGATGGCATTCTGGTTTCTGGTCTTCTGGCAAGTTCTCTGCTGCTTCTGACTGGCATCTGAAAAGGAAGGAAAGCAGATTAACTACTTAGGTGAAACTGTATCAAGAAACTGAATACTCAGTGAGGATAGATTTGTGCATTAATTTAAAGAGAAAGATGATAATAAAAAAGAAATATCACATCTTCTGACCAAATGGATTGTTCATTTACAATGAAGTTGATTCCTCTTGTAGGCTTTTTATTTTCTATAGGGATTTCTCAAAAAGCCAATCACAGAGAAAACTCAGTTAGTGTACCTTTATATGGTGAATTATTTTTTCATTATCTCAGCTGTTATTTAAAGTATGTGATTAAACCATTATCAGATTTAAATGTTTGCCAGTTTCCAATGTATTACTAGATTATTGAGAAAGATTAAACTGAATTTACTGCATTAAGGTCAGGGGGGATAGATTAAACAATATTAAAGAAGTCGGACTAGCTTTGTAGATTCCGGAGATTTACAAGTGTATCAACCTGCTTAGCTCTGAAAAAGGCAATATAAAAAGAGAAAATTCTATAAAGATACATGGAAATGGAGGTTAATAACAACTTCCAATGATGAATAGTTGGGCAAAACTTCAATAAAATTAAATTAAGAGGTGAGTGAATGTTAGTCTCCAGAGGAAATGTTCAAATTACAGTGTTTTTTATTAAATGGATTATTCATCAATACTAGTGAAGTCTAATTATAATATTCAGCTGAACTGCAGCCTGCAGAGGAAAGTTTTAAAAGTGGCAACATCTCTTAAGAACAGGCCGTAGTACAATATGCTGCATCAAAAAAACCTTTACAGTTCAAGGAGGATTTCTTCCCCTCTCTTTTCCCCTCCCCTCAAACAACTTGCATGTTGCTGATTGATTAGTTCATGTTTGCAATGGGGCAAGACAAAGAAAAATGCTAAGCATCACTCTAATTGTACTACATACTGCAGGTCTATGTACTTCTGAGATAAAAAACAAATTGTAGAAACAGTCTTTTATCTCCTGTAAGATGTTTCTTAAAATTCATGTTCTACAAAGCACAGAATTTAAACACGTATCTGTCTTTCATCTCTGTAAAATGAACTTGAAAAATATTGACACGCGCAACTTCCTTGTCTACACGGTCAGCCTTCTGGAAGAGACTGTTTCCAAATGAAAGATGTCTTCTTCTCCTGGGAATTATTAATGGCAGTGTAATCCCCATGAGAAAACATACTTCAGCTTTACACCCATGTTGGTGTGTGGTTAATTGCTGCAGCAGCATCCTGGGCACTCAATCCATCGTACATTACACTACAAGGACAGTATTAACACATAACATTCCAATATATCTTCAGCTCTCCACATCAGCCCCTGATAATAGCATCTGTTAACACGCACTAAGTACTATTATGTAGCACATCACTTCATAAATAATAAGATTAGCCGACCTCAGGGCCCTGGGAAGAGTAATGTGTTTAAATGTTCTCATTATTTATTTAAAACAAGAATTAAAGGAACAGAAGCTACTTGTGACAATCCTCTTAGCATAAATATTAAACTGTTTGCATTGATAAGCTGCACTGTACAGAATAACAGAGGATTTGTTTTGCCGGCTGCTTTGTAATAGTTGTTAGAGCAAATGCAGTTTAGTGTATGAGTTCTGAGAGGTACTTAACTGATTGTGCCATCATGTTCTGAAGACATTTTTCAAATTATATAAAGGAACAGGAGAAAATTAATATGCAGGGGAAGCTGGAACTAATTACAGCATAACTCTATAAGGCTTTAAAATTCTTGCTTTATTTTCTGTCTTGGCACAAAATAATACACTCGATTTGCTGGGTAGTATAAGATATTCCAGTTTAAGCATTTCAATCTAAAAGTGGATAAATTAACCATGTAGAGATTATTGCAGATGACAAATCAGGAAGCTCAGCTGGTAAATACTGCAGGCATATTATCTGGTCTGCAAAACTCAACCGATAATTTCTCTCACACACATCTGTTAACAGAATTTTCATTGAGAGGAAGAACATACCAACTTTTAGCTCCTTCACCATTTCAGAGCCCTTTTTGGTTTTTTGCTTTTCCTTTCTCTTTTTTCCCTTGCTGTCTCACACAAACGGATTGACCAGCTTTGCCCTCACATCCAGGGTTTGGGCATTTGTGTTGCTGTAAATGGGGCAGCAGTCACAGTGATGCTGATGGTTGCCCATCAGCAACTATTGTAGTTGCTACTTTCTCCTCTTTATTTTTCTTCCCAACAGAGCCATCTCTGAAAGGTCACCCCACAATTAAGCATGTGAACTTCCACGCTATTATGGAAGTTTTAGCCATATCATTTTCCATGGGAGGGATTAAAGGAATAGAAGTGTGTCAGGTCCTTGGACTTTCTGCAGAAGTCTGATGACAAAAATGCACCTGTGTACAGCAAAAGTACAAAAAAGGTGAAAGCAGAACCTCAGTATTTCAAGTTCTGCAATCCCTTGGCCCCTTTGTCTTTCTGTCCAGGATTTCTTTTGCTTTCCTTTATATGAGTAACAAGCAAAGCAGTGGGTGTTGCATTTTTACATTTGTGAGTCACCTCTTTTGATCAGCACTGCAATCCCTGTGCCAGGTCCACTGACACTCAGGTCAATGTAAGTTGCTTGTACCTGAAGGTATGGGGCTGGGTTCTAAGCACCCAGTGCTGCACCTGGCAGCTCACAAAGCACTTCACCTGAGTGGCACCCAATAGCCTGAGTGCAGCCATCCAAATATAGGCTTTTGGACTCAGTGTGCAAGAACAGTCCTCTCCAGATGAGAATACTGCTATTTCTTCTAATAAACTTCTGTGCGAGAAGTTGTTGCTAATGCGCTGCTAATTTGTAGCAGAGTAACAGACCTGAAGATCCTGCAAAAGGTTAGCAACATTTTTAACTGAAGCAGAACAATCAAAGGCACTTAAATAATTGCACTGAATTATTTTACCTTCCTTTGTATCTGGGAAAAGATAGCTAATGTAAGTTAGCAATGATAACTCAAAATAAACAGAAATTCTATCTCTTCCCAGATATAAAAAAATTTATGAGGCTCCACGTGGGAAACACTGCAAACATCAAAGTATGATAGTAGTGGGAAAGTACCAAGATTTATAACATTGTAAGTTAATTAAAATATTATAAATTAAATTACAAGCTGTTATTTGAGTTAATAAAGTCAAATCTGCAAAGGAGAGTAGATCTGAGCTGTGTATATTGCATGAACAAAATGTATTAAGAGTGGAAATAACACATGCTCTGAGATACAGAACAGATGCCAAATCAAGAGGCATCTTTCATACCTTATTTGCAGCAGGAGAACAGAAAAAGTGCCATGATATATTTCAGAGCAATTTAGCTTCAACATATTAAAGAAAGGATGACTTGTCTAAAGATGTGCAGAATGCACAAAACTCCATGGTCCCTACCATCCCTACCTAAAACCAGTCAAGACCTGTGCCAGTTCCAATTAAAAAAAAACATTTACGAGGAACAATTAGTTACTGTTGCCATGTGCATTTGCCCTCCCTCTACCCTGCAAACTTGCAGAGATTTGCAGGTTTGCAGAGATATGCAAACTTGCATAAAAAGATTTTTTATGTTCATTTTTGCCAAACAGACTTTGCTCATTATTAAGTTCAACTAAGTCATACCAAACACTTGTATGACTCTGTATGAGAGCACAGGACTCTCCCTCGGAAGGTGGCTGATCTCCCCCTGGGCTGCACCGACATTTTGATGATCAGGCTGTCATCTACATTAGAGGACAATGATCACAATGCTAAAGTTAACCAAGCTAGCTAAAGTGTGTGTTAATTATGAGTATGCAAGCAGTCAATAAAAGGTTAATGCAAAAGTCAAAGGATAAATTTATTTCAGTATTGCATCACTCTCCTGACTAAATGACTAACATTATGCTTTGTTTTTAATCGATATATTTTACAGTAATGTGTGAGCCATTGATTTTAAAAACAGTCTTTCTAACAGTTAAGTTTTGCAATCACTAATTATCAATATACTTAAAACACTTTTTTCAGAGCGGATATTGTTTTGTTCTGTTGTCAGGAACAGGAACATATACAAGCCAGGAAGCAGCCTCAGGTTCTGCTGATGAATGTGACTAATGCAAATAAGAATGATTACATAGGAACCTAAATAAGGTACTGTGAAATAGGGTCCCTGGACTCCATTGCACTGTTTGTCTACTCCATAGAAGTGTAGTCAAATCAGATCAATAGGGGTCAATTTGTGGCTCACAGTGCACAGGCGTGTTAAGAGTGAGGAGCTGATGTGAACAGTCCCATTTCCTTGATGGTACTAATTTAGCTGCCTACCCCTAGCACTTCAAAGACCAATGGAGATCATGTTGAACTTCGTAAGGTAAGTCACAGAACACGGGTCTGGAACATGGATCTTCCCTATGTACTGATATGGTCAGAAATGGATGATGTGGTGTTTGCTCTGCATGTACAAAAGAACACACTCTCCCATACATGCTTACTCCAGCATTCCTGTAACGATTATGTTTTACATGGGAGTTACTTCCTCCTTTGGATTTTTTCATCGTCATCCTTCAAACCTTTCCTCTATCTGGATATTATAATGCAGACCATGTGTAGTTACTCTAATCTCAGTGTTAGGATTATCTCACGTCATTTCAATCTCACATTCTCAGTTGCCAGAGCATATGCAAGAGAATACAGTGCTTTCTCAATATCTGAATTGTTATGCAAAGCACAGAGAAAATATAAGATTACATAAGGAGAACCATTACTCAAATAAGTTACCTTGATTTTTCTTTTTTCTAAATAGAGTCTGATTGACAGGCTTGACAAATTTATTTCTGCTGCTGAATGCATCACAACTAAAACCTGATACCACTTCAGTCAAAACTGAAATTTCCAGTGCTTTCAACAAGGCCAGGTTTTCAGTCCAAATCCTTTTCCAGAAACCATTCCTATTTGATATGAGCTAGTAAGCATAATAATAGAAAACATCAAAAAGAAACCATGGATGGAATGAAATAGGATAAAAATAGTTTTCCAAAGTGAAATTTAGCAAGAGATACTAAATATAAATTTTCTATCAATTTACAATAGTGATTAAATTACTGGCATTTTAAGTCAGTTCATACAATGTGGAATAACAAAACGTAATGTTCTGTAACTTCAAAATTGCCACAGAAAGAAAAAGAGCAGCTGCTCTCCAGTTGGGTGCCCATTCCAGCATTAGCAACTGAATAAATTACAATATGCCTAAATTTAGGTTTTCTTCTACTCCAGGCATCCATTTGGTCAAAGTAGGTGTCAACAAGTGAAAATTAATATAAATACTAATCAAAATCTGTAAAAACATATTTCAGCCATTCTAAACTATTTAGCTGACAAACTATGGGAAAGGATAAAGAATTGCTGCACAGTATCTTCCACTACAGATTGTTGATTGTATACTTCTGATGAGGTTGCCAATGACCTTCCTTGCCATGTCCACCAAACTCCACCTTCCCAAAGGGGAATTCCTCATAGAGGGAACTGCAGCAGCTGTAAAGACCCTGAGAAAAGTGCTGGCATTGGATGCGTGATATAAACTTGACTTCCCCAGACTGAGCTTTCCTC
This sequence comes from Hemiprocne comata, assembly GCA_020745705.1. Taxonomy (NCBI): domain Eukaryota; kingdom Metazoa; phylum Chordata; class Aves; order Apodiformes; family Apodidae; genus Hemiprocne; species Hemiprocne comata. Next base: position 5,154,004 of record CM036598.1, read on the forward strand.
TCCTCTGTGGCCTCCATCCAACAGACCTAGAAACTGTCCATGAGAAAATGAGTGCACCTCCTATTCCCACCAGAGAACGGCTGTGTGGGGCAGCCTCCATTCCATGTTTGTTTGATTTTTAATTAAGAAACATCACTACTCTCTATAAAGTGTAGGGGGTAGAGAAATCCTCCAGAGAAACACTGAATAAATAACAGCATTTGCTGAAAGATGAAGTTTAATCCAATTTAACCTATAGGTCTACAAATTGTTCCCTTTCAGCCCTACTTCTCAGATGCTTTTGTTTCCTGTTTTTAGAACAATATGTATACAAGCAATGTATCCTGACTGCATAAGAAGCACATGAATACATATTTATATACACATCCCTTCACACCAATACTTGCAAAAAATCCTATCAGTCCAAAAAAGACAGTATTTAGGAGGAAATTTTCAGCACCACAGACATGGATTTAGTTATATCCTTTTTATGATCAGCAATGGGATGTGAGTTATTCCCTCTGTGCTGAGAATATTTGGCTTTGACTTCAAACAACATAGAAATACATCAACCTCAATATAATTTATATTCTCTCAAAAGGAACCTAAAATGCTCTAAGCCTTTGCTGAGGCATCTGATGTTCCAGTCCCCTCTGTTGCACTGTATGATCGGCTGTTTTATTTCACTTGCAATCCTTGCTTTCCTATGATTTTTTCAGACAAAGAAACAAAATGTCTGCTCCACACTCAGTATAAACACAGCTGACTTGTTTTCCCCAAAGTATTGATTTTATGCACTTTAAAATAACTATTTTCATTCTGTTTGCATAATCAACTGGGACATTGTTCCTTCACATTTGCAGAAACACAGATAGAATTGCTGATTTGGAGCCTTTGGAGAGATTTTACAGTATTCTCCAGAATCTAAGCTTCTATTAAAATAAGGTTTCAAGCACTTCTGGTTGTGAAGATAGCCTGGACAATGTAAATTGATGCATGGTTATCTCGTTGAGTCCACAACCAGACAGACAGACGCAACAGCACCAAGGGAGCCATGAACTTCCCCCACTTATTTTATTGGGTGTTTACTTGGGGCCAGATGCTCCCCTCTGTTGTGCAGAATGGCATTAAATGACTGAGAAAAAGAGGAAAAGGAAATGGAAATAAAATCCAACAAAGAGGAGAAAAGAAAATCTCCACAGCCAGCCTCCCAGGGGGCTACAGATGCCCTCCCTTGCCAGTATTAGACTGCTGGAAGGTTTGGGGCTGAGCCATGCATGTGGCACATCTTTCAAAAGAGAGGGTAGTTTCCAAAAGAATGCCACCTGAAAAGTTAATGATGCTCCCAGAATAATTTACTCTTCCACTTTCTTTTGTACTCCTTTTATTTGAATGTCCTACAGCCAAGGAAAAATGTAAACATAGGATGGTTTTAGATGACACTGGAGGATGGCCCTTCCATTGAATGCCCCCTCATTTAAAGTAAGCAATCCCATTTGACAGAGAACTTTCAGGTTTGCAGGCTCTGCCCTGCTGCAAAAAAGCTAGAATGTTTTCTTTGTTGAGTGTGCATTTTTCCACAAGACAGCTTTTCACGTTAATAAAAATTAACAGCTGTGTGACAAATCCCTATTTGTTATATGCAGACAGTAAAATCAAAAGAAACACGTCTGAGTGCAACAAACAGTAACCATATTACTTGATCAGGCTGAACAGAAACAGGCTCTATCTTTCCAGCAATAAAGCTATGTAATCCTTTCAGCCCAAAGGGCTGCCTGCCTCAGCTGCCAATAAACCCAGTCTCAAAACCTCCCAACTTCCATCAGGACCAAAGCAAGAGTGACAGAGGAGGTGCAGCACTTGGTAGCAGAATGAGACTGCAGACTTTAGATATCTGTCGTAACTACTGTGCAAGGACACTGCATGGGATTTTACATGGAATGGTCCTTTGTTGTAAGTTTAGTAGGGAAAGTGACACTCAATGGAGATCCTGTCCCAGGAGCCATGTTGTCTGGCTGCCCTCAGACTTCCTAAAATGCAGTTCCCATTAGCTTTGGCCCATTTCAGTGAATGTACATGTTTCATTAAACATTCCCCAAAAGGGAATGATGACAGACTGATAGCAAGCACCACATGGGAAAGTCAAATAATCACAAGTCTCTTTATTTGCAGACTGAAATTAAGATCTGGCTTATAACTATACCTTGTGCTATAAATATGTATGTGCACATATATACATCTCTATATATTCATAGATAGGTACACACACATATATATAAGAAGAGCTTACACCACATTTTCTATCAAGAGATATGGCCTTGAACTTCTATGTGGCTTAGGGAACAACAACAAAAGGTTTATTGTGCTGCAGAACTACATTGTCTTCCCTGTGTTGTGCACCTCAGCTGTAGCCTGCAACCAGAATGTTTATAACATATATTGGAACTAATATTATAAGAGCAATGCAATCCTGTGGACTAAAACACAGTTTCCTTTAGGTCAACATGAGGCCAAACGGAAGCAGGAGAGAACAAATAATACGGAAATGAGAAAACAGGTAAAAGAAAGGCAAAGAGGCTCAGAAAGAGGAAAAAGAAGTTTAGGAATTAAAAAAAAAAAAGCCTCCTGAAACTAATCACACATATAGTCTGCACAGCTGCTGCAGACTTTCGCCATGGCTGCTGCTTCATTCAGTGATAATATGGATATGGATAAATTAGTATAAAAACATACCACCAAAAAATTCCAGTGCTGGCAGAGAAATAGAGTTAATGTCCCAGGAAATGCTACAGTACATCCAGGCACAAATAAAAATTGTATGGCAACAATATGCTCCATACGCTGCTTCTTTACTTCTGTAAGTGGAGTAAATCTTTCTGATTACCAAACAAGACCTCTGAATTTTTTCTATTTACCCTTTGCATTTCAAATAACTGAAATATCATATAGAGATGTCAAATTTAATTTTCTACTTTAACTCTTAAACCATTACCATTGCCCAAATAAAATGTGAATAAATAAATTTCTTTACATATTTTCAACTGCATTAAGGGAAGGAATTCAGTGTGAAAGTTCAGCATTCCTATACCTCAAAATTTTGCAATTAATATAATTGCAATATTTTTTAATACCAGCTAAATTCCAGTATAGACTGAACAATAATTTAAAGTTGTTACACAGGAATATACTTTCCTTTATGGAATATGATTGCATGCAGGCAATTTAAATACACGACAAGCTACATGCATCTGGTCCTGCCCTAGTTTCACAGATACTATTTCTATGAGTGTTTAAAAAAAGTGCAAGATTCTGATCTATAACATTTTATCAGTGGACTTAAATTCTCTCAGCACCATGAAGACTTACTCACTCAAGTGGGTACCAACATGCTATTAGTAGGTAAAACCTAAAATGTCTATTGCAACAAATGCATATAGTTCTTCATATTATTTTCCACGGTATAAAGAATCTTTCTGTCTGCAATATCCAAGACTTTAAACCACAGACTAAGACTTTAGACCTTTCCATGGTGCCAACTCACTTGTTTTATATGCTATGATACATAGTCCTGGCTTTGAGCTATCTCTCACTACTGATGCTTTTGATGCTTTGTTCTCTTTTTACTTTAGGATGGAAAATAACAAATAATGCTGAGTTCTCTTCTTACTCTTGAATTCTTCTGATGTCTATCTTCAGAACTTTTCTAACATCCAATTTATGTCATTCTTTTTCTTTTTTATGCTGTGAATTTGAAATGAAAGAGGTAACATAATATCTTAAGATCTACGGACGACTGAAATGGCCTTCGGAGTAAACTTCAGAGTTATTCATAAAACTACCTTGCCTGAATAGAAACTGAAAAATTGTTTTTCAATAGATAATGCAACTACTCTTGAATTCTTCTCAGATGAAGTTATTGCCATAGGGAACACTGATGATAAGAAAGTATATGGTGCCAAGGCCTTAAGAGCAGCTCAGGTGGGTTATTTTGTTAGTATTTGCAAGGCACAATTGAAATTCGTTCTCAAACATTCATGTGCTTTCTCTTGCCTAATTCTTTATTATAAAATGGCTACAAAACCTTAAGTTTGTTAATGAGAAAAGCTGCCATCTGCTATGTACATTGACCTGCAATGCTATTCTCATGTTATTCTGTCCTATAGTTCCTCTTAAAACATCACATCAGAATTCCAAAGACCTCTTTTATTAGTTAATTAAGGACCTGATTCAATGTCTGATCAGGACTGAGCAAAATGCATAGTCACACATTCAAATCTCATTTAGCCCAGTGGAACTTTCAAATGTATTTCAAGTTAAGCACAAGCTTAGAAGCTTCACTGCATGGGGTCCCTTGAGATGCTCTCTACATCACTGCTCATTGCCCAGCTGTGTACACACACTTGATTAACTGCAACTTTTCTTAAGAGCCTGAGGCAGCCACCCTATCCCTACCCCAATCCTGCCCTTGCATTTCATCCCTAGTCCCTGTACTGCACTGACCCTTTCTCTGTAATTCACTCTGCACCAGGCGTGGATCTTTCATGTGAACTCTGAAGTAACTCAGGACAGCAATAAGGTACTAGCGGTGGTTTTCAGGGATTTCTGCCAAGAAACAGAACAGCCACACCATCAGGTTCAAATTCTGTGGATCATGGTGTCATTTTTTGAGCCTGAGGAAACACAAATCTTCTCTCGTTGGGTGCTATAAGCCACCCATCTCTCCGTACTTTGTGCAGATTCATGGGAAATGCAGGTATGCAGAACGAAAAGTATTAATTTCATTACTGTCGTAAGACCTACTGTTTTGTCTTCCTTTGTCCTGTGTCTGCTAAAGAACAGTTATTTAAACTTTATGAGAAATGGATGGTCTTGGCCTTCCATAGGTTTTATTTTGTCTATGAATGTTGTGTTTCAGACTCCCATTTTTCAAGGTTATTGCTTGCCAGATGAGCTACATTGGTCATTCCTTTCAATGAGTTGCTGATGAAATTTCTTCTCTTCCTATGTTACAAGAAACACTACCTCCCTGAGCGTGTCACAGACCTAGTAACCCTCCTACTTAGTTTGCTTTTTCAAATAATATTGTGATTATATTAATCTCAAATTCAAAGTATGTGCTCACCTTTTTCTTTGTGAAATGCTATTATTCCAAACTGTCTTAATGGCAAGGAACTAATGTAAAATTCAGGGGGTTTGGCAATGGCTACATAATCCTCCTCTTTTTGGTGCAAACTGGATATGTCCTTTCTTCTTTTTTGCTTTCCTGAGGAGTTATTTATTTCTAGTTTGTATTTCTCAGATACAAGCAGTTCTACAGGGAAATTTCACACACTCTCCAGTTTTTTGACGTGCCAATAAGAGCATCTAGGGAAGTTAATGACATTCCTCAGCAAGATGAAAAGCCCATTTTCTTGGACCTTCTCCTACAGTTTGTCCTTACCACTTTCACTTTAGCTTTTCTTGCATTTCACCACTATGGAGCAAGTAGAACACCGTTGCTTTCTTTTAGTTTTCCCTTGAAATCACCTAAATATAATCCTTTCATACATAGCCTGCCCAAACAGTGCCAGGCTTGTGTTAGCTACTTTCTGTTACTGGGTATCAACTTGTTCTCCCTTTTCCCAGCCTTAATGACTTTACTAGGCTCAGTTTATTTCATGTTAGCTTGTCTGTCTAGCCAGAGTGAAACACTGGTGAAATCACTCTGTAACCAGATTCTTCTCAAGTCCTTGGGGACTGATGCAAGCACTCTGCCCACCCCTGCCCCCCCCCCCCTTTTTTTTTTTTTCCTCCTGACAAGATATTAGAAAGCTACTGTTCATTTACATTTGTCTTATAATTAAACCAGGTACCAGTCTTCTAGAGGTATTTGTGACCTTTCTAATTGGAAGGTTTAGAATAGCTTCAAGAGAGATTCTTTGCATTATGAAAACTTTGGGGCTTACCAAAATCTTGTTTGCCAGTCTGCCTTTTGTATTTTTCACTCAGAAACAATGAAGGGTGTTACTCTCTGCATCTCTGGATGTTAGGAATCAGGTAATCTACCAATGTAAAAAACACTCTTGGTAGAAGTCAGCTAAGGCTGTCCCAAGAAGTCTTTAGCAGTGTTCAGACCCGATTTTTTTTCTCAACCTCTTATAGAACACACACAAAAAAGAGCAGTATCCACTTTTGTATATAGCTAACCCTCTTAGAGATGTTAAAGTCTGGCACTATGCTGTGTTATTAACTTAAAACAGACTGAAGAATCATGGCCCAATAATGTTGGTTTGAATTCTGGAAATTATAGACTGTTAGAGTGCTACTATCACGACAAAGAGTGATCCTGCTATCTACAGGGATGTAGCATATCATAAGACAATAGAAAAGCTGGTACAGGATTCACTTGACACATAACACAAATACACAAACCATGCCAGTCCATATGTTTTTTTCTGGAAAACAAATCTTGTTGGACAAACCCTTTGAGATTACAAGTTACTAGAATAAACTATGGATGAACAGGATGAATTGATTTATGCTAGGAAGTGAATGTTGGTTTTTTTCCCCCCAAGTAGCACTGAATGCCAACAGAGCACACACCACTAGGAAGTAATGGCTATCAAGAAACATGATGATAAACTTCAACAGGGAATCACAACTGAATGGTGACCCTCATAAGGGATTCCTCCAGAGACCAATACAGTGGCCAGTATTAGTCACATTTTCATCAGTATTCTGAAAATAAATGGCAATGATCAGCAGATGACAATTTTTGCAGATAGCACAGAGACTGATACAGGTAAAAAACATGAGGACATGACTTAGCCCTGCCAGGTCACTTAACGATCAGGACTAAATGTGTTATAGAACAGTATGCAATGATAGGGAGAAGATTGACTGGAAAATTGATGAGTTTGTGCTCAAAAGCACTGCATCTGAAAACAACACAGATATTATCCTGGACAACTCAAAATGAATTCCCAGTATAGTGTCTAATCCTTCTGTATTTCACTAGGTAGACAAACATGAGAGTGACGTGGAATAACCTTGTTTCCAGCTTTTTAGAAGTAGATTGAAGGGAGCAGAGAAAAGACACTGTGGAGGCAGGTGGAAAATACATGATGATGATTAACTCAATTTGCTTCACTTATCAGGTTTAAAACTGATAGATTGAAGGAAAATATCTCATATGAAAGAGCTCTCTTGTCTAACAGAGAAAGCTGGAATTTGAAAAAGAACCCTGAGAAATTCAAATATGCCTGGTTTTTACAATTAAGTCAATCACACACTGAGACAAACTATTAAAGGAACAGAATTTTCTTCATTTCTGACATCTTCACATCAAGAAAAGCTTCCTGCATAGCTAGCACAAGGAAAAAAGGATAAAATGTAGTAACTTCTGATAGAAGTCAAAACAGCTGACATAAAAATCCTAAATATAACAATGCTCAAACTTCTACACAACTGTTCTTTAACGAGATCAGTTTGAGTAAGACTTTCAAATTTCCTTGTAATACATCTTCCTGTAACATTATACATTCTAACTGGAAAGGATACTCAAGGAGAATGAAAAAGAACAGATGACTTCTACCATCAAGGTCCTAAAAGTATCAGCTTAGCCTTTGAGCCCAATACCACTATGTAGAGAAAAACCCTAATGCAGGGAATAAAAGCCTTTCAAAGCATCCATATTCTCCATTCTCTTGCACTCGTTATAGACAGGTATAAGTCCAACTTTTTAATATACAGGTTTAACTGAAAACAGAATTGTCCAAAAAGTATGTGCACAGATATATATTTAATTAATGTTACAAGTTGCCATGTAATTTAAGAAAAATATTCAAGATGTGAAAATGTAAGTAAATAGCATGTTAATATTTTCATTTACTTCATTTCTCTTAGAGCATCCTGAAATAACCAAAACATACAAGGTGACACCAAATCAAAGGACATCATCTGCTTGTTCAAAATGTCATTACGGAAGAATCAGGAAAAAGCAGCTGTATTACAAGTCACCTTTCCAGCTCTCACAAACAAACTATTAATGGAGAAAGTCACTTCTTTACAGCACGTTACAGGACCAAGGTCACCTGAGAAACCGTAAGGCCCCCCTGGCTACCCACAAGACCAGCTTGATTAGTCCAAATAACCTCCTGCCCTTGCCAAGGGACTGATGGAAAGTCAAGTTTTTCAGCAGACTGCTAACCTCATGCTCGTGCTTTTTAGATGCACAGTTATATGAACGAAGGTGTAGTAGTTTCTATTACTCCAGTGTTCACTATTATCTATTGGAATTACCACGAGCATTATAATTATGCTGATAAACACAAATTCTCTACATACAAAGATAGTCTAAACTCGAAGTTTATGTCAAGACTTGTGCCTGCTAAATAAGAGTGTAACTTTGACATAGTAACTTTTAATTGTCTTGTTCCTTCTGACTGCCACAGGTGTAGTGGTAGGAACACATCAGCAGGAAGTATCCTTTCTTGGAAATAACCTGTAATCACATGCCAGACATTTTTAAGCACTCTGTTTAGAATACAAATAGAGTAAAACCATGCTTACAATTTGCCCATGAGTTATGAACTCTGTGTGTTTTCTCTGTACAGAATCCTCCATTATACTCCCATGAGAGCAAGTAGTTTGACCTATTAAAACAGTTTACTACAAAAAACAAGTTACATAGAATGTGAAATTTGTGAGAAGCCAGTGACATTTCCTTCTGTATCTCTATTATTTCTGAGTAACCAGCTACATTAGAAAGCTGGAGAATGTTTCACTGCATTAACTACAAGTTATATTAAACTTCTAGACTGGGGGAACCTCATAAAAGAAGGTGATGTGGAAAAGGGGGAAAAAATATCTCTAGGTTGTAACCATTTCTTTCACACCTAAATATTTGATTTCAGATTCTCTTTATTACATCCCATGTACTGGTGAATAAACAGGACTAGGTTCTTTCTGTAACTGCCATAAGCCTGTTGAAGGTATTACAATTGTTTGTCACGAATCTGTGAAAAGTTCTGTGATTTTCCTCTTATGTTGGTCATAGTAAAAATATGGTATTTTTACCATTTTCTCAGTAGAAATCAACGAACATGGAGACAATCAACGAATAAATTGGTATAGTTTATCGTATTATTTTTCTTTTTTTTTTTTTTTTTACTTGCAAGAAAAACAAATTCTGAGTAACAATGAGAGAGAACACACATCTTTTATGGACTCTCTGTATAACTCCTGAATCTCTCCTTTCTTTAATTTTCTATGCCTTTTTAATAACTTGTTCTATTTCCAAGACAGCTTCCTTGCATTTTTCTCCATAGCATTTAATTTGGTTTTGGCTAAGAAAGTCTTTAAAACTTCCACACCTAACTTCAAATACACCAAATTTAAAATGAAGAGTTCATATTTTAACAAAAGCATACCAACTGCTTCAGTATACAGCATTTACCTGTAAGCTTATATGCTTTCCATGCCCTCATCACTGCTCCACCTGAACACCTCACATTTCTCTTCTGGCGTCACAACAACATGCTCTCAATTTATGGAAATTCAGTGCTTGAACTACCAAGAACCGAATTAGCTTCACTGATCTTAGTATGGAGTATAATCCACTGCGAAAATTTCCTTCCCATCAGCCTACTATTATTTCCTTCTTCTCACCAATCAATTATCTCTCTTAATTAGGCAATAACAGGCTGTGCACTTCCAAATCAGAAACCCACCCTACCAAGGATGCCATAGGCAAAGAAAAAAGCACACTGAAAAGTGAGAGAAAATCTAGATTACAGGTGTGCTTAGCATACCTGCAAAAGTTCCAGAAATGTAACTCTATGATGAGACAATTTAAAAACACTTCAAGTTCAGGAAGTGCTCTGTCAGGTAGCATCCCTTCAACCACTCCTTCATAGATGACAACTCGTTTGAGGAAAGAAACAAGTGTTTTTCATTGGTAACTCTCAGCTGATCATCGCTATACAAACAACAGAACCCTCTCTAATTTTCCACAAAAATAAAAGTTATGACAAATGTATCTTTAAAATGTTTTCTTCATTAATTTTCAGCAATCTCTCACAATTTAGCAGCTGCTAGAACACTCTGTTCTCTAGAAATGTAATGTTAGGAGGTGCTGAACATTCAGTTCCCAGTGATGAAAACGGGAGGTGATGGCTGGCAGCAGCTCATCGCATTAGACAGTGGGGATTGCTCCCAGAAGGAATGACTGCCATACCTGGAGGATGCTCAGCAAGGTCCTAACAGCTCAGTTACTGGCTAGTGCACACCCAGGATCAGACAACAAAGGGATGAAGACAAAGTAAGCATCACATTTTTTGCTTACTTAAAAAGCATTGCATTTTAAAGCTATGCTTACTTTAAATCATTTATATTGTTTCCACTTATCCACAATCTCTTCTGAGAGAATGAGCACAGTGATACCAAATTGTCTATAAGAACTACTCACAGTTTCTGTTCATAGCACAAAGCAAAGCATGTTTACAACTATTACCAAGTCATCTTAAATTCAAATATACCAGTCAAAAGTACTCGTGAGAATTTCTCACATTGTAATGTTTTAAGTATATTAATTTCTGTTACCTATTTAACATTATACCTTATATTTGCACAAAAAGAGTCTTATTTCCTCATTAAAAACAAAACAAAACACTAATCATTCTACAGCTAGTATATATTTCAGAATTAAACTTCTTAAATGGAAAAAGATGCAAAGTCCCTGTCTCATACCAGTTCTGCACTGCCTTAATCACACTGATTGATCTTCAACCCTTTATATCAGTTTTACACTAGCATAACTGAATCGAGTTCCATGGTTATTCTTATTTACACCTAAATAAGGAATCAAGCATTTCTTCTAATGACTCAATCACACTTTCCAAGGGTCCTGTAAAACTGCATACTTTGCATTCCATGTGTCTTTATGCAGATATCAGAGACACACACACACTTTAAACAGTTAGGCAAGTGGCAAGAACTGATGCAATTTAATCTGGGTTGTTTCTTTTCCCCTCAAAAGGCAAGGACATTTAGACTGTTTAATGCAGTTGCATCAGAGTACAGCACAATCTCTGCTTGTAAGAAATTTCAATTAGTTATTCTTTACTTCCAGGTACTGTAGCCACTAAAACAACTTAACTTTAATTCCATCTGACTTCAATTGTGTTCAAATTATAGTAAAAAGGAAGAAGACAACAAGCTGTAAATATGAAAAGAGACAGAAAATCATTGAGAATCATGCCTTTATGAATATTTGATGAAGAAAGGTTAGAACTACTGCTGGTAAATTACAAGAAATTATGTCCATCATGTGACTCTGTCAGCAAAGGTTAATACAAATAGGTTTGGATTTAGTTGAGATGACAACGAGGATTAAAAAAGATTTGTCCTGTCCTTGCTGCAATTAGTTTTTCTCCTATTATTACTGTAACAGAGTTTATCGTTAGGATTATGGTAACAGAACTATTGCTCAATGAAATCATTTTGTTTTCCATAATACTGTGGCAGTTTTGCAATAAATTTTTCATCTCTACTAATCCACTTCTTTATTGTGCATTTGCTGAAGTAGAGATACAATCATTAACCCATTTCTTGCCGTAATAGGTTTTATTTTGACTGACAGGAATTTTGGGTGCTGTCTCATGGGCCGCAACAGGGCTCACAGGCTGCCCTACCACCATTCTCCATGAGGGCAGCAAGGGAGGGGCTGTTCATTAGGTGGGACATCACACAAGACCCTCTAGACAAAAGTAATGATGACATCTGATCTTGTCTGCAGTAACAGCTCTTCTGTGCTTGTGGTGATGGAAAATGGGAAATATGAAAGTTGTCACTGTACATGCGTGCACACCAACAAAATGGAAGAGATCTTAAAAATCACACCCTTCCTCTCACATTGTAACTGCTTCAAAGCACAAGCTAAAATGGATTGAAAACTTGGTAATATTTTCCATAGTAAGAATTTGTTCAGAAAACAACTATCAAACAACCATGCAAAAGAAATCAGTAGCTTAAATCAAGTTAGGTTTTCTTCCAAGACGTATTTCAAATTTTAACTTCTAAGTTCAAATGTTACATTTGCTCTTGTTCTGACAAATTGCTTTAAATACAAAATTTTGCTATCCTGGGATCTATAGTTTCTTTGTCCACTTTTGAATTTGAATACACACTTTTAAGAATATATGTTCTAATTGAAGTAGAAATTTTATTCAGATTTTTTTAATGTCTGATGAAAAGAAAACTTCTTGTGTAATCTCTTCTGATAAAAACATGTAACTCTAGAAGTACATAGTATATTAGGAGGAGTACACAGAATTGCTAGAAAGTGTTAAAAGTGACTGGCAAATGACTAATTGGAACTGGCACGCACAGCACAGCTGATGGCAAGCAGTCATACTTTGGTGGTGTCCACTGAGAGTTACTTCTGCAGTTACATATACTTCTTCCACACTTTACACCATGTGAAAGAAGGAAATTTAACACATCAGGAAGCTTGCTAGATTATCAGAACATCTAATCAATGACATTGACAACAATTCTGTCTAAAAGCATTGGGGCAACCCTAAGTAAGATACGGAAACAGACATCCAGGACCTTTACCAATATATTACCTTTGACCCAGCATTTCCACTTCATGCCCAAGAGGCACCGTGGCTTCCTTCCCTGAGCTCTTCCACCTAACCACTTTCCAGCTGCCTAGTTTCATAAAACGCACCCTTCACAGCAGCTTTGACCCAGCTAAAACCAAAACAAATAAAAAAACCAAAACCCCACTAGTGCCACAGCCTCTGAGGCATGAGAAACAGGGATTCAGGTCATACGGCTGCTACCCTGCTGCAGCCATCTTATCAGTCACGTAGATTGGACTTGTGTAAATCTCAGCAATGTTCTCAACATTATGGGACTCAGTGGGATACAAATGGCTTCTTCATGTACTAGACTTGCTCACAGAGATTTGAGTTACCTGTGGAGCAACTTTCCCACTCTCTGACATACACCTGGTGGTCCTGAAAGACATCATGACAAATTTCCGCTCGCCAAATTTAATGCTCTAAAAAGCACCCACATTTTATTGCTCAACTTGAAGTTAACTCCAAAAGACAGAAAACATGGATGCATGTGTCTCAAAATACCTCAGGTAGCATTAGGGAAATGAAGTGCAAAGGAAAAAACATTAAACTCATAGTATATGCAACATATCAAGTCCGACTGTAGTTCCCATGCACTGGTAATGGCTATCTATCTTAAAAAAAGAAAAGAAGAAGAAAAAAGTGATCAGCCTGTTCTGAAAAGAAACATCTCAAAGCACAAATGTCCTACACAGGAGTCACGGATCAGTATATAAACTTCTAAATATGTTGGCTGCCATAAAAAAATGAGGAAGGAGTAGAACAAGGACAGCCATAGATATTAGTTAAAATATGCGCATAACCCCTAGAAAAAGAATTGCATGTCACAGGGCAGGAAAAATGATTTTGCCATGTTATCACTGACTTGATTGTGTTTAGCCTTGAGACCAGGCAGCCTGTGAGAATAATTCCTCTATGTACCATTGCAAGGCAATCCATGGAGCACAGGTTATTTTAAGGACATGATCCACATTCCACAGCTGCATCAGTCACTGGATTTTGTAACTCTTAAATAAAAATGTGAATATTGCTTTATGATTGCCCAAACTGTCACTTTTTCAAAGACTGCCAAATGAGTCCCCAGAGAGACAGTCCTTTAACTTAAGAATATCTTTTTTTACAGTGATATCAAAGTAAAAGAAAAAACAACCTGAGGCTTTCAGCTTTAAAGACAATATAATGAGATCAGAGATTCTGCCTGCAAAGAAATTAACTTATGGCTGATTAATGAAAGTAACCTTAAATAGTAGGCATATTGCCAAAAATAGGATATCATAACAAATGGGTAGGAAATAACAGATGGCTTTCAAGGGGCTAGAGCCCAGCAGCCTAGAAGAGATACCTGAGCAGGATACTGCTTGCATATTTGATCCCAGATTCTTGGAATGACTGGCAGAGTTGGATCTGCTATAACGTCCTCCATGAATTCTCCCCTTCCATGTACCCTTTACTAATGCAGATAATGGCACATACAGAATGCTTGGCAAGAATCTGACATATTCATATTTAGAATAATCAGAAGGTATTATGTATGTGCAGAAGGAGGTTAATGTCAGTCAGATTAACCATACACTTCTCATTTCAAAACATGATAGTAATATCAATTACGGCAAAAATCCAGCAGATTAACTGCAGTTCTAATAGCGGTCTTCTATGAAGATGGCAACATGGAGATCTTCTACAACAAACAGCTGAACAACCTGCCTAGACCATTTACACCTATACATTAAGACATTTGGTCATGCCATCTTTTAAATGCTGATATTTCTTTTCCCCTTCAAAGACAGTGACAGCATAATTACACAAAGATTTATTTAATGGAAAACTCAATATTAAAGTAAAATTAAGACATTTTACTTATTCATACTTAAGTATCCTATTGTCCCTTCATCTCAATGAACAGTTAACTCAGTCCCACAAAATTCTGTCTACTCTGTTTCTGACTCAACAAATTCATTCAACATGCACTCATCTTCAGCCACAGGTCTCAACAGAACAGATCCTCTATAAGCACTCAGAGGTGCATATAGCCTGCATAAGAAGGCCTGGAACGTTTAACAATTTGTGGAATAAAACACATACATAATATTGACATGATTGTATATATAGAACAATTAATTACTTCTATAGGAGGAGGACAGAAGCTCTAGTTGCTGTTTGAAATCAGTAAAATTATCCATAGCAACTGAAACTGCTACAAATGCATTAGAAAGGGATTTTCTTGAAATAAAATGAAATAATTTCAATATGAGCAGGTGAGGATGGCAATTTCAATTGTCTGAAGGAATGGACAATGTGTTATACTGCAAATCAGCTGGCTTGATCAGTGGCTGTCAGAAGAACTCGAGAGTTTGATATTATCAGCATCTCTCAAGATTGCTCACGTGTGGCTTTGTAGTTGATAGTTCAAGGAGAAACCAGGCAACCATACACTGGTTTTCATGCACTTCCTCTAAACCTAATGCTGGACACATGAATCTGATACAGCTTGTAATACTATGACATACTGACAATGAGCTTTTCTCATCAATCTTATATTAGCTTCAGTGCTTAATTTCCTGGGTAAATGTATACTGCACTCTTCTGTAAGAGCATATACTACATGCCACATCCTACAAAAATCAGTGACATTAACATGAACATAGTGATCAAAATGAGCAATGTAATGCCATACCTCCTTTGTGTAACTAATTTCTATTTTAAAGAAAAAATGTTTCATCCCTCATATTAAATAAACCAGTTCAGTATTGAACCTAACAAAACTCCTACTTCAGGTCTGTGGAACACTGATACTAGACTGATGTAAAATATACATTGGCAGGCTCTTAATAGTGATTACTTTAAGTGAGCTCATGCTGCAAACTACACAGATGCAATTTAGAATTGCTATCATTTTAATCTTTCAAATTTGAAAACTTGTGTTTTCATAAGTGCTAGTTAAAACCTGGCATGAATATGGGTATACATCACTCTCATACTCTTATAAAACTCATGATTTAATTGGATTTTACCTACATAGAATCTAATTAAGACACTGAACAACCAAATGTCTTGTGCATGTGACCAAATGCAGGATTTGCCTGGTAAAGCCACCTACAACCAACCACTGCAGGGAAAATTATCATCCTGGGTTGAATGGACACCTAGAAAGGTTTTTTAAAAAAAAAAAGGCAGCACCATAGAGGTTTAGAGTAGGGCCTTTCAATTAGTGGCTTCAGCAATGATCTGGAGCTGGGGAAGCACTGCATGCTCATCGTGCTGGTAGATGACATCAAACTGCAGGGCGGGGGGGGAAATGAATAGTAGTCAGTAAGCTCAAGGGCAGGGCTCCCATACAGACTGGAGAAATGGGTCAACAGGAACCAACAGGAACCTTATGAAATTCAACACAGGAAAACACAAAGTCCTCCATGTGGGAAGGAATAAAGATATTAGACTGGCTTGGATACAGTTCTGCTGAAAAAGACCTGAAGGTCTTGGTTAGACAGCAAGTTGCACATGAACCAGTAGTCTCTCCTGGCAGAAAAGACTGCCTACCCTATTAAGGGATGCACATCCAGCAGGTCAAAGGAAGTAATCTTCCCCCCCTACTCAACAATTTTGTATCACATCTAGATACTGTGTCCAGTTTGAGATCTTTCAATAAAAGACAGAAATTGATCAACTGAAGCAAGTTCAGCATAGTGCTGCTAAAATGGTTGGAGGCTGGAGCACCTGCCCTGTGAGAAGACACTGAGGGCATGGGGCTTGTTCAATCTGCAGAGGTAGCAGCTTTAAGGGGGCTTGACAGCAACTTCCTAGTACCTCTGAGGAAGTTATCAAGAAAACATCTGAGCCAGGCTCTTTAGAGCTGCATAGGAAGAGGACAATTGGAAATATATATAAACTGAAATAGGAGAGATTTTGACCAGATGTAACTTTATTCCCATGAGGACAGCTGAGCAGTGGAACAGATTGCCCTAAGAAGTTGTGCAGCCTCCTCCTTGAAGGTTTTCAAGCTCTGACTGGTTGAAGCCCTGAGGAATCTGATCTGACCACACTGATTAGAGTGCTTCAAGCCAGAGGTTGGCCTAGGGAACTCCTGAAATCCCTTCCAACCTCACTTACTCTATAAACCTGTGAACTAATGTTTCTGACCTTGTTTCATTAAAGACATTTAAAATACAGATTGTCTTTCTCTTCTCAGAGATGTAATCTCACATCTGCTTCCACAATAACAGACAACTGAAACCTTTTTATGTTGCAGCTAAAAATGTTGACTTACTTCCAACTTCCCAAAGCAGGATGGGCAAGAAAGAAAGACAAAAAACCAAACCTTTATTGACATAAACCAAGACAGAGTGGCTTAAGGTTTCCCAAGTATTAACATTATAATTAGGAAACAAGAGTTTTTGTTCCAACTCTGGGTTTCTCACAACATCCTGCCTTAACAGGACCTCTTGGAATTTGTGACTACTTTAAGCACAAATTGTTCTTCCAAAGAGATGTTGACTTTTGTGGTCTATTAAGCAAGCAATACAAAATTGTACAGTGACGCAAGCGCTTCAGGCTAAGCTGTACATAAATCAGCTCCTTTTCCCTAGGGATTTTGTAAAAGTATAGACAAAAGTAAACTTCTGTGTTTTAGCAGTAAGTGGTTAGGAAACAAAAACAATTCATACAAGTTTGCTCATTGTTTCATTTCCAGGTGAAAAGATACCTGCTTACACACCAGGAGATGGAGTAACTGCAAGGGGAAAAATACAGACAGTCCATTCTTTTGAGGCCAGTTAAAATCAACATTCATTTCCACACCTTTGGAGCCTTCTTCCAGATTAAGTATCTCCCACTTACAGAAGGCTGAGTCAAAGACTCAGAAAAATCTGCACTACTGTCTGTAGGACAAAAGGGACAGAACCAACATGTGGGTACCAGTGATCCCAGCAGGAATTGTTTTATCTTGCCACAGTCTACAAGAAATCCTAACAGGCGTGTGTCTGGGCTCAGATGGAGGGTAAAAAAAGTTACAAACAAATCTTCACAAGACAACGTTTTACAGAGCAGAAATTCCAGAGGTTTATCTTTGTTTAGTTTTAGGTTGTGCTGTTGTGCACTTTTTTCCTCATTGGTGTGGAATGACCTACCAAACTCTCTGCTGGGAGACCAAGTCTGCCAATAGTACAAACAAATACAAGCAAATAGCAAAAAAGTACTCACATCAGTGAAAAGTCTGGCTATCTCATTTGCAGAAAAGTTTTTTATGTCTTTTTTTGACTAATATGCTAGATACAAGGATATTCATAGTTCACATTTTAACTGTACAGGTTACATAGGAAGTCAAGAAATGGGTGGATATGAAGCATTTATTTTAAGGTAGTTCTATTCTGCAGTACTCCACATGAAAATTAACCTGGAAATTGCTAATATACTGATAGCAACCAAGGGCTCAGCATAGGATTACTTCCCATGTGCTTCCGTTCTTGGACACATTTTGCCTAATTACATTTACTATTGGTGTTCCCCATGTACTGAGAAAGCCATCTTCTATGTTCCCATTAAGATACTTAAGGAGAAAGTTTTGTGAAGCTTTCTTTTATTTTTTCCAAACATACTGTTTACAGTTTGTAATGCCTCATGTTAACTTACACAGCCTTATTCTACTGTTCTTATTCAGACAAGACTTCCATTCACTTTGGTAGAGTGTTCAGTATTTTATAGGAAGCACGTTCAGAATTATTCTATCTCAAAGGGTAAACAGCAAATTTTAGAAATTATATTAATATACCAATAAGATTAACCCTATACATTTTTTCCCCAAATACTGGATTACCATTGCTTTTTCATGTAGACCTTACTTCTAAGTTTCTTTTCTTTCTATTCCAGATTTCAAAGTACTCCAGACACTTGTGCCAGTTTCCGCAATTACAAGTGTTATTTTATTTTAAAATAACCTCTTTTAATTGATGTTACATAATTATACATTAGTTCAGATATCTATTACATGACTGTAGCAAATTCATCATCTATAAAAGACCAAGATGTCATGTTTGTGAAATAGTTTTGTATACTCCAGCCAGCAAAGGTGTAAACTGGTAAAGTCATTATGTAGCAAAATTCCAACTTTAAAAATAAGTCCTTTCCAATGGGAGCTCATGCTCAGTTTGTCAGTTAGTGAAATTTTATTTGGAGGTTTTAATTGTTCAGTTGATCTCTGCCTATATATCAATAATCAAAACAGTAGCATTGAAGCTTTGACAACTGCAATAAAATCTTAGCAATGTGTGTTGAAGTTAACTCTTGTAGGATTCAAAAAGGGAAAGAAAAATTCTTTTTAAAGTCTTTGACAATTAAAAGTTTTTCTACAGAACAAAAATAACTCTGCTTATAATGTAACTTCCATGTTCCAGCTTCTATTTCTCCCAGCTCAAAGCACTTTATAACATTGGTCCAAATAGTTCATGCTTTATGCTTGGAAGCACTTTCATTAACTATTTATGTAGGTACAGAAAGCAAGATTTGGTCCATGATAAATAATAAATCTTCAATAGATTTAGCTCGGATCTTTTCAATGAAACAGTTTTCCCCAGAAAATCCTGATTTCTTGAAACCATAAAAGTTGGTGGAAAAGGTGAATTTCAATTTATTAAATGTTTCAACGATATTTTGGAAAGACATTTCCAAATCGTAAAAATGTATCATTTTAACATGTTCAAAACAAGAAACTTCCCTTTGGAAATTTCAGCTAAATATATCCAAAAGACCTCTCAAAACTCTCCTGCTTTGGGAACACAATATACTTTCTGTGGGCTGTGCTAAAGTGTCTTTTGAATTCAAGGCTACAGTACATTTTTAAGACTTGGACTTTTTGTCTTACAAAAATATCCCAAATGTTGACATTTTTCCTGGACTCACATCTGCTCATTTTATCATATTGATTACTACTAGCCACATTTTCCTTTAGAGATACAAGTGAATTACTTAAGATTACAAACTGGATTTTAGAACAGTGAGAAATACAATGAGTTTGTTCTCCAGAAACACACTGAAACTGTACTGTTCTTTACTTCTGAGAACAGAAACTAATAAAGCCCAATTCACATTCCAAAGGTGTGATCCCCGAGCTAACCAGGACACACTTCATGGGCTAGCTAACAGTGTGCAGTATATACTCTGTGGCTTTGATCTTGCAAAGGGAACTGGGCCCTTAACAAGGTGACTGCACTATTTAGCTGTGCTTCAGCAGGACCAACTGCAGTTAATTTAATGCCTTCTAGGGTATGACTATCTAAAGTGAATTTACTGCACTGTAATTTACAAACAGTGGGTCCAACCAGCCCATCTGTAGATGAAGTAAAAAGGGACACATGGAGCTTTTCTCCCATCATCTCAATTGCTGGTAAAGAAAGCCCCTTCTGGCTGAGTATTTGCCCTGTTCTCTAATCACAGTAAGTGCTCAGAACCTAAGAAGAGGAGCAGACTGAAGCTATGCAAAAAATCCAAGCCAGCCACGGAACAGAAGGAGTATCACTAGAAACCAAGACTGTGTAATTGAGAAAGCCCTACCAAACTAAGGAACAAGTCCTTTCCTGTCCCACTTCCCCAGTCTGCTGCCTTAGTCATCTTCTACAGACCTGTCAGGCAACTATTAGTGTTCCTACTCTGATTCCCCACCAAATACAAAATTCAGTTCTAGGTGTCTTCTGAGACAAACCCTTCTAGGATATTACCGGCCTCATGAGAGATTCCCAGGGTCTCCCACAACAGCAACCCCAATGCCATGCACTCATTGGGGTTAAAGAAACAGAAGACATTATTTTGGACCATGAAGGAAGCAAAGGTGCTTGCTGCAGCAAGGTAGCCCTTTCTATCCTGTCCTGCACAATTCAGAATTTGGCTAGCAACTTTTTGTATATGATGCATATTACATATCTATATAATAAATAGTACAATTGCTTATGATAGCGAAGAGTAGAACCTACTACTTGCACATAAATGGATTATTTTTTTTAAGTTTTTTGATGTATTCTCAGAGATGGTTTAAAGAACAAGAACTGAGAACTTATTCTTTGTGATTTAATTTTAGCATTTATGCAATTACAAACAACCTGAGGCATTCAAAATTGCCATGCTAAGGTATCATAAAGGCTGAGTCAGGACTTTCTGTTGCCATCAAAGACCCTGAAAAGTAATCAGAACACAGTCATTTGTCCTTTGGATGCTGTTTTGGTACTAGCTCATTTACCAGGGTGCAGAGAACCCAACAAAATCAGTGTCTCTGCCAAGGTAAAGTTCAGGGTTTGGCTTAAATTAACAAAGCATGCCAGCAGATATATAAACTTAACTAAACACAAAAGACTCAATTGAGCTAGAATTTTAAAACACAGCCCAAGTGGAGAATTTTTCATTTTATATAAAATAAGGGAGGAAAAAAAGTAGTGATTTTGTCATGGGGGGAGTTTCTGAGCCCTTCCTTCACAATCACAACAAAGAACCCATTGGCATTCATTAGGAGACCACCCACTGTACATACAGTGTATTGGAAATGTTGAGAAAGAGCTGCACAGGAAAAGAAAGAATATATGCCCTATTTCCTATGAAACACTTCAATATGGCATGCAGAATGTTTTAAAATTTTCCACTGAAATACTGGCAGTCACTCTGGACCAATCTGGATTGTCACTCAAATGTCAGGACAGAAGGAGAAAAGGCTGGACTATGTTTTTTCCTTTGCTTTAAACTTACCCGTGATTTTACTATCAGTCACCACCTCTTTCTAGCTACCAATGGTAACCCCTAAAAACCTGAGAGGTGGCAAGAGCATTTCTAAAAGCAGCACTCAGCCCACCTAGGGGTGGGCAAGCAGAGGGGTCCACTACACTGCTGTGACCTTGTGGCAGCTGGTTCCCGCAGGTCAGAGTTGTCAGATTCCCACTTCCAACATAGAAACTTATTTCTGGAATTGTAAAATAAGGTACTACATGCCACACTGCTACCACACTGGTGTAAGGAAGGGATTTTTCTCTACAAAAAAGATGACAAAGAGCTGACAAGCAAGGGCACATGTGGCTGCACAAATGTAGCCAGACGGTCCAATTCTTGAGCAGTCAGAATGTTGTTCCTGAATTATTTTCCCAAGAAAAATCTTCAGAGAGGCAGTGGTTGAATGCTTTTATCAGATATACACACATATTAATACTAGGTCATGCAGCAAACTTGACAAGGTGAAGCTGAAAGGTAAAAAACCAACATCCTATTATAAAAAAAAACCAGTTTGTATCATTTTCCAGTACAGAAAAAACCCAAAATATAAAAGCACGGAAATGAAATATGCAGGTCATGTGTGTTAATTTGCTGCTCTGCCTCAAACCTCTAGATTTTAGACGCAAAGCACAACTTTCTAACATTCCCTGGTTAGCAGCTGCTTTATGAATAACTGGAAGAAAACCTTTATGCTTGGTCACACCACCAGCAGGAGACAACTGGCTTTTCTCATGTAATACAGGGAATTGCAGCCAGTACTTCATTAAAACACAAGACATTTTGGCAGACATGGATGCTGAACATTGCTTACTGTTCACATCTGTGGGTAAATGACAGCAGGCTGAAACTGTTGCCTTCCACTAAAGAGCAAGTACATGATCCAGTGCAGTTAATCAATAAGATAATGGAATGAATCAATAGCAAAGATTTTTAGGAGGTCTTAATTAAACAAACACTTGCAGATACAAATGATGTCTTCAATCTATTGATGGTACCAGGGTGAGGGGTTAAATACGAACAAAACCATCAACTTTATTTTACCAGCATGTATTTCTCTAAAGTACCATATAGCTTCTTGGCCTCTGCAATGGCCCACCGTTGCATCCCTCTTCATTTTTATCAACATGTTACACAGGCAAATTAGCCCATAAAAAAGAAAAATTAAATATATTTCAGAACAATTCAAGACGTGATGACAAAGTAGATAAAAGTCACTATTATCCACTACTATTTCTTCTCTGCGAAAGGTGTGACTACCTTGCCAGAAGTCCTAATAAAGTCAGTTTCCAGCTTCAAGGTGTACAATTAGAATAATTAAAGAACACCTAAATTGATGGAGCCATTAATGCAGGCGATCTCCAGTGGGCCTTCTGCACAAACACGGTATGTCGATATTTTTGATTCCTCCACCGGTTCTGTGCTAGGCACTGTTTTAAAGAGACATCAATCTATGATGTCAGCATTTATCTAATGAACCTTCACAAATCAATGTCAAGATGGCCTGCTACATGTATGCACCCAATTTGTCTGTTCTCCAAGGGATACCAGATAAAAAAAACCCCACATTATAAGAGCAGTGAAAAGTGACTATTACCACTCTGCCTGACCTTGAAGATGCTAAGGGAAGGAGTGAAACTTGGCCTGGCTGTAGGCAGTAAACACTAGGTTTCCAAAGACAATAGGTATTCCAATACCCAGTATACAACACATATGTGCAAACAATAGGCATTTCAAAGAGAAAAGAAAATTAGATGCTTTAACCAAAGACCCTCTCAAAGTGCTTTTGTCAGCCTTACAG
The DNA here is from genome assembly GCA_020745705.1 of Hemiprocne comata. Taxonomy (NCBI): domain Eukaryota; kingdom Metazoa; phylum Chordata; class Aves; order Apodiformes; family Apodidae; genus Hemiprocne; species Hemiprocne comata. The sequence goes on from CM036598.1 coordinate 5,177,146, forward strand.
TACAATGACAAACAGGTTGTTGTTTTTTAGATGACTATAATCAGGGTTCTTAAGGATAACAAGATTACCTCAGCTATTAATGTAATTCTCATCCTCATTGCCAGTAGTACTTTCCTTGGCAGAATTCTTGTCTACACCCGACAGCCAGAGTGTTCAGTCCCTTTCACAGCTAATAGCAAGGATAGCCATTTTGCTGTAGATTGTTTTAGCTATTTTCTTGTTAGTGTTCAGACTCTACTTATCCTCACTATTCTGTCCACAAAATTCCCTGAAACTGATGTTTTGACAACATATCAGACAGAAAGTGGAGGGCTAAGTTAGCTGCATCCTCTCTCCTGTTTGAATAATAAACTGGTCTCTCTAGTTGCTACGAGGTACAGCTGCCTCTGGCTTGTAACTGGGGTGACAGGTACTCTCTAGCAGATGGGCTGTCTTGTAATCTTTTTCTTTATTCACAGCAACTCTGTCTCTTCCTTCTGTTCAGAGTATTTATTCTTGTTGGTAGCATGTAAACAGTTAGGTATGCCTTAGACAGTTCAAAGATGTGCTATGTGGGTGAATTAGTTGTTGCAGGATGCCTGTCTGCCTTCATTCATATGCTTCCTTCAAACATTCCCATTGCCAGATTTCTGCCCAATTAACTGACGATGCTGGAACCCAGTCCCAAGCTCCTTGCACAGAGGGAAACTCCTCTGAATTCAGGAAAAGTCCTCAGAAAGCTGAGAATCAGTCTGAGGATGCCACGATTTCTCCATTGTAAAATGCTGCATTCTAAATATTTAGTACACTTGCAAAACATTTACACTCTCTTATCAAAATACAGAGCATGTAATTTAACTCCTCTCATAAACTGTGTTTTTCAGTGCTGCACCAGTTGGAATTAATTCAGATTTCTTTTTTTATATATAAAAATTACACAGAAAAATATCCTTAAATATGTGTATTCTACAGCAACTAGGGCAGCACTGACAAACAGGACAGCTTCTGCAAAATACTGGTGTCTCACAACATGTACACTAATTTTTCATAATGGGTTTTTTTTTTGCCTGTCTGTGGCAGAAGTACTGCTGATTTGTCTTGACTCAGCTAACACTGCGAGGCCAGGTTTTCCATTTGATGCTATCACATGAGGACTGAATTTGATTGCTGATATTTTGGCAAATGTAGCTGGGGTTTCTATTTTAATACTAACAATGTTCAACTCAGCTTCTTTTGGGAAAATTAATTTCCTGTGGAATGAAGTTGCCCTCTAAATAAACATACAATCTCGTATTGTCATGAAATATTCTAACTTTTTAAATTTTTCTTAATGCAAGAGAAATTTTCAAGACTGCACTTTTGGTGTAACCACATATTAGCCTTCCTAGGGATTTTGTATTTAATTTACCATCCTTCTTTCATTAAACAGAATGCAACTCAGTTTTCAAAAATAAGCATGCAAACGAATGGTAAAAACTACTATTCAGTTCTTCAAAAGAGATCTCTTCTATAGACAGCTAATTCTGTAACCAGCATGGTAACACAACATTTGATGTGCAAAATGCACCACCAGTCAAATAAGTAATTATTTGGCAGTTAGCTCACATTTTAGTGACACAAGAGAAGATATTTCCCTATACCTTGTACCACCTACTTTACTCTTTTTGGAAGGCTATGTCAGGATTCCTGAAGTTATGTAAACCCAGGATTATGGTCTAATGCTGTTGGCTAAAAAAATAAAAATAAAAAATCTAATTGATAAAAGTCAATAGATAAATTATACGTGTTCTACTGGTTAATTTTACTAGGTGATATCATAGGCTTCTAGTTAATCCTCGGGTATTTCCTAGTGCAAGTATTTTAATTTTACATTCAGAGCTTTCATTGTCTGGGGGATGCCACTAAAGGCATGTGTCTCCATGGCACTTTGGCAGGTTAACTTATTAATAACCACTTCTGTGGAAAGACTGAATGGGACTTGAGCATAAACCAAGTGAAATCACTTATTCTTTAAAGAAATGCTTGCGGAAGGTATTTTGCATATCTGAAATGTGCATAAAAGTCCTCATTTTACAAAAGGCAGGAAAACACAATAACTGGTCTTAAATGTTTTTATGAACCTAAGACTGAGCAACTACAAATTTGTCCAAAAACAGGTCACTACTGACCATAAAGCGTCCCTAATGTTATGCTAGAATATTCATTAATAGCTCAGAATGCCTGCAAAACCAACCATCCATTCTTTAGGAAGCGTTAGGATACTCATTCATGATCTGGCTGGTCTCAATATTTCTTGAGAGATCTTTGCAAAGCAAATCTAGACTTAAAATATTTTCCTGTTGCAATTTTAATATGTGTGATTCATATTGTTGAAAAGGTTGAACTGAATCTCTAGCCAGACACAGCTTGTGTGCTCTGGTCTTCGGAAGCATGTTATAAACACAGTTTAAAATCAATAGCAAGAAACAATTACAGCATCTGAATACCATTTGGGTGAAATAAGCTGATGGTGGTGAAGCAACCAGCAGATGTATGTCAATACTTGCAACAAAGTATTCTACAGCATTTGCACAAAGAGGGGTTGAGTAAATATCAATAAAGTAACTCCTACCACAAACAGTAAAAATGATAAAATCAATATTATAAAAGAAAAAGTTAGCACATAGATGAACTCTGTGATGTAGCCAGTGCTGTGTTAGAAGTGCTCGTAAGTTCCCACATCTCAGCAAAGGAACAGTGGCTGAATTTGTCCAGTGCTTTGATTAATCAAGAAATTAAAGTATACAACAAATGGTATTCAAAGATTGGACTGCAGAATTTCATAAAAGCCATATTTATGCCCTACAGCAGGAGGAATCAGAGATCTACTGCACCTGCTAGTCCTGTGCACTGTCAAGAATCCACCTAAAAGCCCACAACATGCTGTGTGCTGCCAGCACTATCTGCTTAATGGGAAGACCCTGAAGGACTTCGCATTTGTCCGTGAAAAAGGACATATTCAGAAAACATAACCCATTCTTGCCAAAAAATCTGTATGAAAACATCAAATCTCAGTAAATTCCTTAAAAACCCAGTAACTAAATGGGTAAAAGTGTGAGTGACAGCCCATCTGCAAGATGTTGTCTGCAGCTCTGACCTGCATTTAAAATAGGGCTGTTTAGCCTTTTGAGCACCTAAAGTTGGTTCTGTTGTTTGCATTTCATAGAAACTACTTTTGAAAGTAAACAAGAACTGTTAGTGAATTATTTAGCATACAAATAAACCAGCAAAGAAGCATAAGTAGGCCAATATGAACTAACTGGATTGAAATATTCATCTGTAAATAACTTTTCAATCTGCTGCTTTCACATACAAATACTACATGGAACATTAGACACAACTAGCTTCTAGGGATATTTAGGCTCACTGGAGAGCAATTTTTATGTCTACTGGCATCTGTGGGTAGTGATATGGACTGACTGTTAATATAACCAACATAAAATTTATGTGAACACTCACTGCAATAGCAACACACTGTCAGACAGCTGGTGGTTGATGCGTAGCACATGCGGATTTTATATGCACTGTGTAAACTAACCTTTGCAATAAAGATTTAGCAGGTTTATTAGTTTAGGAAATCGCTATAATTAAGGATAATTCATAATGGCCGCTTATCCACTCTAAAGCAATAGCTGCTTTAATTTAGACTCTGTTTCTTTCAGCCATAAATAAGTGTGCTGATATCTTCTGCGCAGATGTGGCATTCAACCTGTTCAAGTTGGTTGAGTTTTGCTTGTGTTTTAATCAAAAGAATTAGTAGATAAGGCCATAAAATGCACTTTGCTTGAAATAAATTAGCAAGAAATGCAGTTCGGAAGTTCTGAAACACTACTAATAGCTCTTTTTTTGGGAGGATGAGTAGAACACAGACATTTCTCACAAAAAAGGAACACACTGTATGGTCATAGATCTGACCTGAGACAGAATTCCAGATTTGCATAATTAATCATAGGAAAAAGAGATATGTCTATGACCTACATGTATTATTTACAATCTATTCAGTTTGTAACTGAGGGTTTGACCTTTATGAGCCCTTCTAGTAACACTGTGACTTTCCTCCTTTTGTGCACAACCCAAGGTTTCTCTGCAGAAGAATACATATGGTGTCTCGTTACTTCAATTCCTATTAGTACTTCCTGCAAAACAATTCCTTGTATCCACACTGCTTATTCAGTGGAAAGCGCTTACCCTGAATTTTCAGCCACCCCACAATCTAACTGGTTGGAAACACTGTGGGTCTCTCTAACCAAACACTCACAAAGATTATCCCTGGACAAAATTATATAGCCTCAGCTTAGGTATTACACAAACACTCCATATCCTTTCTCCTCAAGGACAGAGAAGGAGCTTGCCCTTTCTAGTACCTACCTAAGGCAAACAGAGAGAATACCACTCTATTGTAAATTTAACCCGGGGTTTCACCTGACTCCAGAATTCCCCATAACCCTCCCCCTTATCAAAGTTACTCATTGTCACCCAATGCTTCTCAGAGACTTCCCCTGCACCATCTCATGCTAAGGGACATGTTTGCACACTCCCCACACCCACACCTCTACGTTTCTGACAGAGCAGAGGCCTCAGTCGGAGCCATGGCCTAGAGTGCAGATGGTGTTCCAGACTGAAGATGTGTAGGAAAGGGAAGAAAGTAACTGTACAATTATTAGGGAGGATATTTGAGGGAATAAATACAATAAACAATGTAATAAATATAATAAATATCTGTCCTATACTACTCTTTCCTATGCATCTGCTCGTGGTCAATGCTGGAGAGAGGTACTCAGCCAGATGGATCCTTATACTTTCTCTGCAGGTATCTCTACTTCTGTGCAATGAAAAAATACTTTAACTCGCTCTCATCCTGGTGCAGAAATGCTTGACCTACTGAAGTGTTACACCCAGATATATACAATTACAGGCACTGGCTCTCTGCAGGCATTTCTAGTGGAAAATTTCCACAGATAACTACTTTACTAAATATGATCTATTACCACAAAGGCCTACAATAACTGACATACCAAATTAGCTGTTTTCACAAAAAAATCTGCTACACTTGCCACTTGTATTTTCTGTAGACAGTGACTACAGGCCTACCCTACTAAGAAATTATTATTTGAGGTGTCTATCAGAAAATGTTCAATAAGATATTTGATGCAGCATCATGAACTCAAATGATCTCAAGTTTAGAAGTAATATAATCCAGATTTTCCTGATTCCAAATTCTTCTTCTTCTTTTTCTTTGGGAGAACCCTAGATTGGAATGTTCAGGAAAAAATTTAGATACTGAGCTTCACAGCAGAAAATTCAGCGTAACAGCTCAAGGTATTATTTTCTAATGTATAAAGACAAAAATCTGGAGTGTTATAGGAAAATATCTAGCTTTGTAAGTCTCTTGCTACAAAATGCCTTTTCAGGGCCAGGAGGACTCTATTTTTTCCATTTAGAATTTGGTAAAACCTCAAAAGTGACAGTAAAATGCCATAAATTCACATAGTAGCATAGCAGTCAGTGGAAAACAGTAAACATTCACTAGCTGGGATCCAGTCAGTTAAAGATGAAAACCTTCTCCTGGACTGTACCTCACAAGAAAAGTAAGCATTAGAAACATCAATACCCCAGTATCAGTTTTCTAAAGTGTATTATGTTTCTTAAAACGTTGGATCGTTACATTAGATATTTTCATGAGTGCATGGAAGAGAGTAGAAAAGTATAAAAAAGCCTTCTAATTCCCTTTGCAAATCCATGAGGCAGTAAAGTACAACCCCTGCTGTAGCACCATTCAAAGCACAAGAATTGCAGTCCTTAGGTTCCTTCTGGGTAAAGGCACTAAAAAAGGAGAAGGAAAACGGGAAACAAACATTAAAAAAAATATATATTTCTAAGCAGTACAGGAAATAATTGTTTTCTTTCCCAACTCAGAGACAAGATCAGAATGGAAATGGGAGAGATGAGCTCTAGAGCTAGAAGTTTTGTGGTCAGTGAATGACACCTTTTGGCAATATCCTTTAGCTCTCTGTGTTCTGACAAATGTGTTTTGAACGAGGTAAAAGTTCCTCCATCAGCATTCAGTTCAACCAACAAGAGCAACCGACTATAGGAGAGAATTGCCTTGCCAATGGCACGCTGCACCTAAGCCCAGGGAAAATGCAAATCTCAGTCCCAGAGGAAATTTTGAAATTTCCATTGCTTTTTTATATATTGCATTTTAAAAAAATCAAATAATGCCCAAGTCCAAACTGCAGTGTTCACTATGATTTGTAGAATGGAGCTGAAACACTCTGGTTTTAGTCTGTAAAGTATTGAAGTGTAGTAGCTTGGTGGGAAGTGTGGCAGGTGAGTCTGACATTCACATCCACACTGCAGGCGACAGCCCTTATGGGGTACTATACCTCCCACCAGGTATTCAACAGCCATTTTAACCACGACAGGCCATTGCACAGCTTCATCTCACTACGTCCAAAATGCACCAAAGATAGACTATTTTTGCCAAAAAGCTGAACAAACATAACAAAATGGGACCTTGACCTACACTTCCAGACAACAATTTCAAATCACACAAAATGTTTTTGAATAATCCGAAACCTGAACTATTATGCTTCAGATTAAACTCATATAAAATTAACCAGACTTTGTTTTGTAAAACAATATTTACCATGGAAAGCTTTAGCTTTGTAAAAATTGCATTTTTTGGTGAAAAAGCATTTAACCTTAATTTTGATTAGCTCAAATAATTGTATCTCAGTGAAAATATGGTAAAATGGAAAAAATCAGGCACTGCTTTGTTAACTCTTGTAACATAAAAATTTCACAGTATTTGCTGTATCTTTATTAAATAAGAAATTATGGGACTTGAACAACACATGATTCTTAACCTCCACTTTAAAAAGGCTTTACTGTTCCAAGATTGCAACAGAAATACAAACCTTACCTGCTCAAAAAAAGAATATGAAAACATATTAGAAATGGTCTTTTAGAATCTAAAAATGTAGGTTAATAATGACTGGGGAGGGCAGAATCTTTAAGACTTATGAGATAAACTGATGCATATTTACCATAAATTTATAAATATCTATCTCAATTTTTTTCCTGAGCCATTTTTTACTGTAAAAATGTTATCTAAGTAGTCCATAAAGCATTGTAATGGACAGAAAGAATCAGGAAAAAACCCCCACACCTTATACTAGGATAAAATAGCTACAAATGGTTCTTGACAAAGGCAAAACTTGTTATAGCCTTGGACAAGGAGAAGCAAGCAGCACAAGGAAAAGAACCCACCAATATAGGCTGGTAGATAGCAACAAAAGACCTGTGAGCAATGAAAGGCTTGTCTGAACAAACATGTCTCTGAAATGACTTCAGAGGTTGCCTCCAAAGGACAGTTCCTTAAAAGTAAAAGCCTGTGGCCAAACTGAGAAGAAGGGGGGAAAACAGAGATTACAAACTAAACAAAATAAAAATGCAAGCACATCATCTGCCTTTGGTTGCAACTGATTTCTTTCCTGAGAAATAAACTTTAAATTATGTAATATGAATAATGAAAAGAAGGTCACGGAGAGTGAATTCAGAAGTGGTCTTCAAAGTTAGATCACATCCCTTTGTCTTAAACAAACAAACGCACTAAAACTATCATTACATTTCTAAAGAAGATTTTAAAAACTGCAAGTAACTTTTTCTTTTTTACAAAAAGAAATGCATTTGCAGTAGGAATTAACACATTCTTGAACATAATAAACAACAAAGGGTTTGGTACAGATTTTTAGCACCTATGGTTGACTGCAACAGCTGAAGTACAATAATATTTTTAAAAGCAGAACATATTTGTTAAGTCACAAGTTTCTTCATTTGATTTGCAGATGGGGACCTCTGTTGGTATAAAATAATTACTATAAAAAATGACACCTGGAAACAGGCCCATTGGCTCCCACAAAACTCACATAGGCCAAACTCTTATTTTCATTACGTCAATGTTAACCTATACTGATTTCAATTAAAACTGCAGGAATCAGCCCAAACAAATGTAATTAATACAATAATTTGGCCCAGTTGTGGCAGATATCAAGCATTTGTCTCAAAAAAAAAGCTATGAAGAAGAACTAATATACTCTGAAGTTAACCTTCTCATACTTATGCCTGGGGGCTCTTCTCTGTGCATGTCTTATGTGTATTTTTACCACAGCCTTCGTGTAACCATGCAGTACTCTAGCTTTGGACTGACATATCTCTGTGTTGGGCAGGATTTTCAATCCTTCATGACTATCTGTTTGTCACTGCAGGTGAGTGGTAGCACTCAGGCTGATCCCCAGCCACTTTCACAGTTACTTATCTGTCTTTATGGATTCTTCCTGTGTGTCACGTTGGTGCATAACAGCATTACTGTCAGGGTGACAAAATTGTCCCCGGAGTGTCACAAATGATTCTCTAGCCTTATGGCTGCAAGCAGGTAGTAACACATCGACACTGCCTTTCTAAGCTCATCTTGCTCCAGTCCTGCCACCCACCCGTTATCCTGTACGCACGTGCACACACTCCCCTGTCTGTATGTAATTCTCAGTTAAGAATGAAGACAGTTTCAATTTTGGTCCTTTAAAATTACCATTAAAAATGAGCAGAGTTTGTATTCAGGTTGAAACCTTTTTTCTCTGAAAAATCTGTCCCTCTGCCTTATTTTTAAATAATAGAGTTTTGAGGGGAAGAAAACACTGCAGCATTCCTGTTTTATAAATACAGAAACCATCATTAGAAATTCAAAACTGGCTAAGATAGCTATATGTACCGAGTTTTGTTCAGTTCCATTTTCCAGCCAAGCTCTTAGTTTCTTGATGCTTTTCTATCATGCAAAGCCTGTTTATCTCCTCCTATAATTTTGTTGCAATTTTTACTTAATTGTATTCTGCACACAATACAGTAACGCCTTTTTTAAAGTCACATTTTCTCCAGTTCAATGCTGGGTGTGAATCTGTGATAAATTAAAGATCTTACTCAACAAGGGTTTGTTTAAGCACTTCCCTCTCTCCATTGTAAAATCATTCCAAGGAGAAAAGAATCCATCAAGTTAAAACAATGTATATGTTATTTGGAGAAGGCTGAGAATCTTGATGAATATATAAAAAAAGAATGCTTCAGCAGCAAAGCTTGCTCAATAATCTAAAAACTATTTCATGGTCATAGAGTACAATCTAGGATTTCGATGATTCTTACATGAACCATGTTTTATGTAAATAAGTTTTGCTTTGTTTAAGTCCACTGTGCTTCAATTCTCCAAAATGCCTTCAAGGAACTGTTTCCAGACAATGCCAGCTGACAGGCCTCCATGAAGGGAGAGTCCCCTGTGTGCCTGTGCTTCCACCACCTTGCTAACACAGCTCACCTCTCTGTGCCTCAGTTTCCCTAACTGCAAATGGAAAAATATTCTACCTGTTTTTTTTAAAGATGCCAAACAAACTGTGCAGCAGTAAGATTAGTTAACACTAAATGTACATTGAGAGAAAAGAAAAGCCTTTTGTTTGGGAGATGAACCTTTAAAGAACAAGCAGGGTTGTGGGTGTGGAATGTATGGTCAAACACTGGTACCCTGGGAAAGGCTGCTGGACCATGGGTGGCTGATCCTTGTTAACACCGGCATGACCAGGGACACAAGTGTTGCAGCCAACATGTGCCTGGGTGTCAGTGCACAGCGTCCCCACCCACAGACCATTTGTCCTTCACCTGATGAGCAGTCATTGTCTGAGCCTTCAGATAGGTTCAATGTGATTTCTGACACTGGAAAAACAAACCTAAAAGCAATTTAGAAATACCTGCCCATGAAGTCAAAAGGCAAAATATCTAAAGCTTCTCCTGGAATCTCTGACCTCAGAGGCTGACATGGTTTGATGGGAAATTTAATGTAATAGTCTGAGAAAGCCAAAAGACCTATTGTCAGCAATGAAGTCTGAAAGTTAGCAGAATTAATATAACTGTACAATGAAAGTGCCCTCGAGGGACAAGGCTGCAGAACCAGGGCAGAGGGGAAAAATGACTTTTGAAGTCATTTCACTATGACATTCTGTCATCACTGCTAAACGGAAATAAAAAAATCATCTGAATCACCACAAGCTTCAGCGTGTGTCCCTTCTTTATCTAATATAAAGTAATAACACTGACGTCCTGTGCCCCACCTAAGCTAGGAAGGGGCTCTGCAGGGACTTGGGGAGCTCCATTTTGAATTGCTAAATGCAATAAGAATAAATGCAAGTGGGAGTCTGTTTAGCAGAGAATGATGTCTGGTCTGTAGCCCATCAAAGCCCAATAAATCTCAATGCTTCAACAAGAGATGAAAATGGTTATCTCATCATTTCAGTGCCAGGGTGAAATTTTCTCCGAGCCAGAGTATTTTTACAGATGATTTATGTCTGGGAAGGGTAGTTGTTTAACAAAATGGCAGATAATGATAAATAGAAAGTAAATAGAAACAGCAGCAAGGGAGTGGTTCTTAGTTGCAGCAGTAGAATAAACAATATACTTACATAAAGTATATGTCACATATAAGTGCCATTATTCTAAATCCTATGAGTTATATGTTACTTGGAACATCACATAAAAGATCTGGTAATATGATTTACAGGATAGGGAATTTAGCATGTATGCAAGGAAAATAAGTATCAAAATTATTCTTTCTGCTACACCTGTCTTAATCCCACTTCACTGAAATTACTCTGGATTAAAAATTGTATAATAACAATAAGTGTCTCTGTGTTCACTGGGTTTAATAACATTATTATATTAAAATGAGAGGGTCAGGAGATGAGCTAATTTTGCTGTCCTTACAAATGTATTTTTCAACACAATACTTAAATTGACTGTGTGCTAAAATACAAGTACTTTTACAGAAAAGGGAATGACTGATGCATCCACTAGCTGGACATTTTTTTATGAAGTCATTTGAAAAGAAAACTTTTTTTACAAAAAATATTTTAGTCTGGATGACATAATAAAACAAATATTCCTGGGTTAATGATGAGAAGAAAAAATAGGAAAAAGCAAACAAAGCTGCCTTTTTGAGTTTTTTGAGTTAGAGATACTGTAAACAATGTCAAATTGGAGATAGAGATTAGAGGTCAGGATGCTTGGTTCAGGTTTCTTTTTCTTTCTATGCATTTTTCCTGTGGCTGTACACAAAGGGGAAAAAAAAAGAATCTAATTACAGTTTTAAATGCCCAAAATGCCGTGTCCACCAAAAGCCCGATGCTCATTAGTACTAGTAATTAACTTTACAACTGTCAACACAAACACCACACAGGCTGACAGATAGATAGTAGCTCTGAGGGTGCTAATAAATCCGGAAATAACAACTTGACACGCCGATGCACAAAAGGATGCAGGTGATAAAGAAATGTTGACATCAAATCTAATTATCTTCGAAGCGGCCAACTACTGCACAATCCACAGTAATGCACTGTTATTGCTAGTGATGAGCCCCACTGGAATGGCTCTTAACCACAGCATACAACTGAGCTTTTACAGCCCCTTGTCATATCTAGTGAGGACAATATCAAAAAGGAAATTATGAGTGTCATGACCCCTCCAAGTCAAAAATCTAGTGATGAATATAGGCTCAGCAAGGCATAGCAGATTACCCCCTTACGAGTTTTAAAGCCAGGATGATATATGACATTTTTATCAGGCACTTTCTCAGGAATGTCACCAAGAGGGAAAATAAAGGCCCTGAAAAGAGACGACTAGGTGAATTATGCAACTGTAATTGCCGATCATAACCTGATATGAGCTGAAATTGCTCTGTTTTCATATTGAGATAGCATAAAATTGTCGGGAAATGCAATGGCTCCTTAATGTGTCCTAGATGAGTCTAATATTCTGATCATTTTTCACTCAGCTGCTAGGTAAATAGTGCTTCTTTAACACAACCACCGTGGCCCAGGGCAATCTGGGGGGCCCAATTTTACACTTGAATTGAGAAAATATGTGTAAACTACAATTTTTCATATTTTCTGCATACATAAGAAGATGAAACATCTTTATCATGTGTATTGTCTGGCTGAGCTTATACAAAATATTAGTTTATCTCTCCTACTTTGGTTTATTCCATAAGCAAAACACATAGATCTAAAGGACAGGCAATATTCTATATACAAAATAGGTCCATCTTTTATGCAGCCTCATATAAAGAATTCTACCATTTTGTTTTTGAAAAGCTGACAATTAGCAAGTGCAGATTTTACAAGATAAAGTAAAATACTCTAAAACGTTCACATTTTTTCTGCAAATCAGTGTGAAAACAGCAGAAAATAAAAGGTCACAGAAGTATTTAAATGCACAACCTGAGATATTAAACAATAACCTCTGGGAGAAAAAAAAGGTGAAGAGTGCTTCTTTATTAACATGCTATAAGAAAAAATTATGTTATCAGAAATCTGCTATATTAAATGGTTCATAAAATGTATTTGCTTAAAAAACATCTTGAGTTAAAATGAAAATAAAAAATGCACACAAAACCCAATGAAACAAAAAGCATGCTACTGCCCATTCTCAGATAGTAATCAGCAATAATACCTGGGGCAGAAAGGTCATAAACCATACTTCCAAGACAGGAATAATTCATTGTACTACTATGTGTTTAAGAATTAGTTTGACAGAGTCACCATCTAGGCTGTGAGATATTGTCTATCAATCTGACCTTCTAAAAATGAACCAGCAGACTCCCACTTAGATCAAAACCTCTTTCCTTTTAGTGTATGTGCTGTTTTATGAATTTTAGGACCAAGCTTATGAGTGCAGCTTCATCTGCAAAATGCATCAATGTAAAAGTGAAGCAAGACAAACTCTTATATAATTAGATGCTTCTTTCTAACTTTCTAAATGTATCTTTTCCCAAAAAGAGTCATACTGAAATGCAACTTCTTTTTGCTCTTTTGCTTAAGAATCATTCAGAAATAAACAAGTACAAAGGAGGTCAAAAGGTTTAAATGTCTTTGTTTGCATTTACGTTATCTGTTCTTAGTTCCTATATATCCACCTTATCTAGGTGCTCCAACACTAACTGCAAAGCAGCACTGACTAGCAGTAATAACCACCCTTGGAAAAACCCTGCGTGTTGCTGGTTACTGCAGATAAGAGACCCTTAACAAAGTTAGATAGATCTGCATCAAGTCACTTTTATGTAAGTTATCCCTTTTACATTTTATGCTTTCTAAAGGCTGAGATTTTTTCTTAAATGATATAGCAAAATGTGATACCTTGCTCTACAGAGAGGCTTCAAGCACAGCAGATTTCCAAAGGCTTCAGGCTGTGGGATACAGAGTACTGAAAATAACACTGGGATACTTTAGATGTCGCACGATTCTTTGTAAAATATTTCATTGGATAAAACAGAACAGGATTGAAATATAGTTCCTAGCAATTAATTCTGTGTGATCCTAAACATAGAGTTGTTCAGATCTCAAAAGAATTTAAAAACTGTATACTCACCCATAATTATTACATTACCACTAATGCTATCGTGAACAGTCTCTATGTAATCAACATACCAACAGAGAATTTAAGAGGTACTTGGCATTAATTTTCAATCCCTATTCTCCATGAATTTGGTGCTAAATTGTAGTGATAAATAGAAGAGACATGGTTACGATTCTGTAACGATAATGCACCATAGCAGAAGATGCCTCATAATAAAATGCAGCCTCACAGTTAGCAAGAAAACATATTTACCGCTATATTTTCATTCCATTCTGGTAGTTCAGAAAGTCAAGTGAACACTTGCCATTTTTTTCCTTTTTCACAGGATCTGTTTACAGAATACTTTTCCCACAATCACTGGCACTTCACAGAAAAATAACTTACAACCTTTATCATTCTCTTACAAAGTCAGCCACACCGAAACTGTATTTATTTCATCTTCCTGTCTCTGTATCCCCCTTCCGGAGACTCAGCGAAGAGGCTGCAGTGACTGTTGCTAAGCAACTACAGCACAGCACTGCATCACCAATTACAGATTTTTCCCATCATTTTCAGCCTCACAAATTTGGGAGCTGGTATAATAATAGGAAGTAGTATGGATAACAAAAGTATTATCCTTAGACCAGTAAGTTAGCAGATGGCTCATAAGAACTAAAAAGAGACTACTACAACAATAACAATTATTGCTAGGTTTTTTTGTTGGTTTTTGTTTTTGTTTTAATCAGTACAGCCTCCACAAAGAACTTTAAATATCCAATATGTGTGAACCCAAAGTATTTTTGAATTGCAATGATATTTTGCAGGTCTTTGTGCAAGGGAACGCCACAATATCTGTGCTGCTGGAAGCTAACACAAGATCTATTAGTAATCAAATTTCAGCCCAGATTTTATGGTTAGTCTAACTGAGTTAATTTCTCTAATGTTAGCAATTCATGGAAGAGGTCTCTTGTGGCAGCACAAACCTGGGATCCACAGCAGCTGTCAGAAGAGACTCTGAGGAATTCCTTATTAGCCAGAATGCAACCAGGCAGAAAACTCATTACACAGTGCTAAATATACTTAATCACATCTATTAGAGAAAAATGAACTTGATAATTACAACAAATAACTAAAGAGCAAAAAGTGTTCATGGAAAAACCCACACCAGGATGCGTAAGAAAACTGACTCTGTGTGGGAGAAAGCTATGCCTCATGGTAAACCCTGCTGATTCTAATGGAAAAGGGTTATACCACAATGTACAAATGATTTAGGTTCCCCTTGAAAGTGAAGCATTTACATTTAACAGCTTACATAAATTTAATGTAATAAGTAAATTAATTACTTAAATTTTAAAAAATTAATTCAGAAAGCTCTTTGGGGAGTTGAGACAACAGTATCTTCTCAACATGCTTTTTTGGGAAAGGAAGTCTCCTACAGACATTCCACACAATAAATAAAGGTAAATTCCCAAGAGTTGATACTTAGCTGCAATACACAAAACAGGGGCTCAAAGTCTTTCCTTGTTGTGCAGCCTTTATTTTCCTTCAAATGGATTGGGTTGTGGGGTGACATGGGGTCCACAATTTGGCCCATCACGCTATCTATATTTTAAAACAAAGTGGCTGAAACTAAAGGTATCAGGTATAAAACTCACCAAGGAATTACAGGCTGAAACCAAACAGAAGCATCATATCCTCTTCCTTCAATCCCATGCCATACACAAGCACTCCAGCCAGAACTGAATACCATCAGCCAAAACCTTCCTTGCTTTGCCATGCCAGAAATATCACAAGTCTGCATTATTTTTATTTGCACATTGCTTAGTCAGCACGTGTGAGGTGTGAGCACTAATTTTGCAGCAATTGATACCAGATACACAGAGACCTAGAGAACACAACAGAGCAGTGAACTGGGCTCCTTAGTTTGAGAACAGGCTCAGACTTTTGTCACTTCACACCAAACTCCTCTCACATCTTATGAGGGGCAGCTCATTTCCAATCAGATCTGTGAACTTCATTTGGAGACTTTTTGAACCCAAACTTTATTTTAAATTCCTACCCAACTGTATATATTTTTAATTCAACAACAATTCACTGTTACACACAAAGTCAGAACACAATGGCCACAGACAGTCCTTACCATTTAAAGACATACAAAAAAGTCATATGTTTGCAAGTCTAAGTCGGGAACCTAGGAAGATTCCAAGTGAAAGGTCTACACTGCCACCTTCTCTTCACCTCATTCCTTTCCTCCAGCTGTCATGAAGAGAAGCAAGAAACTGCAGAATTCCATTTCCTAGGACCATAACTTAGAAGGGTGGAAATCAGGAAACAGGATTTGATTCATTGCATGGCCTAACAGCAGTGAAAGATTCAACCTCTGCATGATGATGAATTAAGAGCAGATGGACAGGACTTTGAACTGATAGAAGAGTACTTCTTTTAATGTTTCCTTGCTCTTGGTTTCCTTTGTTTTAGCTGATTCATACCTTCTCTGGGTCACTTCTGCTGTCTATCACATCAGAATAGGTATTTTAGAACAAAAAAAAAAGTACTAGCCACAAAGCTCAGGCAGTAGCCACTCCTCAGAAGTTAAGCACCACAGTTATACCATTTTCATGTTTCTTCCCATGAGTTACACTTACAGACTGATGTTATTTAAAGGGGGAAAAAAAAAAAAGATATTTTAAAATAGTCTAAAAATTGAATGTTTTTTCCTTTTCCTATGAAAATATATCATCCCCTACACACGTGCATACGGTACTTTGCTTGGCTGGATTTTAAGGCAACAGAGCGTATTTTTGGGGGTGGCAGGAATTCTGAGGATTTTTTTGTTCTTTTACAATCTTCTGTTTACAGAACAGACAATACTCTTACAGAAAGAAGCTATTGAGCCTTGCAAAAATTATTAACTTTATGAAGTCCATTACTTATCCTATAAATCTAAAGAGTGAACCTTACTACAGAGAACACAATATAGCATTCCTCTCATGCAAACAAGGGTATCACAAAACATATATAATTGCTGACTCAGTTCTGTATACCTATTAAATAATTTGTCTTTATTTGTACAAACTAAAATCCTAATTTTAGGCCATCAGTCAGAACTTAGCAAATACATCACACCCTGCTGAAATCAGAATTAATACAGGTACATGTGAACTAAATTACGGGCTGAATTGCACGTGAATTAGGTTATTTTTACAATGTTCTATTGTATTTCAACAACTTTAATTCCCACCTAGTTATACCAGACCTTCTTCACATAAATGTTCAGTAAGGTTAAGATGTGGAAAACCAGTCTTTGTCTTCCAGCATTGCCTCTCTTCACTCTCTCTAATCTTTGAAAACTGGGCACAGCTCAGATTGGATTACTGTACTAGGTGGATCTTACATTTGAACTTTTACAGCAGTTTTTATATTCTTATGAGTAAGATACTCTTTACTCTAGAAACTTAAGTTGGCAACATTAATGTGGCATTAACTGATACGAAGAGAAAGAGAGCTTTGGTAGCAATGATAAGACAGAAAAATGAAACAAGCAAATTTTAAAGGGCATAAAAGGCCATGATGAAATGCCCACAATTGCACCAGAACTTCGTTCAAAGAGTGTAAGTTACTGACTGATCCTTTTAGAATACCAGCCTTCATTTCCATGGTTAAAGGGTTTGGACAAGAAACGCATGTTCTGTAATTCTTCTGAGTTATACAGTATGAACTCTGAGGGTAAAAAACCCATACATGCATAATTGTCATCAGAACATCAGAATTATTCTGATAGTATTTTGAGGATAAAAGGCAAATTGCAATATTTTCTGTCCTGTCATTTGATAAATAATAACCTCTCTCCTCTTGAAGCAGGTTTTTAATTATTATTATCTATTGTCATATAAAAGTTCATTAGAATTTACTGAGAACAAATTAAAAGGAACTTAAAGGCTGCTGTAGAATTACAGTATTAATAGTATATTAACTGCAGGTATTACCTTTTTTATTTAGAGAATTGATTTAGATAATTCTTGCAGGGATATGAATCCCACTTCTTATTTAATTATCTATTGGGGGGGCTTGTAGATTTTTTAAAATTTTTAATTTTTTTTTAGGAAAGGTGTGGTTTTTTCCATAAATGTGAAGTATTCTAAGTAGGAAAAAAACCCCATACACCAAAACCAAAAAGTTGTGGAGAGGTTTGCAGAGCAAGCTTATGTTTGAGAATGAAGAACAGTTTGGATATCATCACAGAGTGATGCACAGTTGCAAACACCAGAACAGAGGGATCTCTCCTGCAGTCCTCACTGATGGTCCAAGGATTCCACAGGCACAAATTTTTCATAAAAACAACCAAACCCATTCTATCTGATAGCAGCAAAAGCAGAAAATCTGACTAAAAGGGCTTTGTTGGTATGAAGTATGGAAAACCTCATAGCTCGAGATGCTCCAGTTTATGCAATCCCTAACTAGAGCCTACAATGGTCATGAAACTTTTCTTAGGTTTTTTTTTTTTTCCTATTTTCCAACACAGCATTGCATCATACACCCTTGAAAAATATGGAAGAGATAGGAACAACCCTGAGAAACAGAGCAAGCAGAAACAGCACTGTGTGCTAGCAGCTGCAGCAGTACAGGACTGACAGTAGGATGGAACACATGGTTGGCACTTATCAAACAACAGAGACAACCACTTTATAACAAGAATGGGGTATATCTCTGTGGGGTTCCACCACAAGAAATGACAAGAAGAACTGTATCTATGACTTTCTCTAACATTCATAACTCAAAAACTCCGACCTTGATCACTTTAGCAGATGGTTTTGCTCTGCTGTAGTTGCAATTAAACAGAGTGTGCCAAAATGAAGAGCAAATTACCCATGCTATCTATCCCAGTTAAAAAACCCTGCAGTCTTCCAGTATTCAGTGGGACAATATCCAAGATTCTGCAGCCACAGCCCATTCTGGATTGCCATTATATTTTATGTCAGTCAGTACTTCAGAGAGTCGAAGACCCTTGGCATATGTTCTTAGTTAACAAAATGGAAAATTAAACTTTGTAGCAACCCCCCTGCCACTCCCAAAATAAAAGAAAAATTCTATCTACATCAATGAGCAGGAAGTCTGATCTTCCTGTGCCAGCCAAAAAGTCTGCAATATAAGGACATTTGGCTGAAGAAAGGAATTTAAAATAAGCAAACTAGATTAAATTCACACTCCTGCATTTCAGGTAGTGAGGGATATTTATAAGGAATAAGAATTTTAAAATCACCTCTGATACTGACAAGCATAGGTTTATGACCTTGACAGAGCTATTATGCTTTTTTAAAATGAGTTCATTTTTTGAAAATGTTATCCTCATGGAAGAACTGCTCCTGAGTTTCTTCTACACACTAAAAATACCATTATCTTAAGTATCTACAGAAACAACAATAAAACAGGAACAGGTACCTCAACACCGTTGCATTTTCATTAATTAGTGACTGCCTATAAGAACCTATGGAGCCTGAAAGACAGAACAAGACAACCTAAATATGAGACCCAGTCTTCAGTTCCCAGCTATTAGAACATACTTGCCTCTGGGTTACACCAAGAGGGAAATGCGAGCAGCGTCTGCTCGTTGGTTCCCTGGCATTGCTGAACTGGAAACACCCACATGCAGGAGTTTTTCAAATTAAATGCCTGAAAACTGTAATGAGTAGACTTATAAAAATGATATTTGAGTGTAGGTTGGAATATGAAGAAGATATGTAGATAAACTACCTCACTGGCAAACAAGTAAAAACTTTAACATGTCCAGATGGTAAGGAGTCAATGAAAAGAGGGCATTTATGTCAGAGCTTGTACAATAGGAACAAGAATGCTGATACGGTTTCTTTTTTATATATATAGCTGGGTAAAGAGATTAGAGAACACTGGAACGTTAGCCAAAACAAGTTATCCAGCTGTACTGTGTTTCATCACATATCAATTTTTACTAACAGAAAACCATACAAATTTAATCACTTCTTCATATGGTAATATTTAACATTTTTTCCAAGTTGTTTGAACAAGTTGTTGTTATTGTTTTAAAAGTTCCTTTTCCCCCTCCCTCAAACGTGATGTGTGATAGTGGTGAACACAGGAAAAATATCTATCCCTGGCAAGACTGAAAGTCTCATTTACAGTAGACTCAGTAATAAATGCACTGGCGTCTGTGTCAATTGACTGTCTCAATGAAGAACAGGTCACTATAGGGAACACTACAAGCAGCGTCTACATTTGAACTCCCACATCCTCATCCATGTTTGTAGCATCAGTAGAAATTAAATTACCCTAATAAACCTTTCTGCCTCCTCTCCTCCCCAAGAAACAGGATTTTTTTTCCTGACATCTTAAACCACATGGGTTTCCTCTCTTTTTCTGCAAGGCTATCATATGGCACTTGTATAGCACTTTTAATTATTTGAAAATATATAATAGAGTGGAGACATGGATCCCACTTATATAAATGCCTATTAAAAGGCCATGTATTCTCTCAGTAACCATAAAACATAAAACACCTCTTAAAAGAATATAATTCCTTTGTTTCAAAGCCAAACACATATAATAAGACAGCTTGCTCCTTTTAAGTAAATAAAAATGATTTGTATTAAATAAAATGAAATATTGTATGCACCATATAATTTAACAATAAGACACATCAAAGTGCACATTAGTGCGAGCTTACCCATGCCTCAGAGGTGTTGCAAGCCAAATACTTTAAACCATCCAAGAAACATGTTGTTACAGAAAAGCAAAAACCACAGCGCGTCATAAACTAATGGTCAGATGAGATGCAAAAACCAAGTTCCTAACCGTTTGTGGTCACTAAAATCCCCTGGCACTTACTGTACCCTCAGAATGTTGATTTTGCCCAAACTAGAATGTTTTTAATACACAAGTACCATGCCACCTAGTTTTATTCTTTATGCTTTTTCTTCAGAGAGGCTGCTCAGTGTCGGGCCAGCCCGCTGCAGCCTCGCTGTCTTCTGCCATGGCAGTGGCTGCCCTTCACATGGTTTCAAGAAGTGTCTTGCATGTAAACACATTCATGTGGATCTCTACGTGCTCTCTCAGTTACAGCCCATTAAAACTGGTGAAGCTAATGGGATTTCTTGGAGGTTTCTGATAGTGAAATTCGATCCATAATTTGTAACAGTTTCAAATCCTTCAACTATAACATAAGTATAAATAACATGATTATGTTGTATATGACCCAAAATAAAATGATTCAAAAAACATAATAATTGAGAATACACTAAACCCCTCAATAGAGCACAAAGTATGTTAAGAAACACAGCAAAAATAAGCAACACAGTAAACTTATATATTGTTTGTATCAGTTTTATATGGATTTAAACCGCCCCATTGCATCCACATTCCCCGTTTATGAACTGCCCTGCAGTTTTGACTGTTCTATTTTTAAAATGTTTCAGTGGAAACACTGTACACTCAATCAGAATGCCTACAAAGCTGATGAGTCAGTGCTTTTTGGTAAAACAGAGGAGGCTTCTCTCCAACAGCATTAACAAGCACAGTGTAGTTTAGGTTCTAGTTGTGCCAACTGTCTAGTAGGAGAAAAAAATCCACCATTCTCTAGCAATAGCAGTAAAATTATATTAAGAAATATGCCATGCAGCAAGGAAATGTACTGTAAGGCTATTGATTCACGGTGGCCCTACCACTTGGTATGGGCATGGAGCAGCAGACAGCAAGCCTGCACTGGCACAGCAGGTGTGGAGGAGATGGGAACTCACTCTCTGTCACAACAGTTGCACATTCCACCTGCAAAAGGCTCTTTATGATTCTTGAAAAACTCTTTTTAAACAACAAAACCTTAACTGATAAATTATTAAGTGGAGTTTTTCCAAATAACTGTAACCCCAAAACATTCTACTTTTTTGATCTAAATACTTGCTAGGCTGGTAGGAAACCTGCTGACATGAGAATACCACCCATTCTACTCTATTTTTATAGACACAATGTTGACGCATTTCAAACATTTTGGTACAAATACCCATGTTAACTAATATTGAGGTGTTGGGGTTTTTTTTCATACTGCAACGTCAATGAAAAATGAGAGTGTGCTTATGCTATTTTTTCTTGTTAACTTTAATTAAAAGTATCTGAACTTTCATTGCTACCTTGCAAATTAACCTGCACCTGCTGTTTCCTGTGGCTATAGACTTCACTAACAAAAGTCATATGCTGGTACAGTAACATTTAATAAACACTTTTTAATAACTTGTGTTCTGTCCACAGTATTACTACAGTCAGTTAATGTTACAGCAACATTCTTATGTTGCCTAAAAATTATTAATTTGCATTTGATCAACTCCATGTGTCCTATGAGCCTAATAGCATTGCTAACTGTTTCTGCATGGAGCTGAAGCTCTTCCGAAGCAGATTCACACACATTCAAGAACAAAAGTAAATGTGTATTGAACAAACAGCAGCCAAATCCTCCTTAATTTAGTTGCTCTAGGAGTGCTGGTGAACTATTCACACTGATTGGCATTGTTCAATTTTTAATAAAGGATTTGCTGAAGTGACAGATACTTGTGGAAATAAACTGCCGACAGATTTGCTAAGTTATGTGAGTAATTAAGTATGTAAAGCTACAGATGTTGAACAATAGTGCCTTCCACCAAGATGTATGCCATAATATCAAAAAAATAACCTGGCATCTGGTTTCTTTATTTAAGTACCTTTCTTAGGGTTTGGATCTTAATTTTTTACAGTTGACAGCAATGTTATTTGAGCCAGTCAGTGGCATCTGGCTGCTGAGGGGGGTGAAAAAAAGAAAAAAAAACAAAAAAACAAGGGGGGGGGAAAAAGCAGCTCTGTGCACTTTAATTAATTGTGGAGAGATTACATGGTCTTCCAACCGTGTAGTTTGTCATCAGAGCACATTACAGATTTATATTAGATGTTTCTCCACAGTGTCAAGAATAATTAAAAAGGGATAGGAAATGATGCCAGCTACCAATGCTTTACATCAGTGGTGAAAGTTTTATATTTATTACAGCCAAACAATTTTAAAAGAAGATGTCAATTTTGTAGTTATGCTGTGCAAGGAATAAATATTAGGTGGGTAAAGCAGCCAATACATTTCAGCTGCCTGAATAATGAGAGGTTCATGTTTAATCTATCAGACCTACCAGAATTGGTGTGACATGTCAGAGTTATTAATGAAGCAGCATCCCCTTTTCTCATAAAAATATCCTCTCAATACAATAACTAACATGTTTTTCTTTTCTCACTAAAAGGATCTCTGCCCAACTCTTCCTTCTGATTCATGTAAGAAAAGACATGCCAACTGTACACAAGTTTTTTGCTCAATTAATTTGCAATACCTTTGGTCTTGGGCTGTGCTAATAGTAGAATATTATGTGTACTCAAGCTCTCAATTCACTAATCATAAAGGGCTGTACTTCTCCCTTTTGCACAGACTTCTTTGTACATGTGGATAAGTGAAGCATATGGGTCTTAAAGCAGCTTGCAGTCCAAGGAACAATTGCTACCCAAATAGTTCAAGTCTCATTTCTGTCCTCATACAGACTCATTCACAAATTGCATCTCCCAAGACCCTTCAATACATTTATATTAATTTCATGCAGTTTTATTAATTTTGTTTCTGCTGCTTCAAATATTCTGCAGTAAGAAAGAAGTAACTTCCTTTTGCTATGAAATAGCTTTCAACCTGTAAACTCAAATTGAGATTTTTTTCACATGTCAATGTTAAAATTAATTATTAAAAGCAGGTGTAAATCGATCCCTCTTCCTATTCTGCCATTTTTTCAGAATCACAACAAGAAAATATTCTCAGACAAATTACTACACTTAATAGTAATCAAATCACTAGGCCATCACTGTTGGTTTTACTGAGCCCAAAACAGGAAATAAGCCCTCAGGAATAAAATGGCCAGCTTTCACATTCAGTTCATGTCTTTCAGTTATACTTTAAAAAATAAAAAAAGAAGAATTTACATCCTATATCTACAATACCATTCTATATGTTCAGAGTTCATAAATCAAAGCGTGGGCATGTAGGAAGCTGGAGCATCTCTCCACACCAGGTAGGCAGTGTGCTCCAATAGACAGAGCTCTAGATTGGGGTTCAGAAGATGGTAATGCTTCACCTTGGCACTGCCAGGAACTCCCTGTATGGCCTTGAGTAAGTCTCTCTTTTCTTTATGGTTTGCGACTACAGACGGGACCATTCATTTCATTTAATTTCAGGCACTTAGGCATCTGTTCATCACCATACACAATGTTACTCCAATTAGAGATGGCATTCTTTATGTTATTATATTTCACATAGATTTTAAAAAAGCTTTTTAAAGCAGTTTTTCAGTCTTTAATTGTTCTGACTTAATTTGAGATGTGTAACCATGCAATACATCATTACTGGGTTAAGATATCATGGAACTTTTCTGCTTATTAAAGCTGCTCTGGCATGCTTCATAATTGTTTCCTAGGTAGCAATGGACACTACACCAACTGGGTTTGTTTGGTTTTGTTTTCTGCTGAGTGATTACTTCATTTACCATAGAAAACATGGCAATGACCATTCCATAATCCTTCATATCTATAATAAGTCTATTTGGAAACAGTAGCCTGTGCACAATTTGTTTGCTAAGAGAATGTTCTCTAAACATTGTAAAGCTTCACAATGGGAATTTATATTTACTGCTGTCTTCTAAGCACATTTTAAAATTCAGTTTGTCCTGTAAATTTCTAAAAACTAGGGGGAAATTACCTGTCTAAATGCCCTTTCTCTCTTTTTCATCTGACCCCAGTAGCAACTGCCACAACCATACACAGAAGAAACGCCTAAGAGAGGCAGCACTAGTCAGGTGAGTGAGATCTCTTTCTCTGTTTTTCTTCCCTGGCATTCCCTTCTCCCTAGGAGCTGAGGAAGCTTTCTGGGCAAAGTCAGGTAATGGCTGTGGGGAATTCACAAGAGACCTACTCTGATTATTTTTAGGTTGATAAGATATTTGATTTGATTGGAAGAGAGAAGGGAAGAAACTGTTAGCTTTCTTATCAAATAGGATCAGATTTATTTTAAGATTAACCTGCACTGAGCACTGAGAGCAAGATACAGTAAATAAAATATGAACACAAAAAAAGGAGGAGAAAATTGTTCACAGCTACATACTGCATTTTACTCAGCTGATGTCTTGCAAGTGCCAGTCAAAACAAAAAAGTTTCAGCTTCTCTCAGATTTCTGTGTACAAGTGCATGTGCAACTGACAATTCAAAGACTTTTCAGTCTTCAGAGAACTTATATATATTCCAATGAATCTGAGAAGTGCTAAAGAGGCAAAGAGACATCTTCCCTTGTGCCCAAACTCAAATGTCCTTTTATTTCAAAATTAAAAATTGGTTGTCTAAAGTCAGTTCAGTTTCTTCATCATAAAAGATCTCTTGATGCGAACCCACTGCTAAGGGGAAGAGATCAGCTGTTCAGCCCATGGTGTCAGATATGACCCAGGGACTCAAATATCATTAATGTCCCTGGGAAAATAATCTCCCCACCACGTTACTTTGTCCTCTGAACTACTTTTCTCCTCCTTCTCTCTACAGTTCAGTGACAGGTAGACAGGAAGAGCCATTAGCAGAGATACGGCTGGTACAGTAGCTACAGCATACTTTGATGATCTGCTTTGATCATCTTGCATCATATTAATTAGAAAAATTTTACCCCTCCCATTCTGTAGAGGGTGGATATCTCCTTTAAAAATCCCCTTCTCTGATTACTATCAATGCTGCAGAATTCATAGCTTGCAACGTAGCCTTCGGATCCAACACACCCAGAGGTGACAATGTTCAAATCTGATGTTTCGGTTGCATCAATATACAACTGCTTTATGGTCAGATCGATCCACTGATTAACAATATTTTATTATTGACTTGAAATTTGGCCCATGCAGAACACAAGCAAGTTATTAATATTTGTTCTGGTTTATCCTACCCTAATCAACATAGTAATACCTGGCCTTATCTTTTCCCCCTCTGCTTTTGTAAGGAGTAGGATATACAAGAAAATAATCACACCTCCTAGTCTGGTTCTTTACATTCTACATAATAACATTAAGAACTATTCCACTTCCACCCAACGCTGTTCATACATCTAGGGGCTGCAAAGGCAACTAGCCCACTTTAAACCATAAAAACCAATCATGACGTAAAACTTCTCCACTTTGGAGGGGATTTTGAGGATGGGATGTTGGCTGCAGAAGCTGAGAAACATTCCCAAGCCAAACACTTACTTTAAAAGATGATATTAGAATCCCAACAGGGTTGTCCAGAGTCAAAGTCCCAAGATACTTTGTGACTCATGCAACCAAGTGATCATAAATATTAGTAAGTGGGGGGTAAGGAAACAAATTAACTCTGCTTTCTTTTACATTTGTATGTTCATGTAACAGACACATTCATTTACAAAAATATTTACTGCTTACTTTAGACCGAAAAAGGTCTAAATCAATGCGGTTGACATTTTTAGTCAAATGAAACAAAACAATAAAAGTATTTTAATCATAATTAAACTCATTCATGGAACTTGCAAAAAAAGTAATGCTTCTTAAGCAAAAGCCTTACATCAGAAACAAAAAAGCTCTGTCACTGAGATGCTTCCCAGGAGCTAAAAATGTCAATGGGCTGGCTAGTATTGCTGTGTGCACCAAGTTTCTCAAAGCTCAGACAAATCCACTGGACTTGGAGAAGAGTATTTTTCAGGTCTCTTTCAACAAATGGTTATTATAACAAACAAAGTGAAATGCATTTTTAAGAATGATAGTGTACTGTATATTATCAGACTTCATCAAGATTTTATGTTCTTGATAACACACATTTTTCCTAGAAAAGAGTTAACCCTGCATGTCTTACCACTGCGTGATAATGCTAATACCAATACTTATTATGACTCACAATTATGAGATATTTTACACTCTGCAACTGTGATTACAAATACTCTTCTACTAAAGAAACAGCCCCCACTGCCATTCACTGGTTGGTACCACTCTCAGTTTCGCAGGGTCTGTCAGGCTACACCAGCTGCTAAGGTGGCACAGACCAGAATAAATATCTGAAAGAAGGACAAACCCATATTGGTCTGACTCTGGCTCCTGACTGAAGCACAGCCAGTACTGGCAGTATCAAATTGGTACCAGTGGCTTCAGCCACAGCCAACCACTCCTGTGTCTGGACTAGCTTAGTGCTGCCATTTCAGATAAGCCCCCATCTTGAGGGCAACAACTCCACTGAATGCCTCTGTGCCAACGGCACCTCGAATTAAAATCCCAGAGTGCCCAGCACTTACTTACCTAGACACAGGAGCTGGGCAGTGGAAGCAAAAACTTCGAGGAGATCTTTTCAAAAGACAGCATCTCTGGTTTCAGAGCAATATACCCGTGAAATGGCACGACTTGCAACTGCAACTGTCCCTTTTCCCTGGCTATGCTAACACCACCAGGCACCTCTGCTTCCAGAGAAAAAACATCAGCTGCCAAGTCATACAGGTGAATTTTAGATTAATACACCTTGCTACAGCTGCTTTTATGTGCATTCAGGGGTATAGCCTTGGGCAGCTGTCTTTTTGAAAGTTAGATTAATCCAAAAATAGCAAGAGAAAGGAAATAAAGAAGTCTAACTAGCATCTGTTCAGGACTGTTAGCACAGAGAAGTGAAATAAGGAAACTACCTAGGTTAACATGGAAGAGGAAGACTATTACCTCTTTCTTTCCCTCAAATACTAGGAAGCATTTCTTATGGATATCCCCACAATATGCATATGCCTAGCTACAAAGATATGTAGACAGATAAGCGTAAAGCATTTTAACATGTTAGATTTATTTATTTATTCAAAGCCCATTAGAGTTACCACAATAATTTCTGTTTACTGCCAATGAAAGCAAGATTGGATCTTAATATTATAGTCATATTTTTCTTTGAAGTAACAGCATCCATTCTTCTAGTCAAAGTCCAATTTCTTCACTAACTCGAATCTTATTCATTCACAATAGAAAATAATCTTGAGTTTAGGTATATGCAGCTGAAGTTAAAATGAAATGGCCTAAAAAGTCTCTTTAGGAGAAATCATAAGCAGCATACAAGTGATGCTGTAAAACTACAGATTTTTTTTGGAAAAAAAATGGAAAGTGTTCTTTTTTTTTAAGCTGCCAAATAAAACAGTGACATTTCTGGATATTATCTTGTGTACCTCTCATCAAAATCAATGGAAAGACTTCAGTGGCAGTTGACTTGGATGCTTACTGTCTTTTGTATCCATATTTTTAAAAATAATTTTATTTCTTTAAAAGGCCACGGTGTTCTGTACCACAGGTGCCAATGCTCTAGTGGTATGCTAGCTGATCCAACATATGTCAAGAGTTTTCTAAAGTACTTTGGGATCCTTGGGGATAAAAGGTGCTACATAAATGTAAGATGTATATTTTTAAATAATAAAATTGTGTCTCACTTATATCCCAGGATCATACAGTTGTCTGCAGACTGAACAAGAATCTGCGTTTTTTTTTCTTGTGAATACCTTTTCAATTTGCCTCCTTGTGGGAGACACACTAAAAAAGAAATCTTAGAAAAAAAACCCAAAAAACCACAAACCAAAAATAAAAACAAAAAAACACACCATATATACCATATATTTAGATTTCAGGCTGAAAACCCGACAGACCTTTTACTATAAGACCCATAGTAAATCCTGGTCTAGACATTTATGAAAAAATGCACAGATAAAAAGGTAAATGTTAATTATGCACTATGATGTTTAAAGAGTTTTATGCTGGATTCTACAATATGCACAAGCACTTCAGAAATAAACAGCTTTATATTTTATTCCTTGATTTCAAACAGTCTAAACATTTTAGCGTTTTATGTGCCTTCATGCTCACAGCCTTTGCAGTACAACTTTTGACCTTTCAGCACTCAAAAGTGGGGCTGAGATAACTAAAATCTGGGAAAGGTAGTAAAACATGGAGCACTTAATAAATTAAAGACTTGGAAAATTGTGGTAATAAGTCCTTTGGGGTAAGTCTCTCTTAAAGCAGTAGCTCTGTTTTAACGCTACTGGAACAATTCTTGTTTTGACTTGTGTTATGGAGCTTCACCTACTGGATACAGATATGAAATGAGTTTCTGTTAAGATGACATTATTTTGTTTCAATGAGTTTCTGGCTTATTTCATTATGTCCTTTGATCTTTGTCTAAATAAAAAGACAACAGTTGTAGTCCCATGTATGCAGAAAAAACAAGTTACTCCTTGCATCAAATGCTTTCATTCTTAAACATGAGGTTTGGGGTAGAAGACTAGGTGAATTAGTTGACTAAAATGAAAATTAACTTTGGCAAAGAGTCTTCTGGGATTCCTTGTTTGTGCAAAGCTGTATATGAACAGGAACCACAATTACTGCCTGGATCTCACCCATGCTCCTTTGTAAAACTGAGTGCTAGAAAGAAGATGGTCCTCACAGAAGGAAAGAACAACCAGCCACCATCTGGGTCCAGATGATGGAACTATCATGGTAATAAGAGGCAGAAATGGTAAGGAATGCTTCACCTTAAAAGAACGTTTGCATGAAGCCCTTAAGGAATTGTAAGTTGTGATAAAGGTAGATTGGTCTTTCATGAAAATTTGTTAATGGAGAGATGGTGCTCATGTGCCTGCACAAACTCTGGGGAATTCTGTTCTAAGCTACAAAACTTGAGACTAAGTGAACCACAGGAAACCTGAACTATAAGTTAGGTCTCTGACAACTACAAAAGGGAAGGCAAGATATGTAGAACTGGGAAAAACACACAACTATCAAGCTCCAAAACTGAAGCCATGAGAACATGCAACTAATGAAGGAGTTCTAGTTACTGCCTACAAATCTGCAATGAGAAAAATGGATAAGCAACCAGCAATTCTGCAACACATGAAAATCAGAAATTCATAACTGTTAAAGAACTGTTAAAAATAGTCCCAGGTGACTGTCTAGTTTACCCTCCTGCACTGGGGCAGTACTGATCTAATTATCAGTGTTCATGTTCTCAAAACAACTGATGTGAAAACATGCTAAAGGTGTCAGTTGACAAATGATAGCAAACATAGATCAAAATGAAGCAAGCAAATTGGCAGGAAAAATGAGTGACTGAATTGCCTGAGGGATCACACAGGTGTTATATATATGACCACGTGAACAGAAACGCATACAAGTATTCATACAGAGCATCCTTTTTACCAAGAAAATTTATCTCCTCACCATTATAAAACTGTCAATTGAAATACATTTATTAGTACTCCAAAAATAAAAGCAAAACAAAACATTACTCATTGCTATTTATTAGTTTGATACGTTAACTAGCAGAAGGGAAAAAATGCAGATGTATTAAGTATGTGGAGGTAGCCTACTCTTAATATCTCTAGCAAATCTTTGATCTATGTTAATCTCATGTTATTGTAGTAAGCATGCAGGACCATCACTCATCTCACATATGAGCAAAGCACTCTTGCATGTCATGCCAGATTTTATCAAGAAGAAAATGAAGCCAGAGGTGGCTGTCAAGGCAGCAGGGTTTTGAGTGAGTGGAGAACCTCAGAATTGGATTTTCAACGTGCGGACTTTGATGGAGGAAGCAAGCAAATTTAATCAAGCACTTGACATTCACAGTACTTCATTGATCATCAAAAAGCTTTCCTCATCTAAATATGTGTATAAAAATTTTGCCCAGTTTACCAGGTAGAGGGAACTTGCAAAGTATTCAACAATAGTTCAGTGCTCAAATGAAACAACAGAGCAGTTTGATATTGCAAAGGATGCCCTTTCATTATTCCTTTTAAATGTTATGGAGAGATGGGATTTGAGCACAGCAGTAAATGCAGGGCACAAGACTGTTGACAGGATATTAGAAGGAATCCTGTGGTGGCAAAGTCAATGTAATTCTCATCACTCCACAGAAACAGGCCTATGGTATTTTATGATCAGTGAGTACAAATAATATTCACTTTGGCTTTTAGCAAAGTAGTGACTGGCAAAAATACAAAAAAACCTTTTTAAAACAGAAGTAATAAAAAGGTGGTGTGGGGTTGTGTTGGTTTTTTTTTTTGCCAGGCTATGCTAAAAACCCAAAAAGATAAAATTAGAAGTATATTTTTCTTTGTACTTGAGTATCACTTTTTTATTTTTATTTTTCACTAGTCAGTGTTGCATTACAGAATGGCACAAAAAAGTTCTCTCTGACATGTGGTAGATACTGACAGCATTTCACTTGTGATGAAGTTAACCAAGAAAGTATCTCATTGCTCATTATTGAGGAATTACTGTCCCTCTGTATGAAATAGATTCAATACAGATTGGATGAGAGTTAGGCTCTGACTCAGTTCCCCTCTTGATACTCTTGAGTGGTTAATGCTAATGGCATCCTTACTCCATAGCAATTTTCAAGAAGTATTTGCACTAGGACTTCAGAAAGCATCTGTGCAGGCATGCTGGAAGTTACTGGGCCTCTGAGCTCATAGACAACAGCAGAAAAGCAACTATAGCGTGGCTGCACAGACCTAGCACTATGATTGCTTATTTAACCTTCAGTGAATACAAATATTTATACCACGGTCTTCTGAGCTCATCACTAAATGACAGTCTATTTCCTATTCCATCTTGTTGTTACCAAAATACTAGTACTGTGCTAAACTGCTTCATAGCCAGACCACTAAAGGCCTTTGGACACCAATTTCTGCTATATAAAATGTTACACCTGCACATTTTTGTTTTCTGAGCTTAGGGGTGAATATCTAGATGAGAACTGGTACTTTTTGCCTGTTCTTTAACCAAACTATTTCACATTTTCAAATTATTAAGACAGAAACTGTACACAGGCAGAAGAGTTTCCATCCTGCTGGTAATGGCTTCAACAGAATTTACATGATACATAATTCTGGTGGTAGACTGCTGCACAAGAACAAGCATCACCTATGGAGGACAGTTCACAACAGACTTCTCATCACACTAACATGCTAGTTGATCTAAAAAAATCTGAAGTACCATAAAATTAGCATGACAGAAAGGATATACACTGAGCTGATAACTGAACTAGAGTTCTACACATACATTGTGTTCATACTACTGACATATACCCTGAAATTAAACAGGAATAAAGGATATATTCAGCCATTGAGGCCTGAAGGTTTGTATTTCTTCTTCTATAGAGACAAGACTCCACCCATGCTAAAAAAAGAGATACATCAATTCTCTCATTTTCCCACACTAATGCATTATTGACTACAATGTACCAAACTTGCACTTGCAGTCTAACCCACTATTACAGCACCTTGTATCAGTACTTTAAACATTGCTTAACAAGAAAAATATGTCAATACACAATGAAAGCTTTCATTTATGCTTTCAAATTGAGCAAACTGCTGCAAGCTATGTTGTAAATTACCCCCAAGAATGTTTAACTGGGCAAAATAGAGAACAAATTTTAGTGACATCAGACGTGACTGGATTCATAATTAGCAACACTTAACAATATATTAAGTTTATCTCCTTTCTATTCCAGTGACCCTTTCAGTTCTGAGCAATGTTTGTATATGCTACCTTAAATCACATCTCAGATTTGTCCACAACCTCTGAGTACTTTTGTCAGTTGTGAAAATTACAAAGAGAACTCTGGTTCAAAAATGTTTTGGTAATGTGTTCAGGAGAGGTGGGAGTTGCCTGATCTCAGCTTCATTCCAGTCTCTCTTGAAACTGAAAAAGAACTACAATTAGTATCTATGTAGAAGTCCATTGCTGTAATAACTGATGCTACTGACTGGTGGGGCCATGCCAAACTGATCAAAACCAAGTACTAATGCCAAGTTAGCACTCTGCCTAAAGCAACTGTCAAGTAATGATAGATTAGACAAATCTGATTGCTCTATCAAAACATTCATCTCAAATCTTGATTAGTAAACCTATTGAATTATGATTAATTCACATGAGTGCTGCTGACAGATATGGTACTTTATCTGACAATGTGTAGTAGTTGCTTTGCCTGAAGCAAAAAAGCTCTGAAGTTGATGGTAAAATAAAAAGTATCAACTACAAGGCACCAAGAAGGATAACAACGCTACACACACCTTTTCATTTAACAAAAGCCAA
Source organism: Hemiprocne comata (assembly GCA_020745705.1). Lineage (NCBI taxonomy): Eukaryota > Metazoa > Chordata > Aves > Apodiformes > Apodidae > Hemiprocne > Hemiprocne comata. Next base: position 5,209,746 of record CM036598.1, read on the forward strand.
TCTATGAGAAACTAACTTCTGTCCCAGAAACACAGGAAATGGAGGAGAAGGTCCAGGAAATCACAGAAGTAAATGGTGGGAGAGGTGGTGGAATTGCCAGAGTGAAAGCACAAAGCTGAAAGCTGCATGAGGTGCGCTGTAGGGAATTTTAGGGCATCTAGGACAAACGAGGAAGTCCAAATATCCCTGTCTTTAAGGAATAATCCAATTGCAAAAATTATGGCATGTGGCTTCCACTTATTGCATCATCTTGGTTTTACTGTCTGGTGTAGGAGTGATACACTACAGAACATAACACTTGTGTGAGTTGTGATGTCAGCCACTTTGTATTTCCAGTGAATGAAACAAGTGGCTAAAAACTGAAAGTTGTCTTGAATATGTTTCACCAGGCGAAGGGCCTTGCTTCAGTGTTACTAAAGTGATATTAAAGGACTATCTTGCATTTTTTATAATTTGTCATAAAACAAAATTCAATAATAAATAAAACAAATCAATGTTTCTTCAGCTTTTAGTATAATCTACAACAATGGCATTTTTACAACATTCCAATGCCACCTCTGCACGCTCACTATGAATTTGTCCCAGACAGTGTATCATATGAGACCTTCCTTTACAAGGTAAAGTGAAAACCTACTGTTTTAAACTCCATTTTGCTGTCCTGATACTGCCTGTGTAGATGGGTAGATCACGAGAAAGCTCCCCATTCCTGGAATTTGCAGCACAGTCACTAAAAAATAGGTATTGTATAATTTGGCTCCGACTTAATGAAGAATCCACCTTCTCCAAGTCACTTGTTAGCTTATCCTGGCCTAATAATTTTACAAAACCCCTAATGCAGTATAATTATGTTTCTCCCCAGCCAGTATTAACCTTTCTGTGACTCTTTTTTCTTTCTTCTCTCTCACACATATTTATTTATTTTACCTAGCCACTGTTAATCAATGTGAACTGCAGATGGGGTCAAGGAATGCTACTTCCTCCTTTGATAGCCTCCAATGCTTTCACTCCTGGGGATAAAAATGCTTTAAATGGAGTTATATTCTAGGAAAATCAATATATGATTACTGCAAAGATTTGTATCGATTGCCCTGTTGCATTGCAAAAAGGCTAAAGAAAAATTGCATGGCACATTCCCTTCATTTTCTACTTCACAGAACTTGCTGGAAATATTTTGAGCAAGTAAGAAGTGTTGGAACTTTATTTAATAACCTGAACTTTTCTTTGTTTAATCCTGCTACTTGTATGCTTACTTTGAAAAAAAAATAAATCACCATGAACATCTCTTTTATAACGCCTGACATCAGAGAGCTACTCACAATCCTGGAAAACAAATGCACTGCAGCCAACATTTAGCTCTCAGTAAGTTCCTTAGTTTTACAAATTTCACAGGAACAAACCAAAACCAAACCAGAACTCTTATTTTCATTTTCATTATTTTACCAGAATTGTTCATGCTTCTTCCTAGCACAGACACCACACTAAGTACTCAAGTTGGATCTTGTTTTCACAGACGCCAGTGGTGGAGGACCTGGGTTTCCTGGCCTGGTTTCATTTCTCTCAATGTAACCAGATCTAGACTTGTTCTCCCCATAAAAGTCATAAGAACTGTAAAATTATTTCTCCAAAATAAAATAAATTCTCCAACAGAACCAGATTCTCACTCTTTTCTTCCCTGCTCCCTTAAATTAGGTTCCAGTTTGAAGAAGATCATATTAAAATTCTGTACAGGAATCTCCATTTTTAAAAAAAATGCATCCTTATTTTGCAAGAATCACAGAATCATAAAGAATCTTAGGGGTTGGAAGGGACCTTGAAAGATCATCCAGCTCAATGGCCTAAATGCTTTTGGCAGGTTTTTTTCAGATAATAGTTTCTGTAAACTAGATGTTTATTGTATCACCTATTTTTTATTTACATTACATGGCATGCTATTCAAATATCAGACTGTTGGTTGTACTATTTGAAAGAATAACTTTAAAATTTTAAATAAAGCAACAATGGAAGGACTGACAGAATAATGTTTGTATTAACTAAAACAAAATACAAATATGAAACTATATTTTTTAAGGTACTGAACTTGTACAAAAATGTGCAAGTATTTCCCTGAATGCACACACATTCCTTGAATGTTGCAAAGAAATAATATTAACTTAGAACTTTCAACTATCTAAACTTACTACTTTTATTTCCAAACCACACTTGTAAATTAGTTAATCTACTTTTAGCACTCTAATATTTTCAAAGGAGTTGTAGTCAAATCCCTCCTGATTACAAAATGCACATCGTCCAAGACCTGATTATTTTCACATGTTCAAGGGATTCAAGTGTGGTCTCAGTCATTTAAAACACATTTTTTACTGTGACTCTGTTAAGAAATAAGGAAATAATGTTAAAAATAAAGTTATTTTTCCAAATGTGTTGATGAATGAGAAGTTCCTAAGATTCTTACTCCCTTCTCCAGTTTTATATATCAGTGGCTTTGCAGTTTTATTAATATTTCTTTTTGTACAAAGATCTCTTAAAAACTTTTCTTAATCTAGTCCTCTTTCCTAGGAGTAGGTCATCCTGCACGTGTGTTTTATGACCTTTTTCTGTAAGTCTTCAATTTAACCTTTCTTAAGTCTTCTGCTTTCTGTTCCTCTCCTTATCCCTAATATATTTCAGTTTTTTTAAGAAGTCCTGAGGATATTATATGGGCCCCTTCTATTACTAACATTTTTCTATTTCAGGAATACTGTAAAATATTTCAAGTTCAATTACAGTAAAAGGTATTTCATTACAGTAACTGGTAGAATTCCTCAGGCTTTTCTCATTTGTTCATTTTCATTATGAATAAATTCCTCACAGTAGGCTTCTTTTGTTAATTCTTTGCAACTTCTCTGTAGTAGGTGCTAAGCATACTACAAATTAATGCTAAACATACTCATTAACTGAAAAAGTGACATAATTTACATAAACAAAGGTATTACTAAACCACATCCAATTAATGAGACTAATATTCAGAAATTTTTCTTGCACAGATATACATGTGTAGAAACAAAAAAAATCTGTTTCAGGCAGGGAGCTACTAACAGCTCAATAATGTGGATGTCTGGCCATTTAACTGCTCTGCTGGGAGAAGATAAAGACTAGGAATAAGGTTTGTTGCCAGATTATGATTTATGTTAATTAGTGGGTGAACAGAGGGTCCCAAGTAGTCTATTTGTATAACAGCACTTTTGACATTTCTCAAAGAATGTCTGGAGAAAAAGATAGGCACACCTTTTAATGGAATGTATAGATAAGCAGAGTAAATATATACATGGTACTTGACCTCCTGTGAAAACTCGTCTCCTTTAATGAGATTGTTAAATGGAAGGTGTTAATTGCTAGAGTTTTTAAAAAATCTGAACCCATCCTTTCTCCTGCAGGACAATCTTACTCCACACCAGGCTGAGCCACTGGTGCCCAGCCTCACGCTCGGCGACAGTATCGCTCGTGTTACGGGAAGGGAGGGGAAGCCAGGCGCTTCCCAGCCACATCTCCACACTGCCCCATGCAAGGGTTGACAAGGCTCCTTGTCCCACACTGTGAACCTCGGGCACTTGGCACAACAGCTCACAATCCCCTTCATCCGGGTTTAGAGACAGTTTTTGCTAAAACAAATGGAAAACGATACACAACATTTCTAAACTGAGTTTCTCAAATTACCTTTCCTACCAATCTATGTCAGATATAGTACAGTGTTTTACAGGAGAAAAGTCAATACCAGCAAAAAGAGAAGTTTTTTTAATCTTCTGTATCATTCTAAAAATTACAGCCAAGCATTTACCATAAAATTTAAGAGCCTGCTACTAAATATTGCTAGTTTACCTCCACATTAAAACATCAATAATAAAATAATTTAAGATTGTACTTTTTGATAGGATAAATCTTTACTGAAGCCTGAAGTAAAACTCTGGCTGAAGAACACGGGTATCTTGTATGAGAGAGATGAAGTTTAGTAAAACTGGACCTCCTTGAGCAGACACAAGTAAAGATCCATGCCATGTATCTAATGAGTTTGTTGGTTCCGAAATGCACATTCTCACCCACCCAGCAAAAATAGTGTCATAAGGAACAACAATAGCCTCAGCCCTGCTTTTCAGCTACTCCCAAAACTCCTGTAGGAATCAATCATCAGCTAGTATAAAATGTCTTTGTTCCACTGAATTGGGTAGAACTACAGTAGTTCACATACTAGGTAGGCATCTGCCCAAGATTTATATAGGAAAAATTCACCTCTCTCACAAGGATAAAATGTTTATGAAAAAGCATAATGGTACTGAAAGGAAGAATGAGACTCCTTTCTCTGCTGGATGGAACTTCTGATTGATGTCTGGATATGTAAGGTGACAGAATGAAGCAAAACCTCCTCCCCAATCCCCTTCCCCCCAGATATTTTCCCCATTCTAAAAAATGTAGCAATTATTCAGTTAGGCAAATCTAACTATCTTATAATTGGGAGATTTTCATACTTTGGACAAGTAACTACCCCGAAAGGCAGCATTTTCACCTTGTATTTTCAAACTGTACTGATGGTCACCCACAAATAGGCAGTCAATCCCACAGCAGCAAAGTGTTTAGATCATGACTCTGCAGAATTAAGGGACTTCTCCATCGTTTGATAGACACCAAGGACTGACCACAATGCTGAGAAAATGGTAAGACCTGTTTATGTAAATGTGATGTATCCCACATAACAGAAGCCCGCGGTATGCAGAATATCTTCCAGACATTGGGGCACCATGAAGTGCTCAGTGAAAGTAAGATTATCATCTCTACTAGAAGGGGTGTTAGGCTTTCAGAAAATAAAGTTTCATTTTAATTAAACCCAATTAAAGACATAGCTCAAAATCTACGGTCATTATAACCAGGCAACCTTGCAAGATACCCTGGGCACTAGTAAACAATTCCAGAAAAAAGCCCAAGATTTAAGAAGTCCAATAATATGTTTGTATTAATATAAACAGATATACACACACAGACTCATTTTAGTACTGTCTCATAAAAGGATTGAGCTAAAATTGAATATAGACTCCAATACACAGAAATCTAGACCTCATTTACTCTATACACACATAATTGCTATTCTTGTGTAATCTAGGAGTAAAAATCTGGTTTTGTTGCATTCAGAGATAATTTCTTCAATGTACAAAATGGTATAGTTTATGAAATAAACACAAACTGAGATATAGTGGCATACATTTGTTTTCTTTACAAGTACTAATGCAATATTTCTCTAAGGCTTACTACATTAGCATTTCTCTCCATATTCCAAATGCCTTTGAACTTTCTGAAAAGCTACATCTGTTAGCTCCCTTGTATACAACCGAAACTTACCAAGTGAATTAACTTTTAATATAAATTGCTTTGTTCACCATTAAGATTGATGCTGGACACACTGTACTGTAAGTTGCAAACTGCAATTACAATTCGCTGCAATTATCTCTGGTTGTTAATAGCACAAGATAGCATGTCACTTTCTACCAAGTGTATAATTTATCTTTCTTTTTTTTTTTTCCCTTCATGAACTCTTGTGGTATTCCAAATGTATAATCTTGTTGTATTTATTTCCCAGTGGTCCAACAAAATGCACAGCAAGTGCTGACTAGAACAAACTAAAAGGCAGTGCTATTGACAAGCCGTCACTTGAGCAGTAATGAACACTCTGCCTCTACTTTCACCTCACCAAACTAACAGCTTTAATTTATGATAAAGCAAACGAGAGACAACCTCCAGTTTTATTATACCCTCAGTGCTGTTTCAAATAAAGTAATTAGAAGGTCAAGAGGCAGGTCTAGAAAGCCAAATACAAATGCAAGCCCTCTGCACTGACATTTTTAAAAAATCTTGACTGTTCAAAGAGTGTTTTATCCATCCCTCTTCTGCAGAGCAGTGCAAGGCAGTTTTTACCACCGTAACCAATCTGAAACAGTGTGGTTCAATTCTTTGCTGAGTAATTCAGCCCATATGTTTAGAGAGATACCTAGCAGACAATGTCCTTTCCCCAGGCCTCTTAAATTAAAGAAAGGTACAGGTGAGTTTTAAAAACATGTTTTTCCAACATAAACTTTCACATAGAAGTAGGTTTTTTTTTTTTTTCCTTTTTAGGAGTACAAGAAATTTCACAGGATACCATTTAAAAAAAGAGTGAAATATTTGAAGACAACAACTAAGACAAAAAACAACTATGTTAAAAAGGTAAGCTTAAATTCTCTAAAAGCTTATTTATAACTTGACAAAAACTACTCCTAGAACTGCTGAAGAACTAGTTTTTCTTGAATGTTTGGACCAGCTGGAATAAAAGCACATAACTATACTAGGTCTTTGGAGTATTTTTATATAAATATTTACTACTAGAGAGATATGATTATGCTAATGCAGCATGTCTCCATTTTCATCATATGATATGATCTTGAATTTAAATTTCAGCCAAAAGTATCTCATAACACCTTAGAAGCTAGTAAAATTTGCTCCTCTGCTAGGTACAATAAAACCCATACAATTAGGCATTCTTATTAGGCAACCATATGTCTTAAGCTACATCAAAGGATATTCCAATGTATTACTACAGTTCTATGTTGATTGGAAAACTACTTCCCATTAAGAAACTGTTTTTGTTGAGCCTTTGATGAGTTGTCTTAGACTAGCTTCAGAATTTAAGATAAATCACTGAACTCCAGCCAGGTCTGAATAAAAGACAGCAGCTGTTTAACTCAGATCAACAGTTTAGGAAAGATAAATCAGAGTACAAATGAAGTAGTCCAGGGAACTGAGTCAGGATACGGCTCTCTGCATGACCCTTTGGACAAAGACCCTGCTCTTCACTAGAGTGCTTGTGGAATACATGTGAGCAATTTCCACAATACCTCAAAGACAGAACTCTATCTCATCCAAAACACTCTTGTCCCACAAATGTCCTAGGATTAATACAAATACCACCTCTGCACTGAAACCACGTCAGGAGCAGAAAGAAGAGTTCTGCCTGCAGACTCATGCCACACACCAGCTCAGCACCAAGTTTTTCTGCAATGCATTCTTGCAGAACTAGCAAATCAGCTTATTCATGTTTCCTTAGCTAAATACCATGGTGAAATGCATACACAGAGGTTTATCTGACTGCATCCAGAAATACAGTTTTTAACTACTAGCATTATTCCTATTGTAGCATAGACATTAGATGAGCTTAACATACACAACAAAAATTGCACCTGAAAGGAAATTGAGACAAAGGTCTCACTAGCATATGCATAAGGAAACACCAAAACTTTTCAAACATTTGTGCATCAGGGGAGCTTTTAGCCTTTAGTATACATTATATTTTCGTAAGCATGTCCTACATACTTGATAGTTTTTTAATTAAGTTTCTGTTGTATAATTTTTCTCAAAGTAATTCTTGCTCTATCATGGCACATTCACATAACAAGTGCAATTATATTTAATTACTTAAGTGGTGTAAATGTTATATAATTAGAACATGCAGTTATGCTGTGAAGGTCCTCGTGGAACTGAAGAAACCTCAGAAGATACTGTACACATACACAAGATAATTAACATGACTCAGCGACCTCCACTTCAGTTTTTACAGACAATACAAAAGGAATTGTTTCAGAGATTTTTCTTAAAAAAGCTCTTCAAATGACAATTCTTTATACAAACATTGTAAGTAGCTTCCACCCTCCGTAGTTGCTAAGAGTGACTGAAATGTTTGTAGAGCTGACAGGGACAGGAAAGTCTGAGGGGCTACAGTGGAAGCAGAGATAGTGTTGGGTGGACATTCTGGTGAATGAGGACTTCCTGCTCTTTGCACATCTTAATTACCACTCCTTCATAACTGATGCAGTTATGTGTTACTTGCTCTGAATTGAATGATTTGGTCGAAATGTTCCAATGTGCATAATCTGTTTTCTCACAGATTATTCAATTACATACCAACAACTAACATCACACCAGTGCAACAGTAATGAGAAACACTTTGAAGTTTTATCCTGGCTTCTGAGAAAAGTCTGAAGCTATTTTAATTCAGACTTAAGCCTTTCAGTCAATAGCTCGTGACTCCACTGTTCTTCCCTGACAATGGTCTGCAGGGTCTATTTCCTCAAACTGGTGTTTACTCTATGAGGTTAAATGTCTTTTTCTCCATGCTGTATTCTCCCACCTAACATTTTCCATCACATATATAGTAAACCTGCTTTCTTCCTACTTCACAGGTCAACAGCACCTGCAAAGATCACTTTGTCATCTTTTCTCACAAGAAATTCCAACTCTCAAACTTCCACTTTTGGTACACCCTCAGGGTAAATAAATCTTTTATTAAGATGCAGCTGAAACTGATGGCTGCCCCTTTGCCTGCTTCCATCTTAGGTTTACTATCTCCCTAATTCAAACGGGTCTTACACCAAATGGTGAATACCAAAGGTCTGTAAACCTTGCATGGAAGCTTAAAAAATAAATACAAAATATAAACACCAGTTCAGAACGCAGTAAAGAAACATTGGATGTCTCTATTGCTCAGTTTATTTTTAGATTGACATAGTTGATGTCTATGAGTAGCAGGTAAAAAGTAACTGAAATTGTGACCTTTGACAGGTGGCAGCAGGTAAAGTGTGTGTGAGAATATATAAAACTGAACCTTTGAGTTAAATATATTAGGAACTCTTCTTTGCAGTATAACTGCTGAAATGCCATCCAAACTTGTAAGATTAAAATCAGATAACATTCAGTATTAAGCATTTCTTTAGCATTTAAGCATTTGTTTGATGGGTTCTCAAATTTATGACCTTTTGAAAAATGGAGCTTGCAAGGATCATTATAAGATATGGGGTTTTTTTAAATAATTCATTCCTTGATTCAGATGCAGCCATTGCAAAACACAACTGCAGTTATCTTCAAGCTACTGTTCAAAGGTTGTTAAGCAGTAGAGGAAGTATTGAGGATATAAGGAAATCTGTGAATCAGTGAAAGATGTTGGTATGCAACAGTGAAGATATACCAGCTGGTCTCCTGCTTCAGCTGGTTACCAGAGGGCCAGGAAGAAATCAGTCTCAGACATCAGTTGAAAGAACACCTGGACATTAACCTGGGGCACCAATCCCCTTATGAACAAGCTAATCTTTGTTTCCTCACCAATACTTCTAGAAACTAAATAATTACTATTTATATATATATATTTATATATATATTTGCTCCCAGGTATCCTTAAATCACTAACTTCAGTAAAGAAAAAAATATAGTATTTATGAAAAGGTTAGGGGAAAACAAAACCAGGTTTTGCTCTAACTTGGAGATACAAGTGAAACAAACTGCAGAAACATCTCTGTCTGCCTTGGCAAAGGAATGCCAACCTAGGGCTGCACGGAGAAACTAACTTGAACATCTGCATCTCATTTATTTCTAGTAAAGACAATAATAAATAGTTGGATGCTTTCCTCAAGTATTTGCCCCACTGGATGGAGAGGGAGCACAAGGTACTGCAGTTCACTGTTTAGATAGACAGAACAACACTGATGACGATACAGGTCTCAAATTAAACGATGCCATATTCTGGCTGATGATACTGGTTCTCCAAGTAAAAACTGCTGTATTTTGGGGAGTGGCTTCTGGTTTCTTTTACTCAGAGATCTTGCCTTGGGATACAGCATGAGGACACATTTGTGTTTGTATATTTAGATAATCCTCAAAAAAAATGAGTATTGCACAATTTCCATAGACATTCACAAAATCTCACTATGGCTAAGTAGAAACTATTAGTGGTGTGTGAATCATTATATATTTGGCAGCGAGGATATTTAGACTGCCAAATACCACCCAATTCCAAATACAGGACTAAACCTCTGTTTTAATACACTCCAGCAGACCCTGCCTTGGAGTTCTTCAACAGGAAAAGACTTCAATAAAATACTTACTTTTTCAAAAAAGCTCAAGATATTTTTCAGAAGAAAGATACTCTTTTTACAAGATATCTGATTGCTTAAGAATCCAAAATGAAGAATGTGTTATTTTATTAATTTAAAATAATTTTATATTTGTATTTTGGTTATGCAGTGGGTGGAAAAAAATAATAGAATGATTTCTATTGCCACATAGATATACATAATGTATTTGTCACTCAAATTGGAAAAAAACCTGATAAAACATTGTTAAAATATTAAATTAAATACTTACATTATTTTTAATAAACTGTCAGTACGTTTTAGAAGAAAATCAAAATTCCACTGTAAATTTGGCACAAATCTGTTTGATATTTTAATTTTTTTCTCTAGTATTTTTAGTGGGGGAGTGTATCACTTGCTCAGTATTTTCATCCTTCTCTAGGCAGCCACCAGCACCCTGCCATAGCATTTGATGATGGACATTCTGTCTGCTCTGTTTGTATCAACATGGCTGATGACAGGTACCCTGTTCCTAGAGAAGTAGGAAACCTAGATAATGTGTATGTGGAAGGACTGGGGAAGGGAAGGGAAGGGAGAAGCAGACAGAAATCTCCTGCAAGCTGAAGAAGTGGGAAAAGCTCACTCAGAAACATGAATTGTCAGCTAGAAACCAGGTAAACACTTCTTATTTGGAATGTCAGATAATGGGGTCTCTCAGAGGCTACAGAGCTTCCTGAATGAAACATGGATTACTGAAGTTGTCAAAATCTTACAATGGTATTTCTACAGCAGAAGATTCAAAGTCCAGAATTAGTTTTACACAATCACATTTTCCACTAATTTTTTTTTTCCTACTGCTGATGTCTGCAGTACAATGCACAGCATATTTTACATTCCTACAGTGAGATACCACTTTCTCCCAGCTAGTGTCAGTACTAAAGTCAGTCTTTTGCTTCCACCATTCAAAGGTATATGCAGTGATTACTAAAATGTGATTTGGATTTCATAGCTGTATTTGGATGACACCCATGAAAGTAAATGCCAATTATGGAAACATTTTGCAAAGGTAGCCAAGGTATTCTTAAGGTGCACTTTGATGATGATTTGTTTTAATGTTTTGCATTAGTTTTAACCATTGTCCTTCAGATGACATGAAACAGAACGGAAATATTCTTTTGTCTTACAATAGATTTTCTTACTCCAGTAATGCAATACAAATTCTACTCCAGCCAGATAGTGGAATCTTCCATTTTTGGGTCAGCCTTCATTTGCATGTTATACACACACTGAAGATGTATATTTTATCTCTCAATCAGTTCATACGGTACATGAAAGACACTTGCTATAAATTCTTCGCTACAGCTTCTGATTCATGATGTATCTTAAGGAAGACATATTTTAGGTTGTCTGTCCTTTGATTTCCCACAGAAACTAATAAATAATCAACAAAAATATGATTAAAGACATTGCTTGAACTTTCAGCCAAAATTAATACTAGCTAGCTGAAAATCTTTCTGATCCAAATCTGTTTACCTTGGAAACAGAATTCTAACTTAGGTTTTAAAAAGCCTGATGAAGGCTCCAGCTAAGTTTTGACATGATATTTTAATATTCAAAATATCTCCTGAAATAAAAGGCAAAAGGTTATTGAAACTTGAAATTATAGAGGGTTGAAATAGAGCTTAAAAAACTAGAAAAAAAAATTAACTATAATTGCAATTCTCTAAAAAACCACAAACAACCCAACAACAACTCACCTTTGAAATGCTCTTCGACCAGTACTTGATGTGCTTTTCTGGACATTGGTTTAAGTAACTAAAGATCATGGTCAACAAGAGATAATAGATGAAAATATTCTAACTTATGCCTGACTTACAGAACCAAAAGGTGAGGAAAAACTAAAATTAAAACTTCAAACCAAGTATTTCCTGTAATTCAATTCTCTGTAAGTCCATCTGTTTATCCTAACCTCTATTCCAAACTTCCCAAGCATGTTCAACAAATTAGGAAGTGGGCTTATATTATGTTTATTTTGAGAATATACATGGGACTTCTTCCTTGTCTAAACTTGCCTTTACAAGTATTGGAAAAATACAAAAGATCTGGTTAAAGAATAAATCTATCCAAACATGTATGACCTCTAGCCTTTTTAAAGAAGTATTTGTTTTCATACAGGCAAACCTGAGATACTTTTATACATCAGTTATTGCTATCTGTAAATGTCCATGAACTTTATATTTTGTCATGGAAGAATAGTTTTAGCTCAGAGGAACATCAGCGAAGTAAACAGAAGTGGAACTACAAAAGGAAGGAATTCTTTGTACGAAGCTGAGAAGTACTAATTACAACTTCCAGTTGTTTTCTTACAAAAATATTGCTAATGGACTAGTAACTATTAAAAAAAAAGTTATTTTTACCACTCAGTACAATAACTACAACACATGATAGATACATTTTTGTCAATTCTACACTGTAGTAATCTCTTCAGCCAATTTGATATATTTTAGTACTTTGGAAATAATTACTAATTATTTAAATACTTAGTAAAAATGACAACGAGTGTGATTTAAGCCTACATTTGGAAAAAAATTGAGAATGTTCAAGATGATAATTTTTTATTAGTTATTTAATTATTAAAAAGTTTTATTGTTTAGCAAGCATTTAAAACTTGGAGCTCAAGTCTTCTTATGTATCCATTTATTTAAATGTTAGAATAGGAAAATAAGCTTTCCTGCATTATCAGCTCTCAATTGGTTTTGAATGAATTAGTCACTGAGCTGAACCTTAATGGAGGAAAAACTCTGCCTGCTGCTACTGCTGCCAACAGCCAGCTTAGCAGTTCAGCAGACTTGCTTCGGGTGTTTAACTCTTTCAATCATTTGACTTTAAAATTTCAGCTGTAAACAAGTGTGCTGCTTGATTATTGTTGTAATACAAACAAGTGTAATCGATCTTAAGAAGTCTGTGCGTTAACACTGTCATATTTCTACACATTTATTTTTAACCAGAATGATTTCAATATAAACCCCAATTTTTATTCGTTTCCTTACATTGATTTTTTTTAACCTACTCTACATTCTACAGAGCATATTTAAACTTTATATTTTTAAGAACAACACGAACCTTTACTTCACTATTTAAATCCTTTTCCAGTAGCTTTTCCACAGGTTCTCAGGAGAACAGACAAAATTATGCTTTCTTGTACCTTTCTCTGCCAGTCCTGCTCGGCACTTTTAGCAGGTAGATCTCAGTCAATTTTACAACTAGGACAAAGAAGTCTCCTTCAGTTCAAAATTTAAGGGAAGAAGTAAATTTTACTTCTTAAAAGCATCTGCAGTAATTATACAAATATGAGCCCAAGCAGACCAACAAAATGCCTCCTTCCTCAAAGCCGCCCAGACGCAGCATAGAAGGAACATGTCCCTAAGCCTATAAAACCCACGTGCAGTTACTTAGTGCTCCAGTAAGATGACTTTCTCTGTTCATGGTAACGAGCATTAGCAGTTCAGAAATCTTGGTGATAAAAAGCAGATGCCCAGAAAAAGCTTAATTTGATTTAGAAGAGAGCTGTATCTCTAATACATGACCTAACATAGGGACAGGGTCTGTTTTAACACGAGCTGACAAAGATTGACTTGCAGTCAGTCTTTCGTGGTAGCAAGCCAGGAAGACCTTGCAATTTAGAGAGCGTCCCCTGCGGTACAGTTGTTTACACAAGGCTTCAGATGGTAACAGCTGAGTGATAAAGTTTGCACATAATCAGTAAGAACTAGTCATCCTTCAACCCTTGTTTATTCTGATGGAAAATCAAAACACAAAAAGTTCACAAGCAGAGATAGCGCATTGTTCCCAAGAACTCTGTTTTACCAACATTACTGCATTCTTAGTACCCTTTTCATCTAACCCGAAGCAACGATATTCTCAAAAAACAGCTTTCAAAACCAGTGTAGGCAGTGTCCAACAAAACACAAAGAATACATTGATCCTTGTGCAGAACACCTCTGTGTGTCATACTGGCAATATGGTCTAAAATATACAGAGCTGATTTTCTTTTCTTTTCTCTGAAAGGACATAAGCATTACTGTTTATTATATAATTGCAATGCTATTTTTTTCCTCTTCTTCTGTGCAAACATGGTACCTTTTCCTCATAACCTACAGATGATACACAAAATGATTTTACAGACTTTTTCAAAGAAATTTTGCAATGGAAATATGAGGATTTAGGTAAGCAGAGTAAATACACCTCTAAAGTGAGCAGTTTATGCCTTTGAAATATTTTCATTCATTATGTAATTTACAGGACAAACAAACAGCATATAAACACTGTCACAACATTATCTGCCCTAGCTAAAAAAAAAGTCTAACATTACCGTAAGATGATCTGACATTTGTCCTTAAATGAAGGACACAAGAAAGTTTATCTTCTGCTGAATAACAGAGTATCTTAACCCAGCCTCAATGCACTAACACATTTCACTAAAATTCTTCTGATTCTTAATGTTGTTGCCAGCATCCTTTAAATGCAATATGCTAGTGGAGTGCAAGCATATCATTTACCTTCTGAGTAAATGTGATTTTAAATATACTTTATGCATGGAGGCTGGAGACATCTATTCTCCTGTCTGTACAAGCTGCTCTTTGCAGTTAGCTAACTAATGCTTTCTCACATTTCAAGAAGAGACTCATCCAAACTCACTGAGGGAATTCCTGACAGGACTACAACATTTCAGCCAGAGCCTCTAAACCAAAGCATGAACCACATAAAGGCTTGGCCTTCTTCAGTGCATCAAACAGCTTCTAGTCCATAATTTAAAATTAATTTAAAAAGAAGCAATTAAAATTTACCGAAAGCAAAACTGCCTATGCGATCTCAGCAACCACTCTGTGGGTTGCTTCAACTCTAAAATGTGTAAACTAAATTTTAAAGAAGTATTTCTCTCTGTGGAGTCCTTTCTGCATGTTTCTTATCACTTACGGTATTTAAGAGCAAAACATCAACAACATTCAGTGTCTCAATACAGTCAGTGCAGAACTGAATGTCACAGATATTCAAGCACATAAAAGAAACAAGGTAACTTCTATCAACTGCAAAGAAGCTAAAAGATTTCCTTGCAGAGAATATAAACGCTTGGAAGAAGTTAATTAAATATTATTTTTTGTGCTACTTACACTCAACAACTAGGAAGTCTTTTCAGTACAGAAATGTCTACTAACATCTCCTAACAACAGAATTAAAAATATAGTAACTAAAACTAATGAGAATACAAATATATTTGATTCCAAATAGTAACATTATTTCTTCCTACGCTCCTCCATTTTGTTTTGTTACCTAAAAAAAATAATTCTGGGATATTATAATACATACACCTCACAAATATAATATATTCAAAGAAAGAAATGATAACAGAAATGCCAAGAATGGATGGTAGTGATCATAGTGATTTTCGACAATTTGTCAACAGAACCAAGTATCTAGAATTCTAATCCTGAACCAGAACACTGCCAACATCTATTTCTACAGAACTAACCTATAGCCTGGATCTAATTTTCCATAACATTATTAGGTCACTTCTTCAAAAATGTGATATTTCTGTTCTCTACAATCCCAGACACTATTTGTGGCTCTGCACCTGAAACAAACAAAATCCTGATAATATTTTTGGGTCTGCTGTACTTCATAGCGAAGTTCTCACATAGATCAATGTGTATTTCTTCATAGAAGGAAACTGAAATGATGCAAAATATGAATAAAAATTGGAAGCTCCAATAAAGACTAAAATACAGGGCTACTGTCAGAATCATGTTGCCTGTTTGGAAGATAAAAGGGTGAGTGGCAGCTAGGGAGAGAGAACAAACTACACGGGGAAGTGCAGCATCACAAATTCTCAAGGAAAGGCCCTGAATTGATGTGTGCATCTTAAATCTCATTCACCATCAAGTCACTGCTACTAAGACGACACCAGGGCATCCATTTTGTTTAATAAAATCCACAATATTTCCACTGTGAACTGTCCTTCAAGGAAGCCTGAAGTGTTTTAAAATTCTAAAAGCTAAAAAGATAAATTATTGCTTTTAAAGAAGCTATTAAATAGCCGTATTAGCAAAGAGGAAAAAACAGAAAGAGAAAAAAATCTGAGATGACTAGTAATCATATACTCCCTTCAACCACAGCAACTCCCTACTCCAACACGTGCTATTTGTCTCTGAGAATTCTTTTCAGGCTGTATGAGCACAGTTAACTGTTTGACTTGTTCTGCAACTTGTTTTCAATTGCTTTAATGTGAAAAAAGTGATAATTAAATTATCATGCAGATCTCCCAACTGTGTTGACAGTTTCAGTAAGAAACATCGCATTAAAGTACACTTTCACAGCATAGAGTAAACCATGAACAAACCTTTGGAAATTGGCCATGTTGATACTTGCAGTGAAAGCTGAGTAAAAACATTAATTTAACACAAGATAGAGTGCTATAACAAAGTGACAATTATCAGTGGATTGCTGAGTCTCTCAATACAAGCTTTTTACCTCAGGCTACTTTACCCTTTAGCCCTGTTAGACTTTCTGTGGTACATGGCAGAGCTGTAGTAGATGAGCTCAGAGCACAAATCCTATCAGTTATGAGGAGAATCCACACACTAGATTCTCCCACACACACACCTTTGAAACTTCTGGACTTAGTCCTTAACATTTCTTTGCTACCTTTCTGAAGTAGGCCACGCTGAGGAAATCCACGTCCTAGCTCCTCATTCTCTAGACTGTGAATCTCCACATAAATCCACATAACATTTTCTGAAAGACACAGGTAAATGATTCTTGATATGTTGCTGATTTTAAACGAAGGCTGAATTCTTACGCCTATGGCAACAATACAAGTTTTCAAAAGGAAGATTTACTTCAGATCCTCCCTTGAAGAGCCACCAGGGCTCTGACTGACCGAAGGGCCAGCTGCAGCCCGGGCACCAGGCGCGTGGAATTGGCGGGAACTGCTGGTACTGCCGCCAGCACCGGCCGAGAACAGGGCCTCGCGCTGCCCGGGGAAGGGCTCGGGTACAGCAGACACAGGATATGACTAGCACGGTGCAGGTCACCTACTGTTTGTCTCTACCAAATAACACTTACGGCCAAACATTCAAAGACAGTTAGAGACACCCTTGGTTTTGGGCCAGGGGGTTTGACCCCAGAATTCATTGCTACCACACAATTTGTGGTGTAAACTAGAAGGCTGTCAAAATTACATTTGCAAATGTGCTTACAAATCAAATACATCGTTTCAATTGCAACTACACTTTACTGTAAGTGTAGAAGGATTAGTCTACTGATTTTTTTTGTATATTTCAATATAGCTGTGGAAGCAGCATCTCCTGGAAAGAAACTTCATTTAAAACTTGCTCTTTCTTGCAGCAGGTGAAATAAAAAGCACAATAAGGCCAGTGACAATAAAAACACTACCCTTCAGAAAAATAAAGAGCTTTTTCTACACGAAAATATGCCCTTCCCCCATATATACATATAAAATACATATATATACACACATATTCAACATAGCACTATAAATACATAGTTTAAGACACGCTTAGCTAACATTATTTTGATTGCTTTTACAAATGTAGATAGAAGACATGAATTTTTGTTCTGTATTATCCTTTGGAGTTCAGCCTTCCCAACTTAGCTAGACTAGAAAAGTATAAACTCTGTCATTTACCAGGCACACATTCTGTCTACCTTGATCATAGCAAAGATTCCATTTCCAACCATATTAAACACCCATCTTCTAGACTTCTGGTTATTAGAAGCTTAATCTAATAATCACAAATAAACTATTATATTACTAAAGAAACATCTGCCAACTGTGTTTATAGTTTTTAAGAAACTACGCGTTAATGAGATGCTATGCTGTGTTCAGACAATGCCCAGTAGATCATGTCTGTGTCCTACAAATCCTGCCATTATGAAATACAAAGCCCAGCTTTTACATTTTATCACCCTTATAAAACATTCAGCAAGATTTTTTCAAAAATAACACTTATTTTGGATTAGATTAACAGCAGAAAAAGGACACCTTCTCAGCTGACATCATAGCACTAGCTAAATAAAACAGATACTGAGGTCCACTTAACATGATAAACATTTGAAGCATAGAATTTGATAATTTCAGGGGTCTTAAAAGGTTTTTTTTGAAGAGTGAGACATAAAATAAAAGAAATAAAAATGTAAAATAACTCACTCTTCTGCTATAAATCATTGAACTCCTTTTCTCAAATCCATTAATAAAAACAGTGATTGTATTTCATGTTACAGTTATCTACAAAAGACCATTCTTAATTGCTTTTAAGGCATCATGTTTTATTTTAGCCAGGTTCACATTTTATTATAGAAGACTAATGGGGCATAGACTCCCAGCAGTACTTATTTTAAACCTTGGACCAGTCAACTATAAAAAGGGTATAAAAATAGTTATAGAGGCAAAATAAAAATTAAAAACTATAGCTAAGCTTTCAGATTTACAGGTGTAATAAAATGTGTCATAAACTTTTGCTTTCATTCCAAAGCTTTGTTGTAAGAACATGTAAAATCTTTCTCCATTTCAAAACTGTATGTTCCAATGTTAAATCTTTTCTGTTTTCATCTTTACAGTCTTGCTTGGGTACTTGTAATTTCTTAAATTTATTGGTATTTCATTAAACATCCTTCCTGATCAGAAAGCAAGAGTGATAAGGAGAACCATTACAGGATAATAATAATAATTAATAATAATAATAATTTAATGGCATTTCCTGTTAATGAGGTAATAACAAAAGGCCTACAGGCTTTTTGCTTCAAAGTTTATTTAACCAAGCTACTTTTGTTATTATCTTATTAACCAGAAGCCTCAGGTTGTCATCACCCTAATAATAATTTGAAGACCTACTGCATTCATTTATCAAATTGGTTAAGGAATCAAATAATAAGTTAGAGCTAAGAAGTTATAAAACCTCACAATATTAGACAGAGAGGACTTTGTCCAACTCTTACACTGAGCTAGTGCTGATTCAAGACAAGTACTTAAAGATTCTAGCTCACGTATACCATCTTGGCTACTTGTTTTTGATTATTAGTTGCAGCTGAATACCATTCCATTTTATTTCCAAACTTAATTTTATTTATGTAGCTGAAATGCAACTTAGTTACAAGTTCCTTGATATTAAAGATATTATTTGGAAAAAAGAGTCTTAAAAGAAAAAAAGTCAAGTTAAACTTTATTGTCACAGTGGAAAGTGACCTGAGTGGTCAGAAATACCCCAGGTTTGTGGGGGCTGGCTTTCTTTATATATTTCCTAACTTTTAATCTACTCTTCCATTTTTGAGGTCTATAATTAATTCCAAAGATTGTGTATTTAATGGTAAAGACATTTCTTAAAAAGAAAAAAAAAAGGGGGGGGGGAGGGAAGGTTTTCTACAAGATTAAGTGTACATGAATATTTTTGAACAATCTGGTAGCAAGAGGACTTGACTGAAATCTACTGCTGGCAAGGTGGACAGTCACCCAATGGTTTTTGCTCAAGTCTAACTAGAAATTGTGGTTCTAGCTATAGAAACACCATCTCTTGTACACAGAACAGGCTAGTTCTTCAGCACTGTGCTACAATACTCAGTTTTATGTACTATTTCAGCAAGGTGCACTCTGCTAAAGATAACCAATGTTCAGGCTGAAGGAGCCATGAAAATCTGTGTCACATGAACAGAGTGTAGTTTCTCCTAACTGTTCTGCTCCATTTCTGGTTTTATTAGAATTAACCAAGGCAAATTATTCATGTGGAAATATTCTTATTTCCTAGGTGAACACTAAGTTCTCCACAGAGAAAACTGCTTCATTATGCACATATGCAAAATTACGTGTGCAAAAATGTATATGCAATAGATATCTCTATTACCCCAAGATATCAGCAGCTAACAGGTTTATTTCTAATTTCCTGTCAGACTCTCCCTGCTATGAACACTTCTAAATAGAAGAATCTTGACTGGCTCAGGTTTGTTCCCAGCAGGCATACTTGTAAAGATAAAAAGAGTAAGATTTTTTTTCCCTGCTTACTCCCTATTTCAGTAGTTGCTCAGAAGGGCTAAGGAAGGAATGGAATGTTCAGCCCAGCACCGCAGTCTGAATCTGGCAGGAAAAGAAAACAAGAGCAGTCAAGCAAAGTAACTATGTTCCTATTTCTGGGACTAAATTTCCATGCCAGGTTGTCTTTTAAAGTCTGGTTCTCGAAGTTTTCCTATTCTTAATCCTTCTTGCTAAAAAAATTGTTTTGCTTTTTCATCCTACAGCTTCTGGCAGCAAGCGGTATGTAAATGTTCAGTAGCCCATCTGAACTCTGTTTCAGAACAAAACAATTTCAGTTTCTAAGTGTCTGAATTACTTCAACTAAATCTGAGGATTTACCTATTGAAGCTTGAGCAGCTCCCTTTCAACTCTGAATGAAGGAAGAATTATGAGACCTGGAGTTATTCAATGAGAGCTATCTGTCCTGGCACTTAATCAAAGGGATTAGGATTTGGAAAGAAAAGCCTACAGGTGATCCTCCAGGAAGCATACCAAGCAGTTATCAAAAACACACAAGTTCAAAGCAGCTCAATTTTCATATGTTAAAAGTATTTGGATGAAGCCTCAGGCTTGTTTTCTAGGTAAAGAATTGTGTTAAAGCTGTTTGTACTTGCATACTTAGCAGACAAGGGAATGAAATAGCATGTGGTGAAGCAGTACTAGGTCCATCTAACCCTGATGTAACACAATAAATCAATCTTGCTCTGTTAGTGAAACATGATCTGATACCGAGTCCAGGTTTCAATGCTATTTCCTCACTCTGGCAGTCATAACAGACACTCATTTACTTCTTCAGCAAAGAAAGCTGCCATAACGCCAAGCAACAGATGTTACAGGCTACATCAAGTGCTTTTATAATTGTTATTAATCTCGTAGCTATGTTCTCCTCTTCCACACAACCTTTTGAATTTAAAATATATTCAGTATCTTAGTTTGTAAGACTATTTTAGAACTATTTAAAAACTAATAATCAGAGACCTGTCTTAGTCACTTAGAGGTGTCAATAATCAAAATTAATATTGAATAACTAAACTACAAGATTTTCTTTATCACAAGCATTACATCATAATGGCACAAAAGGGGACAATGTTCACTGGGGACAATGAACAGCATGTTCCATCACATTGCCAAGAGAGGAAAGGAAGACCCAAGTAGCAGAGCTGGACCAGCTGTGGATCCAGGACAAAGTGTATCAGAGTTATAAGCCTCACCACTGCATCTCTGAGAAGGCTTTCCTTGCCAACCACAGCAATAAATGGAGATAGCAGCTGTCCAGGACACAGGAACAGAAAGAATCCACTGTACATAGTATGTCCCTACCTAAACTCCCATAAATCATCCAGCTAGTTGCCATGAACGTTAAGAATGAATTACTCTCTGCAAGGTTTACCCACACAGCCTGTGAATAGCGAGAGAGGTGCAGAAAGCTGAGTTATCCGCAGCAGCAGCAGCAGCTGAGGTACACTTGGCACAGCAGGCTGGAAACTGAGACAGTTCTTAAAAGCACAGAGTGCATGGCTTTGGGCCACACAAAAACTCTCAAAGCTCAAGAGGTTTTAATTATGTATATACACATCTCTCTCTCTAGATATTTATACAACAGTATATATATACATCTCTCTCTATATATGTATATTTATACATCTCTCTCTCTCTCCCTAAATCATTGTCTCAACTTGAGGGCATGTACTTCACAGCCAAGTCCACAGGAAGGGATAATGGCACTGATTTCCCAAAAGGAAAAAAAAATAAATTCTATAATTCCACACAGAAAGGAAGCGGAGGGGGGAAATATGTTCAGCACCCCAGCATTCGGTCTTTACCTAACCATACTTAGAATAACACTTTAGTGTGTCTTCTTTCCATGTTATTAATATTACCATCCTACATTCATATCATATGTATAACTCTGCATAACAGCCAATTCATCAACTGAATTATTTGTGTGGGAAGTAAGGATTTCTGCATCTATTGGTTTCTCTGCCAAAGTAATGAGGAAAATTCAGAGTACATTATACAGCAAAGTTAACTGGACCAGCTTAGTTAACAGAGAAGCAAAAGGTAAATTCTATGAAATAACAGAGTTTGGAGTTGAACAGTATATATGGAAAAACTTTAAACCTGTATGTTTAAAATACTCTATATGCTTTCAGATATATTAAGATATGTCAATATTACAAAACTACTTGGTAATAATTTTTAACCAAGACATGTATTGTGGATTTTTCATTGAGAAGTCCCAGTTTTAGTTAACTTAAACAAACAAGGGAAAACAAATACATGATGGATTTGGAGAGAGTTGTTTTGAGTGAGTCATTACAGATCGTTCAGTTACACACTCTTGAAATACAAACCTTGTAACAAATATAAACTGTGGCAGAGCTATCAGGCATGACTGAGAAACATTACCATAATACTGACTCTGTGGCTTCCTAGCATCTCTTTGCATTAAATTACCCCTTTAAATACTCTTCAGAGACCATCTTGAAGCCCTTATTTAGGCTAAATTCACACTTAACAGCAATAAGATTTAGCTCCAAAGTACTTAATAATGAGGAACTGGAACAAATTTAAATTTATATTCTGATTCTGTCTCCATATAGTCTCATATGATTATGTTCACAGTTGTAGAATCAGGGCGTTACAGCTCACAGGAAAAAAGAATGAAGAAAAACATGCAACAGCTTTCTTACATGTCCTTCACATCTATTATCTAAAAAGTCAGAGTTATTAAACATATATATATAGAAACAATAAAAGCCTAATAAGATACACCCTTGCTCCACATAAAACATATAGTTCATTTTGAATGAAGCTTATATAAGTAAAACTAAATGAGTAAGAAGTCTTGTGTTATTAACACAGATTTCAAGGCATTATATTATCAAAAAGTTGTGTACTACACTACAGAATAAACATATTAATGCTTAAAGTTTTTAGCCTGCTGCCAGACAAATTAGCTCTTCCAAAAAAATTCCAAAGTCTTAAAAGATACTAATAAACTTTAGGGAAGTGCCAGGTACCCTAATTCATTTATATATTTCAGTTACCACTTGACCTACACCAGCACCAATGGGCACTGCTCAAAATCCTGACATTGTGCTAGACACCATAAAAACAAATAGTAATCAGCCATGAAGAGCCTACAGCCAAAAAAAGAAAAGCACAAATAAGGCAGGAGAAGTTCTGTGATATGATTACAAGTAGTACAGAGACATCAAGTACCTTCCCTAAGTACCTACACAAAGACTAAGGGAAAGTTGGAATTGAATCCATACTTCTTATCTCTTTCCAGAGCATAGGAAAAACCCCAATCGAAGTCACCAACAGCTGAGGGCACTCAGCACTGCCTAAGGTCTGTCTGGCAAGAAGTTCATCTTTCTTTAAAATAAAGCTATTGAAAGCCAAATATCACTATCATTCATAATGGTTTAAACCCACAAAGATTATTTATTTCAGTGGAGATCCTTAGATTAGAAGTTGGCTTCAGAAGGTGTCAGTTATTGAAACTGTTGAGTTTGGTAAGGAATTTTAACTAACTCCATTGGAGTTGCTTTGGATTTACACAGCGTAACAGTGTACTTCTCCTTGTACAACTAAAATAAAAGGCTAGACCAGTTTGCTCCCTGTGTTCTCTCATAAAAATAGAAAGGGCTGTTACCATCACAACATAAACACTGCAATACATCTTGTGTACACTATTAAAAAAAAAGTATAGTATGATTCCTACAATTTTATTCTTATGTCTTTTTGCCAAAAAGAAAGATGGTTTTAATATACGTTTACATCTGAGTGGTATTACATGCATGTAAAACAGATGTAACCTAATTACATTTTCATTTAAATTGCTAAATAGCTACTTAAGTAAAAAGCTAAAATAACATACAAACAACAGTTACTATAATAACAAGTGTACTTAGAATTAAATGAAAGGGATCAAAGCTACAGCATACAAAATTTGAGCTGGTCTTTGAAAGAGATACAGTGACATAACAGCGCTGTATTGATTTACTCAGTAATTTAATGTCTCTACAACTCAGCCAGAAGACACATCTCAGTTTAGCAGAGACACATGGAGGAAAATTCAGAGAGTTTATACAAAGAGTTTAAGTCTCATAAAGATTAGACATACTCTCCTAGAGAATATGTAGCAAAATCCCAAATTGGAAATTAGAATACCAATGCAATACAATCAACTTGATTATAGTTTTAGGCAGACCTGTCTGAACTGGCTGGACTCAGAAATCATGTCCTACCAGTGTAATCAGAGTGGTTTTTCATTTTTAGCAGAAAACTGTAGTCTTCAGAAGAGATACCATATTTATCTCTATTTCTCTTTACGCAAACATATGCTCACTACAGCCAAATTTGGGGGACTAATCAAAATATAGTGAATACAGGGGAAAGACTAAATTCAACTTGGTGCAGCCTGGTCTAGTGTGATGTGTCCCTGCTCATAGCAGGGGTTGGAACCTGATGATCTTTAAGGTCCCTTCCAACCTTAACTATTCTATGATTCTGTGAACTCTCTTTTTAGAAGAGTCTTTAAAGAAAGGAAAACAAAATTCTTTTTCATTCAAACATATTTACCAGAAAGGAATTGAAATTTCAAAGCCTGGACACAAATACTAAAGGATGACTTGCATTGCTAAGGCATATGTAAGAGAGATATTTCACATATTTATGTGAGATAGTTGGGAAAAGAAAGCACATATTCCTAGTGCTGCTCTCAGGAATTTAAACTACTAGTAACATTTCCATGATGTGCCAACAGCTGCAACTTCTATTAGAATACCACTTTAGAGAAAAAAATAATTATATATTTTTATCTGTTATAAATCCTATCTTTTAATTACCTGATTTGTTCAAAAGTTGTATTTTATAGTTTGCCTTATGCATACTTGTCTTTCCAAGCCAATCATACAGACTTTTGTAGGTGGATATAAGATAGTGACATCTACTGTCACGAAGCAGTTATTATGTAGGTTGTGTGTGTACATCTACACTTTGCTGGAGACTGTTCTTTGTATGGTGTTACATTCCTGTTTACTTACTAGGTTGCGTATGACTGATGAAGGTTCAACAACCTGAGAAGCAGAGCTTTGCATGTCAATCTTTTCTAACAAATTGTTCTTATATTAAACAAACAGCTAATGATATTATTGAATAATTTTCACAATAATGCTGATGTAAACATCCAAGTTAAACAGATGCCTTTGGTACCTTCAGGCCACTTGTTACTGGTTGATTTGAATTAAACATGAGTTCCACACAACAAAGTGATAGAGGTAGCAGCTCTTCAGCACCAAGCAACTTACTGAAATGTTCAAATTCACTTTATTTTCACTTTTCCCTAGTTCTTAATTTTATTTAATTGCCTCTTAGATAATTATTTATAAACCACCTTAATTTATGATTCCACTTTCCCCATATCTATCAGACACTAACCAATCTGCTTAATACATTTTGGTAGGAAATTCTAGCACCAGTTTTCACAACCCAAACAGGTAGTTTTGCATCTGTATATACGCATGTTCTTTAAAGTTATTATTTGCTTAAAACCAGTATCCACAAACATCCAAATTCCATCTAAGAATTGCTTTTTCCTATGAGATTCATTTGTTGACACTGCAAGCAGCAGCAGTCTAACCACATTCCAGTTGGACTTCGGGTTGCCACTCCCTGATCAACCACAGCTCCTGTCCTCTCATTATTTGTCTTGGAATTTTGATCTTGAATTATAGAAAATTCTAAGGAATAGCAGAGCTGAAAATGTGTTTCATCTACCAGCAGTTTGAAGGCAGGAGAACAAATAAAGAGCACAAGCTATTTAACCTTCCCACTTACACAAAACCATATGTAATTTCCAAGAGAAACTTGGGGGTTGTTAAAGCCATAGGAGAGACATTTGAAACAACTTCAGTTCCCAGCCAGGTCAACAGAAGTTCAGATTGCTCAGCATTTAATTACAGGTACTCAGGATGCATTGAGCTCAGGACTCAAGTGTAGGGTCCTCAAAATCTGTATTCCTTCATTTCTATTTTATTAAGTTTAGTCTTTGTTTGCTTTTATGCATCCAAACATAATTAACAGAGTTTTAATATTTACAGACAATTACTTAATATACACTTCGATTCTGTACAAAAATATGACATTGAAACCACAACTTAAAACTGAAACATTCTACTGTTAAGGCACAAACCAGTTTGGGGGAATATGCAAAGTCAGGTAGTAGATCTGAGTACTGCCTGTTGCTATGGCACCTCAAAAGGAAATAGGACTACTGGAAAGTCCTATTATTAGCAGTCTGTCTTAAAGAGATAGATCAAATAACATCACTAACATGAGGTGCAAGAAGATTCTGGAGAAAAAGTTTGGTGTCCTTCTGCATCCTTTATGCTACCTAGAACAAAGAGGAGTCTCAGCTGATGATGGCAGGCTGCTGAGACTGCAGAAAATCCTGGCTTCCAAATACATAATGTACACCTCTCCTTTTGTGCACTCAGGCTAAGTACATATGGGCTGAAGTACATTTTTACATGTTTTGGTATTAGACATGGATCAACTGGAAAAAAAGATAAATTTATCTTGCAGAAGCATGGCTTTTTCTTTGCTCATTTTAAATAAACTATCTTTATTAAAAGAAACATAAATTAACTTGCCAGGCAGATGTTATTCTGGTGGTCTCTTCTGTGCGGTCTGGAGAGAACAAATAATCTTTCTGAAAACTTCCATTTTCACATAATACTGAAGCCCTATATTGCTACTTCTAGAAATCCTGTGATCTTTTGCAATAAAAAAACAACGATGTGTTTTTTTTCCATTGGACAAAAGAAACAGTAGTTACTTTCTCATGAAAGGTTCAGTGTATGCAGTAATATGGATTAGAACATTGATACTTCTGAAGGAGGAACCAGCCTCTGACCTTATTTTGAAGTGCCACACAACTTTAGTGCCTGCATTTTAAAATATTTATTTCCTTCATAGATATTTCATGTGTAGATCTCAGTCCCACAGCAGTAAATATTCTTATTTTCACTTTAGCAGAAGCCCAAGACTAACATGATGCTCTAATATTAAAGTCTTTCCATCTTGGAAATCAGATTGTCTTCTCCTGTCTTAAATTGGAATCAAAGGCAAGAAAGTGACCCAGGGAAGAATTTGTTTCTTTTCTGCAATTATCAATTCTTCATACTTTCAAGTGAGTTCTTCTCCCTCCCAAACAATTATTACACTTCTGAAAGCTGCCAGCACTGAAGCCAACAGTTTGGCACAGAAATCTGTACACCACCAATGGGTGAGCACCAGCATAGTGGAGCTGCCATTTTTTCATGTACCTTCTACACAATTAAAATCAATACTGTCTGACAGGATAATTCACTACCAAGAAAAACACTCCACCTCCTGACAGAAGCTGCCTTTCACAACACAGAAACAAGTCAAGTTACCCCTTGAGATACATATACACTTTTGTTCCTTAATGATCAGTACATTCCCCCAGTGTGTCCTTTTGACTGCTCTGTGTATCAACTACTACCTTACCCCTTCATGTTCAAGCCCTTTTTTTCCCCCCTTCTTTCCTTCTCTCTCACTCACCTCTTCAGTCCTTATTGGCAAAGCCCTCCCAAAACACTGATGTTTTTTATCATGAGAAAAACACCCCAGCATTTTAGGTCTCAACTTCCTTCTCAGTCTTTCCTTCAATTTTCATTCCTCCTATATACATTGAATTTACTACCTTTTTTCGAGTTCCTCTCAGCTTCCTTTCTGGTCACCTCATCCTGGTCCACCTTTTGTTCACAGAAACCACTTCCACTAAATGCTGTAATACTTTTCTTGACACTTTTTAGAACCTTTCCCATTTCCATTCTCCTTTACATCTTCATTGTCCTTTGTCTTGCCATGCCCCCAACACTTGAAATCTGTTTGTGTCTAAGCGTTTAAGATTGATTTGATAGTCCCTTCCACATCTCTTCTAGCAGGTCCTTCTCCTCTCACAAGCCATTCTTGGTCCACTTAACCCTTCAAATAACCAGTTCCTTCATAAGGAGTTTATTAACTTTTCCTTTCCAACATACTGAACCCTTCCCTGTCTATTGATTTGATCCCACTTCCAAACTCTCATCATGTCCCTGACATCTTTGTTAATTTCTTATTAACTTAAAAACTTTAAGTGACTGACCCATCTTTTACAATCCCTTGAGTCTCTGGTTTTGCATGTTGGGTTAAAGAATTCAAAAAATGACTTAATAATACAATAATCATATAATAACATAAAATGTGTTATATTTCATCTTCACTAGTAATCAATTTGGGAGGATACAAATGTGATTATGAGCTGATCCAGCTGTTCCAAAGGAAATGAAGAAATTTGTCTCCCCTCTCTGTGAAGTTTAATATTGCAGGACATATTCCTCCTCTTGTTTCTAAGAATCAGAGATGTTCCTCAGCTTCACCTTCCTCTATACAATTTTTCATTTTGGCATCATGCAATTAAATATTATCTTATTAGTTTGATAAAGCAAAACATGTAACTTTTCACTGAGTTGTTAGAAGCTTATCTTATTTATTCATATCCAATACAGATATAACAGTGACTACATCAACAGTGACTGTTTCCAGAGAAATGCCAGACCCAGATCAAGGAATACGTAAGAATACAATCTTTCTGAATTTTCCTCTAGTGGATAAGATAAAATATCAAACCAACTTTACTTATTTACATTTGGGCTTCTGGAACCTGTGGGGATAGAAAAGAACTTGCAGAAACTGTTTCATTGACTGACTTGAATGTTACATCAAACAAGCAGATACTTATTTTTCCCATGTGTGCATAATGGCAAAGATGATAAATTCCCAAACTTTTAAAACAAATGTAGAATTCAGTCACACACTTACATTTCACTTGGTTCTTTACAGCTAAATCTGGTGAAACAAACCTCTACCTAAAGGCTAAGAGAAATGTTATTTTATTAAATAGCACATGGAAAAAAGCCTAGCAATTTCAAAGACATAATATGGAGAGAGTAGCAGGGATAAGGTGAAAAGAATAAAAGTATAGAGTGATCCTTCTGGGACCCTTAAAGTTTTATGAGAATAGCCTTAGTGAAAGATCTCAGAACATGTAAATGTAAATTAATCGAAAAAATTCAATCTTTACCGGCATAAATTTGTTACATTAAACAATTAAAATCTATTTAAAAGTGAATGTTCTAAAATTTAAAATGTGCCCCATATTAACAGCAATGAAACCCTCTACAGTGTAATCAATATTAATGAAAGAAAAGTGTTAAGGTAACAAAACGTAGTGCATCAATAGCTATTGGGGAACAGGATTTTTCTGTAGTAAGTTAAGTATAATCATACAGATTATAGTATCAGATAGATGCATACAGCATAAGAGAAAAACTGCAAAGGATGATTTTAAGAAGAAAGTGACTAACAGTTCTGTATATGCTCTGGAAGGTCATCAGGCATTAGGGATTGTTGCATACACTAACCAACAACTTGATACCAGAAGGTGAAGAAGCAACCCCTAAGAAGCTGAAGAATGACATTTTAAACATTCCACTTCTCACTAATACATGCCTCTGTTATGCAAAATGTCAGTAG
Source organism: Hemiprocne comata (assembly GCA_020745705.1). Classification (NCBI taxonomy): domain Eukaryota; kingdom Metazoa; phylum Chordata; class Aves; order Apodiformes; family Apodidae; genus Hemiprocne; species Hemiprocne comata. The sequence continues at coordinate 5,239,332 of CM036598.1, forward strand.
CAATCTTACCACACTCAGCACTGCTAGGCAGCAATCATCAATGGAAATGAAGCAATATAAGGTGTGTTATACTGTATCCTATAGATGCGCCTCATATTTGAATTAATCATGTTTTTATTAGCAATATCTTCTAAAATACACATCCCACCTGTCAGACACATCTTTCTACTGAATGATAGTTTTTCTGTTTGCTATTTGTCTTTCATCCACAAACTGCTATAATTTTTTTCTTATATAAATACTAACTTTCTTTGCAGTGGCTTTTAAACCTTACATACAGGCTCTTTTTACTTGCTGTGCTCAACTGTCTTAATCCCTTCTATAATTTTCATATCTCATGATGGAAGTAACCTCTTAATTTTTAGTTGAGGTGAATCACACAACATTAAGATTTGACTGTGAACTCATCTTCAACCTGAGACCTCCTAAGAATCAAATCTCCAGTTACTAGTTTCTTTTTCAAGACTTGACTCCTCTCCCTAGAAGTAGAGGAGGAGAAGGCGGGTACAAATGAGACAAAATTCAGGCAAAGAAAAACAGAACCATTACTAATAAATTCTGCATCCTGGGAGCCAAGGATGTAAACTGCAAAACCATTGTAGGATATTAAAAAAAATCAATCTCAAACTGGGTGTCTGAAAGAGCTTCTAAGATTAATTTAGACATCACTGAACTGAAGGACAGGTGGTGGAGATGGATCTGCAAATAAACCTGAAGTGTCTCTGGTAGTGACAGGGTACGTACCACTGAGCCGTCCCTTTCCCTGGATGTGCAGCTGCGCTGTACCACCAGAGGGCGCACACACGAATCCATGGCGATGGCTGTAACTGCGAGGGAATGTATCCGCATCCGCAGAACGAGCTACCGGGGTTCGTTGCCTTTCCTTAACCCAGGGAAGGAATCTTGGAAACAATCAACTTAGAAATCCCAAATTTCTGAGAAGCGCGTTCAGGTTTAAAAGTCAGAGCAATCATGCAAAGTCATTTCAAGGCATTTCTATTCAATGGTGTGTACCAAACAAGCCTTCACTTACAGGTCCCCAAATGACCAAAGATCTGACCTAACAAAAACATAATATCCCAAGATATTAAAAAAAGCCCATGGAACTTTTTAAAAACCTCATATCCTGTTCTACATCCAGCTTGAATTATGTTGCACGGTGTATGCAGCTTGCCCTGAAAGTTGAGTAAGTTAAGTTAGTTTTCTTATTTCTTGCCCTACCTCTATGAAGAAGGTGAAGGTTGGAACCTGATACATTGTACTCTGTCAGGTGGCACATGGCTATGGGATCTTAGATGCACTATCAGTCACTTTCCTTCTGAGTAGTTGGATCTAGATACACATACATTTGGCTATTATTATGCCATTAAGTACCATGCAAAATATTTTGTCTCCATATGAAATATAAAGTGATTAACAGAAAATTTAGTAACTGACTACATATGGCAATCAGAGCAAATAAGAAAGCACCAATGTTAATAAATTTCCATACCTTACAAATCACTAACATTTGTACTATATAGTTAAAAAAATTACTGAAAGGAATATTTAGTTGCTAAAACTTAATAGTTGCTTATCTTAACAAAAGGCTTTACTTGTGACAGAAATATATGGAACTGCTGCACCCAAGATGAGTTTTTGAGAGTCATTATAAAACTGCTGATTACTAATAGTCTGGCACTAAAATGAAATGATAGTCTATGCAAACAAGCCTTTTGAACTACATAGCAGTATAAAGATCTACATATCTCTTCAATGTCCTATTTATAAGGAGGAGCTATGCTAGCATAGCTGAATTTAACTTCTGCATAAGATTTCTATATCCAAGGTATTCCAGAGAGAATATATCCTTAGTTTAGGACAGACACTTGTGAAGTGTATTTACATGTACACTGATATATCAACACCAGCATTCTGATTAGTAAAGAGATCATAAATGTCTTTGTTCTGTGATCTAACTTCACTTCCACTTTGTATGTTTAATGACACACATGATTAAATGGAAATACAATTTTATATAGGAATGGTAGATTCTAGACATCTACTGTGTTATGAAAAGAATAATTATTATGTTTTAGTATTAATCATCATTTCTAGTATTCACTTCACTAGAAAATACATAGGCACTTTCAGACAAATTAGAAGTAAAAAACCCACTCAAACTAGGAAGAAAAATGAACTAATTTATATTAATATGGTGATGTTTGCATATGATTAGCTGCCAAAACATGAAGAACTAAACAGTTTGGGTTCCTCTCCTCAAAACAGATATCCTAGAATTAATGAGGACATAAAGAGCAGCAATATGGAAAGGACTTTGTATGAAGAATGATTAGGTTAAGACTACTCAGCCTAGAAAAGTGATGCCAAAGGGGATATGCAATGGAACTCAATAAAATCATGAATGAACAAAAAAAACGCCAAACCAACCCAAACTTACCTAAGGAATTACTTTTCATGATTTGCTAATAAAAGACATAAACGAGCAACAGCAGATAGAACTTTTGGTTTGGTTACTTCTCTTATTCTGATTTATTTTTTCCTTCTACTATCTGCTGTTGTCCAGCACTATATGACACTGAGCTAGAAAGATCTTTGGTCTCACCTGGCATGATGCCGCTCACCGTAAGGAGAGCAGCACAATGGATTATTATAGGAACATCTCATCCTTTTTCCCACTCTTCTTATGGATTGGCACATTCTTTATGTTATTGTATTAAAATCAGAAACAAAGATTGCATTAAAACAACAAATAAGGATGCTACTTACAAATTATTAATCTTGACTTGCATAAATATGCCATTCAGAATAGAGGTACTTGGTATTCAGAACATGCATACACTATGATATTCACTGAACATAGGGACCACTGGGAGCAACTATGGACACTAATGAGCTACAGCTGAAGTGTAAAGATGCAGAATTGTTCCTGGGCAAATGTGTGTTGGGGAAGGAAGTTCATTCAATGAAGTAGGTTGGTTTCCTGAAGGGGGGAGGTGGAGTCTCTAGCTTGCAATTTTTATGGAGGAAACAATTCCAAAATAGAGAGATTTATTTGAGCCAGACACCTACCTCAACCCATTGCCCTCCTACTCTACCACAAGACAGATTTACCTACAATAATCAATCTACAGCTCTACCAAATTCAGTCTGGTGGAAGCCTTCCTTAAATCATACATGCACATGCTTAGATTAATAAACTATTAAATTTACTTGCCAATAGTTATAAAAACTCCGGAATGAAAAAAAGGGACACAGACTAGAAAATATGAGCTTAAAGAACCTAAAAATTGTTCATACATTTTGTAACTGTTTCTCAGAAAGAATCTTTATTAAGAATACAGGACAAATGCTGTCCTGTTAATTATCAACATCTATCTCTGGGACAAGAACATCAGGTATATAATATAGAAGATTCTTTTAATATAGAGGACAGATGGCAACTTCACTCCTGGGACTTCCTTAGAGTGCCCCAGAAAAAAAACCCAAGAACTCAAAACAAAACCAACACCAAAACCCCCATAATTTTAAAAGGCTTTGGGAATTCCCAAAGGAATGCTAGTCTAGATACCAGAAAGCTGGGCAGCTTTGTTTGCAAAGCAAATTATGACATATTTCAGGAACGTACAAAAACTTCTTAGGATGGTAATGTACAAAATTAACTTAGAAATCATGTTTCCCTGTCATCTAATTGTACAAATTTGGAATTCATTCACACACTTTCAAATTTCACTTGGTTCTTTATATATAAATCTGTTGAAACAAACCTTTTTGGAAACAAAATTACCTTAGCAGAATGCCTATGTAATATATAAATGCAGCATGGCAGGTAAGGAAGGTGTTACTTGTTTCTTTTGTGACAAAAACAATTAAAAAAACCTAATAAAATGAAAGCAGACTTCTTTACGCTTTTAAAAAAAGCCCTTCTACTTGTCTAAAATCATACATGCATCCACAGATGCACGTGGCATTTCACCAGTGTGTTTCATACTTCACGTACAGGGTGTTAATATCGTAAGCTGTGAATCAACACTTTCTCCTTGAGTGTTAATACTATTTATGTCCTGCTGGGTAAACAGCCAGACCCAAACCAGTGTTCTAAACTGCCTCTGACAATAGTTAGCTTTCCTACCCTTGGTTTTCAGCACAGTGAAACCATTTGCTTTTTTAAATATTAAATTTCTCATTAAAAAGTCTGAATAAAAGAAGATTTTAATATTGGTTTAAGAAAAGCGGGAAGAGACCCTCCTTGCAATAGCATTTGTTGAATATTCTGCAATTACAGTGTAATGTGGTTATTATTGAGGGCTTATACTTCTGTAAAAAGATTGGAATCTAGTCGACTAAATCATGATCATCTTTTCTGGTACTTCAGGCCACAAATGATAACTTCCACCTCTCTACGTTTTCTTTACATTGACTTCAAAAGCACAAAACAGTAAGTTTCTTTTTTTTTTTTTCCTCAAGCCTTTAAATGTAAAGAATGAACTAATGCAAATATTTTTTCCTCCTTCAATTTAAACCGAAGTTTCAAAACAGCAGTATTTTATAGTGCATGAAGTGCCCTTTAAATAATTAAACCATTCAGCTCCATCCCTAAGTTAAAAAATATATAGAACAAGCACAGCCATCAATACAGGATTTGTGCCTCTCTGAATTAATCCAATTATTCAAATGTCAGTTATAACTGTCAGAGAGCAGTTCCTTGGGCTGGACCAAACTGTTAAAAATTAAAACTGTTTTACCTCGTTTAGTCTCTCTGCCTTTTTAATGTAAAATCCACGGTCTTGACAAAAAGTTGTGGGATTTGACACCCAATGCAACACAACCCTATTTCTGTCATACATGCATAATTCACTTTGGAAATTTGCACTTGCTTTAAAATATTACTAAAATATACATGTAACATATGCTAATTTCACCGCACTGGCTTGTAAGCTCCAGCCACTAGGTTATATGTAAACTTTGCCAAGTGCATACACTGTACATAAAGGGATTATAAATGAAAGAAAAGATCACTGTCCCTAGCTCTCAGTTTCCAGCCTTGGCCAAACTGACAGCCCCAAATCCCAGCAACATCTAACATGCCCTTCCTGTGGAGAAGACAGCCTGTTCTCAGAGTCTTAATTACATCCCAGCTGACTGCCCAGCGTTGCCAAAATCAGGCAACAAACGATGCACCTTCACTTGCAATATGGTCTGCTAAACAGACTCCCAGTCACACAGAAAGAAACTTCCACAACAAGGAGAAATAAAGGGACAAGCTAGAGAGTGAGGGAGAGGGCAAGCAGCAATCAAGACAAGGAAAAAACCTCTTCCCAGACTCCTGAGGGACCGGTGAGCAGCAGCATGTAACAAACAAGGCTATCCCTTGCTCAAAACAAACTCACAGCCCAAGGTGCCTCATGCCAAGGACTGCTGTTCTCCAAGATGGGCCACTGTAACTAAGACTCGATAGATTAATGATTGTTAAGGAAGGCTAACCAACCCCTCACTGCTCAGGCCATTATAATTACAGAAGAACAGCATGCCGCATTCTGCAATCGCAAATGGTATCATATGTTTTCCTGGCTGGCTTGCAGGAGGAGCTTTATTTACACAGATGAAATACGAGAACTGCAGATTTAAAGCAACAGAAATCTAAAATTAACATTTATGTCTGCTTGTGGATACCCACAGAACAAAGTTAACCTGAGATCTGTTTTAGCTTGCAGACCTACGAAGATCAAAGTTTCTACAAAGGGAAATACTCACCTGTCCTGAGTAAAAATATTTACAACATAGAAAAAGTTGTCTTCTCTTAATGAAATTAATTCAGCTTTACAGAAGTGCTAATAAAGCACATACTTTACTAAGATGACATGACTTCTTTACAATTGGTGAAATGAAACATCACTCTTAATAGATGTGCTCAGGAAATGTAGATATTGTTTTCCAATAATTCAAAGAATATTAATATCAAAATCAAGTAAATTATTTTCCAAAAGATGGACTTCATACTGTTTTGCACAGCAGTTTCCTATATGCAAATATATAATTACATTCTAGAAATATGACGTATTCACTAACATTCAGTAAATTTTAATTAACGTATTTCCAGAATAGCTTACAATAGTTAAAAAACATTTTGGGTTACTCCAAATACCAAGGTATCTATTCCATTGACACAGCTAGGTAGTTCTGCCTTATAGTTACACTTTGATTTTAAATTTGCATCCTTCTCAAATACAATTGATGAACTAGCACAATATGATATTTATATAAAAAGATATCGATGCCATCAGGCAAATACTCTGAACTTCAATCTTACCTCCATGTTTAAACTTGTACATGATGAATTCTAAACCTTAATATTCAGCCCCGAAACCTAATAAATAGGATGCACCTTGCCTACCACGACACAGGTTGGCATCTGTTGCTTTGTAGAAGTGTAAAATCATAGAATTGTTGGCCAAAGTTTATTTGCAACTATGGCAAGCAACATGACCAAAGCCAAAACTGGAAGAAGCGTTACTCTCCGATTCAGATGTCATCAAGCTATTGCCCAGTTGGGAAAGAAATGCTATTTGTAACCTAGGGCTTCTAGAATAGGGACAATACAGGCTAATCTTTAGACAGAAGTATATGCATGCAGTCCTCCTGGATCTGCTGATTAAGGCCTTTTGGGTCTTAATAATAGCATGGAAAGGCCTCCTCACCATATCAACAATCCCAGTATAGAATTGGTGCCCTGAAGATGGTTCTGAAGGACTGAAAGCAAGTACTTACAAGCAAGTATGACTCATCAGAAATTACTAACTTTATGGGAGATTTAAATTCACATAGTTTAATTAATTGCATTCTAAGGTTATTCTGAGTTTCAGGTTTCCTGGGTGAAGATGTACATTTTACAGTAATGTAGTAAATCCCCTGTTGTTCCCTACACTTGCATTCATCAGTGCTTTCTCTTGCAGATCTGGTGGCGTGCAGTTTGAAAAATAAGAGGGTGGGGTCTTTTGCTTGGTTGTTTTGGTTTTAAATACAGACCCCTAAAACCAGACAAAGACCTGCCCTCTGCATCATTTTATACGTACAAAATAGATTCCAGTTGCCTTAGAACACTGAGCTTAACACAAGAGTTGTTGCAAATATTGAAGACCAACCCAAAAAACCAAAACAGTGCATACATCACAGTATGCAAACCACCCTCCCAAAATTAAAACTGACATCCAAGCAACTGAAGGATGATTTTGCTAGCCCATATTTATGACTTGAGAATATACCATTGGATACATCCACTTTTATTTTGTTTTCACTACATGGTGCTATGAATTCATGGTGCCTTAGAATAAGGTGCTAATAACCTTATAACCACCTTATTGATAGATAAGGGAGGTTCAGGCATGGAACTGTGTTATCCATCCATCAACTGCTTGTGCTGATAACTTTGGCCCGTCAGGCTCTGAGGGAACAGCATGGAAACAGTGCTCCAAGTGGGATGAAATGGCTGCTTTACTACAAAGTTCCACCCCAGCAGCTGCAGAAGGCATTTTTATTGGATAGCTGCACTGGAAAAAACAGCATGGGACTGGAGTCCACTCTACATCAATATGGATTTTGTCAAACATGTTGGATGCAGTGGAATTTCAGGGTAAAAATGCATGTATATGAACTGAAGAACTAGTTTGCAAAGAATTTATTCTTGTAGATTACAACGACAGATTATAATTATTTAAGTAAAAGGTTTAAATAGGAAAAGGGAGACCAAAGGAAGAGGTTGTAGGATTATTATCACAACACAAATAACATGAAGGGAATAAATGTACATTTATGACTGGTAGATAACTGTTTACTCTCTTCCATACTAGAATGCTAATTAAGTGTTTCTTGTTTTTAGAAAAGATTGCTTGCTACATAGAAATTTGGATTATTAGTTATATAGATACATATCTTCCTTAGATTTGTAAATAAAGATGCATGTGTTTTTCTCCTTCTGTCTCTGGCTGATGCCACTGCTATTCTGCCCCATTCTATTTCTGTGAATAGCCCTAAAGATCTGGCTGCAATGTCTGCTTAGAACAGAGCAAGCTCTATAAAACCTAAGGCAGATTTTTGTACCAACGAGACAAACCAAACTGTTACTTCTTTGAATGATGAACATTTTGATTTTTTTTTTTTAACATGCTCCACTACACTTACTTTACTTTTGCAGCCCCTCATCATTCAACTGGAAGACCTCTGTTTTGGTGGGTACAATGCAGACACAAAAGTTGCAGAGGATGCAAATTCATTGGCATGAAAAGATGTGAGGAATTAAGAAGCTATTATGACAAGGTGAAAGATTTTGATACCTTCCTGGAGATGTAGGTCTCTTCTGCATACTGTGTAGATAGGCACACAGCTTTTTGCTGAGTCACTCTGAAGTTCAGCATTAATCTCTCTTGCAAAAACATATAAAATAATAGCTATACCCAAGCTTTTTCTGGCATGAGCAGAATTAAAATTGGTCATGATCCATCTGTTTAAAAAAATCCAATCCTATACAACCAAAATCCTACTTCAAAAAGAAAACACAGTATTTTTGTTGGCTGCTGTCAGCTGTAAAGGACAAAACCTAAAAACAGAGCAGCAATCAGTGGATGTTTTGTAGAACTCTATTTACATGTGGTAGGAAAAGTATTTGTGAATGGAAAAACAGTGAACAATTTTTTAAAGCAAACTGAACTGCATCAGATACACTTCCAGTCATACAGAAAAGGCATTAATCAGGTAAGTCCATGGTTATCCACTGCCTCCAGGATTAATCACACTACTCTTTCAGCCAGCAGATGTAAGAAGCCATTACAAGCAGGCTTAAAAACACTCTTACCTATGAAAGTTTACACTACAGCTTTCAGGTATCACTTAGAAACAACGTAATAATACTTCTACTACTGATCTGTCTGTAAAGGAACCCAGCTTGAACTTTAAAAAAAACACCTCTTTTCACAGAAAATAAATTCTCCTTATCCACCTACAATTAACCAGTTATATCATCCCACGTAAGTCCTGAGTCTGGAAATCACATCCATTGATTAAGCTGAACAAAATTCAGTGTCGGGCTGCAGTGGCATTATTATTTGCTTTTAGCAGAAGCTAAATAAAGTATCTCTAGTGTGGAAGAAAACATTCAGGTATTTTCAGAGAACTTCCCATCAACCCTGCAATGAAAGATATGCTGAAATATAGCTCCTAGGATCAACTGGGTCTCCTAGTACTAATACCCTTATTTTATAACCCTTTTCTGTACACTATACAGAAAAGTCAGAAATGTTGAAAACATACCTCACTCAGACCTGGCAATAAGGAGCACAACCTAGTGATCAAGACGGTGATGAACTTGTAAAAGTTCACTAGGAATCAAAAGCATTATAAATCATCAACTGTTAAGTATAAGCTTTTAAAATGAACTGTATAACTAGGTATATGAGAGCAGGTGGTGCAGCACCTTGAGCTAACGTGATATTCAGTGTACATAGCTTCTTGAACCCAAGACAACAGCTCTGCACATAACTGTAATACCTTTATAGATCTCAGTCTGTCAAGTTGTTCAGAAACAAGAGAGACAAGTGAAATGACTGCTCCTTATACATACTTCTGTGGACAGAAAGTACTGGATACTAACGGGTTTTTTCCAGTCTAGCAGAAAAAAAACATAGTGACTAGAGACTGAAAGATTGCTGAAGCCAAGCATTCAAACAGAAAACAGAACTTTGAACTTGTAAAGCTGATTAACAAATTGAATTCTAGAGAATCTACCACTTCCCTATTTCCCATTGTCCTCAGACCAATGGACACCATTCTGAAAGATGCATTTAATCCAAAGACAAATCATTGGACTCATTACAGGGACAGTCAAGTGAAATATAATACCTTATGATATATCCAGTAGGTCAAAATAAATGATCTAACGGTCCCTTCCGGGCTTAAACTCTATGAATCTATGAACCACAGAAAAAGAACACAGAACAAATATGGGAGATGGCAAATAAACTACAAATCTTCTTTAAAAATCCTTGTTCTTTCAAAAAGAACTGAATTCTACTCTGTAATTTGAGCCCTCTTACAATGGCATGCAAGACTTCTGATGTGCTATTTGAAAATGTATTACATTTTCATTCAAAGTATTTGTTTAAATTGAGAGTGGATAAAATCACAAAGGTGAAATTTATCTTCATTACTAAAGGATGTAGACTTAAAAATGGTATTTCTTTCAGATGAAGGAAATACATCCTCTTACTATAGTATTCTATTGGTGCAATCCTTGAATCCAGCCCTGAACCTCCACTGAATTGTGCTTTTCAAGAATGCACAAGATGAATGTCATATTCACTCAGCATCCATAAATCAACCTGAATAATTTAATACCTGCTGAAATTTTCCTCCAATTATTATATGAAATAATAACATGAGAAGTAATTACAATAAAGAAAAAGTTCAGGTGCAACAGCATTAGTTCAACATCTAGGATCAAGTGTCAGTGGAGATTAACAAATTTCATTCATTTTATCTCCAGTACTGGAGACATGCTGCTCCTAGCTTTAATAGTCAGGAATGTCTGTTAGTTAAATGACTTTGTAAAGGCAGTCAAGTGAGGGCAGACAGCGACAGTTTAATTAGGGAGCTTGCTATAACTCTATCTGGGAGCTGTAGGCACTGGACTAGAACAAGTGTAAACCAGCACTCAATACTGACTAGCAACCCCTGCCCCCCCAACCAACAAAAACCCTCCAATACAAAAAAAAACCCAAGAAGATACTTTTCATGGCAGTTTCTCTCATTTATTCTGGCGTCAGGTTGGCTACAGGTGAACAGGAGCAACATAACGGCTGCAGCAGAAGAAAGGTGAGGTTAAGAGAGCAATCATTTATCTTGTATTGATTTCTGGACACTATGTCCTAGATACATTCCAAGATAGAATGACAGCTTTCTGTTTTGTGTCAGTAAGAGAAGAAAATGACTAGCACCAGTAGCCATTGTTTTCCTATCATATTTCCTTTTAGAAACATGCCACACTTAGATTTTTATTCAGACAAGGAAATCTAAACAAGTTTATCACAGAAAAGGAGGGTTAGGGGGTGGTTAATCAGCCATTTGTCTTTGCTGCTGGGTAGTCAGGAGTCAAAGGGTCAAAACCGAGCACAATTGGACCATTTGGTTTTATCTCAGGTAACCCTACATCTCTGGTAATTGAACCCATTTCACTCGGTCAGAGTTCCTGTCACTCATATTCAATGTCTGTCATTACTGAGAAATGCTTCATGACATATTACACTGACAGAACCACCACTGCAAGACTAGAAAGAATCCCCAGGCACCAGAAGTAGAAGACAATGGAAGCTTCTTTCAGAGCAGTGATGTTTAACATTTTATGTGCTGACACGGTGACTGTAACCACAATATAACGGAAGTCTAACAAATGGAAGATCAAAAAAAAATCCATAGTTTATCTGCTTCAGGGACCAGCAGGCAAAGCTAGAAATAAAATGAACTGGCAGCTCCAAGGTTACTTGCACATACCATTAAAACTCTTAGAAAAAGTTACATGTATAAACACACACTTAATACTGGACCTCAATATGATGCTGATTTTATTTCTGATTGGCTTCACAAATATTAAACCTCCATTAGCTATAGGCATCCAAATAATTTTCTTTTTTCTACAGCTTCTTTACTTATAAGCCGCAAACAGCAACAGGAAACATAATTTGCATACCCTCTGACAAGCTGAAGACAAGGGAAAACACCTTAGCTTTTTTAAACTCCTGAGATGTTCCTGCACATAGAAACTCTAGATGTAAGAATGCCAAAGTTATCCTCCCACTTTGCAGCTTTGTAACGCTGACAAGTGATCCCATAATTGAGTTTTTCCATAGAAGTGTTACTACCCTTTGTTAGCTCACCTCTGCTGTGTTTGACAGGCACGCCACTCACCACCGCCACACTTGAGAGAGAATTTCAAGCCCGCTTCCTTGGACCATACAAATTTTTGCCAGAATCTGTCTAATTCAAGGTGCTTAAAATTCTACAAATATATTAGCACATTCATTAGAAGAAAGGGTGGATGGAAAGCTGAGAGACTTAGACTGGGAAATGGGGGGGAAGCAACAAAAGACATTCAACATTTCATTGTGATCTTGATGGGTTTAACTCAATTTCACCTTATTTTCCTAGGCATGTGTCAGCAAGGTATCTAAAAAGCCACTTAACAGAATCTCTTCAAGTAACCGATGTGAAAATAGGTTTCACTAGAAGATCTGAGAATACACTGCCTGAGGTTCATAAAAGTTCTAATATTAAGGTACATTATTTCTAAAGCAACCAATATTTTCACTTTGAGAATAATCTTTATTTCATTGTGAAGTACACTCACACAAAATCTTAAAAAGATTTAGAAACTACAAATTGCAGCAGTAAAAGCAATTAAGATGTCTGCTAAGAAATATATGACAAGGAACAGCACAATAATTCAGTCATTAATAAATCCGGCACAATAACTGTTATCTTGTCATAAAGTAAGATAATACTTTTCCAATCTCTCCATGCTAGATTTTTATACTGTATTTATATGCTAAAAGCCTTCTTAGAACCAGATGCTTCAATTCAAAGCTCCCAACCCCGACTCATATGGTACCTGCTCTATCCAAGTACCTATTTTTGCCCCTTGCCCTACACTGAAATACTTCTTAGACTTAAAGCAGTGAGCAGATTCTGGAGTACTGTAGCCAAAGAACCAAAATGAATGATATTCAGGTCTACAGCCTAGCAGGGAAAAATGCGTTGCAACCATTTTTCTATTGCTGAAATACCATTTCACCAAATGTTCCTGTCAAGGCATGGTTTAATTACCTTGGCACTCGTGCCACTTATAATCACCTGTCATTAGCAACAATGCTTGCATCTGTTTACACGTCTGTCAGAAATGCCAGCCCAGCTGAAGTCTAAGAATAAGACAACTTTTGGTAGCACTTGACCCCAGATGTGGAAAGGTCATTTTAATGTTATCTATTCCCAGAGTGAAACATGTACAGTAACTAAAAGATTCTCTATTAATTCTTTAGTTTACTATCTATATTATTACTTCTATATAAAATTAGAGTGCTTTAAGCTAACAAGACAATAAAAGACAATATCTATATTCTTTCAAAACTCTTTGATTTTTTTGTGAGGGCATTTTTATGAAACCATTTCCAAATGTAGTTATCCAGAATGCAGTTACTCACTGTAATCCATTAAAATGTTTATTATTAGCTGCTTTACTCAGAGGTAACCTTAAACAAAGAACAAAGAACTAAACTCTAACAATATAATTTTACAGGCAATATTACCTTTAAATATGGGAGTGGAGTAAACATGCTGTAGAGTCCTGCAAGAAGAATAATAGTTTCAAAACACCTGCCCTGACAAACTGGACACTGTGCTTGGGTGGGGGCCTCATTTGATAACCACCTGGACCCTGTTCTCACAAGGAGAGCTCCTCATTCAGCAACCATCCTGATAAACTGGACACTGTCCTTGAAAGGGGAATCCCTCCTTTGGCAGCGACCCTGATAAATAGGACACTGTCCTTACTTGGTAAGGAACAGTGGCAGGCAAGAGAAGCCCCATGGAGGTGCAGTGCCATCTTGTGAAAGACCACTTTCCTGTCCAAGGACAGAGTGCACGTGTGAAAATAAAGGTCATTGCTCAGTCAACCCAGGTGGGGGTGGCCAAGTGATCACCTGGACCTCTGTGCCCCACCAACTCATTTCCAGAACAATCCCAAATCCAACACAGTCTGTGCAAAGTAGGCCAAACCTCACCAGGAGAGGTGGGGCCAGGTACCATAACAGAGGCAGACTTGAAATGCTCGGGGAGCGCGCCCACCATCCAAAGATCTTGTCATGCCGAGATCATCGCTGGATCCAAAGGTGGTGATATCTTACCTACCCCCTCTTTCTTCATCTCTGTCTCTGTCTCTCTATCTCTCTGTTTCTAACCTTATTCTCAGCACATAGGGGTAACACCATTTCTAATTTTGCTAAGTTCTGCTAGTTGTAATCTGTTGCTTTGAGAGTAACATTGTTGTGTGTTTCCTTTTGACAAGCTTTATAATCTTACTCAATTTTAAGTAATGTTTTGTATAAGCTCCTGGTTAAGAGTCTTATTCTTAGAATACCAAGCAGAGAATTCTAGAGGTTAATTTTGCTGACTGGGTGGGTAAAAGAGATTGAGAGAGGAGGATTGAATCCAGATCTCCCTGGGTTGACCCCCACCTCTGAGGAACTCTACCCATGCCCACTTCATGGGATGTAACGCCATGCCCACTTTGTGGGACGTGATATTTAGTTTGGACCCCACCTCTGGAAAGCCATGCCCACTTTCTGGGACACGACAGTGCCATACCCAACTTGCAGGATGTGACACGTGCCAAAGGATATTTAAAAAAAGCTAAGAGTCATTAGGTAGTGACATTTTGAAAACTTGAGATTTTGATGGACTACAAATGCAAATGTAATCTTCATCCTGACTCTAGAAATGTACATTTTTAGGCTGGCTGCTTTAATAACTGGTATTTATGGCCTCCTAAAAGAATTATGTTTTTAAGCTATTTCATGAGGTATCTGGTTTGTGATTTTATCCACACAAGGTATGTTTCAACTCAGGCAAAAACTTCCATCCCTATGTCATTCATATGGACAAAGAACTGCTGTGGATTTTTAAAGCTCTGAAAGTCAGTAGTGTTCTGGTCTTTGAATACCATTCAGTGCTTGGGAGTTGAAATTCATAGCAAACACTTTCTTTACCAGAAGCATAAAAAACTAGTTAATAATCTACTGCACAGAAAAATAAGTCGTACAGTCTTTGACAGAGAGAAAAATACGCAATGTGTATTTGAGAGATGCATTTAAACTAGATGTTACTGATTGTTGTGTCATTTTGATTTATATTTGTATTTTGATTCAAAATTAATTTCACACAAGATGACTCCCATCCTCATATATACACTCACGTGGGAAATACATTGTCTGCACAGTTTGTCATGGCATTCTTCTGTAGATTACATACATCTTTTTCAAAGGTAATCAGCAACAGATAATGACATCATTTAAAACTCTTTCACAACTTTCAACGGTGAAGAACTGCACTACCATGATTTTGCCATACTGCTTTCTCAGCGTGGATTTTACAAACACGAGGCTTCTCTCTTTTTCATCGTTATATATATTAAATGGCAACTTCACCCAGGAATTTCAAAGTGCTATATAAAGTGGAATAAACACTCTAAGCTACATTAAAAAGACCCTTCTGGAGGCACAGAGCAATTATGCCATTGCTCTGAATCTCACTTATTTATAACGCAGGAGGACAGGGTAAGACAGGGCAAACTCTGAATGGGCAAACTGTTTACTAGAAAGACTCATTACATATCAATTCATTACACATCCTAGGAAACCAGGTATGCATGCACATGCATGCTGGTGGTAGGGAAGTAACATCTGAAAATGAGGGGACAGCCTACTTTAGTAGTTTTTATAATTCTATAACTAAGAGTTCTGGAAGAAACTAAATATATTTTCCATGGTTTTGTGCCACACAACTGGAACACTCACCATAAACTATTCTAGCTATTTGGCAAACATCTCTAGAACAAGTAAACAAGTAAATTCCAAAAGCAATTTTATGGCTCAGTCCTGCAAATACTATCTGCTCAGCACTTGCTCTTTAAAACCACAGCAAGTTAGCTGTGCATTCAGAAGCAGTTTGAAGTAGCTCTTAATACACGTCAGCACCCCAAGGGCAATGCCCCGCACAGAGCAGGCACCTGCACTCCCCTTTACACAAGCATGTGTTTGGCATCACTGGTGACACTGCATTCTAGCTCCTGCCTGAAGGACCAGAGATAGCTTCTTGTATACACTGTTTATAGAAAGTTAAAGGACCTTCCATCAAGCTCTTCAGCTGGTACGTGAGGACAGTTTACTGCCCATTTATTTATACGTCTTGATAATGGTGAAAATAAAAGCTTGCAGATGTTACAGAAACAGGCAGCTACAGTTGGTACTGCAATTTAAATGCACTTTCTATCCTTGTAAGATGTGTAAATCAAAGCGAAGGATTCTCTTGGTTTACATTCTCGTGAAATCCAAACTCGTCTGAATGACTTTAAATGGTTACTGTTTGTCTTGGCTCCTACCTGTATCAGATTCAGACTGAAGAGCCTTAGTGAAGAAATTATAAGGGATAAAATGGATATTTCTAAATTACAAGACTGGAATTCCAACGGCTCAGAATATCAGCTTTCTGTTTCATGTAAGTCTGCTGTAGAGAAAATTGTGGGATCTTACAATGAAGGATCGAAAACATTTACATTCATAAGCCAAAAGCTTCTTGCCTTGATCAGATTGAAGATTAACCCCCCACACCCCAAAAGAACAGATCAAGATCAGTTACATTTTGCTAATGACTTGAAGGGGCATATGTTACCAAGAGAAGGGTTACCAGCAGAATGTGAAAGCAAACTCAATTTAAAAAGTATCTAATTGCAGTTAAAATAATCTGATGCTGAATTTTAATCGTTGAGTTGTGTGTGTTTTTCAAGTAACTTTTAGGTTTGTACCATTAAAAATTAAGGAGAAGGAAGCACTGTAATTGTGTGACACCCTTTGTTCACTTGGGTTTTCAATCTGACGTTAATGACTTCGTGACCAGATAGCCAGGCCACGTTTGAGACATGTTGGCCAACAGCACTACTCACCTGCACCATGAAAGAAAAATGCAGCATCTGTAGGAGTAAAACAGACCTGTAGTGCCAGCTTTTGTTTCACTTGGAATCAATCAGCAGAATAGATTAACAAGGAGAAAGACAGTGTATTGTGCATAGGATACAGATCCAAATGAAACTCCTTCCTTGAGGAGTTTGGTACAACTCCTTGGAAGTTGTACCGAATCCTAACTGGTATCTGAATAAGCAATACCATAATCATAACTTCAACTGAACCATAATGCTCACAGTAATATTACAAAGCTTCCTACAGTCACCACACAGCTTGCCGGATAGTCAGTGTCACAAACGTGGGTGTTTGACAACCAGAAACCAGTTAGAAGTGTCTCAGAGACCAGGCCAACCAGTGCTGAGGATGCATGCTCCATGGCATTGCATGCAAGCCAAGGCACCCACCCATTGAGGCAGTGATGACTGCTATACTTGCTCATCCATCAGCGACTTCCTAGGGATCTCAGCAAAGATAAATATTGATAGAGCATTTATCATTGCATAAGCTGAGATGATGCACAAGATACATAACTGGATGATGCACACAGGAGCAAGACAGACAAGGACCATTTTCCTGCCTAAACTTGACCATAAATTCTACAGAAAATGGACCATACACTACTCTTCCAAATCCTCCCTCCCACAGCTAGCAAACGACCAAGAGCTTAAAATACACCATTATTAATTTATGATAGATTACTATTTCTGTTATACCTTCTCATGACACATGATGAATATGACTAGAATTAATACAATAAAATCCTAAAACCCAAATACACAGATGGCAGTGAGAAGGGGAGGCAGAGAACAGAAAATTTCTGAAAAAAAATAAAAATACTTGCCCTTGAGGCCTTTGTTGAAAGCACTGAAATCTATGGGAAAAATATGAATACTAGAACAATTTGCTGTACGATTTCAAGTATTACAACTATAGTGACATGTCAGACAAGCAAAAATATTTTCTGTAGCTATTTCATACAATAGAACAGTTAAAGTACAATTTTTGTTTCTGAAATGTAACTTAAGAGACAGTCTGTTTTCTAAACTAAGGTATGTGTCTGTTCTTACACACTGTGATGTAATAATGATGTAACATTATTTTTATTTTCCAATTAAGATGGAACTTCGCCACCCTTCAATATTTAGGGATTTATTAACACTCGGATTACATTTACATAAGCTGTCAATGCAGCTCCACATCTAAAAGGAAATCCATTCAAAAGTTTAAACAAGATTACAAGAGCCAGTGCAGAGGAGAGGCCACACCTCCCGACACTTTAAAATACCATTAGCATGCACAGTTTTACCATGAGGGGAAGAAAAAAGGGTGTTTCTATACTGAAAGCACAGTACTGTACCAGATAATATGCCTGGTTTACAAACTTATTAATGAAAAAAACACTACAAATTGCTGGAGCTTTTCCATTGTGTTCCTCCAGCTGACAACCCTAAGCCTAAAAAAGCTGTCAGTCAGGTTCCAGCAGCCATGAGCATTTGTGTGTTTATAAATACATATGTAAAGCACATAAATATATTTATGTTTTTATAAGGAAGGTTATCAAGCCTTTCTTAGAAGTGCTGTAATAAATGAAAGCTGAGACACATAAAAATAGGTTCTTTAGAGCTCTGAGGTAAATATGAAATTTAACAGATTTGAAATAAAACTGTTCATAACACTATCCCTGTCCCTACCACTGTTCACTTCCTTCAAATGTCACAAGCCTGAGCTCCTGGTAGGAACTCTGTCCCTAAGTATATGTTATTGTTATCCCTTTCTGGATAGACAGAGAGGCTTACTGACTACT
This sequence comes from Hemiprocne comata, assembly GCA_020745705.1. NCBI lineage: Eukaryota > Metazoa > Chordata > Aves > Apodiformes > Apodidae > Hemiprocne > Hemiprocne comata. The sequence continues at coordinate 5,257,911 of CM036598.1, forward strand.
AATCATCAAGGACCATAAGAGTTACCACTGCTAGAATGCTTCATTCTGGATGTGGCTTAGCTGCATGTACATCAACCTACCATTTCTTCCCTTCACTCCATTATTCAACAGTAATTAAAGATGGGATATTATATAGGAAACACCCAGCATTCCAAACCACAATTTAAGGTGATGCACAGCTACCTGAAGTTTATGGGTACTTCCTCCCATGAGATGTATGTGACCATGCAGGAAAAAAAAAATCCCTACCCTATATTAATTGTAAAAACTCATTGTGTTCACACTCTCCACTGTCCTATCATTGAAATAATTATTACAAAAAACTGTCTTCCAAAACTAAGCTTGCAGATACAGAATTCAATTGTGAACCATCTAGTTTTAGTTTTCCAGCTTCCAGCATCAGTGGTGATAGTGGCTATAAGCTCCAAAAAGAAGTTTAAAATCATTTTATCAATATACACAACATTCAAGTAATGAACTCAGGTAGTTTCAGCCAAAGTATTTTTGTATTAGAAAAGACAGATGACTCATGAAAGGTAAGTTAGCATATCTGCAACAAACATATTACCACAGTATAACACAGGACATAAAGCTTGCCATTTGCACCATTAGGTTTGCCACAATAAATGAGACTTTGTATGTGATGTATGGCCCAGGAAAGAAACCACAGCTGTTTGCTTCTGTAGAGGAGTACATAGGTGCTCTGCACCTGAGTCTGCAAATATTTATTAAGCCCTAACAGTGAGGTTGTGATGTTCAGAACAGCTACTGCTGAAAACCATTATCTATGGATAATTAACTATGTCAGGACACTGAGGTCCTAACATGAGGTCCTCATAATTCCCCACTAAGGGAAAGACAGTACAACATTATTATAATATATTAGTAACATTTAACAACAGGATCATACTGTCTGTGCTTTAATAATGAAGGCCGAATACCATAGCAGAATTTAAATTATTATTAGTTTCTGATAGTGCAGTTTAAGCCAGGTTTACCAGTCTCAGTTTTTGTTACTCCTAACCAATGCAATACACCAAAAAGGACAACATGTAATTAGAATATGGTTTTATTTGTAAATAATGCATTTGTGTCCTTGAAGGTTTAATTACTATTAATGATTTTTTCTACCATTTGCCAGCAGAAGTCTAAACTTATTGGCAAGAAAAAGACATAGAATAAAAAGTATTTTTTATTGACCAAAATAATTCACTTGAACTTTGGAAGCCCTTGTATTTTTTTCAAGCATTTTTAGAAACAGCTAGTAAAAAAAATTTTTCATCACGCAATAAAAAGGCTCTTTGACACATGAAGACAAAAGCTTCAGGCCGTTTATTAAGACTACTTCCTACTGTGTTGGGCTTTGTTTTATCTCATAATTAAAATCACACCTGAGCTGGGCCATCTGTGAGAGTGTATTAAGTTTCTTACAAAACATGAAAATCCTTTCATTTTTTCCATGCAAACGCCAATAAATCTTGTAGGGGTTTTTTTTGGTGTGACACAGAAAAATAATATGCTTCAATAAAGGTCAGGCTTTGAGCAAAAAATGAGCAGGCAAACAAAATCATTTTTTGGTATTCATCATCAATTGCACCTCATAATAACTGATAGATTTTTAAAAGTTGTACAATTAAACATAAAAAGGAAACTTTTTTCTTTTGGTATTTGACAGTAGGTTGTTTTCTTATGCTTTCTGTTGTAGGATAAAAATAAAAAATAATAAAATTTCAGGGATTAGTGTTTTCCTTATCAGCAATTAAGAGTGCACAGAAAAGGTCAGTCAGCACTTTTCAAGATCAGCAACAATGTCAGCATACTAATGCATATGCTTGTAGGTTCTAGTGAGAAAAAAAAGCTACGTATTTAATAAATGTAGATACTTTATAAAGTTTACATCAGTTTCTGGGTTTTGTTTTAGGGGATTTTTTGTTTGTTTTGGTTGGTTTCTTTGTTTTAAAACACACTGAAGAGAGACCAAGAGGATTTTCTTTTACAGAAGGACATCATGGAGAGAAATCCCTAAATATCATCCAAATCCATTGACCAAAAACATGCCTTTTCAACAAAGTACTTCTGTGTGGATAGCTAAACTGAAGGACTAATGACAAGTGGACCTAAATTAATGCTAGAAGTCAGACAGAGTCTTAAAGTAGCTTGAACATATGAAAATTCAAACACATAACTGATTCTATTTGTTACAAGCTATATTCCTTCAAAGAGACTATAAACATTCTTGGAAGTATCTCCTTTAATGCTTCTGTTGAGCCAGGAAACAAATACATATCAAGCTTCTGCTTTTTAATCATGTAACTTTAATTACACAATTGAATTGGTATAATATATCAGCAGTCTAGCAATGCTACTCAGAAAGCATTAAACTTCTCAGCCAAGGTAAATGATAAAAAGGCTCTTGTACACCAACAGTAAATAGATCAGAAGGCCCTTAAAAGAACAGTGAATTTCCATCTCAGAGTAACAGCAGAGCAAGGTATGGGAATGTTGTGAAATAAAAGCAAGAAAATATTTCTCGTCAAAATGTATAGTATTTGAATACACTAAGAGGCATAAGCAGTATTGCTAACTTGTTTTCATGGGTGAAATGAATGAGCGAGTGGTCAACTGCAGGCAGTGCATGTCATGCACAAGATTCAACATGCACAGACATCTCTCCAGGCTACTGGAACTTATCATTAACTACCAAGAAGCTGAAAACTCAAAAATAATTCGGACTATTACAACAGCATTCAAAATTATTTTTCCTTTATACATTTTGAATGTATAATCACGCTTCAACAGTGATTTGCACAAACTACCAGTGATTTCAATCCCTTCGTATTTACATATACTTGAGCTACAAAATAATGTTTATTCTTAGAAATTAATTTGGCTAATACACTTAATTACCAAACACACTTCATTGGAGATTGTGCTCTTTTAAATTACTACTTTTACAACAAAGTCTAAATTCTGTGTGTCATCAAAAAGACTCTAAAGCCATACACCCTCTCTTTTTTCCAAATGTTTTTTGGAATCTAGTGACTCTAAAACAGAGGCTATTTTGAAAATTAATTTTCTTCTTGTGTTGATGATATAAAAGAACAGAGTCATGTTGAGTAAGAAACACTTTTTTTAATGTGTCTGCCTGTGACGACTGAGTGGTCTGGATCTAACTTCTAAATTGTGCTCTCTCCCATTATTTTACAGCTACTTTCATCCATCATCCTAAAAAATAGAACTACGGGATTCTGGTCAGTTTAAACTTAGGAGTTTCTTCTCTGAATACACCGAAATGTGTATTGCTGAGTTTGGGAAAAGAATGGACCTCCAAAAGATATCACAAGGCACATTCACTGTAAATTCCAAGGGAGAAACTCTCTAATCTGCCTTTTCCCCCTACTTTGCAAACATATCAAGGGTCCAATTTACAAAGCCAGCATTATTTTGAAATTTTTTTCTTCACTGTATCATGAATGATCAAAAATAATTGAAATTGAATAGGACTGTCATAGCAAATGAAGAATAAATATTTAGATACATTATCCTTGCTGGTTTACATTATGGTGTTTGTTCATTTTCTCCTCAATCGAATTCACAACATCTACTCATTCACAAGGGGCCTGTATATCCACCTCAGCCATTGCCTGGGGAAGTGCATTAAGTACCAGCTTTTGATGTTCCTTCTCATATGCCCTCCCAGCTGTACATGAGGTTAGGAAACAACACTGCACACACAGTTCTTTCAAAAGGTAAAATAGTGGAAGAAAAAAAGCCTCTCAGGAAATTTGATTTGTACTTAGGCTTCCTTTTTAAAGGAACACCCAAAACTTGACAGCATTTAAAACAATTGAAATACAAAACATTAAAGGAAGAGGCAGCAGAATAAGGCATTATCTTGTTACAGTAGTCTTGTATTTTTACAATAAAGAATACAAGAAGGCATTATAGTAATAACACGACTGTACTAACAATATATAAATACCTCTGAATGCCCAGCTCATTGTTCTGAGTTGTGGGTTCATTTCTTTTTCTTTCTTCCCCCCCCCCCCCCCCCCCCCGTTTTTTTTAAAGAAAACAAGTGTTTGCAATTCCTTTGGCAAACAAATAGGACACACACAGAGATATAAATAATTCCAATATAAAGTCATGCTAATTTATTTAATGTGAAACTCCAACACAAATTACTTAGCAGTGAAATTGCACCTCCTCATATTGTGTATGCAAAATAAAAGCAAACAGATGTGCTCTTCCAAACCAAGCTATTGCTACAATTAAACCAACAGTCATTTTACAAACCAGTGAGCTATTTCATGAGCATCTACGGTGCTAATCATCTCTTCTCCACTACCCCAGCCCAACAGAACAGCGAGTTATTTATAGAGTTATCTATCTTGCACTTTGCAGATGATGCCTAACATTATGACAACAGTGAAAAGGTCTCCGTACCTGCCTACCTAAAACAAGTTTCTGTAAAGTAATGAATAGAGACAGCTTGGGGACTCTCCACCTGCACTGCCTGCCTTTTACTGCCTGCAAAGTGAAACCACAAGGGACTGGCAGAAGGTACTTGTCTGACAGGGCCAGGACAGCCTTTCTCCTCAGTGACAGCCCAGGCCTAGCCTCTTAAACCTGACCCACCATAATTCCTTCACAATGCAGCAGCGAGGCAGCTGACAGTAGCAGCTGCACCTCCTAAGCGAGATGGATGGAATTTTCATAACTAGTTCCCCAAGTTACATTTTACCTTCAAGATAATTTATGAGCTGCTGTGGAGCCTTGAAGAGACAATATGCTTGCCATAAAATTAACTGTAACAGTCTTGTAGGTTATAATTAACACTGTGAGGGTAGCACCAACTGGATGAAACACATGGCATAATTGATGGTGAAACTGGAAATTAAGGAAGCTAACAATATCATTACTGTGTGCATCAGTTCAGTGAAACCTATGCTTTCCAGGGGTTAATTACAATCCCCTTCCAACGTACACATTCTGACGGGGAGTGGATGAGTGTCACAGCTAGGAGGAGGCAGGTTTGCTGGCAAGGCCACCTTGCACCTGGACTGATGTATATACTGTTTTTTTTGCCTGGAAGAGATATACATGTCAAAGCAGCAGCACCAGCACCTGAACATCTGGCAGCAGGCACACTGTAGCTTAGAGATAGATGACTGCTCAAGCCTCATAGAATATTTCATTTTCTCTGTAGCCAGCATACTTAACAGCAAAGAAGAAAAAATCCTCTGTGAGATTTCACTTAATGGCACACATTATTAATTTAAATGACTGGAGCAAAGAAAAACATTTTAACTTTATATTGCCATAACTTAGCAGCAAATTAAGATTTTTTTTTTTTCATCACTATATTATCATCTTGGTTTATTACATTAGTCTTTCCAAAGATGCAGAGCAATCCTTTCAACATCTTGCCTGTCAAGGGAATACTGAAGATGCAATGTTAGTGAGCTAGCTAATCAGAAAGAATATTATAAACTGCTGCCATCTTTGGGAAAGAAAACATGCAATTCATCTACCTGTACCTAAGCCTATACTCTCTAGCCAAGGCTAAAGGAATCATTAGTGTAATGCATTTATTTGAATCTCTCTCAAATTACTTTAATGAAACTTTTTTTTGTCCCTGGACAAGATATGTGAAAATGTACAGATAAATGATGCAACAGTGTCACCTACAGGCAAGGAAAAAACAGTTAAAATCTTCAAAACTGCACCCTCTTACCACTCAAATCCCTTTCCTCCTCCCCTCCTTTTCCCTCCTGCAACCTTCCCCTCAATCCCTATCTCACACATCTGCATTTTGGGATTATCCATATCTCCAAATATGACCAATACCTAAAATGCTTTCAGGATGGCCTAATATAAAATAATTATACCTTCTGTGCCTCACAATAAACATGCTGCACAGCTAGCAAGTCATCTATGCAGGAGTGGATACATTGATTACCCTACATCTCCTGGGGCTTGTTCAAATGCACTTTTGCTAGGTGGTCAAAAATAATTCTGATAAGAATGTTCTTCAGAACTCAGAAAGACTAAATGTTGACATTACAAATATGAGAAAATAAAAATGAGTAAATATTGACTTGCCTAAAAGTAACTGGTAAAAGATTTAAGACTATTGCCTACACATGTACAGAAAATGCCCTCCAGCATAAATGGGAGCTAAACTGAACTCCAGCACATCCACAGACATAACTGATAGATCCATTCAGCTTACCCTTGTAGAAAGAAGGGAACACCCTCTTATTAGCAGCACTTAAAATTCTCAGAACTCTCCTTTCCCAACAGAATACTCTTTCCTCCTAGTACTACTCCTTTTACTTCAATACTAGGTAGTCTTTTCTTAGCTTGTCCCACAAACTCTGCATTTTGAGAGCCTGTTTCTCAACCTTTTTGTTTCAATTATGTCTCTTGATTTCTAATTATATCACTGATGTCCACTGATGTTACTTCAACTTCCTTCTCACCCATGAGTCCTATCTGACAACCCAGGCAAGATGATGTCTAGAACAGAGTGATATGGAACTATAAGTTCTGTGAATTAACACCAAGTTGGGGTGTTGGATACCTCTAGAAGTGTTCTCAGTTGCCTAAGCAACTCTAGTGGGATTTTCTGCTGCTACTATTACATATGCTTTGAGCACTGTTCCCATTTGGGGCTGCTGTCATTCACCGAAATAAGACAAAGAATATGAAAACAATAAATGCTATATGACAGGTTCCCAAGTTCTCTGTTTTCACTGGGCATCTTAAGCGTAAGAAATGACAACTTCACTTTTTAGCTATTTGAAACATCATCACAGTTTATAATTTAATAATTCCACAGCAATAATACTTTAAGCATTGAAAATTCAGACAAAATAAACAGAGCCAAATCAAACTGTCAAGATGACCAAAACATCTCAGATTTACTTGCTTTTTTACACTAATACTAATTCTATTCTCCAGTTTATCCTAGTTTCTCTGATCAGTTGATACATCTCTAACCCAGTCTCTGACCAGCAGATTGCAACTCCCTCTCATCAATGCACTTGACCTTGTCTAGTAATCTACCATGGCTCTCTCACCAGCATCCAGTTACCAACCAGTGTACATTACCACACCTTTTACTGCAAGCAAACTGTAGAGCATTGCAACAGACTGAGCTCCCCTTTTTGCACACAGTCAGCCATGATATTCATTGGCTTATCACCACGTCACAACCACGGTCTAGACTGCTTAGAGCACTGACAGCATCTTGCTCAGGTTCTACATCCATTTAATTTTTGGCTGCTCCAAAAATGCCAGCATGGGTACCAATTAATGTCAGCTGTAACAGTTGCTTTATGTGATATACACACCTGCCCACTAAGGTTAGAGAAGCAATGCATTTTACATAGGCCATCAAACACAGATACCCAATGGGAATAATCTTTGGCACTATCTATCTGAACCATATTTGAACTGCTGACCTGAAAACAAAAGGCTTTGTATTTCATTACCAATCCCAGAAGCCATCAGGTTCTATATATGTGGAAAAACTTCAGTAACACAAGGCATTTAAGACTAAAGTCATGAACTTATGTAAGCATCTGCTCACTCATGCTTCATGCTATGACATGATAAGCACACCATTTGGCTAGATAAAGCCTTTATGTTGCCCTCTGCTTTTCTGTTTTGGTAATGTATACATATTACTTAACACAGTTTCTCCAAATTAAATTGATTTAATTCAGCTTTATGCCAGACAAATCTGTGACAATAATGGTAGTACTTTAACTGCATAGTCCTGTTTGGATAAGACTTCTATTATTTTACAGAAGAGAGATTTCTATCTTTAGAGTAATTGAATTTTACATGTCTAGTTTTAGACAAAGTTTTAGTTCATACTAAGTTTATGAGTAGTTTTATGGACACAATACACAGATGACATTACCTTCCCTTTAGCAAAACATGCTAAAGTATGGATTGACATTGCAGTAGAAAGAAACCTCAATGGATGAAGCAAAATAAATCTGTAATTTTTCTTTCACTGGACCAGTCACACTTTATCCCTAGTTTATAGCACCAGGTCCTCAGCTAATAGGGGTGGCTACAGAGCACTCTACACCACACTGCATTCTCCTGGCTTTTCTCCTTTTCTCCTGCCTCTGGCAGACACCATCCTCTCTTACAGGAATGATGACAGCTGATGCTAATGCTACTTTGTGGTTCAATTGTCTGATGATGTGGCTAACACTTTGTCTCCACAGATTATAAGTTTGTCACCTCTGTGATCTATTCAGTCGCCAGTATTCTGCAGCCTGGAGATGCAATAATCTCCATTTCCACCATCCAGATCTCCCAGTGGCAGTGAGCAAATCACTGTCTAACCACTGCAAAAATAACACTAACTCTCTTTCTTGTACTGCCATCATGAAAGCTTACATAAATAAGGAAATCTCACCCGTGATGACTCTAAAAGTCTGTCTAGGTGAAACAAAGTCAAACCTCAAAAAAACAAATTTAGCTAAAAAAAAACCAACCATCAAATGCACTCTGATGGAGTGGTAAAATTCTTCAAAACTTTTTGGTTTGGAAACTTTAATTGCACTACAAATAAGGACTATATTTGTGTCACTTGTCAGTTTTGAAAGCATCACTGAATCATCTTTTGAAAAAGCCACTTAAAATACCAAGAAGAAAAGCATGATCGTTACAGATTTTTGATTTAGTAGTTATTTTGGTATGGGGTGATGCATCTCTATGGTTTTCAGAAGGGGAGCATTAAAACCAAACTAAAATTATAGAGTAAGCCCTCAGAGTAAACAATCCCTACAAAGTGCCTAATGAAAGAGTCTGACACACACAAGAGCTACACAGAGAGCTGAAGTTTTGCAGCTTTTACCAGACTGCTCTGTAATACCATTTGTTTTAAATCCCTACACCAAGTAACATTTTTTACGCTGTATTCACTGTGTGTATAGTGACATCACAAGGTAAGAAGCAGCATTTTCTGTAAGTAGCCACAGCTTGTAAACATCAAGTCTTTTCAAGGGTAAAGGGGTCAAGACAGTTTCAAAGGAAATAATAGCGGCGGTTAAACAGCAGCATTTAATCAAGCAGTATTTCCATTGTCCTGTAGAGTGCTTGTACCTATTGATCCCAAGCTTGGCTGCTTCAAAGACTCAACACAAGAAACACAGGTGAAAGACAGAGGCGGAAAACAGGAAGGGTCAGGAGAAGCAAAAGAAGTCTGGTAATAAGCAACTGGAGAAAAGTCAAAGGTCAGTCAAGGCAGCTGATGTCTAAGCATAACTACAGCAGGAGACCTGACAACTTCATCGGACTCCCAGTGTTTTTTCCATTTATTTGAAAGCTGCAAGGTTTGTTTCCAGTCTGCGTAAAAACATCTTCCTGATGAACATAAAGTATTCAGCTTTACTGTCTAAGTCACAATGCACATTTACTTTGTTTACCTTTCATACAGGGTACTAACAGTTTTTCTTCTTTTAAAGAGCATACCTACGCACACATATACTATGAATCTCAAATAATCCAAATACAATCCTTTCCCCCCTCTGCGATTTCCAAAATGATGAATCAAATTTTTTGTCTATGCTTGTTGCTAACTCACTGAGTATCTATTCCACCTGACACACATACTGTCCAGAGAGGACAACTGTTGCAAAAAACCCACTGGAGATGATGCAGCTGTGTACAGAGATCCTCAGTAATTTCAGAAACATGGATCCTGGATTCCTCAACATGAAGAAAAAATATCTGTCATTCTAATGTTACACAGAACAACCACAAAAGTTTTAAACAACCCAAATACTTCCCCCCACTCTGTCAGACTTTGATACCTCTGCAATTTGTCTGTTAAATCTTTGGAACTATTGCAGTTCCCCTTGCAGTACTTTCTGAAGAGTTCACAATATTTCCTGTGTTTATCATCTTGGCAGGCCTGTGTGAGTGTAAAAAATTTCTGTATTTGTCAGTGAGTCTCTCAACAGGTATAACCACGTTTCCTTTAAAAACTAGCATTTAGTGAGTTCCTGGAAAATACACAAGGTCTGTGACAGAAGGACAAAAGTACTCCCATTTTCCCAAAGGCCATGCTAACTTCTTAATGCGTGGACTCTTCCTTCAGTTACAGAAGGAAGTAAGTTACTTCTTTAAATCAAAACCACTTTCTCCTACAGGAGCAAAAAAGAGCAGAATCTACATTCATTACCTGTTTAGATATGATCTAAAATTCCAAGGTATAAAGAGGTAACGTATAAGAAAAAAATTAACTACTTCTACAAAACATAAAATAAAATTTATTAAAATCTACCTGTTTGTGCCTCACTTAACATGCATACTACCTTAGGATTCCACTCTCATATTCTTCATTGTTGTTCTTATTATAGAACCTAAAGGTGTTACCACAGATTGGGACTTGATTGTCACATTATGTGCTTGTAATTTAAATTCCTACATAAATATCCAAATGATAATCCAGATTTCACTGCCAAGAGGTAAGACTATCTCAGTAGTATAAGTGTTCACCGTAGCTAGAAAAAAAATACATACCTTCACATTGTCATTTCAAAATTGTGAGATCTAAGAAGAGGTTTGACAAAGGCAAAGAGAGCTAAGGAACTATAGCCCAGGTTTGACTTGAAACTTGAAACTTATATGATTTGCCATGAGTAAGAGGTTATTTTTTTGAAGTGTTGTGCAAAGATAGAAGAACATAACTCCAAAAATACAGTGATCGGATTTACAAAATATTATGGGTTGGAGAATGACCTCATAAGAGAGGTCCAAATTGTTTGTTTATTCCATTTTTCCTATGTCAATTTATAACTACATTATGACTTACAAAGAACTGAAGATTTCAGAATTCAACTAAGTAGCACAATTGTTAAAATACACCCAGCATAAATAATTTTATTTTTCCTATTAAACTTCCACTTCATTATGTCTTTCACCAAAACTTGGCAGTTTCTATATACTGGGCTGAACTCACCTAAGACAAATGGTGCAACTTCACTCAGAAATATACCAAGACGGATATCACAGTCCACATCATATTAAAACCATTTTCATTTAATACAATTTTTACATGAAAAAGACTTATTTTAGTAATGGTTTAACTAACCATGTTTTTTTTACAGTATTTAATAATTGCAGTGTGGCTAAAAATTATCCTTTAAAATAATGTATTGTTGATTTCTGGATGACAAATCAGCGTGGTAGTAAATGTATCTATATAAGAAAAATAGCAAAAAACCAGTAGCAATTAAATTTAGTATGTCATGCAAGGGTTAAACACATTATATCATGATACAAGTTCTATTAGGAGAAATAAGAGATACAATTTTAACTGAAATACACTGTCAGTATATACTATAAATGGCCATTGTCTTGGGCATTTACTGATCAGGAAAAGTGCGACATTCTCTCTTGAAATTCAAGTACTTTTTTTGTCCAAAATGTTTCTTTATGCTAGACAACTTTTCTGGTTCCAGTTAAATAGTAAAATAAAAAGTGTCAATAGCATCACCACTGGGCTACAAATATTAAGGCCTTTTTTGAAAACGAATCAGGTGCAGGTATTGAACTGTACTTTTTCATCCTTTGTCTCACTTTTCAAATGATAATTTTTTCCACAGCCACCATTAAATCCTGATCTATTCCAGCTCTCTGTATGGGTCATTGATTCTAGATGTACCATGGTTATTTTTAAATGTTTCCCTTTGGTAGAGAAAAAGAGGGCTGTCTAGAGCCAGATGGGTAACTTCACACTTCATTTATCAAACCCAATGCATTAGACTCCACCCTGTCTTCCCACTATTGCTGGTAAATTTCCATAAAATTTGCTAGCAATTTTCATTATCATACAGTGACCCTAAAAAGTCTACACAGGTTTGCATGGTTAGTCCAAAATTCACAGCTGTTCCCTTTACCCTCTGTTTGTTACAGTAGAATCTAAGGTTCCCCTTGCTTTATGAGCTGAACAGTGACCCTCTGTAAGCAGAGGTCAAGAAGGGGTCAGTTCAAAGGGCTAGAGCAGCTCTCTAACAGCTATAACAACCTGTCCATCAGGCACTATCATGCAGTATAAACAAATCTGGGGCTTTAGAAACTCTGGACCATTTCTGTTAACACTTAGAGGACACTCACTGAGTCCTACCTGAAGTAGTTTGGATCACTACCACTCAACATAGAACAACTCGAATCCTAAGAAGACCTGCTCAAATACTTAAGACACTTTGACATCTTTGAGTCAAAAGTATATGAGATGGTAAGTCATAACACTGAGTGCACTACCATGTGCTTTGGACTATGAAGCCGACATGAAAACTTAAAGATCAATTTCAGAATGTGCAAAAACACTGGTATAACTTAAAGGAAACAATGCAAGGACACGCTTTTACCAAGTAGATACACAGACATAGCAAAAGAGCGCATATGCTTTTCTCTGAGAAAGCCTAAATTTCCAAAAGCTCAGTTTGTATTAACAGTTCCCAGCATGTATTGTTTTAATTTAAGGTGTCAATGACACAAATAAAACCCATGAAAGAACAGAATGCCCACATTAACTCTACAAAGACCAAATGCAGAGTAAAGTTTTTGCCAGCTGCTCTCCCCTCATTGACCTAAATTTCTTGAAGTTGTACGGTTCATAATGTGCTCTCTAATGCACAATGTAAGGTAATTAGAGTCATCTGTATTTAACTTCCACAGGAAAAAAAATTCTATTATCTAATCTAGCTGATCCCCTGATAGCCTGTTGAAAGTAAAATACCGTAACCTATTGCCTGCCCTTTGACAAGTGCTAATTATTTCCTGTCCAAGCACATTTTTCTCATGTAATTCCAAAGTACACAATAGACTGATCTCTAAAACATGGGCAGCCCTGCTAGTACCACGGCGGACGTTTTATAACTTTCACCACCGTATGCTTGATGGCTACCACAGTCAGTGCTTCATTCCAGACATCTAGCTGAAGCTTTGATGAAGCAAAGTGAGGTGTATGGTAACAGTCTGTTTATGCAGATCATATGGATGAGACTCTCAGATAGGTCACTGGGATGGGAAACATCAAATGGAAAGAAAAAGGATTAAGGATATTTAATACTCAAAGGACACTTTATTTCAGAACTTTCAAGGCACAACGCTCTTGAAATTTTCTTTCAGGTGTTTAGTTTTAAGGAGGCCTGCACTTTGTCTGCTTGAGCCTCTCCCCACCCCCACCCAAGAACTTGAGCATTTGTGTCTGTAGACGATGTCTACAACTGCAGCCCTGGCTCCAGCCTCTGGTTACAGCCTGAGCAGCGGGCTGAGGCCACAAGCACCGCAACCCGCGTGACTGTTCAGTGAGTCCTGATTGCCACCACTCCCCATCATTTTGTATGGTAGGGAATAATTATTAAATTAAATGAATACTAAAAAGACAATCCACTCATTAGATTTGTTTAACCTCCTCTTATCTCTAGGAAGAAAGCCTTCTATTCTGGTTCACAATAAAGATGCATGTGTCCCTCAGAAAAGCCTTAAGTGATTTCCTCCATTTCCAATGTAGCCCAACCATTTGCATTATTTAGTAAGCATGGTGATGGAAGGCAAAAACCCACAAAAATCCCTTCAATTCCTCAAAAAGGAAGAAACACAAACCACATGATAATATGAGCAGTATTGTAGACCCACCTTGTTAAGCTCTTTTCCACTCTGAGATGTTAACTAGTTAGTGCAGACATACCATACTCATAAGAAGGCAAACTTTATATAACACAGCCTCTAAATTGTGTCATAATTGCTACTATCCAATAATGTTTGATTTCTTTCTAAAGCTTCTGAAATGTTTCAAGTCTACTCACTAATCATTGGGAACAGCAAAGCCACTCAAGTGTGAGATCCAGTATCTATAATTAACTTTTTAAAGTCAATCTCACAGAATTTTTATAAACTTTTCAAAATTTTACATTAACAAAATTCCCTTATCTGGAACATTTAGTGAAGGTAAAATAAACATACCAATTAAGTGCTTGTTTTGATTAACAAAAATCTCATTAAAAAATACTTTTGACTAAAAACTGCATTGAATTTGAAACCAGGAGATGTCCTGTGCTTGCAACAAAAGCTGTAGATCTGGTAGAAAAATTTCATAATCTGTTAGATTTTTTTTCCTTATTCATTATAATTACCTAAAAGACATTAATAAATGAGTATAAATCTGTAGCTTTCAGAAATGGATGTGGAAAAAGGTGGCATCAACTCAGCAGCTAAAGAGAAGGACACAAGGTAGAATATGGTGGAAATTCTTTTTTAAATTCTCAATGAACTACAAGTACCACATATCTGTAGTTTCTGAAATGCACTCATCTGACCACATTTGAGTAACAAACTTTTTCAAATAAAAAAAAACCAAACATTTTTTAAAAATTGTTAGCAACATCACCTGATTTCTTGCCATTGCAATGAGCTCAATTTAAGAACCCAAGTATAAAAACAGTCACATGATATAAACTCTAGCAATATTTACATTTATATCAATCTTACCCAACACAACCCAATCAACACCAGTAGGGCACTACAAGAAAATGTGAAGGTGCTGAAGAAAGCAGAGAAGAAGGGCATCTATTAGCACAGCGTGCCAGCAAGGAGTATTGCTCATGCTGTTAGTAATAGAAGGAAAACCCTAGGGCACTCAAGGTGATACCAGTGCTCAAGTTTGCATGCTGCCTATCAAGCTACTATCAATAGACTGCAATTTTTAAGCAGAGTAAGGGAGCACTCTATCCCGCAAAGTAACTGAAATCAGAAGCAGAAACATTTGATTACCCCATCCAATGAAAAATACTATTTGAACTGTAAAAATTATTATTTTTTTTTAAATGTCAACTTGTCCCCTCAAGAGGATTTCTAGGGGTATATTTTCTATTTATTATTTATTTGCTAAATACTAATTTTATTATCTTACTATTTTTCAAAAATGTCTCACCTTGCTGTCCATACTTTACGCAGCTTTTGTCGCTCAGTAAGAACTATTAAGAAGCAGGAGATGGTTTCATTCCTTTGTTCCTCAATTTGTTCTTCTTTTCCAACTTCAGAGAGGACCAGGCTTGTCTTAAAGGGAAAAAAGACATAAAAATCGTAATTTAGAAATAGGAAACAATGTGTAAAATTAATAAAAAGCCCATAAGCAAATAAGGACAGTAAATCAATAGCGTTTTTTATTACAGTTCCACTGCTGACAAATCAATACAGTAAATGATGGTTGGGAATGGCCACCATATATTTGGTATTTAATCAATATACATGGCATATAAGGTAAACCTTAAAATCTCATTGCCTTAAGTAACACAACAAGACACTGTGCATTCTAGCTTTCATTTTTTGTGAGACATAATTCTTTTCTAAATATTTTCTTGTATCAAATCATATATGTTTCTCTCAATCCAGCATGCATTTGGGGGATTTCCCCTCTCCTTTGATCCGTGGTGAAGCTAAAGAAGAAAATACTTGTTTGTATTGTACCTTCTGAAAGGAATTTCTGATGATGTCCCCATGTTCTGTTTCTCATGAAATTTTACAAATAAACAAGTAGTAAAACTCTACCTTTTTTCACTTATGGAATAAATTAAAATTGCTAATATACATACACACAATGGATTTAAGTCATCTGTGGAGTAGGATGACACTTAGTCTCTGCAGACCAGAAGTTACTGGCCTTCCCAAAGGCTGTGTCCACAGTTGATGTCGATGTAACAGAACTACAGATGACCTTATTGTCCTTCATCCACCCAGCAAGCCAGCTCCAACTCCCTCATTCCATCTTCGCCTTCAACTACTAACTTGCCCATGATTTTCTCCTCTTCTTTCCCCTATGTTTCCCCATGACTGCCAACTCAGGAAATAAAAGGCACATGCTGATGCTCATGCTACTAACACATACAGCAGCCAGTGCACATGTGCTGCCTTGATGTGCAGCAGTCCAACCACAACAGAGTCACTGCTGCAGTCTCTCCCTTCAGTGAAGATACTGTACTGGCCTTCTGTGCCTTATCCAGCCACTGTTAATCACTTCATTATTTTTGCTGTTCTAACCTTCAGTCACATGTTCTGCAAATGTATCAAAGTACATAAACACTTGTGGGAAGGATGACTAAATGGACAGAACGCTTGCACAACCTCCCTGTTTGTGAAAACAGGAAGATCTATCCTTGGTCTGACAGGGTTGTGGTTTGTTTTTTTTTTCATGAGGAAGAATAATATGCAGGTTATACGCTTCTTAAGCTATGAAAAGTGGTGGTAATATTGCTACCACCATGGTGGTTTCAAGACACAAGCATGACAGGCTTCTTAGAAACAGAACATAATTTTATTACATCAACATCAGATGACAAAAAGCACCTTCCTCCCCATCTCCCAGCTTTATCAGTTGGCCTACCAACACACATTAACCCATCATATGGGACTTAAACATTAAAAAGAACATTTTCTTGTAAAAATCAAAAATGTTCAAAACGCTGTCTACACAGATCACATTCTTGACCCTGCTTTGACATTACAAAGCAAACAAAAAGCCAGAGTATTTTCAGATAAGGATTCTCTGACATGGGTTTCCCCTTCCAGTGACCTACAACATCTTTTCCACAAGCTCTAATATTTGCCAATTTCAACAGTCCCGATCTTACAGCCTCACTTCCAGCAGCTGCACAATTTAAAGCAGGATGTGATAGAGGACTTCAGTGTGTGAGAACATACTCACATGGGATGAAAAGACCTATGTTCTTTAATTGATAGAAATGAACACTCCTTGTCATTCAGAATATACCTATTAAGACTTTAACTTGACACAGTACTACAACTAAACCTTATCTCTGTATCATGATCAGACTGTAGCCATGCAGCTAAGGTCACAGTACACTAAGATTTCCCTTTCAGAATCCTTGGATGGCCTTACTAATTACAAGGGGATAGGGAAATCCATAATGTGATGGTGATGGTGTAGAAGTCTGCTTCTCTCCAAGACTACAGAAAAGCCCGAAGTTTAATAATGCTATGCCTCACAAAGCTGAAAGTATAGTTATTTGCAAGCAACAAACATCAAGATCCCCTAAAAAAGTTATTCCCAAAGTGTACAGCATGGAGAACTGATAGTTCCTAAAGAATTTTCAGTTAAAATCTGATGAAAAGATGATGTTATTAGGCTATTATCAGTCAGAAAAGATGGGTGACCGTTTCTCCAAATATTCACAATCACATCATGCTTCTGTAGGAATTCTGATGGTCTGACCATCAGTGCCACTTTGGTTCTGACTTCCACTACCCAAAGTCCCCTCCATCTACAGTAACATCGTAATTCTAGAAACTGAACATAATTCAATTTTTTACTGTGAGAGCAATTCTATTGCTCCAACCTTCTGTTAACACCTTTCATTTATGTGGTGATGTACACAGCTCATGTCAAACTCATAGTTTGACACTGACATCATAAACGCTTCCTTACTGAGCCCTGTGAGTACAGTTGCAGCTACCTAGAGGGTGAAATAGTACCATTAAGCAACATACAACAACAATACATAGCAATTTAACTGATTTACTTGTTTTCTAAGAGTGCTGAGGGCACTAAGGTTACTCTGAACACAAGTGCAGGGCTTGATAAGAGCTTTTATGGAGACATTTCTTAATAACTTGCTATTCTTATACTCTCAATGAGAATCCCATATTGTATCAAATAAAGCAGCATTCTGGGTAAAATAATATTACAAAACATGTTCCTTTGAAAGTTTTCTTTTCCATGTAACTTGTTTTGGGATTTATTTGTGAGAAGGGGATTCAACATATACCTTGACTGATAAAGGTCAAGGGTTCAAGAAACTCGGTCAAAGATGTTATCAGCTGGGAAAGCCATTTCCTCACATCAACACTGATAAAAATCCATCAGAAACCCAGCCGATACCACCCTGCTCTAAAGGGCAGGAATGACCTTCTTTTGAACATCACTATAGTTGCACATCCCATCAAAGAAAAGCCGACCTTGGGTCTCAATTCTTTTAATGTTCTTTAATGACAGATAATTGTCTGCAGAGGCCCCCTTTGCCCAATGCTGAGTGAAGCCTTCACATTTCTGAACTGGACTCAACACTGACTCGGTGTTTTTCAGCACACTTGGGACTGCAGGACAGTAGAATAAATAAACAACGTAACCAGCCCTACAGCCTGTCTTATCTCATCCTTATGTTCACAGAGATTCTGGAGGGTGGTAATGTTTACAGATTGTTGAAAATTTCTTTCTTCTGCTTCCTGAGCTGGCAAAAACATATCCTGGACAACCTAAGCAAAGAGATCACGCAAATTGCTTATCACCTGGGGAAGCAACTTCTTGTCTCATTGGCCAGTACGTCTCTTCAATGAGTAGTAATGTTAATATTTTCAGCAAATCTTCCCCAATTCTCCTTACGGATCTATTAATGTATTTAGGGCATTTATTAGTAAATCCCAAATGGCAGGGTCTTAGAAACAAACACAACCTACCTCTCAAAAAAAGCCTAAAGCTGTATATGAATATATTATATGTACATACACATAGGTATGTATCAGTGGTCAATTTAGCCTTCTGTAGCCTACTATACAGATAGTATTTAGGACTTTCAACCCTTTACCTTCCTCCTTGTACAGCAGCAGAACTAAAGTGCTCTACTGACATTTCAGGCAACAGTCATCAGAGCATCTTCTCTTACTATGTAAGAAAGAAAAGTACTAGGACAAGATTTTAAGAGACCAGTATCATACTCCTCTCCTTCCCACTGACACAATGTATCAGTGACACTGGACTGAATAAATATTGTTATATCTGAGTCTTACTATTTGCCCAGGATACACACTCAAAATTAGATACCTTTTAGGTGTCTGAACAAAACTAAGCAAGGTATTGTAACAGGATTACAGGAATAGGTTTTTTTCTTAGATACACAGCAGAAAAAACTACGTTTCAGCATCAATAGGTCCCTACCCTGCTTAGCCGTATGCAACCTGGATGAACATCATGACATGCTTGCAAACAAGCCAAAAAACACCCTGACCTTTAAACACCCCACAGCACTCACCAGTACATTTCTAGTCTTTTAAAGTTAGTTTTATCTTCCTTCAATACAGACCTCTTGAGAAGCCAGACTTAAGGTAAGAAACCTTGTATAGCTGGAGACATGAAGCCTAGTATTCTGTCAAACAAATTAGCCTTCAGTCAGAACTAAAGTGGCATTTAGGATAGTCTGCCTCTTGGTCCCACTTTATTGGGTCAACAAATCAGATTTTTCACTGAGTTAAGATTTAATTTACTCACCACCAGTTTAAATAGAATAAGCTTCTGAGTCTTTACTAACCACTTCTACTTTAATATAGCAGCCACCTCTCCATAATCAATAACTAATACAGAAAGGAAAAAACAGGAAGTGTAAAATCTGTAAGCAGGGATAAAATTTTAAATGTCATTCTGTGACTTCCTTGTTATTTCTGTAACTTTATTTTGCTCCTAGGGCAAAAAATATCCTAATGAAATTCTGTAAAACTACAACACTGTACCTTTTAAAGGAGAAAAAACCCTCCAAACCTGAAATCTCTTAAGCCATGTTAATTTAATGTGTCATAAGTTCTATGCGATAAAAAAAGCTAGTAATTGCTTACAAACCACTGCTCATTTCTTCTTCACTTTTAAAATCTTTACTTAAAATACGAGCAAACACACCCATTTTCATTGATACAATGGAAGCAGCCAGTATGGTTTAAGTTATCACCCAGTAATCTGGGTACATTAAACCCAATTCTCTGCCTTTTGTTTATTAATCCACTATGCCAGATATCACAGTTTCACTCAGCAACCCTCATGTTTTGGATGATATTGAAAAATGGCTCATGTTTGTCAAAGAAAGTTAGAAAAAAAGTAAAGAGGAAAAAAGTGTTGTTTATAGAAGCCAGCTGCTCTGGCTTCGGCGCCAGCAGCTCTTCATCCTGCTATTTTACGCTCACAACCCCCACTGCCCCCACTGGCACAGGTACAACTAAATGTTGACTTCAATGCTTCAGAGAGCACTCAACTGATTCCCTACATGATTAATTGCCAAAGACATGGCTGACCATATGGAACAGAGAAAGCATCAAGTAATTCATACTTCTGTATATGATCATTTGGCCCCTGTTGTTTTAATGTACAGGAAAGAGCTAGTATAGCACAGACCTGGTGTCTTGGCCTTGACAGCCCATTAAGAAATCTCAAAGCACCTAGTTGAAGTTATGCTGTTGGCTTTTCAATAGCAGCCTAATAAAACAGAAGCAAAGCTTTCCAACTAGTCTTAAATCTTTCACATACAGTACATTAACCACTGCTGCTAAAACAACTGGTTTCTTATGATAGGAAATGGGATTTGATTTCTAGCCTCTGCATACTTACTGAAAGCCTTTTTCTGACCTTTGGAGGGTTTACAAAATCATTGTTCCTTTTTCCTGCCATTTTCCCAGTTTCTTGCCATGGTGATCCTAATAGATTTGTTTAAGGTTCAGTACATTCTACTCTTACTAGCTGTTATATGCAAACTGTACAATGAAGGTAGGCTCATGGGAGCTGAAAGGAAAGAAATTATTATTAACTGTTTTCTTGCTGAGAGTCAGGGAAGTCACTGCAACATCTAAAACATAATTTACTTTTAAAGAGCCTATAAAACAAAACAAAAAATTCCTGAAAAGGAGCAATATACTAGCATGTGCTCTCTTTTATCAGACTGCAGACAAACCATCAAATTTCATTTCAGAAGGAAGGACAGTTTATTTTAAAGCTGGAGTAGTCTCAAGGATGTCTGAAACAGAGCTCAATGAAAAGGGTGCAGACTTGGAATATATGTCAGTATCATTAACCGCTTTATATTAGTTTTATCTACCGTTAACATCTTTTCAGTCACATGCAGTCAAAGAAAAACATTTAAATAACGTTTCCCTGTCAAGGCTCTTCAGACGACAGTGCTAAAAAGTTAATCCCCATCCTCACTGATCTTCTGGCAGTTTTGACATATGTTGGCAAAGATATATTTGCTGGCACCTTTCATCAGAAAATATTTACATGAAGTTTTCTTGTCTGTGGATTTTCTAGTTGTCTAAATGATCCTCATCGTTTGAAGGGCCTTATGTGGGAAATCCTCATCCTTGGACAGTCCTCAGCAGTAATTTCCCAGGCTACTGAATTCAGCTAACCCTATTAATACTCTAATAGAATACATGAATAATCCACAAGCCAACATAAAACTCCATAACCGTTCTGGCTATTGACAGAGCATTTCCAACACCAAAACAGTTTGTCTGAGTCAAATATTATCTCTGTATTTAAATAAAATATAAAGAAATAGAGATCTTTTATTAAATACACAAATTTTATATTTTTGTAGATTGTAGTTTGGGGTATAAAACCATTGCCACAAGGATTATATATTCCCCCTACCATTATATTCAATGGTGCACATCTAAACTAAGCAGGTACATAACCCAATTATAGAGCAGAATGCTGAAAGTCAGAAACATGCTTAAGCTCTAGATGCAAGTCTATGTGCATTAATACGTAGAGAGCCCTTCCTCTCTTTGAGGTATTCACAGCTGACAACAAAGGATGAATACCTGACTTGACAGGTGAGTAGCTCGCCCTAGAAAAGCCTACAGAGAGTAGATCACTTAGACATTTCCAAAAACAACTTTAGGACTTGTCTACACTAGCAAGTCACACCATTTAACTATACCTGTGGAGCTGAAGCAGTATATTTTCTAGCGACCTGAGTTTTAAGGTCATAAATTAAACCAGGCAGAGGTTATTTGGAAATAACCATTACCTTTATGCCTATATAAGAGTATTTATACTAGAGTCTTGAATCATATATTTAGGAAAAAGGAATCCAAACAGAAGCTATAACCAAGTAATTGTTGGTTACTCTGGCATGCCAAAAGGGAAATTATTTCCCATGGAGAAAAAAAATAATCTTTTTTACTGGATGAGTCAATGCAGTTGCAATAGGTCTCTGGAAGATTTTCAATACTTAGTTAAAAAGAAAAAAAACACCCTATAAAGACCAACACTTTCAAAATATTTTTGTAGCACTAATCAGTTTGGCAGTGTTGTAAAGGTGAAGTATAAACCATCTCATCAAGAAAGAGCAACTAAACTAAAGTTATTTGGAAGAAGAGTGGCTTAGAGTCTTCAGATGTATGGGTGAGTGAAAGGTTACCCTTCAGCCACATTCTCCCAGAGCACGGCCTCTCCACCTCTGAATCATCAATAGCGCAAAGACTGAAGCAGGCCTACCATGCACAGTGGATTATATGAAGTGTAAAACATTGTGGGGAAAAAGCTTTTGAAAGAAGTCAGGAAAAAGAAATCACACTTGCAAGAAGATCCAGCTGACAGGCTAGTCCCTAACAAGTGAATATGTTTGAAAACATTGTGAATGCAAGAAAAGAACATGCCTTTTGTTTCCAAACCTACAGTGTGTCTTTACCCCAACTGTTGCCTGCATGGCTGAACATATGTTTTCTGAACAAGAACTGAAGCAGAAAGTGCTCTTTGTTATAATTCACTCCTTTGTATACACCTCCCTTTTCCCATTTTGGTCACATGCAAACAGTAGTTACACTGAACACTTAAGTTCTGAAGGACTGCAGAGCAGTGTATGCTTCAGTGATTATTCACTATTGCTGAAATCAGTTAAGCTAAGCTGCAATCCAAGACTCACTTCACTCTGGACAGCTTACATTTTGCAATACTGAATCACGCCGAGTACAACCTGCATGAGTTCACTTTGCCAGCAGACAGTTCTAATAAGCACTGAAGAATCATACAATAAATGATCATGAGTGTTCAGAAGAACTCAAAAGAATACCCTATAATTTTCTTAGCATATAAAAATTAACATCATCAGATATTATGAATAATTTAGGGGGAAGGGAGGAGAGACAAAAATGACGGGCTTCAAAGACAGGAGTAGGTAATGCCACCTTACTGAACACTGGAATGAACACCAGCTTGAATTAAATACTCAATTTTATTGATTTTAATGAAATAATTCTATATGTAAGTAAGGCTTTGCTTTGACTCATCTCATTTATACTTGAGCCCTAATATGCTAAGCTACATACAAGCTTATATTGAAATATTTATAGATACAGACTTGTACCCAAAATCTCCTAACCAGACATCTGGTCCTGATAGTGCTCAAAATACAGACTGGAATCACTAAACTTAGTATTATTGGTCACAGGAAAAATAATTTTTTACCATCCCCAAAACATGAAGAAAGATGGAACACATTGAGTGCTTGAATTATCAATTGCATTTTTAATTTGTGACTATCTTTTAGTGTTTAATTACATTACATATTACTGGTTTCCTTGAAAAGCACATCTTGGTATCTACTTCATATTGGAAAGCCTAGAACACCATTTCCCTCCCATCACTGAAGCCACCACCTGTTGCCATCAAGCCACTTACTGCCTTAGCCACAATACTTTTTAACACAAGATCTAGTAAAAATACAGCTGCACAATAATTTGGGCTGTATTCCTAATGTCATTAGTTTTATTGAAATAATTCAAAACACAGGAAGCCAAGTTACCAAATGGATTAAACACTGCAGGATGAAGAAGCTGCAAGTCACAATCAAATGAAACAGCAAGCCACTTATGTCCAGAAGTGCCTGTGGGCATGCTTTGTCTAAGACACATGCCATAGCAGAATAGCAATTTAGTACATATGCAAGATAACCACATAAAGCTGAATCATATCTTGGAATGACATACGGGTTTCAATGCCTTTATCATCCTCACAGTACTATAATGCACCAGGTCTGTGGATATCCCCGGGAGAATAAGATTCTCCCCATGTTGTTTCAAAAATTAAGTTTTGTCACATGTGGCTCAAGAAACAGCTTCATTACCAGAGTGACACCACGGCACACCTTTATTTGAATTTAAAATTCCTAATTGGGTAAGCGCAGTGGTAATACTAGCTGTCACGACAAAAGAGAGAAAAATAATTTAGAGCACACTCCTGGGAAGAGCATAGGAAGCTGATATATTATTTAATGTATAGGGAATACAGCATTGTCAAGCAAAGACACCACCACCCACTACTAGAGGTTGATGATTAAAAAAGCATTTGGAAATAAACTTTGCAATCTGTGATGCTTGTTCCTCAACTGAAAAGTAGGTAAAACTGATTTCACTGCCTTACCCTCCTCCAGTTTTGTTATAGTATAACTGAATTTTTACATAAAAACATGTGCTAGGCACTTCGTATACAGGCCATGTAAATGGTGATGACTTGCCACTGGGGGTATGCAGTGTGGGTGTACAAACAAATGCAATATACCAGCAAATTTTAAAAATAGGGAGCTGACAAAGGAGAACATACAGAGAATTTACTGATTTAGCTCTCATGAGTCACCCATAATATATACAGTCACTATTCTGGATGTAGTACTTACAGTAAATATAGATCCCTTCTGAGGGGGCAGGCAATTCCTTATCATTATTTCTGCCATATTCAGAACAGGGTTAGGAACAAAGTTTTCCACATCATCCTGACTTAACAGAGCATAAAGCTACATAATTCTGTAATGTTACCTATATGTGGACACTAATTTGCCTTTCTGAGTGAGAAAGGGGAATATGCCTTTCCAGTACACACAGGCAATTCAAATTTTGCACTTTTAAGAAAAAGTTAATTGCAAAATTAATTCAGTAGTACAGGTACCCCTACAATGCTAAATAAATTAATGCTTTATTATAATTAATACATCTACTCAAGCTTACAAACCTGCAGGCTCAAGAGAAAGTTACGCTTTTTCCCCTCCCTCCAAAATTAAAGTTAATTAACCAGAAAGTAAACTTTGCCTAATCTTCTTTCTGTATGCCTGAGTAGCCTTCGTACAGATGCACACAGGCCAGGAAATACCAGACAGCACTCCTGCAGCCCCAGGTCTTGTCGTGTCCTGCTTTATTGCAGTATGCCACCATGGAGCTGGAGCATGAATCCATGGTACACACAGGCAGACCTCCACCCCCTCCCGAGGGCAGGTCCCTTCCCACAGAACTTCTCATCCTCTTGTGACACCCAGTTTCCTACCTCCATCATGCCAGGAACTCAGAAACATTTCGTGCTACTTATTGCTCTTCTGAATGCAATATATCTGCAACACCTACACTTCATAAACCTGCTAATGCAAACCTGCAGCCAGTTATTGATTATTCTGTTTTGATAGAGTTGTGTTCCAGTAAAAGGCCACGCTGTACATGGCACTTCCTGGACTTCAGATCTGGAAGCTGCTCATATTTTCCTTTCTTCAGAGATCTAATGTTACAGCTATACGGATATGACAAATACCAAAATCTTGATAGTCTATACTATCAAAGTACCACTTTTCTTCCATTAATATTGCCTAATATCCCATATGGGCTTTTTTTCACTTTATTTTGATTTTGGGAAGGATTTTTGCCCTGTTTCACACACTTTGGAAGCAAGCAATAAAGCTCTCAGTAATTAGTTTCTCTCTTCAGGAGGAAAAAAAGATAGGTTCATTTTTCATCCTTAGAAGGAACATTATCAACTAATTAATCCACTAACTAAAAGTACACACACGGAAAGAAAAAGAAAGTAGCTTGAGGCAAAATAAAGCAGTCAAGAAAATGTTAAAATTTACTTCCTGCACCTACTAGTGCCTTAGAAACACTTATTCCAGAAATATTTTTATTTAGAGTCTGATTAAGTTCTAAATTTTATTAATTTGCCATATTCATTTTCCATAAGCATTCAAGTGTTTATAGATCAACAGTTGGGAAAGAATTTAAAGCTTGAATGGCCAACTATTTGAACACTTCAGTTATCAAAAATCTTCATATAGACTATTTTTCATTAATGACACAACATTCAATCAGGGAAAATAAACTTCTATCTTGATTCATGTGCCTAACAAAGAAAACCACCAACAGCATGATCAACAGATCACTTGAATACGTGCACATTGATTATTCTCTGAAACAAAAGTCATGTGCTAAAGATTCTGGCAATTCAACAAATATGGCATTTGCACAATGTGCTCACAATGCAATTTGGAAAACACAAAGCCCTGCTACTCTGTGACACCCCGTAACAACACACCGTGTTACCCTGCACTGAGACTTTCACAGCTCCTGCCTCACCATTCACTCATGGTTCCTTCTGTATGCCCCTGAAATAAGATATGGGTTCTCAAGTTCAGCTGCAAAGTCCATCTTGAGAGACAGGTCAAAGGTGGCTGACTAATCACCTCTGCACTCTCAGAGAAGGACCAGTTAATCCACTAGTAAAAATTAAAGCCCTGTCAAGGGTGTACTAACGTAAACTGGCCAAGCATCCTTATCAAGACACACAAGCATGTAGTGAGCACATGCCACAATGGAGATGTTCTCCACTACCCTAAGAAATCAAGCTTTGGGATCTCCTGGGTTGCTGCAGAAATGAAAAATAGCAATTTACAGAGTAGGGTTTGACCTGTGTTCTCTCATACAAAAACTTCTGTCCTTAAAGATAGATCATGATGAGTTATACTACAGCTCTAACTCTCCATGTAATGTTACTATCTGCTTCACATTCTGCGTTAACATGACACTATAGGGCAAATCACACTTTGCAGCATCCAGAGTCTACACATAAGAGAGACTCTATGTGAACAATCATCCAAACTATTCATCTGCTGTATATATAAATGTTTCTCTTCTTAAAGAGGGAAAACATGTTATTTAATAAAAAACCCTGGTGCATCTCTCCAATATTTGGATTTGGGAATTTGTGTTTTTGTGCGTTTTTTCCTTTTCAAATTTTTATTTAAGATGTTATTATGCAATCTTTTTAGGGATGCAGTCTTTTTCAGGGATGAATTTAGATTCATTTAGGAAAAAATAAGCTAAAACATTTTCATTAGGATATGGACTGCCTTTTAACAATATTCAATTCTTTTTTCATATTCATCAACACCTCTGTTGTCAATAAAACTGAAAGACTTACATTTGTTCTGCTACTTATTTGCAGTCTTAAAATGGCATACATTTATTATTTCTGTTTGACACAAGTGTTAAATGTTTATTCACAGACAGAACTACACTAATATCAAGCTGTCATTATGTTCTTGAGTGTTAAATAATCTTTCAATGTTGGCAGATATCATCCTGTTTAAACTTCTTTGACTAGTCAAAGCAGTTATTCTCATACTGGAGAGATCAGTAAATATAGTAAGCTGCTCTCTATGTAATGCCTATATAAAAGAATGCAGAAGTTTTAGATTAATTGTAAGAAAATTACAACAAAATACAAAGTGGCTGCATCAAAAGCCTAAGAGCAGAGCAGTTCTGCAGGAAAAAAAATATTTTATAACCATTTGTGAAAACATGTTGTCACACCATTTCAGTTTTACAGTACAGCAACCAAACACTATGAACAGAAGTTCCCATTGAAGAGTTTTCACTTCAGGAAAGTCCCTATTTTTGTCTCAACTACAAGCTGGCAAAACCCCCCAGTTTTCTACCTTGATTAACACTGTTTGAAAACCAGGAAAGTACTATTCCTACTAAGCTAGAACTTGCTGTATTCAGAACACTGTTCTGCTTTGATAAGCATGTATCATATACACACGTAGAAAAAGTTCCATCCAAGCCTCTTGGATCAGATTCATCATACTGGATGGATCACAGCCACGTGTAAATACCCTTTTCATGTGCTGGTCTCATAAACCAAACATGAATCAAATAGTATTCATGGTCTAAAATTAAAACCAAATATTAAAAAAGCAAACAACAGACAGAGATACCCCCAAAAAAGGGCTCGATTTTTGATACAGTGCAGCACTTCAGAGCATGACTTCAACTTCTTTGGCCTACAAAAACAACTACAGATGCCAGCCACAGATTACAATCAGCATTGGGTTTGAAATGATCTAAAATCTTGGGACTCAGGGCCCATTCTAGATAATCAAAACCAAAATAACTCATAAGATTTCAACAGTATTTTTCCTCCATACTCAATGACTACAAGTAGAAAGGCATAATACTTGCTTAAAATCCTTGAAATCACTTTAAAAGGCTCTACTTTGTTCATTTTTAACCTCATTAAAAGCACTGAGCATCCTAATTTAATCTGACATTTTTAGAAAGTCTTGATTTTAAACTCTACATCAGCACACAAGAGGCAACTGGTAAACTGTTATGTATTTTGGATGGAAAAAAGCAGTTCCAGCTTTGTTTACTACTTCTAGGATATTAGGAAGGGAAAGAGGCAAAGCTTTGTTATGTATTATTTGAGGTGAATCCATTAGCTCAGTTGAAAAAGAAAGAAAGAAAAAAGTATCACAGGTCAAAAGAACAAAATGACACACAAAAATCCATTGCCAAACTGGCTGTTGGTTGGATGCACAAGAGTAATGCTAAACAACTGTGGAATGGAGACAAAATATGCTTTCTTTAAGCCAGTTTTACAATAAGTTATTTAAGCCTGGTGAACAGCCTTGCCTTGCGCCCACCCCTCACACATTAATGAAAACAAAGGGGGCCCATTTACATTGTAACCGTGCAGTGGGGTTAAGCATGTGACCTTAAAGTATGGTGAGCCTGTGCTCAGTGGAAAGATTCTTGACAATATAAACAAGAATTACTGCTGTTAGAGAAAGGGAAGACAATTAAAAACAATCTAGGATGCATGTTGTACAGCTGTTCAAGTTTCAGCTACATCTGACCTCTAAAGATGCTGCGTTTTACCTCAGAAACTTAAGCCACTTCAGTTTTATTAAAATAATCCTTCGACAAAAATCTGAATTTCTATGACAAACATGAGGTTTTATATGAGTAACACAACGAAAATGGTGTATTGCTGGCAAAATATGCTGTTGCTGCTGTTAAAAAGGTGTGGTTTGCACATGTCTTCCCAACCAGTTTACTAACAGCTAAGCAAAAAGGAAATCTTTATGAAGAACGCTAAGAAAAGCTGTTGAGAAAAAAAAACAATAACTGTTCTTGAAACAAAAAGAGACTCCAACAGGTCAAATCCCATCATCCAATCTGTTTGACAGACCTTTGTGCCCAGGCAAAAAAAGCTGGGTGATTTCAGCAAAACTCCGCAGGCACAACGTCCCAGCATATATCCAATTGCAGGACCAAGCAGCCACATTTTTTTTTAGGAGTAATTTTGGATACCATTGCTTCCAAATGCAATAAAGACAGACTGCAATTATGGTTAGTGTTTTCTCTCTACATGCCTGCAAATTTTCTAATAACTAAAAAAAAATACTTAAATTTTAAATGGAAAATGATAAAAGGAGCTTTTTTCCATCACCCACTTCAACTAATTTCCCTAATATTGTCATTAAAAAAAAAGGGTTACAGAAGAAAAAACTTCAGGGAAAATAACAAAAATCTTGGCTAAGTTTCTCAAAACCACAATTTTCCTGCCTGTTTGATCTTCGTACAGTCAGCATAAGCCACTGAAACTCCTCCACAAATGAAAGGCATTCAAGGGAAGCCATCAGAAAGCATTGCTCTTCCTCTGGGACCCAGGACAATAAAAGAAAAGTTTGTGTCTGCCACGTGGGCCTACGATTCAGCTTAAATGAACAAACCATTGCAATATCCCTCGGCTTTGTGAAAGCGATACTTCCTACTTTTTTGGAAGAAAGGAAGTCATATATAAACAGAATAAAGGGAAGAGGCAACACAAGTAGAGCCTCTCATAATAAATATTACAGTGAAAGTTTTGCTCATCAAACCAAGATTAAAAACATATTTTAATCTCCCAAGTTTTATGCCTTTGATGTATGTTGAAGAGGAAAGCTTATATATTTTGTAAGATTTACAACATTTCTAGTGGGAATAGCTTCGTATTTCAGTTTTTCCCTGTTTCTGAAATTGAGACTATACTGGGTTGATTCTCTCCCTTAATGCTGTGTCATTCCGAGCACTTCTTTAGAGAAGTTACGATGTCCTTCAGACATTTTTTTCCCCACAAATAGGCTAGTGTAGCAAAGCACTGCAAAATCATTACAGTGGTGCAATGGTAATCTTCGTAACTATGAAATAGTTCTTAAAATGGCAGCTTTCCTAGACCACTGGAAAGTTCAAATACTTGCACTAAACTCCATAGCACAGAGAACCACTAAATGGCATTTCTTTGTGGTGCTAAATTTAGAAGGTTACATAACTTCAGTAATGGCAATTTATTATCTGTAATTTCACCACTACATGCCCACAACAGCCTGATACAACACACAAGAGCACTAATTTTCAGAATTACAACACACCAAATATAAAACTTAAGCATTAGAGGTTCCCTTTATAAAATCTTTAGTTAAATTCTGCGCTGTTTTCTTGCCCTCTCATACAACCTTTCTGTGCAGCGTTTCTTGTCCTCCCTTGATATAGCACCCATTGGTATGACAAAAGGACCTGCCTCTAAAGACACATCACCTGGCTGTAAAACAGCCAAATAGGTGCTCATTTCCACACCTTTAGGTGAAGGCAAAACCACTAACGGCCCCCTCAGATGGTGTGAGGCAAAATAGGGGAAAGTTTCAATGCAAGTAACAAGGAAAGAGAGCAGGTAAGCACACTCTCTCTGGTTTTGCTTGTTGCAAAAGCACACTCTTGCTTTGGTCTTTAGAGCCACTAACGTTAGGGGACACCATGAGAGAACAACATTTTCAAGTAGTTGCACAAACACTGAAGTCAGAAGAACAAGGGTGAAACATGCTAGAATTGATGTTTTGAACAACAGGGACAGATGACTGTATTGAATATCAGTAGACTTAGATTAGCAACCTTTATGGAAGATTTGCTAATTTCAGAGAAATAAGAACTAACACAAAACAGTTATAAGTGAAGAAAATACTGGCCAGTAGACAGGTCTGTAGTTTAGGAGGTGGGAAGCTGGAGGAAGCAGCTGAGGAGGTGACAAATCTTTTTACAGCTGTAATAGCTCCCATAGAGCTGACAAAGTCTCTCCTGCCACGTATCATTTCAAAGGCAGATGGACCACATAACTGTCTTTCCAGAAGGCAAATCCTTTCAATGTCTGCTATTAAAGTACTCTCAATCAGTCCATTTGATTCCAAAGATATGAAAGAGATACAGAGAGTTGTCCAGGAATGGTAACTTGCAGAGGAAAGAGAGAAGGCAGAGATTTCAGGGACAGCAGTAGCACAATCATATGAGACTGCTTTTAAGGAAAATAAGTGAAATCCTGTAAGAGAAGAAAGGCTTATAATACCAGAAAATGAATATAGATTTCAACCTAGGAACAGTAAAGAAAAGATTATTCTAGAACTATTAGAAAAACAACAAAATTACAATCAGAAGTGCCAAAGCTGGAGTGACACCAAAGAAACTTCAAGGAGCATGACAGAGAAGGCAGGTGTCTTGTCAATAAACACTGTGCCAGGAGAAGGTTCATGCACAACTTCTTAAGTCATTTGCCCAAAGCAAATAGCAAGTCAATGAAAGTGTGAGGAATAATAGGATTCTTGTCTCCTACTCTCCATTTCCCTTCATGTTGCCATATGGTATCCATATCTGTGAGGATAAGCGGTACTTTGTACCCTGGTGTTTCAGTTTTCATGACACTTTACAAGTCTCATTGCTCATTTCACCGCTTTCCACTAGCTACTCCTTAATGACACCCAGCCATTGCTTCCTTTGCTTGCCCATAAAAACAACATACTCAGGAAATAATGAATGTATATTTGTCTCTTTCAAGTAACTGCAGCTCCGTTTTAACCATTTGTTTTGCAATAAACTTTAAGAGAGCTTTATACCCCCAAAAAAAGCATATATACCTTAAGGGTCATAATATAATGATTTTTTAAAATACACAAACAACATCCCATAGCCTCACTTCTGAGCTATGACCTACATTAATTCCCCCACCTCAGCAAAAACGGTAAGAAAAAAGTCACAACAGATGCAACAACTGAGCACTCCACAGCTTATTTTGAGTCTTCAGCCCAAACAAAAACACCCAGTGACTGGTACAGTTTACGAAAAAGACTATTAAATTACTTCTAATAGTGAACTGCTACAAAGCATACTTTGCTAGATGGAGGTACTTAAGAAGTTGCCGTGGAAACAAGAAAGAACTGGCACAGGGAGAAGCCATGTAAGCTTATTAACAACCACATGCTCAAGTGCTCCAAGCCTTAACCAGAAGAACCACCTGATAAGGCAGAGCCTTGGAGTCTCCAAGTGCAAACAGTGGACTCAAACAGTGGTCAGGACTGAGCAGTTTGGTGAAGATGCAGGTAGACCCTGAGGAGATGCTGGAAGTGAAAATTAATCCTTCAGAACTACAGAAGCCAGGAACATACCTCAGGGAAAAAAAAAAAAGAAAATTGTGATGAACATGACTGAAAGGTTTACCTCTTGGCAGGATGGTGTCCCTGCTTATTCTCTCAGTGAAAAACAGCAACATAGTCTATATATGGAAATTCTGCATTTCTCTGCATCAAAGCAGCCTCTGAAGCAGGTATCAAATTTGTGCTTAAAAAAAGAGAATCTTTGTTGAAGACTCAACAAGGTATTTTAAAGTAGGATCAGGTAATGCTTAATATTACTGAAGCCTCTGAAAACAAACACTGTTCATAATAAATTAGGACAAAAGTAGTTCTCAGGAAATTGGAAGTCTCCTCTTCCCATTCCTTAAATTTTCATAGGATTTTAAAGCCTGTTCCATTTGGTGACCATAGCAACTCTCTGGAAACTATCCTAAATTTTCCCTATATTTAGAGAAGTGTTTGCAATGTGTTCTACAATATGGCCCAGGAATGATATCCTAAATTTTTCACCTTTAAATTATAAACTTGAATATAAAGAACATGTAAAGAAACCCAAGTTGGACTTTTCTTTTATTGAATACAATAAAATCAATATATCAAAATGAAAAGATTCATAACTGTTATAGGAACTCATTCACCCAGGGGATTTTTTCATCTGTCCTCTCCTTTACTTAGCTAGACAGAAAATAGATTTTCCTGGCTATGTTTAATTTCCACAGCTGCCATTCTGATCTAAAACATTTATATTTGAGCAATCACATTTATCCTTAGGAACTCAGGAGCCAGAGGCACCAGTTCAAACACTGTATTGCCTACTTAGTGTTTTCTGACCCCAGTGGTGTATTAGATTTAGAAGTCGCACTGTAGAATAAGCAGTAAAATGTTTTTTTGGATGAAAATATATTTGGAAAATGCAATTAGTTCTTAAAACAGGAAAAGGTGACATGGTTCATATATGCTTATTAACTAGGTGAGTACAAATGCAAGACAAAAGGAGATACAACAGTAAAATGAAAAGGGGATGCAGATAATATTTCTGATGTACACCTCTAAGCTTATTTCAAGTAGGGTACATTGAATGCCTAGAAACAAATTGAATTGTATGAATTCTGCTTATGGAAAGAGCATCACAAGTAACAGATTCATAGCCCTAGCAAGACAGTCCTGTTATTTACTCAAGTCCCTTATGCAAACTTTTCAAGTGGTTGTTTTGAAAAAATAAAGATTACAGCACTCCTGCAAATATTTATAATTCAAACCAAGAAAATAAATATTTATTTGTGACATATGTAAAAAGGAACCGAGCAAATTCCATCAGACTTTGAAACAGGACTAGGAAATTATAATATATATTTATACACAACATAATCTTCAGTATAAAAACTGCTAAGTACATTGTTCTAATCATATCAGCCAAAGCAGCAAACAACTCGCTTCATCTTTCCTGAAGCAAATCTTAGTTAGCAAGCTGGGTTTTATTATTCACACTTAAAGCGTTGATATTTATATAGGTCTAAGTTACACCTTCAGTTGTGTGTTCTTTCAGTCTTTTCTTGCTACCCCGTAATTCCTTTTTCTCCTCCCCTTTTATTTTTTTCCCCCTTGTCGTAGTAAAAATGGATTTACAAAAAAC
Organism: Hemiprocne comata; assembly: GCA_020745705.1. Taxonomy (NCBI): domain Eukaryota; kingdom Metazoa; phylum Chordata; class Aves; order Apodiformes; family Apodidae; genus Hemiprocne; species Hemiprocne comata. The sequence goes on from CM036598.1 coordinate 5,291,892, forward strand.
CAATAACAGGTTTTCCTAAAAAATACATTCTGCTTTATATCAGGCAGCTTATCACTTAAAATTTCACAGATACACACTATTACAAATGTTCCATCTGCAGACTTTCAGGATTAATGTTGTGCTACAGTAAGGCCATAATACAACTCTTTCACAAAAGCTGATTCAGAAATATGTCAGCAGAGAAAAACCTATTTTTGACATGTAAAGTAAAAGAATGCATTCATGTAATATTTTTAACTAGTTGCATCATTTGTTATTAGTCGTTTGCATATTAATTTTCTCAGCGCAAGACCCTATTAAACACTGTAGCCAACAAGAGAAATAGATGAAAATTCAGATCTTTGTATCAATACCTTGCAGTTCTTTGACCCACAAAAGCAAGTATCTGCCTAGTTTCTCTTTCCTGTTCTATCATTCACCGGTTTTTGTTTTTCTAAGTTCAAGGAAAGCAAAGGAAAAAGAATTCTGAAAGATGAGGCATCAACTTGCACATTAACTTCATTATGTTGACTACAAAGGAAGCTTAAAAAGTACAGATATTTTGTCTCTTGCACTTCCAAGATTATTTAGACTTCCAGTATCTTTATTCCCATTTCTCTATCTTTTTAACCTTTCTCTCACTTTGTTACACTATCTTCCTTCTTCCAATTGTTTCTCTTCCCTGCTCCTCCCTCTTTCCTGCAACTTCTTTACTTTCCATTTCTCTCTCTGCTCCATTCATCACAAACACACCTTGGGTTTTAATTCTGCCTCCCACTGAATCCTCTGCAGAAGTAGAAAAAACATTTCTAAGGGTAAATTAAACTACTAAAACGCAAGTGAAACACTAAAGGAACAAAAAAAAAAAAAGGAATGAAGCCAATGCTGTGTTTAGCATTTGTACAAGAGAAATAAAGTTAACCACAGGCCAGCAACTGAAAGGCAGACAGCAGCTCAACAATCAAACACGAAAGTCATACGAGGAGCCACAGTGCTATATGCAGAGTTCCCCCTGGAGCATGTACAGGAAAAAAGTACCCCTAGAATTTTAGCACGTCTGCTTTTTTATCCCACAACATAGAACTAATTGTCCTCAGTGTCTGAGCTGGATTCCTTGCACGCTGGAGCAGAACAAATATTACTTTTCACTTATGTGCCACAGCAAACATGAAAGATTATGACAAAAGCAAACCAGCACTAATCTTAGCACCCCACAGAGCTCTGAGCAAAAGACCAAAGAGAAAAGAGCAGCAAAAGCAAGCACACACCAGACAGCAACACAAAATCATCAAATGAGTAGCTGGACAGGAGCTGCTTGCTTCTGTGCTTCCACTTACTTCATAGTCATCTAATCTACTGAAGAACAACATTAAAACATCCACAAATTTGGTACATAGATTATATGATGTTTCAGTTTTCTGACAGATTGAACAACTTCATCCAGGAGTTCAGGCATTAAGCCCATAGCTGGTGACCAAATTAAAAAAAAAAAAAGAGCCAATGAACTCATGTTGCAGCTCTTGCAAAATATACATTGTTAACACTTGAGCTCATTGCTAACACACTAGTCTGATGCTGAGTTTTCTTAGAACACCAAGTCAAGATCAGTTATGTCTCTGTTGGAAAATGTGGAGGCAGATAATCAAATCCCTTCACAATTCCCAAGATTAACACCATTTAAGCTAAGAAAATACTACAACCCAAAGCTTGGAATGCCAACCCCAGAGGTGAGCTGCTCCCCTTTCATTTTTGGCTTCCTGACATTAATGGTTCCTCCCTTGCCCTTTGACCACGTTGATTATATGCAACATGCAAGTCCTAAACATTGCTGAGAGCTCTGTGTATCAACCCAATGCTCTTGTAACTGGCTTCTAGCAGTTTCAGGTACTACCAGAAAGGTTTTAGAGTGGAAAAACACCAGTAAGGAAACTCACCCAGTTATTTCTCTAAACCCATACTTGAACAGATTTGGAGGAGGTGGAAAGCCCACAGCATGAAGAAACTTCCAGGTGGAACATCTACCTCAGCATTTGCAGTCAAGGAATGTGTTACAGTCACATTTACAGATGGGAGCAAAGCCAGTGTCACAGTACACCTGTGTAAACCCTGGCAATTGCTGCAGACCACTGGAAAGTCTTTGCAGTTGGGACACAGCAACTCAGAAAACCTGGACACAAAACTGAATTCTCTTGGAGATGTATGAACGAGTACACATTCCCAGGACTGTGTGAAAAGCAAAAAGCCTTCACTGCTTCCCTCTCACCAGCTCCAGCCCTGTAGGGCACACAGCTCAGCAAGATGCAAAAAAGACTATGGTATTTAGAGAAAGGCTTAAAATATTAGGGGAAGGGTAACTGAATGAGACACAGGAAGGTATCTGCTCTTTTAGCACCTAAGTAGGGAATGCCTTCTACCATGTGCTTTTGACTGTCCTTCTTTTGGTTAAGACATTTTCACTACTTTTAAATGGAGGATTTATGGAGGACCTATTCAATGCAAAGGCAATTTGTACGTTCTAATGACTACAGTTTCAACAGACTCGGGCCCCTAAGGAAGAGAGATGCTCCTCTCCCCCATCCCAAATTACCTCAAAGTAATTTTCAGATAAAAGAGAAAACACAAAACCTTTAATTAATAAAAATAAAAGCTAAGAAACATTGAAACAAACAAACAAAAAAAACCAAAACAAAAACCCCAAACCAAACCACAACTAAAAGCATGTACCTTTGACCTCTCATAATTCAAATAGAGTGTTAATCACCAAAGGATTAACACCCTCTGCATTATAAATAACATAACCAGTCATCAGGAAATTGTAACACCCCATATAACCAAGAAACACCATAGAATTATGCCCAAACAGTGGGAGGTACTAATAAGCAGATGAGAAACTAATATATTGTATGAGTTAAGTAAGATTCTGCAACTCCAAGTGTTATGAAGAACAGCTCAGCACTTAAATGGAAAAACCTCTTTCCTTTATGAGTGCACGTGTGCATAAATGTGTGTGTGTGCATACATTTATGTATATAAACACAATCCTCACCTTTTAAACATTCAAGGCATTTAAAAAATTGTTCAAAATCTATGTTTGTATAATCCTCCTTATTTTTTCTCTCTGGGTAATTTTATTTGTTGGTTGCATTAAAATCAAATACTTTTTAACATACTGTAAGCCACTTTCTGTATTTAATGTGATTTTTTGCTTAAACAACCTATTTGTCCCTTACCTGCCTCTGTGGTATAACCCAGTAGCATATTAAATGTAGTACTATTACTGCACAACAGCATCAATGAAGAAAACACTAACTTTTTAAAAGGAATGGAAAAGAAAAAAAATCAAAGAAATTGCTACCCACAATATTCTGAAGGAGACACACAACTACCTTATCTTCTGCTATCATCTCCATCACCACTTCCCCTATCCCATTTTCTCCCAAACCACATCACTCCTTTTTACCTGAGAGCCTTTTTCAATTTCCCAAGCTTTTCCTACCAACCTTGTTTTCTGTTCTCACTGTATCCAAAGGTCCATTCCACCTACACATGCAGTTTCAAGTTTTCCAACCACCGCAGCACTTCAGAACTTCTGTCCCAGGAGTCCTCACTCATGTTGCCTTTGGTCCTGTTGCTCTGCCAAGAGAAGAGCTCCTAATCCCTCTTTCCCCTCTTTTCCTGGCTATTGGCACCTGCTGCCACTCTCTCCTTGGCTAACTGCAACCTGCAGTTTGCTGTCCTGCTTGCTTTTCCCTCACCACACCTTAGTCTTTCAAAAACCTGTACAGAAAAGCAAGTAAGTAAACATAAATATACTAGATGAACTAAGAGATGGGAAGTAGCACTCGCTCAGCACTTACTGTTTCCAGCTATTCCTTGCTCATCAATCTTCTCCTCTAACCTCCCAGACAGAAGGGTTCCACTAAGACCAGGATCCCAATGTTTTCTCAAGAGGAAACTCAGACCTATTCTTCAACATGGAGTAGCAACTCATCTAAAGGAAGAATAACTCTGTTCAAATTACTTTTTAATTTGTAATCATATTTTCTGCTGAAACACGGAGATCAGAGGAGAGAATACCCACACCCTCACATTCACACCACACTAGTTTACTTTTCAAAGAATGATAAAAGAAGGTAGTATCACAGAACCTGGTGACAAATCTGCAAGCAGGAAAGGCGAGGCTGGGATGAACATGGACAGGTCTTCCCATGTATAAAAACGTTAACATTAGATGGGGAAAAAAAAGCAGACCTTCTCAGCCTGAGAAGCCTTTACAATCTAAAATGCACTGGAATTTCCCCTTTAAATCTTCAGTAAAAAGACACTCGTGTAATTCACTACCTCACATTGCAGAACATACTAGCAAATTTCACCTTTTTCAAGCCCACTACAAAAACCCACAGGATTTCTCCAACCTTGTGTCATTCCACAGCTACAGAATACATGTTCTAAATTAAATACACTTTAAGGCTGTACCATGAGAAAAAGCGCAGCTTAATTAAGTTAACTAAGCTGATTAAGCCATGCTCTTTCACCTATTGCAGGAAGTATTTAGCCCTGGAGCCATCCTAAAGGCACCTCACACACCGTATGACATGTTTTAGAGAGATCCTGTATAAATTTAGTCACTGCAGAAGGGGAAAAAGCAAACACCCCATATGTCAACATGCCAACAAAAGAACAGGAGAAGTATCAGCTGATAAAGCAGCTGTTCACATCTCATTCTTGTCTGGAAGGTAAGTATTGCATTACAACGGAATAGATGAAGTTAAGAGACCATCACCCCAGCATCTCAGATCTGACTTTTATAACTGCAGTAAGAAGACACTCTCCAATAACCTCAGTCACTGATACTATTACTGGGATCTTTATATGTTTACAAACAACTTGGACAAACAGATTTTAAATCAAACAGATCACGGCAGCCTTTTTTTAAAAATTGAGATTAATATTTCTCCTTTGTTGTATCTAAATCAGTTTTATCATTAAAAGAACTATCTAAAAATCTCAGTTCTTTAAAAATATCTAAAAGAGGCTTCTAAAATAAAGACATAGCTAAACATTACTCTTATCTTGGCTTTTGCCAGTACAAGGGTGCTGCTCTGTGTCTCATAAAGATTTCTGGCAGAGTGAGAAAACCTGGTCAGTATCAGAGTCTTTCCTGGGACCTGTCTGAAGTGTCGACAAGCTGCTAAGCTGAATATTAATACACTCTCCATCATCAAAAGCTGTTGCATACCCAAAGGATGAGAAATATTTTAATCAGCTTTCAGCTTGTCTAGTAGAAGTCAGTTTATTCCTTTGGGATTATACATCTATGTGCTCAATTTTTGTCTTCGGGGTCTCTCTATATATATATTAGTTTTGAAACCAGCAGCAAAGAGCCTAAATCTGCTGTTTTGTTAGAAAAAGCCAGCTAATGCCATCATTCAATTACAGTATTTTACATTTAACAAGAAAATGTAGAATACTAATGCAAAGAAAATAGTTCAGAAAAAAAGTCCTGTATCCTGCTTTTAACTGTACAATTTCCTAAAGAAAATAGTGGGACTTGTTTTTGTTTTTTCAAATTTTATGAGTTTTCATTACTAATTCATCTGCTGTCTTACACATCATTTCCCTTCCCCAGTAGATTCCTAAGTTTTGATACTGTAAATTCACAACTCCTGTATCATAACAACCACCAGTGTAATTGATCCATGAATGTATGTGTTTATAAACATATGTATCAAGCATGTCCTCCCATGAAAGCCTGCCAAAAAAAAACTCAGTAAAAAAATAATGGTCTGAAAAGCCTTGATTGTAAAACTATAATTGCATGGTAACCTCTTCTTTCTCTACTATCATTCCTCTGAGAGACAAAGCCAGTCACTGTAAGGTTGCATTAATGAAGATACTACCTACAAAAGACTTTGAAAAGTAAGAAATATTTATAATTCTAATTATGTGTATTGTTAATCCATTTAAAAGCATAATAATATTTCAAACTATGACATAGCCAGGACTTGTCCTTTGCACTAAGCATCTACATAAATGCAGTACAGAATTAATTTCATGTTTCTTCAACTCTGCTTCCTTGGGGACAGATGTATTAGCATTGTACATGTAATACCATGGTGCTCTTTCCTCTTCCACGTAAGAGGAGACAAATATAAAGCCTATCTGCTGAAAGGTTTTCAGTTACTCTGTCATCTCAAGGAATCCTCAGAAGTACAACCTTTGTGTACTTCAGTACTACACAGCATCAGCATAAATTGGTTTGTACAGGCTAATCTCAAAATAATTCCTACCCAAATCTTCCATCAGCAACACAACCCATCATTATTTTTGAGCAAAGGAGTGAATTCCAGTGGATTCCTTGAGGTGACAGAGTAAACTTACTCTGCCATGTGCCTGAATTACATAGAAAGTCTTATAATTCACTTACCCAAACTGAGTCTCACAAGAACATTGACAAAACAATTGACCTTCTAAGCTAGCTAGTGGAGCTTTAATCCATTAGCATGTAGCACGCAGCTTGAAAATTGAGCTAAAATAGAATTATTAGCAGTGTGTATATGCATACATACACACACACAAATAAAATAATCACTTCAGTTTATTACACAATTATATTGATCCCTAGGAAGTCAGACAACATGAACTGATGCCCTATTCCCAGCTATTAGCAGTGCAGTTTGCAGAACAGTGCATGCTAAGCATGAATTCAGATTCATCTTGAGCACTGATGCCCTTTCTATTCACAAGCAAGAGTCTGACCTGCTCTCACTGTGCCCTTAAACATCCTTTCCTATTATAGAAATGCAAAGTGAGTCCCAAAAAGAGATGCCAGTCTGATCATGGTAAACAATCACATTCTTTGACTGGAATAACTCAGAAGATTCACTACTCTTAATCTTTGTATTAGAGCCTCTGCTGTGAGAATTATAGAGTGCAGATGAACTAGCAGTTCAAGGAGACCTGCCAAAACCAGATGTTAACTAGAGATTCTCAAGACAAGCCAGTAATTAGCTTCCTACTGCAAAATAGTAAACTTCACATCTACAGCGTCAGGATTATTAAGCAGAAGTATGTGTAGTAGTAAGAAAGGAAAAGTGCAAAAAAAGATTCACTCCGAAGCTCCTGGAAGCTAGAACTGGGAGCTGCCAGGAGACAACTGGGGTCAGTCAAAACACTTAGCTCCTCCTGTCATATGGAAAGGGACAGAAATGGCCTATCTGTAAATCTGGGGAAATCTGTGGCCCAAATTCTACAATTTCCACTCAAGGTAGGAGAGGCAGAAATTTATTGGGTTCCTTCAGCACATTCTCCCTCTAGGATGTAGCCAATAAGTAGCACATTTTCAGTTTCAGTAAAAATCATAGCCTCATTTTATTGATGAGGAATTCAAGATCAGAAATAGGATGCAATCTAAAACCAAAATAAGACCTTAATGTTTTGATCTCCCCACTGATTTTGAAAACCCCACGTAACTTATTTGCACAAGTTGAACAGAGGGTCAGAGAAAGAATTAGCACCTGATCCTTCTAGCCATAATGCTCTCCACACCAAGTACCAAAGTCAAGTTTTATTTCTTTATATCTAAAATGAGAGCTGTAATTTTAAACAAAGATTAAGTAACAGTTAAAAAATATGTTTCTAAAACACTATTCACCCACGATCTTGTTAGGAATTAGAAGGACTGATGATCAGATAGGAAAGAAAAGGTATAAATGCAGCAATGGCAGCTTTTCAGAAGATGTCACCCCCTTTGCTTACAAAAAACATTTGAAAGAAAAACAGCTGTATTCTATTTTATAGTGGTGACATAGACACTAAAATACAATAACAACAGAACCATGTTTAGCAATACTAGTTGTACTCTTGAAAAAAACTTATTATTTTCAATTAAAATGTTTTTATTAAAATTAAAATTACATAAAATGTATATGGTGACATTTGAGTAATACTGCCATTTGCTTTCACTTTCATTCAAACTCAGAACTTTCCCTTGTTGATAGCAATCACAGTAAAAAATATTCCTGCCAAACCACTGTAATTCAGTTTCAACACCAATAGAGGTCTATTTTGTATCTATGTAGCATGTTCATAACCATACACACACATGTATAAATCCATAAGCTCTGTATCTGGCAACATCTCTGATTGCATAATGAGAACTAGAAACCCCTTTAATGATAGTTAATAGTCAATCAAGTTTTATATAACATAGATACATAAACTTCAAAAACAAAAGATTTTTTTTCAAGAAATTATATTCTCAGTGTTCAAATATGGTTTTTTATTCCTTTTTTTCTACTAGGAAATGGATTTCTAAGAACATGAAAAGAGTAACTGGTCTGGTAAATAATAGCACAATCTTCCTACTGCACTATTTCCACAGCAAATAATAAGCCTTGATAAACATATTTTTGACTAAAAGATCATTTGTTGTTCCAGTATATGCCCACCCAAGATTCTGGGGAGACAACAGTGGAAACAGCACAGTTTTATACAATATACAGTAGCCCCATCATACCAATTCTGCTTTTACCAAAAGCCAATCGCACAGCTCCCATTAACAATAAAAGGGCACTGCCAAGTTCAAAAATAGCCTTCCAGGACTGACACTGGGTCCACAGAGATGCAGCAGGAACTACAACCTGAGCTTTTCCCTCTCTGCCACACACTGGGTGACTTGTAGTTGTACCAAACACCTCCCAATGCTGTCTAAACTCTTCCTACATTGTTTCTGCTGCCAAGAACTGCAAGCTGTTGCCCCCAGTGCTCATTCCCTATAAATGCCTTTCCTCTAAAGATAACTTTACATGATTCAGAAGTTACATAAAGAAGTTAATTAGAAGATGACAGTTAAAACTCCAGCATACCTGTGTATGTATTTGTGTGTACAAGCATGTACATACACATGCAGGCACACTCTGGACCAGCTCTGGTAGTCTATCCACCATGAGAAAACTCTTCCATGTGATGGAGAATCCTGTTTTAGCCCAAATGCTCAGCTCAGACACAGGGATCCGTTGACAACATTTGAACACAAGACTGCATACACATTTTTTATTCCTGCTGATTGTGTGTTATGTGTTTGTGTTTTAAATGCTAACATAGAGCTCATCACATTTTCCATCCAAGCACATGTATATATACTACACACAATCACATACATCCAGTAGCGTAAAAATGTAAAGAAAAAACCCTATTACAGGTAAGAGTTAAGCAAAAGACAACAAATTCTCATCATCCAAAACTGAAGGTCACCAAGACACAGCTGTGTGCACAAGAATACCTGCAAACATCAAACTTGCAGCTCAGGTGCAAATCCACCTAGAAGGGAAGTCCAAAGCAGGCCAGCATGCCCACCTCCCTCGCACCATCTGGCCCAGCACACACCTCCAGGCACAGGACACACACAGCTGCACGAGCCATGCACTGTCCTCTCATTTGTGCTACCAGAAATGCATCTCACTGTCCCATAGGACATACACTGTCCTAAACTTTTCCTGGTTTATACCAGTTTACATTATAACTTTAACGTTTCCAGCCTGTTTCTCACAATATGCTGGATGAGTTGGAAGACTGCCCTTTGAACAATTCCAGTTTATACCAGAAATTTTATAGTCATTCATATCAACACAGCTTAGATCTCAACCAGCTCACAGAAGGGTTAAAAATAGAAAGTGCTTTCCACTGGTTTGCTCTGATGTTCCTGTAGATATTGTCACTGGATGTATCCTCAGTAGAATTCTATTCAACACCTCTGTCTTTAAGTACAAAGCTGTAGGCTGTAGCAGCTTTAGGAAACATAAGTATCCTTTTTTCTGCTGCACAGTATCTGTGTGTGAAATTCTCTAAAGGGGTTTAAGTATTTACCCTGAACACTATCAGACAGTTTCTAAAATTTTCCTTATCCTGTTGCAAAAACACTTCAAAGAGAATCATAAACACAGTCCTTTGTGCTTTCAGCACACACTTTGTTTTGGAAGCTTAAGTCTGAATTCCCTCAGAATTGTAAATATTTTTTTTTTTCTGAAAGATGAGCAATACAACTTTTTTTTTTTTAAAGATTGGTAGTGACTCTACTACACACAATGCTGAATCCTTTCTTCCATTTCTGACAGCTAAAAATATTGGGGTCAAAGAAATTAATGCAAAAAAAAATAATTAAAAAAACCCCCAAGTCTTCAGGATCAGCTTTTGTTGTTGTTTAAAATGAAAGATACATTTCCAGAAACAACTGACTTCTAGACTACATAAAATATAAACCTGTCAAAAAAACATTTATTTAAAAGGTGTGGCCTAAACATGTAAGAGCCCAACAAGACATGAAATATGGCTAAAATTTGGGTCTTTGAGTGGCCATGTTTGCCTATGGTGGGCAAATACAATCACCCATCAGTGCATGCCCCTCCAATAAAGGAGTGTGACACTGCAAGATCCAAACACAAGGGGAAAGCCAAGCAAGAAATTAAAATAATTCCTCAGAATTTCTTGAATTTTGGCTGACAAGGTCAAATAAATTGAAATGTCAATCAAGTTGCTCAGCATTTTCTGAAAAAAAAAAAGGTAGACAAGCTTTTTGTGATCCCAGTATCTTTTTTAAAAAAAAATAATAATTGGTTAACTGTTTTAAGTGTTTTAAAGTATACAAAAGCTATGAGGATTCCTTTTAAAAGTGCACTTTGCCTTATAAGCTTCTCATGGTCATTCTGGAACTGGAACACTCTTATTTAAATACATATTTAAACCCTTGTTTTAATTTAGAAAAAAAAAATTATGGCTCTAGGCTGAGATTTTGTAGCTCAAGTTTCAGCCTAGACTCAATTCTGTCAGACTGCAAGCTCCTGACAATAGTGGTTTAGAGCTCAAACTATGACATACTTTACATGTAACAGTAGTAGTAAATAATGGAAGAGACCTCAAAAAGGAAAGAAAAACAACTTTACAAGCCAATAGCCTTGCTCTCTGATTTCAGTTGAGTTATATAAACTGATAAAGCATGCTGTGGAGAATAATAATAGCATGACTAGGAAATACAGTTTTTACCAAGTTTTACAAAATAAGGTGGAAGTTGTGCAGAACATCATTTTGCACTAAATGCCATTTTGCCCATTATAACTACACAGACTGTGCACACTTCTGCTTTTACACTACTTATATAAATTAAAAGGTGTGCTAAATTTCATTATCATTAGCTGTATTTTAGGATGTCAAAAAGTAAAACAAATGGTGTACCAATTACTTGTGTTTCAGTTACATTGTTACAAATGAGTTTTTTTAAGATCTATGTTTCATTCCTTTAAGTAGATCCTTTATTGTAGGCAGTTAAGCTCTCAAATACAACTTCAGTCATAGTTTTTTCCACATTTTAGTTCAACAATTATTTTCATCTTGCCAAATTCCTGCATAAATAGGTGGGATTAAATGGAGCCTAGCCTACCTAACATAATTATATATGTTGTGATTTTATACTGCAATGAAACTGATACATTTTAATAATCCCAGTCTTGGCTCTTACCCACAAAAGTCAATAAAAGTTATTAAGGCCAACTGCCATTTAAATACATGGCTACATTGCTAAATGGACTGTCAAAGCAGGAAATGCAGTTCATACCATATAGCACTACTAGGGTCTTCATTTTTTTATTTTTTTTTCAAGGAACACTAGATATGTTTTAAAAGTCTTTAAAGTTCTGATTTTTAAGTATAACCATGTATGTTTACTTCTCGTTCCACAAAGAAAAAACATTTCATTGATCTACATGTTACTTACTCCAGTGTGATTCACTGTAAAACAAAATAAAATACTGTAGGTTTTCTGCAGTTCTTACTGATTTGGCATGGTGTTAAAAGACTATCCTAGCTAAAATAAATGTCAGATTGCAGGTTTGCATGATATCAGACCCTGAGAGACAAATTGTCTCTCTACTGAATCTCAGAACAGCTACAGCAAGACTTCCTCACATCACATGAGACTTCAGCTTTTCAGACTTCTCTTTACCCAGAAAGCAAAGCTTGTACAGTCTTTTTTCAAATGGTAACTCTTCCTTTGAATTCAGCAAGCACTTATCCTGATGTTGCAGATGATAACGTGTTAATCTTGGATGACTTTTAAAAAAAAAAACACCTCCAACATTTAAATAGCCTTCGTATTTTCAAGGGAGGAGGAAAAAGAGAAGATTGGTTAAACTGCTTTGGATTTAATGTTTCATAAATTCATGAGGTAATATTGTGGGAAATGTGATGTTTTATCAGAATGTCATTCAAATGAAAGGTTTAACATTTACATCACAAGAGTGAGCTCTACAGTAAAAATATCCTCAAGGAAAGAAATGCCAGGAATAAATATTATGATAAAATTGTGTGATTGCTATAATGTACAAATATATTAAATAAAGCCCAAAGGTACGAAGACACCAGGTTAAAACTCCTGGAGTATCATACTCTGCTGTGACATTGGAGTAATTACAATTAGTAGAAACAGAAATTGTTTTGGTAATTTTCTTTTCATCTTTAGAACTGCTTTGCTAAACGAAGAGGGGAGGGGGAGGCACACAGGGACACCAAGACTAACTTTTGTATCATTCTAGACACATACATATAAAAAAGTCAAGAGTTCAGCTCACACACAAAAGTAAGAAAAATACGCTAAGTATTTTTAAAGAAATAATTCATTTTAAACAGCAATATTCTTCTGAGACAAGATCAACGATTCTAAGACATTTTTACTTTCAGCATTTTTACAGGGTTTTTTTTAAAGAATCATCCAGCTAACATTATAAATTTGGAGAAAAAACGTTGACTGTAGACTACTGGGTACCTTCAGAAATACCCTTTTGATTTAACTTAATGCTGTGGAAGCTAAGCATGCACCAAAACACTGCACTTTTTATGTTAAATTGCTGTTGAATTTGTTAACCCACAACTGATTTCCTGTGTTATGGAATCTTAGAGATTACAGCTAACTTGAAGTAACAAGGATAATTCTTGATGTTAATGCTACATTTCTATGTATTTTTATTAACTTCGTGCCTGTTGTTGCATTAAAACTATGGCTCAACATTGCCCCCTACTGTCATCTTGTGAAACACGAAAGGACAAAACGCAGGTTAAACCCAAAAAAGCCCCACCCTACCTCCAAATCCAACTACAGTAAGCATCAAATTTACTTAGACACTCAACAAAACAGACATTCTCAATTAACATTCTCTTCTGTCTCCTTCAATAGCTGAAATTAATTGTGATTAATATGTTATAAGTCATAAAACATTAAAAGCCATTTTTAAAGTTTAAATTAGAAGCAGCTTCTGTCTTGGCCCAACCTTCAGTTTGCTGATAAATGTCATCCTGAGGCCTGTTGAAAGGAGATACACTGACGCCACCATGTCTCTAATTAGAGACACATGGCAATGTCACACCAATTGCAGAAAACCTAACCCTTGAGAATTCCTGAGTTTGCTGTTTTCCCATGTTCTCAAAACACAATGGATATAAAATAACAATCAAACATTCTTGTCTCTACCTCATCTCAGCCTGTGTTACAAGACAGTAAGTTGTCATTTGAAAGAAAAACAAACCAAAAGATTTTTGTTAATTATAAAGGTCAGTTAAGGATGTGAGCACATAAAAAGACAAAAATGAGGAAAAAAACACACAAAACCAAGTTATAAATAATTTCCTATTGTAGGAAAGTTTAATTTTCACTCATTCCTTGCAACAACTGATTTCACAAATGAAAGTTCCACTTTTCCACACTTACTCTCCAAGTCTGAAACCAGCCACTGCTGGAAAAGCTTGAAATATGTGTGAGCAGGTCAGCGAGTCACATAATTTCCCTCAAAACTCAAGAGCATACTCTTTTTGCATCATACTTCCAGAGACTCAAAAACATCTCTACCACAAATCATATTCAGCATCCTTTCCCAAGGCAACTACAGGCAAATTGAGCTTATGCTTGACCAGCAGCAAAGGCTGAGAAGAAGCTTTTAATGCAGATGTGTGGATATGAGCAAGCCATGTTTGTGTATATGTTTGTGCCTACAAACCTAGCAGCAGCAGGCAGGCTGGAAACTGCATTGAACATTTACACTAGCAAAGTCTCCCAACTGAGTCTCTACTTGGGGAGCAGCAGCAAGCAGGCTAACAGTGCTTTTCCACTGAGTCTGTTCTCATGGACAGCAGGGATGTACTTGCAACTCTGCAGGAAGCAGAGTCACTGCAGTTATGCAAGTAACTAACCTCCTCTTGTTGGTTGCAGCTGTGGTGTGAGTGTGCAAAGGCAGCCAGCACTCTGTCATTGGCAGAGTTGTCTGTCCTGGTGTTGTATGAAAAAGCTGGCAGTGCACAATTTCATGTACCAACCAGCGTGATGTAACATATGCTGGCCATCTTATGAGGCTATCAAACTTTAAAATCAAGCAAAGTCAGGAAATCACTAAAATCTCCTCCTGTTTTTTTGGATTTTATTTTGCTCACATTTCTTCTGGCTACTGAGGGGAAGAAAAGTAAGAGGAGGCAGTGGAAGGCTGGCATTGATTCTACTTTTCATATGTTCTGAATAAAGCTTAAATCCCGTTACTACAGTACAATTAAAAACATAATTGTGAGTGCTCTCAGAATTAAGCTCTAGAGGCTTTAGACTATAAAGCTAGTACTTACCATAATCTCCATTTTTCTCCAAAATTCTTCCAACTTAGCCATAGGCTTAAGCCACCAATCAGTGCACTTCAAATAACGCTTGCCTTGAAACCAAAACTGTCTAAGCCACTCAAATTCAACCTGTAAAATAAAAACATATGGTAGCATAAACCTCTCTGTTCATTATGTGGGGCAGGAATGGGGTAATGCTAATGCATGAACCCAGCCATACCTGAACAATCACGTAGAAAAGGAGAAGGTTACCAAAATACTAATTTCTAAATGCACCCTCACATCCAGTTGTTTATTTTATTTTTATGCCACTTGAATTTGTGAAATGAGCTACTACTCCCTTAAAACCTGGAGAGATGCAAAACTCAGCTCTCTCTTCTTTGTATGTGGCACAAACCCTAAGAACATGGAAAGTTCAGGTTTACTCACAATTCAAATACATACCAACTCCGACTTATTTTGATTAACAGTGTTTGAAAATATTTCAGTCACATAAAAGACTGCAAAAACTTGCAGTAATAAAATTGCAACAAACCACTCTAGAATGAGAGCATTACAATGACACACGGTTTCTCATACTTTATCACATAATCTGGTTACCAGATAGAGTACCAGTAACTTTTGGATTCACTGGATCTCGACAGGAGACATGGAAGTGCTGTGCTAAGGCAGCCCTGCCTGCAGGGCACAGGGGCTCCCCCAGACCCCTCCCTCTGCTGTTCCTGCCCCTGCAGCAAAACCCCCAGACACAGAACAGCGCCCACACACCAGGGCTCAAAGTGCTTTTTGGGGCATCTGAAGAAACAGGCCCCAATTGTTTTTCTAGGACAAACCTCGTGTGGAAACTGCTTTACAAAGAAAACAAATCCTTCACTGAACTAATAAAAATTCCATCAGGAGCAAGCTAATACTTTTATTCAGAATATGAAACACAGCAAATGATGTAATACTTTACTAGCTAGGGTTTTAAAAAAATCATATGGATGGCCCATCAACTTTAAGACAAGAGAAATATTAGCTTATTAAAAAAAATAAATACGTGACTCATTAAATATCTTTCAAGCAAAATAATTCCATTTATTGTAATTTTTACAGAGGTTTTTTTCTTCCCTTTAATAGTAGTGCGTAATAGTTCTGGTCTTGAAAATTCTGTATTTATTTTTGTTGTGGTAGTTATGTTTCACACCGAGTTCAAAGATACTTGAATCATTATTTGTATCACAGAGAAGTTTTTGTTTATCTTTGCTCAGCTCTGAAGACACAAACAAAGACAATCTGCCAAGGTGAAAGAAGGGAACTGCCCAAAGCTTTCACCTAATGCTTTCTTTCCTGCAAGGATGAACAGAATAGCTACAGAAATTGGGAAGTGTTTCAGTTAACATTAATATATGTTGACTGAACTTCTAGGTAAAGATGATAATAAAAGAAACTGCTAGCCTACTGACTTTTTAGCACTGAAGTTTGATGACTTCCTTCCTAAAAAAAGCTGAGATGAAGTTTGCTTCCTCTACAGTATTAACAAGGTATGTAGGATCAAGTTATGGTTTGCTAAAAAAAACATTTCACACAGTTTTGGGAAGGATGAGTATATTGACAATGCCACTAGAGTTTTAAGCACTCAATACTTTCTTGTTTTTGCTGGTCTGTACCACAAAAAGGCTCTAACACACAATGTCTGGCAAATACACTTAATGAAATAGAATCACATCAGGCCATTAACCAGTGAAAAACGTTTTTTAAAATATTAAAATCAATGTTACAACACAGCTCATCAGGACAAGAATTTATTTCAGTCCATCCGATTTTTGACTAGTCATATTGATTTGTTATGTTTCAGCCTTACACAAGTCTGGCAACTTGGCTGTATTGTAAATGTATCTTGATCCTCTACAGAATATACAACTTGACACAGAAGAGCTGCTTTTTAGGCGCAACAGGTCAAGATTAGCAAGAGGTTAGTAAATTTTCTGCAAGATTAGCTGGTCTCATCAGAGGCCAGTGTACCAAATTGCAACACGTGGCTGTTTAAGGATGTGGACTACCATTTAACAGGGCTCTCAAACTCGGGTCCACATTCATCTCATGATGCCTCAGCTTAACTCTGAGTTAATAAAATGGGGGTTGGGGAGAAAAACATTTCACCCGCCAACATAGCCATCAAGCTCCTTGACAAGTGACTGCTCTGAACAAGTAACTGTTGATTCTGAAAAAATAATACCATCTTGATGAGGTAATGATGACACGATTTCTTTAACACTCTATCCTTGTATTAGATGCATGCAAGCATAAATAGCTTTGCTAAAAATCTCCAGAGAATTAATGCTAAGTTTGTTTGGTATTTTTAATTAACACATGAAGACTTTTTACACCACATCCATTACTAAGTACTCAAACACACACTATCTGCTTTCCAAGTTCTCTTAATAGCTGTATGTCCTGCTGCTTTCACTGAACTGTATTTAGCAATGTCTTTTCCTGCAGCAGGAAGGCACTCCTATTGGCTTGCCTCCTTCCACAAACAGGAGGAGCTGTACCGGGAAAAAAAACTCACAACAGTAAAGACTGAAGAGAAACAAGAAGCTCAGTTCTAGCCTTAGTGGAACTGAAGTTATAAAACAATCATCTTCTTTGACAAAACTCTCAGGTTAATGGGTCTTGCCAAGGGTTTTGTCAAACAGTTTTCATTTGGAGACTCCCATGTATCAGACCTAACTTCAGTTACCATTAGAAGGCATTTTACATGACTGAACAGTACAAAGCCTAAACATATTAACATATAAAAACATACATACTGAGTGTGTTTTAGGAACAATTTTAATCCCTTAATTAATTTTCACTTATTACTTACATCTGTGCAAGTAAACTCAGAATCAGGCCTCATGTGTCTAACCTCAACATATTTTGAAGTTGTCCTTTAAACAATGATTAAAGGCCAATTTTAGGTTATAGTCAATACTGGGTAGTAAAAGGCCAACAGTAGCATTTGACATTTTGTGAGGCAGTGATCCTCAGTCAATTATCTAAAAGTATTGGTTATTAAATGCCACACATGTAGCTGATCTATATTTTCTCTCTTCCATACCAGCCAGCCACCAACCATGCTGTCAGCTCACTGTGATGTGCTAACACAGATTAACCTTCCTTTGGCTGTGTACACTGCTACCCTTTCTCAGCAGTGACCTCAGTGTCTAACACCACACACCTTCAGCTTAGCTAGCTCAGGCTTTTCTATATCCCTGCATATTCACCAAACCAAATTTACCTACTGTTGCCATAAAAATAGATTTGCTGTAGGCAAATCTCACAAACAGAGCAACCAGTTCAGCCCTAAGTTTGAGTCATGGCAATCGGGATTTTATAATCATGGCTAAGCAGAAGCCCTGACAATGACAAAACCTGACCTTTTCCAACTTGAGTACTTTGAAACCTGCTACATTTTCAACACAATATTCAGATGCTAAAAAGCTTCCTCTAGTGTTTTACCTCATCGAGAACATCCGTTGTTGGCAAATAAAGAAGCCTTGAAACTACCTCACACAACATTAACTACTATCGGATTTTACTTCACTCAGAGAAAACAAACTTTCTTTGAAATGTGAAGAACAGGCTGGCGATGATCTTTTCTGCAGATTTATTTTTATATGTATGAGCATTTACATCACCTGTCTAGCAGTGTTTTATTACTTCAAAAAGTATTTCCTTGACAATGGGTTTCTCCAGGTCCCCTGCAGCTCTGTCTGGGATATACCCAGTAGCTGTATATATTTTGGAAAGCCAAGTGTGATTCAATTGAGGCAAGAAGTCCACATTCAGTGAACTCTACAAGATCATTTATTTCAGCATAAATTATTACTGGCCAAACAGCAATCAGATTGCTTCAAGGGATAACTTCCTTCCATCTCTAACACCATGTGTGCATTGTTAGGCTACTGCACTTCACAGCTGTCCAGGTACTTACTTGTGTTCACTCTGCTACACTGTTCACTAGATACCCTGCCACTGAAGTATTTGTTCAGACTTCAAGCACATAAGCTACTCAGACAACCAGCACACGTGAACACCCTTAATTAAGGATATCTTAACTTACAACTACAAAGTACACACTGGGAGTGAAGTGACTCACACATCTAACAAACAGCACATACCTCGCAATTACTCAGATATTCCTTTGAAGGCTGTTTTAGTGAGGGAGCCCATGACAACAAAGCTAAGTCTAAAGACACATTAAACTTCTACCTGGCTGCCCGCTAGAGATGCTAAAAACCTTTTCAGGTTAGCACCTTACATTTTTGACAGGAACACCTCTGTCAAGAACCAAGTCAGGGCTCTCACAAATAAACTCTGGAAAATGTAACAGCGGTGAAGACATCCTCCAGATACCCACCCACACCTTAAGCACAGGTTTCTCTGCCTACCACAAAAATGCAAAAAACTAAGCCTCCACCTGTGCTTCAGATCTTCAGTTCAAATCCACTTTATCAGCACAGCAAGTCAATGTTCCTGCTCAAGAATACAAAAGTGAAGGCATAGAATAATATCTCTTTCTTTCAGACTCGCTCTTAGGCTTTTTCCCTTTAGCAGACACAGATAATTCATCCAGACCTCATTTGGCAGAGCAGTTAATTTCAGCACAGACTGTGAATCTGTGCTAAAATACTGTATTTTAGCTTAGCCGCACATAGCCTGGTGGTACTGTAATGCTTCTGTTCAGGTTGATGATCTCTGATGACTGCTTCAGAGGTGCCAGCAAGAAGGGTAAAAAAACTAAACGTGCAGCATTTCAGGAAGATAAAGAATCTAGAACAATGCCTGCATCTAATTATCTGAGTTAAACTGTGTGAAGAACTTCAGTTATTATAAGACTTGAAAGTAAAATGCAACCATACCACCTCTTCTAGAGATGGGAAGACTACTTCATTTCAAGCTCATGACCCCTGGTCCAGAAGAACAGAAAAAATATTTAAAACTACAAGGAGGTTTAGAACTACCACAGAAAGCTGTGTATCTAAACAGAAATACATAAGCAAAACTAGGTGATAGTTCTTAATTAATTCTATGTTTGGCATTTTGTGCAATTTTGTGTTTTGTATTTAAAAATGCTAGCAAACTAAAGAAAAAAAAATAAAAACAGTAACCAAATCCTGACCACACCGATCAAATGGAAGACTCATTTTCATTGTTAAACAGTTTGAGTCTTTACAGAAGCAAAACATGTTTTTGTTCTTCTCCCTGAAAAAAAAAATTGAAGCTAAAACCTGAAAATACAAAGATTTATCATAAAAGCTTTTACATGTGTAAAATATTTGGATTAGCCTCACAGATCCACATGTTTTCCACTTCAGTGATGTTCAAAAAAGAAATGTGAATTTACCACAGTGATAAGCCACTAGTAATTTCGTATACTTGTGAAGCAAATAAATGAAATTTACATAGCACTTTAACATATGGAATTTATCCTTCGAGTAACAATGTGACCTTGGGAAAAAATAAATTCAAAAAAAGAAAAAAGAGGTGAGTGGGTATCCTCTTTTCAAATGAAATATAGGTCCAATGTGTTTACAAAGTCTAAGTGCACAATATTTAGAAGTTAAACAATGATTTCTGTTACAGTATATGCCATATGTGTAACAGGAAACATCCCTGTATGTCACACAGCAAAATTATTCAGGTGACTGCAAACACCAGGGGCTAGTCTCTCACCTGATGTAAACGGCACATGCCTTTGATGTTAAAGGACCCGTGCAAATTTACACCAGCTGTGCCTGTGGCCCTAGCTGTGCAAACCACATATGCCTATAGTTTTATGGACTGAGCCTGATTAATGTTTTGTAAAACCCTGCATGCATCAGACTTCTTAAAACTGCTCTAGGAGCTGTTTTGCTAAAAGTCAAGGGTACAAATCTTTTGCCATCACTAAACTCAATTTTACCAACTCTAAACACAACACAGGTAAAAATGGGTTCTACTAAGTTTTAGTAGCAATACACAATATTATATTCCTCAGCAGATAGCAATTTCAACAGTTTACACAAAATCTACTTAGAGTGAAAATTACCTATGTACTATACAGCTCCTAAGAGTGATTATACTTATCTTACTAGAAATACAGCACTGCTCCTTCAAAATGTCTGAAAATAGGAAAAAATGCTTATTTTTAAACAAAAAGCAGTTCAGAAGTTTGTACTACCTGGTTGCTACAGCTGTTTTTAGAGATGATCATCAGTGCTTTACAGTTATGACCAGCTGAAAGCTTTGTTTCAAGTAAGAAGGACTGCTGTCCCAGAGCAGCTAAACAATGTCATTTTAAACTCCTAATATATAACCTTGACTAAATTTTCTCTAACTTCAAAAAAAAGAAAGAAAAAAATTACCATCTTCAGAAACACTACCCTTGTAAGAAGGCCCAAGTCCATTGAGTCACATTCCTGCCTCTATTCACTAACAGAGAATAAGCCAAATTACATTTTTTGTGATACTGCCTACATTTATACCGTAAGAAATATTACCTGTTTCTGCAGTCTCCCAAAATACTGGTATTTTCAGTTCATCTGTCATATCAATATGTTTGTTAAGACTCCAGATCTGTACTTCAAACAAGAAAGCAATGCCAGCCACAGTGGAATCCTGTGAAAGTGTACTGTTGCACTTGCATCTTTTCTAACACAGAATAATGACCTGCTTAAATATCTTCCTCACAATTATTTCCACTGTATTTTTCTCAGAGTGTACATTAAAGCACATACTCACAATTGTGTCACACTTGGTATTCTGTAAAACCTGATTTAACACCTGACAAACAACTGAAAAATTTTACTGAAAAATATTTTCTCCCTCTCCCCCTTTTTGTTAGAGAAGTGTTGAGTAGCTTGGTTTGTCCACCACACTATCAGATTTAGTGTGATATACTGAAACTGCTCTTTTACTCTACCAGCAGAGGGATCTTCAGAAGGAAAACTGGGAACTTCACAGAAATGAAAGCACCAATCCAAGGTAATCCCCATCATTGTACCCAAGTAAAAAAGTCATTAAAAACACATTCAAAACTTATACAGAGCAATGCCTTGTGAGCAGCTGAACACACTTAATTGCCATTAACTCCATGAGCAGACTGCACCTCTGAGAACCTGGCTGAAGTATTTTCATTTCAATGCAGATCATCTCACCTCATTATGTATTTCTTCCACTTGCTTTATAACTGCAGTTTCCAGTGATTTCAAAGAGAAAGCCATTGAATCAGAATCAGTCTGTAAATTCTGGAGTGCCAGTTCACACTGTCTGAAAATGTATTCCAGTGTTCCTCTTGAACACTACAAAGATACAATTAAAAAAATATATATAGCCACTTCACAACATATCTCAAATATACTGAATTATTTGATTCTGAAACAATCAGTGTGAAGGAGTAGAAGGGATATATTTCTGTAACCTTATTTCATAATCTTTTAAACAAAAGCATAATGCCTCCTGGATAGTTATTGATATAAATTACACAAAGTTCTAACTGATCAAATATCTAGCCAATCAGTATAGCAGGGACTGAAAGGAGAAAGAAAATAATTCCTTTTAAATTTACTTAATAAATATGGCATACAAAAATACGGCCATACTTTCCACTGCTTCCTGGCCAATTTTTGACAGTTTTTGAGGATAAGTTGTATTTGCCTAGTTGTATGGGCTCCCAGTAACCCTGAAATGGAATTCCATATCCAGGCTGAGAGAGTCGTTTGCTTACAAGGTATAAATAATATGAACAAAACAAATTTACACTTTTTAATTTGTTTTTGTGAAATTTCATCCAAAATTCAAAGGAAATATGTAAAAATCCTTTTGGAACAAGAGAAAGAAGACATCTACATCCTTTAATTATTTTCAATTAAATTAAATATCTGTAGTTTCAGTTAAATTTCCAGGTATAATCTTGAATAAGGACCCCCTGGTCTCATTCTTTGTAAACATAATTTCTAAACGATATAACTTGAAGTCACAACTGCTTTAAAAAAAAAAACCAAGCATAAATACTCAATAGAGAAGCTTTTCATACTATGAAAATAAGTGTGCATTTTCTGGCAAAACTAAAACAGTAACACAGAGACAGAAGCAGTAGGTCAGAGCACTCTTAAAATGAGAAAGAAAAAATACAGAACTATTTGTTTTAAAATTCACAGTGTACTTTAATGTTAAGTCAAAGCCCAGCTCAAGCAAGCTGAGTGTGTATTTGTGAACAAAAGGTACTTAAGATTCCAACTGATACATGTGTTTATGTCCATGTTTGGTGCTATTGCTTCCTTTCCATTCCTGCAGAAACTGGGAAGAGTAATGGAGAAAAAAGTAGTATATGGATACACTTATCTTTCTTGCTTCAGTAGTGGTATATTTTGCCGTAATGAAAGAAGAAAGTGGTAATTGTAATTTTTAATTATCTTTTCACAATGTAGTCTGCATGCTTCCCCAACAGAATGCTACATAAACAAGACTGCTGACACCACCATGGAAAGGAATAGGAAGGCCTAATATAAAAAAATAGCATCTTAGCACTTGAGAATACCAGGCTGGAGCCTTGTTATCTCAGAACAACTCTGAGACAAGGGACTCTCTAACTTTTGACTCTTCAATCCTCACATGCACACAAGGATCCAATTTAAGGCATAGTGATGGCTGCTTTTAGCTGTCCTGACCTGTAAAGGCCATTTTTGCCAGTGGACACTGCTGACATGTTTTCAGTATTTCTATCCCAACATGAATACTGCCTTTCCACTAGGATTGCGATATAAGTGCAGCAAAAAAGTTTTAAAACATTTCAGGTGAAAATACAGTTGTTTCTACATTTCTTCAGTAATCCATGTGGTGTGGTGTAGCACATTCTTAATTTGTATCTCATACGCCTAACTGTCAGTTTTGGCAAAATACCAATACAGAAACAATGTACCTCAATCCAAAAACAGAAAAATAGCAGTTTTTCAAGAAAACAATTTGAGTCATAAGCATAACTGTGGAAACAGTTCTGGATAAAAACCCATCATGCCACATATACAGTACCAGAATATTAGTTTTACAAATGGCCAAGCAGCAAACCATTTTTGATGCTTACATCTGCCACTCTGTGAGTTGAGCTGAATCGAGGTGAAAAACCAGCCAGAACACAGTGCTGATGTGTCATGTTGAGATCATCTAGGGACAGATTAGGAAACCTTAAGTACAAGGAAAAAAATATACTTAATAAAACTTACTCTGGCTGAAAATTAAACAAATTCCTGTAAAATCACTCCTGGGTTATAGTTTGTAAGTTAGTAGAAAGAGACTAAAAAAAAACATAGAAAACTGTGACCTGAAGTGTCACCAAGCAAAAAACTGTCAGACAAAAATAGGAGAGAACAGGAGAACTAACAAGATGGTAGTTAACTAGCAGTCTGTATTTTCAACAATATTGATTCTTTCACGGAATTTAGCTTCAGTCATCTTAATAGAGAATGATGAAAAATTATCAAGCTTCATCTCTCCATCACAATTTCTTTTTAAGAGATCAGTAGTTGCACACCTGAACCCTGATAGCCCAAATTCTTAATTTTTGAAAACGCACTCCTGACCATGACAGACTATCAGACTGAAGAGAACAGAGTGTGTGGGGTTTAATGGCATTCTCTTTATCACTTCACCTTGCAACAAGTCTGGAACTTTAAAACTGGGAAAAGTCCTATGAGTAAGAAATCAGAAAGATGATGGAATTAATCCTAGTTGTAAGAACAGAATCTTCTGTTTATGAATTTTATAAGCAACTATTAACAAAGTTCACACCCAAGACAACAGATGGTATCACAAACTTGTAAAAAATAAAAATCAGAAGAGCAATTTATATAAGGAATAGGCAGGTAAGTATTAGGAAAGAGTATTGAATTCCCACAGAGAAACTTTATATGTGAGGCTTCTTTTCTACTTGCATGAGGTTTGCAGATAGGTGAAGTTGAAAAGCTTGAAAAAACGCTCCAAAACAGACAAAAACAACATAGAAAAAAGCTAATTTCTACATAAACATAGGAGGGTCACAGAACAATATTCTCTCTGGACACTGCAATATTTACCTATCACAACCACTTTCAAGAACAACTGCAACAGAAAATTAACCTGGACACTTCCACTACCCCATTCAGTGCCCATTCATTGTGGTGTGGTTTATGTAGCAAACACAGCATTAAGAGTATTAGGTTTTGATTTGCACCTTTATTCAAACTCCTGGCAAATCTTTCTTCCTAGAGCTCCCCCTCGAAACCACTTCCAACTGGCTCTAATCCTTTATGACTCTTAAATTAAAATTACAGGCTTCTTTCAAAGAGTTTATAATTCATCTAAAACTGAAATGGTAGAAAGAATAGTTGAAGCTTCATGAACTGCGTGTCTCAAAGGTCATTTGAAAAATACATTCTAGGTCTTAAAAGATTACAGTAAAGATTTGCTTTTCTTTTTCTTCTAAAAGTATATTAATTGAAAAGAAAAAGCATTCTTTGTTAAATCAGCAATTGTACATTTGGCAGCAAAAGCTTTTATTCAGATACAGATCACTACATCCAGATTGCTATATTGGTTTGAGCCAAACCAAAACTGTTGCCTTCCTTGGATACCAATGTCAAAACTACCATAGCTCTCTTGTGGTTTTAGGTAAAATAAAATACATACAGAGTTAACATCAGTTTTACATGACTAAACACTGATGGGTGAGGTTTGGAAAACAAGAACACAGCCTCTCCAGTACTGTGCATCACACAAAATACATGCATATGAAAGCAGGAACACGCATATCAGTCCTGCTTTGGAAAACTGCATGCAGGCCAGTTATGTGTCAGGCAGCTCTGAATATGAAGTGAGGTAAGAGACAAAGTGGCACCTTCTCTGCAACGGAACAGTGGGCCCTTATCTTACCACAAATTCAGAACAACTACGGCAGGGACATTTCATTTCAGTATCTATTGCAAAAATAAAATCCCACAAAACTTATTCAAACTGTACAATGCAGATGAGAAGTGACTTTTTATTTTAAATCACCGTTGACACCAACCTCAGAAATGTATTTACTACAGTTTCCAAAACACAGAGTCCTTTCTCCTTAGAACAGTCTTGCCTTCCATATGGATGCTTACAAGATGCATATGCCAATTAACTAACTGCTAGGTAAGAAAGAAGTTTTGAGAATTGGATGATAGATAATTTTCTGTTTACACAACTGCTACTCTCAAAGCTTTCCTATGTCTATGAAAAATGCTGTCACTTGCACAGACTATTTTTCTGACATGTGATCAGGTTTTTTGCTTCTTTAGCAACTTTCAACCACTACAGATTTTAAACCATACTTTTAGAAAACAATCAAGAAAAACTAATGAAGTCAAATACATGCTAGAGTGTTATCCTGACCAAAGAGAATTTTCTCAATCAAAGCCTAAACACACACATTAAAGCTATTCATATTTACCTGTATTAACAGGTTACCATTGTGCCACCAGTCGCTATGCAAATGTGCCAGTTCCTTTTCCTCTCTGATCCTGTTCTCAGTCCCTGTCCCTGCTGTGTCCACACTTCCCTGTGTGCTTTCCTCTGGACAGCTGAACTACCTGGGCATCACCAGCAGAAATGCTGAAAGCCATGTGCTTCTACAGCCTTTGTCAAAAGAACAGACTAATGTGTATGTATATGCACGGACCTAACATAACTATACCTAGCTGATCCTACTCCTGAATTCACTCTCAGGTGAGATGAGGAGCCAAAGCACTCAGGGAGAAACAATAACTGTATACCCATATATTTGCAGACTATTAAGACATAACAAATACAAGGTAGAAAGAAAGGAGTAGGGATTAAAGGCTCAAACTTAAGACTTCTATGTGAAGTATTGCCCAGAAAGACACCACCCACAATGGAAAATGCTCTCCTAACTACCAACAGGGCTTTATGACACTTCTCTCTTCTTTCAAGGGTTCTATATTAATTCCTTAGACAGTTGTCTTTTTGTCATCTATTTCTCGAAGCAGGTAACAGGTACAGTGGGGTTTAAAGCACTGCAGAACACTTTCATATTCTAAACACCACAAATTTCTACAAAAAAAAGTGAAATGGAATTGTGCTATTAGTTTTTTTAACTACCATAAGCAAATAAATAATTTTATTTTTTAACCATATTACAGTCCAACTTTCAAAAGTCCTAAAATGCTTTTCCACCATTTCCAGTTTTAGTTGTATCCAACTGCACACAATGCTTCAAGAGGACAAAACCTGACCAAACTAGTTTTGCTGTAGGCATTGTCAACAAAAAGCACCAGGATGGTATGTCTGCTTCCCCAAGAAATTGCAGTTCAATGGAATACTACTTTCATAACAGAAATATGGAGGGATGATCTATCCCCAATTAAGAAATATTTCTAGTTTTTGAACAAGAAAATTGGGCACTAAAAACACAGAATTAATTAAAAGGCTGAACTAAAAAAAAAGTGTCTGGGGTTTGCTGAACTCCATGATCAAAGTTTGGTAATGACAAATCCATTTCCGGGGTTCGAAGTCTTAATAATCAAGGAATATAGCGTTTGGATTAAATGTGGAATCAAGAAAAAAAAGAGGGGGTTAGAAAACTCCAACACATTCAAGATGCTAGAGAGCAAAGAGGGTTCAAGTTAGTTTGTGGAAATAGAAGCAGATTAAATATCTAGAAATAGTTTAATGAGCCACTATATACATGTGGAAGAGTTTACATTAAGTATTTATCTTGAACCACAAGCCAGCCTCTGCAATGTGTGCTCCCTATTTCTGGTTGGTTATGAAAATAATTTTTTGATGCTTCTTGAACTATAATTTGCTGGGGGTGGGGAGGGGTATAAGTCTCCAAGTTCATCTTCATGCTGTTTTAAAACCCTAACCTTCAAGCAAGAGCTTGATCTATGGGAAACAGCTGCAGAAAAGTAAATCTCCCTTTGAAAAAGTCCAGAATGTATTTTTGTTAAGTACGTTTTGAAGTCATGGTAGGAAAATTAGTGAAAATTGTAAATCTGCTTGCAAATCTGGTTGCGTCCGAGTCAAAGATTAGGGGACCATGACAACCCTAGTTAAGCATGCTCTAGGACAGAGCAGATGGGGCCCTTTGCTCACCTCCACGCGTTTTGAATTTATTGCATGCACCCAACACGTTTCATATTAGACACCCCTTGACTGTGTACTTGAGACAGCAGGGTTCAGAATGCACTTCCTCTGCAGACCAATATATTATTCTAAATTGAGCTGAAGTGTTTCTGTTTCATGAGTGATATAAAGTTCAGATTTGCAGTCATTCAGCAGATCTTTTTTCTTCATACTAGGTAACACAAGCCTTAAAAAAAAAATTGTCTTACTGAAAGTAATTATGGATTTTGTTTGGTTTGTTTAAACAAAAATACATTTATATTCTTGTAATAGCTTACTTGAAGGATGGATTTGATCACCCTATGTTTAGTACTAACAGACATTTCAGTTATGTTGTATGATTTCATCTGCAGAGGACTGCTGAGAATGCAAGTGTAAATTTATATTTTAAGACTGCATGTTACTGAAATTCTACCTTGAAAAACAAAAAACATATTATAGAGCCAATGAAGACACACATTACTGAAAGTCAACTAGAAATGCTACAACACAATCCCAATATTTTTGTTACTTCGATATACCCATTGATCAGGATTTACAAGTTACTGTACTTGCACATTACTGTTAGACATATCAAGTTATCACATTTTCATATCTAAGATTTGTGTGTACAGTATTAGGAAATAGTTGGGGTATTACAGGTAGAGGAATTCATAGGACCTAACTTTTTAATTATAAGCAACATACAGCATTTAACATTTCAGTATTTTACAACATTTATAGAACATAGCAAGCCTTATAACCATTTCAACTATTAGAACAGACCTAGGAAGTGGCTAAGTTTGTTGCTAGAGTTGAGTGAGTCAATGGTAGTCAAACATAGTACACAGACCTATCAATCAGTCCCTGTATATCAACAGCTACTACTAGCTGCAGAACTCTTATTTTAATGTTATATTTTCTAGATGCCTTGCATACTGCTGCCACTGCTTTTGAAATAATGCCAGCAAAAAGACTAAGATGCCTCCTTTTTAAAGTCAGTTTAAAAAATCTGAAGAGTAAAAAATATACTAAAACTGTATATATCCATTTGTCTTTCACTTCAAGTGAAAAATGATAAAAGCAGTTCTGCCCCCTAATAATAGGGCCAGATTGAGAATATTCCCTCAGACTGTATAAAATAATAACCTTTTTTAAAGTAATTGAGAAAAAATAAAGGCTCTGGAAATGCAGAAGAGATTATCAAACACCTGGTGTACAGAGCTCAAATCTGTAACTCTTCACAAAGTATTAATAATAAAGTGATTTACACATCACCTTCAAAAGAATAATATATCATTCGTTTCCATCTAAACATGATCATGATGTTATGTGCTACATAAACTAACTTTCTGCCTCACCCTTCAGACAGCATCCCTGATAATACTTTAGTCACTGTTTATAAATTCCACCAGGAAGTAGAAAATGTCCTTTTGATCTGGTAACTCAAGTCAACTACAATCAACAGTATTTTGCAATAAAAATACTCAAGTTAGACCCCTTCTCTTACTGCTTGTTTCTGAATCTGTTGCCCAACAAAGCTGTGTATGCACAAACTTATCAGTCAGGATTTGATGACAGCTCTGTTCCTTATGATCTTTGTATAATCCCACTACTATAAAATAATATGTTTGAATATACACATGGAAAAGTGTAACAGGAGGAGAGAAGTGTAATGTCTAAAACTGATGACCAATAAAACATCCATAGATTAGCATAATGGTTGACATTTGAAGAACCACAGTACCACTAAGATTGCTACAGTCACAGCTTGCATAATCTGGGGCCAGTCTATAAACCAAACTCCAGAACTGGATTTTTTTAACATAACAGATGCTCACAGTTACTCAGTAAGAGTGCATTAAGAAGAGAAAAAGGAATCGGTATCTAGAAGTACAAGGATGGAACAGACACACCTGAACTTCTCACAAGAGCTGGGGAAATTCTGTTATGGCCTGAAGCTTGACTTGAACTAGCAATTCTGACTGCAAAACAGACAAAGGGTTCAAAAAGAATATTTTCCTTTTGTAGCTATGAAGTGAAAGAAACACTAGGAAAAAAGTGTTCCCCAAAATACAATAGAAGTGGGCAGGGTAGGAGAAATTTATTATACACTCTAACTACATCTCATGTCTTTCTAAGTAAGGGAAGTCCTATATTAAGGAAAGTTTATTTTAAAATAAGGGTAATTTTCTCTGGTTTCAATATAAAGTTCACATTCTTAGCCCTTGAAAATTACCAAGCATCAGGTAGATGTCTCCTTGGTGAAGTGGCATTGCTAATCCAGGTGTCTCTATGTCCCATGCTACTTTCAAGCCTACATGCCAAACAGCTGGGTCTCTTCCCTTCATTTTTTGTTCATTAGTTTCTTCCATGGCTGAACCTTTAAAGAGGGGGAAAAACATGACAAAGATGAAAGACAAGGTGAGAATCATAAAATACAAAACAATACAGTCTCAATAACAATACAGACTTGATATCCTACAATCTTAATAGGTTTAAACTTTCTATTATCTCCATTTGGAATAATCAACATCTTCAAAGTCATAAGTATGTAATAGGTACACAAAAGAAAGAAAAAATTAAAAAGCCATATGAGAACAGTAATTTTTTGCAACCGACTTTACTAAAGTGAAAAATTCATGTTAACTACAAGGAAAAGGTAAATCAAGGCAAAGCCTGTAATGGACTCAAGTTGTTCTTAAGTACATGTAATGCAAGTGCTAGTTAATCTTCACTCTTAATTTATTTTTTTTTACATTATTAAAATTATAAGCATAGAAGGAAAAAAAAAAATTCGGCATCACTGACATAAAAATAGATAACTTCTGAAAGAATTTCAAGTCAAACTACCAAAGTATTTTATGAACAATTTCATTTGTTTACATGCTTGCAATTTCAACAAATCATAAACTGAGGCAAAGTAAAGTGAAATAATGGGCACAAAACACAAGCTAGACTACTGAAGTTGAGCAAATCTTGGAATGGTATCTGTGATTCTTTTCTCAAAATTATTAGTCAAAACATGGTAGATAACATGTGCAAGAGCCAACAAAGCTTCAATACATTTGTCACAACATTTTTCTTATCATTAAGCAACATGAATGTGTTGAGCTTGGGGAAAAAATAATCCACTGCATAGAAATAGTATTTAGAGCTTAATCCCTCAGAACTGTTTTCATAAGCTTACTTCACTGCAGTATAAATTGAAAGATACAGTCAGCATTTATAACAAGGTATTTGAGAGCCATGGTATAACCATTTTATGGTGAAAGTAACAGAGCATTTTGACAGAGGGAGGATGAAGTTTTAATAAGCAGTTGGCAGAGAATGGCAACCAACAGTCAGAAATCATCAACTATGTAGCATGCCTCATTATTTCTTAGACGTTAGCAACTGCGTGTGGCTACTTTGCTGTCCACTTCAAATGTGCTTTCATGTGATAATTTTTACAATTTTTGTCTTAATTTAATTCTAAAATACAAAAAAACTGAAATAAAGATTTGTAACTCTTATTATAATACGCACACATAAAAAGTGACCTTGAACTCACACTTCCAAAATATTCAAGTCATTCATCTCACATGGTTACTGCATTGCTTGTTTAGATGGGAGTAGCCTTTAATAATTAATAAATTGTCTTAATTTGCTATGTCAATTAAGTATTACACCTAAAGGAAGCAGAGAGCCAAACCCTTTAAAAAGCCAATCTGAAGTCCTACTCTAAATTCACTCCCCATATTTCTTCCCTTCACTGCTGCAGTTCTCATCCAACTGAAGATTTGGCACAGGAGCAGCTCTAGGCCTTTCTATCAAGAAGCACACAAGAAAACAAGAGCTAGCAAATACTCAGAAAAATCAATACTAAAGTCTTCAAGGGGCTTTCATATTTTCTGCCCTGCTCAGATAAATTGTAAGTTTATTTAAGAAAAATGTTTTTGGAAAACTGCAAATAGGATGGCTTTCAAGGCATTTTTAATGCAATACATCACGGATATTATAAAAAGAGGTAACCTTCCCGGGTTAACACTCTCTGCTATGCTGCTTTCCCATTCACTTTGGCAGCAGCACTGTTCACAATATGGCACCAATAAAATATAGAACTACAATCAGAGACAGCAATTTCAATCAAAGTTTCCTGGGGTCTCCTCATAAATCCAGCACCTTTGGAATGTGCTCGTTAAAATGACTTATTTTTTGTAGTTTGATAAATTTTTTATTGCTTAAGTACAGAGTTCAAATGTAGCTCACAGTCTCCTTTTCTCTATATTCTCTATTATTGCACCTTATAATTATCAGCAGCAATTGAAACTGATTGCTGCTACCATGTTATTTTGGTAACAAATGGAAGCAAGTTGCTACTAGCTTTTAAATGCAAGCTACGCTAAAAGTGAGAGCAAGAAAAAAAAAAGACACCTTAACATTTGCAGTATCTCTCTAAGTAGCACTGACAAACTTATTTTTATGTATAAGTTGTTGTTTTGGTTTAATTCTGTCACACCTCAAGCATGGCTGAATGCTATACATCCATTGATATAATTACAGTTCTCATTTAAAATGAAAACATTTGGATGCATCTAAACCTTCAGTACTTGAAAGTAAATCGTGTGGATCTTGAAATACACAGCACCTTAAGAACATGTATTTATTTTGGAGTAGACCATACAGAAATGGTCACATGTAGCAGTACTTAATGGAAATACAATAAAACTCTGCAAATTTGAATTCTGTTCATTCAAGATTTATAAAATTTGGCCAGCAAGGAACCTTTATGCTTGCATCTCAAACAAAATCATGCAACCAGGTAAAAAGCTTACCACAATCTAACAACAATACCTCATCAAGCCTCTAATTAAGATAGAGGCATGAAGGAGAGAATGTAATTTCAGAAAATCAGCCTCAAAATTATGCTTCTAACTAGACAGCTCAAATTTCAGAGATGTTCCAGGTCTAAGACCTGATCTTACCAGTTTTGGGTCATGGTTAGGTTCAGAACAACATAACTTGTTTTCCTAGCTTGGTTATTGTTCCACAGCGGAGAAAGTAAAAGGAGCCTGGAAAGGTTTGTTATTTGACATCAAAATTTCAAGAAGAGATCGAGAGTTTCTTGACACCCTGAAACCTAAATGCTCTTTATTCAAGTGAAATTGAAATACATATATATCCTAAATGCAGTCTTAAATCAAAGATGATTTCTCAGATGATAGAACCACTGCCAACACATTGCTAAAAACAAGCAAGACTGTAAACATCTACTTCATCATTAAATCCAACTGGCCACTGTTCTGTAGATGCTGGAAGTATATTTTTTTTTACAGATAGATTTCTTTTTTCAGAATTTAAAAGAATTTGGGCATGTGTTGAGTGATTAGTGAAATATATACATTATCACTGTCTTGTATAGCAGTTTATATAGATTATATGCAAAAAGTGAATAAAGTAAAGTATGCTTTGCTTTTCAACAGCTGGTGGGAAAGAATATTTACCCAGAGTTATTTCTTCTGCCTTATTATGGAAAAACCATAGCATGAGAGGTTAATTAAACTGTACTAACATTTGAACTTTTGCTTGGAACTAACTAATAAACCCCGAAAGTAGGAAGATGTGCCAACGTTGTTCTTACCAACTCACATCATGTCCAAATACATAAAAACAAAAGCACTAAAATAACAAAGAATATTGTCATCCCTTCATTCTTGAAGGAGAGATTTTTATTTTATCAAATCAGTGAGACAATGGTTATAAAACAAAAACCTAACACACTTTAAATTCAAATTATTATTTCCTTTAAAAAAGAGGAATTCAAATCTATTATTATGAGACTAACTGGGTCAAAAAAAAGTGGTGATTGTCTCAAAAAACAATTCCAACTGGCCAGAACCTACAAGTTACACATGTATCTCACATATTCATTTCTTAATTAATCTATATTTTTCTACATACCATTTCTATTCTTTCAACAAGCAATACTTCCACTACATTACTGACATTAGAAACTGTTAAATGTAATTGTTCTCATCCTCTACAAACATCTGCTCCATTACTTTTATCCATTAGACAGTGCATGAAGATTATTGTTTATCTACACACTTAAATTTACTTCAACTCTGAACAACTTTTGAGGTTCCAGGACTTTTTTTTTTTAACCTAGGGGGGAAACATACTTCTGCAGTGAATCTCAATTCTTTGTTTTTGAGATTACTGTAGAAATGACACCACAGTCATTAGTTTTAGTGCTAAGATATTGCTTGTAATGTCACAGTGTAAAAAAACCAAAACAAAACACAACACAAAGAGCATTAAAAAAATGAAAGAAAAACATAAAAGCTCCTTCAACATCAGTCGTTACTGCAATTAAATTTGTTAAACCTTTTATCATTACCTGGTCACTGAACAGATCCAGCTGTTTAGTACCTCAAGAGATTTATACAGCCAGTAAGGCCTTAAAGCCAGAAGACAAACAAGATAGTGTAAAGAATCTAGAGAAAATTACTTATATTACAAACATAGTTTGTAAGAAATCCAGGCAAGAGAAGGATAGACACTTCCAGTGACTACCTGATTTTTCATTTCCTTTAAGTTGGTAACTGAAATCAGTCCCTACTTCAAAGAACATCTTTAGAACCAACTAGTGCTCTGTTACACAATAAAACTTTCTACAAAACTTAAAGACCTGAGGGAAAACTGTTCATTAGGAAATTTTCATGGATAAACTCCAATTTTTTAAGATGCCCTTATTCCACCAGTATTTGGATTGCAATTCACTTTTATAACTGCATAAGGAACAAAAATGGGTTATTAGCTTAGTAATACTACAAGTTTTTACCTTAATGCTCTCATGGGATATTTGTAAGCTAATGTCTTATTAAAAAAACCTTAATTGGTCTAAATTTGGAATTATTGTTCCATGGTAAATTCTGAAATGTAATTTAATTCTGAATAGTGTTAGTGACAATATAATTGTACACACTGTCTGTAATGCATTCAGTTCTGCTTACGCACCATGACAACCACTCATGCACTTTCATGCAGTATAGACAAAAGAAAATTGCTCACATTTTTGTGAGGACCTATTCTCATCACTTGATAACCTACTTTTAACTTAGTGTAATGTAAAGCATTTCATTTTAATGTCAATAAAAGCTAAAACTATCCAGATCAGCATTAAGCAAAACATCTGCCTTATTTTGTTGCTAGAAACGTACTTCATTTGAAGTTACTTTGACGCTGTTTGACACTGTAAACAAGAAAATAAGCAGTGATACTAATTAGAATATCAGCTTGTTCCAGTATCTTTATGTTGGCTCTCCAACTTATTTTCTGGCATATTAAAAACTGCTTCTACTCCAATTAATACTGATCAAAGTTTCAAACATAAAATTTTCATTATGGTATCAAACACTAAACAAGCAAACAAGAAAACAAAGTTGTTTCAATTACAGTAGTATCTGTTTCAATACTATTTAAACAAATAAGGAGGTACCAAATAAATGATATAAAAATGCAAATTAAAGTAAAAAGAAAACCATATAACCTGAGTTGTGCATCTCTAAGCAGTCTGACAAACAGCTGTCAACAGCAGTAAGACTGCTTGGCTCCTCAAGCTCCTGCTGTTCACAGTCTGAAAGCCCAGGGATCCTGCATTTGTGGCAGGATAGACTGGTACTGACCATGAAACTCTGGGAGCTCAAGCCCATGTTTAGGGACTGCCACAGATCCTCAGGGTTTGGAGTTCCACAGGGACTAGTGAGAATTTGGGGAACTAAGAGCTGATAAAAAAAAAGTGCAAGATCTAGCAGAAAAGAGAATCAAGCTGGTTTTAACAAAAATCAACATGTTTAATTTATGTTTGAGTTTCCCACAGAATCAATGTTTTCTCTCAGAAAATTACTAATCCATCTCACTGACATCATCTAAGGAAAAAATGTTCCATCAAAAACAAAAATCTGTCCAGCTCTGCTCTTTCTAGTATGTATGCTATAATGACTCTGTGATGGCCTCTATACACTACAGTAAGAATGCAATGCCAACTCAATACTAGTTGAAGTAATGGTGTAAGTACTAATAAAAGATACCGGTTTGAAAAACAAATATTTACAGAAAATGGGAAGAGGAGTCAAGATACAATTCTACAAAGATTTAACAACAATCTGCAAAAAGATGTGGAGTTTCTTCACACTTCACAGTTCTGGAGAGCTTGGCAAGAGATTTAAGTAAATATTGACAGTTGTGAACTACAGAAACCACCAACACAAAGTGATATGCAACTGCCAAAAAAAATTTTTAAGCACTGATCAGTTTATAACCACCAGCATTTGAAAGGTGTAAACAAGAAAACAAAGAGCAAAAGGACAATTATTTATTTCTCTAAAATCACATAGACTAATCACTCCTCTTGTATGTGCTGGGTAGAAAACTACAACACACAAGTACTTACTGTCACTTTAATAATAATTCCATATTGATAAACTATAAACAGGTGCCAGTTCCTCCAAACTATGAGTAAGTCATCCGAGTATAAATACAGCTTCACTTTAGGGATATATAATGACAGCCACGACCTGAGCACAGGCAGATGGGAGTGAACTGTTTCCAACACACACTACAGGATGTTTCTTCATGATGCTCAGGAACCATGCTGGGCACCTTAAACTACCTCTAAAGTTCATGAAACCAACTTCCGCCATGATCAAGGGCCATCAATGAGAATTCAACCTTATTCAGATTTAGATCTGACCTCACAAATTACTTTCTTCCCAAAAAAGCAGCTTTTGCAGTGAGGTTTTAATACCACATCCCACCAAAGATATTTCCGCTCCCCAATATATAGTCAAATTTTAGTTTGATTAAAAACTTTAGAATAATTGCAAAAAGACAAAAATTTGAAGTAGTAATTTAAACATGTTTTTCCCTTAATGTAAATGACCTAATGGCATATTTATTCACTGGAAAGCTCTTAGGTTTTTAATTTTTCGGGACTATTTTTAAATCATTCTGGAAAAAATATAAACTTGTTTGTATAAATGTATTTATGAAAAAAATCTTAATAAAAAGATTAAGCACATTAAGTCAAAAATATTTTTTGGTCTAAATATAGAAAATATTTCTTTCTAGCTTCATCAATAAAGTCTCGCATAGAATTTGCAGTAGTTTTCAAGCAGCATGATTTTTACCCATCTAACTTGCTGAACTTGAACAAACAAAATAAAGAGACAAATTATGAACGAACATAGCAGCTTTCTTTTTCTGTTAATTTATAGATCTCTGAACTTAAAGGGATCCATTTTTTCCCTCCACAAGCAAATTTTATGTTAAAGTAAAAAGTTTTAAAGCCTATTACAATAAATCCTCACACACACTATTATTACTTCAAATTCATTTTTATGTTTCTTTAACTTCAAATGTTACTGAAAACATATTTATCTACAGTACCACTGCAGAAATACATTTACTGGACATAAAATACCAACATCTTTGGCAAATAGGACAGAAAAAAAAAAATCACAAAATAAAATGACACTTCCACTGGTCAGGGAATCTGTACCATTCAAGTTTGCCAAACCAGCTGATGTTTCAAGTCCAGGAAAATGTATATAAGATTATTTCAGATGAACGTTAAGAAAGAAACTCATCCACAGTTTCAAAACCAGTAACAAAAGTAGCAAGAGAATGGACATCAAAGTAAAAGCTATTCCTTTTACATCACGGTCTTTAGCCAAAACCTATGGAAGTTGATGTGAATTCTTCCCATGTTTTAGAGCAAATATCAAAGGATTTTTGGAAGGACCAAAAATCAGTTGTGTGTTATGAAACATAACAGAGCACTTGCAAATTCAATCACGTCTCTAAATTCTAATCTTCTGTTTGCAAAACTGGAGGGCATTAACAAAATGCAGGGGTTTGTTACAAAAATTGTAGGAAAACATACACAAAATTCCTCACATCTTTTCTTAAATAAATATAAAAAGCACTTCAAACTAAAAATGAAATATTTAATCAGTCTTCAACTAAACATTTTCCCCCTAATGCTGCATTTAAATGGTCTTTAAGTCACTAAAAGCCTGCAAAGCCTGTCACAAAA
Organism: Hemiprocne comata; assembly: GCA_020745705.1. Taxonomy (NCBI): domain Eukaryota; kingdom Metazoa; phylum Chordata; class Aves; order Apodiformes; family Apodidae; genus Hemiprocne; species Hemiprocne comata. Next base: position 5,329,726 of record CM036598.1, read on the forward strand.
CAGGTCTTTTAATGGAAAACTTCCACCCTTCCCAACTATGGAAATGTTGGCAAGTCCCCTGCAAAACATGCATTGACAGTGTAGCATGCTCAGACAAAATGTATATACTTCCAAGTCAATACAGTAATACTTTTACACAAAACCAATCTAAAATTATCTTTCCAAAGAAAGCAGAGTAGTAAAATCAGCATAAAGCAGAAACAAGTCTGTAAATGATAAATAACACAATAAAGACAGTGAACTCAACCACAATGAAACGTTTCACAGGACAGAAAATCTGCACATGTATTAACCTGAAATAGGCATTCAACAAATGTTGAGTCCTGGCTCTTAGTCAGGAAGTTAATCATACCAATTTTGAAATGTACTTAGAGAACAACAGATAAGCCAGCTACAGTAAACACACGTATATTTTGTACAGGTTTTAGTAGAAATAAAGATAGGGCTTAAATACAAAAGGTATCACAGTGTGTTCAGAGACAATGCCAGAACAGAGTGCAGGTGTGCTTATGTACAAACACCCAAGGAAACATAAAAGAGCTTCAGGGATTTCAGGTATTTTACATCACTAGTCAACTCACACCTCCCATCACTCACCTTCACAGCTGTAACTGTACACAGCAACTGTGGACCTTTCAACCAGGTTCTCATCATGGTGCCAGCTCACTGCCATGTTCCCCATTCCAAAATAAGGTTCTTGTTTTAAGTACAGCATTTGTAGTGGATCCATATAATTCAATAAAGTCAAGTTATAAGATGTTCTGTTCTTTAGACTTCTGTAGTCATCCTCTGGTACACAACTGCTTTGATCTTCTGGAACAGACTCTCTCTCCATAAGAGAAGTAGCAAAATTTTGCTCCCTATCTGTTACAGTGGCATGTTTAATTTCTTTGGTCTCAGACAAATTTTGTTCTTGTAACGCCTTGACTGCTTCAATATGCAAGTAGTCATTAAGTCTGATTAAGGCTTTACAAGCATCATGTATTTGAGGACTGCAATATTTTATATCACAACCTTCTGTAGGCCAAGGAACTGTAAATAATCTTGTGTTCAAGTACTTGTAAGTGCATCCTGCATTTCCAATTAGTATACGAGACACTGGGGTAACAAAATCTTTTCCTTTGATCCTCACAAGATCTTGAAAGAAATAATTGTGCTTTTGCAAGGTCAGAAAGCCTTCTTGTACCATTTGATGGAGCTCTTCAGGTACTGTATCAGATTTTCTGAAAATCAGCTTGGAATATTTGGTCTCCCACTAAAGCAGAAAAAAAATAACACACAAAGGTAGCAAAATAGTTCTTATTTTTACAGGAACCAAAGTATTTAATATATTCAAGAACAGACAACGTTACTTGACAGGTTATGAAGGATGAGTCTAGAATATTGTGAAGAAATAAATGTCAGCATTTGTTACTTTATTTTCTTATTCCAATATATGGCACAAGCTGTGGCTATGTATCAGTGGTCTGTAACCTGAGAGTATCACCAGGGCAAATCTCTAAATAAATAAATAAATAAACGAGTCTGAGGATTCTGGCAGAAATCAATAGAACATGTATGCTCCCCTGATGAATTTGTAGATAAAGCTACCTTTAAGTGTATAAACAATGGACTACTGAGCAGTAACAAAGTGACTCCTCTATTTGCGATGGTTGCAAACAGTTTGAAGACCATTCTGTCTCATTCTGATGCACAGAATTCTAACAAGCTAGATGATAAACTGAAATGGTCTCATATAACAACATTTTTTTGCAAAAATAACAAAATGAAAACGCAGATTTTCAAAAAAGGCCAAAATTCTGCTACACTGCACCTCTGTCTTCAAAATAATCCTTGACATACTGGCCCTTTCTATTTTCACACTCACCAATGCATGCCAGTTAAGTCTCCCATTTTGTATACAAGCTTGCCGTTTGGAGAACAGAAAATTCACAATTCTATTTTCCTCCCCATCTCCCCACCTGTACTGTCCTTTTTCCCCCTATCCTCTTCTGACCACACCAGCTCTGGTATCAGCTGGAGTTCAGAACCCAGCAGTGTGTGGAGGCAACAGCTCCCAGCAAGATGTAACGCTGCTAATCCGTAGTATCTTGCTTTGTATGCAAAATACTGCTTCCCACTCCAGGAAGGCTGGGATGATTTTATTTTGTTCATCTGGTTTTCTAAGGAAGTGAGTATCATATAATCACATCTTTTATTGGTTGCCTGTAAATCTGCTTTAACTACTGCTGAGACTGTGCAGCAAACTGGACAAAGGCTAGAAAATAAGTTCGTAAATAGACTAAGTTCCTATGTATTTTATTAAAATTAATAGAAAATAAAAGAAGCAGCAAACCAGTGCCCTTAGTAAGGCTGTAATGTCAGCCTATCAGGTATCAATTAGCACATGTGAAGCTCCAAAGGACTCTCTACACCTATCTTCTTTTGTCCAGAAATGAGTCACTAGTCTGGGGAAAAGGTAGATACTGATCATGGTGTGCGAAAAAAACTAAGGTAAGCTGAAATCTGAAGGCATCAGGCAATGGGGCAAGACAACATGGATGTGCAAAACTGATCTATCAAACCTATACTAGGTTATCCTGCAACACTGAAGAGGTGGCTTTATAGGATCATTTCTACTAAAGAGGACATAAAAGGAGGTCTGTTTTTAAAATAATGATGACATGTAATAAATCTCAGTTTATCTATAAACCTTGCAACCATTTCTTGTGAATTTTTTGAGTGAAGATAACTCCCTTTTTTGCACATTCTCATGGTTTCCAAAAACTAGCTTCCTACAGTAAGGAAAAGTATTCTGTAACAGTATCTGGAGACGATATTAATTTCTGACAATAGTATTTACATGCTTAACTTTACGTACCAAAGCTTGAGAATAGTCCCAGATACCCATCTGAAGGTCCCTCTATAATCCCCAGCACAGAACACTGGATCCCAGCTTTGGTTAAAAGAACTGAATATAAACTTGATAAACACAATTTGCCTGAGCTTGCCAAAAGCCTGAAACCCTGATTCCCTTAGAGGTCCTGAACAGTCCCCCTTGTTTCAGTCAGTGCTTAGTACCTGTAGCCTTGGACAGTACAGTGAGAAAAACCTTAAAGAATAACTACTGATATCAGTAACTGCGAATGTTAAGGTTTTACAGCTACTGGCTACAGTCAGATGTATAGGGCTATAGGAATCATCACTATTCTTTCACAATCATAATTAATAATGACAGAACATTATATATCGTGGCATATAAGGATTATTACTGCATTATTTGTTTCATTATGCAAACAATACATATGAAAGAGCAAGCACTAACAGTTCTGTATCAGTATCTCAGTATTTCTTTGAGTAATTCCATATATTGGACATGCTAACCAATTATCACATTACATACGCTGATGTGGCATGTTTAAAAAGCCACATTTTAAAAACATTTAATATACTGAATTTCTGAGATTAATCACACACATGAAATTCCAAGCAATTATTACAAAACAGAAGGAGGGAAATAAAAATACAATGCAAAGCAACTAAATGCCTGAAAACATGCAGTAAAGAAAGGAAGCACACAGATTTTACAAAGGTAAAATCATCACATTCCCCTCCTGAACTGCAGAAGTAATGTCTTCCACGTTTTGCTGCCAGCCAAGCCAGAGGAATGTTACTTTCAGGTTGTGTTTTAAGATTACATGCTTAAGAACCATTCTATCGTTAAGTTTTACACAGTATACTTACGATTCTACCAAAAAAAACCCAACAAACCAACCCACTCTGATATCTCATAAGAAATCAGGAAGTGGAAACATATTTCCAACACATCACATGAGACCAGTCTTGTCTTCTTGTCTCCAACCAGTCATTGTGCTATGTCTTACATATGGAAAGCATTAAGGGATCAGAACACAGGATAAATGATGGGTTCACACTGGACACACCTTGTTTCAGAGGGATGAGGAAGGGGGAATAATCATGTACTCTGTGTTGTAACACTATCAGTAAGTATTAAAGGCCAATTCATTGTTCACACTGAAAGAAGTAGGTACCTTACTGGCAAATAGAGGACTAAAAAAGCCCATTTGATGTTGAATTCTTCATATGAATGTTACAGATGAATATACACATGCCTTCATTTCTATTGGTGGTTCTCAACACAGAGAATCACCCTACAGGATGACTCAAGAGATAGAATAAAGTTAGAAATCAACAAGAAGGACCCTTGATAAGCAAACCGCTATTTAAATAATGAAATGATAGTTTGTACTTCAGATATTTGCAAATTACCTTGTTAACAAACTTCATCTTATTCATAACTGGCTTTAAACATTACATTGTTTCAGCCTGTGATTTGGAGCCCATTTCTAAAATCCTTCATCAGGCAAGATCCATCAAAAGAGGATGTCAGTGAAATTTTGCTTATGATGGAACTTCATAGCTTTGTTCAAACTGTACATCTCCATACCTGACAGGGTACTGTAGTTTATTACCTGCATCCCTGCCTAACCATTCCAACATGTTCAAAAACTACTGCTTTATAAGGGGTGGATCCTTAGAGGAGTGAAAAAAGTATCTCCAGAAAAAACAGACTGTTCCATGTGATACCTGGAACTCAGTACTGATACTCAGGGCAAAATTCTAAAAATACATGAAGTTCATAAAGCTTTCATTCTAGAATACCCCAATTTTAGAGGTCTTATTTTGCACCACCTGGAACTACGTTATCAGCCTTTGGGATACCTTTTTCATATCAGATTTCACAGTGCCTCTTTCAAGGAAGGTTTATTTGTTCAGTGCAAACAGCCATTTTAGTTTTAAACAAGTACAGTTAAAAGAAATACATTACCAACTGATGGAAATCAGCATCGTCTGGTGTCATATATGGAAGTCTGTTCTCCCCAAGTTGCTCAAGAAGCTTTTTTTTCTGTTTTGGAGGGGTAAAATTGAAACAGAAAATTAGACTAAAAAACAAGATGTCACAGCCAAGTAAAAAACGAGTTGTATTAAAAAGACACAAATACACCCAATTCTCTCTCTTACCACCTTCTATTCTGGAAAATTTATCTACCCGCAGTCTAACTCAACACTAGCTCAAGCTGATACAAGTACAGATTAACAGGGAAAAATTGTTACAGTGGAAGTATTTGCCTGGAAAATTAATAGTTTCCTTTATTTCTTCTTTTAGCTTGCAAGGATGGTTTCTTTACAAACTTTGACAATTAACAAATATTTACTAGTAAAATGCAACTGAAAGATCATAAAACCACATCTACTATAAAGCTTGAACATTTCAGAATACATGATTCCAATTATCACTTTTATTACAATATTTTCAACTACAGAAACACTATCACAAAAAATAACTGAAGCTGCAGTTTGCTTAATACTTTTATGTTCTAAGAGCAAGACCAGATAAAAACAGAATATACTTTTTGAAAGAATTATAAGGGTGTAATACAAAGGAAAACAGAGTAAGTTAAAAAAGGATATCACCAACACTTTCATAAAACCAAGTTATATGGGAACAGCTACATAGATGTCACAGCAAATCGATTATTCCATAGACAAGAAAACTCACTGTCATTTTCTTGTAAATTCCCCTTTTCATAATATTTTTGGGTTGCATAAACATAACTTCCCTATTCTAGCAATCCTGTTTTAAAAAGGAAGAAAGAAATACTACATGCAGTAACTATTTTCTGGCTTATAGCAAACACAAATAAGGAAAGCTCAACCATGAAGAGTGTTACTGTGTGTTTTATTCTGAGACACTGAATTTCTTTTTTTCATATTTAAGCATCAAGGAAGATGACAGAGGCTTAAAATCATGAGGAAGTGCAGAAGATTTTAAGGTATACAGCTAACATATCAGTCAAACTAAAAGAAGAGCAGGTTGTTCTCACTCATCTCCACACTCACACTTAACTAGGCTGAGAAACACAGCACTGAGATGTACGAACCTGCAGTGTAATTTCTCTAGGTCTTGAGTTTTCTTTGGGGACAGCCTGTTGTTACGTTGACATGAAGTCATTGGTGAAACCCAGCATAATGTAACTTCAGATGAAGATGGCAGAAAATGGCATGCTAATTTGCTGCGTATTCTAAACCACTAACACTTATCTATTACAAAAAGTTTGCTGCAATTTTATTATGTGAAATCACTGAAAACATTAGACTGGCTTGATCATCTGCAAGGTAAGTCTCATTAAACTGCAGAAAAAATGTAATGTATTTCAACACCGACTCACATCTGTGGGAAAAAAAAGAAGTGGGAAGAGAGATTCTGACAATTTTTCTGTCAAGTAGCAGCCTCTTGGCAAAAAGCACACAACATTAAAATGCACTCTTGTGTATAGGCAGTACTAGTTCACATTTGATTGTCAGATCTGGCTAAGTGCCGCTCTTCAGCTTGATGTACAGACTAATACACACAGCTGGGTGGTATAACACACTGCTCATCTCTTATGCAAGAAGCTGTCACACAGATGTCAAAAATATCAAGCGACTCACAAATACCTCCAAAAAGTTAAAAAAAAAAAAAAAAGCCCGACAAAAAAACCAAAACAGAAAACCTGAAGATCTGGCTATACCAGCTGGCTGATGTGTAAGTGTAAGCACTGTTACATAAGCATCTCCTCTAGGCTCTTCCAACACAAACCTCTAAACACATTTTTTAATAGCCTTTACTTCAATATATCAGGCATCTTAGAAAGCAGTTTTCTAAATCTGACTTATACATTTTAAAAATTATTAACAGTGTAACAGTTGATTCAAGTACCAGTATTATGCTTCTTACATTTCAAAAGCCAATATGCTTTTAATATATACCCTGGCAATGGCACTTTCACAAATTGAAATGTCATCATGCACTCTGCACTGCTCAAGAAACTTTGGAAGTATTGTATATGGACCTTCAGAAAGGAGATGTCTGCAAATATCTTCTCTTGTGGGCTGCTGTGAGTGTTAGTGAGTCTGTTATATTCAACTCTGGTAACTGCAATGAACATCAGAGGCACTAATGAACAACTTCAGGGCATGTGATAAACTTCCTGCAAATATCAACAATCTCTGCTCATTAACAAGTAATAAACAGGTTTATTAATGAGATGGTTGTAAAATTCAGCAAGTGGAATAGTAATAATTGGTATCTCTCAGTCACTGTACATACCTTTTTTTCCTTCTTTCTTCATGACAATAGAAGCAATGTGTTAGATGTTGGAGCAGCAGAACTAACAGAAACACATCTAATGCACCCCAAAGCCACGTGCCAAAATGCAGTTATGTTACACACTCACCGTTTGTTATTTTCAAATTAAGTGGTATAAGGGAAAGATGGGACTTAATGACATTTTCTGGTGAAAAAGCATGATAGCGTAAAAAATTTTGCAGCTGACATATTTCCCTGCAGGGTGTCAATACCATTTTCAAAAGGTTCCATTTCTCTCTTAATTTTAAGACAAAACTTCAGTATCTAGGGTATACAGGCTTGTGAAGGCCTTAGTGTTTCAAACAAAGTTCTGACATAGTTTCATCATGAAAAAAGTCAGAAAACAATAGTAATTTTCCAATTTATAGATCATTGCCTTGGCTGAAACAATGTTTTATAAAAATTAATTCTATTGAAATCATATTGAAATATTATTGAAATTAGTTCTGACAACAAATGTAAGGCTGCAATTTCTAACACATAAAACCACTGAAAGTATTAAAAAGTTTGGCTTTTCCCCCCAGCACTTAGCATAAACACACTGAAGAATTTATTGAAGAAATTTCATTTATTCACACAAGGAGACTCAAGTCAATGCAAGTAGTGTTCACCTCTAAAAAGATAACCCTATGTGCTGCCCTGCTTTGCTCCTGAATGGTGGGAAAAATGTAAGTTTCACTACAACAAGTAACTTCTCTGGACCTGGAGCAACATCCCATCCAGCTGTAATAAGGCAGTAACACAAGTCCACAACGTGGAAGAGCAGTTTCAGAGATACTCTTTATTCAAACTAGTAGACGGCCAAAACCCATGACTGTTGCTCATGCTGGAAAAGCCCATCTCATTATGCCTTAAACAAGACTTGTTGAGAAAATACGGTATTTTGAAACTTCTAACAGGCACATTCCCAACCTCTGAGGGGATGCAAGCATCCTTTGATTACTCACGTTCACCTTACAATCAGCATTACACAGAATGAAGCAAAACACTAATCACATGCTATGGAAAAGATACATGTAAGTAGATAATGCAAACAAAAACATAGTATCTCACTAACTTCCTATTTTCTTTCAACTAGTCTTAGGTATTTACTACTTACAAGTATTTAATGTACACATCACACTAGGGAACAACCATTTTCAGTGCTCTGCAGATGGCTGAGAACTGGCTGGACTCTTCAATTTATCTTTCAGGGAAGAAAACAGCACAACCAGCAAAACAATTCTTTGTATTCATACACACTCTTCCCTGCAAAATAATTGAATTTTCTGATTCACTACAGTGACCTAAAGCTCCACCTAATGTTGCCTTTATTTCATCAGCCCAATGATTTAAATTTTTTTTTTAATAAAGCAGAGATTGAAAATGCTCTTCATTTTTACTCCCTTCCAATCCCAGCAGAGAGAGGTAAAAGAAAATGAGGGAAAACTCCCTGCTATAGGCGAGGTGCAGAAGGCCAAGTAGCTTTGAAACACTGTATCCACTCCCAGCCTACAAAAGCCCTTCTGCCTCAACTCCTTTCACTAAAAGCTCTTAAAGCACTGGCATTTTTTTTCATCCTAAAACGTTTTGCTGGCTGCCTGCTGCAGTTTTTACACTTTTGAGAATACTGACTTGGGACCAGAATTAGTAAAACACAGACACTTAAGTTTTCTGGTTGTCAGTGCAATACAGTGTGGTTGCATAAATTTCTGGGGCAGCTCCTAAAAAAAGGGCCTCTATTCAAATAATAAGAAAGTATCCTCTCTACCCTCAATTTTTTTTTTCCAATAGTCTTGTGTTTTCCAAAAGGTTATCAGGTTTAGCAAGGCACTTCTGTCATGCATATTGTCATGAAAGAAAGATCTGAATCACAAGTTCAGATGCAAACTTTGGTTTTCCAAAAATACCTCCTTTCTATTAGCTTCCTCCCTGCATAAGAATGTACATTAGAGCCTGTGTTTCTCTTTCATCCTGTTTGCTTTTTTAATTAACAATAATAAAACGTGGATTTCTTTCAAGTCATGCATCAAGAAAAGAGCTAGTGATCTGAAGTGAGAGCTCAATAGCTTTCTAAAGGAGGAATATTACATACCTCATATAGTAAAAATTTCATTAGACAATACTAAGACCTCATATACTAAAAAGCCACCACTTAACAGGAACTTCCACAACCTTACCCCCCAACATTCTTTTACATGTTTTTAATAAATAAAAAAAATTATTAAAAAAAATCAAGACCACCAAATTTAGGACAATTACTTAAGGCAGGAATGTGATTTTGAAGTTGACATTTGTTTAAACTACAAGACTTCCCAAGTGTTAGCTATTAAAACTTCATAGCAACCTAGACCATTCAAGTGTCTCACTAAAACCAGTTATGTCAGAAATGAACCTAGAGTAATAAAAAATACATTCTAAATTTACTATTACAGCTTTTATTTCTCTATTATCACATACATTAGATTTCAGAAATTTCTGTAAACTTCACTCATTAAGGGACTGGCTGATTTTACAGCACCATTTACTCACAGGAAAGAGTTACATTTCCAGGTTACCCTTCATGAGGCTCAAGTGTTACCAAAAGCCTTGTCTGTGCTACATTCTCTCTGTAGTCCAGCCTGACAAAAATACTGGCAGACACAAGCATACTGTACTGCATTTTGCATACTACAGCTCTCCCCATACTACTGTATGCCAAAAATATCTGCATATCACTCACATTATTCTACATAAGCTCATATTAAAATTACCTATGACTCTCTAACAATATTTATTAGCCCATAACTCCATTTCACATCTATACTACAATGAAGTATATTGGTTATTCAATATAACCATTGTGCATCTTGCTCTCCCACTGAACAAACCAGTCCATTTACAGAAGTAATTGGATGCAGCTCAAATGATCTGATCATTAAAAAAGTTCATCATGAACAATCTACTGTAATTCAAAGACCTCAGGTCTAAAAGCAGTATTTGCAACTGAGCAGCTGTCTAAAAGACTGACATTCTTTGCTGCAAAGGTACTGTTTGGCTTTGCTAATTTCAACCTCTCTTACCCTTTCTCAGAAATCAACATGCCCAGATTTTGGTACACACACACACACACAAACCAGTCATGCATATGCACAACACACCTGACTGATGTAACTGAACTAAGAGTTAATTTATGCATTGAAGCAGCTTAGCTATGTGTAAAAAATGTCTTTGCTACCAGTATCCCCTCTCTCCATCTTGACGTGTTAAGGCCCCTTAATTGTTGTTTTAACCTACAGGAACATTGTTTCTTTGGCCAGTGGCTGTTAATGGAACAGAACTGGCAATTTTCTCACCCAGCTGAGTGTAGATTTGTCACACATGGATTAGCAGTTTAAGTTAGTAATAATAAAACTTTGAAACTATAAATTATTTAAAAAACAGCCACCTTTTGCTGACATAATGCCTCTAAGCCTCCTCAGTATACCTGTCAATAAACTACTACTGTCACCATTAGTATCCTGACACCATCATCCTTTTCGTGCACCCTCCATCATTTGAGCATCCCCTTTCAGCACGTACCAATTGGTAAATGGATCTGCTCTTAAATGGTGAGAAGTAAGAACATTCAAACTTCGTTCAAAAATAATGACCAAGTTTCTATTTGATCTCCAGTTCTTCACATTTCTTCTTATACATACAGACAGAAGAGCTTACATGCACCTAAGAAATTGTTCAAAACAGCGGATACTTTTAGATCAACATGCTTGTGAATCGCAAGGAATGAATAAGGGCACTGGGACACTTGTGTATGACATTACTTGCATAGTTTCCCTGAGAAATAGCCAATAGTTGCTGAGAAACCAGATTTTTCAAATCAAGAAGTTCTTAACCAGCTCACCTCCAAAGAAACAGCAGACAGAAACCTTAGTGACTGTCACCAATAACTGAGTCTGCATGATATAGCAAAAATCCCCCTATATATCCAGCCCAAAGAAATCAAGTGGGTTTATCCAGCTGTGAAATACTAAGCATTGAGCCTTTAACAGAGAAAAGATTCTACAAAGATTAGAAACAGATAAAATAAAAACCACAGATTACAACAAGGGTTAATACTGAAACAAGGATACATTTGGCATTGCTGTCTGTAGACCTCATGCTCTGAGGACATTAGGGAGTTACTGATGTTGCCTAAGCTCTACTGAAGTCTTTTACCAGAACATAGGGCACTAGAGCTGTAGAGCCTCAGGAGCTGCATACTGTGCTTATAAATGGGAAATGCACTGACATGGCACTGTTCTTCCTTGGATGGGCCAAGGAAACACAAGGAACTGTTAAGAATCACCACAACATTTTGAGAAGCATTGCATATCTACAATGTAGAACTGTACAGCCTTCACTGGGGTATAATATCTAGTCAGTGTAGCAAAGAGCCAACACGCTGACCAGCAACCAGAGACTGAATTAAGGACCTCCACAATGAAAACCAAGGGCTGAAGTGGCTTGAAATGCAGATTCAGAACCTTTGTGACAGGCTTATAACTTCTGTAGATGTAGACAAACAACTTGCAAACATACACACATTAAGCAAGTCACATACTAGAGTTTTTCAGAACCATCAGCAAGATCAAAGATGCAATTAATTTTCTTGCAGCTTTTCATCATTACCAGAAAATAAATGAGCCTTTCAGAATTTCTGATCTATAAATATGTTGATCGGTAATGGCAGAAGTATCCAATGTGTAACAAAGATACTTAAAAGGCAGGAGGGAACAGGATTTTAAGTGTTAAAATATCACTCAGAAGAAACAGCAGCAAAAACTAAAGAGAAAATAAAATGGACACTTGAAAAAATATAGGTATTTCCTTAAATACTTATGTTTAACATCAAGTGTGGTTTCCAAAGTCCCCTTGGTAACACTGCTGAAGGTAGTGTTAATGTAGAAAGAGCAGGTGTTAAGTGCAAACGCTTGTGCCATGCAATCGGCTACAAGGAAGATCAATAAGGAGCTAGAGCATTAAATTTCACATACTGTAACTGTCATGCCCATTACATAGTATTTGAACATCTTCATAGGCCATTAAAAAATTGTAGACTCTTGATATTTTTTGCAGAACTAAATTACTTTCCAGATATTTTATTAGCACAATAAGCACTATCAAAGTATAAAAGCACTTATAAACTTGATGAAATTTTAAGACTTTTACACCCTTGCAAGACAACATATTTGATTATTTAACTGTATTTTTCACTCCAGAATGCAAAGACAGGAAGATGGTTGAAAGCCTTAAAGGTAAAAGATGTCGTCTTCCAGGACCACATTTCTTATGTGTTAGCACATTTCATAAGATACAGAGCTGATGTATTTTAAAGGAGGTATTTACAAGATAATTCTTGAGAATATATGGCACTACGAACAAAATCACTGCAGACATAATACCCAGGAGGAAAGGGTATGCTAGGTCCCCAGGGGATCAGCTGCAGAGCAGCACCCTGCTTCCTGCCTCTGCTCTTCCATCTTTGCCATTTGTCCTTTTCAAGGAAATGATAAACACAAATTTTCCTTCAACCTTTCTTATACTGGAGGAACCTTTGAGCAGAAGCTTTGTGCAATTCTGTCTCCTCTCCCCAAAACAATTTAAAGGCAACCATCACTGATTTATTACCATGGTTACAATAAATTTGATGTCATACAAATTCTCCACGTATTTCTAAAACAGCATAACTGATGTAATGTTATTTTTGAAGCTACACAGGAGAACCATGTTGATACAGCTGCATCATTTTTACAAGTGATTTTCAAGGATATAAAAATTACAGATCACATTATGTTGATAAATTTAACAGAGAGATCAACATTTGTACAAGAGTATTCAGGGGCAAAAACTGCAGTTTGTAACTTTTTATACATTTATAAGAGAAACCTGTGTAACAAATGCACAGACATTGTTTTGTATTTCTAATAATAATTTCCTGATTTTGCAGAAAGTACACCATTGGTCAAATGATGGTAACAACACTCACTATGAAAACCTATAAACTCCATTTGGTGCCTCAACTTCAAAATAAGACAACTATTCATGAATCACTTCTGATTTGTGGCATGTAAGTTCAAGAAAGATATTGCTATGTGGGGTTTGCTGAAAGAGGACATTTTCTTGTAACGAAAAGTATTTAAAGAAAAGACCTCCTAGTGAACACCACACAGTGCACAACGCAAACTTTGTTAATTTTGTTTCGTTTGAAGACTTTGTTTTGTTCACAGTCTGTGGAATAAGCCCCAGGGGGAACAGAAAGCTAACATTTAACATTTAAGTTGGTAGACAACAATTTTAAAAAGTCAGGCTCTGAAAGAGAGTTAGGCAAGTTCAGACCACAAACCAGGAGCACAATTTAAAAGAAAGGAAAATTAACAATTGCAGCAGATCACCACTGTGTGACATGCATGCTCACTTACAGGAATTATTTTTTATATCAAGTTTGGATGTTTCTCTAAATGATACATTTAGTTCAGTGGTTCCCAAAGTGTTTAGTCAAGCAGACTGCAATGAATCATCCATATTTCCTTAAGTGCTGCACATACAGGCTAATCGAATAAACTAGAGGCACTAGAGCCACACAAAGTTTGATGCATCTTATTCCTCAGTTTGGTTTTGATTCACCACTTCGCCAGTCACCAGTGGTCAGTGAATCAGGAGATCCTGGTCTACTTCTGTAAGAATATATTTTACTAAGTCCTAAAGCTGGTGTGAGAAATTCTTATCTGCCTCACAGTTCATGCAAACTTAGACAAGAGTTTGTCAGGATCTCTGTTTCATACTACATGGAACATTTACAGTACCATCACAGCTCAAGGAAACATTATTCAATTTTACTTCACTTATATTTTATTCTAAAACTGACTTTATATAATTTAAAGAATAAGTTTAGTGTATATCAAGAGGTAATACACAAGGCAGGACTTATCTGCTACACAAGAAATAAATCTGTTCAGTCATTTGCTTTGTGCCAAACTCGGTAAATTTCATCATGCAAATCAATATTTTGCTTAAGAATACATTAGCTGGGCAAACTTAACAACTGTTGCCTTTTCAAATAATGCTGTTTTAAGAAGGCAATCCTAACTCTTGCTAAGGCTAATACTTAATTTCCAGTTTTCATTTTTTATTACTTGCATATGCAGACCTCATTCTTCTTTACTTTTTCCCGCACTTGCAATGATCAGGTGTAATTTTGCAGAGCAGCACAATTCAACTAAAATGGACATCTCCAAACATTATTTATTAAGTCTACCAGTACATTTGTTGAGGGAAACTTATGTCTGTCCTTACTCCCCATACATTTATAGAGCTAACTGGTCTAAGAGCCTAAATAGTCCTGCTATCTGTACTTTGTGAATGTGAAGTAGTGCCAAAGTGACAAGTCTTTTTAAAAATCATCTTTTCCCTTTTCCATGTTATTCTCAAACACAGGATGGATTTCTGAAGGTGAAAGGGAGAGAGGCTGGCATAGAGAGGACCATTTCAGATTTCACCGCAACTCACCTTTGTCCTATCTTCTACCTTTTGCAGAAAAAAAAAAATCCTAGACTTACACTACTGCATATTCAAACTTCACAAACAAACAATTCCTACAAAGAGTATTAACTCATTCTGCAATGGTTTGGATTTATTCTCTAAAAAAAAAGAAAAGAGAGGGAGCCATACTGATCCGTAACAGATACTAAAGCTATACAAGGCTTACAGGAAAATACAGATGTGTTTAATGAACTGTGTGGAAACATTCAAAATTGAATCAATTAAATGACACAATAAAGAAACAGCACCAAATAGTCTCGGACTCTATTTTTAAGTAAATATTTGTATGTGTTAAGAACATAATAAAAAACCCCACAGGTAAATTAGTACAAAGAAAGGAAAGTGGATGATGAGGAGAGGTAAAAAGCCTTTATAAAAGAGATACACACAAAAAGAGATGCGTACACACACAAAAAAAAATCCTAATATGGAAATACAACTTGACAAAGAGAAGAACTGACTGAATTATCATAAACTTAAAGACACGCAGGCAAGTCTCCGTCCAAATGAAAATATTGCAGACACCTTAAAATTCTCAACTCCATGGCTTCCTTAGAGTACACATCAAAAACAAGAGTAAATAAATTACATTTCCTTCAGAATGTCTAAAAGTACTGGAGCCAACCGTTTTATAATTTGATACAGTGGGTTTGTATGTTGGGGTACTCTCAACCTGAAGCTCAGTAACCCAGGCCACCCTTTTTGACACACAGTATGCATGTCTGTGTTAAAACCACCTGAGTGACAGTAGTTCAGATGCATTAATAAGGGAGGCTGAGGGCAAGGAACTGACATTAAGAGAAAGCTGCCAGAGCCACCTTTGTTCTTATTTGCTGGCTTAACATTCTGTATTACTTCCCCTTCTGCAATGCAATTGCTTCAGCAGTAACCAGAATTCAAGAAGGAGAAGGTGAAAAAAAAATATTAAAAATGTAGGATTAAAAAATAAATTGGAAGGAAAGATTTTAAAATTAAATAACATGAGACAACTGCAAGATCTAACACCAACATTTAACACTGCGTATGCTGTGATTCCCATCTAAACTAGAAGTGACAAAGGTCTGATTGTCTCCATGCAGAGCTGAGCTTCCACATGACAAATGCCTCAAATCACTGTTATTTGAATTTCATCAGCTTTTTACTTAGGTGTTTAGCTAAAAAAAACACCTTTACCTAGTAATTTTGGAACCCTTAATTCTACCTGTCCTTGCCACTGCATTTGGAAAGAAACAAGACAGGGATCCCTACCAAAACATACTCAAGGACCTTTTATTTTTATTTCCATCAGAACGATGTTCAACATACTCACTTCCAGCTAATGAAGTGCAAAATAAGATGATGTTTAACTCAGGCTTCCCACCTCTTTTTTCCATACTAAGCAGAGTAACCATTTGAAAATCATGACAGCAGAAAGAACACTTTAAACATGCAGGTCAGAATTGTTCCTCTAGAACAGAGTACAGTGGTCTGTATCCAACTCCATATAGCATTACAACAGGCTTCTAAAGCAGGCTCTCGTTAAAACACAGTTTAATTTCTATCACTCCTCATTCAATTTCTTTGGTTCTTTAAGCCGACAAGTTAACTGCTCTGTGCTTACAAGTTTTCAATAGGCTTTTACAAAAAGACTAAAATTTGTTTGCGTTACACACCACAGGGATTAAAAATGAGTTAATATATATCTATTCAAAACTATTGTGTAGAAAATAGCTGTGTCGTACAGGGCTTAGGCTGTGACCCGCTTAACTTTATTCATAGAATGCACAATCCGTCACGTACAAAAACAGAGGAAAATGTGAGGTGTTAGTAAGTACCACTGTTAGTGAGAAATTCTGCTAATTATTACACCAACTAAGCATAGTCAACAGTTCAGAGCTGTGAGAGGGCATGTTTCAGGGCATTAAATGGCTGCCTTGGATGGAGATGAATATATTACACTATGCCCTTTAACAATAAAACAATTTCCCTGACACTTACAAATCCGGGCGGCCCTGAGAGCTCAGATGAAGAGCTGGAGCCGGTACCCGGCGTAGGGCGATGTCTCAGTGCCACCTAGTGACGTGCACTTCACTTACTGTCTCTGAAGACCTGGAGTACATGGAAAGTTCAAAAGCTAATTCAGCTCAAGTGTGGAGATGATCCAGTACCGAAGAGAAGCCTCACTCTTTGCCAAGAAAACGCAAAGAGAGGTTATGATGAGACAAACTCCTCTCTTTTCTTTATAACTACAACATACACTTCCTTAAATAGCTGATAAAGCCTTACACGCATTTTTATTACAGCCTGCTCTTACAGTAAAAAAAAAAAAGAAAAGCCTTGCAGGAAAGGACACAACCCAGTATATTTTAAAGCATTATGCACCATAAGGTTTAGATAGCTTGTATATCTTATGAAATTGGTTTTAGGAAACCATTCCATCAACTTTTAATTTTCTTTATAGAATTTTTTTTCCTGTTTGAACAGACTATTATTAGCATTATTATTTTTATCTAGAGTGCTTTCACAGCTCAAGAAAGTGTTTTGGAGACTGCAAACTTTGCACATTCCTTGTTCCCATTCTGACAGTTTTTATACTTCTGCTGCTGCATTTACTACCACTACAACGGAAAGCAGAAACCATTTCACAGCTCCCTTACCCTGTTGCACTTCTGCTGATCAGTACTGCAGATCAGTACTGTAGTTCAGTGTTCAGGTTGATGCAAACTAAATTTTGTCGTGCAACCTAGCCCAAGAAAAGCTGTGAAGAGGCTGAAATATATTGTATGCTGAATTTAAGTTAGAGTGTTCAATACCACCATGATTGTCTACCAATGCAAAAAAGCCTACATCAAGTCAAAAGCACAGATTACAAAAAAAGATGCTAATATAATCCCAACATTAGTCTCTGCATTTTTATTTCAGAAGATTTTTACAGGAAAAGGCCACTAAAAGTCTTATATTCACTAGCCATTTATCACATGGAAACCATGGACACTTTACATATAGATGAATAAATTAAAAACTGTGCATCTACCATGGTGTAGTACTTTATACTACTAACTTCAGTCACCCTCAACAAAGCTGCTTCCTATCACCAGCACTAAACTGGCATTCCAAGTGCCTTGTGGCTCTGAATTTTGTGTTCATACCTTCATTAAGCTAAATGAAACGAATACATTTTAGAGTACATTTTTGAACTGCACACTACAGAATAAGGAAACAAAAACTGGAAAAAAAAAATGAAGTCCTGTTTGAAATAAAACTTCTATCACCAAACTTAAAGAAAGATGCTTAGAGTTTGCTTTAAAAATAATTTCCCCAAATTCTGAAGCAGCAAGGAGAAGTGCGAGGTGGAAGGATGAAAAGAAAGAGTAATGGCTTTTAAATCATTGTTCATGAGCTGGAAGGAACCCAATCAGGATCATCAAGTCCAACTCCTGTTCCTGTGTTGGGCACCCCAAAAATCACACCATGTGCCTGAGAGCATCATCCAAAGGCTCCTTGAACTCAGGCAGGCTTGGTGCTGTGACCACTTCCTTGGGGAGCTTGTTCCAGTGCTCAACCACCCTCTGAGTGAAAAACCTTTTCCTGATATCCAAACCTAAACCTCCCCTGATTCAGCTTCCTGCCATTTCCCTGAGTCCTGTCATTGGTCACAGGAGTCAAGAGACCAGTATCTGCCCCATCTCTTCCCCTCGTGAGGAAGCCATAGACTGCAATGAGGTTACCCCTCAGTTCAGTGAAATAAAATTAAGATTTTTAGCAAGGTTTTGCATATGCTCAGATCCCGACTATTACAACATCCAGACCTTGAAGATTATATGATGAACAAAAACTTCTTCATTTATGTTTCTTAATCAAAAAACCCACTGAAATTGTGTGCAATGAAAGAAGATTCTCCACTTACAACTCTCACCTTCATAGTTAGGTTTAGGCAAATAGTTATGATGTAAAGTACCTAAATACTGCAGGATTAAAAAGCCCTTAGAATTCCAATGGGGAAAAGCCTCACTCAGTGAGTGGACAGCACACTAATTTTCGAAATCTCTACTGCAAATAGACTTTAGATGCTTTAATCTGTATCCTGCTTTAGGACCTAAACTGGTGCCACAAGAATCAATACTGTCCCTAGTTTAAATAGCAAATAAAGGACAAAAATCTTGTTCCTTACATGTCATATAGACTTCTACTCATGGCTTCTCAAATTACACTTAACAGCTTCAGAGAAAGTACTTGCAACTTCCTGCAGCACTTTCACTGCTAGCACACCTTGGAAAGCTTAAATGAGGAGTCTGGAGGAAAGATGCTCTAATACAAAGCTATGAAAAATGGCAGTTAAGGAACTGTAGAGTCCACAAGAGAAAGTTAACAGCAAAAAACAACTAACTCCCTGTTTACCAGAGCAATAAAAAAAAAACACATCCAAAGTTTGATGATCACTGAAGTGTATTATTCTTGTCCAAGCTTTTAAATAGCTGTCATATTTTATTACTTTTATAAGAATACTTTGTTTCGTCTACCAGCAGTTGTGTTGGAAAGAAAGAGGATTTAAACTAGGATAACTCCTGACCAGCATGTAAAAAATTTTCATCCAAGAAGATCCCAAACTACTAGTTGCCTTGAGAAAAACAGGTAATCATCTGCTCCAAAACAGGTGTCTTTTCTTAAAGATCCTGAGTTGCACAGCCTTATGAAAGCCAGAGGCATGCTACTATACTAGATTCCAGATGCAACCTTAACGTGTTGCACAATTTCCAATTCTGACGTCCAAGAAACAAACATGGAATATGGAGAAAGTTTTAGACAGTGGAATGAGCCCACTTGGGTGTCTCTTCAGTTCAGTCCCCATTCAAAGCATCTTCGCTCACATCTACTAGCACCAAGCTATCAACATTCTAGCTCTCTAGTCCACATCAATTTTACAGCCACAGAGGAACGCTTCTCAGAACAGCTATCACCTTAAAAACTTTTTACCTCAAAGGAAAACACATCCAAGAAGAGAACACATCACATGAAATTTCTGCCACATTCCTTTTGTAAAACACGTCACTCACATATTTGCAGGAATATGACATTTTTTTCTCCCTTGCAGTATACCAACCCTTTCCTCCAGAGGATTAAGATTCTTTCCTTAACAGCTGGAAAAATATATTTGTCCTTATACCTCAAAGGCTTGACTGACTGATGCTCAACTGCTCATATGCCTTATATATTCCATGCTCATAACCTTTCATAGTCTCAAGGATGCTAATTACTTACAAACATTTAATGGCTACTGATGCTGAATCCAGCTCTGAGAAATTAATAACTAAGCATCTTTCCAAAAAAAGCAGTAACCAGGGGAAGAATTCTAAGCAAAAAAGTAAAACTAAATTTCCAGTATCCACTTCCAAGGAACTGTCTTTGCCACAAAATATTAAAACAAAAGGACAATCACAGTGATTACTTAACAAATTCTAAAATTGTGTTCTGTGTCTTCTTTTGCTATTACAAGAAAATGAATACATGAAAAAAATGGCCTGACGGTACTTGATTTTACTTATTTTCAATAATAATTTGTTTTAATAACATGACATGACAGATCATTCAATGCAAACAGGTTCATCATGGTAATATAAGCTTCATAGAGCATTTTAAAAAATTTTAATTTACTACCACCTTTGTTTTATTTTTTTCCTATAACCAAAAGCTATTTGGAATGCATTAAAAAGCACAAGAACCTCTAACAAAATTTATCTACTCTTCAGTATAAAAATTACATTGTTGTCCTATGCTTCTGGTACAGTAATTCACTTTAAAAAATCATGTGGTAAATCAAGCATGACCTATTTAAGTAGTACAGTGCAATACCAATTGTTCTACAATCCTAATTTGCATGTTCCTCAAAAACAAAACAAAACAAAGGCACATAAACAAGTATCGTGCACTTCAAGGTCCCTGACCATCAAGAAAATGGATTTACTGCCATGAAACTGCTCAGCAGTGCAGAAGGCAAGAGGAAGAAGACTATTGCTTTTTGCTTTCATGAATTCTTCTGAGTATAGCCACAGTACAACTTTCTTTTGGACACAATTCTCAAGACAGCTCTTATGTTCAGAATCTAATGTAAAACTAAGGTAAAGCAGAGTGATTCTGGGCTAGCAATAACATGCAGGTCAAAATGTACTTGTGGTTAATAGTAAACATTTCATTATTATCCAATTAATAATTCTGATTCTTTAACTTAGTAATCATTTTTACATTAGAGTAGGTATGGAGTGATAGCAACACCAGGGAATTATACCAATGAAATCTTAAAAATTGTCTTGTATGACAGTAAAGATCCAGAGATTTTAACATGTCATATATATAGACAGACTGAAATACAGTAGCTGTGAGTCCCAAACAACTACTTTTATAATATGCATCTTACAAAGAAATGCTGCTAGTTACTAACAGAAAGTTGTCCTATAGAAAGGTATATTACATTACACTTGGTTTTATCCACCTCACTGAAGAGAGAGTCTCTTCTGCTGTCAAGATGCTTTTGCTATATGTAAATATTTAATGTTATTACCATCATTCACTCAGTCCTCATATTGTCTGATCAAGCATCTATTACTGTCTGCAAGATACACTTGAGGATAACATTTATTCATGTCTGCTGCTCAGTCACACACAGGCCCTACTTCTCAAAGGTTCTTCAAAGTTCAATAATTTATTAAACACTGTGCACAAAGGCCCATATCATTTGCAAGAACACCGAACTGCAGAGCATGCAAAGCTAGGATTTTGCTTGTGCAAGCCTGTACTCAGAGTTCTGTAAGCAATTCAAACTACAAAAATACATTTTTATGTTACCAGAACTCCCAGGTAACAAACACAGATTTCAATAAGAGTATACAGAGTACATTTCAGTTAACACTTCACAATTCTCTGAAAACATTTCAAAATAACCGTCAGCAGTCGGCTTTACCCCTAGCGGCAGTTGCCTGCATCACAACATTTTTGTATTTACCTAACTCCATAGTACTCTATGTAATAGAGAAAATCTTGTATTATGATACATTATCAATATTATCACTCGATACACCTTCCAATAAAATACCTTAGAAATCAGATTTCCAAAACACTGAAGTCCTCTTTAGACAGACAGGGCAAATTGCCAGGGTCCACAAAAGGCTTGTCTAAGATTAAAAAGCTCTCTTCAAATCAATTTCTCAGTTTGTATGTAACAGAGAAACCTGGATATGAAATATATTGAAATAATATTTCATAATTTACAGCCTTAATTTCACCTGCATACAAAAAGTCAAATGAGGACAGTACAGGAGTGACTGGGTTTTCAAGGTGCTTAAGGCTGCTTAAGACTTAAGCAGAAGAATCTAAATAGAGAGAGCTTGTAAGGACCAAACAGAAACCTTTAACGAGGAGATATCTGAAATATTATTACTGGCATAATTTTTAAGGAGAATGTTTTTGTTGAAAAAGAAGAAAAATAATCAGCTCTGTGAGAAGCAGAACTGTCTCTAACACTCTGAAACAAGTTTTTGTTTCAAATCTCAGTTTTAGACAAAACTGAATTTGTAGCTTTTATTTTTTTAGAAAACAGTAAACATTCCTAACAGTCCATCAGAAAAAGTGCAAGACAGCACAATTATTCCTTCTACCCCCGTGGACCATCATCCTTTATGAACATATGACAAGATCCAGCTATTCATCAATAAGGCTAGAAGGTAAACGTTGACTTTAAAAAGATCTGCCTTTAACTTAACATATTTTATTTAAATTAGGGTTAAATGTTAATAAAATTAATATTTAATCACTTGAAAAAGTTCCATTCCTTTCTTCTCTTTACACACTAAAACTTAATTATAAAATAATGTAAAACAAGTGTAAATTTAAAGGAATCATTTTGAAGATTTGCATTAATAGTTCAAGACCTAGTGACACTGACGAAAAGAAGGGGAATCCTAACATTATGTTGTTGTAAAGTAACATGTGATTCTATTCCTTGCCCACAGACATCAGGAGCCCAAAGACGGGGGGAGTGCTGTGGTAGGGAAGAAGGGAGACAGCAGCATGAGATGGCACTGCAGCAGGACAGCACAGCAAGGCTGAGGTAGGTTAAAAAGGCAGTCAGGTATGACTGCTGGAGGGGGCAAGTGTTAGGGAAAAGAAACCCAATGTTCAAACTGCTAGAACAGGGTTTCAATGTATTACTTCACATTTCACCATGAAATAAAAAGTTCATGTCATATAGGGGGCACAATCCAATATATAATTATGATGCAGCATGATACCCAGAAAATAGTGCTCCATCAGGGAAAAAAAAAAGGCATCTGACATCAGCACAACACCTCTCCAAAGCCTCGCAGCTCTTAGGTAATCTAAACTGCTGCTCTCTCAAACTGCCCACACAAAGTGAACCCTGCATGCCTCAAGGCTTTGCACACAGTGGTTACCATTACACAGCCTTAATTTACCCTCAGCTACTATGCTGTCATATGAGAAAGCTAACAGGTTTTTTCTTTTCTAACAAGGAACTTTTTATGTGGTAAAAACCCCGACATATAAAGCTCAGATTTTAATATTTTTTATCTACATGAAAGGCAATTTGGCTGTGAATTACTGAAGGAGCTCACTCCACCATTGTTGTCTATGCAAACTCTGAACTAAACCCAAGTTAGAAATTGTTTCCACAAACAGTAATGAAATTAAAAAACTCTGAAGTGTTCCCTTTCCTTTCTGGAACATAACTGAAGCACTTTGTCACTTGTTAAAAAATATGCATAAATGAAAGACAAGAGTGAACTTTAATGGGAAGCAGCAGTCACACGAGGTATGCATTTGAATGCTGAAAATCCAAGAACTTTTCAAATCAGCTTTTGACTACTCTAAGCTGAAATCTTTACCTTCCTCTCTTACACCCTAAAACATCCCCCTGCACCTGCTAAACTAATTTTGACCAGAATCCTCTTGAAGTTTTAACCTACATGAACTGCGAAAAATGGTTAAGTAACAGTGAACTCTAATATTAACAAACATCATTCAACAAATAAATCCAGCAGCACTGCCTATCACTAAAGCATGTAACTCTCAAAAGTTCAATTTCACTAAAGTGAACACACTACTAATAGACACCATTGCTCCATCTCACAAACGGTACTTGAATGTTATGCAACTTCTCCTTCCAAAGGGAAAACTCAAACCCAACTTAATACTATGGTTAATCCTTCCAAATACAGACAAGCTCAGTTGCATTCTATGGCATATTTTGCCATGGAACAAGCACAGGTGGTCATTTCATTTCTGCCCTCCTCTAATCAAAGATTAGATTGGATAGATAGATAGCAAAAAGCATCAAAAGAAAGAGGAAATAGATTATCGGCAAAATGTTTTTTCAGTAGAATAAACCCAATGCTCCACCAAAACTATAAAGGTGTATTACACTTGACCATCACATTGCTGGCATTATCTTAACTCCCTTTCTCTAGCTATTTAACTTCTGCTAGTTGAACTTTACTAATGTCTGGTAAAAGAAAAAGATCTTATTTCCTGTCAAATAACAGGTTTTCTTGCCCCTTCCTGTAATTACTTTGTTTACATGGACTTTGTTGACTGTACTCTCCCACACATCATTTTAAAACCTGAATCCCAATCAGGGCTACCCTCATTAAAAATATAACCTTTCACCTTCCATGAAGCACTACTAACATAAATCACATTTTGTTGTAGCCCAAAGGTGAGAGAGATGAGAGAAGGATAAACAAGGTATAATACAAACGCCAGTTGGGTCAGCCTTTCATTACAGCCCTTTGAAAAGCCATTAATCTTGCTTGTAGTCAGTAGGTTGAAAATAATTACTTCTTATAACCTATGTTGTACTCAAAAGTAGCAATAAGGACAGGTCATGCAAGACGTAAATAATTCTTGGTCCTCATAAAACCACTTCAAATGATATTAGGTGAACATCATGGCATGTTACTTCAAATCTCAGTGACAGGAAGATTCTCAACAATATCAATGGTACATTATGCTACGTCATATCACCTGCATCTGGCCATAATATATGACAGAGTGGATAAGAATTCATCACAGTAAATTCAAAGCAACTATAAAATAGTTCTTTAACTTCTAAAATGTGAATTGAAAATGCTATTCATCAAGTTCAGCTTATCTTCCAAATTTGGGTCCAAATTTAAACAATTTAGTATGAAGAAAACCTTACTTCAGTCCACATAGTGTCTTGGCTGCCTTCTGACTTACATGAATTAACACTGAACTTTATCACATTAAAATAAAAAAAGGTTTTAATGTTGGTAGGGAACATGAGGATCCCAAGAATCACATATTAGTAGACAGCAACTCAGTAAAATTTAAACTTGATAACTCAATGAGAGCTGTAAATACTGTCTGGAGAATAGACAGTTACTTCAAAATCACATGTTAAGAAAAGCATTCTGACAACTCCCAGGCTGCTAACAAATTGTGATGAACTGGAGACACAAAAAGTAGTAGTTCCCCTAAATAAATGTTTGCTTAAAAAAATATGCTACTGAGCATTAGTCATGTGCAGATGGTTCTAGAATAAAGTGAATTGAAATACTGCCTCAGAGTTCTGCCAACTAACAGCAACCTAGTGCTTATTCAGCTGAACTAAATAGCAAAGTGATAACAAGGAGGGGCTGTGCAACACAAACAAATTCTAGCCACATTTAATCACATCAGCATTTACACATAACTGGGGGAGACCACGTGCACAGTATGTTGAACAGCAGAGATGCATACCTCACTTCGGCCTCTACTGGTCAACTAGTAAGACAACTACACATTTGAAAAATAAAGTCACTTCTTATCAAACTGCATTACAAAAATTCTACTGAAATCTCTGAAAAGACAACTAAACATTTAATGCACTAGTAACAAATAGCTGGAGAGAGGGGAAAACACACCCAACAAACCAACCCTCCAAAACAAAACAACACTTCCCATTGTATTTTTGTAGTAAAACTAGTTAGTACAGACGGAGTCAGAAGAACCTCTTATTCAATTCCCAGAGCTAATATCATAATTTTGCTTTGAATGTGACAAAAATCAATCAGTTTTCCTAGGGCTCATTTCTTCATTCTTCTACCCTCTTCCAAGATTGTTTCTAGATTTAAAAACCATGAAAAAACTCTCACATTAATAACTTCGATCAAATAGTCATTTTGTCCTTAAACTGCCATAGGAACAAAAACATTCTGTTGTAAAATAATGACATCTGCAGATGTAAGCAGAAGTGATAACATCTGGTTAAATTTGGATCCAACCAAAGGCAGTAAAATGTCAGCAACTTCAGCACAGCTACATCACCCCACATCAGATCTACCTTCAATGATCAAGAAAATCAAGATGATGAAAGAAAGTAGGTTCAGTGCCTAGCTATACAACTATCAAACAGCTCAGGAATATGCCCAAGGACAAAGGTAGACATGCCAAAGAAAAGGCAGATAACTGCAAAACAAATAGTAGCAAACCTTCAGGTAAACAAAAGTAAACCTGAAAGAGATTAGTGTAACTATAGGTATTTTAGACATCTTGCCTCACTCAAGCAGTGAGAGCACTCAGAGAAAAGTCCAATGCATTGGGAATCTCTCCCTTTGCCCTTCCAAATAAAAGTAAGCATTCCTGCATTTCAAAGAACCAGGCATAAACCCAGGTAACAAGCCAGTCCTTATGAAATACAATGACAGATTTTAGTAGTAGGCAACAATGATTTTGTCTACCTGCATCTTTCTTTTGGTACTTCATGGCCAATTACGGTAAAAGTTGCTCAACAGGATGCATACATAAGAAAATTTCTGTCACAGAGCAGATGCAAATTTAATTACTTTAACTTAAACCTTCCATCTTGTCTAGAGGTCCTTCAAAAATGCAACTGTAAACAAGCACTACATTGCAATCAGGTGTCAAGGGCTTATTTGATCTCTTACAAAATATGTCACAAATCACTGGCAGAAAGTGGGTCGAGAGGGAGAACAAAGGAAAAAAACTGTCAATGGACTAGGTAGCTCATGTGAGTGTGCCTATTAGTGCACTGGATCTTTCTGCTCCTGTCTAATGCTGTCCATATAAAACCTTCTTAGTTTGACAGTGTTCTGTTATCCTGCATTTGATGTAATTTTTCTGTAGTAAGAAAGAAAAAAATCTGTGAGAAGAACTAATAGAGTAACCAGAGAAAACACTGAAGATACCTGAATTATTCTGTTAAAATATCAGTTTTGTGATATTATTTCTTACATGTTACATAACTTCTATAAAGCTCTACTTTTTTTGAGAAAACAATGACATAAAAGCTGCAAGGAAATTTACTTTGCAATATAATTATAGATGGCCACAAAGAAATAACAGGCAACATCTTAAAAAAAATTACAATATTGTACAACTGACTAGAAGCAAAGCATGTGTATATGGTGTGCATATTTCACCCTTCACTGAAACATCAGGTATTTTTTTGGGACTAGAGGCAAAGTACCAGACAGCTCTCTGCAGTTTTCTAATGGTCCTAAAATTCTAGTAAATCACTGCTCATTATTAATCCCCACACTACAATGTAACTCAGAATGGACAGAGTTTAAATGATAAAGTAATTATAAGACATACATGAATACATATCAACGAAGCCATATATCTTCTGGCAGGAAGACTGGGTAGGTATTTTATTTAGTAGAAGAATCCAGCGAATATACTTAAGTGTATAGACTGTTTCCTGCACACACTTAAACCATACAACTGCATAGTTAAAAAAAATAAAAAATTCATTTAAAAGTCAGTACTGAATTTGCTAAACACCTCTCAGAGATTTTTGAGAACTGTGGAGTTAAACGATGAATTGTGCAACTTCAGCAACAAAGACTAGCTGGTCAACATAGCACAGCTTGTCGGTTATGAACTACACGTGTGTGTAGGGGCAACTAACCCAAAATACATGGTGCTATGGTAGCCATGATAGTTGGAGGCAAAGTAACAGCTCTAGGTATGTCTTTCATAAAATCACTCAGAATCATTAGGCAAAGTCAGACTAGCTTTAGGACTCACAAGTCCTTCTTCAGCCTAGTCTATCTTTCATAACCCTACAAGTTGGTCTAATACATATTAACTTTACCTATCAAACTTGTCTTCTCACAGCAAGGAAAATATCCAAACTACTATTCTCTCATTACATACCGAAATACCACTGTCAGAAACTTGAACTTCATTTTCTCAGACTAAAACAGCACAACTTCTACATAACATTAATTGGAGATTTTCTGTTTAAGTGTCTATCTAATCTGAAAAAAATGACTTTAAAATCCTCAATTGTGGTTAATAATTATGGTTTATCTACTGAATATCCCAATGCATTTTCATGCAACCAAAGCATATCCTTACAAACTGTAATACAATGACATTTTCAAAAACAGTATCTTAAAGAGTCAGCTTAGAGAAGCCCTAGATAATCTTCCTCCTAGGCTTACAAAACCAAGCCTTCCTACACTGATGTAAGCTGAAAGAGCAGATAAAAACAAGGAGAGCAAGGAAACTGACTGTCTAAAAGTCATTTGCACTTAAGCAAAATTTGGTTAATGCCCACCTTTTGATGCAAGAGATTCACCAGAAGCAAAAGTAACTTGTGCTTCAGTAAGACAAATTTTTTACTCTTAGAAAGCAAAACAGAAGGCGAATCAAAAGTTGGAGGCAAATGTAAATGTAAACAGGAGTCCCAAAGCTGATCATTTACTATCTTCCTGTATTAATAATGGCAACAAGACTCAGAATTTTATAATCTGATCCGTTTCTCTATAGAAATCTCCAACTGCTCCTTTAGAGAGGCACTGCAGTCTCTCTCCCTTCTTGAAGTGCCCAATCCTAACACCATGAATTAGCAATGAGGAAGAAAGATAAGTAGAATTAACACAACTGAGAAAAAGAATTAGCACTCCTGTGCAAGCTGCTGAAGTCTATGTATGTATGAAGTGAAAAAGTAAGAAACTGTCAAAATTCCTAAATTGAGAAGTAACAGTACATTGGACAAGGCCCTACTTTGCTTCCTGTACAGGCTATTCCTCCTGCGTAAGCCGAGCTGTATGTCATATTCACCAAACTGGTCAATTGAGTTTAGCAATGTTTAATGTAAGATATGCCTCTTGTGCACTTTCTTGCTACTGGGCAAAGAAACCAAATCACCAAAGTTTTCCCCACCTAGTTCCCTTATTAGCAGAATACACCTCTTCAAAAAAGAACCTGAACAGCTGATACTCTCTCGCTTCTTTCTTTTGAAAAGGCAATTTTCTTCTTGATTCAAAAAAAACAAAACAAAACCAGTTCTAAGCCTAAATTACTTTATTCATATATTAGATGATAAAGTAGTTGCAATCACTTGGCTTTGAACTGACTTTTTCTTAAACCCAGATTATTTTAACACTGCATTTACCAACAAAAATGCACTAGATCTATTTCTCTCATTCCAATAAAATTTAAATAGTGCAACACATTACTCATCTATTCACATTATAAACTGTTGTGTACATTAAGTGGAGAATATTATTAACACTAATGTTTCTGTAGGCTATTCATAAAATAAATGGTGGACAAAGTAATTCCATTTATTACACATTGAGCTCAATAACGGCTGTAAATGAGAAAACTGCAATAGACATACTGAGTAATAATCAGAACTAAAACAACAACTGTAACAATATATCCATTGTGTAAATGTTCTGATTATAGCAAGACAGACTAACCTGTAATTTTTCATCACTGATAAACCAGTCAGAATTTAGATTATGCTTTATCCAGTTACTAAGACACAGCTGCAAAACATATTTGATTTATTAATTTAATGCTACAGATACAATAAATATTTTGTTTACCATGATATAGAAATAAGCACAGCATGACATCAAATCACTAGACCCACCTAAAAACTACAGTTAGCAAAATGTACTATACCTTTCCATGTATGTAGCTACAAACATGACATACAGAGTTTTGCCAGCACAATGTCATAAAGCCACACTGGCTTGACAGCAGAAGTTCAAGGCTTCTTCTCAACATTTACTGGCACCACATGATCCCAGTTTAAAGCCTGCAAGAGCAACTGCTCACATCAGGAAAGAGACTGAGGTAATCTTCTAGTTTGAGTGCTTCGGTGGTCTTAGTTAAAAATCTTTTAATCTCCTCCAATATCTTAACATTTTTACTACTACACATGTAATAACACCTAGAAATTGTCTGTAGAATACAAAACTATATGGCATGCTACGAACAAATTGAGTAATACTTTAAGCTTAGTCTGGCCAGAAAAGTCTAGCTCATTTCTACGAATGATCATAACAAAAGCCCTAATATTTGGGATATGAAGCACAAAGTCACAACACAGAACTTCTGCAGTCGTAAGACCAGGCACGATTTTCTGTAAACCATGCTAATTATTACCAGGAAAAGACCCAATGTGGCAAACACCAGGGATTATTATATAATGGCTCCTTAGGAAAATGTCATCTATCTTGTATTTTCTCTCTCTTTACTAAGAGTCACACAAACTTGCCAGGTGGAGGTGAAAGAGGCTGAGGTGTGGCCCAGCTTCAGGATACTGACCAGATGGGGAAGATGTGGCAATTGGCACAGAGCCCAAGGAGACAGATCTATGGGGAGTTCAGAAAAGGCAAACAGATCTGACAGCAAGACAAGAGCTCTCTCCCAGACATCACCCATAGGGATCCTTCATTCCCCTTTGCTTATACAGTCACTGCATATGCACAGGATGACTGAATATATTATGCATGGGAATTAATCATGCCACTGGCACTGTCAAGAAGCCACTGAGCTTTTATTATGCATGCAAAGTTCTGCCATTTTGCACACACAGATTAAACACGGAATTATCGAGCAAAGAATTCCAAAACTAAACTAGAAAGGAGATAAGATTAGGCCCAGGGTTACAAGAGCAGAGAAGATTCTGCAGGAAAAGGAGATTTTCTAAGAATAAAAGGTCCTAAACATTTTACCCTCTGACAGAACAGATCAGACTTTCAGCCAGGTACCTCTCCAAAGGACTCAATGGCCATGTCCCAGCAGGTACTTATGCATGAGTAGGTAGCATGTTCTCTACTAATATTTGTTTGGATTATTTTTTTAATAGTAGCTGTGTTAACATTTTATCATTAAAAGAGCCTTACATTTTTTCCTCAGTGTCAATTAACTACTCTTGCTTACTGCTTTCAATAAAACAAAAATTAGTAACGCCTGAATGAAAAAATTACTTGCCTTTAAAAAAATGTAATGTGCTTACATTGCCAAACAGTCTCAACTAAATTCATCTGAATACAAAAAATAGCATAAACACAGCCTTCTTTGTGTAAAATTCAGCTCTAATATCGTATGAGGTGAGGGAAACAACGAGGAGAGGAGCAAAAGTATTCAACAGGCTGCTGGGTTGGCAAAAGACTTGTTCCTCCTACTCTGTTTGGCATAGCAGTCCCAACCTACTCCTCCAGCCCTGTAGAAGAGCTGCACAGTCTTAGCCCTTCACATGCCCTTACTGTAATAGCTCCTTTTCAGAAAATGACAGAAAATCTTTTAAACACCAAAACACACATGTAATTTATATACAGTTTACATAACAGTCACTGATTACATTCCAGTTAAATAAATGCTAGCCTATTACACTGGAATCCACTAGGTGTCTAGCTTTTTAATTCAAATTTTACTAACTCTCCATCACTCAATTTTGTGTCACTTTTCTTATTCTGAAAAAAGTATCACATTGCCTTAATATTTTTATCATCTCCAGTTCTTGACTTAAATTCCTTGGGATAAAAGTATACAACAACAACAACAAACCAATTTCTAAGCATTCTTTAAATTACAAACTCATGCAAAATAAGGGCCAGCCAAATATGAGCCAATGTAATCTTGAATTCTACATACACTTGCAAAAGGAAAGTTCTGTAAAGCAATAAGCTTTTACTTTTTATCTACCTACTACCTCTCTATGATATCACGAGAAACATCCTGCAACACTTGTTAAATCCAAATTCTTGGGACTTAACTGTTCTTTCCCTTTTTAATCCATGTATCAAGTTTATAACCATACCAAAAGATATAAGGATTAAATTGATATTTCCACAGATAATGCTATAATTTAAACAGTTTAAAATAAACTTGATTTAATTCATTGGCTCATCATGCTCAAAATTCTTCAAGTGGAAGTCAGCTTTATAGCACTTGTGACCATGGCATAGCACAAACTTTAAGGAAACTGCAGACTTCTGTGGCAAAACACTATTTTAACAGTTTGACATGTTCCAGCTCTACAGTTTAAATCAACTCTTAAAGTTATTTATTTATCACTCATAGTTATAGCAAATGACTAATCATATCAACTGCTAAATTAACTGTTACAAAACTATAAATGCTTTAGAATGCTACAGAAAAAGGGTCTTGAATAGGACACCACTTATTTCCACAATATAAGACATTGTTACTTGTATTATGTAAGTGCATGAGCAGACTCTCCAAGCTGCACAGTACATAGGTACATCAGAATTTCAAGACATGATTCAAGAGATGCCAGCTTTTTGTGTGCCAAACAGCCACAGGCAAGTAGAAAGCAGGGTTAAATGCAGAACTTGAACCTTGAGTTTCTGAAGTGGTCAGAAAGAATCTCTTGATACGTATCATGTGATACCAGGGGCTCACACAATAAAGGATCTCTGCATTTCTCCACAACCTTGTTTAGCAGCATAAACCAGTTTGTTCTTTCTACCCCTGAGTATATTTTATCAGTAGCTAGAAATGTCAAATACATCTATGGTAAACAGAAATATCCTGACCTTTTTTTATTTTTTTACACACCAGTACTAAAGAAGGTGACAATATAATCTGCCCCAGGCAACTCTATCACCATCCACAGTAGACAGGTCATTTTCCTTTTTATCAAAGAGGATAGTAGGTCATCACATTTTAGTACATGTTGACACCACTGCTAGTAAAAAGAGATAAGAATTCAGTGCCCTTAAGGTGCCTTCACCTCTATTTTATTTAATACAGATATTTCACAGCTATTACATTAAAGTCAAAAGAGAGACAGATTTGCACGCTGAAAGAATGCACTACAAAGGTCTCAACCTTTGTGACAAGATGATATTTGTACTGCTGAGAGTATAGATGACAACAAAGGACTTCCCTTAAGGAATCTACCTCTCTTATTTTGGGTAATTGGATTTATTTTTCTCTTATAACACTACAGAGGATCATGGATGTCTAACCTCTCAAGTATATGTATGCAGTTTTTTTGAACACTTTTGGAAGTTGAAATAAAAAGCAAATGTACACCTCCTGCCATCCTGAAAACCACTTCAGAAGTGTCTTTGCTTGATTAAAACATTTTGCTTTCAGACAGGATACTACTAACTCAAAACACTAAACAAAATAACAGCACTTAATGGCTGTTTTCTTTATTAAATGTGTTTTCACTCTCCAATATTTGATTCTACAGTCTAAAGAGAGTTAGGAAACACTTTTTCAGCAATGTTTCTTGTGTCTTTTAAGAAAATAGGAAGAGACTACCACTTAACTGTTAATGGAATGACGTGTATGTGAAAACTTACTTTGTTACATTTGTTAACAAGGTGGTTTCTCCACATGGTTTTAAAACAGTGATAAGGTAAAAAGATCTTCAAGGCAAAAGCAATGGCATCAACACAAACTGCTCAGTTTTTACACAGACTGGATAGCATTCACTAAAGGACTTTTTCGATTTGGAAAAACATCAACATATCAACACTTCCTCTGTTTAGAGGAAGAACAAGTACTCCATACTTTAAGTGAAAGAATAGATTCGTACTTGAAGATCCTAAACTTTCTTGTCCCAGGAACACAACTACAGACAGTATTTTTAACTCTCACTAGAAATTAAACCTGGATTTATACAGCAAGAGAAAGAGCAGCTTCTTTTTGTAATGGAAAAATAACATTTCTTTATTTTGAAAACAATCGGGTCAATTTTTCTATTTATTTTGGTAACAATTCTTTAAAGTGTGAAGGCCAAGAAAGTAGTTGAGTGTACCAACAAACACAATGGTTCATTATTAAGTATTCATTATCTATTTGTATACTTAAATGCACTTAAATTATTGTATACACTTTCAAAAGTGCACACATATACTTTCATTCCTTCATCACCAATACACATCTTCTAGGTATAAAAGAGGAGGGTAAATTTAACCCAAAACTTAGTAACAGCAACTTCACGACCAGACTGAAGTGCTTAGAACAACATGCTTTTATAGCAACCACATATACACATACATATGCAAACAGACATGTGAAAGCATGCATTTTACACTCCATTTCAAACTAGGCACATATTAATGCATTAGCAAAGACTCAAATCAATGAGTTAGATGGTTATTAAACAGCAACAGCATATTCAAAGATTAAGAGCAAGAAGTCCAAAGGCAGAAAGATCTTTCACGACACAATCTAATTCTTAAGATCTGTGCTTCTGAACTGAGGTCTCTTGCAAATGACACCGTAAGCAGAAAGAAAATTCGGTTCAGAAAATACTCAGAGGGCAAAAAAATTATTAAAATAACTCTTTTTGTTTCTAAGCAATCTAACCACTAACCACTTTCTATTATTTTGTTCCTTCTGCTATATTGGCGTGCGGATGTTTTGAAATATGAAGAAAAAATAATTTTATAGCCAGTTAGCAAGATAATGCTATTTTTATGCTTTAGACAGAAGTCATTATGAAAAAGCTCTACTGAATTCCCATTTTTTTAAGCTGATATTTCTATTTTGTGATGCCATTTTGATATACCATTTGAAATGCAAAGGAACTGAGATATTTTGAGAGAAGAAAACAAACATGTTTGAAATTCAATAAAATTGAATTGCAGTTAGAGGGCTTTTGCCCAAGTGGATAGCAAATATTATACACTAAAGCAGGATATGACTCTTCCAAGCATGGAGCAAATAGAAGTATTTTTTAAAATATATTATAGTTTGCATAAGTGATTTACTTACAAACCAAGCTTACATTCCTAATTAACCCAGGGGTACAAGTCCCATTCATTACATGAAGTATGAGGTTCAGCCCCAAATGTCTCCAGCATTCATTATCAGAAGATACAAATATGTCTGCCTCTTAAATATTCTCACTGTTAAGCATTTATTACTTAGTGAATTTCAGCCTTAATGACTCTTCATATTGAACTGTGATGCTCTTCTATGCAGTCTTCTGTCCTTGAGAGAAAAATGACCATTTTACACTGCCTTTTATATTTTTATGATAAATCCTATCTTCTCTTCAACTATTTCAAGACAAAAAAGTACCTTTTATAAACACTTCAGACATTTTAAGTTCACACAACCGCTTTACAAATCACACACCCTGACCTCCTTCTATACTACTACATTACAGCAAGATCCAAATAACATTCCAGTTTGACAGCTAACCTCAGGCACCACTGGTCTAGTATCTCACTGCTTACACTGCTGGCTGAAAAGCTGATAGGATACGCAAGACAAGCTGAGAGCTTAACTGGCAGAGCTGTTCAAATCTAAATTGTGCTATTTGAAACTTAGACCACAGGAGACAACAGTTCACTTTTTACCATGGCAGCAGACTCAACCTTTTGGCCCTGTGAAAGTCATATGAATACATTTAACACACACAAAAAATATCTCCCTATATTATGATCAAAGACGTATTCACTGCACATTTTTTATGCACATTTGATCGTTCCGTTGACATTCTTGGAAGTTAAGTAATATGGACTGCTGCACATAGGTTTCAAACCTTGATGGAGCCCAATGGCAGGCTACTTTTGACAGTCAAATAATGACAAGCACGTTGCAGGCCGATGCCCGTCATTCATGAACATCTTGGCCTGCTCCAACCGTTGCGCAGCGACTAAGTGGACGGTCAAAGGTTAAGTTCGAAGAAGACAGCGATGAAGGGCAACTGTCATGCACCACTGAATACTGCAAGGCAGCAAGGAGTGGTTGTCTTCTGAAGAACATGCAAAATGTTCTCATTCTGTCCAGGCAGACACATATTTGAAGGTCCTAAATGAGACCACTGCCAATTCATGAAGAGCCAAACTGACAGCATGCCACTCAAACTGTCTCTCTCAAATTTGACTACTTTTTTTTTATCTCAAATCATAAATGCATGCAAAGTATAACATTAAACAGAACTCCCAGCAGCTGTTTTAAGCAAGCCAGATTTGGCAAGGCAGGAAGGGTGAGGGGAAAGACAACTACAATTTCTCCTCTCTCTTTCTTTTAATATTTAAGAAAAATTCAAGTATTTCACAAGAAATTCTTCTATTTTCTTGTAATGGGATGCATTTGTTTCCAAAATTACATCTGTTGTACCTCTTTTTTAAAATACTGGGGTTCCTTCCAGTATTAAAAAGCAGAACCTAACACCTTATAATTAGGGCTAATACAATCACCTGGGATTTTAATTCTGCATTTGGATATTAATATTGCAAAAGGAACACACATTAAAGCATGCAAATAAATACTTTTCATCAGTCCCTAAATATCCTAAGCATTTCTGTTATAAATGGTACAATAACAGTATTTTCTATTTGTTTAAAAGCAATGCTTTGTGTGGACTTACGGCTTGAACAGCATGATTAACAATGAAATTGCATTATTTTGCATAAAACATATACATCTTACTTTTAACCCATTGCCAGTAAAGATGTGTATTTTTTATTTACACATTTAAATTCTGTGATCATATTCACGTTTGCCTCTATTAACATATAAAATACTTCAGGAAAAATAGAAATACTTTTTTATTAGATAAACAGTGATGCCGCTCATGTTTCATTTGAATGAAAGCTTGACACTAAATTCAATCAGGCTGACAAAGATTCAAATGGGTTAGCTTTTTATGCCCTTTTCCTGAACAGTCCATCTCTCCTGCACTTACAGGGCCAAATCTTGCCCTTTAACAAAACAGATGAACATGCAAAGTGCTTGTTTCTTTTTGCTGGGTCACTGGAATCATCTCACTTGTGACATTACTGCTTTGTACCAATTTCTGTCATGATACCCACACATTAAAGATCCTATTCACAAACTGTGTTTCATAAACTAAGACAGAATGAATTGTCATTATTTATGAGGAATATGTTTGGATCATGGAGCATAAAACCACTTGTCTTATGTACACAGAGACACATACAGCACAAACTCTTGAATGCAGGAACTGTATTCATATGTTCTATCATACAAATCACACTATCAATACTTTTTAAATCATAGATAATGACCAACCTACTGTCCTGATAATAATGAATGGCTTTCAGGAAGCTAGAAGCATAAAATAATAATTCAACTTGCTTTGTACTGAAGGACAAATTTCAAGGCTTTTCTACATAGGCAAGTGGATCCTATGTATAGCAGAAATTATAAATTTGGAGAAAGCTCATCAATGTCTTTTACAGTCTAATAGGGTGGGGGAAAGAAAAAAAGCATGCTTTAATTATTAGAGGACTTGCTTGGTTAAACATCTATTCTCTTCAGTTGCTTTCTTTCTGTCATAAAATGAGATCCAAATCAATTCAGAAGCACTTCTGTATTTGTCTGAGATTTCCAGATCTTAAATTCTGGATGTCCTGACTTTGCTCCTCATTGTTGCTCATCCCTTTTATTGTGAGCTGCACAGTGCACACACACTCAGGTAGTTCAAGGAGTCCCAGCCTGTCCAAATGAGCAGGAGTTCCTGCACATACACCACTTGGTCACAAGGAATGTAAGCAGTGAAGCTGATGCCTATCACACATCATCCATTTACTTGTGATAATGAGAGTTAAAGTTTCTCTGCAATTTAATTTTCATCTGTAGAAAAGGGAAAATTACTTCCCTATGACAGAGGAGTTTTGTGAGGATAAATTTATGAAACAGTATGAGATGAGAAGATACACTAAGGAGCCAAAGATAATTACACTGTGTAAGACAAATACTTCGGTAACATGAGACAATTTTAAAACAGTCCAAGGAAGGCTGACCAATATCTACCATTTATTATAAGAGTTTAACACTAGAAAGCCACAAACAACTCTGTTATATACTGTTATCAAGCACCACAACTTGCAACAGGCAAGTAGTGGTTCCTGGAGTCAAGAAATTTCATCCAGGTTTCAACTCTTATTTGCAAAAATACTGCATGGAATGCAGCTCGAAAATATGAATAGTAGTGACGCAAAGAAACTCAGAAGAATGACAAAGCTTTTTAAAAAAAAATAAAAATTGAGAGTAGTACTCGCCAGAAGAAGAGCAAAATACAATGAGAGAGAATCAAGCCATGTTTTTTCTCCTACTATATGACCTGTTTGCTATTGTTATCTAAGAAATGCACAGTGTATCACATGGCTAGATATATATGCAATACAAATCGGCTCTATTCCCTAATATACAGTTGAAGACAATGTATCATAGAAGGCTTCCAAGCTTGACAATACAGAAGCTTAATAATCTCTGTTTTAAGGAATGGGTGAAATCTGTGCAAACTAACATTTGTCAGCCTGATTAACGCAACAAGCCAAAGAACTGATTCAACCCATCTTATTCTAAAGGGTTGATAAGGAAACAGCTGGAAATTGAGGAACTGAACTGCCTTTTGATCTTAACTCCTATCAGGTCAGTTCCATTATACTGAGCAAATATGAAACCTGAAATAAAAAAATTAGCACAAATTACTTTTTGGCTTCTACCTGGATAGAAGACAGAGGTGGATTTTTTGAACTTCATATGAACTGAGCTGCAGTACATAGAAAATGTCTTCTCCATTTCAGAAAAACTCCAGGTTTACAAAAGCAGTTTCAAAGTAATCAGAGCTTTGGTATAATTTCCAGGTTTTGTATTGGATACTAAAATATGCCACATAAGTGGTCTCATAAATAAAATACTCTAAATCTGTCTCGTTGAAACACATTTCCACAATTTTTCTGAGTAAATGCTTGCAAAAGTGTTGTTTGACAATTGCTCTTTTTTTTAAAAAAAGTTTCCTAGAAATCCCTATCTAAACTCTTACTCTAAATAGGCTTTCCAACCCAGAAAGAGTCATTTCACTGTTGTTTATATGCACAGTTTATGATTAAGGCCCCAAATAACTTTCTTCTACATAGTTTATTTGGATTAAATTATTTGTTCTGTTTGCAGTCTGTGATTAGGTACATACATATGCACCACAGTGCACTGTTCAATATTTTACCAACTGCAGTTGTTTGCCATCACATGATTTAGACACCAGACAATGAATTATTTCCTTTGAGCACAAGAGCATCATTACCTGCTGCAACAACATTTATGTTAGAAGCAAATGTAGAATAAAATCAGAAGAGAATACAGCTAAATGCAAATTGTTTCCAGATCTACAAGCTGTTGTTTAATTAATTTGCATAAACTTATCCTTTTGTATGGATTCTTCAGTCAGTGCTTTCCAAACACAGATGTACGTTTGAAGAGGCCTACTGCTTTGAGACAGTCAGATTTTTAAAAGCTTCTCACCCAGCTTGAGTACACATCCAATATCAATTGTATTTGGCTTCTAAAGTTCTTTACGTGCTTGTGAAAATCCCACCTATTTTCATTCAGAGGTGGTGTTATTGTTGTTTTAAATCTATTAAATGTGTATTTGAACATGAATTTTACCAGCTAAACTGTAACAAATATACGTAATTTTCATGACTGTAAAGAGCAGCAATAGCGATTTTTCCAATCCCAAAGTTGCTTAAACTTACTGTTAATTTTTTGGAGATGAAAATCTTGTCTGATCTTGACTTCCATTTTTCCCCTAAAGGCATGTACAGTTTAACGTTCATGATCTCTCACTGGTAAGATTCAACGTGTGAAATTTTTTGCACTCAATACAGAGGACACAGCACACATCAGAAGTGAGAGGTTTTGCTTTAACTACAATATTTTGCCATTATAGACTGGAGTCTCTCCAGTGAATTACACGCAGAAGTTTCTGTAATTTTAGTATCTGTACAGAAATACTGTAATCAGACCCTGAACTTAATATTATGGGATGTTTGATTCCAATATAATTTTAAACCTTAGAAGAGAATCAGCAACATATTTTAATCAGGTACCTTTTTAAGTATTCACTGCATGAAATACTAGTTGCCTGGGGGTTATGAAATAATACTAAAAACTTTATAATCATTCATTGATTTAGTTTTGAGCACAGTATATCATTTGAATCCAATGGGAACATAAAGAGCTATTTGTGAGGTCAACCACAGTACAGACAGAGGCTGACATGATATCGATGGCAAGGTGGAAAGAAATTGCCAAATACAGCAGATCAATACCTCGTTTCACTGTTACAGCCTTCTGGAGACATAAAATATCTATCTTTACAGCTACGAAAATAATAATAATGAAAGTGGGAGATAAATGCTTCCCTCAAGGTAAACTATTTGATTAGCTGAGGGCAAAGGTGACAACAGCAGTTACACTAAAGTAACTTTACAGCCTTAAATAAAAATGGTGGGATGAGCAGCAGATAAAAGGGCAAAATGAAACTGAACAAGTTCTAGGAAATAAAGATGTAATTCTTTCAGAAAGTGGTGCAGCATGTGCACAAAGGCAAAATAATGTTAAGCTAAATAAGGCAGAGTTTCCTCCCATAGTAAAACTTCAGTCTACTAAAGTGTTTTGAAATTACAGCACTATCATTTTCTATCCAGAAGGCTTCAAAGATACATTTAAGCTGTCCCATACTTTAAATGCCAATAGTCATAACAATGTTTTGCACTTCACTAGTGAACCTAACAGAGTACAGTCACACACTATAGTGCTTTTTCGTCTCAACTGAAGGGAAGTGGATCATCCGATATTTTGGATGCTCTTGGTCATTACAGGTTAACTAAATAATTAAATAAATGTATTACTTATTAAAAGTATGAGACTCAAATCCTGCTTCAGATTAGGCTGTGTAAGTTTTGATTACTGATTGCACTGGAAACAGAAACAAGCTTTAGGCCTTCACAATTTGGCCTGTCTAGTTTTCACTAATTTGGGTCAGGTGAAATTGAATCGTACCTGCTGCATAAGGGAAAAGTATAATAATTACTCCTTAAATGTTTTCCAAATTTTAAAAAAGTAAAGGTAGGCCCTGTACTGCACCTCCGACAGGGACACTTCATTATAGCTTCATTTAAAAAAATGCCTATTTCCATCTAAAACTTCTAAAACTATAAATTCAGAACCAGAAGACAACAGTCTGGGTGACCTACATCTGAGGACACCTCGCTTTCTGAAATCGAATCACCTGCTAACAACTTCTGAAAGATTTCTCATCAGAAATACGTTCATTCAAGACCAAACATGCAATCCACATGAAGTTTCATTTCCTACAGTAAACAGGAAGGATTTCTATAATGTAGTTTCCCTCATTTTTTTTCTGGGCAATTTTATTTTCCTGAATGCCATATGTTATAGAAATACTTGAAAAATAATGTCAATAACTATCAGCACATTCACAGACACTGCCTTAGTGTTGCTGTTGAAGAACATACTCATGTTTAACAGTCTACTTGCAAATTTACTAAGACAACAGAAAACTTGATAGTTCATCTTGCACATGGCAGCACATCTTTCAGCTGAGTAAGTCAACTCCTCCAAGTCCCCACATCATCACACAAAATGCTTTGTGATACACATTTCTGTCTGCTTGTTGAAAACTACAGTAAAGAGGCTGTTCAATAGGGCAACTGGAATTAAGCAAGCAACAGATCTCTGTTCATACTCTTACTACAACAGGGGAAAAAAAGTGTTCTGAGGCAGAAAAGGAATCACAGCCCCTGTAATGGTGGTGTACTCCAATACCTTTTAGGAAATGTTAAGTCTCTCTAAATGAAACAAGTTGTATCAGTTCAATTACAACAAAAAGAAAGTAGCAGGGTAATGAGGTAAATAAACATGCTGTTCATTTTGCAGAGCAAAAATCTAACTGACACTGCAACAACAAAAATTTCCTAAAATGCATGAAACACTACCAGATTCTATAATATAAGCAACCAGTTCTGCATCTTGTCTCACTTGTAAGACACTTCTTGTCCGCCATAAGCTGGCAAGATATCAGTGTCTGTCATGTGGTGGGAGCCCAAATGAGTAAGTCTAATAGAAAGTCAGGGTTAATGGAACACTTCATGCAGCTATGTCCTATGAGGTACTGTGTACCTGTAACAGATACTACACTTGTGGCTTGCAACCAAGCCAAAACTTTAGTTGGCTAGAGGCTATACAAAGTAACAGACATGAGCTCACAATCTTAACACACAAGACTACGAAAAAATAGATGAGACTTGGGGGGAGATGAGAGGGGGAAAACAAGAAAAAAAAAAGAAGCCTTCCCAAGCGCACAGATTCAGATATGGAATTAGCACAGCTCCCACCACTAGGATCAAAGTAAACTGAAGACCTTTAAAGCTCTGGCATTTGACTTCTCTTACACCACTCTCATGCAATAGCCTTATCGGCCACAAAACATTAATTGATGTTTTCAGTATCCATGCTCCTCTCATCCTTAACTCCAAGATCTTCTAAGATTCTAGTATGTGAAGCATACATTTGTTCGTATTTACAGCAAAAACAAGAGACTCAATGTAAAACAAAATGTTTAATAAATCTGCAGAGCCTGAAGTACCAATATAATTCAGAGCAGCAAGATAGACACGCACTTCTTAATTAAGTGGGTGATGTTCTAGTTAAAACAAAAAGACAACCCAGGGCCATAGCTAAGATTAAGCATGCACTCTTGCGAAGGAAGCTCCTACTATTATCAATATAAAGGCTTTAAATCACAAAAAATAAACCATGTAATAGTCTGTATTCAATAGTAAGTAGAAAGTCAGGA
This sequence comes from Hemiprocne comata, assembly GCA_020745705.1. Taxonomy (NCBI): domain Eukaryota; kingdom Metazoa; phylum Chordata; class Aves; order Apodiformes; family Apodidae; genus Hemiprocne; species Hemiprocne comata. The sequence continues at coordinate 5,372,331 of CM036598.1, forward strand.
CACAGACTGATTTGGATTAATGCATTTTCAGTTATAACAAGTAATTTTACAGAGGATTAGTATCTTGATGGTCTGATCAATACTAGGCACTGCTGCTATTACAGATGAAGAGAAAATTACCCCTCCAGTAATAAAGTGTGTATGTCTTGGTTCTCCTTCATTTGTTGAGTCCATTACTGTAATGGTTCCAACATTAGCAGCTGAGGCAATTTAAACAGCAGCAATGTGATGAATTTAAAAGCAAGGAACATTTGCCACTTGTTCTTTCTTGTATTTTATTCTGCATATGCAAGGCTTCTACCTGACCATTTCCAATATACAAATCATGTGCTATGTGACTATCAACACTATTTCTCAATTATTGTCTCATTAATAATGGGAAGGGCCAATAACGTGATTACCACAAAAATTGCTACTGGCATATTGGCTGCTGATTCTGCTAAAACCTGCAAACCATTTACCTACATAGAAATATGACATGACAAGAAGCTTATTTAACTGCATCTAAGCTGTTTCATTAACTTTAATTTTCCCAAATACAACTTCTGAAATAATCTATTTAATCTGTCAATTAGAAAATTTTGTATGTATTTATATCTTCAGAGGCAGAACAATAACAAGAAACAAGAAATTAACATAATATTTGAACAAACTATAAGACAATGTTAAAGTTTATATAATTTGCTGCATGGTGTGCATGACATTTTTCAGCATTAAAACCATTCCCCTCCTCTTAAGCACTCTGAGAATACTTGCCTGTTTTTCCCTGAGTATTTGGAATCTCTGAGTCTTCAGAATCCCTGAGTTTTCCTTGAGTATGTGGAAGCAACCTGCTTTATTTCATAAACATACTATTTCCCAGCCAGCGAAAATAAGGATGATATAGGAAATTAGAGTTTTAATTGAAATCTCAGCCACAACACTACATATTCCCTCTTCCTCCTGGTAAATAAAAATACATGCAAAGCTTTGTGTTATTTAAAGCTGTGTGTTTCCTTGCCACTTTGTCTAACGTGTGTCACAAATGTGAAATTGTACACAAATATTTTTGTAAAAGCCCTTGTGAATATTCAGATATGTGCATATTGATGCACTTATTATTTGTATAGCAGTAACATTATTGGATTGGGGTCCCAGCTGTGCTGGGAGCTGTACAAACATAACAGTAATGTCTGTGGAATACATTTTCTGTAGTCAGTTCTGTTTTCACAGTCCTGAGAATTAGCATACACAGCTAAATAAGGTAATTGTGAACTGGGTTTAGCAGACTATTCCAAAGACCCATCAATGTAATCCTTTTAAAGTAAAAGAAAATAGTACCCCAGACTAGGTGAGCATCTTATCTTTCACACAGTAATGACATAGGGTCTTAATATCCGAAGAGTGGCAAGAGGAAGCATATAAAGGTAATTACCAGCACTTGGCATCCATCACACCAAAACTTACTGAAAATAAACTTTGACTATCTAAGTCTTGAGAACAGTCTTACATTAGAGATGAGCTTTTTTAACTAACTTGTGAATATCAATAAACATTCTAAGAGCAAAACAGCTTTCTTCCCAAGTTTAAAAATGATACAATAGTCTATGTAGACCACCAAATTAGAGGTTTATGTTTGGTTTTACTCTATGGTACCTTTTCTTCACCCAGCAAAAGAACGTTTACTGAAAGCTGACCAAAACTCTGATCAACAATATAATGAAAAAGAAACAAAATAACTATAAACTGTAACACTTAAAACTCAATTCTAAGTTGAACAAACACAACCAGATGAAACACACCCCCAGTGGACTGTTTCATTAAAATGCCTTTCCAAGCTAATGAGCAAGATATACTCAAAGAGGCCTGCTTTTTTACACAAAAGTAATATTTGGAAGACCAGAGAAGCTGATGGCATTAAACATCTCTAAAGATGTCTTTAGAAACTTGCTGTCCACTTAGAACTTGGAGAAATATTTCACAGGACACTAGCATTCCCAGCGCAGTGATTAAAATAGCTGAGTAATTAACTTCTGACTATTGTTTCCCAACTTTTTTCAGACACACTTCCCAAGAATGAAATGGTATCCTCCTCCTTTTGGGCTTGGAACACCAAATACTAGCATAAACAATTTAATTTTTGCTATTCACTCTATTTTACTCAATCCAATTGATCTACAAAGTGGAAATTGCTGTATGACAGCACTGTACTCTAAAGAATTTCTACCACTTGGAACAGCAACCTTCTTCTATAACAGTATACACCAAACTTGCTATACACACAAAAATTTGAGAGAGAAAAAATATTATGACATAAAAGAAACATACTGCATAATTGCAAAGCAAAAGCCAATCACTGTGCTCCTGATAGAATTTAACTGTACACAATTATAGCAAAACAACAAATTTTATTCAGGATTTAACTCTCCAGAATGGAGACATTGGCAGGAGATACCTAATCCAAACCATCTTCTCCATTCAACCACTTTGCTCTCATTAGTAGGCCTCATAAATCTCACTCTCCAGAAGAGGCCATATTAACCTCACTAATACTTTGTTTGCTATGAATGGAAGTTTTGGCAGAACTACTAAAATAAATACACACTTCCTTTGCCTACAGCATTTCTTACCTGAGCAACATAAGCAAGCAATGCTTAAACCTAGGAACTGGCATAGTGTCAGGAGCCCAAAGATTACATTCTAATCAAGTTGTATAAAATAATACCAGTATGAGGATCCTCCCGTGAAAAGCAATCACATATTTCTTATTATATAACCATTCCTCTTCCCATTGCTGCCTTCTCCTTTAGCATCCTTTATTCTAAGAACTTTTACATGCTCCTTTTGCTTTACTTTCAATACACTCAAAGCTTCTCTCAAGTAGTACTCAACTCACAACATGCCCCTAAGGCTTCCTCTAAGTACTCACACCTTTAAATTGTCTACAAGGAACTCATCTTAATTTTCATCCTTCTCTGTGCACCTACACTATCTAGGTGCATCTAAGGCACTATTTTTCCAATCTAGCTTCCTCAAGTTTTTCTTATACGTAGTTCCTCTGATAACTCTTCAAGTGCCTAGTCCTCCTACAGCCTTTTCCAATGTAGTTCACAGCTGCATCCTCTTACTCCCTCACACAGATCCTTGAATAATGATCTTATCACAGGCAATTATTCTCCCAATTATAATGATTCTCAAATATATTTTTGGGTTATATTGCAAAGACAAAAGGTTAACCCAGTCTTAGATGGATAGCATAAATATACAGCCTAAAAAATGTATGGCTTGTTTTTTTCCCTGCTATGTAATTACATTGGATTAGATGAGATAGCTTACATCTGCATGTGTTTTCACATACATAGAAAGAGCAGAACATAGGCAACAAGGGATAGAGGAAAGACTAATTACAAGATGACCAGGTTGGCCTTAGAGGCCTGGTTAAGAGTCTTACTGCTGTGAACAGGCTTTCAAGTTATTTTTTCATTAAAATATTTACTTGCAAACTCAGGTCAGACCTTCTCCATGCCCCTGTACAGAAATAACTTTCAATATACACTAACAGCAATACCAACATCAGTATGCTCTGTACACAAAGACAGGTGAACCAGATGACCATATTAGAAAGCTTTTTGTAAGTTTATAGGAAGTTCCTTTCACCAATATCAAATCAACATTATGATTTCAAACAAGTAACTTGATGCTACTCTGTACCGCTATTTTGTAAACAAAATCAGTAGAGGTACAACAACCATCAAGAGTTCCAGCCAAATACTGTACTATGTGGCACCTTAAACAACAAAACATTCAGCAATGTTTGCTTACACAAGCAGTGTAAATGTATCTTCAATATAAGCATGTAACAACATTCCATCTAAACACATTATCAAGAAAAAACATTGTAAGGCTTGGGTGCTATAAGAGACTTAAAAGATACTTATTTAGGTTAGGCTTGCTGTAGAGTAAGGGTACTTTTAAATTTGAAAATAAACCTGCAGTTCCACAATGTATCACCTCACCGAGAATGTTTTGACAAAATTCATTTACTTGCATAATTTTTCTCACGTAACGCCACAGAAGTCCCTTTTAAATTAAAATATCCAAGCCCAGATGGTAAAAAAACAGCATTGTTAGCCACTGTTAACACTATACTAGGTTCTCCTCTTTCAATGAAGAGGGGAATCCCAAGACTTCCACATTGATTGGAGCACCCACCACTGAGCCAGCCTGGCCATACGCAGGCAGACCCCAGCCCCACAGTGCACCGACCTCGCACCCCCTCCTCCAGGCCCCGACCCCTGAGGCACCAAGATCGCTCCACACACCGGGCACGCTTAACCAAGGCGATTTGAGAGCCGCGAGGGAAGGGCCACACGCCGGGACCATACCCTGCGAGAGCGGCGGCCGGGGAGGTGTTGCTGGAGGGGAACCATGGGGAGTCTGGGGGGGAAACCGTGGGGAGGTGCGGCGGGCGGCCTTTCAAAGCCGCTGCAGAGACTCGGAGGCTCGGCGAGGTGCAGGCGGCGCAGGAAGTCAGCCGCCGGGCGCCGTAACCGCGGCATGTAGCGCGGTGCTGGGGCTGCTTCCCGTTTACAATAAACTCTAAAGCGGCCTCGGAGTCCCCTCACACGGGGCTCTCGCTCCGCCTCTGCAGCCGCCGGAGCCCGGGCGGGTTCGCTTTGCCCCTTGCAGCGTCACAAGCCGCGGAGCAGAGAGCTCGCCATGGGCACACTCCTGAGGGCTGGTGGGGAGCAGGAAGCAAAGAGAAGGTACCTTTAGTTCTTTCTCCCGCTCCCCTGCTCTCCTCTTCATGGTGCCGCCTCAGCCGCCCGCAGCAGCACACACGACACCCGTCCTCCGCGAGCAGCTCCCGCCCGCGCCGGCCTCGCGCGCAGCTTCTGGGGCGACTACGAATCCCGGCACGCGCCGCGGCACGGGAAGCAGGTGCTGAAAATGAGCAGCAGTCCCGCGCGCGCCAGGGAGGCGGTGCCGGCCCCGCCCCGAACTACAACTCCCAGCAGGCAGCGGGGAGGCCCTGTGCCCGGAAGTGGAAGGGTCAGGGTAGCAACGGCTGCAGTTGCTAACAGAATGCTGAGAGAGGACATAGGGCTGGAAGGGAGCTGTAAGTACTGGGGAAGCTTTTCCTCCTCTGGGGTTCAGCGGGGGGTGTGGTGGGATGTTACGGAGCGGGGGTGCTGCCCAGCCTGGGGACCTGGAGTCGCAGAGGAGTGGGGCTGGTGGGGGCCGGGGGGGAGCCCGGCCTGAGGCGGCTCTCCCGAAGCGGTTGTTTCGGTCCTCTGGGGCTCCTTCGCTCGCAGCTTAGTGCCCGTGGGAAAAGGCAGGGCGCCTCACCGTTTTTTTAAAAGACCTCCTCACCTGCGGCTTCTGTTGCATGTGTAAAAAGGTTGGTGGGCTCAAGCGGGAGTTGTTTTCTGGGCGGGAAGACGCGGGCAGCGTAGGCGTTTCTTCGTGAGGCAAACGCTACCTTCCTACCCTGCCCCCTTCAGTCGTTTAAATTATTGTCGGAACTGACGGAGCTGAAGAAAAAATTGGAAAGCACTTGTAAAATGTGTTGAAGGCAAGACACGGTTGTTTTGATTTTTCTGTGTTGAAGTCGGACTTACAGGTCCGAGAGATGTTTCTTCCTTCAGACTACAGCAGGATGTGGTGATCTCATCTCCTAATATCTTCCATATATTCTCTTTTTTTTCCTTTCTATCTCCTAAAACTCACAACACCGGCACAGATGATGTTTGAAAGATGATATGTGTGTATGCCCCTACCAAGTAATAAATGAGATTATTTTAGATGACAAGTCCAATAGAGTGCAAACATTTATTTGTAAGGAATCAATAGAGGAAGAATGTGGGCTGGAAATACTTTGTGATGGGCTAAGATAGGTGGGTGGTCTGTTTTTTGTTGTGTTTTGATGTTTGGTTTTTTTTGTGAGGTATATAAGAATTTGTACCTGAAGTATGAGCTTTAATACTTTAAGTATTCATACTCACTGCTGTTTGGTCTAATATAACACTGCAAACTTATATGCAGTTTCTTGTAATAATTTGTTAGATACAGGTGCTGATAATACCAGTTTTGTAAGTAGTACAGTGTATAAGAAAGTTATGGTTTCTTTAACTCAAGTAACTCTATCTAAAATTCTTGCTTATACAAAATTGAAATTCTGGTAGGTTTATCCCAGAGATGTTGAAATTTTTTTTCACTTTGTCTGTGAAGTTCTTTTATTAATTTTTAGGAACAAGAAGTGCTGAAGTGACTGTAGTGTAACCTTTCTTGGAAATAAAAACTGTTTTAAGTTGTTGAGGTTCAGCATGGCATGTGGATCTGTCCATATACAAAGATGAATTTATCTCTTTTGCTTTATTATGCTTTTTCTTAGGAAATGCTGGAGTCTTAAGTACAATCACTTGTAGCAGTGTTGCTGTACAATTTTGTCAGATGGAATCACTTTGGAAATGCTTTTCAAAGAAGTAATATGCGACTCTGTGGAGAAATCTCATATGCTTTAAGAAAGAATGCTGGAACTCTTGGCTGCAAGGAAAGTAATTTCGTTTAAGTGTTTGTGATTGACACTGAGGTAATATTCAAAAAGTTACTGTGACATAGTGTAACACTTGGTGTGCTGTTTGAAGTGTCCTCTGTAGGAGAAGCAGTGTAAATGATGGTTGTTAGTGATTGTTAAAGACACAGGTGGTTCTTATGTTACTAATGAGGCAAATGAGTTGCCAGGGCAAATTCTAAATCTGTAATTATATTTTGCCTCCCCAAAACCAGGAGGCAAGTTTCTAACTCTATCTAAAACCACTCTTTTTCATAAAAACAAGTTTTTTGTTTTCTTTTCCTGTGGCCCAGGTCAGAAAAGAAAGCTGAATGTTTAATTTCCATCACTTTCTAAGGAAAATTAAACAATTAATTCGTCCTTGACTTTTTGAAAATTTCACCTTTCTAAATTTTTAAGACTTGAGATGTATATAGCAGCTTTGTTTTGTCACTTGTCTTCAAGTTATATCGTGTTGCCAGTAAAAACTGGCTTTCATATACAGCCCTGCTGTGTTTGTTTGCTTACATTTTAAATGTTTTGTCTGTAGCCAGTAATGGATTGCTACTGACAAGAGGTGGGTTTTTTGTTTATTTGAGAGAAAAGCAGGTGTTGTTTTGTCTTTTTTTTGAATGAACAGTTTTCTTTCAGGCTGAGAATAACAGATAGATACGCATAGCAAAGTTTCTTTAGCAAGTGGCAAACAGTGAAAACCAATAGTATTTGTCTGCACCTATTATTGTGCTAAAGTTTTTGAAGCTTGATTTGGATAGATCACAAACATTGCAGTTGTGGTGATAAAATATTTGTTTAGCTCTTGAACTCTGAAATTTGCAAAAAAAAAACACCACCTGTCATTTTTGATTTGTGAAGACAAACACATTTTAGAAAGATAGAAAATGGTAACATCTTTCTCTTGCTGCCATCATGAAATAAATTTGTATTGCTCATCTAGAGATAAAGGTTTATGTTTCACTTTATTCTCATTGTCTGTATTGATCCAGTGATATTGACACAGTCACATCACAATGAATGAACCACAATAATGAGCCTAGACCTGAGTGAAGTAATTGACTGCAGATAGTGCTGATTTTAAAAAATTGCAATAAAAGTTTTGAAGGGTTTATGTGAGTAACACAAAAAGAGCTGAGGACACTGAGGAGTTGGATTCCACTTGATATGTGTCTGTCATTAGAATTGTGCCATTGTTTACAATGTCTGCATGCCATGGACCTCAACATCATGAAGTAGTATTCTCCGTTTCTGTGACTGACAGCATTGAAACTGCAACCTTATTGCTGATCTACAAGTGGAGATCAGGCATTTCAACAGTTGTGACACAGAAACATTTGTTGCACACCAACGAAAATGGGTTGTGGTTCTTAGAAACAGTGAAAGTTGGCAATAATACTTTTCAGAAAAACTAAAAGTTTGAAAGCAAGACTGGCTTGTTGAAAACTAAACTTCCATTAATCCTTTTCATTCCCTTTGGACAAAACCATAAGGAGACTTGTTTATGATGGAAGACTTTACTGGTAGAAGGAAGGCAAATCTTTAGCAGCAATTTTGGTTATGATAGAATTAACAGATACTTCATGGAATGCCTGTGGGTTATAATGTGTCACTTCTGTCCTCTGATGTAGGTCTTTATTAACAATGCTGTTAATTTCTCAAGGCCTTCCTAGATGTTTTTGAATTCACTAAGGATTTATAGCACTTGAAGTGTTTAACAATAGGGGGAAAAAGGACTGTCCAAAGGACTAATGTCTCTCTCTTCTTGATGTTTCAGCCTTACTTGATGCTGTGGCCAACATCTAATTTTCTGCACTGGAAGAGAGGAAACCATAGTTGTTAACAAGTAATTTCATATATTGCACTGAAACAAATTAACTACTTTCTCATATTAATACTTTCCTAATCTCACTGTGTCATGTAGCTAAGCTTTCTGTTGCCTCAAGAAAGAAATTTATTCAGATTTATGAGAATCATTCATAGGAGAATCTCTATCTTAGAAAGTAATTTCTCTTATGACAATGATTCAAAGAAGTCTAAGAGAATGGTAGGCAACACTGAAATCACTTCATAACCCTCAGCACCTCTGTTTCAAAGAATCCCATTCAAAATGTAGAAGATGGCATTACTCATCTACCAGTTCATGCCTTAAGCTTTGACCTGATTTAAAATGAACAAACAATTAAAAAAATAACACACATACATCACAGACCCTCCCTCCATGTGCACTTAGAAGAAATATGGCCTTAGCCCAACCATTGCTGAAGACAACTACAACTTTTAAAAGCGAATTCTACACGCATAAAATAAAATTGGTGCTTTTGCAAAACAAAGAACTGTATTTCATGCTTGGATATAAATTGGCAGAACATTAAACTCAAAAGTTTAGATTGTCTTCTGAGCGATACATTTGAGATGGGAGCATTTACAATAATGAACTAGTCTGCTATTGCAGTGAACCTGCCATTACTTTCTCCTTCATTTTATAGGATATATTGTAGTTCATTGGAGTCTCACAGTTGAAGTTGGAGAAGAATTTAATTTGAGTTTTGTTATCCATAGATAAGCCATGTCTGTTCCAGCTGATGAAACTGTGGGGGACCTGCCTGTGAGAGATGTAGGTCTAACTGTAGCTGGAATTGGAGGATTACAAGGTTTGTACCAGCTGCTATTTATTACAGTTACAGACTTTGTTCAGTGGCTTCTTTTGTTTCTTTCTAAAAATGTTTCTGACATTCCCACTCATGAAATGAAGCTCCAATACCATTCAAAATCTGGGTTAAATTCAGAAAGATACTATGACCAATTCTGTGTTCATCTGGCTTGTTATAAGAGTCTGTGAGATGGTAAACACTGGAAATCTCATTGAGCTGGAACATTCATCCTTCCAGAATAAAAGAGGAGTTTTTTGCTGAATTGAGGACAAGGCCAGACCCATTTTAACAAAATGGGAACTAAAAGTAATATGCTATTCTGGTATGTCACTCAACTGCTAGTAGAACTGAGATTAGTCTTGTATCTGAGTAAATTTATTGAATTATGAGATGATCTTTTCAAGCTTTGAGAGAGTATGATAACTTCGAAACAGGTTAGAAATCATCTGTGTGGTAATGATCATCTTAGGTTTTTTTAGTAGTATGTTTGACAGTACCTTGTTATTTGCTAAACTGTTTCCTTTGTGTTGTCTGGTAGTTAATCAGTTTGCTGTATAATTTGAATTACTTTTTTATCTGTAAGAGGGAGGAAAAATGACACGATTAATATACCAATAAATCTGAAAAAAATCAATCAACAGACTCATACAAGTGTAAAATATCAAATTACTTGAAAACTTTCATTATTTAAGTATTACAAAATGAGTTAGACTTTGGATTACTTGTTGGTGAATGTATCAAAAGTAATTTAAAGTTGTCTTGTTTTGGGTAGAATCAGCTACACAGAATGTGAGAGCTCGACAAGCTGTGTCACGAATCAGTCGCACGGAACTGGAAGACAGATTTCTTCGTTTACGTGATGAGCACATCTTACTCAAACAGCATGCAAATAAGCAAGAGGAGAAAATTAAAAGGTGTGAGTTTTAATTTTAGCTCACAATAACATTTTTGCCCTTTGAAGTGTTATCAACCAATTAAGAATCAAGCTGATTTCTCTTAGAGCACTTTTTAAAGCAGTAGCAAATATTGGCTTTTTTTTTCTATTGCTTTCTGGTCGTCTCTGTGGTATGTGGGGTTTTTTTTGTGGTGGCCAGCATTAGATCTCCATGTAGACAGTTACCTCTTCAGTCAGCACTTCGGAGTTGGTACCTTGGGTTTATAGCTATGCTGTCTGAGAACAAATATAACAGGTATTCTGGGAACTGAAGATGATGAATAAAAGCCTAATTATTCATCAGAAATTTCACCCTAGAACCAAAATGGCCCTTTTTTTGTCCTTGTCTGTCCTCGAAGAATTTGACTAGCATCTAGTCTTTGATCATCTAGTTAAACCTAAAGCACCTTTATCCTAGATAACTTCATTGGAGAAGTCCCAAGTAGCGTGGGAAGCACAACACTCAGTGTACCCAAAGATATGCAAGCAACTTTAGGCTTATTATTGAACTTAGTGCTGTGCTGGCAAACCAACCTGAACTCAGCAGAACTGTTCATGCTATTTTCATATTCCAGGAGGGCTAATTAATCCAAAGGCACTGTGATTCTGTGTTCACATTGTGCTGTATTAAGCTAATAAAATCTTGCTGCATCTAAACTAGCTTTTGCTTCCTGAAAGGGCATCTGAAGATACTGCCTCTGTGAAGGGAGTACTTCATACTTTTCTAAAGGCCAAAACATGATTTCCTTTTGATTCAGTGTTCAGTGAGTCAGGATGAAATTGAGTAGCATGACATAACTTCTGTCTTTTCTGTCAGGCGACTGTCACAAATGAATTTTTTGCTTATTCCAAATGGCATTTCCTGTGTTTCTGTTAAATGACTTGTTAAATGCACTCATCCTCCGTTTAGGTAAAATTGCACAGAATGTCCAAATTGGAATACCTGAATTAATATTTTAAGGCACAGAAAATATAAAATACAGTGTTTGTCTATGTTGCCTGAGAAAAATTTTAGCTCCCCAAGCTAAATTTCTTTCCCAGCATCCCTCCTGCCAAAACCCTTGTAAAGAAAAGTTTGGAATGAATTTGCAGTAGAAGTACATTGGAAAAAACCAAACAAAAAAACCTGCTTACATGAAAGTAACATTCTGTGACATCCTAAAGTTATTACGGATTTTTTTTTGTTTCACTTTTGTTCTTTTAAGTAGAAGCTTCTGTCCACAAGTATACAAAAATAAAACAAGCCCCTTTAAACAAATAAAATGTGTCCTTATTTTCAGGGGGTTTTTTTGGGGCCTGCAAAAATAGATTCCCTGTAAACTAGATACAGGTCTTGAAGATGTGCGACCAATTTTGTTAAGTCTTGAACTTGTCTCTCTCATCAAAGCCACCTTTTCTTTCTTTATATGCCAAGTTTTTTTCCATTCACTGCTGGGTATGTTTTCTGTTCTTGTATATTACATCACCCCTATGTGCCCTCTCTGCCTTTTGTTCTAGCTTACCAATGTTTATCAAAACAAAAGGAAATCAAAGGTACAACTCTTGAGATGCCAAAAGCAAAATTTCTGTCCTTTTAAAGATAGATGAAAACCATACCTTCTGCATCTAATTATATTCTTCAGCTAACTGTTCCTTCCCTGAAACACACTGGTAATACTTACCAAGTATAAAATTGAGTATGGTAACGAGAACTATTAAGTCTCTTTTCCCTGAGTAGCTTCTTAAATATCTCCACCTATATATTTCAGCCACTTCAGAACTGAAATATATAATTTAAGTTCTAAAATACTAGAAATTATATACCATTGGAATGTTGCATATTATTAGCATTCTTTCAATAGCAGAATGTTTTGTGGAATTGGACCTTTAATAGTTTGCCCCACCACATCCCAAATGTGTAACTTTACTTAACAGCATGCAGAGGTTCCTATATAAGGTCATGCCTTAAAAATTACATTTAAGCAGCATATGGAGTAAATATGTGTCCTCCCTTTACTAACCTTAAATGATAAGCCTTAGAAACTGTTATTTGTCAGTGCTATAAAGCAGATTGCTGCACAGTGGTTTCAATTATCTTCAAAGAGTTCTTCACAGGCAGTAATAGTTATATCAAAACCTGAAATTTATTATTCAGGTTCTATGCTGCAATCTTCAGAGTGATTATGTTCCTTTCAACAGAATGCTTTTTATGCTGACTTTTCACATTCTTTTTCATCTTTTTTTTATTATTTTCCCCAGAATGGCCACCAAGTTAATACGGCTTGTTAATGATAAAAAAAAGTCTGAACAGGTTGGTGGCGGCCCCAAGCGGCTGGGTCAGGTTGTGGAGCTGGAAGAAATGATTGAGCATCTGCAAGAGAGAGTTCGTGATCTTGAGAAACAAAAGGAGAGCCTCCGCAGCAAACTCATTTCAACTAAACAGCAGCTCCAGATTCAAGGCCACAGGCCTTGTCCCTACAGATATGTTCAATCTCGCATTAACACTGGCCTCAGAAAAGGGAGCGAGGTGGCTGGCGTGCCGGAGCACACAAAGAAAGGTATAATTCACCTTTGTTAAAAACAGGGGTTTATATAGGTACCACTAGTTATTGCTTCACTGTGGCAAGCACATCCTCTTTTCTGTTCATCAGTGGGCAATAGTATCTGTAGGCAGAAAGATTGTTTTTCCCTCCTTTTTCTTGCATTCATTTATAGGAGTTATGATAACTTGCTTGCCTTTGAAGTCCCTGTTTTGAGAAACCACAGTGATAGGGGCAAAACAAAAGTACAGATTCAAAAATAAAGTAGTTGTCATGCAAGTTTACTAATAGTTAAAATCATGGGACTTTCTTTGTGTAACTTCTCTACATGTTAAATGCTTATAAAAGAAGTATAGGAAAAAGTTTAGTGGTGTTATGTTATAACAAAGTTTTACATCTGTAGCTTGTTTGCACATGTTTTTCCTTTTTTAATTTCACGGTTTGTTCTAGTTGCTTGATACATGTGTGCACAACACTGCAGACTTCAAAAATTTTTTACATGTGTGGACTTTCAAAAGCAAATACCATAATACAGCCATCTTTAATGATGTTTTGTACTGTCAAGACTTACTGCTTAAGGCAGTCTCATTCTCAATCTCTTATTTACAGTAGCTACATTTGAAAAGTTCATATGAACATTCGTAAAAGTAACTGTACTCAGTTAATTTACACACTGTATAGGTAATGTGTTTAAAAAAAAAAAAGACATCTCTGGCTTTTGTTCAAAACATGACTCAGCAGAATGGTCTCCTTAACCTCTACAAGCTATAGATCAGGCTGATGGCCAGTTATACCCTGTGTTTTCTCCATCTTTCTTGTCAGCCTCCCACCGGTCTTTATTTTGCTTACATTGATTATTCAGGTATATGAAAACAGAAACAATTCTCATGTTTTTAGTCAGGCAGTAAAAAGCAATTGGCTACCACTTTGCTGCTTTAAGTTTAATATAATGCAAATTTTGACATTTTAAATACACCTGCATTTTTCACAGACTATGTAATGAATTAGGCAGTTTTATTACCAGGATCAATTTTTTTGTGTTTGTTTCAACAATACAAAAATAGGGTAGAAATACAAATTTATTCTGACCCAGTGCTAGTAGAGAGAAAAGGGCAAATTGTTTCAAGGATTAAATATCAAAGGTTGTTAAGGCATGCTGTGAAGACTTCTCTTGGCTTAAAACCAGATCCAGATCAAAGATGTCCTGTGCAGAGCTAGAATTGGGGCCATGTTGATTGAGGCAGTGGTTCTTAAACTGAAGAGAACATAAAGAAAAAAAAGCAAGGGAAAGTTGTCCACAGAACATCCAGTTTCAGATAGTAAAGTTCAGAAATGTCACAGAAGTTCTAGTGTGCCCATCTCTGTTCTAAATCCTTCTCCAAACTAGAAGGGATTCTGATAATTTGAATGCTATAAATATGCAGTTTCCTAAACACATTTTTCTAAGGTGAAGACTGTTATTAAAAAAATCTAGTAACCAACACTGAGAGCTTGGACACAGTAGTAGTGTCTTCCAGAAGGTCAGAAAATGTTTTCTATAGTATTCATTAGCATAGGATGTTTCCTGTTTTTCTTTTGCATGTTTTCTCATCCTGCCTTTTTAATTAATGATAATAAATCTAGCAGTCTGGTGTTGGGTAGTTGCCTCCTATGATTACGGACTGCTGGACTCTTAGATGATCTGTGGAACCATGAGGCTGAATCAAAACACATTTTTAGTGCAGATCAGAAAATATTCAGAGCAATTCTCCAAAAAATAAATTAAGTGCTTGGAAAAATTCAGGAGAGCTTAGCTGTCTCCAGGATATGAAGAGGCAAGAAGCATCCACAAATAAATAGATCTGGCTGGTTTACAAGTACCATAGCAAGGGTCAGCTATGAATGTTCACTAAATACTCACTGGATTCTCTGATTACTTTCGTTATTGAGTACAACCATCTAAGATGTATCATAATTTGAACAAAACTAAATAAAATATAATACCCTAGGAATATATATACAGGTATGTATATAGCACAATTATCAATACCTTAAAATAACACTTAAAGATCAAAATTTGAAATATGTAAATAAACCAAGTAAACTTGGCACAAATGCAAAGTGGGCAAATTTTTTTTCAGTCAGTTTGTGAACCCACTGGTCTTGTATCTTTGGGGATGGCAGCCTTAATGCTGTATTTAGAATGAATGCATTGTTTGGTTCCACTTCATTAATTTCTTCTTGCTGAAGAAAGAGAAGAAGGAGAAAGATTTGGAGAAACTATTACTTTTGCTCCTGAACTATCAATTAAGTGATTTTTCCACTTTTCTTCTTCACCAGGGACTTAGTATGCTTCTAAAAAACGTAAGGAAGTTATTTGCACTGCTGCTAAAAATGATCCTGTAGTTGCTTGTCTAGGTAAATGGTTCTTGTGATTTTGGAAAGAAAGTGCTATCAGGGACAAAGTGATTAGAAGCCCATGTTTCTATTTAATAATATTAATATTGTTCTCCTTTGAAGATACCATTCTTTAAAAGTTAAATATTGTAATAAAAACAGTTCAAGACATTTTTTTAACACCTCTCTTTAAAAGTACATGCTGTATTGCTCATAGTTGAAGTTTTACAGCAGTTACATTGTAGATACTCTGATTATCTTTCTGCATGAGAACTTGATGTAAAAATACTTTTTATGGCATCTATATAGGAGCTGTAAGTGTTTGTATTGCCTAGAGTTTGTTGTTTTGTTAAATACATTTTCATTGATTATGACAAAAATTTATCCTCTGTTTTCAGGAATGAGATTTCAGGATTTAGAAGTGAGATCACCTAACCTTGTGCACCCAAAATATGGACAGAGTCTGCTTGAAGACCCAAGGGTTGAAATAAGACATTTGTATGGCTTTCATATTTCTTAATTTTTGTCACTGCGATTGTTAAAACTTGAGGTTTTCTTGAAGGAAAAAAAACCACATTTTTCAGAAGTTTTCGATTCAGAAATTAAAGTGAAGTTGTTGGATCTGACAGTGGTAACTCTGGTGACAGTGCAAAAGTTTTATGATAAGGAAAACATAGGGTCAGGAATTTCGAATGCAATGCTGCCTAGCTTTTTAGTGGACAAAACTGACAGAAGCATAAATATTAGCTGCAAAACTACCAGCAACATAACTCCTAAATGTGTAGGATAATCCATGCACGTGGTGACTGTATTGAATGTGTTTTGCTGATGCATTTAAGCTTAGTTTCTACAGGCAGTCAGATTTTATGGATAACTTGCAAAAAGTGCATTCTGGGATACTTATTTTTACTTACTTCTGCATTTTGAAAGCAGGATGTAGTCCAGTTACCTGTTTAACTCATGAGGAAACTCTTGATAACATCCTTAATGCAGAGATTGCATGAGAACAGAGAAGTGTTACACAGGGTGGAGAAAAGGCAGTTTAACATCTAATTTGAAGATACTGAGGTCTGATTAGAATATTAGAATATTTTTCTTCTCCAGAATATATTGAAATCTCTTATGCTTTTTAGACATTTGCTTTTCTAAAAGCTGCTGTCAGTATGTGTTTTTCTTTCCATAATGGTTTACCTAAATACAATACCTGTAAATGTAAGTTTTTCATAGTGTTTGATAATATGTTTGAATTTTTTATCTATTTCTTTTACTATTTGCTTCTTTTCACGTGGTGACCTCTATTTTCATAGTAGAGTTGAACTCTGAAACCTCTCTTGTGATGCATCTCATTAAGAAATACAAATTTTGGTGAACGCTTTTAAAATTTTTGCTCTCTTAATTATTCTTTTTTTTTTTTCCCCCTTTTATTAAATACTTAACCTGATTTTGGAATATAAAATGCTTGTACTTGCAGGGAGACTGTGATTGAGTCCCAAAGGGAACACATTGAGGAACTGGAATGTGCCAGAGAGGTACTTGTGAGTCAGCTAAAAAGGAAAGGAAAGGAGATTGAAGAATCCGACCTACGGCTGAAAGAGCAGAAGGAACACATTGAGGAACTAGAACATGCCAGAGATACACTTATGAGTCAGCTGAAAAAGAAAGGAAAGGAAATTGAAGACTCTGTCCTACAGCTGAAAGAGCAAGAAACCACAAACCAAAGGTGTTGTGAAAAATTGAAATCTCCATGGTGGAAGCATTAGACAACCTAAATGATATTTATTTATAGCTGTGAAAATTACTTATTCTATTAGTAAATATGTGCTTTATGCATTTTTTCCCTTTTGTTGAAACTAAGTCAAAGTGTTTTGCCAAATAGCCATGGATAATTATAAGCAAGGAGATTGTTATGATACTAGGTTATGTTTTTTCACAAATACACAGAGGTTCATAATTACGATTTTAGATAATTCATTTCCAGCTGATCCAGATTAATTGAAGTTCAGCTCATTAAATTCTAATAATCCATTATTTCTTCAATATAATTCTCAGAGAATTTTAGGTATAGGTTCATGGTGGATAACTTAATGTTCATTAGTACTCATTGATAAATTGGAGTCAACAAGTAGCAGAAAAATAACGGTCCTGTAACAGTAGATAATTAAATTTTTGAAGGAATATGGTATAGCTGTGCAGTGAAACAAAGCCAGACCAACATGCTTGCAGAATGTAGTTCACAGTAAAACCTCCATTAGTTTAGTCTCTTTTTCTCTCTTGCTTCTTCTTTCCCTTTGGCAAAAATATATGCAAAATTATATAAGTTTGCATATATTTCCCCTCTTTAGACTGTTTCAGTTACAGCCTTTTAGTTGTATTAAGGATCTAATATGGCACAATCCTGCATTCCTTACTCATTGATGTTGAAGAAGGATAAGAACTACGTGGATAAGAACTATCTGGTCAGTTCTTTAACTGCCCTTCAAGAGAGGGACCCCATCATCATGTGTGAGCATTCTTTTGTGGATCAGTGGAGCTACATGAATAATATATCATAATGTTTGCTATTAAATTATTCACAAAGTCATTAGTCTCCCCTATTCAGAATTTCCTTTCTATAGTTTAAATAGGTTAAAGAAGTTGTTATCATCAATAATTTCCCAGTCTGTGCCTACAGTGAATTCAGGAAATATTTAAAAGATTTTTTTCATTATTTGAATATAATCTTATACAAATCTCAAAGAAGTTCTTTGCTTCATTTTTGTATAGATAAACACCGTTTAAGTACAGCAGTCAGGAACTGAACATAGTTTCTAAATTCAGTGTAAGCTACCATGTTTCTGTGAAATTTTTAAGGAGTTTTAAAGTAAAGATACGCTTCAAATTCAGCTAAAAAATCCTTAAATAAAGCCAAGCTATAGAAAAGGTGCAGACACTTATTCATGTTTATCAAATCACTTGTATACAATCAATGATACTTGATCTAAATTACAATCTATAAATTCATGTTTGAAGTTCTGGAATTATTTCCTGTATAGTCTATTTCTTGTTTGAAACCTGATAAAAGATACGTTAAGTATTTTAGAGTTACTGTGTTTGGCTGGAGGCACTGGGAAAGAAATAGAAAAATGTCTGCTAGTGCATATCCAGAATAGTGTGTCTTTTATAACTTTGCCACTAGAATGCTTTATGGAAGCCTGTTAATCCCCAAGTTTTTAAATTTTGACTGAATTCTGACTTAAGGCAGGAATTTGGCCTGTGGGTGGTTAGACTAAACACAATTTCTTCTGTACAAAATGTAACTGCACTTAGCTTAACTGGTTTTAATTTAAAGATGGCCAAAACAATAATGACCACATGTTTTGATGTCTATGATACACAGTGCACAAGTTAAAAGATGAAGTCTGAGCAATCACATTTTGCAAGCAGCTAGCTTCAAATAACTTAATGGCTCATAGTACTTCCCTATAACAGTTTTAAAGCCACCCCCAAAAGCATTTGTGAAACAGGTATTTGGTATTTGCACATGTTTGTGGCGGTGGGGGGGTTGTGTGTTCTGCTTGGTTGTTTTGTGTTTTTTTTTATGAGAGCTTATTTGCCAGTCAGTTTTAAATTCCTTTGGCATTTTTTGTTGCAACATGACTTTGGAAGTAGACCTATACAATGTGTGGATTTTTGGACAGGAGTATCATATCTGATGCACTCATGACTTGTGTGTTTGCATTATAGCAGTGCACACCGAGATTAAAATGTGGAGCCAGTTAATCACAATGCATTATCTAAAGGGTTTTGAGAGACTACAGAACATATGTGAATTTGCTAAATCATGTCTAATACAAAGAAACCCCTGATACTAGCATTTCCATATCTGATTTTTCCTGTTTAACTAGTTTTCCTAAAGATCATCACTTTTTTTTCATTTGTAGATAACTCTTTAGCCAGGCATACAAATATATAATTTTATGTTAGTATTTAAATAATCTTATAGCTTAGATGCTAAAAGCTATTGATGCAATGTTCATGTTTTTACTTACTGCAACTATGCTATCAATCACAACATAAAGGTGCTACTAGAAGGTAGTTTTTTTTAAGTTGTTTTTTTCCCCTTTGTATTTGACTTCCTACAAGGAAGGTAAAGGAAAGAACATACTGTATATCAACAAATAATCCTGTTAGTTCCTAAAAACATGATAAAATGCAAAGAGTCATGCACACTGATGTTCACCTCTTTACTTCTTGGGAGTCTGTGTGTACATCATGGCCATAGATGCATTTGTGATTGAGAGCTGTTAGGCTAGAAAGCTTTTGTTTGTTTTGCCAGACAGAAGGTAAGTCATCCTGAGAAGTATGGTGGTGATATTTTTTACTTGGTTATTTTTCTTGTTCTGAATGTGAATGGGGAAAGTTTGTGAGCTACTGCTTTGCTTAATAGGGCGGTCTCTAAGAGTGGTCTCAGTATTGTATGCATGTCCTGCTCATATGGAGTAAAAGACAAGATGCAAGGGATGTGGTTTAATTAGACCTCAATTTTATTAGCTTAGCCATCTGGGATTTACTGGCATAAACTTGTACAGTACAGGTCAAGATCCTTTCTTTAATAATTTCCTTCTGGTGTAGGCTGCTATCAGTCCCCCATTCCCACACAGCTGGTCCCCAGCCTGTTATTGGGACCCTGTGCTGTGTGCTTTTAATCCAAATGGTAAAAGGTCTGGAAAAGAGATTATCTCTGGTGTGCTTCAGACATAAACCCCAGACATAATTCTTACCTTTTTAGGGAGTCACTTTCTCCTAACTCAATTTCCAATTTCAGACTTTTAAATCTAGCTTTAAGATGAAGTTTAGAGTAGAAGGATAGAGTTGATGTTTCTTATTTCTGCACTCCTACAGGAGCAGGATACATCAGCTACCTGACAGGGAGAAAGAGGTGTAGATAATCAGTTTCTCTTTTATTCTGCTGTTTTGTGACTTCTTTTAAAGAAAAATTAATCTTCCAAACAGAAACTTCCTCAATTAACTTTGCCTTGCCCACAAATCTGAAATGATTTTGTTACTCAATAACAAGCACTTTGTCATGTACCTAGATGCATTGGACATTTCTTAGGCATATTTTAATAAATAAAATATTGTAGAAGCACTGCAGAGAATTTTGTTACTCTAGCCTATGAGAGCTGAGAGTGTGATGGATGTAGTGCACTAAGAAATTAATGGCACGTGCTTTATGGAGCAAGAAATTTCAGAGATAAATATTCTTATAATTGTAAGAATTGAAATGATCCCAATAAAAAGCAATTTTTCACTTCCAAATTGGAATAATTCACTTCATAATATCAGTACCACAAACCTGTTTAAATCAAATGCTGTTTCATTTACTGTTGAAAAAATAGTTAATGTTGATTGTCAGGAGCCATGG
Organism: Hemiprocne comata; assembly: GCA_020745705.1. Classification (NCBI taxonomy): domain Eukaryota; kingdom Metazoa; phylum Chordata; class Aves; order Apodiformes; family Apodidae; genus Hemiprocne; species Hemiprocne comata. The sequence goes on from CM036598.1 coordinate 5,392,762, forward strand.
GGTTTACATCTGTACATCATAAATTTCACTATCATCTGCTCCTTTTTCTACTTTAAAAGAGAAAAAAAAGTTCCCTGCTTAAAAAAAACCCCATCTTAAAAAAGAAAGGGGGAAAAAAAAGGAAAAGCCTTTGAAGGCATCAGAGCCGTTTGTTTGATGTGTGGAACAAGATTAATAAAAATGTGCCACTATATTAGCTTTTAAATAGCTAGCATGAGACAGTGCTGCTGTCTATACTCACCACAACTTGAATTTATGTAGATAACATGTTTTAGGCACATGAGAGTTTTAGCATTGCGTTAGGGTTGCTTCTTGTGGAAGCTCTCAGGTTTGTGAGTGTGTTTATCTTCTGTGTAAGGACAATGAACTGGGCAATGCCAAAACACAATAGGCTTTGATATTTTACAGAATAAAAGGAAAGTATTTCACATACTCAGCTGGTTTACAGATGTTTAAGCTTTGTAGTCCATTTTCTTGCTCCAGTATGGCATCGTGACAATTCTTCCAATGTGTGTAAAATAGGTAAATATTGAAAGAGAAACTACCTTTTCGAATGCTAAAGATTTAATCTGCTTTTATAATATTTTATATTATTACAGATTGGAATTGATTTCTCTTCCCATTCTTGAAGTAACAGAAAATAATGGGATTTAATGTCATTGTTTGAAGTAAAGAAAAAAGCAGAAATAAGTATTTAAATTTTGAATTATTTTAAACATCCTTTCTGTTGAACAGCAGGTTCTCAAATTAATCTTAGAATTGTAACAATATAAAACATCTACATTAATGTTAAGTGACTTTGATGCCTGCAGCTTGTTTGAATGCCAGACTTCAGGTGTTATATTATAAATTGCTAAGTCAATTTTTTCTTAGCAGTTCTACTGGCACCAAATATTTTAGAGAGTGGAAAATAAATGAATGTAAAACAATGTCTTTAGGTATAGGGTTGTTTTCTCTTCCTGCTTTATATGGTTTGACATGACAGTTGAAGATGTGTATGTATTGATTGAAGCTGCTGTGTTCTCATGCAGTAGAATGTTTGTTTACCTAAATTCTGTAATGTGGATTATAGAATAAATTCATCTGGGTATTACACAGTAAATCTTCTCCCAAATGTGTTGTAGAAAGCTGGTTTGCAAAGGATTTCAACTTTTCAAGGCAAAAATAACAAGATAATTAATTTTGTATCCTTAAGCTCATGCATTTCTTTTAAAACAATTTTGAAGGCTAAACATCCGGGACAATGTGGAAATGATCAAGGTCCGTAAACAGCTGGTTGAGAAAAGCAAGGCTCTTTCAGCAATGGAAGGAAAATGTCTCCAGCTTCAAGAGGTAATTGCAGTTTGGTCAGGAACATTCCTTTACTCTTGTCACATAAGTGTTTGTAAACGGCAAGTAAATATACACAGTTCTTGATTGGTGGTAATACTCTGCCAAAGCAGCTCTTCTTTTACCAGCTCAAATCTAATTTTTGACAGGGTGAACTATGTAGAAAGTAAATTCTAGAGGAGACAGATTTCACATGGCTTTGTGTTCTTAAATAGAAAGTGGTAAATAAACTGTTTCATTTTAAATCATATGCGACTTCTTGGTAATTTACAGCAAATGTCAAGTACGTATGCCTCTTTCTGGGCAGCAGCTGAATAGAAACACATGCCTAGGATTCAAACTGGTATTTGAAGACAATGTTTCTAATATTCGCAGTGAAAACTGCATTTTTAAAAGGATGAGTGTGGTTTCTGTCTCTTTTTTCTTTTCACAAGCTAATGGATACAGTGTTTTCCCATTGTCAATCGTTCAAATGTTTGAAATATGTCTACTAAATGTGAGTAAGTGTAAAATAAAAAAATTCTAGTTTAGAAGGTACATACTTATCAACCACGCAGTTTTTTTAGTATTTTTTTTCTGTTTAGCTTGATATGTATGACTGTTGAGTCCATGGAAAGACATAAGGGTGAAATGGTCTGTGAAAGGCAGCTTGGCCAAGGTGTTTTGTTTTGTTTTTTATTCATATGTCATGGGTTGAAGTGACACAAGTTAGTGAAATGGAAAAGAACTTCAGGAAAATGGAAGCTGAGAGATGGGAAATATAAAAAGAGTTCACTTGGTCACTTGAAAGGGTTAGAAAAAGTAAGGATTCTGATTTTGAAGAAAAAGCAAACAAATCTGGAGAGAAATTAAGTGTGTAGAATAATGATTATTTTCTTGAAGGTGTAATTTTTTTGAAGTTACTGAAATACAGTTCACAGATATACAGCAAAGCAGGAGGAGCACTGAACAAAGACTGTTAAAATTGATGAGTAATATACTTAATTATCTCTCTGAAATAAGACTGATGGCTAATATTGATACTCCATGATACTTTTCTTATAGAGAAGTGAGATATGTGAGGCTGAAGATCGAGCTGGTGGTTTGGTTTTCTGTGGGTATTTTGATTGTAGGATATTCAAACTGCATGTGAACCTAAACAATTCGTACAGGATTCGCATTCAGCTTCTCCATTTAACCACTTTGTTGGAATATAACATGGGAAAAATGAACCTAACTTTTTTTTGCATGCAATCATTAAACATTACGGATGCTCATATTTGACATAGATTTTCATATAATGATTTTATTAAACAGGAGATTGGCTTTTGGGCTGTTTTGTTTCAAATAATATTTTGAGTGTGCTTTATGTTGACATTCTTAATGAGGCTTATTAAAGCATTATGAAATGTGGGCAGTATAATATTAACTCGTGTTGTGTATCATACATCCCTTGTTAAACTACTGCTAGCATGGAAATAGAACTGAGCGCATTAGGATTATGAAACAATTATATATCTAAAATTAAGGGTTAACTGAGCTGTGGCAAGTTCTGTGATTAACATAACTGTGGTCAACATTCATTTTTGCTTGCTACTGCAGTGTTTTTTGGTCAGCATGTCTAACCACTGTAACCACAGCAAAATCTTTTAATTGCTTAACAGATGTAGTGCTTGGTTGTTTTCATCATGACTGAACTGAGGGTTTAATGTTCCTGAGAGTAACAAGAATGCCACCTTCTCTGGCCCTGCATAATGAAAAGTTGCTTTCAGTTCTATAGTTCAAGAGTGTCTCCTGTTGACCACATTGAGAATATATATTAAATACTGCCATAAGAGACCACTGGTTGGATATGCAGAGTATTGTAACATTCTACCAAGTGTGATTTATTTTAATTATCTTTCTGTATTTTTCTTCCTTCCTTTTTATAGAATGAAAGGAACTTGAAGATCAGCCATGATGCTTTAATGGAAAAAGGTGATGAACTGAATCGACAGCTTAAAGAGGAGCAGTTAAAGTGCTTCCAACTTGAAAAGGAATTGCAGTCAGTAACTATTTCAAAGAGAAAGACAGAAGAGGTGAGGTTGTGTTCAAGAAAGCTAGAATCTGCTTTAGTTAGTACACAAGGGAAAAGTAAACGATGGGATACCTTTTAATTGCAGAGATGTGAATAGACCTTTCAAACACAAGACTAACCTTATAATGTATATGTTTTTATCCCATTAAAAAAGCAAATCCTGTGGCTATTGCTTGCAGTTCATAGAATCATGAACCATACCTGCTCCCCATGCCACATAATCACTGCTCTAGTGTTTGAACAAGATTTGAGGTTAAAGCATAGGATTCTGTGTCAGTTCTGATACTGCAGAAGTGGTGTGTTAACCAGAAAAAATCATAATTGATCACATATTGCTAGTTTTTTATTATTATTTCAACCTGATTTAATTACAGTGCAGTGTAGTATTATATCTTATTCAGCAGTACAAATCAGTCACTTGTATTTCTTTGTTTAGTGGCTCTTAGTGACAAGTGTCATCCCTAACAGTCATCCAAATCAAGTGTTTTATTCTTCAGTCTCTTCAATATGAGGAGTAAGAGTCTACAAACTTAATGTTTTTTTCCTACATTTCATAGCACCTTAAGTTTAGTTTTACCACCTGGTTTACCTGTTGCTAATTGATTTTACATGAACCAAGGTTACCTCATAGATATTTCCTCCAAATCTTTATACCTCTGTTATGCATGTAGGGTCTATCTTCTAGGTTCAAGCATCTCGTATCTTTAAAACCATATCCTGCTTTAGTGAGTATTTTGAAACCAAGGACTTCTTGTCTCTACAAGGTCAATAAAAATATTTACTACATGGAAGCCATTAACTAGCTGATACTAATACTCACTTATCAAAACAGGAATAAAAATTTTTAATACTGTAGTTTGGGGGTTTTTTGTGGGGATTTTTTTCCATAAGGCAAAAAGTGTTTAGATACTGTTGCTCAACTGTGGTATGTTAGTCTCAGCTTATATAAACAACATAAAAAAGACTATCTGGGCTGAACATAAATCCATGTGATTAAAAAGAAGTTATTTTGAAGCTTCTAGGACAGTGTTGCATAAAAAGACTAAATAAAAGCCTAATGGGCCTACATATAATTAACTAATTGTCTTTACAAATTAATTGTAATTTCCTTTTGTACTGTGCATTTCTTGAAATGTCCTTCTTAATTTTAGTTACAGGAACGAATAAATTATCTAGAAGAAGAGAAGGAAATATTGAGGGAAAACTATGATAAACTGCATAACAGGTAAGTTACAGTTTCTGTAAATAAAAAACTTGATTCCTGTCCCTTTAATAGATCTTCATATACTTCGTGCTTGAATGTGCATATGCATATTGTGTGTTTGTGCACACATATAAATATATTCATGCTACAGTTCATCATAACAATAAGTTTCAATAAAAACTTATGGGGTGTTCTGTCTGTATTTCATCTGTTCTGTTGAAATGGAGAAGCTTCCATACTTGTTCTAAGACTCCCAAAGTAGTAGAGTACCACTTTTTCAAAATCTAATGAAAAAATAAGTAGAAGTCACTTTATTTTGAACATCAATGCAAAAAGTTCTTATTGGAATTTGTCATAATACTTTTTTAGGGTTATTGTGGAAAGAAGAATACAGGTAGAATAGATGAATACAGGTAGAAGAATATAGGTAGACATATATTCCTTTGGGTTTATTTTATTTGGGGAGAAGTGGTGCTTGAACTTACACAAAAAGTTCTTCCAGCACTTCTCAGTGGACCTGTAGTCGCATGTTTGACAGTTTCTCCAATATTTCTTTCTGAGAGGTGGTTTGTTTGTTTTGGTAATAGCTACCATTTCACTTATACTGGTTCTGCTTGAAGTTTTGTATAGTAAGTTTTTACAAGTGTTTTTTATACACAGGAAGTTGGGTCAATTGTGTCAGCAGTGCTTACAATGCAAATGAAAACACATTGCAAGATAGGATTCTGGAATTCTCTAGTACAGAAAATAAGTGATTGCAGTCAATTGACACAAGCATATTAAAAGAAAAAAGACTTTCAAAATAATGTTACCTTTACTCTGAAATCATGTTGACTTTTACACTGAAGAGGGTTTAGAAAATTTCCTGACAAATTTAGGCAAATTTCCTGGAGCTAATTAGTGTCTCAGGAAGTAGGTAAAATGCTTGAAGTCTTTTCTCATATCAAAATTATTTCTCCTCTTAATGTTTTTCTGGTTTCTCTGTCTGATGTCTGTCAAAAAAAACCACAATGACTAATCACAATGGGAGTTAGATCAAATGTTGGTTTAGTAGTCTCACATTATTTATTATACTTTTTGTACTTTCTACAGTGAAATTAAAAATTATGGTGGTAAAAACCTGTTAGTACAAAGACAAGTTTTTACATATTGCATATGTAAGATTATAAGTTGCCTAATCACAACATGTAGAGTTTTGTATAGGAGCAGTTGGTCAGTTTTCTCTTGCTCAAGTTTGTTGTTGTACATTCCTCCAAAGTATGTGTAAGTATTTCTAATTTTTTTTTCTCTTCTGTCATTATTCAAAGAAGTAACTCTTTCTAACAAATCAGCTTACACTCTTGGCTGGAAATTTTCTGTTCTATTTAAACTATAGTAGGATAACTTAAAACGATATACAACTAGATAAATGTAAATACAGTTGTCTCCTAACCCAATAATCTGCGATATGGCTTTTCATTTACCTAAAATGATCTGTCTTTTCATATACTCCCATTTAAATTCTTATTCACGTGTCATCATTCCATGTTATTATATAGGTAGTAAGAATTGGAGAAATGGATCCTTTCATTGTAACTACTGTTTGATGGCCAGATTTTTCTGTTGCCAGTTTGAACAATGCAAGGTTACTGCAGTTTGTCTGTTGCTAGCAGTGGATAGGCCAGTGTCTACAGGTGTCATATAATTAATAATTATGTACTTATTTTTTAATGGTGGAAAATAGGCATAAACCCATTCTTTGCTACTGCTACTTTTTGGGGAAATCCATTTGAAGTTGATGGGAATTTTGCCAAAGCCAAGACTGCAGAAATGGATCTGAAAAGTTTAGACAGAACAAGTATGAATTTCAGTTGACTCTTACTATTTAGTCAGTATCCAAGAAAATAATTCGTTTGGATAAAAGGTTTGAGGAATTGTTTTCATATGACCTTGTAAGGCAAATCTAGCAATGCTTAAACTCCCTCCAGAGGAAATGGTGCCAGATGTGGTTGACCATTTATAGTTACCCAGATGGCTTCAACTCCAGTGAAATACAGTAAATGTGAAAGAAATTCCACATGAACTCAAGTAAAAGTAATCTTAAAATTCAAAGGAAGAAAGTGACAGAAGTAGACTCAATTCAAACTGACATAAACATTAGCATTATATAGGCTTGGCTAAAACCTGTCTTCTAAAATCTTTGTCATTTAAATGTCTAAATTTTGAATTACTATCACAGTAACTGTTACAATTATTTTTCTGCCAGCACAGTCTTTTGAAAAAATGAAATTCATGTGGAGCTAATTTATATGTGAAGTAATCGTACCTAAAAATAACGAATGCTGATAAATCTAAGTATCATAGTCAATAAAACTTGAAAACATTTTCAGAAGTGTGAAAACTAAGGCTGTTTGATATCTTTTCTTGCAAAAATTTTGTCTTTCCTTATGGGAGCCAACCAAACTTTGAGGTGTCATAAGTCTGAGCAGTTGTAGAACATACTGTCTCTTTCATACCTATACAGTATCAAGGAAATGAGTGTGGGTTAAGTGCATGATATTTGCTGCATATTATCTTCAAGATTATAGCAGAATGAAATATGTATTACTGTAAGACATAAAAGCATTTCTTAAGTTCATGCATGGTATAGAAGACATCACCACACTCTTAGATGGTATATGCTTAGAGAGCTGTATAGATAGGTGAGGTAGGTACAGTAGGAGAAAAAGGCAAAATACAGAGAGGTAGAACTGTTTTTATGAAGATCACAAATCAAGAATATAAACTCCTGCCATATACTTCGGAGTCTACAATTCATGCTATAATATTTTTTTTTAATCTTAAGGTCATTCTTCAAATATATTAGATAGCTGATGCATTTATATGTAATCAGAACCATTTCATGCAGTTGTAGCCATCAAAACAGGCCATTTTCCTTCAGTCAGGGTGTACAGTCTGCAAAGCTATGTGGGCTGTCCCTTCAGCAATATTTCTTTCTTCTCCTCTATGATTTTTTTTGTTGAGGCTTTTGTTATATAGATTTCTGGGAGAGATAGATTGATAAATAGATATTAGAAGGTTTTTTATACATTTATATAGGTAAAAAAAACCTTTTAAACTGGTGAGCTTCACCAAAGTGAAAAGTTGAGGAACTGACTCTTGTTTAAAAAAACCCTACGATTTCTGATTTTTGCACAGCATACAAAAGTGAATAAACTAGTTAATGAATGGTTAAGATCAAGGACATTTTTCCAGTCAATAAGAATGCAAGTATTGAATGATAATAATATGAATATCATAGTACTAACTGTCAAAGTTATATGAAAGCACATTGCATTGCTTTGTCTTTTTTATCTCCTGAGAATTATACTGTAAATTATATAATGTACTTAATTTTGCTTCAATCTGAGTTACATGTTTTGTTGTGGTTTCAGCAGTTCTGCTGGATTCTGTGTCCATGCAATCCTTACTGCACAGAGAGTGGTAGTTTACGAGTAAATAATGTGTTGCAGGCAAAACAGTTATTCTAATTTATTCGCCCACCTCTGGTTTTTATTTCTTAAAGTAGGAGAGAGATTACTTTATATGTGCTGCTTAATTAGCTTCAGCATTGTTGTTTTATAGTATGAGAAAACTGTTGTCACTTTGTGGTCAACCTTTCTTTGAACAGGCAACTGACTTTAGGCTCTGGATGTTTCACGGATTTAAAAGAAATCAAGTGGGTGATCCCAGTTCTCTACATTAAGAGGTTTTGTATGCGGAAAGAATGGTTTTGTCAGTTGTCAGTTGCTGAGGTTTGGAGTTGTGGATTACTCTGGGATATGCATCTGAATTCCTTTTCTTGTCCCACAAATGTTGCATGCTGCCAACTTTTCTGACTTTGGAGCTCTAAATTAAGGCCAGTTCCTTTGCTCATCCCACAAACTCTTTTATGTTTTGTAACCGCAGCCTGAGAAAGGCGCCTTGGTTTCAACAGCAGCAGACCAGCACATGTTTACTTAATTCCTAAGACATGATGACAGTGGTCTCTGTGCCACTAAAAGCTTTTTTCTTTATTATTTTCTGTTGAAGCTGATTTTTGAAAGTTTTTTCACATGCCACATGTTTTATTGCAGTGTCTTCAGTATGACCCATGAACAGCAATGGAAATTAAAGGAACAGCAACTGCAACTGCAAATTACTAAACTAGAGACTGCTATCAAATCTGATTTAGCAGACAAAAATGAAATCCTTGACCAGATCAAAGTAGAAAGAGGTATATTTCTGAAATAACTGTGATTTTCTCATTCTGTGAGGTTCTCCTGTATTGCAGTTCAGGTATATTGCCCGAAAAAGCATAATTTCTGTTCTTGGTGCTTTCAGAGCGTCCATTTGAACAATATGGTTAAGTTATTACTAGCTATTAAGCACAAAAATTGACCCAATACCAGTTATGTGCTGAATGATGATCATACAACTCCAGCTGTGTTAATTCTTCATCTGTTTGGTTAATATTTACTCTTCATTCTGTATCTCTCCTCTCCTCTACATTGAAAATTCTTATGGCAAAGAGGACCATCTGACAGTCCCTCACAAATAATAAACCACTATTCTGATCTTATTGACTGTATAGGCCCTTGAAGATGGTTAATTGTCTTTCAACTTTGTGAATTCAGAATTTTTAAATATTTTTAGTATACACTAATTTTTATTTACTGATACGCACTTTTGGATTAATACAGTTTTCTTATAACCTACTGAATGGATTATTTACTATGTGTTTTTCCTGTGCTGTAGGACAACTTCTCAGTGAATTTTAAGACCTTGCAATATTTTCTTTTTTTTTTTTTTTTTTCTCGCTACTGTGGTAGACTGTGGCAACACAAAGTTTACAGAGCAAGAGCACAGGCAGGAAGTAAACTAAATATTTTTAGAGTTGAGTCTTCAAATGTTTATTTTTAAAAGGTGTATTTCTGTAAATAATCTAATGGAATGCAGTGGGCCAACTTGTGAGTAATTCTTCTGATTGCTATGCCTCGAGTTTAGCATGTGCTTACCATTAAGATTCTGAGTAGCATTACTGACTTCAAATATCAGATTAAATATTTAAACATTTTATTTGACCACAGCAAGTGTTTGCAGAATTAGGCTTAAGAGATACTAAAATAAATAAGATGCCTTAAGCTACAATAATACAAAATTATGACATATTGACAGTTAAAAACAGTTGTGCCAATTTGATTATGCAATGAAAAATTTAAAGTGATATTAAGAGCATGAAAATGTTATAGGCCACACTATTATTTGATTAAGTTGGATGTGGAAAATCAGGCAATGCCTTCCATCTTATGTCCTTCTGGGAGCATTATGTTTGAGTGGCAAGTCTTTACCACCCCTTCCCGAAATGGACACTTGTACTCTTAAACTGGAATCACCAGGTTACTGCAGTTTCAATTTGTACTGAATTGAACTCACTGCAGTTTGAGTAGATGTTGTAATACCCTTCAGGGCCTGTGTATCTAGAATTTGATGACAGCTTAGTATCTTTGACAAAACTTAGGCAGCACAATTTTCTCCAGTCATGTACTTCAGAGTATGTGCCTTTCCTCCACATGGCTTTTTTTTTTTTAAGTTCAGCAGGAGGAATGGAGTACTGGTTGTCTTAACCTGCTGCCTGGAACTATACACTAGAAATAGTGTCTTGTTTGCACATGAATCTTTCTTCAAAATTTCTTTTCCAGGACTAAAAAAGAGGTTTAAATAAATGAAATATTGAAAATTCTTAATGCTACAGGGTCTTAACGTAATCTTGCCTTTTCCATGTCCTCCTTCAGTATTTATTTTTTAGAATGTCCATAACAGTATTTCATTTTTTTTTTTCTGTCCATAACTTCATAATGTGTTTTGTAATACTTAAATGCATTATGTTTATACTGGACTCAGTGATCTTAGGGGTCTTTTCCAGCCATAACAATTCTGTATACAGAAAATAGAATAACTTATTTTACTTTCTGACTACTTTTGCCCCTTTATCACCCTTTCCCCAGCCCTGATTCTGTTTGTCATTTATTCTTGTGTTCCCAGTCTTTTCGATATCTCCCAGATTCTCGGCCACAAATTACAGCAGCTGTTTGCTTCATGTTCACTGTATCTTCCTGACAGTGCTGTTTCATGCAAGTCTCAAAAGGCTGAGATAACCTAAGTTGAAACAATTACTATAGCAAGGATTAGTGTCACTTATAAATTTATACAGTGTATGTTTTTACTTGGTAATATTTATGTCAATAATTTTTATTTTTCATTAATCTTGTCTCATGCCTTGCTGCATTTGGTGTTCATAGTTATAGTACTGTTTTACACAGAGTACACTATTTACTAACTCCATATTTTTTACAGTTGTCTTAGTGGACAAATATTCTCTGTCAGTAAAAGCTGACATGTGAAATATGCAAGTAAGAACTGTATTTCATTCCTTAAATACTATTCTTCTGTCAAGCGACACAAAAAAATCAGCATAAATACAGTTCCAGTTCTATTTCATGGGCTACCAAAGAAGACAACCCTATTGCTCTAGATGGGACCTAGGAAAATAGAGGATTTAGCAAGGAAGAGGGGACGATAGGTGCTCTTATATGTAACTGTAGGTAGATGATGGGAGAGTAAGCAAAGTAGATCTTAGTTGTCTTGGAAGCGTATACTTTTTATTTACAGAGAAAGACAGTGACTGGTTTCTTCTCCTTCTCTACCTGGTTGGTACTATTTGGCCTATAAGAACCCTTACTCTGAATTTATGTAGGAGCTGAATAAATGTGGAGGCTTTTTCTGATTAAGATTCAAATTATTTTCATGTTTTGCAAATATGTACAAATGTTGAATAAGGAAGACATCCATGCAAGTTTATTAAAATTCTGGGTTTTGGATGGGGTTGCCTATATTGGCACAATGTGTATTTTGCTTACAGCTTATTGCACAGTCCCTTAAATGTCTTACAAGGTCCTTATCAACACAGAGGGCTATCTGTAGCTCTGTAGAATACAGCATGAAGCTCATGCTTCCACACATGGCTCTGTAGCCTTGCACACTTGCTGCTGTGGCAGGGTTTTCCAAAGCGTCCAGCCAAGTGTTTTTGCCTCTTTCTGCTGCTGTTACTGTCATAATCTTGCTACTGAAAGCCATGATATTGTTGTGACAACGTGTGGGATGTGGTCACCAACTGTGAGAATCACCTCTTCTCTGCCCTCTCTTATTCCCTTTCCATTTCAAAAAGTTAGGGGAGGCAAGCAGCAACGAGTGTGCAGCACCAACCCCCATCCAAGTGTGCTCCAAAGAGTGCTGATAGTATTATAAGTGGAAACAACCAATAGAGAGTTTGAGTGGCTCCTGATGAGAAACAGTGTAGTTGTGGGAAAACTGAATGTCAGGACCCTCCTGTCATTTCTGTTCACTAGAAGCTCTTACAGAAGTATTCCATTTCCTTCTGGCTCATTCCTTGCATGTCTTGAATTTTTATCTTTGGTTGAGATCATGGAAACCCAGCCTGTTGAGAGTCTGGAGAAACTGCATGGACAGGTAAACTGAGCTGTGCTATCGACAGATTGGCCCATTTTGGTTCAACAAGCTGTTGAAATTACCTGAATTTGAACAAAAGCTAGTTTCCTTTCTATATACTGTTTACAGTTTTGAAGGTAACTTTTTTAACAGCAAGTGTGAATGAATATTAAAAATGTGTACAAAAAAATTTTACTGATGTTCATGTTAGAAGAAGAGTGGACAGAGTGGACTGAGCTTGCTGCTCTCAGCAGAAAATTAATGACAGTGAGATAGAAGTACTTGAGGAGGGATCTTGTCTCCTTATCCCTGGAAAAAGTGCTGGTTCTGATCTCAGTTTATATTGTAGGGAAAAGAAACAACATCAGCATGAGGGGCCTTTTTTTCCCTGTGGGAGACGTCCCAAAAGATTTAGGTCTTTTGGGTGTATTATTTGGGAGAGTCCAGAGAAGACTCAATTGCTGATAAGCGTTTCACCATCTTTTATGAAGGCCTGCTTTCTCTGCCCTTCGTAACACTTGTTTGGATTGTTTTTTTATTTTTAACCCTTAGTATTTCTGTGGTATTTTCTTCTCAATTATATAAAAACATTACATTTTACTTATAACTGCAGAGAATTAAAACCTTACTGGTGATGTTGTGTTTGAATTGAAAGTTACTCTTGTGGTGCCCCAACTAGTGTGACTAAGGCTACTGTATATAGAAGCAATAGCATCACAGATAATTCATTGTTAGTGAAGATGTAATTTAATGTATTAACTCTGCAAAATAAAACTAACCTGACCCCAGTTTCTGAAACATTTGAAAACCCTCAGCCACCTGTTTCCTGCTGAGTTCAAGCCTCTGAACTGAAAAGCTGTTCTGTAAAAGTAGCCAAGTTGTGCATCATGCCCTGAGGGTCAACAGAAAAGATTCCAGTATTGAAAAGACATTGTGGACTATTTTGTTGAAAGCAGTAAAATATATTCCCAACTAAGTATGTAATGTTTTACCAATCAACTCCCAAGAGTGCAGATAGAAATTACAAAGGCTAATACTTGCATGTCAGGTTGACAGTTAACATTTATATCGTTCTGACCTAAAATATGAGTTTATGGTATTTAACTACATGATATGTGAATATAGCTGTGGGACTTTGAAAACACAGTGAAAATGGAAGGACAAAAAACAAACCACATTGCTATCAATAGAATAAGGGAGTTTGGCCAGAGGAGGAGGATAAGAGAGTATTTTCATTCTATAGAAGCCTCAATGTCATTATAATGAAATTATTTCACCTAATCCTTGAGGTTTTTTTTTCCAGTTGTACTGAGAAATCATGGTGGATGTAGCAATGCATTAGTGGATATTTGTGTAAAATCTGTATAACCTTATACAGACTGACAGTTTTACATCCTTTCTATTGCCTCTTCCCTCCCTCTCCCCAAAACAGAAAACTGTACTTAGTTGGGTCTATCTTTCTATTTAGAAATACACAAATGTATATTTTTGATGCTGTATGTTCCCTTTTAAAATAAATTAGTTTCTACATTTTAAAATTAAATTCTTATGTCTAAGTTAATAAGAAAAAGCAAGTTTATAATTCTTAGAGTTACATTGAATTAAGTAGGATGTTTTGTTCTTTCTCTATGCCAAGAACAAAAGGAAAAGCTGATGCAAGAGAACAAAGACCTGCAGTTGTGCTACCTGGAACATAAGCAACAACTAGATGAACTGAAAAATCACATGAAGATTTTGACCAAGGTGAGCTCTATTTCTGTTTAGAGTATGAGCAAATAACCCCATTTTATGTTTTGTTCATAGTGCAAAGAGTTTTTTAAAGTAAAATAATAAAAAATATAACAGTGTTAGGTTATTCATGGTATCAAGCAAAATAACCTGATAACACCTTTTCATTAAGTATTTCTGTTTCAGGAGGGTGATGTTGATGCAGCAGAACTCAGTGAAGCCCTCTTGCATATAAAGGTAATGTACAAAGAATGAACACATGGGGGGTTGGAACTCGATGATCTTTAAATTTCCTTCCAATCCAAACTGTTCTATGATTCCATATGTTTTGCATTTATTCTCTTTTTTTAAAAAGCAAAACACCTTGGTTGACCATTACGTCTTTCCTACACAATGCCTGGGATTTTCTAGGCCTGAATTATTTGTGCATCTTTCAGTAGTTAATGCTTCAATTTCAAATAGAATCATGGAATCACAGAATCTTTTTGTTTGGAAAAAAAACCTTTACATTCAACAAGTCCAAGTCGTATGTCTGCTTTTCTCATTTTTCAGTTACAGTGAAGCAGAAGGGAAGATGAAACAATGGCCAGGATGAAATCTAGAGTTACATAGTTCACATGAAAGTGAACTAAACCAGATTCACAAGCATTTTTTAAAAAAAATAATTTTTCTCAGTTAAATGACTTACCACACTATCTTGTTCTTCCTATATGTTTATAAAAAAAACCAACACGCCACAACATTTTTGTTTATTAATGCTGCAATTTTGGGGAGTGTACTGTAAGCATTGAAGTTCTGGTGAGCTGGAGACAAGGAGCAGGAGCCTGTCTCTGAGACCTCCAGGCACAGGAAGGAAAAGGGGCAGGAATGGGCAGATTTCTTCCCTCCTGACTCTTATTAGGGTATGGCAGGAGATGGGAGGGGGGGTTATAGACCCTTCTCTTTTCTTTCCCGGGGATCCCTCAGGGTCCTAAAAATGTCCTCTCTTTAGGTCCTTGTATTGGTACCATAAAATTAGCCAGTGCCCCTTTCTTGAGGAAGTGCTTACTGTAAATACAATGTTTTGAAATGCTATTGAAATGCAAATGATAATTGTATAATGATAATGACAAAAAGAAAGTTAAAAAAACAAAACAAAACCCTAGCTTAAAATGAAAACCCCAGTATTAATAACATAAACTATGTAGGCTTGAGAATACTAATTCAGGTTTTTTACATTCACTGAAGCAGGGTTACTAATTGTATAAAGCTAAATATACTAAGGGGTTTGTATTTTCATTGGGTAGACAGGACTGCTTGCTTCTGAATATAATACATATTAATTGCTTCCTGCTAATCAAGAGATAACATCACTAAATACAATCCTGACACTGATTCATGAACTTCATTCCTAATTCTTGTTACCATTGTTACCACATGCTCAAAATTTACAAAGTTATGCTTACTGTCTTATTGTTGTTCCAGAATTACACTTAACCAGGCAGAAATACATCCAAATATTTTGCCAAAGTTTGTTCTGTTAATTTTTCAAATTTGCTCCAGGTTCGCAAGCAGCAGATGAATGGGGACCTCACGTTTTTGGAAAAAGTAGAGGATGATAACCATAAAGATTCAGAACATGCCTTGCGGGAACTGCAGTTAACACATGTGGAAACAGTGCAAGAACTTGAGAAGACAAGGAATATGTTAATTGTGCAGCACAAAATTAACAAAGATTACCAGGTACTAAACTCTACTTGCAGTGGAAAGTTACCTGATAATAGCATTTTAACATTTGTAGCACTGGAATTCATCATAATAAAACTTGAAAATTCAGCAACGAAGCCAGTCTGTTTACAAGTAACCTAACATGGTATTTGCTGCTGTTGAAAGTTTTATTTAAAAAGTATGAGATCCAAGTGACTGTAACTTCAGTCTTTTAACTTGCTCTCATCAGAGCTCTCAAACCATGCCTTCTTGGGATTATCTCTGTGCTCTTACCAGGTTCTCACAGGAAAAATACTAAGTGTACTTCTCAAATAAACTTCCTTTTCTGCAACATTCTGTTTTTACTCCCTTGTGCTGGATTATTGCAGATCATATTTTGACTTTTCATTCAATTAGTCTAAGTTTAAAGTAACAAAATCACTAAAGAAACTATTAGGAACATTGTCCTGAGACAACAGCCAGTCTGTTTTTCTTCAAAAATATTTTTAGATTTTGCTGAAATCTGAACTGATTGCTGTATTGTTGAATTGAGAATTGCTGATGTTTTTGTAGTTTGGATGTTCTTTCCTCAAATCTAAATGTATTTTAATTTGTAGCCAAAATCATGGGCAGCATCAGTGCAGACAAGACTCAAAAGTCCTCTTTACATGCAATTTTTTTTCAGACTGAAGTAGAAGCAGTGACACAAAAAATGGAAAATCTACAGAAAGACTATGAGTTAAAACTGGAGAAGTATGTCCGCCTTCTTGATATTAGAGCTGCACGCATCAGAAAACTAGAAGGTATCTTTAAAGTATATTCTTCTAATCTTTTTATATTTTATTTCTTGCAAATTATTACTGTAAAATTGTTCTTCTATGACAAATCCCAAAGTCATAACAATCTTCTCCCATGTGCTAAAGGGCTGCATGATGACTTGTCCTAATTCTGTAAGCAAATCTTTTGATTTGTTCACCATTTACTACCTGTGAAGCCAGGCAACATGTAAACTATTTGTTGATAGTTCTGTCCACTCAAGATATTACAGAGGTTAAAAATTAGTTTTGTTCTTTGTTTCCTTTGCAAATTTAGTTGAACTCAACAAAAATACGTATCTAAGCCTCTGCTACATTTGCATAGTGATACTTACTGGGATCATTGTGTAAGACTTCTGAATTTTTGCTTGTTAATTCCCTTGTAATCTGTTATTAACTGTTAGAGGCCTGTGTCTATTTTTATATTTATTGAAGCAGCTCCATTGTTGATTGTTGTCAGTGTGTTAATTGAGCAGTAGATGTGCAATTTTAAAATGTGTGGTATCTTCTTTGCTAACACCTGTAAGAAACTAACATTGTTAGTATAATTGAATTATGCTTTTTTCCTCTCATTAATTATATTTGATTTTTAAACAAGATGGTCATATTATAGCTCTATTTTATTTGTTGCAGCCCAACTAAAAGATATTGTCTATAGTACAAAACCGTATAAATCCAGACCAGAAATATTGCCAAGTGAGCTGGTGGATGAATTTGATGAGACTGTACACTTAGGAAGAGGAGAGAACCTTTTTGAAATCCATATCACCAAAGTGATCTTGTCTTCTGAAGCTATGCACCCTTTTGGAGACTGTGAGCCTGCTACTTTTTGTACTTATGCATTCTATGACTTTGAGCTTCAGACAACCCCGGTAGCTTACGGGCGTACCCCGTCATATGACTTCACTTCTCAGTACCTCGTGCAGGCTGATGACTGCTTCTTGCACTATATACAGCAAAACACCATCACACTTGAAGTTCATCATGCATATGGCACAGAGTATGAAACAGTTGCTGTGTGTCAACTGAAGTTCCATGAAATCTTGGAAAGCAATGGGAAGATCCACAGCACTGCGAATTTAGTTGGTAATTAACATCTCAGAAAGTAAACTGTTTGATGCAGTGTTGTGGTAATTAAGTAAAGTGTATTTGGCCAATAATGAATTCTTTGACTGCTATTTTAGAAAAACTAACAAGGTTTATACAACATGGTGTTTCCTGTTGGATGTGCAGCATGTTCTGGTGTTGCTACTGACAGTTTTGGAAAAGCTCTGAGAGGTGAAATTTTGCCCATCATGGCTGAGGACAAAGATGGTGTTAATATAGTGGTCCTGAAGTACGTGACGCTAGAAGTATGTGACATGCTGGAAATGACATTAGAGAATCATGTCTGAAATAGGAAGTGATTCTTTGTCTCATATAAACAAAATTATACCAAAAAAAGTGGAGAAAAGTAGTAGAGCAGTGTACTTGATTGCGTTGTACAACTATTCATATGTGAGAATTTCTCTATGAATACTGTAGAGAAGATGTTTTAAAGTAAGACATACTCTTTAAGTAAAATGAAAATTACGTGTTGTTAATTGTTGCTTACTTGTTCAATGCTTTTTTTCCTTTTAATTCAGTGATTTAAGATGCTTTTAAGATGCCCTAGACAAGCCTTTTTTAAGAAGTACTTAATATTCTGTGCTGTCTACTTTTCCTTTTAGAAATACTTTGTCAGGTCAGTATTTTAGAGACCTCTAGCTGCCTGCTTCTGTCAAAAATCTGGTTTAATAAGCCATTATAAAATGGTATTTTTGCCAATAATTTAAACTGCACACCACTTTATGGGACATTTCCAGCTGCTGACATATAAAAACCTGTCCTTTAAGAGATTAAAGTAATGAACTTGACTCTAATTTGGACAGCAAATACTGCAGATTACAATATGAAAAAATGGTTATGTTTTCATCATACATGTAGAACCAGAGTTGTTTCTGTTATCCATGTGAACTGCACATCTTATGTCACAGACTGTCATAAAACATAGCCACAAGATAACTAATCTTTAATTTGTGGTGTTTCCTAGCTTTTAACTGATGTACTTTAATGTTGAAAAGAAAATAAATGCAATCCCATATGCATATATTCCTTAGGAGTCAAAGGACACACTCGAAATTATGGTACCTTAGAATACTGGATCAGGTTACGAGTTCCTATGGATCAAGCTATTATTCTCTACAAAGAGAGGTCAAAAGCTCTTGGGTATATAACAGCCAATTTTAGGGGAACTGAGCAACCATCCCAGGTATGTTTGGGTTTGTACTTCATAGTTTTGATAGAATTAACTGTTCAAAATTACTTTGTCTGTTTGAATAGTTGGCTTCGAACAAAGCTAAAGGTTCTTGAACTGGGAAATAACTTAAGCAGTTGAGAGACATGTTTTTCATATAAAGAGGTAAAGAACCAGTTGAATTCTAGCATTCCTGAAGAGAGAGTCTCAAACTTCAGTTATTTATTTTTACTGAAATTGTCACTAGAATATTTGAAGTTGATATAGTTAAGTTCCTTAACCTGTAAGTGTCAGATTTGTTAACATGATGTTCTAGTACAATGTTCAGGAATGTTAAACCAACTGGTTGTGAGATCTGTGTAATGCCTGAAGTGGTTCAGGAAGGCCTCAAAGTTCGTATGGTATTAGAAGAGTGAGATTACTTATTTTAATGGTTTTTTTAGCTGGATAATGAACAGAATTTTTAAAACATAAATCATTGTATAATCATGTTTCAATAAGGATCTCAGACAGGAAAAAAAAAAATTAATATATTTGAGTTGTCTCAGAAATAAGAGCAATCAGATTGAAAATGTATAAATTAAAAGATTTTAGAGTTTAAGGAACAATTTTTTTCTCTAAAGTAGTTCAAGTTATTGTAAGACTGCAGTAACTTGTGTTTTTTATTATTTCAAAATGTAAATTTATATAATACTAGAATCTCAGTGGATTCCATTATGTAATATGAGAAGTATGTTTAGTGCATGAATGCTATTAAAGGTCAATGGAAGCATTTTCAGAATACCTTCATATTTGATAACATTGTAACATTTGCTTTAAATCTGATTTTTAGGAGAATCAAAGGTAATTCTAACAAAATGACAAAATCTGGCTATTGTTAAATCCCACAACCTGTTTAGTTTTCTTTATTTTTGATTATTTCTAGCTGTGTTACCAATCCAAACACAGTTGAAATGTAAAGCATGTGGAACAAAGTGTTTTGCTGTAATTATTGTAAAATTGCAAATTCAGGCATGGCACTGGAAATATACTGATTATACTGGGAGAAAATAAAATAGGAAAAATGGCACAAATGAAGAACAGCTTCTACAGAGCTGTTTGAAACACTGCAGTTTTCAGAAATGTTTCATGGCAGAAACTGATAGTCATATAGATATAGCAGATGGTTACATTATGTTAAGGGTTCTGTCAATCTGCAGCTGCAAAAGTAGCTTTGGTTGTGCCTTCCAAAATTTAGGCTTAAAGACATAAAAAATTATCTGTATTGTATAATGGCAGACATAATGAAAACATGAATTGTACAAAAACTGCTGTATTTTTTTTTCCAGTTCTGTATGTAGCCAGAAATAGTAGTCTTGAGGTTCTGTATTAAGGACTTAAACTGCTATGTTTGGTTTGCTCATTAACTATTTCAGTGTGGATTATTTAATCAAAATATTTAGCATTTTATCACACACAATCAAGTCGATACATGTTTCCCCATATGCAGAAGACAGAACTCTGGCTTCCACAAGCAAGATAATTATGTATAATTAGGGGAAATAGCTGTAACATAATACAGTAAAAAAAGAGTCTTTTGAGATCAGTATAGAGGGGGATTACTCATTTAAGATAGTCATGTTATTGGTTTCCTTCTTCTTTAATTTTTATTAAAAATAACTTCCCAGTTTCCCAACTGTGGGTTCCACTGCACGTACAAGCCATGCTGAGAGATCATTTTTAAAAAATACCATTTCATTGAGGTTTTTTTTATTTAGTTCAAACATCTATTATTACTCTTTGCATGCTCATTTCTGATATTTGTGAATTGTTTATGCAGATAAAGGTTTTGGAGGAATCTGCAGTGTGTTATTGAAAAGCACATAGACATAAGGGGCTACAGCTGTAAAAATTTCTTGACACAGAATAGCTGCCAAGATCAGAATCCTTAACTTCAAATTGGTACCAGATATTAATCACTCTTAAAACTGTGATCTTCACTGCTTTGTAGATAATTAAATGACAAGTAGGTCATAAAACTTAAGAATAAAGCAAACAATCACAGACCTGAAAGGATTAACCTCTTATTTCCTTATACCAACAACCCAAGGGTTGTCACTGAATTTATAGAAAGAGGAATATTTTTACATATAAAATTAAATGGTAGTTGGAGTGTCATTGAAATAATCAGTTATTTGTTCTATTTAAATAGTTCTTAGAGTTCACCAACCTAAGTATTCTAATGTTTTTAATTTAACTTCTTTTTCATTTAAAGCAGCAGATACTTAGAACTGCCCAAGTCAGCACTTCAACAGATGGCAATTTAAATGAACTCCACATTACAATAAAATGTTGTAACAATCTACAATCCCGAAAAAAACATCTTCAGCCAAGTGCTTATGTTGTCTACAAGTTCTTTGATTTTGAAGATCATGATACTCCTGTCGTTCCTAGCAGCAGCAACCCACGAATAGATGATCATTTGTGTTTTCAAGTGCCAATGAATGCAGATTTAGACCGATACCTAAAATCAGAATCCTTAACCTTTTATGTATTTGATGACGGTGAAATGGAAGAAGGTGTTTATGTAGGGAAAGCCAATGTGCCTCTTATTTCTTTAGCACATGACAGATCTATCTCAGGTAAGAATTAGACCTCTTTAAACTTAACAAAATCTTCACTTCCTGTGTCACATGTCTCTTTAAATTTCTTTAAGAACCAAACTAAAGGAAAGCTCTTCAGAGGGAGCTGAACAGGCTGGATCAATGGCCCGAGGCCACTTGTATGAGATTCAACTATCTTAGTGCTGTGTCCTGCAGCTGGGTCATGACAACCTCATGCAGCACTACAGGCTTGGTGAATGACTGGAAAGCTGCTCAGCAGAAAAGGACCCGTGAGTGTTGATTGACAGCCATCTGAATATGGGCCAACAGTGTGCCTACGTGGCCAAGAAGGCCAACAGCATCCTGGCTTGGATCAGAAATAGTGTGGGGGTCGTCAAGCATTGGAACAGGCTGACCAGGGAAGTAGTTGAGTCACCATCCCTGGAGATATTTTAAAAGATGTGTAGATGTGGTACTTAGGGACATGGTTTAGTGGTGGACTTGGCAGTGCTGTGTTTGACTTGATGATCTTAAAGGTAATTTCCAACCAGAACAATTCTATGATTCTATTACTTTTATAAAACAGGACCAGCTCTTTTTCTGCAGGGCTGCTTGTGGCCTGTCAACCCCCAGCCTGTACTGCTACTGGGGGCCAATGCAGGACTTTGCATTTGCATTTGTTGAACTTCATGAGCTTTCCATCAGATCATTTTTCTACTGTGTGAACACCAGTCCTACCTTCAGTGCATCAATTGCTCCCTGCAAATTGAGATCAGTTACAATTTTTTTTATGGTGTTCATAACATCAAAGCTGTTTAATGAGTATTTCATTGCCAACAGAGACATTAATGAAAAAATTCAAATACGATGTTATAGTTACCACATATAAACATATAATAGGAGAAAATTTGCTAGTGAATTTAGGGTATTTCATCTTCAATGAAGATTTTGCAACTCACAGATTCTTAAAAATCCTTATTTTCTTTAACAGAAGTTAGTAAATGTGGCAATGTTTTAGCTAGATCTTTTGGCAGAAGGCAGTAAGAGTTAATTATCTGAGAGATCTACAGGACATCTTGAAGAAACACGGTAATCCAATCCCTTTCAAATCCTATACCTTTGGATGCCCATGGAGTTATGTTGGATATATTTGGACGTAAAAAGCACAGTATTTTGACACAATTTAGCTTCTAAAATGCAAACTAGTAAGTTACATAATTCCTGAATCCCATTCAGTTTTGCTTTGCATTTTCTTGTATATGTATAGAGTAAGATAATTTAGACAAGATGTGTGTTTTGCTTTCAGGTACTTTTGAGCTAACAGATTCTGAAAAATGTGCTGCTGGTACCATCACAGTTGAATTAATATGGAAGTTTGTCTACTTAGCACCAAGTGGATCAACAATGGCTGCAGACTTGGAGAATCACATTCAAAATGAGAAATCAATGGCAACTAAATTGCTAGCAGAGGAAGAACAGCAGTCTCCAGCCCTGCCTTCTCATTTTATTTCATCAGTGATGGTAAGTAATTCAAAAAATGCACAGAAGAGATATAAAAGACCTGTTTCAGCAGGTCATTTAGTTCTTCCCTGATGACAAGGATTTGTCACTACTGTAAAATAACGTGTAGTACCTATATGTACATATACATCACCTTGGACTTCTTTTGTGAAGTGAAATCTGTCTTGTGTCCAAAACTTTTGGAAGTTTTTTATAAGGGTAGATATGAATAATTTTATAATGGTAGAAAAGAGGAGAAATAACAAATATTAAATGTCTTACCTATAAATTTAGTGCTTACTAATTCTCTTTCCAAAGTAGATGTCCTACATAAAATGTAGTCACATGCTTGTGCAACCTCAGGGCTATGGCTGAAATTTATGACAGTCATTAAATCAGATGTTGTTTCTGTAATGTCTTAGATGGAACTCAGCCAGTTGGGGGGTAGGTTTGCACCAAAAGAAATCCCAAGCAGCCAGACTATGTGTACAGATATGCAGGTGTATCTGCTCCACATGCTTTGCTATTCTGGTGCATGGTGCTAAGATACCCAATAGCTTCTTAGAAGTCACTCATAAATTAAAAGTAGTGTAAGGATTTTCTGTGTGTATAAAAATGGAGTGGAAATGGAGGATAATTGCTACCTTTATCAAGAGGGTAAAGCAAGAAGAGTAATAAACCACTTTCTCTTGATTATTTTTTGTCCTTTGTATTATAATGACAAAACAGAAATATTGTTGGATCATTTTGTTAATTTTACAAGTATTACCAGTGTATAAGTCTCTTTTCTGTTTCTGTGTTAAAATTCTTCAAAGGGAGTGGAACCAGGTAAGGTGTCAAAGATATGTTAAGCCTACAGAACAGGAAAAGAAATCCAGCACTCTATAAATGATAATAATAAATCATTCTGCCACGTGTGTGGTACCACTGGCTTCAGTCCTACAGTTATTTCTCACCTGGAATTCACATTGCACTCCCTAGGTGTTCTGTAGAGTTTTATACCCATTTGTGGATGAATTCTGAAAGGTATCTCTGCTAGTGTAGCTAATTCAAACAACACCTTCATCGTCTTCCCTGTTTAGAATTGAATTTACTGTAGTTAGATTTTGCTTTGAGAAAAATTAAGATCCCTCAAAATTTACTGTAAAATAAGATGATTAGAATATGGCAATAAATGGTCTTCAACTGTACTTTTTCTGTTACAGAAACCAACACCCAAGCCAAGGCAGCATGCAGCTCTAGCAGAAAAGAAAGTATCTTTTCGGGATCTTAGTACACCACACATGGCAGTAAGTTTTAAGTATTTTGCTTATGCCTTTTGAAGCAAGAAAGGCTACTTACGACTCAGTGTGGACAATTTGTAGAACTAATAATAGAGAACACTCACTTATTTTAGCAGCATGAGACTGAGATGTCCCAGGCATGCATGATAGCATAGTACTGCACAGGGATATTGGTGACACTTCCTCAGAATTGCTTGCTGTCCTTCACAGGTTACAGGCTTCAGCTTTCATAGACCTAGGGTAGATTCTGACAGGACCATTCAACTGTCTGCACTGTTTTTCTGAGCTCTCTGGGTTATGAATTAAAGTGTCTTTGTGCAGTGTACCACTTGCACAGACTTACAAATGGCTCTACAGAAACCAGGTTGATCCAAGGAGATCCTGAGTGTTGTGTTCATGAGGTATGCAATTTGACACAGTTCAGAGTCACCTCTTAAACTAGGTTTATCAGCTGAGATTACACAGGCCGTGGAAACCATTACACTTCTGAACTCAGGATGTACTATCATGTGTACATCCTTCCAGACTCTGGGAGAGTCTACATGGAATGAAATCAAACAGACCTGCTGCATGGTGCGAATTTTCATTTGATCTTAAATAATCTGACTTGAGAAAATAAGAATAGGCTGTATTTACTTTTTAATTAAATCCAGTAAGTTAAGGTATGTTCTTTGAAATGTAATTATAAAAGGTATTATTATTAGTTAATAGTATTATGTTGCATTAATTAATTAAAAAGTAGCCATGATCATGTTTTCCATTTGTAAATGCCTTGATTGGATTTATTTTTTTAAATGTTAACATCAGTTTTCAATTCACAGGTTTTTCTGCCATTGTTTAGTTTACCAAAACTAGAACTTGGTTTTGAGCCATACAGTATAGACTGGAAATAAAATTAAAGTGATCTCTTGTATTTATTAACTTTAAAAATAAGTTGATAAATAATTAAACAGCTGGGCCTTCTCTGATACCTAAATCTTTCAGTGAAATGGCAAGAATTAAAACTTCAACAGATTAAAAATTTATAGGAGCAGCCTGATTTTTCCTGTTAATTTTTTAATAGTAGATAATCTAGTTCTTTGTTATCAATGTAACACATGCCAAAGTGAATAGTTGTTTTGGGAAAAGGAGACTCACTAGAAAGTGGGATTAATTGTTTGACTCACCCATACCATTTTTAAGAATTGTCCAGCCTCATAGGTTGATGCTATAGCAGAGGTTAGAAGCAGTAATGCTAATGCAGGGAATTGAAGGAGGATGTAATTTCCTGTCCAAATGACCTAAATAAAGTCAGTTGTGGCATATTGGCAAACTGTAGTTTCCACTGGTGTAACACAGCATTTAATCACTGGCCCTTCCTTTCTCTTTTGTACTTTAAACCTCATCTGGGGCTTTGATTGAGAAGCTAAGTCTCTCTTCCACCACATCAGGTGGCATTGATCAAGAAGCATAATCAAAAAGTATTCTCTCTCTGAAAATTTTATCCAGAAAATGCAGCTCTGTCACTGAGGGAATTAAAAAAATAGCCAAACATTATCTAAAACAGGGGTTATGATACATCATCTATGTTAAGGAGAAGCATAAGAGACAAGAAGTCAGTTTTCTACAACTTGAAAACTTCAAGGATGACCTGTATTTCTAGAATAAGGCTTAAGGGTTTGCTAACATTGCTTTGCTTGGTGTGGCTCCTGATGTGTTAGAATAGAAATAACTCTTGAGGTCCAGTTTTGGAAAACTCAGATGTTCTGTGGACAGCTGAAAGTTATCTCATGGATTCTGAGGTTGGGAGGTGAGACACCAGTGTCTCTGTGGAAAATTCGGTCTTAGGGGACAATTATCAGATATCAACACATAGGTCTCCAGCAAATTTCCATGGAAGATGTCATGTCTGTAATGTTATATGCATTGATGAGGTATTATTCTGTGTAGTTGTCCTCAAATGGAGAGAAGGGAATAAGATGACTTCAGAGTAAGTTATGCAGTAAAGCTAGTGCATAACCTTAGATAACATATTTGCATTTTGTGGCAAAGCCAGTTCTTTTTTCTATTATTTTAGTTTGCTTTTAAAACAGAAAATATTGCAGAATTTAAGCTATAAAATTGCCAACTGAGTAAGGTAGTGGTGGTTTGGTTTTCTGGTTTTTTTTTAAACTGCTTCTTGTAGAAGTGAAGGACCTGAAATATAAATGAATCTGGAAATTTAACAGGCTACATATGTTGACAGGTAGCAAATTATTATAATAGTTATGTTTTCACAAATATACATCATTAGAGAATTGTCTTTGTACTGTATCAATTATTTGTTACTGCAGTTGACAACTACTCATTGTTCCTGCACTGCATAAGCAATGTAATTGTTCAAAGGCTGTGTGTAATGACTGTGAGCCATAACTCTTCAAGTTTTGAACTTCTAACGCTCAAGGATTCTTATAAAGATTCTTATATAAGACTATAAGCTTATCTGTTTTTATATAGCATGTGGTACCTGAGGTTAAACAAGAAAGTCTAGCAGATGAGAAGGTGAAGGAGACGTCTGAAGGAACTGAGCAGGAAAAAGAAGACCTCTCACATGTGTCAGAGGGGCAGTTGGCTGACCAAAGCTCAGTTACTTCCGGAGATGAGACAGAAATAACTGAAGAACTGGAACCAGAAGGTAGAAGTCATTTTTATGAATAAGGAACTATATTTTTAAAAATCTTTCCATTTTCTTAAGCATTTCTTACTAGCAGTGGGAGCTGCCTCATTATGAGAAGCTTCATGATGGAAATGATATTCCAATGCACTTTATAGCTGAAGCTGGTAGTGCATGTGGTGGTGTTATTTTCTTCCCAAATGGAAACTGTATTGTAATTGAATGCGAAAATCTGGTATCTGACCTAGATTCATAAAATATTAAAGGAAACCTGGCTTCCATTTTAAATGTCTTTATATTCTCCCTCAGAACTATGCTGTTCTAAAGACTATATTAATGAATATGCTCCTTTTGTCTGCAGATAATAGCCAATGCGGGTATGGGAAGTCCTTTCAGTGAGAGGGGTAGTGTGTTTTGTCACATCTGTGACATAAGGGTGTTAGAGGCAGATTTATTTAAAGATTATAAAAGCCGGGTCATCGTGCTCCACCTCTGAGCTTAAACTGTTTATCATTGAAATAACCAAGTCTACGATACTAAGTTTAAAGTAGAAGCACACACAAGATGCTAAAATTTTGTTAGGTGGTGTGCACCTTCTGTATAAGAATCCATTAGAAAAATTGGAAAAGCGTGATGTTGAATCCCTGTTGTGTTTATAAGTAATTTTCTCCCAAGTAGAAAGACCTGGATGGGTTAGAAAATAATTCACCTCCGTATGGGACTGCTTTTTTTATTATGATTAAATAAAGTACATTCCTCTTTACATGTGCATGGTGTTAACTGTAGTCAGAGGAAATCCACAAATTCATGACATAGTCTTACATAAAGCTAACTTTTATTCAGACTTCTGTTCATCACAGGACTTACACCATTCCACTCATTAACTTTCATCTTTGAAACATCACTATTCTTTTAGCAGACCAGAAAAAAAATACAGTTTAGACAACTTTAACGAGCATTGATTTGCCAGTGTTAATCTTCTGCAAGGAAGAGAAGATTTACCTGGCACTTCGTTTATTAAAAAAGCAAATAAATTGCTATCAAGTTTCCCAGCAAGTCTCAGACAGACTACAACTACAGGGAGTTTTAGCTATGTTGGGGCTTTTTGTTGTTATTATTGTTGGTTGGTTGTTTTTTTTTTTTGCAGATCAAGATGAGAGACAAGAAAATGATGCTGTTGAATCAATAATAACTGACAGTGATGACTGTATTGTTTCAAGTCCAATATCCAAGACTATTAAACCGGTGAGTCAGAGTATTTATGGCAATTATTTGGTGAGTCTAAAAACAATATATTAAGCCTAATGTCCTCTAAGAGTAGCTTTGCTGTATCTAAGGTCAGGTTCTAAGGCATTTTCAACAAATACGTTTTCCTGCTTCCAGTTCAAATAGACACCTTTTCACAAAAAAAAAGGTAACCTGACTGTATTGTGCATGGGATTTATAGGTGGTTTTCTAATGGGGAAAATTGTTGGCATCTTTTCAATTATTGTCATATACACTAAGAATTAGACATTTCTAGTTTTAATGTGAATTCAAATTTTAGTCCTACACAAAATCTCCCTGAGGAAAAAGAAATATTGTAATGTGAATGTCCAAATACCTTAGTCTTGTTCAGTCCTTCCTGTTGCCTTTATGTGGGAACATGCTGCAGGAACTGCTTGTTCCAGTGCTTTCTGAGGAAGGGGAGGATAATTTCACTTGCAAGGGCTGCAGGAAGTGTGCAATGCTTAGCTCCCCACGGTTTCATCTCAGTATGTTGATGTGATTGAATGTTGTTGAAATGACAATTGCAGAAGCTTGAAGTTGTTAATTGCAAGCAAAACTTGCATATATTTTCTACGTAGATTTCTTTTTGTTCCTGACTTCCCAACAAGTCTGTACATGCACAGTATCCCATCATTTCAGTGTACTTCTTTTTCTATTACTTGTGGGCATGTACAGCAATGATACTGTCTTGACTTGTTCTTAAAACCAGAAATTCATGAGCATGAACTCATATATACCAAATAATACAGCATAACAAAAACTTGGAAAATTTACTTTGAACAGTATTTAAATAGTATAGTTCTCAAAAAAAAAATTTCAAACTTGTAGATCTAACATTGACTGAACAATACTAAAAATTCTAAAACTAGCACTTAATATTTATTATAACACCCTAACAGTTAATACTTCTCTGGTCTGTCTTAGTCTTGTTTTAAAGCATCATGGGTGTAATGTTACACACAGTGTTAACTTTTTTTAATGTTCTGCAGTGTGATAACAGAAAGGTAGTTTGGTTATTTTTTTTAACTCCTTTTTGTAATGCTTGCAAAGTAAATGGTAACAAGAAGCAGTGCTTCATGTGAGAAATATTGCTCCTTTTGTAAGTTGCAGAAGGGATTTAGAAATGCCATTACTTATATGCTGCAGAAAGATACAGAAAATACTTTTCAAGATAGAATTTAATTATTTATATGTAAAGTGTTAAAAAATTGTTTCACCTGTAATTTTGAGAAGTAAAATGACTGCTACTCATCTCTGTTAGGTCAAGCTTTATAGTATGGTTGATCTATAAATTTCTAGGCATCCTGTACTTTCTTTTAACAAAACTATTGGAGAACACCTCTGAGAGGATTTTAAGTGGGGATTCATTTCAGGTTCATAAATTTCTACCACTCTCCACTGATCTGTTCCTTTGGTAACAAAGTGCATGTTCAACAAGGGTAGATAAGACAACAAAAGCTATAAACTACTAAGGCAAGATATTTGATACAAATTGGATTTTAAAAATAGTCATTGTTATATTTGAAATCTTGGGTGAAGATTGTGACTGAATTTGTATTTTTTTTAATATTAAAAGTCAGAGACTTTTGTCTTTTGAGATAAATATCCTGCTGGTAATCAAACACTGTAAATAAGAGTTGTGATTTTTAGAGATCGTTATGCTAATTATCCTGTAAATCTGAGTTGTATGCCAAACTGTTTAAGCCATTTAAGATCATACTGTTTCTTTTTTGCATGTTGCAAATTAGACAGTTCATGGTTATTTCTTAGATATGTTGATCATAAAGGGTATCTAACAGATTTTCCAGTACTTAGCTATACCACTTGCTTCTTTCTCTTTTCTTCTTGTCTATGATGTATAATTAATCATAGATTACTTCATTTTGTTTCATTTCATTTACAACATTTATGAGCTTCACTTTGTCGGTATGAAATGCTTGTCCCCTTCTTTCCTTTCCAAAGTGGCGTAATTAGTGTTAGCATCTTTTTTAACAGGCTACATAAAGTTTAGTGGCTGGATTAAATCAAGTCATTAACATAATGTGCTATACAATTTGCCCCTATCTCTTTTCGTTTCCAGTACATCAAAGTGCCACAGAGTGCCAGTGTAATTGGGCCTTGCTAGCTTGTCAGGTTCAGTCAGGCTGACGACTGCTGCTTTTACTAAAAAGCTTCCAGGCATGATAATTAATAGAGAAAAGAAGTCTGAGAAATGTAAAAGTTTGGACAGTTCTCTATGAATATTTCATACATTTGAATAATCAGAAGTTAACATTATCAATTTGATGTATAATACATTGATTAAAAGCCTTGTTTCAGGTCCTCAAAATAGACACCAAAACTGGGAATTTGCATTTTCTTTGGCATGGTCTTTACATTTAAAAAATAAATTTAAAAAAAAAAATCTCTTCTGTTCCATCCCCTACTCTTTTTTACACTTAATCCTTACAGGAGATAATATAGCATTCAATTATCACAATGAAATTAACTCCTGTCAACTTCCAAGTTGTTTTAAAATGTGCCCATAAGGCAATTACTGGCAAAACCAATCTATGTGGTAGTGGTCCCATTTTTTCCACAGATGTGTTTACCTCTCTCTTTTGTTGCAGATACCATTTTCTTGTGCTGATAGCTGTTTACTGAAAGCTGTCATTTTCATTTCCTGTGAATTAAGACCTTGGGATCTAACTAACTTTGTCATGAAAATCTCTCTTAACCACCATTGAAAAGCAATACCAATTCCTTATGGCTCTGCTGGTCAATGAAACATGTTTGTGCAAACATGGGAAGATGTGAAGCATAAAACTTGTGTTTAGCAAAGCAATAAATACTTTTTTGTACAATTACTTGAATAGTGCATTTCCTCCTATGAGATATCTGCATTCACTGAAAAAAAGAAAATTATTTGGACATTGCATTGCAATTTTAAATTTTGGCTGTCTTGATTTCTCTTCCCATTTATTTTCTACAGGACTTAAGTACCCTTGGTGTACTGCAGGGGGACTTCCAAGCTTTTCCAATGCTTTTCTTAACTGGCTTGTTCTATGAATATCTAGTCTGAATGTAGAGAACTGCAATTTTAGGGTTTTATTATCGTCCTGTGTTGCTGAGTTGGCTTGATTCTAATGTGCCAGAAATACCTTTGTATTCTCTTAGTCTTGTCTAGATATAACCTTAGTTGCTTGGTGGCTGTTTTTCTATAAGAAATCAGAGAAGTAAAGGTGCTGCACCAGCTTTTTTAATAAAACAAGACAAGAGGTAATGGGCACGAGTTGCTCCTGGGGAGATGCCGATTAGACACGAGGTAGATTTTTCACCATGAGGACACTCAAACATTGGAATAGTCTCCCAAAGGAAGTGGTAGATTCACCCAAATTGGACAGTTTTAAGTCTCAGCTTGACAGGGTGCTGAGCCATCTCATATAAACTATAGCGTTACCTAGCAAGGTTGGACCAGATGATCCTTGAAGTCCCTTCCAACCTGGCATTCTATGAAATAAAATTCATGAAACCGAACTATTGTATCAGAATAAGATAGAAGTAACTTACTCAAGCTTTATAGTCACTATTTTCAAAGACTCCTCATTGATTGGTCTAACATGAAGAAAGAGCATTTGCCATTCTCCATCATTACGGTGATTGTTTGCTAGTCTGGTCACTATTAGACAGGAACTGAAGAGAAGAGAAAATGTGAAGAATCCAGAAAAACCTAAGTTGTCTTTTGCCACTGCTAAAGTTTGAGATGACAGTAGTTTGAACAGACAGTGCACCAATATGATGGATTTATGACTTCTAGAGCTTGTCAAATGTATTGAGAAGTAATAATCAGAAGCATGTACTGCATGCAAGTTATATTATTCTTGACAGAAGAACCGAAAGAAGAGGGAGAAATAATAAAAAAAAACCCAAAACAAAACCAAACAAAAAAAAAAAAAAAAAAACAAACCAACAAACCAAAACACAAACAAAAGGTTTTAAAATTATTCAAAACAACAGAATCTTAAGTCATTAGGTAAATCATTACTTTTTAGGTAACAAATAAAACTAATTCAGAATATTAAGCAGAAAGCTGTCCAGCTGAGTGCACAAGCCCACAGGAAAACCATCAACAGGAGCCATTTTTTACCATGTTGGTAATATTTTTTGTGGTTATGAATATGAATGTTTCTCAGCTGCTTACTTGAGAGACTGTTTATCAGAGCTCATTGACATGGAAGTAACTTATGGTGACTTAACAAGTAGAAGAGAGAGTTTTTCTAATTGGAAATCTAAAAAGCAAAGGATGATGTTTGAAACTAAATCTGAATTTTTATTAGCTACCATATATAACACCAGGCATAATTTTTTTCATACTCCAGGTATGCAGCTCTGTTCTGACAGTTAATAGAATAATCACAGGAATTTAGCACTTGATAGAGGAAGATTTAAGTAATAATAAGTAATACTGATAGTGATTGATAGCAAATGGATAATTCCTTGTTATTATTGAACAATAACTAATTATTCATCTGATACGTTTTCTGCTTGAAATAGAAGGGAACAAGTGATTAAGTGAACTGAAATAAATACATAAAATATTAAGGAGTAAAGGATAAATATTTTGAAGCATGGTAAAGATAGGATTCAAGTTGATCTTACGGTTAAGAAGTTTCCTTTGAGTTTTTCAAGGACAGTTAATAAAACTTGTGGAGATAAAAATTAGGAACGCTTACATTGTTCCTGTAAGCAAGATATCTTCAGTACTGTTGAAACTGCTGTTTTGTGCAGAAAGCACAAAGTTTTGTTTGTTATTTTTTTTAAAAACCCAAAACATTTAATCCTGTGGGATCCTCTTGTGGATCATTTGAGTCTTAGTATTTTATTGGGACCAAAAAGGAAATTAGAATATGAAATATACAGCTTCTTGAAGACGGCAGTCAAGACTTTTTATGGAATTAAAAAAAGCTTTTTTAATCTCAGACAGCAGAAAGATGAAAAAAGTTATGCTGATATTTTAAATTCTGATGTAATGCCCAATGCATTTAGTACTTAACCTAAACCTAAGGATTGTTGAAGGAGTTCAGTGATTGTTCCAAATCTCTGGGGAGTGTTAATTACAAAGAGTCAATATTAAATGGGGAAGAAAGAATATTGCCATAGACTAAGTATCTTGCCCATGTTTTGTTTTCCTCACTTGAAATGAAAGCACTGAACCAGCTTCTTGCTCTGAAGGCATTTAGTATTCTGTATTTTAATACATTTGTCCAGTTTCTCTCTTAGAGGAAATTTCAAATTGTATTTTGTTCCAAGTACTAAACTTAAATAATAATTTTATTCCCATCAAAGTAGAATGATCTTTGGAAACTAATTGGACATATCAAACACTGTTTTTCACTTGAATACTGCCCAATAACTGAGACCTGGACTTAAAAATATTTATATAAATGGTTGTTTAGAAGTTAATTCTTATTATATGTTGGACGTTACATATATTTTCAGCGTGGCTACATAATAGGAGCATTTTTATATAAGCAGTGAAATGTGGCATGCTAGCTCTGCTGTTTCTCAGCAGTGCCATATTTTTTATTTGTAAATACCTTTTTTTAGTCAGCATGTGTTCTCCGTTGTATATACTGTATTCATGTTCAATATTAATAAACCCAGGCCTTAAGATATTCTTGACTGTTAGACTCCAAAGCAGTTTATTTTTTTTCTTAGAATCTTCTAAAAGAGTGACTCAGTTATGTGCTTCCTTATAAGTTAGAAAGCAGAATACCTGGATTTACCCTGCGATCCTTGAAAAACTAATATTCTTTGCCTACAGTATGCAATTACAAGCATTAAATATGTCAAACAAATTTTAAGTTATGTAAAAAAAAAAAAAATTATAATACAGGATATTGTATTTTGACTTGATTCATGAACTACTGTCTGTGTACAAACTAGCTTGACATAGCTGCTAAATACTTTGGGGTGAACAAAACCACTCAGCATATCACTTTAAATACAGATGCTAATACATTTGTTCAGGGCAAGAAGAAATAGTTGTTTCTGAAGTAAAATTAGACAATAGAGTCAATTTCATTTTTTATGCATGTGAATATAGAGTGCTTGAGGTTATTAGTTGAAACTGAGTAACCTTTCCAGGCTTTCATCTCTTTCTTTTCAAATTTGAATATGAAAAGCATATTCAAGTCAAAGACCATCACTTTAATGACATTTGGCAGTCATTTGATTTATTAGATTTTAGAAAAAAAGAAATTCCTTTAAATATTTCATCATTCTATGCTAATCCCAGTAATATTGCCAGCTGAAGCCATGTACCTGTATTAGTGGAGACAGAATGGTGTGGAATTTTCTCTGTCATCCTAGTAAAATTTCCATGAATCTACTGAATAATAAAACAACCTTATTGAAATATTCAGATTTGGGTTTTTAGTTAGTGTCTCAGGATACATAATAAAAGGAAATGTCTTTTGAAAGGAGGGGGTAAAATTACTTCATCAAATATTGAAAGGGCTTGACAGCAGTGGAAATTGTTCTATAGATGGATATTTTTACAATAGGATACACCTGCTTTTCAGTTGCATTAATTATATAATTTCATTGAAAAAAGCCATCTTGATAGTAAGTTAGAATATTGACTTGCAGTTACAACGCTGAATCTCAAAAGGTAATATTTTGAATGTAGTTTATCACTTCAAGTTAAAGTTTACAATCAAAAATTGTCAAAATATTTCCATATAGGGGAAATATTTTTAATGAAGTTATGAACTTGAAAAGAAAGAAGTAAAAAAAATAAATCTTTTGACGTTTCTGAACTCCAGTGTGTTCTGTTTGCTCTTTGAAGAATCTCATCTTTGAATGCTCACCTGTACTCCAGTTTTGAAACCATAGTGGCTTTTCTTTCTTTGAATTACAGAGTTATTACCTAGGGAAATATTTGTGACTCTTTCTGTCAAATCTGACATTCCCACTTAAATATATAAATCTTATTAAAATGTATCTGTACGCAAATAAGATAGACTTTGCCAAGCAGTATGAAACCATGTCATATAAGCAACAGAAAAATGTTATAGATAATATGAAAAGGCTCTGGTGAAGAATAATCGAGGTATTACTTTTATTATCATATTGATAATTTTAACTTGAAAATGTATGTTTGATTTAACTAGAAAAGTTCAGTATGTGAAGTTGAATTCTCTGTAAACACAGTGTTACTGTACATGCCAATGTAATTTGTGACTTGATAGCTTTTGATTGAGCTATTTGTAATATAGTCTGTAGTAGGCCCTGAGTAACAATTCCCTTTTATTTGGAGAACTTTGTAGTATGTTGGTAGTATTACTGAGACTTTCTATCAGTTAGAAGATCAAGATACAAATCACTTTGTTGTGTAGCTAAAAATAATGGCAACTTCAATTTGTGGTTCAGATATGATTTGTACATGAAGATAACCTTAACCTAATCTTCTCCAGCAGAGTATGAATACTGCCAAATATTTTTTACACCAAATGTACATCAGTATCTCTTGCAACAATATTCTTAACTACAGACCCTGGGGCTTTAGAATCTCATTGTGTTTATGTCAAAATCCATCAACCAGTGTTAATCATAGAAAATAGATGAATGATTTGCACATATGTTTGTTTTGTCCTAACACTTCAAGAAACACGAAATAATTTGTATTATGTTTGTGTTTTGTTTTTAAATAGGCAACTGAAAAAATCCGGATTGAAATTATATCGTTCAGTCTTACGGACTCACGAATTGTATCAGATGAAACAATACAGCAGCTGTTTGTAGAATGCAGATTATACAATTTCCTTGCAGAGGAGACCCCACTGTCACTTCCAAAACCAACAAGTGGTCAGAGGATTCACTATAACTATAGCAACGGTAAGTATGTTTTATTCCTGAGCAGCTTTGTTTCTTCTCTTAATTTCTGTCTTATGAAAACACCTGCCAATAAAGCCTGCTTCCTCTTTATGTTAGAGTTGCATTCATCTGTGTACCAGTGGTATTTGTCTATTTCCCAGATAATTTGGGAAATTTTAAAGGTGGTTTTTAAGAAATGATGGAAGAATGCAATTATAAAGTATAAAATGAAATATTGAAGTACGCTTGTGTATGAAACGGTAACATAGTATATTAAAAAATTCTGCTAGCACATAAAATTTAAAATTAGGCCATACATAACTACAATGTATGTATTCTTTTTAAAAGAACATGATGCACTGATCTCTTTATCAGTACATGATGATACAGCAAAAGAAAAACATTCCATATAACCATGTACAACTAAAATACAGCTGAAAACCGAAAATATGTAATGGGACTTGATCATCACTTGGGAGTACTTGGTGCTCCTTTGATAAGAACTTTTTGAAAGAGGAAATTAGTCAGCCATGTTTAATACTAATACATTGCTATTTACTTAATAATACTTAATCCTGCATATTCCATATGCTATTCTCTAATAAATGAACATGAAAATACATCCTCAGTGCACAATGTAATTTACACTTATAGCATACACGGAATGATTGTAATAAATCACAGTTCTCTTGTTAATTATTTCCCCAGCTATTTCGTTGTATTTCAGTTATTCATTAACTTTTTTTTCCTGTTAAAGTCTATTTTATTTAAGATTCAGCCTGAGTGCTTCGTGTTGTCTTGGACATGAAGTATTGCATTTTTAGCTGAGAGTATCCTGGAGCAGGTGAATCAGTTTCCTATTTGTGATGCCTCACTAATACAGACATGGAGATAAAGCATTCTGTTGGAAATTGTTTTGTAAAAGTGGCATTGGAGAAGTGATGTCACAGTCAGGCCTTTAAAATACCCACTGCCTCGAAACCCAATTTTAGAAGGAGACCTGCCACAGAATTTAGTCACTTGTATCCTCCTAATGCTCATAAACTATTGAATTACCCCATAGTTGAAGACCAAAATCCCTCATAGATGTCACATCTACCATGGCCATAGAGGGACTGCCCATTTGATAGAGAATATGGAGAACAGGACACAACATGTAACTTGTCTGACTCTGAGAAAGACAGTAATCTTTGTAAGGCTTTAGGAAACTTATAGAAACTGCTGAAACTAAGGGCACTGCAAACTGTTTCATTCACTGAGGCCTATTCAAATGATTTCTGCCATCAGTTACTAAAAGAGACCTCAGATAAGTAAGACCTTTTTATGAGCTGAACAATATTCATTGCTACAGCTGTTGTATACATTATTCCAAATGTTCTACACAGACAGACATAATTGAAATTTTTGTAAAACCTCCTTGAAGTAACACTGTAAGCCACTAAAAGCTATTTAACACTTTTAATTTCTCTTGCTTCTTGAATTCTCTTTGAATATAAGAACCATTCAGGAGGTATAAAAACACTTACACAATATTCTGATTCCTGTGTATATTGGGTATGATCTAAGCATAATATTAGTTTTTTAAGTATTGACTCTGCAAAGTTAAACTAGCAAAATGCAGCAGTGTTATGATGAATACAGGATGAAATTTCAATCTCTTAGGACAATTAAGAAACTTAAATGAATACATATCAAGCTTTGATAGTTGAAAAGAGAATCATGCTTTGTAGAGACTGCGATTCGTAAGGCTTTCTAATCTGGTAGTACTGTGTCATATTTTTGTTAGTCAAAACCTGGCTTCCTAACTTCGATTTTTCTACTTGCTCTTAATTATTGAATATAGAAGTGTTTAAACTTTAAAATATCTAACAATCCAATATCAAAATTGGTCTTAATTGCTTCAGGATTGTACTCTGCAACGTAATAGTTATGTGGTTGTTATTTGCAGGGTTTTACTCAGATAACTGGTCCTCTAATTTCTACTCAAGATTAGCTTTGCATCTAGGGGAAAAAAAAATCCTAATGAGTCTGCCGCTTGATAACGTCAGTTGGAAAGCCAGTAAGATAATAGTAATGAAATCTGCATGTGTGTTTGCTATAGCTTTACTGCATCTCTTATTCATGCTAATTAGATTTCAGTATGTTGAATATTTGAGGTTAATTGAATATTTTCTTTAATAAAAATGAGATTTGCATGGGTAGAAAGAAATTTACTTTGAGCTTAGAAGGAAACTAATAGTCTTCTAGGTTTTTCAATGGAGAAAATCAGAGTAAGTCCATAAGTAATCAAAAAAACATACATTCTTATGAATAAAACATTTTCTATTATTTATAAATGAAATGGCCTCCCAATTTTAAAAAACTTTCTAACTGATATGGAAGACTCCATGAGATTAATTGCTTAGACAACATTTTTTTCATACTTTTTGAACATCCTGCACTGTTGTTGCTTGTCATGAAAGATGATTAATGGAATCTTGTTGAAAAACAATACAGTAGATCTCCATTGATCTGGACATACAAAATCCTATGGATTTCCCTTTTCACAAGTGGTTAAAGCATGTAACTTAATGTTAATTGCTTATTTGGACTATGATTTATTGACTAGGAATAGTTAGAAGATAGTTTTATTTCTTCCAAGGTCTTGGAACAGAAACTTGAACAGGAGGTTTATACACTCCAGGGTTTTACCACATAACTCTTGATTTTCCATGACATTAAGTGTTGTATCTACTGGTGAACACACTGACTGAGGAGAGGAGCTATTGTGTTCGTTAGTGATGGAGAGAGTTATTAGAATATCCAAGAATGGTTCTCAAGCACTGCAGTCCCATGAATTCAAAGAAAAGCAGAATTTGCCAAATTGTGTTTACACTATGACTTTGTCCTGTGATTTGGTAAGAAGGAAGGATTCTAATTTTTTTAATGGGGTTTGTTTTGTTATAGTTTGGTTTTGATATTAGGGTGTGTTACAGGTCATAGTAAGCAATGAATTAATATTTTAACTTTTTAATGCTGTTTAAAATTATGTGCCAATAATTATTTCCAGTCATGTCACAGGCTTTAAAGTGAACATGATGGCAATTTCACTGTCAGAACAACATGGTGAAACATGTTGCTCCAAGCAAACAAAGCCCAATTTCCTTCATATATAAATCCATCCATTGATATTTGATTCTTAATTTCAGTAAAATAAACATTTTTCTTATTGAGATCACAATAACTTAATTTACAAAGCCAAGGTTAGTTCATAAATGTTAACAAAAAGCATACGTATTCTGTTAGGTATGAAGACTTAAATATGAAAACACTGAGGTGGCAAGAAAGTTACTAAAAAGTAAGATTGGTAAGTCTGAAATGTGTCCTTATCTCTGTATACAATGGTTCTGGAGAGCAGGCAGCAAAAATAGAAGAAAGATGTGTGAAATTTTGCAAAGATTTAATGTGATTTAGATTAGGTATTAGGAGAAAATTCTTCACTAAGAGGGTGATGAGACAGTGGAGCAGTTTGCCCACGGAAGTTTTGCATGTCCCCTTCCTGAAAGTGTTCAAGGTCAAGTTGGATGGGACTCTTGAGTGACCTGATCTAATGGGAGATGTCCCTGTCCCTGCAAGGGGGTTGAAACTAGGTGATCTTTAAGGTCCTTTCCAACCCAAGCCCTTCTATGATTCTTTTCTATGATTCTTTTCTATGATATTTAATTGGACAGTTTTCACTCTTGAGTGATAAAGTGGTTATTTGAACAACTTTAAGCAAAAGCATAAGTAGACCAAAGGGAAGAGGAGGTGGGGGAAAGATAATGGGATTTATTTTTTATTAAAAATAAACTTCCAAAGCTTATTAACTCATATTCTAAAAGGTGGATTCCTCAGTTTAACTCAAAATGTTAAGGCCTTGCATCAGAAAACATTGTTAGAATTCTTTGTGTTTATTCCTTTTCTCCATTAAAGCTCAACACTGAGGCATTTTTTCTTCATGGTGACAAAACTATACTTCATCATGTAGTCATTTAGTTTTTTTAGAAAGTGAAATATGAAAAAAACATGCACTAACAGAATCAACTATTTTAATGTTTAGAATTGCAGTGATTTTCAGCAAGGTTCCAGGGTCACTGTAATCTTCAGGTTTTCCTGCTTCTTTAGGGCAAACTTTAAAATTATAATTTTAGATGCAAACTGTCACAAGTTAATTTTGGATTATTTTTTTAATTAATTGGATAGAAATATGAGGTATCCCATGCTTTTGAGCGATGTTAGAATTCTAAGTTCAAGCAGTCCTAAGGGGTGATATGAAAACATGTTATTCATCAGGATCTAAAAATATATTTTCACGATGGTTAATAATTTTTCCCAGACTTGAATGGAGTTCTTGAAATGAATGTTTTACTTGGTAGTCTGAATTTTTCCATTGAATGAAACTAATTCAAACTCTTTAGGTTTGTAAATAATTTCCATTTAAAATTGTTTTAGATACAGTATTAGTAAGTTTAGGAAATGCCATTTGGAATTCTTATGGGAAAGGGAAGAATCTGTTGATGTGGCAGCTCCTTTGAAGTTCTTTGGCTGTCCATCTGTCTCCCTGCTGCCTCCCCATCACTTCCTGTGGTGGCCCCAGGAATACTTGGCCACGAGAGTAGCACATGTGGAAAGTCATCCACATGCCCAGAAGACTAGCAGATGGCAGTAGCAGCTTCCTTTAACTTGAGGAAGAAAGTAAGACTATTGTAGGTTGAAACTAAGGATTCCAAGATAAAGAACTAATGCTTTGCTTTCTGTTAGTAGAGGAAAAGGTGTTAAATTTCAGATTCCTTGAATTGAATTATTCGGATACCAATTGTACTGGCTGTTCTCTGAAACTAATTAATTTCTAATAGTGATTCTGCTGGTCAGGTAAGAGCTGAGGAGCAGCTTTGGAGGAAACTGGAGAATTAGTAGCTCTGGAAGGTGTGCTTCCTAGAAGGACATGGAGATATGTCCCTCAATAAATCCCTCTGCAAGGAATTAATTTGAGCTGCCGTATCTCTTTTTCATATTCTTGTATTCCAATACTTTCTGCTTCTTGGTAGAACTGGTAATTTCTGTTTACAAAAGTAAGTTCATTTTGGATAATAGAAGAGAGTATGAAATACGTTAAAGATTTCTCTCAGCACATAGGAAAAGGAAACCTTAATGTGATGTGCAGAGTGAAAAAGAGCTTTTTCGAGTACAGTGGCAGAATCACTAGAAGAGACTGAGGTATGTGAATATTAAAGATGTTGGAATTAAAGACAGACAAATTTCTAGCTCCTCCTCCTGCCCTCAAAAACAAATAAAAAATGTTTCAAGGAGCTATGTTTGTTTCTCAGAGGTTTATATTCATTCTAGTTCTATCACAGCAAAATTTTCACAGCTGCCTTTCTTACTTTCAAAAAAAAAGTAATTCCTTTAACACTGTTTTTTCTATTTTTGCATCCTGAAAACTGCTTTCACATTGGTTTACTGATTCTTATTGGCTGATTCCATTTACAAGAAAGAAGCTAGTTTCTTAATGTAAAAGGACCAAAAACTTACTAAAGCATTTCCTAAAACCCTGCTTCTCATTCTTTTATTGTTTTACCAAACCAAGTCTATTTGTCACTGTAGATCATATTAATGGTATAAAAATTAAAAGCTGGTCCTTGTGTTTGTATTTTAAATTACACCAATAAAAGGCTTTCAGAGCTCTCACACACACTCCCCAGGCTGTGGATTTTCTTCAGTCCATTGGTCTAGCTGTTTTCTTATTGAAATATTGTGGCAGGAAATGAGGATTAAATTACTGAGGCTGTCAAAAAGGACAAGCACTCTGCCATACATTATCATTATCACTAGCTTCCTCAGTGGAAGAAAATGCAGTAAATCACTTCAAATACAGAGCAATAAGGACTGCTGGCTTTTAAAATGATGACTGCTCTTGCCATTAACAGAAAATGACAGCTGTGTGGCATGCTTAGATGCTGCTTGTATCTTTTTTGACAGTGTGCACATAAACCTGCCAGTGAAATGCTGTTAGATCACGTGACCTTTCAAATCTGATTCTAACGTTGCTTCTCCTTAGGAAAGACCCAGGAAAGAAATATATGTTTTTCATTTTTCTTTATGCTCTTTCTTCTAAAAGATGAAAAACTGTTGATAACTAATTATATCAATTCCAATTTGCTTTGCAGTGATACATGTGGATAAAGCTAATAACTGCGCAAGAAGAGAGTATCTCAAGTCTATGCTTCTGAAGCCCAATCTGCATACTGACAGGTACATATTATTGCTGAAAAACCATACCAAAGGTCTTTGTAAATAATGCTTATGGTTTGCCTTGTTGTTTGACTTTATTGAGGAGGTATCTGAGAAGTGAATACATAGCTAACTTACTAGAGAAAATTCTGTCTCACTAGGAATGATACCTACATTCTAATGTGTTGATTCATTTATACTTGTTCCCTGAGAAGGTTTGTGTGACACTGAATATTGCAACCTCTCTTAGTGTTGTTTTAGTGCTGTGGGTCAGGTTTGTTGTTTTTTTAAAAACCTTTTTTTGCAAAAGAGAGATTCTGTCATTAGCATTATTTCAAGAATTAATTTGAAAAGCACATATCTGCCTAATGGTCAAGGAAGACATCTGTTGCTTTCTGAATTCTGAGTACTAAAAGAGTGCAAGAGGGATCATCCTGAGGGATGATTCAGGAAAGGAAAATAGCTCATCTGTAGGCTACAATTTCACCTATAAATACTTGGGTATCTATACTAAATATGTAACAAATCTAAGGTAAAAATAAGGTAAAACATCAGCAGATAGCTTTTTCCCACAAAAGAGGCATTCATCTTTTACATGTGCCATCATGGTACTGTCTGTCCTCTGTGATATAAGGTAGGTTGATTGCTGGTTTTATCAGTGTGTCTAGTTTGGTCTGTGCTGAAACTTCAGTTCTCTGTTGACTAATAGGAAGGCAGGAGGTTCATGAGTAGTCCAGTTCCCCACTGTAGTCTAGCAAGGGGACCACCAAGAAACAAAATTTATTGAAAGATTCTGCCTATTCACCAAATGCTTTCAACTCTATGCATTTTAAACCTGTTGAAGTTGTATCTCCAACACATGTTTTCTATCACAAGCTTTACAAACTAATATCAGAGCTTTTTCAATTGAAACAGGAACTGAACTAAAGTAATGCTTTAAAGCTCAGGAAACCAAATTATCAAGGGTATAAATATCATTGAAAATTGCCTGCTCATGGTTTAGCCTGACCCTTTATTGGTGTTTGTGCTATGCCAGATTATAGGAGCATAGGTAGTGTATGATGTATATTAAGTGGTGTATTAAGTTTTTAGGTCAACTATCCCCCTGCCACAGTAAATGTTGTTAGAAATGATATTCATAATGATTGGGGTCCATATCACAACATAAATAAATAGACAAATCACGTGGTATATTTGTCTTCCAAAACAGGAATGGCTTTAATGAATGTGCCTTTAAAAGATGAAATATTCTCAGATAATAAAATAGATATTAATATAATATAGAACATTACTAAACCAAAATTGCATCTATAGCCTAATCCTATAATTGAAACAGGAGCCAACTTGGCCCTGAACATAACGAATTTCACAGATTTATACTATTTTAGTTTCTACTTGCAAATAAATAATTGTAGATTGGTATGGCGTTTATGAGGGAAAGTACCTTTTGTGGGTGGGGGGGGTTACTGTTTATTAAAAGATAAGACTTCAAAAGAAAGTTTATTTTTATTTCAATTTCATTTCTTGGGGTAATGGTTTTAAACTGAAAGAGGAGAGATTTAGGTTCAACATCAGGAAGAAATTCTTCAGCATGAGGGTAAGGTAGGAAGGTGCTGGAATAGGTTTTCCAAGGAGGTTATTGATGCCCCTTCCTTGGAGGTGTTCAAGGCCAGGTTGTCTGAGGCCTTGTGCAGCCTGGTCTAGTGGGAGGTGTCCCTGTTCCTAGCAGGGAAGTTGGAACCTGATGATCTTTAAGGTCCCTTCCAACCTTAAACATTCTATGATTCTGATTATTGATATGGAATATTTTTAAGTGTTTATCACAAATATTGATTTTGGTTCCGCATTTGGTTAAATGGCTTTAGTAGCAGAAAATGCAAGAATATTCAGCATTCAAGACAATCAAGAAAATATGCTGCTAAATAGAATGAAATAAAATCTAAAAAATATGAGCATGAGGTGGTAGGAGACTAGGAAGACTGAAATCCTATTTAAGTTAGTAATTGTTGCATATCACAGATTTCTTCTCTTTTGACTAGCAACTTTATCTTCCTTACATTTTCAGACAGACAGTGTCTCTATGGTGAATATGTAGATTTTGTCAGAACACCTGCTTTTTCTTATAGCTTTATTGTGTAGCCTTTTTGTTTTATTTCTTTGCATAATGGGTTCAAATCACATTCCTTATTTATGTTAGGAAGCTATGCTTATTAGTATTTGTAAAACTGGGAGGG
This sequence comes from Hemiprocne comata, assembly GCA_020745705.1. Classification (NCBI taxonomy): domain Eukaryota; kingdom Metazoa; phylum Chordata; class Aves; order Apodiformes; family Apodidae; genus Hemiprocne; species Hemiprocne comata. The sequence continues at coordinate 5,436,967 of CM036598.1, forward strand.
GGAAAAAGGGATACAAAATTACTATTTTACTTTATCAGCTGAATCAAATAGTTATTTACTTATATGTTCAAGTCTTTAAATCGGTTCATGAGGCATTTCTGGCAGTCCATTTAACTTGCTGTGCCTGTGTCATAGTTATCCTTTATTCTTCACCTTGTTTGTATTCCACTGCTGCCTTTCAGCATTTTAAGAGCGTAGAAATTTGGGTCATATAGAGAAACATACCTGATTGCTCTTGCCAGATTGTACTTGCAATGCTTGCAGACCTGGCAATAGAGTACCTGTTCTTCTGACAAGTGTCAAACAAGACATGTGTGAAGAATGGAGGAATCCACCCTTCAAACAGTCACCCTGCTGTGATAACAAGGGTGAACAGTTTTATCTAAGAGGTTTCCAGGCTTGATCCTGACAGATGCATCATTTCTTGGTAGGAAATGATTGTTACTCCAAGAAACTGACTATATGAAGTAGTTGTTCTCCAAAGTAAAAGTAACCAAACAACTCTATGCCTCCATGTTACAGGAATGTAGAGCATGTGTACTGTGTTAGCGTGTTAGCTTCACATTAATATACTGTATTAACACACAAAGTTTTATCCTTGCTTATTAAAAGTGACTGATCTCTGGAATAAAGAATTAGAACCAAATTTGCCAACATCACAGCTTTGTCCAGGCACTCTTAAATTCCCTGCTGTTAATAACAACTTTAAGTGTTATCAGCAATAAATATTTCTTCTAGGTTTTCCTGCTACATTGTAAAGCATGTTTTAAACTTAAGGAAATAGTTATTTTTTACTTTTCTTTTGGCCCTTTATTAGCAGGCAAGTTTCATTTAGTACTCTAGTCTTTCTTGCAGCAGCTAGTGAATATATTTGCACACAGGGCTTTTAACAGGATATCAAAAATTCTTATTCTGTCAGTAGATAAGGGATTCCTGCAAGGAAGTGAGTACTGATACCTGATGTTACAGAGAAAAAATATAGAAATGAGCTGGACAGAAAATCTAGGATACTAGAGAGAAGTACAGGAGAGGAACACTACATAGCATTATTTATGTAAGAAATCCTAGTATGAATTTGATATTCCTTCTCCATCAACATTCCTTACATCGGTGAGGCAATGTTATGGTAAGATGGGACACAAGCTGCACATTTGCGTGCTCGATGCTGAAGCAGAGTGAGGAGTCTGTTCATGTGCAGTATGTTCTGTGACAGTGTACACTGTGACTTTTTAGCCAGTTCAACCTGAAAACAAAGCTCTTGCAATGTTTGGTAAACTAAGAAAACAAATGAAAGCATACTGAATATAATATTTGAATATTTTCTAAACTTCAAGCATATTGTACTATTTTTTTAAATGCTGAAGTCAAAGTGATTGTAGTCCATTCCTGCAGCCCATTAGTTGGAGTAATCCCATGGTATCCAGAGTTCAAATCTCTTTCTTAATTAGCAGCAAAGATTTGGAACTTAGATTTCAAGCATATTGGAACTACAAGGTTTTGCAGGTGAAGTTCTTTTGATCTGTTCTGTTGATGTTTGGTCCATTCCTGTAAAATACTTGGATAGGATCTGACCCAGAGTGTGGCCCAGTATGAATGACTCTGCGCTTTGTCTGTAAGATACTGTCCCAAATGTTACTAGGCCTGCTTTTAGTTTATGCATTGGTGAAAATTTTACCAGTAATTGGCACCCTTAAGTGATAAAAATTAATCTAGCACTAATCTCCTCCTCTTCAATCACTGTCATAACTGCTAAGCTGGTTTCTCCAAGTGATTTGATTTAACACTGATAATGAATCACAATAAACAATACCCAACAGTTTTATCACTTGTTCTTACCATTTTTTTTTCCATTTAATTTAATATTTATCTTGCAAATCTAAGTATTTCATTCTTTTTTATCGAGTTTTGGCTCTTTTGCGGCTTCTTAACTCTGTGCCAAAATCTTTGGTTAGATCCATTATACTCACTCAAGCCACCTGCTGTTGGAAATAGCCATGATATTTTTCCTTTTTGGGCCTCCGGGAAATTTTTTTAAAGACACATATTTTTGTTATGTGTCTTGTTTTAGTGACAAACAAGTATTTGTCCATATATTTCCTATAACAAATAATGGTTAGTAAGAGGCTCAAAAATAAACTACTATAGAAGCATACTGCAGTCATAGTTTTGTTGAAAGTCTGGTAGAAAGATTTTATTATGTTTTGTCTAAGATATCCTTTCCTGTAGACTTGTTTTTTATACAACTTCATTGTTACCCATTTGGAATTATGCTTATTGTAACATTTTTAGGCTGTAAAGCTTACCAGCATTCACAGTTTATAGAACATTGCCCAGACATACAAAAAAAATTAGTTACCTCTTAATTCTTGCCATGTTGTCAGTCTTGGTGTTTTTGGCCCCAGCACAAGCCACTAACTCAAGTCAGCCCCAGCACAATACTGGAATTATGTGTTAAAAGAAAAGCCGTACTTGAATGCAATGAGAGTAACTTAAGGTCACAGAAGAAATGCAAATATTTTGTATAGTAGTTGCACTTAGATGTTTGTTGTGTACCAACAGGCTGTGTTTAGGCAGCACGGTAGCTACTGTAAGGCCTTTGTATCCAGGCTGTATCCACGGGTAGTTTTTAATGTGCAAAACAGGAACAGAATAATGAAGATAAAATATAACATGTCTTGGTCAGAGGGAATAAGTGCAGGACAATTGCTGTGTGAAGTCCAACTTTAATGTATACACAAGACAATACTAGAAAGATACTATTTTGACATAACTGCCTTTAGGTTGCTGCTATTTTTGTCAAATGTTTTCTTGGCTGGAATATGCTCTCCAAGTTATTTAAATGAGGTGTGAAAATTCTCAGTAACTTTCAGCTAAGTATTTTACACTTGGTGTTTGGAAATGCTTGCTTCATTGAATATGGCTAGTATTTCTGGTAGCAGGAAAACGTTTGATATGGTTTGTCTTAGTTATTTATCTAATGTCTCCAACACCACTCAATGTAAAGCCAATAAAATGCATGGTTTAAGATTTAATAAGGCTAGATCTAAATTATCGAGCAGTGCAGACCAGATAATCCCTAGCACAAAGCAGTTGTTGCTAAAGGATGATCTGATATTCATAATACATAGATTTTTAGGATGATTTTGAGGACTGAGGATACTAGTTGATCCTAGTGACTGAATGTCTATTGCAGTGGAGTGCATTAAGGGGAAGTGCTTCTGGAGCACATCTTCAGTGTAGTTTAGTACAGTCCAACAGGAATCCAATTAGCATGTTTCAAGACTACTATGCAAATAAAGCACAATAACTGAGGACAGCTGAAAAGTTGACTTCATAAGCATGCTCCTCATCAAAGCTCAAATAATCATTCAGGTTAATCTTATGTGGCCTGACTGCATTGTGCAATAAGGTGCCAAGGAGGTGGAGAGAAAAACAAAAAAATCTGCAAGCCTGCAGATCTGTTGTTACAGCCTCTCTGTCCTAATGCTGAAGAAATTGGGGAGATTGAAAAGAAAGGATCTCAGACTATTCTTGTAATAGAAAATGTTGACTATAATTGGTAGAGTTCTAGTTTATGCTTAGCTGCTAAAATAGTGTGGGTTTTGCCCTCTTTTCTCATTTTTGAGTTAATTTTCAACCCTTTTATAAGGTAAATATATATATTTTAATTCTTTTTTTCATGCTTAGCCTACGATTTACAGTGGTCACTGATCCCCCAGAAGATGAGCAGGACCTTGACTGTGAAGATATTGGTTTTGCTTACATAAGTTTGAGAGAGATATTCCAGAAGCAAAGAGATATAATTGAGCAAGATATTGATGGTAAGTTTTCGAGATTACTTTGTTGTAACCTTCTGTAATCTAAAAGTTATTTGTTGAATCTCTGGTTTTCTCTGCAAGTTTTACTGTGCAAGTAATTTTTCGACATTTTTTTCAATAAGAAATATTAACTAATTTTAATATTAACTGGTGGTTTCCACACTTCTTTGCAAATGTCTGCAAAACTGTGTACTATGGTTATTCCTTAATACCTGTTTTAAAAAAAAAAAACAAAACAACAAAACCAAGCAGCATTCCCAGCTCACAGTAATTAGTTTGTAAAACCTAAGAACTTTCAGGACATGAAAGTAATTCATACAACATACTTCATGCTAGAAAAACTATAAATATGTACTTTTGTCATTAAAATTTATGTCAGTAATTATGTATTGCTAATGTCTACATCTTATTTTAAATTATGTTATAACCTGCAGAGTTAACATCTCAAGGTTGTGTCTTCTATATGAAACCTGTATCTGAGACAGTATGAAATACTGGCGGCTTTGATTAGGTATCAGTTGAGAGTAAGCTTCCTTCTGTAACAGACTGTGACCAGAGTTTCACTGTGACACATGAAAGCAAGGTGAGGCAAGTAGGAGGTGTGGAATCTTCTGCTTCCTAAAAGCAGCATTTTTATAATGCTAATAAGATGGCTCAAGAAGGCTACTCAGTCCTTCCATAGACAGTGAAGGAAAATCTCCTTGCTTACAATTGTCTGTTCCCCAGGGTAGCAGGGACATGGTTATCCATGGTGTATTTTTCCCCTTACATGTTCCTCTCTATCCTCTTTCCCCATTCTGCTAAAGCTCAGTTATGAAACAGTTACTCTCCTATAAGGGTAAGGGGATCAGCTTGATTAGATGCACTGCACCCATGTTGACAAAGTACTCTTTGGAAGAGTTCTGGTTAGCCCTGGTAGAATGCCAAGCTGATGTTCTTTGCTACTACTACTGCTGCTGTGTCTCATTACCATACCATGAGTGATGGGGAGCTGAGTAGGGAGGGAAGAAATAGGCTTTCTTATCCATTTCCATTATCATGCATGATTTGCATCCATGCTGTAGCTAAAATACTCACAGTATGCATCAAAGTTCCAGAAACAGATAAGGAGAATTCTAAGAAGAATCAAATTTCCATACCCGTGAAAAATTATATAAATATTGTATGCTCTTCTTGCTGTGGCTAAACCACTTAATCTTTTCTCGACCAATATATTTTCTCCAAGTAGTTATACAAAAACACATCACCTCCAAAAAGATATGTCATGATCTCTCACTGGAAAATCATGGAATTTTTTTTAATGGATTTTATGACAATAAGTCCCATTTTGTCATAATTCCCATTTGATAAGATTGATTGGTTATATAAGTTTGTACCCTTGCAAGTCACCTTTCAAGAACTCTTAAAACTTGTAATAGTCCCCTGAGATAATAATTAGGACAGGAAGGACTGTTTTTTGTTACTAGTTGTTCTGTCAAAAGGTAACATTGCCATGTAATGACAACTACTTCTATATTGTGAAGAGCATTTCTTCCCCTAATCATAAAACATCCGAACTAATTTTTACTTTATGTACATTGTGTCTGTGAAAGTGATAGTAATATATAGAAATCCTTTTATTCCTATAGAATCATAGAATGGTTAAGGTTGGAAGGGACCAAGATCATCAGGTTCCAACCTCCCTGCTATGAGCAGGGGCACCTCCCACTAGACCAAGTTGCACAAAGCCTCATCCAGCCTGGCCTGAAACCTCTCCAGGGAGGGGGCTTCCACAACCTCCCTAGACAACCTATTCCAGCACCTTACTACCCTCACGGTGAAGAATTTCTTCCTGATGTCTAACCTAAACCTCCCTTCTTTCAGTTTAAAACCATTACCCCTTGTCTTATTGCTGCCCTCTCTGGTTGAAAACTCCTCCCCAGCTTTCCTGCAGGCCTCCTTCAGGCACTGGAAGGTGCTCTAAGGTCTCCTTGGAGCCTTCTCTTCTCTAGGCTGACAAGCCCCAACTCCCTCAGCCTGTCTTTGTAGGAGAGGTGCTCCAGCCCTTTGATCATCTTCGTGGCCCTTCTCTGGACTCTCTCCAACAGCTCCATGTCTTTCCTCTGCTGAGGGCTCCAGAGCTGTACACAGTAATCCAGGTGGGGTCTCACTAGAGCACAGCAGAGCAAAATCCCCTCCCTCACCCTGGTGGCCACACTTCTTTTGATGCAGCTCAGGATGGGAGGGCTTATCCACAGTTCTCCGCTTTCCTGAAGATACTGCACAGTTTAGATTTTTTTTGGTTGCATCCATAAGCATATATTCTGAAAATCTAGAACTTTCAGAGAGTTAAAAAGAATTTTATGTTAATATATGTCAGATCATGGCAAAATTAGACTGCATCATTATATTTTTATGGATGAAGTAATTTTAAAAGGATCTGTTCTTAAGGTCTGGACGCAGACTTTGATTCAATGTAATGGAACAATAAATAGAATTCCTAAATAATATTATACACATACTCAGAGGTGGATATTTTTTTGAGGGGAAAAAGAACAAATCTAGACATAAGGAAATGAATGGGACTTTACCACATCAAGATGTAATTCTCAAGTCAGATGCCCTAAACTTCCTTCATTCTTTCTGAGAACTGCAAGCATATATCTTTTCCATATCTTGTTCCTTGCAGTGCTAATTGTGTGAAAGTGGCCTACATGAAATTTGTAGCAATTAAGTGAATGGCTAAGCAAGAGGCTGGATGAAAAAGAATGTAGACAAGACATGTAACAATATATCTCAGAGATAATATAGCAATATTAAAACTGGGAAAATAGAATTAGTGTTATCTTCTGATACCATTAATTGCAGTTATCCTACTGTTCTATATGTACGAAGAATAATGTCCCCTGAAGTCTGCTCTTTAAGTTGACAGTTCAGAGTGATTTGTCCAAGGATATATGAAAAGGTTTGAATCTCTAAAAATAGCATCCAATCTCTCCTATAATAGCTCTATCAACAAAGTGATGGAAGGTTTATCCCATGTTTTTCTTTCTCCAAACTACATCTGAGCTTTGAAGTTGTAGCATGCAATATCATCATGGCATGTCCCACAGTCTTTATCCCAGTTTATATAATAAATACATAACTTTGCCATTTGCTGTATAATTTGCTTTGAAAAGGTGTTCTGCCAAGTCCATTTGTTTTTATTCAGATTTCTTCTAGAGTCATGTTAGACAGCCTCAATGCTTTTTATGCAGGACTGGGAAAGAGCATAATTTTTTATTGTTAGCAAATGATGGCAGCAGAGATTGTGGCCCTCTGGGCTTACTTAGATACTGTAAAAGAGTGCAATTTTAAATCATACTAGCTAATTTTTGTAAAATAGCAATTTAAATACTACTTTAAAACCCACATACACGAAGATAAAGGTAGTTAAATGTTTTAGTCTAGGGAAAATAACATCTTTGTCAACAGCTCACTATTTTATAACACAGAGAAGCCTGGAATAAAATAATTGCATTGCATGAACTGGAAAAAAACAAATTACTATTTAAATACTGTCACAGCTGATTTTGACTGGCCATACACAGTGTAGAAAATGCATTAATCAGTGTATTTTTTACTTTGAAATATTTATAAGTATGCATATATGTCTTTAATAGAGTTTGAAACGTCTTTATGTATTGTGAAAAATAATTAATTTGTATAGGTAATTATCATACAAATAGTTTTCTTTATTTCGAAGTTAATTCCAACAGGAATGCTTTTATTGATGTACATTGTAATTATTAGAGTGCTGTGTTTCCAGTAAGCTGAGTGTCTGAACCAGAAGGTCATTTATTTGGTTGTTAGTGTTCTTTTTTAAGCATATGCTAGGTGCCCTTTTAATCTGTCCAAATGCTAAGAAGGATTTTCAGAACAAAACCAAAACCTGCAGTGAAATTGCCAATGCTGTTTTCTGGTGTTTCCTTTCTAGTTTTCGATTCACAAGATGATGGTGCAGTAATTGGAAAGCTCAAAGTAACAGTGGAAGCCCTCCATGCACTGCGTTCAGTCTACGAGGAGTGCGGAGATGACCACGAGGCATGAAAGGGAAGTCTGCCTGCACAAGTTCCTTCTCCCAGTGTAAATACATGCTTGATAGTGCTTCAAAGATGAGATCTTTGTAATTCTTACAGTATATTTAATGTATAATGTATATGAAAAAGATGCTTGATTTGTAGTTGTAAAGTTTTGTATACTTTTCCGTCTGTTTGTTTTTATATTTCCCCCCTAAGGCTAAGAATCTCTCCACAATGGACAACATATTGTAAATAATTAATACCTACATGATTGAATGGTGTGCTTTATTTGCATTTTCAAGATTTTTTCCCTACATAAATCAGTAATAAAAATGCAAGTCAAATTTTTAATTTTTAATAAAAAAACCATAAGCCTTAGAAAACTGATTAAAAATACTTTTATGTTATCCCTAATCACCCCACTAAATGGAATGCCTGTGATTAGCCTCATTAAGAATTTTATACTGTGAAGATTTTATTAAAAGCAATATATGAAAATTACTTGGATTAATGTGTTAATCTGCCTCTTTAAAATGCTAATATCCATTTTATGCACATTAAATCTCAGTATGTGTTTTCTTTGATGCATGCAGTTCCTATCAATTAAATATAAAAAATGAGGCTAGTTGCAGGACTTATTAAATTACTGCAACCTTTTTTTAAATAAGTTTTACCCTTCTACTAACATTATAATCAGCTGTTTATGATTATCATGATTTGAAATAGGGGGACGGCTGGCACAATGATATTTCTGTACAGTAAAATACTTGCTTTCAGCCACCATCTGTCAAAGCACAAAAAGAAGCCATAAAGTATCAGATTTTGCATCACCTAGTTTGAGCTGTAGGGGCAGGCAACTGTATTTTCATTTGTTTTGTGTTGCTTTTAGAACTTACATCAAACATATACAATTAATTGTTATTATCTGAATAACCAGTGTTTAGCTTGGAAAGTTAATTTTCCAGCTTTTAACCAATCTCAGTGAAGGTTTTAATTGATATTTTTAATGGAGCTGTGAATCAATGCTGCAGAAGGATTGTCTCTTGAGAACAGGGATATAGTAAGTTTCATTTTTTAATTTACTTTTTTTATTTGTCATTTTCTTCAAAGGATTTTATAGGCTGTGGATTTCCACTGTTTGCAAACAGTCTATGTTTCTTCATAAGCATATGTAAAGTATTCAGAGAGATAAGTAATTTATTAAAATCTACCTAATTTGCCATGATATATTAAATCTCTGCTTCAGTGATCACAGACCATTTCATTTAGAGAATTAGGCATTCCCTCTTTGTGTGATTAAAGCTCTGGAAAATGAGTTCTTTGCTCCTATTTGTGAACATTCAAAGCCTGCTAATGGCAAGAAGATGGAAGAGATTATGAGACAATTCATTACAGTTCAACAGAAAAAAAAACCAACAACTATAATGCAGAAATGCGAGCATGAATATCTGCATATAGTTTGAACCATCTGTGCTCTAATGGCTTCAATAATGTCTCTGCGTCTTCAGTAGGCTTTGAAATGACATCCATACACTATTAATGTGTTGATGTACATTATGAGGCCAATGGAATGAATATATATTGACCTCAGAAATCTCTGAATTCCAACATGAAGGGATGGTTGGCTCAATTTTAGGGCCTACCATCTTCAGTAGTACTTCTCATCCAGACTTTGCCAGTCCTCACAGCATTCCATTCCTCTGGAACTTTTAGGAGACCACAGACAGCCGCATTCCTAAACCCAGCCATTCTTCAGTAAATGGCCATATGTTTGTTGTCATTTGGGCTGGCGCTTAGTTCATCATTTTGGCCACTGTGTCTAGCTTTCTTTGGCTCTGCACATCTATATTGTCAGTACGACTGTTATTATACATTACAATAATTTGAAACAGCTAGATTCATCACTGAGGTTAACTGCGTGGCTTTTTAGAAATTTTGTTGTGGTATTCTGTCAGGAGGTTCTTATTATTCTTCTGATACTTTGCAAACCTAACTAAATAGCCTGCATATAAACAAAGAAGCAAATTGTATTGAGTTTTTGTGTGTGACTGTTTACTGACTTGCAGGAGAACTATGTAGCTGGAGCTTGTTTTCTTCTGAAATAAACCATGTGGTAAAATTAGAAAATCAGTGATGTTCATCTCACTTAAACATTTACAGTAACACCCTTAGCAGTTAATCTTCACCATCTGAAGTTGAAAACTTCGAAACCAAGCATTGGTATATTCATTAAACACAGACCTCTTGGGTAAGTTACTGCAAAATATTCCAGTTGACATTTGGTTACATTGTGTTAACTGTTCTCAGTGACTCCAACATTAACAAGGATAATTTGCTTCAGGTTCCTAAACATAGTTCTTTGTAAGGCTCACTATTACTCATTTTTATTTTTAAAAAATTAATCTTGATTTCTATTCAGATACTACTGATATAATATTCAAGGAGGATTTTTCCAACAGATGGATAGTATTGCGTTATGCAACATAAACATACAGACTGGAGAGTTTCATTCTTGCATTAAGTTGTGTGTATTTCCAACATACTTTTAAATCTAAATGCCACACTGTGCAGGGAAAGTGGAAAGTGTAATCTAGTGCTGTTTTGTCAAGATTTTAGCTATGAATAGCTAGAATAAAGCATACATGTCACCTTTTGTGTGCCGTATCTTAGTAAGTGCATTCCTTTTGACGTTTTAAAAAAGGAGCCTTGTTAATGCTTGGGTGCTACCACATTTTAAAATTTAATTTGAAGTTATTTTTCATGGAATAGATAAATTTTTTCTGTGGTATAACTCCATGTGTCACAAGTATGTTTATCAAGATGGAAAGTGAAGTGTAGCTTAAAATACATCTTTATTTTTTTTAAATGCTGCTTTTAATGTGTTACAACCTTTACTTAGGGATGGAAGTTATAAGAGCAAATACATCAGGAACCATGGTAATATCTGTGTCAATTCGATGCATTTTGCTGTACAGTAAGTCACAGCTTATCTCATTATATGCTTATAAGAGTAGATATAACATGACAAAAAGTTGTAATAAATTGCCTCTGAGAACTTCTACACCTGAAGATGAGTATTTATGTTAATAGTAATATTGGTTTTTAATGCTTTTTATTATTTTAAAACTTAGTAAGACATGATCATAACTCAAGAAGTCTCCAAATATATTTACAATAAATATTAGCTGTTAAATTTCATTTTCTTGTTTTGTATTAGAACTGAGAAATAAATTCAAATACAGACTTAATGTTGTTCAACAAACTTTATTGCATGTTTCAGAGCCAGAGAAATATTTTATGTTGCAGTTAGGACTTTTGCAGGTGATGGTAATGATTTTTATCCATCAGTTTTACAGATATTCCACAAGAGAATAAATACTTTTATAAGACTTGCTTAACATTACTGTTTATGATATAGCTCTTAGCAATTTGACTAGATCCCAATCCTGCAACTAATACTAAATTGAATGCATTATGTTACCTGTTGCAGCATATAAGTTCAAGTTGATACCTTTGTGTGCATGTGATAAGTATTTGCTTTTGGCACGGTGAGCTACAGGTGTACTACTCTGTGCTTTTCTTTAGTTCCATTTTGGTATTGCTGACAAATTTTAATTCTCTCTGCATCTTTTAAAATGGGATGAGGTAAGTTTTGAGGAACTTGCTCTCATCATCATAATTTCTCAAGGGAAGAATGTTACCAGTGTTTTGTTTCTTATAATAGTATAATCCTTAGCATTCACAGGACATGACCTTGAAAGTCCCATATAACTGAGACTTCAGTCTTAATTCATAAGCACCAAATTGGTCTGTATAAAAATATATCTTACTTCAGTAGTCTTACATAAATAGCTGCAGCAGTGCATGACAGGTCTTGCACATATCTAGCAATGATTTTTTTAACATTTTTTTGGATTTGGAAAATAATCTATTTTGTATTTAGACAAATTGTCATTCTTGTTGAATGGAAAATTATTTTCTTAGGCATTAAAGCTACAAGAACTGAACTTTCCTTGAAAAACTAGTGGAAAAATGTGTTCCTTCTACCACAAAAAAAAAAAATAAAAAAAAAATAGAATGTCTTGGGTTGGAAGGGACCTCTAAAGGTCATCTAGTCCAACTGTCCTACAATAAGCAGGGACATCTTGAACTAGAGTGGATTGCTCAGAGCCCCATCAAGCCTGACATTAAATGTCTCCAGGGATGGGGCCTCCACCACCTCTCTAGGCAACCTGTTCTAGTGATCCACCACCCTCATATTGAAGAACTTTTTCCTAATGTCCAACCTAAATCTACCCCTCTCTAGCTTGAAAGCATTACCCCTTGTCCTATTGTTACAATGCCCTTGTGAACAGGTCTTCCCCAGCCTTCTTACAGGCCCCTTTCAGGTACTGGAAGGCCGCTGTAAGGCCCCCCCGGAGTCTTCTCTTCTTCAGGTTACCCTGTGCAACCCCACCGTTACCCAGAAAGTTTCCTTTCTTCCCAGCAGAAAGAATCCTTGAAAAGTTGCCAAATAAAAGCATTTGGAATATTGGTAAAACAGAGGCTTTTATTCAAATGAGAGATGAAATTAATTAGCTGGTTTCAGTAAGCTTCCCTTCTATCTGTGTGCTTAGCCTGTGAGGAAACAGGGCTTTACAATTAATGAGAGAAGAAACCTAAGTGCTTGTGACTGTTCTGTTGTATTGAAGCTAATTCTACACATCAGTGCTCATCATCTGGGAGAAAACAGAAAGGGCTAGCAATCTTTCTTAACTTTTCCAGCTTGCCTTTAGGGTGTTTGAGGAAAAGCCCCGCAACCACATCCCCTGGGAGCAGAGGCAGGCCGGGTCCCACGGCTGCCCAGCCTGGGGCAGGCAGCTGCAGGAAGCAGCCTGGCTGCTGCTGTGGCAAATGGTGAAGAAGACAGTGGAGGTAGGACTTGTGAGATTTAAGAGAGATGTCATCCTAGGTTAAATTAAGTGGCTGCAAAGGGTGCGGTAATTTTTGAATGCCTGAGGAATACGGGCTCCTTCGGATTGCTGTATGTCAGTGAGGAAATGGCGGGAAGAGGTGGGTCTGAGGTAGAGGAAGTCACACAGGGCCGCAGGCCTGTGTTTTCTTGAAGCCTGTGTTCTCGAAGCATTTACATTAGGAAAAACAAGGTTTCCACAACCCCCTGCAGCTTTTTTGCGTTTGAAATGCACTTATCAGGGTTTTAACAGAAAAAATCTGTCATGTATAGGTTATTTTGTACCAAGGGCACGACTGAACTTCTCAGCCTGTTTGGCTGTTCCTCCAGGATGACCCTCCTCAGCCTGAGGAACTACATCTCCTACTGTCCGTTTGAAATCAAATCCTGGGTACAAGTGAGGAGGCAAATGAGCTGCAAATTCAGTCCTGGCATGTCAGCTCATGAAAGGGCACTCAGAGAGAAAACCATCAGGGGGAGAAAATGAGAGTGGAAATTAAATGTTTGGTTTCGCTTGGAGTTCAGCCCTGTCAAAACACAGTAATAAAACAGCAAAATGCTTCTGAGACATAGGTTAAAATGCCAAAAAAACAACAGAAATACCCCACTCAGTAATTTGTAAAACAGCACAAATTATGGGATCATGAGGTAATTTCAAATAATCACTTGTGGTAAATGTCTACTTTTTTTTTACTATGCTTTTTAGGATTAGTTTTGTGAAGTAGTAGGATTGATACCAGTTACACACATGCTCTTTGAGTATTAACACAAAAATGTAAGTTCATTTTGGGAACGACTTAAGGGTCCATGTTTTTCACATCTTGTAATCGTTGTTTATGTTATGGTCTGTCTATTAAGTAAAATACAGTTAAATGCATGAACTGAAAGATTAATATTTTAAGGTTGTGTTATGTTTAGAGAAATAATTGTTAGGCACATCACTGAGAAAAACAAATAGTGCATTTTTGAGGGGTTTAAAGCCAGATGAGACATTCATAACAAGCCTCTAAAAAAGGCTGTTGTATTGAGTTATCTATCTGAATTACTGGACATTTTAGAAGAAAAGTCTGCAGTCAGTTTCTCACTTTGTTACTGCAGTTTGATATCCAGTGCGTTTTACTCTCAAGTTTGTTTGAAGTTTTAATATAGCATGAAGTTTTGTAATCTTTGGTTCCCGGTATTTGACATACTTCACTTGAAATGATGGTTCTGCCCAAATTTGCTAAAAACCCTAGGCCTAACCACTTCCTGCTGTGAAGCCCTTTGCAAGACTACTCCTAGTTTTGTGGGTTTATTACAAATATTATTGTTCTAGTTGACTAGGTTTGGTGTGAAAATACTTTCAGTGCTACGCTACTTCTTCACTTTCACCAATCTAATAAATTAAAAATAAAATACAGATTTTAAAGGGAAATCAGTTGCATATAAATTCCATAAACTATGTCATTTTTTAAATCCAAAAATTGTAATTGTATCATATAGTTGCAGAGACTATGAAAAAATACAGCTTTAAGTCTGACTGTTTTTATCTTTTGATGGCAATGCTTATTTTTAGCATTTGCTGTCAGGGGAAATTCGTGGCAAAACTTTCATTTTTCCAGTAATGCAAAATTTGACATTTTTTTCTTAAATACAGATTTATTGTTAAAAATAGTCTAATTATGCATGTTAATACGTTACTAATATTTTGCTATTTATAGTAACTTTTATATTACTCTCTGCTCTGCTTTTTTAGGGTGTTAAATTACTGCTTTTATAAATTGCCTATTCAAGGAAGAATTATTTATGAAACTATAAGTGTGGAAAAACAATATTTGAGATTGGTGTTTCACAAATCCTATGACAGCAAAGAAGAGGACTATAATTGTCCTTTCTCAACAACATTGAGATTGTAGTTTGTTGTTTTATCTGGCAGCATTTTTCTCGTATATAAACCAGGTATTTCTTCAGCATGCTGCCCAGAGAACAAAATGGGAGTTCAAAAATGAAACCTCCATTTTTATAAAATTTAAGTAGATCACACAATGAGCTTGGGTAAGTACTGAAAGTACCCACTTCATGTCATTACATATATATGGGAATATATGAAGTATGACTGGTGGGTGAAAGTTGCCCCCTACTGTCTGATTGGACATTTGCATACAGAATAGTAATTCACGGAATTTGAGATTAATTTGTCTACTGTTTCTTGAAATAAGATGTTTTAATCTAAATTTTAGAATTTTATATGGGCAAATGGTATATAAAAATATGTGATGTTACAGGAAGAAAATGAGCTCAAAGAGTGCAGCAGTGAAAGTCAACAGGTAGCATTGAACAGACTAAATACTAAAATTAAGTGATCTGTTTAGTTTTATTTAGGCCTGTACATGAGTGTGAAGCAGATAGGGCATTTAATAAATATGTATAAAATGGGAGGAATTAAATGAAAATTACCTTACTGGTTTTCCTGCTTGTTTATTGCAATGGAAATTTCTTGGGTTACTACACATTGTGACTCTACCATTCAAAGCAAACAATGTCAGATAAAAGGTGAAAAGCCAGTTTAGGAGGGGAAACAAATTTTGGACACAAGGGAATAAATGTGTAACTAATAAAGTTACTGAGATATTGATAAGTGTTTCATTCCATATATACAAGGCTTTGAGTTAAAGAAAAAGTCATTTTGAGGAAACCTGTATCTGTGATGACTTTTACAAACCTTTAAAGGGATTTGATTTAAAACATTAATTTTCAGTGTCTAGTTATTTGCTGCAGACTACCCTTCCTGACTTCTTATTTCAATTATGCAGTAATCATAAAGTATCCTTCAATGATACACCAAACACATGGTTCATCTGAGTAATTTTTATGTTTGTGCAAATTGTGTGGACATTAGGAAACAAACAAATGTACAAGCTTTTAAGTTTTTAAAACACATCTTTTCAAAGTACTGTAAAATGACTTTTTGTTTATTCCTTAAACAGTAGTAGTTAGTTCAGCTTAACTACCTATGGATGCTTACTGAGAATTTGTCAGCAATGCGAATTAGCAGTTCAAAATCATTACATGCATAAACAATTGAAAGACTGAGAAGAAATTAATCACAAATGCCAAACCTCTGGGAAGCTTGTAAAGCATTGTCCTACTCACAATGTGAGTATGTGTTCTTATTTATATGGCACACAGCTACAGTAGTAACAAAACAATTACCAATGTTTATGCTTTCGAATTATGTCTGCCAGAACAATTTGCAAGTAAGGATTCTAAATGATTCAGTATTAAATGCCAAACATAACATTGTAGCAGATGACAACTGATATCACATTGATATTATTAAGATTTATTACATTGTTATTATTAAGGTTTAGATACCATTTTCTTTGGATATTTTAATGAAATAACCATTTTTTTCAAATCCAGTCTTTGATTTGCAGTTTCCAATAAGGAATCCTTAAAGCATTTCACAAACTGTGTATCACATAGAAATTATTTTGAAAAGAGAAAAAGCAGGGGAAAAGAATGCCTGGAGGCAGTTGGCGGGTGTTGAGGATATGTCAATGCCAAAGTGGCAACACAGCTGCACAAGGACTGAGGCTGCAGGGATAATGGTGAATTTTTGAAGGCAACACGCATTCTTTTCCTCTCAGTCCTAGTACCTGTTGCTCCTGTCTGTACTACTTAATTTCTGTAGAAGACCTGTTTATCTTTTTGAGGATTTATTTGCACTGTTGGGGAGATACCAACCAGGAGTGGCAGCTTTTCCTTGTATGTTGCTCTAAATGTTAAGCTTTGCATGCCTACAGGGGACAACAGGAAAAGTTTAAGGAACAGAAGTCTATGGAGGCTTTCTAAATACATAGAAGCCACTTGTGGCTCAGAAATGCCTTGAGCTGAAAATAGGTAGAGGATGAGTGAATGTTAGAACGATGTGTTATATAGTCTTTTTCTGTTGTTACTGTTTAGGCACTCTTAGACATTGACATTGCAGCAATCAGGATAATCAGCTAGATGGACTTTTGGTCTGACTTCACAATATAAATGTAAAGTAATTTATACTGGAATATGAAATTAAGCCTTATTTGTTAGCCTTTTGTCTGTTAGGCTTTCTACTTTGCTCCTCAAAAGAGCTCTTCAACAGTATACTAAATTGAGCATAGTCCCACTTGGGACAACAGTGTAGCAGATGCTTTTAAACTGGAAAAAGAAAAAAAAAAAAATAGGAACTGACATTCTGAAAGCTGAAGCACAGTACAAGTCATATATTCTAGTTGCTCACGTTCTTTTTTCTTGAATTCCTTGCATGCCAGAGTTGTGAACTGTACACAGTTTTAAGTTTGGGGTCACAGTGGAACTTAAGTATTCTGTAACCCAGTAATCAAATTATCACTCTGTGGTTTGCTGACTTGCCACTATCTCTGTTCTTCCAGCCACTATTATCATTTCAAGAATGTAGGGTTTTGTACATATGCTTTGAAGTCATTAGTATATGTGAAAATACATACTTGAACAAGCAACCACTATGTTGCACAAGTTTGAATTTCCTCTCATCTGAACTGTAATGTGATCCCAAAATGTTCAGTTTAACAAGGCTTCACTGTAACACGAACATACACTGTAAATATATCTGCATAAAAGTAGAAACACAAATAACAATGTAAGAATCATATTTGTAAGCATTCCCAAACAGGGTCAGACCAAGTAACAGATCCAATTCAGGATTTGTGAAAGGATGTAAAATGATCAATGTAAAAAGCAGTAATCTGGCAATATTACAGATGTCTTTCTCAGAAAAAGCCAAGTATTTTAATCCTAGACACTTAAAGAAAGGTTGACCAGATACTCAGATTTTTCCTAAGTTCCATGGTTTCGCTTTTTGACATTTACTATTGTAGTTCATATGTCATAATGTTGAGTCACTCCTGAATTTCACTTCCATGTCATCACCTTTATATCAAATATTAGTTACTCTTCTTGTGGCACGAGCATCATTACCTGCATGTTTTATCTACAGCCCTCCTGCTGATCAAAGTGACCAGAAGTGACACTCTACTATTAGTTGTGCGTATAGCTGCGTGTATTTGCGACAGTATGTTGTATAAATTTAAATACAGGTACTAATATGCAGCCTAAATGTGAATGAGATACAGAATACTGAGATTTTGCATTTTTCTCTATAATTTCACCCTATAGATTATCCATCTTAACATATTCCTTAGCTGCTAGAGCACAGAAGCTGGCTAAATTCTTCTATTGATTGTGTCTTGGATGAGCATGAAAGCAGCAACAAAGAGAGATTACAGAGGGCAATCTGAAGTATCCCAGAGCAAAGCCTGTTTTTTCTTTTGTTTTCAAATATGTAGCAAGGCAAAAATCCATCTGTCAAATTAATAGCAAAGTCCTGTTTAAAGAAACAAATTCTTACTTGTGTCAATACATTTACTGCAGTTTCCCATTAAACCTTGTTGCAATTTATTTCCTTCTTCACTAGATGCCACATATTTGACGGAAAAGTAGTTGCTATAATGTGAAGTTTTCTGGAAAGTCATGAATACCTTATGTGAGTGGAAATGTGTTCAGTTGCCTTTTGCTCCACAGTCATTGATGAATGAAGAGTTTGCACATGGGTTCACTCAGAGATTTAACATCTGCTTTTACATGGAAATATTTGAAAGAAAAAGTACAGCATAACCTGAAGCCTGTTAGAAAGATTTGAGAGTTTTATTTACTGCAGTTTCTTCCCTTGCTTCTTATTGTCTACTCAAAAAAGAATGTTGGTTTGAAGTGTAAAAAATCAGAGGAAACGACTCAAACAACATTTCTACTGGACACACACAAAAAATAATCCCTTACCTCAAACACATATAAAACCTGCCAGTTTTCTCTACTCATCTGTTTTTCTACTATTTCAATATCATCTGGGTCAACTCTGATGATTCCCCACCTCTACACCGGTTCTTTGCAGATAAAATAAAGAGGCAGGAACTACTTTCATTTATCAACATGAAATAGCATCAGCATTTTTACTGGGATCGAATTTATGTCAATTCATTTATAGAACAAATAATCGAAAGCATTAGTAGGTATTGTTTCTCTCTGTGGAGATAAATGCTTGATACAGGAGCTACTAGTCAGTTGAACGTCTTAAATTACAGGACAACATTAAATGTCAGCTTGATCTTAACAGATTCCAATTTCCTGGTGAATTCAGGAAATCTTCAAACGTAAGTTGTTTGCTGCTTTTGTTATTGCTTTTGAATTTCTTGGCTCTGGAATGCTGTTATGTAGAGTTGGAGAGAATGTGACATCTGTATTAATTAGCTGAAAATGTTGAATGACAAGTTATTAGTAGGATTGTAAGGCCTCTGAATGTTAACTTACTGTTTCCTTATTACAGTGCACTGGGTGTGGATGATTAGAATAATAGTTTATTGGAATTTCCCTTGCTTCTTACTTTGTTTTTTAATAACATTGAACAGACTTAAGACTTGAAGTTAACTCTCATGTGTTGCTTTGACAAAGAATGTTTCATGTTGCGTTCATATTGTGTGTTTGGCTTTAAAAGCAAGACTAGATGTGCCACTTGAAAATACTTGACCAAAATCTTCTCCAATTTGCTATTTAAGGTGCCCTTTGCCTCAACTTTTTAAAATCTAATTTCAGAATCTTATCTGATATTAATTGGTAAATCGTCTTAACCACATTTTGATACAACAGACTGTATGAAATGATCTATATCTAGTATCTTTGATCTGAAATCTGGTGCTTTCTCATTTCTGAGTCAATTGAATTCCTTAGTACAGTTGTACATACAAAGTTTTGCATTGTTTGTTTGGTTTTTTTTTGCTGCTGTTGGTTTTAGAGTTATATCTGCTGACTTTTAAGATTTTCTAATTACAAGTAGCTGTGAATTACACTTAAATGGAAGTTGAGTGTCTTTAGATTATAAACATATAACATTAATATTCTGTTCTGTGCGGTTTTATGTGTGGGCTTGCCCATAGAGAGCAGGGGGCCCATGTGCCTGCAAGATAAGCCAGGACTGTTTAGATCATGACCAAATAGAGAGAGCCAAAGACAAGAAAATGAAAGCTTATTTCTTTACTTTCAGATGCTCCTATAGATAGCAAACACTGAGTTTGCACAAAAGCTTCAGATCCTTCAGACACCACTTGGAATGTTTGGCTGTTTTCTAAGCAGCTTCCATAGGAGGGCTTTATTTTCTTGCCAAATCTTCATGTATTGGAATAATGCTTGTTTCAGAGCATTTACCTTCATTTAGCTTGGTTATTAGCTTTGGAAGATTATAAAAAGATACAGATACAGACTGCAAAAAAAAGGCTTCTTGGCCTGCTGAACAGTGAAAAATAAATCCACAAATTGAATAAATGGAGAGTAAAATAATGCTGTGAAATGAAATATTGGTAAAGTGCAGTCACATGTTACAATGCAATCTTTTATATGATGGTGATCTCTGCAGAACAAGTTATTCCAAAAGGGCCATCAATTAATTGAGATTAAATTACTATTATATTTCTTTACCTGGTGTCTGAGAGATATAACTGTAGGCACATATACTCAGGTTGTGTTTTTAAATGGGATATTGACACGTACAGCTGCTTGTGAAAACTTCCATCTGCACTCCCTTAATTGATAAGCATATATACTGTTTGCAGATTGTATCCTGTTGTTCTATTATGAAACTGAATTGACTTAAAGTTGGCATTCCAGAAGAAGTCAAATGCTCTTAAAGGGATAAAACCACTGTATTTAAAAAGCATTTTGAGTAAGTAAATTGTTAAACATCCTAATATATATTGTCCAAAAGAACAGAGGCATATATGCCCTGGAATTAATAAACGGATGTGTGTAGCAGATGCAAGGCCTGCACATGGATGTGCAAATCCACATCAAGGCTTGTATTAACTCAGCATGATACAGCAATTGAGAATGGCTCTTTGTAGAGCTCTGGCCATTGTTAGCAAAAATTAAAAAAAAAAAAAAGCAAAAAGCAGGGTTTGCATTCCGTGGGGGTGCTGTAAGTTAGCCTCTGTAAACCTTCCTTCGTGTGGGTGCACATCATGCTTCAGGCACATCCTTGGTTTAGTCTAACTGTGACTTGCATGGATAATGTGTAAATCTGACAGCTAATCTTGCTAAAAAGTGGATTAACTACTATGTACACATGACAGAATATCTAATACAAGGCATGATACTGGCTTGCAGATACTATTTTCTTCCACTTGAACCTTGTGTTCAAGGGAATAATCTGTTCATCAAAAATGGGTTATACTTGCTTGTACTTCTTGAAGGACAATGGCTCCTTATTTCCATTGCCTCAGAAATCTTTTTGATTTTGTGCTCCCTGCTAAGTGTTCTTGACATTTTCATATCATCAGAGTTAACTGTCTCACCCATAAAGCCATCAAGGACACACAAACATCTGTGAACCTTGCCCTGCAGTTAAGTACTTCCCAAATCAGGACTAGTGGTCACTGATTTGTTTCGTTGGGATTTTTTTTTGACAAGGAAAATAATGCATGAGTCCTTAAACAGAGAATGGCTTTCTGATTAACTGAAATGATACCTTCTAATTATTAGCTTTGTCTGTAATAAAATGTGAAAATCATCTTACTTTTAGAAGAAAAGAAACTAACTTTTCCAGTCTATTGTTCCTAATAGACTTTGAAATAACTTGACGAGAGTCCCACAAAATACATTGTAAAATAGGAATGTGGTAAAGGTCATTCCACCTGCTGTGGTGATACTTGTTGGCCTAACTGAAATATACAAAAAAGTACTTTAGGACAGAAGGTTGAAAAAAATAGTTAGAGCATTGGCCTTTTATTCTTGGAAGCAGCATTATGGATAACTGCAAATTGTCACCCAAAAGGATGCATAGAATTAAAAACGTTTGATTAGTAAGCAAAGATTCATCTTCATGACTGACATTCAAAACTGCCATTTTTTAGAGCTATTAAAAATATGAAAGAGTTCCCAAGGTGTTACCATATAGATAAAGTATGAAACTCAAAACCTACTATACAAAATGTTGGAGATAGATACTGCAATTTTTATTTATTTTTTTAATTGCATTTTTTTTCTATTGCAGTTGTTTCTGAAGTGAAAATTAAACCCAATTTAAATTTTTCATTTTCCCAGTAAATGCTGCAGTGAATCTGTTTGTATTTTGACTATCGGAGACTTTCTTGCACAAGGCTGCACACGTCCATATGTCTTGAAATTTGCATATGTGTTCACTGCCAAGCAGGGTTTTGCTGCTTCAGTAGTGATCAGATATTGAGATATTGGTTTGCTGTATGTGGAAATGTGCAGTAAAGCAGTGGTGAATTTTTCCATATGTCTTGCATAAAATAAAAAAATAGTTATCTAATGTAAGCCAGAGCACCAGAAAGCAAATTCTACTGTCATATATTAAAAAAGGCCTTAGTGGAGTTAGGAAATAAATAACATAACATGATGATCTTAATAAAATGAATTGCTGTAACTGTTTTAGATAAAGGATTATTTTATTTGCCTAATGAATTTCTTGAAATATGATATTATCTTCTTCCTCCTAATTATGTAACATATTTGCTCCAGGTTTTAGAAGCTGCAGATATATTATTCAGTCTGTGGGTCAACAAGTACCCAAAGATGCTGCAGTTAAATCAGTTTTCTTTACTTTTCATACGTGATCCAAGTCATGAAGTAGAAGCTCCAAGTGAGTGCTTGCAAACACTGCAACTCTAAGAGGAGTTCTCTGAAATAAGTTGTACTCGTTTAAATATATTGTTTCTGTCACTATAGGACAGAATGGACCTATTTTCTTCATTTTCTCTCTGCTCATTTCTTTATTCTTTGTCTTTGTAATGAGAGAGAGTTAAATAAATCTCTTGATGTTATAAAGTATCTTCATATATTAGGCAGTATGGTATAAGTGATTACAAACTAAAATGATAAGTAGCTCAGTAATTTACTGGGTGTCTTTTGGACAGGTTAGCTCTTAAAAGCAACGTAATTTTATTTTAATTAGATAGAGTCTGGAATATTTTATGTAAATAGAAAACACAGTCATCTATGATATTTCATACAATATAACTTGTAGCACATCTCAGCATCTGGATAGACTACATTTAATATTGTTCATCTGCACAGACTGCTTTTCCTTGAGTTAAAATATGATATGTAAAAATTACCAGATATCTCTGCCTTATGACTGCATAAAGAAATTAAAGAAGCTGAAGAGGGTTATTATCAGTTATTTAAGGAAACTTTCTGAGTGATGAGAAAACTGTTAGCACATTGGTTTTAAAAAAATTCATCTCCCTACAGACAATTCTGTATTTTAAGACTACAAAATAATTGATTCCAAAATGAGGTAAATTAACAAACTCAAGCTGTGAATCAGTATAGTACGTTCTTAACCTTGAGTACATTTATAGTCCAAGTCCAGCTGAAAGAAACCATTAGAATCTGTTACCATGCAATAAACCTAGATATTCCCAAGTGCTTTTATTATTAACATAATATGTTAATTCAATCAGCAAATAATTTTCAATCTGAAAATAATCTTCATGACAATTACTTATATATTAAATATAAAAATTATATTAAATACATAGGGTGTGTAATTGACCCAACTAAACAGTAATTTGAATTCTAATTTGCATTCAACTTCTGTGTCTATATTCAACATAATGTATTGAACCTGGAAGTACTGGTTAGTTCAAACTGAGATACCTGTCCCATCATTAAGTAAGGTAACAACTTTACTCTGCAATCAGAAATTCATTTTAATTAATGTGTATTAAAAAAATTTATTGACAATTAGTTCATGCAAAACTGTGAGTTTCTCAGATGTTTACTAGAAATTAACCTCTGTCTCAAAATAAATTAATGTACCTGTTCTTTTCACATAAATTAAGAGATGTGAAGTATTTGTGATCAATTGCTATCTTTTAAATCTCTGGTTCGTAAGTGTTGGTCAAGATGCTATGTCATGTGAATATAGAAAGCATGGGCTTGTAGTTACCTTCCCCTGCAGACATTAGAAGGGAGTGAAGTGACCCAATCCCATCCCATAGTGCAGTGCAGGGTCCCTTTTGCTACTTTCTACTTGTAAGCTGTGCTCTTCCTTCCCTTTTATCTCTCTGGCTCTCTAGAGAGTGACCTTTGGCCATGTGAACTTCTTGGTATGCAGCTTCTGGAAACAGAGAGGTTTGCGTTTTTATTAACTTTATTTAAAAAAAATAATTAAAATTAATAATGTTAACAACACCAACTATTAGTAGTAGTATTCTAAAATTGTTTCTAGTTGTTGCAGCTCTGCATGTTCAGACCCTGATTCCAAATGCCAACCCAATACCAATAGTCCCTGCATATGTATTTTGACTTCTAGATCATTAGGGGTGCCAGTTGTTTCTTGGAGGTTGAAACAGACAAAATATCTTGAGAAGTATGAAAGAACGCAGTGTTTCAATATTTCTGCTTGTTTGTTCTGTGGTGGTGTTTGTTTTGCTGCAAGGAATCAAGAAATAGTTTGGTTTTGAACAACTGAGTTATAGGAAGGAAAGGATTCATTATATTCATGAACTTTGTATTGTTAGCTAGAGTGGTAACTATAGACATATTTTATTTCTATAAATAGTTCCTCTTTTATCTAACATCTTTTAGTCAGATGGTACTCTGCTCCCTCCTTCCTCACTGAGATTCCTACAGTCCATATTTCAGCAGTATGTTTTATAAGTAATACAATAAAATCCACGAAATGTGCTGTTGTCTTGCCTTTTAGTACAGTAGCCTAAAATTATGAAAGGAATAATGTGTGTAGGCAATGAATAAGAATAGTCCGGTTTGGATTTCATTTTCCAAATGAATTCAGCTGGACTGGCAGCCCTAGAGGTGCCCTTAAGCAGAGAAATGGTTAGAGAAGGTTTGATTAGGTAATAATTGCAGGACAGAATAAAAGTAGAACAACTGTTTTTCTTTCTTTCTGGATTTTTGAGAACTGAATCAGTTCAGCATATCGAGAAACCAGGAAAACAGTGGGCTTCTCATATTGTTTTTTCTGAAAATGAAAACCTCTATAATGTAAAATCGTTGAAAAGCCTCTAAATAAATTCTACAAAATTCCAAACTTGTATTGCTAAGAGGGTATCTACTTATGTTAGGGCTCCATCTACAGTCATGAGGATGAAAATACTAAAATTCACAGCAACTGTTTCTGCTTCTGGGGCTTCACTGATTCACCATGTTTAATATAATAAATTCTCTCCTTTAATTTTATTTTTATTATGAAAAGTCTAGCAGGCACTGAGAATTTACTATATAATCTTATTTGCACATTTATCAAGTTCCATTTTTTAATTTTTTTATTTTTTGCCCTTTCACTATTTCAGCTTGAGAGGCTCTTCAAGAACATTGTTCTTCAGATGATGAGCTCCACTCCAGTATTTTAAAACTAAATTTACTAGTGGGCTTCTTGTATCCTCTTGATTTTAAACCACTGTTGACCTTGAGTTCAAATAGATTGGGTGTAACCCTCACCCTTGGTTTAAGATAACATTAGAAACAGTTACAATACTTAACGTATCTAAAAAACTGATACAGTGCTCTTTTATTTGGTACTTTTAGCCATCCACATATGAATTGGAATCTGTCTTAGACCTTC
The DNA here is from genome assembly GCA_020745705.1 of Hemiprocne comata. Lineage (NCBI taxonomy): Eukaryota > Metazoa > Chordata > Aves > Apodiformes > Apodidae > Hemiprocne > Hemiprocne comata. The sequence goes on from CM036598.1 coordinate 5,462,428, forward strand.
CATTTCTTTGGAACAGTCAACCAGAAAAGAAAACAGCCATTTGCGAGGAAAGTGGAAGCAATATGTAAGTGCAAGGATGTTTATTCCTCTATTACTGTCTTTATGCTAATCTGTTGAATATTTTATCTTATATAAACAAGAACAAGTGAAAAAAAAAATAGCCAAAGTCTTTCACTTATAAAACAAGTAGAAGTAGATAGTAAATTAGGGGGAATACCTTAAATATAAAAAATGGCAATAGAAAGGCAGGTTAAACCTGGGACAATACAAAGCAGTGACATGGTTTACTGGAAGTCTCACACTGAAGCAAGTAAGCACATGAAGGTGACAGGACAAAGCTTAGAGATACAGAGATCAGTCTCACAGTTTTTATATATAAACAGTTAATATTTACTAATGAGAGTTTCACTAACGACTGCTTAATAGCAGCTAAGAAATGAACAGAATAGCAGACATTTTCAAATGTCAAAACTGATTTGCTTGTGTTCTTGTGGACCTGAAACTGGAACTGATGTGTTTCTGTTTCCTGAATGTTTGTGACAAGTAAGGAATATTAAGGAAAGAAACGAGTTGCAAAATGAGAACAAGCAGGTCTAGCAGATGCTGCTATAGAAGAACATTGTATGGAAAAAGGAGGTTGATATTGACACAAAAAAGATCTTTCTAGACTAATGTCATTGCAGTGCTCTCCAATGAGGAACAGCATAATTAAATAACCTATCCAGGCAAAAATCAGGAGTAGTGCTCTAAATTAACAAGGCTGAGCTAATCCAAGTTTGAAAATACTGGAGGAATAGTTGTTAGTGCAGTTATCTCACCATTTGCCAGTAGGGGGAAGGGGAATTACTTTACAATTCTTAGGCATAAAATTCGCTCTCCACTCAACTACAGAAAAAGTTTGTGCAACTAGATATTTGGCAAGCTATAGGAAATAAAGTAAAATACTTTTGAAGGGTTTGTGTGTTGGGTTTGGATTGTTGTTTTTTTTTTAAATCACAAGTAGATAATACCCTTACACTGTAGCAGGTTTCTGTTGTTCTTCTTAGAGTGGATTGTAAAAAAGGTATGAGGAAATAGAGGAAAATGATTACAGAGAAGGACAAGGTCTGTGGTCAGTTAAAGTGATGGCTTTTTGTCTTGTGTTGTTGTGTCACCATGTTTTACAGCCTTACAGAAGATTGTTGCACTGTTTATTTTCAGCCTAACTAAACAGTTATTTCAATGCATGCAAAATTTTGATGAGCAGAAGCCAATGTACTTATAAACAGTGACCTTACAATTTGAATTTAAAATTTAATCCAAAGAAATAGGAACAGCTTTTAAAATAAGTACATTATTTTGAGTATACAATCAGTGAGGATAAATTTTCACAATAAAAAGAAATCTGAGGATGTCCAAAACTTGCCAGTTCTGTGGATACTTGCATATGTTCCGGGTTTTTAGGCCTCCTATTACTAAAAGTTCAGTTGTAGGTTGGCCAGAACACCAAAACCACTACATAAGTTTGGTAAAGAAAGGAAACCATTTCAGGGATCAGCAGTGTGTGATTTAGCATTTTGAGAGTCAAAGAGGCTCTTGTGATTGCTCCTGTTTTAGTCTCCCTGTGTTTCAAAAACCCTTTCATAATGTGAACAGCTGCTACCACTTACAGTTTGGGGATAGTGTTGACATAGGAACACAAAGGGTTTGAGATATTGCTAGCTTATTACCAGGGTGGGAGGTCAGGAGGAGGACATGTGTGGGTAGGAGTATTCCAAAGACAACCTATTGTAAAAGTAACTCATTACTATGGTTAAAAACTATTTTCTTAGTTGGAAATTCATGATCAGGATAGACCATGCATCTCTGTCAATGATTCTGGAGGTTCAGGTATTCTGAGGGAAACTTGCCAAGCAGTTACAGATCTACCACCACTGTGCTACAGATTTGAACACAATCACAGTAATGCTATTGTTACATTCATATGGCATTTCAATTGCAAGTTGCAAGTATTTCCACAAACAGGAATGTGTGAACTTGGTAAAAAAAAAAACAAAACTAAAAAGCCTTCTCTATTCTAGACCCATGAGTCATTGAAATTGAAGGAAGAATCTTGACATTTGTGCTATATATGAACAAGCAGTTGATAAACTGCTTACTTGAGAAAGTATCTTTATGAGCTATTGCAATAAAGCTTATTGTTCACGATGTGAAATGTGAGGTATTCTACAGGAGATGAGAAAAAGTTGATTATGGCAAGGATGGGGCACTGGTGTGCACCAATAAATTTGGTTGGAATATCAGATCACAGGACATGGAAAGATGAACAGAATCTGGCTCCTCTATGGGCTTATTTTAATTATGCTGGTTGGGCCTCTCAGTGATGGGCACCTGTAACGTCAGGCTGTACTTGATTTCCTGAGAAAAAGGAGTTAATATCATAATTTTGAAACTGCTGGACTGCAGGAACCTTGGCAACAATCATGCTTGGATCTGAGTGAGATTCTTGCAGTCTAGCAACTCTGCACATTTTCACACAATGGCCAATAAGAAATGAAGGAGAAGCCGGTGGCACTTGGGCTAAGGTTAAAGACTTAAATTGCTTTAGTGAGTTTGTCAAACTCTCTAGTCTGTAGAGATTGACAAGTTGTTTGCAATGTGATTCAGATCAGGAATTTAACCAAATACTGATGGACTGCCTGTTGGGCAGAATGATTTCATTTCAGAGAGAAGAAATCAAGAGAGCTTAGACCACTAGGTTAAGAATTACCTCTGTAAACACCCTCAAGGGATTTCATACAGTGTTTGGCAGTGAACTGAAAAAATACTATTCTCATGGATGAAGATCCTAAAAAGAAAAAAAAAACAAACAACACCAAAACCTAATTTGTATAATGTAGAAACCCTGTAGGTAACAATCATGTTTATTTCTGCAAAAATTAAAACACTCTAGCAGGTAAGGACACTTAGGTATAAGTTTTATAGTGTCTCCAAGCATGATTTTACAATCCTTGGAAAAGGAAAAACAGGACTCCTTTGATGGCTCCGATAAAATACTGATACATGTGTATGAAGTAATGAATGGGATACATTGGGTCCCAAGACTTTTAGAGTTGTTCATAAGAAGTAGATGACGTGCTAACAAGGATTTCAGTAAAATTGCCTCAATATAATGATTGTATGATGTGCTGACTAACAAAGACTTTGAAATAAGAAGCAAAGAAACAATTTCCATCTGTTCAAAAATGTTGTGCATTCTTTATAAAAACACAGGATTAAAGGAAAAAAACCACCTGATTTCAGCATCTGTTTCTATTCAAATTGAAACAAATGAAGGTTAGTAAGCTTTTGGCTATTGGACTGGTTTGGGTGGGGTTTTTTGCTTATTTATTTTTCAAAACTCAGGTAACTGAAAATGGGGCATATCCAATAATAACAACTTGCTGTTGCATTCATAGAGAATTTGGATTCCTATTCAAAACATAAGGGGTTTTTTCAAAGTCAGAAGGGGTGAAAAAAAACCCTCAAAACTTTGAAGCTAAAGAAATTCTGCACAAAATGAACATGTTGGTGTGCTTCAGCTGGCAAGCAGTTAGTTGCCTGTACCCTCCAAGCTGTTCTTACAGTCACTGCAGAGAGCTGCAATTTCACCTGGTCACTATGATACAGGTGAGATCTTCACAACTCCTTTACCCTTCAGGTGTATTTCTGTGAAAATTCTACATGCCCTAAACTGTTGTTAATATTCTGCTTGTGGCAACTCTGATTTTAATGCAAAACTATGCCACAAAATCAGTTATCAAGAATATTAACTATTTTGAGTGACATTATACTAGTGACAATTGCTTCTTCAAAATCTCCGTTGTCATTCAAATCATATGACTTTGTTGCTTCTTATACTGGAAGAATCAACAAGAATTGTAATATTCTCTTTAGAAAGTTAAGATTCGTTTCTGTTCTCAAAAAGTCAGTATTAAGAGAGTTTTAGGGCATGGACAAGTGAATGGGTGCTGCTCTACATAAGGAAGCTGTGCATATGGTCTTAGTTCTTGGAAAATGGACGTAATTTGCTACTTACAGAAAGACATTTAAGCTACCCCACACTTACAGATCTAGGTGCTAGTCAGCTTCTTTTGCAGCTCCTGTCACTGCACAGCAGCAGTGCTGTCCCTCTGCTTTAAATACCCATGTGCAAGACATAAAAAGGTCATTTGCCCTCCACTGATTGAGAGGGCTGTCCATCATGGGGAATAACTTGAATTTCAAAAGTACAAATATTTTGCTTAGTAGTTAAAATTTCCAATTGTACTTCTCATATAAGGTTTGTTAATTTTGGTATAGGTTTTTAAAAAATACATTGAGTGCTGTCAAGCACTTACATTGCTGTTGGGTAGAATGATAGCTCTGTAACTGTTTACATTTTTCTGTACTTTTACACTTGCTTGTTTAATGAGGTTTGACATTATCTATCCAGCAATGTTGCATCTCCCTTTTGCTAATTACAGTTCAATTAATAATGTCCCATATTAAACCAAATGAAGTTGTACTTAAGTTGTACTAAGCTGTAACTGCCATTTTACTTGAGAAGGCTTAGCTATAAAACATAATGTGACTTGCCTGAAGCCAGACAGCAAACCTTTAATGAAGCCAGAGTGGGTTTGAATTTATTCTTTCTATCTTTTGTTTTAAATATAAGATATATTTCTTCTTCCAAATAAGGTAGGACAGGCAGGGAGAAATTTTTATGGTTGTATACCCCAGAAAAGAAATAGATTATGCAGTAGTGTACATTAGCATATGTGTTTGCACTTGCAAGTTAAGATCAGTCATAACAATTTTCAACTTAAATTAATATTTTAATAAGTATGTGCATTTGAACTACTATACAGCTTTATTATCTGAACTGTGGCTTTCTCTAAAAATATATAAGTATGCATCTACTTGAAAGATTTCTAATATTGCTATATTAAAATTCTTATTATCAATAAAAAAATCCATGGAATAACAAATTATTTTTCCATATGCAAAAATCTTTAGAACCGTGTGGTCTAAAAATGAGACATTTCCAAATAAAATTGAGCTATGCAGAAGAAATTGAGGGAAAAATCCTTAAGGTGACTTTTAAATGAAAATGAAATGTCTTTTAGTAAGTTTCAGAGGTACAATATTACAGACTAGTAGAATTGTATCTCATTAATTTCAAACATAGATTTTATGTGAGGCTATTTGATTATAATTTGATTATCTGACCCTGTAATTAAAGTTTATTGCCAATTTCAAAGCTTATGTGTAAAATGAACTGGTTTTCTTCAAAGCAATATACAATCCATTGGACTCATTGACTTCTAGTTTTGCATTTAAATGGAAAAGTCTGTTATAACATGACAAACAGGTTCAGTTTTTGATCATTAATCCTGCTAAGCAATATTCATAAATTCAATTTTGAATCAGTTGGAATACTTTTCTTTTATTAGTTTCTGTGTTATTAAATGAGATTGTTTCTGACTAATATATTTCTGGACTCAAACTGTAGCTCCAAGCTGTTATTCAAATCAAATAACATGCCCCTTACTTGTGCCTAGCACTAATAAATGCCAGCTTGTGATACATTTGCTGGAGACTGTCACGAATATTAAAGGAGGCAATAATGCCACTAATGTCTCATAAGTAAGCTTATTTTTCTAAAGGGCTGAAATCAGTCATCCTACTGAGGGGGGCAAAGGGGGAAGAACCTTTAAGACTTAAAGCCTAAAGCATTATTTTACTCAGCTAAACATTATTATGGAGGAGGTAAATGACAGAGAAATTACCAATGGAGAGAATGAAAAATATAACATGTAACTTCTGGTGCCACCCTGAGCAACAGAAATGCATCCACTGGCTAAGCATATGCTGGGTTTAGTAGAATTGCATGTTCATTGGTTTGGAGGCATGTTTTTCTCCCTCTGAGTGTTTGAATTAAAGGAGGAAAAAAAAATGCCCTTTTTCTGTTATTGTCAACCACCTACTTCCATTCTTTTCAGATATTACTGGTAATAGTTAGGGGTTTTGGTACACAACACAAGTCTAACGTGTTGACACTAAATGATCTAATAAAAAATAGAATTAACTTGTCTAAGAAGTCATCCTGCAGTCTGGACAACTTGGGAAGCAGTGCATTGGGTGGGGCAGGGGGTGTGACTGGAACTGAGAGCTATAGCATGGACCCTACCTGCATCCCTGTTGGAGAGGAGGGCAATGCTGATGTTTAGGCACAATCATTTTACTTACTTTGCTTTCTCCTATCTCAGAATATTCCCCCTTTGTTGTTGGAGATAACATGTTGATAATAAATGTCCATTCTATGACTTTGTGTACTTTTTTACACCACTTTGAACCACATACTTCTCCCTTTGTTTCTCTAGTTTTCCCAAAAATATTTAAAACTTAATTATTTAAGAAGAGGTAGTTGCATTTTATATTTTGTGCAGTATAAGTTCTGAGCTTTCCTACTTTCTCAAAAGTTCTTTGTAATAACCTTTGTCTTTATTTTCTAAAATAATTTTTAAAAAATCTCTTGTGTCTCTTAAACTTCACTAGTGTCTGTATCACAGAATGTACCACAATAAAGGAAAGGTTCTAGTAGAAGGACTGACATATTTGGGTTTGGTTGCCCTTTTTTTTTTTTTTCATCAAAGGTGTTTTTAATTGGAAAGGATGGAAGAGTTGAGACAAAATCTGATTGTCTGTTTTATGATTGCCTTTAGTTTTTATAAACTGTTCTGTGTTGTGCAGGACTTACTCCAACTTGATTAAGTTCACAAACTGTCTGTGACCTCTGCATTGGCTGTTTCAGAAAGGTGCTCTATGGACATCACTGAGAATTTGTAGCCTGGCTGGAATGCCTGTACTGCTCACACATTTTGTTATGGCCTCCAGCCATACCACCTTACCTCAGGCACTGATCTTGTCAGAGTTCATAAGCTAACAGGTCACTTGGGATGAGTTATGAATGGGATACCTGTAAGGAGGCACCACTTTACTCTCTTGAGCTAGCAGGGAACCCCTGACATAGCACTTTGCTTTTAGGCTTTCAGTTTTCCATGTAAAACAGAAACTAATATAACTTCTCATCATTAGAGATGTTATTGGACTATTTGGAGCTGAGGTAGAGCTACAGTTCACAGAATAGATGAACAGTACTTGCCTGACGTGTCCTGCAATTTAACTGATTCATTATTTTTTTTAATTCTAAAATGTTGCCAAGTTTAACAAATGCTATGATCCTCCCCAAAGAGGGATTTGTACCAGTGCCACTCTATCTGTAATATCTCATTATTTCTGAAGTGCAACGGAACCACTTGGCTTGAACACTTCTGTGTGATTTTTTTAAATGGCAAATTTTTATTTGTCACCTTAATTTACACATAATACACAATAAATATTAAGGTGACACATTGTAAGATATAATGTAGCTTATAACTGATAGCATGTGGTCCTAAGTTTGGGTAGTGTGATACAAAAATGACTTGAAATGTATTTGTATCTCCATATTCTTGCAACTAGGATCGGTCCCCAAATCGGTCACCCAGAGAAACTAAATCCAGGCCAGGATTTAGTTGCCAGGTCCATTTCAACATGTTGTTTTTCTCTAAAAACAATGAAGTACTTCTTTGCTCACTAGACTTCATTTCAGATTTTTAGATTAAAAATAAGTTATTTTGGATGTGACCTATTTAGCTGAACAAGCATTTAATTTAACAAGCAACAAAATTTAGCTTATAACAAAGTAAGTTATGTGATGCAGTGATATCTTTATGGTGCAAGGAGAGGTATTGTTTAGTCTTAAAGCTAGACTGTTCTCATAACATGTTCATCCTAAGCTAAATATCAATATAAATTGTGTGGTATACCTAAACAGTCTTAAGAGTTGTATTTCATATTTTCGGTTTTAAGAGTAAACTTACTGACTTCAGTTCACATCTAATTATCATAATCTTCCATTTTTGAAAGATAACAGAACAGAGAAGAGTGATAAGATCCATATCTAGTATAGTCAGTTACATTAACAGCAATAACAAAGGCCAATAATAGAGCATCACTTGCTAGGGATTCTCAATACACTTTCTAAGAGCTTCAGAACACTGAAAGCTTTTGCCTAATTAAAAGATTAAGGATCAGGTGCATTGGCAAGTTGTGGTTGTTTTTGTTGCATATTTGCTGAGATGTGCAGTGGTAGCTGCTTTTTATCTCTATAGCCATCAATTAGTTTATACAAATATATAGCCCATAACATGTTTTGGTTTAGCCTTCAATAGTTCATGTCCTCCAGGAAGAGTAGCAGATTGGAATTACTCTTAGCACATGCTTTTACTCTTCAATATTTGCTTAAATACTTCACTGGTTAAAGGTGGGAATACTGAATGTGAAAATTAACACCAATGAGTGTTTAGTCCCTAAATTAGTTACTCCCTAATTATTAAAACTTCTTAAGCAAAGAATTTTAATTTTTCAGGAAAGTGGAGCATATGAAGATACTTGCTGTTTGACATTTAATAAAAAACTGATTAGGCTTGGCATGATTGCTTAAACATTGCTTAGGTTGCAATTCTGCTCTGAAGTTTTCTTTTAGTGAAACAGTGGTTATCATAACATCAGGTTATCACCCTCAAAGGGTCCTTAAACATAATTAAGAAGTAATATTTTAGAAAATAAATGGATTATGTGTTTCGTATTCATATTTGGCAACATTTTTTTCCAGTACTGGACTAGTAGCAAATTTTTGTTCCCCATAAATATGGTGTTAAAATAGTAAGATAGTTACAATTTTAATGATAAAAAAAAGTAAGGTTGGTAATGGTACTTGCTGCACACTTTGTTTCAAGAACTCGAGTATCTGAATCAGGGTCTAAAAATCTGTATTCTGTTAATTTGTTTAACTGAATTTTTCTTTCTTCCTTCCTTCCAGGAGGACCAGCCTTACTACACATTAGAATCAATTCTGATTCCACAAAGCAAGGAATGAAGACTGTAACCCCAAAAGACTACCTAATATTTGCACACCCTGAAAAGCAGGGTTACAAGTGAGTCAACCTTTTAATCTGCCCAGTAATCATAACTTGGATACTGTCTGGTATTGCTTATCCATACTCATTTTTTTATAGAATATCCAGACATAAGATTTTTTAAAATGAAATTTTATTGCTTCCTTACAGTGAACAGATTCATTTTATCTTCTGCAAGATCTTCTGGTTTCCACTATAAACACATACATTCTTTTTTTAAAGGGCATCATTATAATTTTAGGAAGTAAGACTTATATAGCATTCATTTATCCTCTCACTTCTATTTTCCCACTTCTAAAAACTCTGGGTTTTTTCTATGTTTTCAGAAAAAGAATAGCTTTGTGTGTGCCCATTACTTAAAATTTGAATTGACTATGTGCACACTTACCATTTCATTTACATTTCTAAAGGAGCTTGAGTTTAAGGAGGAATGTATGAAGTTCTAGCCTTTCACACTGAAAAATGGAAAATAGTGCTTCACCACTCTTAACCAATTTGATCCTTTTAAGAAGAGGAATTATTTATTTTCATTTCTGTTTTGGGTGTGACAGAAATTACAATAATTTTAATAAAAAAAATTTATTTTAGTTTTTTTTCAATGGTTGGCAAAGTCTTGAAGCTCTTTAGTAGTCCAGCTCTCCAAATTGTGATGGCAACTGGAGAACATATTAATGTGATGTTTTAACGAATTTCTATACCTCTTTTGACATACAGTTATAGCATTTCAGTAAAATGAACAGAGATTAAAACTATTTTCTCAAATCTACTCTCTGTAATCTCAGAAAATGTTACTGTGGCAGTGAAGTTTGAATATGTGATTGATATTTTTGTTTCTCATTGTCAAAGGTTTGAAATTTGCTCTTAAAAGAAATTGTGCATTCTAGATCTTAATATGCACTTATTGTAATTATGTAATTGTAATTTACACTAAAAAGCTCACAAGTATGTTAAGAAAACTTATAAAATTATTTTAAATAGTTAATATTTAGTTTAAATATTGAAGAATTAAGTTCATATATAAATCTTCAAATCTAAAAATTAATTTCATAGTGAAATTGCAGACTGTCTCCTAGACGAAAAGTATTTTTTTTAGAATGAGATGGTTTGGACTTCAGTTGACTCCTATAGATACTTGCTTAAGTGTGTTGTGGTAAAAAATGATGCATATCAGTAATTTAGGTTTTGAAGATTATAAAAAATCTGGTAACCAGAGTATTTACTTGTATATTTAATGACCAGATTGCATCACCTTGGATACACTTTGAAGAATGTTTGTCACTCTAAAATTGTCTAGGTTGTACTATTTCTTAAACCTGTTTAACAAAAAGAAAAAAACAAAAAAGAAAGGTTGAAAATTATATTTCAAGTATTAAAAAAACCTGAAACACACAAAGAGCAATTTTAAAGCATGGGAAATTCTTAAGCTGACAGTTGTTTTTTTTCTGTTGCTGTCTATACTTTTGCTACATCTTACTCCAAAATGGTGAAAAACTTGCATCTGTATGAAATTTCATTCTGGTTTTCTTACAAAACACAAATTAATTAGTAATTTCCAATAACTGGACTAGGCTAGTACAGTAATTTATTTGACTGAACACCGTAGATTGTTTTTGTGATATTAAGGTCACCTTATGCTTTTAAATGATAAATTATAATGTTATTATAACAAATGGATTGTACAACAAATTATAATGTAATATCAAATGGATTTTGTACTAAGTATTTTATTCTGTTGTGTTTTGGTTTTTTCTTAGTCCATACCCTTTGGACTGCTCATTAGAGTTCGAAGGGCTCATACTGTGGAAAATGTATCTGTGATACCTTTCATGTAAGTAAGTTATAGAGCGATTAAGTATTTTTATTATCAAGCATCAGTTATTCTGAGCATGTCAACTCTTGGATGCCTCTGCTGATGTTTACTTGAACAGTTAAAGTTAAGCACAACATTCGTAGGAATCAGCTCAGAGTATGCAGAACCTTGCAAAGCTGGTCTCTTTGAAATATGTCCAAATACATATTCAAAACAGTATTACAACATAAATCAGAAATGCTTTCCACATTTTACAGTGTACTTCCTATGACAACAACAGTTCCTCTCAGATATAATTCTTTTTCAAAGACTGAAAATCTTCAACTTGGTGGTGCTTGATGGCCAAAGAATGTTAACTGAAGTGTGGCATAATGCTGTTGCTTGTTCACATTCAAATTTAAAATAATAAAAAAAAAATGAGTGGAGGAAAGAGAACTATTTTTCACACTGTTTATCCACTAAAACAGTTTCAACTTGTAAGCCCAAATTTATTCATGATGTTAGTGCCATTATAGCATGGGTGATTTTATCCCTGCTGCTTTTCTTCCATGGGCATTGCTGTCAAACCTTCCCAGTCCCCTTGGTTTATTCATTCCATGTGACAAAAGTAATTATGCTAAGTTTGACACTGACTGCAGTGATGTGAAACTTCGGGATCTGTGCAGCTATGATGTCATAAGGGAGTTATTAATGTACGAATGGCTTATGTGGAGGCCTGAAGGGCCATGTCAATTAATCACATTCCTATATGAAAAGTATTGATTTAATCATTCTCATGGTAGGCCCGTCAGAAATGAAATGTCCACTGAAAGAACAAATGTGTAAATGGACATCCCAGCAAAAGGCAGCAATCTTTCCAAGTAACATTTTACATTATTCAGATCATTCCACTTGTTTTCCTCCTCCTCTTGCCCCCAGCCTGAGTCTGTTATTGATATAAAGGTTGAAGCTCAGACAGCTTAACTGTTATGTGGAATGACCTTTACTTTTAATATTAATATATTATTGTAAAGTCTATGAGACTCATAAATGCAATTTTAGAATTCATATGAAATGCCATGTGCTGAACCTATTGCAACTTTTCCTCTAGTCCTGTGGCAGGTTGCAAACTATGCGAATTAATATGCATCATATTCTTTCACCTTTATTTACTTAGAGAGGTTTGCCGAGCAACTTTATCAAGAGTAACATTATCAAGAGCTTTCCTGCAAGCCTCTTTATCATATTCACATCCGTGTCTGCTCGACACTTGTCACTGTCAATCAAATCGCAATAATACGCAGATGATTTGCTCATTTGGTTTAATAAAATCTCTCTGCTTATTTGCACTGCAGTCATTATGCCACATAATTGCTCTGCCGCTGAGGTGAAAGGCAGCCAGTTGCCTGGGGGATAAGAAGAGACTATTGCTATATGAAGGATTTGTTTCTTTGCCTCTGTCTCTCCCTAGTCACTCATATCCCTAAAATTAATATTGTATTTGAATCCAGCCCTGCTATTCTTATGCAGGCTAACATTGTTATTACTTATTATTTGGATGTGAAGTCATTTATTTTTAGTTTTGATGTCCAAGCTGTCAAGCTAAATTTCATTGTGTACTGCCACATACAATTTTTAACTGCCATTTAAACTCGATTCAAAATCCAAATTATGAACAGAACATGTTCAAAGGAATGGGCTGACAGGAAGTATAGCTACAATTTTTATTTTCCAGGAAATCAAAGTGTAGATCTTGTTATTGTTCTGTGGTGGCGATATGTGCAGTTTTCATACTTAATAATCTTTTTTGTATTGGCTGGACACCGTGATTCAGAAACAGAAAAAAAGGGGGCTATTTATGCATATGAGCAGCCTCAGGGTGCAAAACAAAGGCATTCAGTTCCAGAAATGATATAGCTCAGAACTAGCTCAACTTACTGTTGTAAATTCATGAATGATTTGTACTCCATTTTCCAGTAGATTCTACTGTGACGGACAGTGGAAGTAAAAATGAGGAATCTATCCATGTAACACAAACCTTAGCTCCTTCACTGCACAGTTAATATAGCAGCCACTGCCATGTGATAATAGTAATGATCCTGTATTTTGGGGGTGATTCCATCTCAGTGGTATACTCAATTAGGAGCCTGAAATACATGTATTTTTAAATGTATTCCAAGCAACAAGTACTTAATTGTTTATTTTAAAGAAAAAGAAAAAACAGACTAAAATTGCCTATGAGAGAATAAGTCAGTGTTCAGCTTCCTTCTTTTTATTCCAAGTCCTGCACTGAACTTAACTGAGACTCTGTTGGTAGGTCAGAGGATGTACTAATTTTTGAAGGCAGTTCAATGTGAGGACATCTTTTTTATTTGTATAAACTCAATCTAATAGCATTCAGATATAGAAAGAGAGTGATTAGTCATAACATAGTTAATATAGGGGGATAGTTTCTTTAGTTGCCTGAGTTCAGCAAGTCCACATTTAAATAGAAGAGCCCATTAATTCAGAAGTCCAAGAAAAGGACTAATAAGTCACTTCTGGCCTTTGTGGTAGGCCACTACGTTTCACCCAGTAATGTGATATTGAACCCAGTAGCTAGGTAAAACAAATTTATATTGTGAGATTTTCAAACCCACTTTGAAGAAATGAAGAGTTATAAAATAACTCCTTTCAGTAGTTAGATGAAGTGGTTAATCACTCTCACTATTACAATATTTACTGAATGTCTTGTTTGTAATTGGTTCTTATTATGGCTTTCCACTCTAGATTAAAACGATATTTATCTCCCAGCATTTTATCTCTCTTTTCATTCGTCTTCTAATTGAGTTCTTTCTCAGTAGTTTTTTAGCAAAATTAACATATCCCTTAATGTGGCATTTCAGCAGCTTTTTATGTATACATGGCTCTATGTTTTTAACACAAGTGACTAATGACATCAGATATCTAAGCAAGGATTGGTATAACATTAGTCTTTATTTTGGGAGGCAAGGAGGCATAGCAGTTGTAATGGGCAACTAATATTGAGCTTTTTTAGTATTTTTTTAATAAAAGAAAGGACTGCATTTCTTTTTTCTTCACTGCATCATTTAGTATTTAATGTGCATTTTTGTTTGAATTGGCATACCTCTGAAGCAGTTGTGATCACTCTTTGACTAGGTATCTTTATCGTTATTTATCAGTGTGGAATGTATCAAACATTTGTATTATTCAAGCATGTTTCTAACTTTTATTTCCTGGGGAAAAATGTGTTAGGTGACCAACCCAGCACTGGGATGTCTCACACTAAAACAGGTTATGATATAAAACATTCTAAATCTGATAATCTGTGCAATGAGCTCAACTGGACTGTGAGCTGCAGTGTAGTATAGAGATACTCAAAATGTCAGGTGTAGGTAGCACAGTGTGGCTAGATGTCACAATGGTACCTGCTTAGGCTGCTCTCACTTCCTGAATCATCTTGGATACTGCTCTTTACATTACATATAGCAGTGCAACTTTATTCTAACTCAGAATTCTCACTCTCCTCCCTGAATAACAAAATGTTCATCAAAGGAAATGGGTAAAAGCATATAAATCTCCTTCAGTTAGTTAAACACCCACCGGTGGAGATCTATGAGCAGGGAAGGGAGATGAGAGGCTTTTCTCTGAAGTTTGAGACTACTAAAGAACTTTTCACCAGTCTGTGTAGCTGTTACAGTTTACATGGCATTTTTTTCTGTGGAATACTGTTCCTCATCCTGTCCTCTTCCATACCATAACTTTGCTTTCATATTGTGTTCTGACACAAATAGCTGTTCCCTACAGACCAGCTGCTGCTACTACTTTGCAGTACCCTGTGTAGACAGATGATGAAACTGAAGGTCTTGTGAGGATGGGCAAGTAATAGATCAGCTTGCTCAGGAAGGTTGTGATGTCTCTTCATCTTTGGAGATAGTCCAAACCCAGCTGGATGTGGTCGTAAGCAAAAAAATCTTTACTTCAGATTAATCACAAAAACACTCAAAGAGGGAGGAATGAGAGTTTAATTTTCCTGTCCTTACGGTAGTTGTTGATCTTCTCTAATCTCTAATATTAAAAAGATCTTAATTCTAAATAGCCTTATTTTGCCATAGTGGCTGATTTGGTTTTATGAAATGAGTGTTTGGAGGAAATGTTAACTATTGTGTGCTTAATGGTTTTCTCACATGGAAGTACAGCTGTTGTGTTACTACTGTTTTAATGTTGCCTCACCTGCTTTTTGTATACAGTCCATTTCATGTTCCTTTTTAAAAGCATGCTTATGCAATTTACAACGGGAAGTAGCAACAGTGTTAAGAATAAATTGTTGCCTATATAATTTTCCTTTACAGATATCTTCATTTCAGACAAATCATTTTTAGAAGTTGATAGGCTATTCAGTCATGTATTACAGCAAATTAAAATGAGTTTTTCTAAAAATACAGTGCTTAGGTGTGCAGCTGCCATAATTACTTAAATAAGGTATTGGTGTGTTTGGATTAGCACTTTATGCATTTATATACACAGACTTGTGCATATACATACACACAGACTGAAGTTGTCATAAACAAATAGAAGACTGGGGATTTCCCTCCAGCCCAAATGCCCAAAGCACATGCCTGTGCTCCAAACTCTGGTGTGCAGGATTTTCAGAGGTACTGAAAAGAAAAAATAATTTATAATTACACAGCCTGTACTGAAATAATGAAAAGTAATTTGATTGTGACAGTAGCTCTTTGCCTGGTTATTGAATAAGATACTTGACATCTTTCAGCAATATGATCTCCTATTAATTGGAACCAATATATAAAATAACACAGAAAATACTGCATCACAGAACGTTCTATCCAGAATTTTCACAAGAGAGATAAATCTAATATTATACCTTGCTATTAATTAACATCAGATTTACTATCTGAAAGAAGGTGTTTAAAAGTCTGCAAAATGAGACATGATTATCTTTGTATAGTCTCTTTCTCATAATCTTCATTTTCCAAAGGCATTAAGGGACTTTATATTTGCAAAGTGGAAAATATTAAGGATAATTAAGATGAAAGTTTTCTTTGATAGAGGAATTCTCATGATGTTTGGAAATACTCAGTTTAAATCTAATCTCCGTTCACACTCTTGCTTTTTTAGAGTGAAATGCTATGTAATAAAGGGAAACCACAAACTGCCAAGCCACGTTTTGAAACTACAGAGACACTGCTTGTGTCCCTTAAAAAAGAAGAAAAATTAAACTTCCCAGCATCTTGTGGTTTTTGTAACTGTCAAATGGATAGAAGATAGGACTGAAAGGACTCAGTACTTTGAGGAAACAGAAACAACTGAATGGAAGGTAAAAAATGTACACTAACTTAAAAGGTAAGGTTGCAGGTAGCATAGAAAAGCTACAAAAAATCAGCTAAAACATGAAACACTTGAAACAGATGTGGTTAGAGATGTTATGTTGAATATTTTTTTGCCAACATAAGCTCTTATTCATAGATTAAGTACCTCAAGTGAAATATAGTTGAAGTTAACAGGAATTTTATCCAGATTTTTAATTGGTTTGTCATGTCCCTAGAACATTCATTTGTGACTAGTCAAATTGGTTGTGAATAGTCAGAATTGGGAGGCAGGCTCATGTTTCTGTATCTTGGTCATGATGTAGTAGAAGCTAACAATAAGCTTATTTGAATTTAAAGTACCTCCTTCTGAGTAGATATTTTATTTTTCATCTACCAATATTTGTTTGGTTTTTTTCTGAGGCTTTTCAGCTGTTACTGAATAGATAGCCAGATCCTGAATCCAATTGCATTTCCAAGGTAGTTAGTCATCCAAGTCAGTGTTCTCCTTGCTTCTCTCTTGCTCCCCTTGCAAGGGATCCATTTGCAGTGGAAGCAAAATGTTACTCTATTTTTCCAACCACTCATCACCTCAGCTTATGTTGGCTAAAAATTGGAGAACAAACCTGAGACATAGCCAGCTCCAATATGTCTGTTTTCAGTGGAAGAATGACTGCACCATGTCTGCTTCCACCCCAAATGCCAGGATGCACAGCCTGTGGGAAGATGCTAGGCTGTTAGTCTTTTGTTTCTCTTTGTGTTCAGCTTAGCTTTAGAACTAAATGTAGTAATTTTTTTCTTTATGAAGTATTTCTGTTTAGTTTAAGCCAGAAATACATATACAGAATATAGAACTCTCAAAACCCTGGGAGGTGAAAGAGGTTTTTCTGAGTTTTCAGTCCTTTCTGTTTGCAAACACAGCTTCTCTGTCCCAGGTTAGAAACTCTGAGTAGATAACATTGGCTCTAGTTTCTATTTGGAGGAATGGAGGGAAGAAAAACAATCTTTCTCACAAACTTTTCATCTATTGGAATACAGGGCAGCTAGTAACTGAGATTGGCTTCCTGAGGGTTTGGAGGAGCCCTAAAGAAGACAGGGTGTTATGGCATGGATTTGAAGCATGAGATACAAGGTGCTGCTAAGTGGCATCCTATTTATTTAAGCAGGTTTCTTTCTGCATGAGGGTTTACTAGATGATGTATTCATATCCTGCTTTTTCTTTCTGCCTTTGAAGCAAAGAGCCCAGTACTGTCTCATATGGTTGAGATGTGTTTGTGTTTTTTTAGCTGAAGAGAGATAGAGGGTGCCACTTTTTTTAGTCTCATATTTGAGCTGTGAGGTTTAACTGGTCTGATGTGACACTCTTTTGCACACAGAGAGGACATTGTTGATTATTTCTCTAAGTGTCAGACCTTGCTAATTCCTACTGATGTCTTCTGGACTGAAGACTCCTAAATCATCTCTGTTTGGGACTGTATTAGTTGAGCTAGGCAGACATAATCTTTGGTAGCTTTTCATAGCTGTTTTCTGTTGAACGTGATAGCTTCCTTTGCATATTCACCCCCTTTTCTCCAGTCTTTATTCTTCATATTCAGTTCTTTGATCAGTCATGCACTAAGTTTTTTTAAATATGCAGCTTTTTAAAATTACCAACCACTTACATACCTGCTTAATATGTCACTTTACTAGGAGAGTAATAAGAAGATGAAAGGAGGAAAGTGACTTTTGTGTAGAAATCTGGCTCAAGGTGTGAGTGGAGAAAAAAAAAAGTCCTACTTCATTATGTCTTATTATCTCTGAAATTATGTAGGTATTTTTCAGTCAACAAATTAATTTTCAGATGGAAAATCACAGTTATGAATTGTTTTCAGTCTGCCTTTCACTCATACCATTACAGCAAAAAACTGGAGTTCATAATGATATTGGGGAAACTGCTGATCAAAGGTTGTTTACACGGACTGTGTTCACTGATTTGCCAAAGTTGTCTCATACAGATGCACTTTAACAACTATTCTCTTCAAAACTGATTTTTCAAAAAGATTCTTTAATCTGATTACTCCTTAATCTTAGTTATTCTTGAGTGTGAGATTGCTTATGTATTTGTTTGAGAGGATGTTTTACATGATTATGATTCAAAATATTCCATGAAAGGAAGGTATTGCAAGAAGAAAAAAACAACACAAAAACCCCTTACTCATAAGGAAATAGTAATTACAGCTCTAAGACTAATAAACACCTTAAGAAAAATCTCTAAAGAATGGCTGTAAAAACCTAAAATGAGGAATTTTAATTCTTCAATAGACATACATAGGTAAGAATTAATTTAGGAACCATTAATACAGCCAGTTCCTCATGTTGTTAAATACATTGACAGCATGAAAATATAAATGCCTCCAAATGTTATACACATATGTATTCTTTTTCATATGAAGTGAGTCTAGATAGATAAGTGACTTCCTATAGGGAATAAATAGATTTAATATTTCTGCCCCTCAGTTAAAATGGTGGGTTTGCTGCTGACTAAGCAGAGACCACAGTAGATCCTGCGATTCTACCCTAAGAACTAAATAACAAATGCTGATGATGCAGTTAGTGCTGTTTTGTCTTATTTTTTCCTCAAGGAAACTAAACATGCAGTCAAACGCAATTTTATGTTGGTACATCCATTCTAGCAATTTCATTGTAATAAAAGCATTAGAAAAAGTAAGGACAACATCTTTAGCTGACAGTACTACAAGAAAAAGTTTCCAGCTTATGCTTGGTTTCAAGAAACTAGAGAAATATTATGCTGTTAAGTGTAAGCTAGAAGGGGGATTTGTATTTGATTTGCTGTTTGTTTTCAATCTTATTCCTAAAAACCCTGAGCTTCTAATTAGTCTTTCCTATTTTTTTTTTTTTAATATACTGTGTTAAGAGGCTCGTCTTGTGCTAAAGTCTGGGTGAAACTGAGAAAGACAGTACTTATTTTCAAATCCCAGTAGAGCTGTGTGCCAAAGCAGCCCAAGAGACCCATATCCCAGCACGTGTTATGGGAACCTCAGATCTGGGCAGCATTTTCTGTCGTGCTGTGTAGACCTCTACAGGAACTGTATGGGAACTGGCATTTCAGGTAATAAGTTTTGGACAGCCCTTTCCAAATGAAATAGCTTTCTGGTATATACTTGGGTGTTACCTAGCAAGAAGGGCCAGAGGCATTAAATAGCTGTAGCCTTACTGGAAACATCCGTTCCAAGCAGTTTCCTCAGATACTGTTTGTACTTCTGTCCCACAGAATGATGAGAGAACTGTGACATGATGTATTCCTCCTTGGACAACTTCTGTTGTTGTGCACTGTGAAGTAACCTCCTTCCATTTACTGCTTCATACATGTATTTAAAATGAAAACACACATTTTAAAATATTATTTATGTTCATAAACATATTTTAGAGATCTGATAATTTCTCTTTCTTGGTTAATGAAATGTTGTGTTCTGTTTTCAGCAATTCCACATATGTCATTCAGTAATTATGCAAATATACCAGCATGAAGAAATTTAAAATAATCCTGCATCAGAGAGTACACCATTTTCAAAAAGGTAAAAAAAAAAAAAAAGAAATCTAAATTAACTACTTGACTACTTTGATTTTTAATTAGATTGTCCTATGGCATGTTGCTAGTAGGTTCTTCTGGTATACAAATCACAAAGAGACTGCAGTTGAAAGTACAAAAACGGTGTTTAGGATTTTAACCATGTTTCTAATTTGGCATATTAGCTTTGAAAAAGAGAAAATACCATATTTAACCTTTGCATTTTTAGAGAGAAACTAGTTATATAGGTTATTTTTCAAAATCATTTTATTAGTGTCCCTAACTACTGGGAACTTCAGTGGAAGATAAGCGTACATGTTGGAGATATATATGGGAGATAACGTATTTGTTAAGAAGCATCCTACGCCTGATTATTTCCTTTTGTCATACAGCGTGTACAATGTTTCAGTCAATAGTGTTTTTGCTGCTTATCTGCCTGCGAGTAGAGCAGCTGCAGATTGCCACCTGGTGGTGCTGAGGATGCCCGCCAGCCAAGCGCACACACTAACCGTCCTGCCTCGGCCGCTCGGATTGCTTCTCCAAACTGCTGCAACCGCACAGTGAAATTCTGGCCCAGAATCTTTGCACGCTGAACAATTAAACATAATATTGAATATGCCTTAAACAATGCGGCCATCACACTCTTCCTTCTTCCACAAAGACACTTGTAGGTGCTTGGCTAGTTTAAGTTGTGGATTATGAGTGTGTGTGGTTTGGGGCTATGAATGCTTCTGTTGTGGAAAATCTTGGCCAATGTTTTTTTTCTATGCTAGCCAAAAAAATATTGTTTTAGATTAAATTCCTCCTGTATTTAGACTTCTGGGTGAAACAGATAGCAAGTATCTAAAAATGGGGGGGTGGGGGGGGAAGTGTCCAAAGGTTATTTAGACTTGTATTAATTTTACAATGTTTTCTACAGGTACCGAACCATAGGGAAAGAAACCTTTCATAAGGTAAGCAATATGCAAAATGCATTCTAAGCCAGATTATTTTCTTATATGAGTTAAAATACTAAGATTTTGTTAAGCAAAATTCATTCAGGTCTGGTCTGAATGAGAAAGGAGTCTAGTTTACCATGTAATTATTTGTGGCTTCTGTATTTGAGTTTGGCTGGCAGGCCAACTTTCTGCATTCCTCTTCTAAGTCATTATGTTTAAGTTGAGCTGTTGTGGTATTATTGACTTACCAGTGTGTAAACTATATATTAATACAAGTTTCCTAATGCGTAAAGCTCACCTGAGGACATCTATTTGGATGGGCTTTGGGTTTCAGGAGCAAAAGAGGGAATAAACTGTATTACACTGCAGTTGTACAATCAGTACTGCTAAGTGAGGTTCATGCATACACCCCCAGATTTACTACTGCATTTTATTGAAAGCCATGCTTTCAGATTTCCTCACTTGATCATACACAGAACAAACTGATGCAATAAATCCAGAGACCTAAAGCTTTGGTGTTGCAAACCATTGCATCCAGGTTGCAAGCAGATAGTGTTTCTGGATTAACTGAAATGATGGTGGTGCAGATCTGTACATTAATTAAAGGTGCTTCTAGTAAAAAATTATAGAAAAAGTGTTTTCCTTATTGGTGTTTCAGAAGAAAAAGCATTTAGAAAATGTATTAGACAAAATTAGCATCTTTCTTTTCAAAATACTATTTCTGTAGTTGGCAAAATAGGAAACTTTGGACTTCAGTGGGGTTTGGAGGATTAACAGCACTGTGTTCAAAGGCTTGATAAAGTATTCCCTCAGTCCTGAGTATCAAAGTCAAAATATTATTCATATTATGATTGTGACACAATTTTGCAACATCCTGAACATGTATGCTCAATCAACACTAAAACGTTGTTCAAGCCACAGAATTTTGCAGCATAAGGTCTCTGGCATCTACGTAACACGTAAAAGAGGATTCGGTGATCATCTGGCATTCCTTAGCAAGGTCAGGACAGGAAAGACACTGGGAGGAATGGTTAGGTCTGAAAATCCACTGGTGAAGGCAACCATGTAAAAAAGATTTCTAGAAACACAACTTTCAAAAGAGAGATGGTGGGAAAATATTAAGAGCAGAAAAACCGAAATCTGTATAGCAGGAAAGAGATAAAGAAAGAGAAGGAGATACCAGGTGACTGCGACTGCATGCAGCAAGGGGAAGGTCGGTGATTTATGGTAGGAAGCTCTGTGGGAGTTGAACAGCTCCTCAGAGGTGGGGCAGAGAGCTTGCACATGAGACACCGAGAGACAGGAAATTGCAAAGGGGTTTAGAAAGTGAGACAGTGGTTTGGGCAGGATAGTATTAACTGAAGATTTTTGAAGTGGCATTTAGAGGACAGGAAGAAAGGAGGTTACAATAATTGAGAGAAATACTTAGCATGGTATTTTTGCTCATAGCTTAAGGACAAAAAATAAACAAATAAACCCCCCCTGTATTATTTTTTAGTTTCTCTTGTAATTTTTATATCTGAGATAGCATGGATTTTGTTGTCATCTTCCAAGCTTTGACAAATTGCTTCAGTTTGGGTGTAGCGCTTTTGTAATTGTTCTACTGGGCTCACAAACAGCCGAAACAAAGACTCTTGAGTTTTGTTCTTATCTTGCTCCTTCTCTCCAGCAGCTTTTTGGAGCTAAATTTTGTATGTGTACATACGTAGAGCTAATCCTACAGTAACTGTGCGCGCGTGCCCGGGTACCGGCGCAGCCCCAGTATCTGCCCTAATATATGTATCATTAACCGTAATTACAACTAGGACGGCGACGGCCCCGCGCCCGCCGTCAGCTAAAGCCCGCCCTCGGCCCGCCAGCCAATCGCACGCCTCCCCGCTCCCCGCTGCCGGCCAATCAGCGATAGCCATTTCCCTGGGCTCCAGCCCAGCGCTCTCTTCCTGTTGAGAGAGTGTCAGGTGCGTCACCGCTGCCCCGTTGCTCCGCCCGCCCCAGACGGACAGGCACTCGGGCCAGTCCCCGTCCCGGGGGCGGAACGCGCCGCGGCCCCTCCCCCGGCACCGTGACAGGAGCGGCGTCGCCCTCGTTGCATTTACGAGAGAGCGGTGGCGGGGATTGGCTGGCGTAGTGCCCAACACCCCGCCCCGCCAGGCCTTCCCGGAAGGACCGGACGACGATTGGCCGAGGAGGAGGCCAGGTCCGGATGTGCGGTGTCGAGGGGCGGGTAGTAAATGGGGCAGCGGCGGGGGTAGAGGGGCGCGGCGGCGGGGCCTGGGCCGCGCGCGGAGCCGAGCGGCGGGAGCCTGGGCGGGTGAGCAGCGGCGCGCGCGTGCCGGGGCGCGGTGGCCGTACAGCCGTGGCCCGGCCTCCCTGGCGCTGCTGCCTCGGGCCTGGCGACAGCGGTGGTCGCGGAGAGACAGTCCCTGCCGACACGGGAGGGCGGCGGGCAGCCCCAGCCGCGCTGAGCGGCGGTGGCGAGTGGCCCTGTGGGGCCGTCACCTGTCGTGGGGCCGTCACCTGTCGCCGGGAGGGGCTGGGCCGCCGCCCGCCCGCCCTGTGAACCGCTGCCCCAGCCGCGCGGCGTTTGCCGGCCTGTAAAGCCCCGTCCCTCGTGAGGGAACGGGTCGGCGGCCAGCGTCAGGGCCCTGGGGCGCCTGCCAGCGGGGCTGGGCCCGGCCCGCCTCCCCCCGCGCCTTTCCGACTGGTACGGCTCTGCCGTGCCGGGCACAGCTGGGGCCGCGGCGTGGAGCACCACGGGAGCTGACAGGACAGGCTCCGCGCTTCGCCCAACTTTTTTTTTTTTTTTTTTTTTTTTTTTTTTTTTTTTTTTTTTTTTCTTCCTTTGATCCAGTAGTTCTCCCTCAGCTGACAGCCCCCCCGGAAACCCTGCTGCCCGGTGAAACTTGGCAGGTCATCTCCAGGTGTCTTTTGGACTGGTAGCCGTTGTGTAAGAGCTGGCTTCGTTGGCGTAGATTATGATTTCCTTGAGAAGTGTGTTAGAGGATTGAAGTCATAGCAGCAGGTGTTGGTGTGGAAGGTGTAATCCTCCTGTAGGGAAGAGTTGGCGAACAGGCTTGACTGGACAGCGTTCCTGTGCATTGCCAGCATTCCTTTCAGTGCTACCTTGTTGTCCAGTGGGTTAAGGTGCGGGCTGGAGAAGTCCTTAGGTCCGAAGAAGTCCTTAGGTCCGAAGAAGATCAGGACTAGGTGTGCTGAGAAAAAAAGTTCTGGTGTAGACTGACAGCTACCGTTGCTGGACAAATATGCAATAGTGTTGTGATCAACATGTATCATTAGTCTCTCGTGCTCTGTCTAATGAGCCCTGTTTATTCTGAGGGGCAGGAGCAGCGTCCTTCCCTTTTATGTAAGAAATAAAATGCATAAATATATATACATATGTATAAATTATATGATTGTACTTTTTTTTTTTCTTCTTGAGGAATCGTTTCTGTTTCCAGAAAACATCTAGAAGAGTGCTTTGTTCCAGGCAGATAAAGTTTTGGTCAGATTGGTTTGGTGTTGTATTTAATGACTTTGCGGATTATAGGGGGAAAATATGGTATGTGATTTGACAGTCTATATAAAAAATAGTAGTAATTTTTAATGAGAATATTATTTTATTGAGCAGCACACTAGTAAGCTGCTTCTTAGATGAGGCACTGAGTGGTGTCAATGTGAAAGGAGACAGGGTGGTAAATCTGAATTATTTATTCCTTTTTCATTAAATGAGATAAGGGCATTTGGTTTCTTTGGTAAGCTGGTGGCTTCAGTAGTTCCAGCACTGTAAGCTGCCTAATGGTACTTTGCAGTAGACATTGTAGCCCCATGTAAGATGGAATGACTTAACTGCCTGGAAATTCCACTTCATGATATTTGGACTTTGCTCTCCTTGTCTGCTGCAGACCTTCAGCATAGTGAGGAGTAGGATAAACAGTCTTAACTTAAATGTGCTGTTATTTGATTTTTGTTTTTAATATATTTAAGTTATTCTTGCAGTTGATACGAGGTAGTAAATTGTGAGGTGAAGGCACTAGAGAGCATAAGCAGTTGCACTTAAGTTTCCTGTACTGAAGTTATTTTCCACTCCCATGTAGCATAGCTAGAAGTAGTGAGTGTGATTTGAAATAAACTCTAAAACACCTTGAAAGGCTTTTTACATTACCATTCTTTTGGAAGCTTTTACTCTGAGGTTATTACACTCCATCACAAATAGCATTTTTACAGGCGAATGAGAGTGGTGACAACAAAGTTTAGGACACCACCGTGTATTGCTTGTTACTGGCAGGCAACTGGGTAAAAGATCTCTGTGCTGGAGAATCTCTATAAGTTATTCTGTAGTTTAACTGGAGCTAAAATAATGTTTTATTTGGAGATATAAACTGCTCTTAATAGCCTGTAAATAGATATCTCTATAATGAAAAGCTTTTCAACAAATTGGCAAGTGTACTGAGATGCATAGCTGCTTTCTGAAAAAAGTCAGTGACTGAGTTCTATTTAGCACCAGTTACCGAGCTTCTAGATCAGTTCCCTGTTTCACAGGTAATAGGTTAGGCTGTGTTTTACACACATGCCTCATTGTTTTGTCCTGTTCAACTCCTGTAACTCCTATCTTTAGTTCTGGAATAATGCAATTTATATTACCTAGACTTAAAAAAAACAGCTGAAAACAAAGTACAAAATCCCACCCAAACCCCATAATCTCACTAGATTCAACCTGATTGTCTTCCAGCCTGTACCTTAGCTGCCAGCAATTCTCTCTCTTGTCAGAGCCAAAGCACTCAGGTGTTCCCTTTGTGCGTCAGTTCCTCCTCCCTCTGTTTACACTGAAGTTTCTGGAGGAAATATGTTTTATCTTCCTAGCCTAGCATCTTGCTGTGTTACTCGGTCTGCCTGAGTTTCATAGAAGAGAAAAGGCCGATGGCATAGCCCTTTGGCTTGGCCCTGCTTTCCAGACAGGAGATGGGGAAAAGTGAAAACACCTTCTCACTGCTGCCACAGGGCATGCCCCAGCACAGTTGCCATGTTTTGACTTTCTGTTTTCAGTGGCTCAGGATGGTGCAACACTCTCTCGCTGCTGTAGAGGAAAAATATCTGGAGGAACCGTGTGTTCCAAAATGTTTGTGATTATTTAGGGTGGGGAAATTTATTAATTTTCATCACTTTTCTAAATGGTGCTTGCATTTTTTGAATGCTTGGCAAGTTATACAGCTTTATGTTAAATAAATTGAATAAAGTGGATTGCCTCAAAACCTTAGTTAATGTAGCCAGGAATGATGAAGTGGGGAAGGTAAGGAAAACTAGGAGAACTGGAGGGAGAAAAAAGAGTAGAGGACATAGGCTGTGCCAGACAAGACGTACTGTAGATGAGAGTTTTTGCTCAAACAATAGCAAGACTTAAAAAAAACCAACAAAAACCAAGGGACATACGCAGTAGATGACACACTGAAACTCCAAATACTGCAAAAGTCCTTGTTATTGAACTGCTGATCTAAAGAGCACTAAGCCTTGGTGCTCATAGTGAAGCCTTTAAATACACTACAGAAAAACGTTGGTGTTCTCTGGCTTTGTCTGTTTCTGGTGGTGTTCCAATACAGATGAAAACAAAATGACACATACATGATGCAAACTCAAAGGGAGGATCATCTCTTTCACCAGGAGTGGCAGAGATTTTTTTCAAGCTGGAGCCGTTCAGAAACATGCAAAGTCAGCAGTGTGTGCAAGGGGCAGCACTGAACCATGCTGCAAGAGTGAGCTGTGTGGTACTGTCCATTGCTGGACTTGAATGGTGAAGTGATAATTTTAATACTTGCTTGTGCAGAGGATCTATCTTGGCTATTCTGAGCCAATAGGTGGTCTTTTTTTTCCAGTTGGCAAGACAAAATACAACACAGAATCACAGAATTATTGAGGCTGGAAAAGACCTCTGAGATCATCAAGTCCAACCTATGACCTAACACCACCACATCTGCTGGACCATGGCACTAAGCACCACATCCAGTCTTTCCTTAAACACCTCCAGGGATGGTGACTCCACCACTTCCCTGGGCAGTCCATTCCAATGTCTAATCACCCTATCCATGAGGAAGTGCTTCCTAATATCCAACCTAAACCTCCCCTGGCACAGCTTCAGGCCGTGCCCTCTTGTCCTGTCACTGGTTGCCTGAGAGAAGAGTCTGTCCCCCACCTGACTACAACCTCCCTTCAGGTAGTTCTAGGGAGTGATAAAGTTCCCCCTGAGTCTTCTCTTCTCCAGGCTAAACAACCCCTGCTCCCTCAGCCTCTCCTCATAAGACTTTTCATCTAGTCCCTTCTCCAGCCTCGTTGCTCTCCTTTGGACCCACCAGCATCTCAATATCTTTCTTGAAGTGAGGGGCCCAGAACTGGACACAGTACTCAAGGTGAGGCCTCACCAGTGCCAGGTACAGGGGGAGAATTACATCCCTAGTCCTTCTGGCCACACTGTTCCTAATACAAGCCAGGATGCCATTGGCAGAATCAAGAGTGCCTTTCTAGCAGAAAGAAGGCAGGGATTCATGTGTAAAAATTATTTGATGGACACCTATATTATTGTCCTGGAGTCTAACATATAGCAGAACTTTGGCAGTTTTCACTATTGTCAGTCTTAACTATAAAAAGTTTTCTGCTGAAGTTACAGAAATGTAAAGCTGGCTGAAAAACTAGATCTGAATCCTGTTTATACATTGAGTCCTGGTTTATCTGTTAGAATGCATACTCCATTCTGTGTATTTTTAGGGTATAAACCAGAGAGGCTTGACGACACTCTGAAGACACTGAAAAGTTGCGGTCCTTTATTTGGAATACACGTTATGAACCCTTTCTGGAGCATGTCTACAAGTTCTGTGCGCAAGGTATTTAATGACTGGATGCCATAAGGTGTTAACTTGCATTGAGGGGTGGTAGCAGTTCTGGAAAAAACATCAGATAACCTACAAATACAGTTGGTGTGTTTGGTTTATCCTGAGGATTTTGATAATCTAGAATAAAAGTATGAGCTAGCTTGGAGCTGCTTTAACTGGAACGTGCCTGTGGATAGAGCCTACTCCAGAATTTGTTGACTTTTCTTATCTGAAGCATCTTTCAGTCGGAAAGGTGAAACAAACTTGTTCAAATGGTTGAAATACTTGTTTCTTAGGGCACTTGTTTATTGTCATGTATAGACCTTAGTCAGGGATTGTGTGTGCAGTGAGTGTTGACAAAACCACGCCTCTGTAATGTGTGTATAAAGCATGATAGTTGTAGGGTTCATCACTTCAAGGGTGTTCAGTGCTAGGGCAAATTATGTAACTTGGTTGGTGATGCTTTTGACATAGGCATTGTTAGTAGTCCGAGTCTCAAGTGTGTTGAAACACTAGCCTAAATCATGCCTCTAGTCACCACAACTAGCCTAATCACAAGTCTGTAGCCTTGCAGGTTTCTGTTGGCAATCTCTAGAACGATTTTGAGGTCTGTAAATGGTACAGTCTGACATACTACAATTGTTACATTACTAATGTAAATCTGGTTTAAAACTTTCCAATGTTTTACAATGTACTGTGTCTTAAAACCAGTGTTCTCTACCAGTGTAGCAGTGACCAATTAAGTAGAAAAGTTTTTGTTGTTGTTTCTTTTTAACTAGAAGACAGCATAGACATAAAAAAAGTTGCTATAGCAAACCTTTTTTAAACTGGCTTGGTGTCACTGTCAAAGGTGATTCTCCCACAGAGGGAATGGGCTATATGATCAGCTCCAAGTGGGATGTTTGTGTCTTAAGCACAGGCAGGAAGTGAAATACATGAAATTTTCTGTACACAGTTCTTATTTCGTCTCAGCTTTACTACACTGCATTTAAAGACTCTTTGAAGTCTAGAACACCAGGATGCTTGTCAGTGGAAATTATTTATCTTGATGCACTGTGTGCTAGAAATAGATTGACTTCTAAGCTGATGTTACATACTGTCCAGTTCCAGTTTCTAAATAAATGTAAGCCTCCTTAAGCATTTCTCCTAATCTGCAGATTTCCTATCCAGCTTTGATGACTTTTGTATTTGTAGGCTAGATTTAATTGAATAAAAGTCTATTTAAAAACAAAACCCAAAGAGACACCACCCTCACCTTCCCTCCCCCCTCCAAGCAATAGAACTCTGAAACTCAATAAATGTTTCGTTGGCCAAACTTGTCATTAGTGAGGTTGGGTTTAAACCTGTGTTAAAATATGTTTATATGTTAAATATTTATGGAGTATGGCCTGTAATCTCATGGTTCTCTTTTAATCTAACAGAGACCTGATGCTGAAGAGAAAACTTTGAGTGGAGAGCTGCGAACCAGTCCTCTACGAGCCTCTACAAAGAAACAGTTGCCTTCTATTCCAAAGAATGCTGTGCCAATAACCAAGCCTGCTTCCCCTGCCACGTCATCCCAGTCAACAAATGGAACACATGCTTCTTACGGGCCTTTTTATTTGGAGTATTCCCTCCTTGCAGAATTGTAGGTTTTAACTTAATTTGCTTTTTTAAGTCACTGGGCTTGTGCTAGAGCGGGGAAAAAAAAAGTGTAGGGATCTAGTTCTTGCATGTTTTCTTTGCTTTAGTCCTTAAAGAAGACAGTAGAACTTAAAGTTCCACCAAATTCTTTTTCTGGAGCAGCAGTCTCAATCTCTTGAGGTAGCAGGGGGGAGGTAAATGAAATTTTAAGGATATGTTTCAGTGTGATTCTCTGAATTATTCTATTTTTTATATATATATATCTCAGTCTTTAAATGCATTTTGGATTCAGGCATCATGACCAGTTATTCTAATAGTTTTTTGGTTAGAAATACCAAATGTTTGAAACAAGTATTAAAACAGAAGCAAGCAGATGTCTAGTGGGAAGATGGTTATGAATGTATGGTGCTGTCTAGTGAAGTAAGGATGTTGGAGCTTCCTTCAGTTGTTAAGTGAAACACTTGATATGGCTTATTAAAGGGAGAGTTAGGAAGACTATATTCTTTCCTGTCTTTCAGTGATATTTAACAGGAAATCTAGGAGGGAGGAGTTGGTGTGATTTAAATAAGCTTGCTTTAGATCGGTTGCATTTGATCCAGTCCAGTCAGTGACAGACTGCTGTGGGACATACAAATCTCTTTGTCTGCAAAACTTCCCAGTTATATACAGTTACATAAACTGTTCTGTGCTGCAAAACTGAAGGGACTTCCTCTGTAATAGACATACTGGATTCTCAAGTATGTAGTGCCTTTTGGAATGAAATCCCACGAGTCCTTATGCAACACTTAAGTCTCAGTTCTTGCATTTAACTATTAAATTGAAAGTGAGAACTTTCAAAACATTAATCTTTTGCTCAGGGAACTGACCCTGGCTTTTTAATTCAAGAAAGTTTATTTGGGTTTTTTATCTACAATATATTGGTATCAAAGTGCAAGCTCCTCTAGTTTAATAAATTTATATTTTGCAAATTGTAAGTGGAGAACTATGTTAATGTGTTGCTTTAAGATCATTGTTTGTTTGTGTAAGTATGTGGAGTTCAATTTATGGGCCTATATGCCAAGTAACTGGAAAAACTATGAAATTAATAATTTGGTTTAACATCTGCAGTGTTCAGTAGAATCTGCATACCATACAACGTGGTTAAGCTTACTAGGAACTTCTTGTGTTGGTTGATTTGAAAAAATAATAAAAATAACACATTTTTGTTAAAGAGAGGGGAAAAACCTTTCCTAATGCACTGGTCATCGATGATGGAAGATCATGAGTGGGTTGTCATCATAAGTGAAATAGCAAATAAGTGCAACTTTGGGAAGATTACTTGGTCCATCCTGTTAATGAGATTTGTAGAATCACTGCATCCAGAATTCTAGTATACCCTGCACTTTGCCTGTCCTTTTTATTCTCTGATACTATGTTTTGTTAGTTGACAGGGTGATTTCTGTTTTACCTGCAGCTTAGTCTTATCTAGAACTGAATAACCTGCTTTTTTAAAGTGGAAGTTTAAGCTTTGGTCACATTTCAGAATTAAGTACAAATGATGGCAAATCTGCATTTTAATTGCATTTGTTTTTTTCTTCTTTACTTGAAACTGGGGGTTCAGTAGAAAACTGGGGATTCAGTTTGCTGTTGTCACGTAGTTTTAGTGCAGTTGTGGAGCTATTCTAAATGCTGATTCTAATTGCAGTACCTTGGTAGTAAAGCAGAAATTGCCAGGGGTCTACGTGCAGCCATCTTACCGATCAGCATTAAGTAAGTTTAAACTTCACTTTTAAATATGTGTGTGTATATATATTTTTTATTTTTTTTTTAATTCTTCAACTCAAGCAAATTTTCTCCCCTGCAGTGTGGTTTGGTGTAATATTCATAAGACATGGGCTCTACCAGGATGGTGTGTTTAAGTTTACTGTCTATATTCCTGATAATTACCCAGATGGAGACTGCCCGGTAAGTGGTTGTGTATGTCTTGGGTTTTTCTTGTTTTTTTGTGTTTTAAATATGACATTTTGTTAAAGTTAATATACCGATTAGCTTCACATTTCCTTGAACTAGTTTTTTTCAGTTGGCTGGGCTCATTTTTGATGTCTTGTACATACTTCCTAACATCTGTGGGAGAATCATGTTACTCTGATTACTGTGGCTGGTGTAGAGTGAATTTCATGAGGTTAGATAAGACTGTTAGGTAATCAAGCAGTTCTTTACCTCAACTCGTAATCTGCTGCTTCCTTGGCAAGGAAGTTAACTTGAAAAACTTCAAGAAGTATCCAGGTTCTCAGTAGTGATAAAACGGAACAGAAAATCCAGGCACCTCTGCTGTGCTTGCTGAACTACTGCAGGATTTCTTGCCTGTCTCTGCTAAATTACATAGAAACAAAGAACTAAAAGAACTTGAGGAGAAAGTTGTTGAAACAATGGGAGAAGGAGATAGATATGGTGTTACCTTCCATCTCTGCTTTCTCCTTTTCTTTTTAGGGAAAAGTATCCAAGTTATTACATTAATTTAAATAAAATAAAAACTTGTGGCAGTCTTACTCTCCAGATCAGAGCAACCGGCCCTCTTGGCCAGATTTTATTGAGAGGAAGACTTGGAGGCAGGTGTCTAACTGCTGTAGCTAAGCACAAGTTATTATGTCAGGAAGCTGTCTGCTTGCTGTCAAGTTTCTTTGAAAAGCTATCATCTTTAAAAGGATGGAACTGGTAGGAAACAGTTTCTTTCAAAGATTAGTACCTTTGGTACCTCTCATAGAGACATTGTTCTGTGTGAACAATGTTCCTTCTGTATGTGCCAGCATAGGGCTTTAAAACATTCCTGTTGAAACTAAATTTTCTTTTGGAAGAATGCATGAACACCAGAGGAAACTAGCTGTACAGACACTGTGATGCCACTGCACATTTTACTTAAAAATGCATAGGATTAAAAAAAATATTGATTGTATCTCAAGTATGTAAAAAGCTTTCAGTCATAAGTAGCTAAACCAGAAAAACCCCTTTAATCTGATCTTATCTGATATTATTACCTGTGTTGGCAGTAGTGCTTGTGCAGTTAGTTGGATTAGTTTCCTGATTTGGTGATAAGCATGGGAGAGAGGACAAGACCCTGCATGTAACATGACTGTGCTGGGTTACAGTTTCACAGTTGGTATAAATCACTTCAAGTTGCTTTCTTGTAATAAAGTAACAATTAATTAGTGTTTGGAAGCCACATCTGACTGACCTTCACCCCGTGGTTTTAGCATTAGGATTGATGTTGTCATAATGGATTTCTGTTTTCTAATGCAGCGCTTGGTTTTTGATCTGCCAGTCTTCCATCCGCTAGTAGATCCCTTATCTGGTGAACTGGATGTGAAAAGAGCATTTGCCAAATGGAGGTTAGTTGGTAACACATTGATGCATAATGTGAAAGAAGTTTTTGTTCCTTTCTTCATTGTGTTTTGTTCTTTTTAGGCGAAATCATAATCACATATGGCAAGTATTAATGTATGCTCGCAGAGTCTTCTACAAGATTGATACAACTAGTCCTCTGAACCCCGAGGCTGCGGTGCTGTGAGTATCTTCCATGCATACAGGCACGGTCTCTTCAGAGATTTGTGCATAGACTTGCAGAAATGAGATTTGTAAAACTGTTTATCAGCTCATGGTCTCTGCCTTCAGAGTTGGTTGCTCTAGGAGCTAAAGTTGAGTCTTAGCCAAGTCTGTGCTGGTAGAGCAAACCTGTTCCTCCTTGCAATTACTTAACGTTACTTACATCTCTCTTGCAGGTATGAAAAAGATATTCAGCTGTTCAAAAGTAAAGTGGTGGACAGTGTCAAACTATGCAGCAGTCATTTGTTTGATCAGCCCAAAATAGAGGATCCCTATGCAATCATGTAAGTACCATGAGCATCTTCACCATGTCCTAGGGTTTCAAGAACAAGTTTTGGTACAGTTCTTGATTAGAAGTTTTCTCTGCCAAGTTGACTGACCTGTTTTTTCTGACATTTATAGCAATACATATATAGCAATTTTCTTCTGTTTGTAGTCAGTATTGACTGAATCTTATATATATCAGACACTTGTGTTTACAGTTTTTTCACTAAGAAACCAAGACTTAAAAAATCTCAACAAACCCCAAAGCAAACAAAAGCCACAAAACACCCCACCTCCCTCAAGTTATAACCATGGCAAGAGATGACCCTGGAGTAAATACTGCTTTCAGACTTTCCTGAACTCAATTTGCATGACTGCAGCATTGGTCATACTTGTAAAATACTTTTAAGCTTGACTGCATGGGGGATGTAACAGTCAGCTCCATAGTGAATGAGTAGTATTTCATGTAGCCACTGCTGAATTGCCAGCTCTCATTGCAAAAAAAAAAACACAACAAACCTGAATATTGGAGAGATCCATGACAATGTGAATTTAGTTCTTAACTGTATATTTTAACACTGACAACTGAGACTTGTAGTTTACTTGAAATTCAACCAAACCAAGGAAAATTGCTGCTCTCTGCTCTGTCCATGCTGTAGTTTCCAAAAATGCAAAGTAAGAAAGAACTATACTTTCTCCATAGTTTTTCTCCATGGAATCCAGCTATACATGATGAAGCTAGAGAGAAGATGTTGACTCAGAAGGTATGTGCAAAGCCCAGATTCTCACTGTAGTAAGAGTTTATTGCCTGATAAGGAAAGAAAGGTTCTCTGTCACTTTGTGATGAACATGTATTAGAAAGACCTTATTTCACCTCTCTTCTGGATCAGCAGGCATGCTGAAACTGATTTGTCTCCTAACTAAGCAGTTATGTCACTGTTCTAACTTCAGTGTGTTAAGCAATTAATCATCTAGCCAGCTAGAAAGCTCTGTTAGTACAATTGTTGGCACACTTGGCAGATTTTTTTGTTCAGGGTTGGAAGCAGAGGGGAAGAAGGGGAAAAAAGAGATTCGCTGACTGCCTATTAGCTTGTCCTGCACTTGTCTTGGCCATTACCACTTGTGCATAACCTGGCAGCCCTGAGCTTGTTTGTTCTCTTCTGTTGAATCTGTCATTACTGAATCAAAGCTTCAAGGCTTTCTCCTCATTCCAAACTTTTTGAAGCAGCACAAGCACAGTACCTTGCTACATCTCTACTGATTTCTAGTAAGACAACATCAGCCAATTGAATTGCAGAGCACTCCTATTGATACAGCAAGAATGTGTTGGTTCATATAGCTTTCACCTGAGCAGCACCTTTGATTTTGGAGGGAGGGGTTTTGGTTTTGTTGTTTGGCTTTTTAAAAATTTCTTTATCCTTGGCAAGAGTTGGTGCACAGCAATTCTGAGTCTGCACTGAGTGGCATGACAAGTTAATTCACTTGCAGTGCCTAGAGATTCTGAAATGGTGGCTGGTATCTTTGCTGGACTGGCAAGGAAATGCATTCTGAATATTTTAGCTACCAACTTGGGCTCCTTGCACTAGAGCTGTGGTGTGGTTTGCTGCTTTTTTTGTAATTAAAAAAAGAAAACGTTTTTTTGTCAGTCCAAACTGCAGCCTTCCTTGCTGTGCTGCAAGCTTTTAACTCATGTTCTTGCATGTCTTCTGGTATGAATGAGATTTTTCACATTGATCTTAATATAATATGTTGCCTGTAAGCTCAGTGTAGCAATGTTACCAGCTGCCAGAGTCACAGCAATGCTTGAGGTGAGGTGGCCTTTCTCCAGCCTTAGGACACATGAAAGCATTTGGATCATATTCTGACTCCTTTAAGTTCTTGTAAAAACTTAAGAACTACCTTTGACTCTTTTTTTCCCCTTCTTCTTTCTTTTAAATCAAAGACCTAAAGACAGAGAACAGGTTGAGATGCTTAAAATGGAAGGGATATGGTTGTTTCAGAGACTGGTAGCAAACAATGGCTTTTCTTTTGTCCTTTTTCTTTGGAGTTGCATTTTTATTTCATATTTTATATTTTATTGCATTTATTTTTTATTTTACATCCTCAGTAACTAGTGCACGTATGGTACTTCAGTCGCTTGTGTAGTTCCTTGATAGCAGGAATGGCCAAACTTCTGTGCCATAGGAGGTTTGTTCCAAAATGTCGGTGTGGCTGAGAATGTTCTTTCTTCCCTGTAAAAGGAAGTTCCCTAATCCTCTACCCTGTCTTTCCCTTTGTCTGCAACCCTGGATGCTTGTTTATTACCTGTAATTCCTGTGAGCTGGGAAACAACTAAGCCATTCTGGAACTGTATCCCAGGAAGGACTGTGGTGTCCTGGTTCCCTGCTGAGCACATGTCTCTTGCTAGATACTGTGTGCAGCAAGTCACAGTCAGGTGCTGCTCTGCCAGGCTCAGACTGAACTGATCCTTCTTGTTCACTGTTGTCTGATGTGCTATGGCAACTCTGTCACACAGTGCCACCTGTTACACAACATGGGGAGGGGCAGAAGAAGTGCAGGTTCAGTTTTCTGGCTGATTTAATTTACTCTGTCAGGCAAAAGGCTTCCCATAGTATGCCAAGTCTACTCACATAATTATCGCTTTCTAGAACTTGACATGTCATTCCAGGTTTCATGTATTTGGCATACAGGGGATCTGATGAGCCTATAGCAGTGTGGAGGCAGGGCTAGTTCTTGGTATGCAATAAAACCTGCAAGCTGTTGTGTTTCTTTGACCTGCTAAAGTGGGTATCTACTAGTCTTCTTAAACTACTTTAAGCCTACAGATGCTTGAAGTTGGATCTTTCTCCCTCAACTTGAAGTTCTTTTTGTTTTATCTTCTAAATGACGATAGTCTCAAATGGTTGTTGCCTTGTGTTGGCAGAAATAGTTACTGATCAAGCATTTAACCATGATAAATACTCAGGGAGGGAAAGCACTAAGAAACTCCATGGTATAGCAAAGGTATCACCTTGCTACTTTGCCATGTTAATTTGTGTTCAGAAGCCTCCACAGTATGTCCAGCAGATGCTTCAGGTATAATGTCAGGTTAATGACAGAAATGTTTTCATTTGGATTGATGCTTCTTTCTTTAGAACCAAGAAATTTGTCAAGTAGCTGTTCAGTGCTGCTGGGCCATGGTCCTCAAACAAAAGGTGCTATTCAAAGAGTGTCTTTTAATCTTTATGCTATGGTAAGGTAGCAGTACATGAACGAAGTCATGAAAACTCTCCTGTAATGTCAGGGTAGTTCTACAGATGCCACACACATTCACAAAAATTAAACCAATGACCATTTTACTGTTCCTCTTTGAGGAGAGGAAACAATGCTAGCCTCTTTCATGCTTGTATTTGTTAAAGGTAAAATGGATGGAGAGGGACTTGAAAGGGTTTGAGGTATCTAATAATTCTGACTTCAACTTTTTTGTACCTAGAAGAAGTCAGAAGATCAGCACTGCAAAAGCACACATGTTTCTGGCCTGTCATGGGTAAAGCCTGGCTCAGTTCAGCCTTTCAGCAAAGATGAGAAGACAACGCCTACTTAGCTCTTCTGGACGATGGTGCACAAAACACTTTCTGTGGTGGAGGGAATGTAACAGAGGGAGAAGCAGCAAAGCAGCAGTTTCCTTCTTGACTATGGATTAGTAAAAACTGAATGGTAGCAGTGACTCCAGTAAACCTGTTCAATGGATTACTGACTCTTAATGTTTTACATATGCATTAGGTTTTAAAGGCTTGCCCGGAGTTTGGAGATCTCTCTTGAACACTGCAGTACTTCTACCTGAAGACTGTTTAGGGTGGGTAATTCCTCAGGGCTCTGAAATGCCTGGAGGTTTTGGGTTGGTTTTTAAGCTTTTTTTTTTTTCCCCCTCCAGGAATAGCAATTTTAAAAAAAAATCTTAAATAACTGGCAGAAATATTAGCATTGGAAATATGATGCCAGAGGTAAGCTGTGTTCATGTAAACTAATATAGCAGAGTTAAACACTATATTTAATGGTTTTAAATACTTTTGGTTTCTATTGTAAATATATTAGGATTTGAAATTGTAAATAGACGGTTCATTGACTCCATTTAGCACTTTCCAGAGGTAAAGCTGGGGATGATGGATGATGTATTACTGGTTTGTAAATTGATATTGTCACTAAAGCGCACATTAGTCTGACAGGATGAAAACAGAATGTCAGGCTTGTTAGACTCTTACTGCATAAACACTAAAAACAAAGCTTTTAATGGTGGTGTCTTGACCTAATAAAAATCTTGGAGGATTTTAGATTCCCTAGATGTCTAGGGGAATTACTTAGGATAGCTTGACTAATGTGTGTTAATAGTGACATCTTAAAATAAAGAGAAACCATGATCTAGCTTTTGTCCCTCTGTTTGTCTGTGCTGTAGACATTTAGCAAAGACTGGAACTGGAATGGAAACACCTGACTGCATATGGGTTTGCCTGCATATGTGTTCAGGATGCTAATGGGATAACAGGATGTTATGTCCTGAAGAGATTGCTTAAATACTTTTGTTCCATGTACAGGAAACCCTTTCTAAAGCATGTGTGAGTTTTTAGGACAAAATCTTTTACTTTTCACAAGTCTTCCTAATGTCATAGCATAGCATAATGCCTTATTCTTGCCTAACAGGATTTTTCTATCAACACTTTTACAGCTGGGCTGCTTTTAGTTCGGCTCCTCATACCTGTACTGATGGCATTAATGCAAACCCTGTGGTACAGTAACAGTTAATAGTGTCTTAATACATTAATGTCATGTGGTGTTTGGGGAGGGTGAGGAGGAGTGGGCTTTTTTTCTGTTGTTTTTATTTGGCAAGCTAAATCCACTTGTCATGTAAAAACCCTTCCTTGTTTCCTTTGATAACAACTTCTTAGCTCTTAAGGAAATAGACAAAGATTTCACAAGAAATATGCTATCATATACCAAGTTATTAATGTAATGTACTGTTAAGGACGACTTAAGTGGTTTCTATGCAGCACTTAATTTTGTGTAAATTAAGTACTTGCTCTGTTCTAGGTAATGTTGAAATCTTCTGCATGATGTTGCTTTGAAATTTTTAAAGCTTCTGCCTTGGAGATGCAGCAGTTTCCTGAGGCTGCCTGGAGTGTCTCTAGTACTGCTGGAATTTTTCTTTAGATAGAAGACTGCAGAGGGTATGTGGAGAGCAAGGATCCTCTTTGAGACAGAGAAGGAAGGCCATCCAAAGGTGCATTTCTTGGGGCTACTCTTTTGTCTTCAACTCCCCTCAACTTATAAAGAGCCTGTTACAGGACCTAGGTTTTTATCTGAATGCTAAAATGTTCTTTCTAAGCCTTAGTATGTTCATTTATACTCAGTATAATAAGATAAAAATAATTTAGAATGACTCCTTTCTTAACAAATGCAAGGTTAAAGTAAGAGGAATTCTAAGCCTTAAGTTACCAAGCAGTTGCTTCTGAACAAGGTATTTGCAGCTGAACTGTTGCCTTCAGCTCTCTGAAAGCTCTTATGAAGTCTGTATATGTGAGGTATGGGTCTGTGTAAACTGAAGGCTCTGGCCATGTGATTGGTCAGCTCATCTGCTGGTACAGCAGGTTTAAACATATTTAATGGCTTTAAAGGCACTGCATTATTTATTGTAAACAATCTTGGAAGTAGTGGTTGAGTGCAGATCTTTCAAAGGGATGTTTTTGCCAAATCAGTGAGATGGTTTTACCAGGCTATTAACTCAGTACACTGAGTTTCCACTGTCTTCAACATAAACCTGTCTCCTCTAGCTCAGAGCTCAATCCAACTTTGTTATAAGGCTGAGAAGATGATGTGTTAAGGCAGTGATATTTAAAAATGGAAAGGGAAATTTAGAGCAAATCTGCAGTTTTTAGTGGCTCTCTGAAGGTTGCTGCTGCTGCTTTCAGACAATTGTGAAGTCATTACAGGAATAATCATGTGTATTTCCACTTAGACCAGTATTGCCTAGGGAAGCTCATCACCAATAATCTAGTGCTTTGACATAATGGTAACTAGAGTAAAGCCAACAGATTTGGTGTAGGATATTTTGCTGTTTGAGTCTTGAAACAGTGGCTGCTGTTAGGAGAAGCACCTTATCTGTTTCTACAGCAGAACTGGAAACTAGTGCCAGCAAGATAACACCAAACAAATGTTGCCTTCCTGCTGGTAGTGGTGACTTGTTGGAGCAAAACGTTCAACTCCAAACCTCAAAATAAACATAGGCAAATAATGGATTTGAGATTTTTGTGGTGGTTTCTCTCTTCTTTAGCTCTTACTCCTTGGAAAGGAAGAAGGGGGAGAAGGCTTAGGACTTGCAGGAACTTTGCTCTTACTCTTAAGTCTTTTGCATAAATAAATTGTTAAGTCCTGTCTTCAGATCACACATTTTGAGGAGAGTGTGAAATTCTGGATTGGCACTTTGGTTTGTGTACTCTTCCCTATAGCAAGAACATTCAACTTCTTTATTTAAAGGTGGTTTCTCTAACATTGTTTTTGCATTCTTTATCTTGTGTGCTGGCAGATAGCTGTAACACTTTGATATTTTTTTCCATGTATCAGTATAGAAAAGAAGAAAAAAAACCTATGGATCTTGGAAGAAGACAGTTATTGTCTCTGCTGTTCTGTTGTCAGTTCTGAGATGACGTGCAGAAGGGCTTTCTGTCCTTCCCTCTCTTCTTTACCCACGGTGGGAAAGCAAAAGGAAGCAGAAACTTTCTGGAGCATTTGTTTAATGCCACAGGTGCTGCTTGAAAAGCGAGTAACAGTGCTAGTGAGTGTGAGAGTGTGTACCTGTGTCTGTGTGTGTGTGTACCTGTGTCTGTGTGTGTGTGTACCTGTGTCTGTGTGTGTGTGTACCTGTGTCTGTGTGCGTGTGTACCTGTGTCTGCGTGCGTGTGTACCTGTGTCTGCGTGCGTGTGTACCTGTGTGTGCGTGTGTACCTGTGTCTGTGTGCGTGTGTACCTGTGTCTGTGTGCGTGTGTACCTGTGTCTGCGTGCGTGTGTACCTGTGTGTGTGTGTGTACCTGTGTCTGTGTGTGTGTGTACCTGTGTCTGTGTGTGTGTGTACCTGTGTCTGTGTGTGTGTGTACCTGTGTCTGTGTGTGTGTGTACCTGTGTGTGTGTGGGCTTGCTCCTGGGTGAGCAAAGGAGCGAACAGCACTTCTGTGTTCCAGTCCTCTGGATTCAACAATATTTAGGAAACTACTGCCAATATAAAAAGGGGTTTGAAACTTAATTTTTCAGTCTTTTGAAGCAAGAATGTAATTTTTGCCCTGTATTGCCAGCCATGGAAGCTGACTGGAGGGGAGTGCTGTGTGCTGGCAGCTCTCAGTGCCCCCCACAGGTGCGGTAGGTGCCCGAGGGGCATGTCAAGTGTGTGCTGTCAGCATCTGCAGCATCTCCTGGCCACTGTGGCCACGTGCAGCCTTGGCCCCACGCAGCTCTGAAGAGAGCTCCTGCCTTCATTTCCCAGCATGGACATGGTTGCTTCTCCCTGGGATCTTTGCTGAAGAGATCGAGGACCACATCTACCTCTCATGGAAAAGGGTGAGTGATCTTGCTGCTGAGCTGCTCCTTTGGGAGGGAGGGAGAATGGGAGGTTGTAGTGGGGGAGTTGGTGTTTTGTCCAACCTCTGTCCTCTTGTGTCAGAAAAAAAGCCTATAGGTAGTGCAGGATGATAGGGTTGTAACAGGGGCTCTAGTGTGAGATTTCAGTTGTTTTCTGCTTTGAGTACTTCTGAAATACTTGGTAGAAGTAAAGGCTGCTGAACTGGCTTGTAGAAGCAAGGCTGTGAGTGCTTGTGCACACAGACCAGGGTTGCTTTTTTCATTTTTTTTTTCAGTTTTATAGACCTGAAGGCAGTGCACATGAGGAATGGCCTTTCTCTGCATAGCTCGGGCAGGAGTTCAGCTGTTCTCTCACTCTTGTTTAGATCCTTCCAGTGCTTTTAAGATATCCCCATATCTTGATTAATGCTGTGCCTTGCAGTTTGTATTGTTAGGAAGGGTGTGTGCAGGAAGCAGCTCACATCCAGCTTGCACCTTCCCCAACACTTTTATGCCCATAGAAAGGGTTGATGTGTGGCACATCATACAGGGGAGCACTTGTAGCAGCCACAGGTGATACTTCATGTTTGAGCTACTTCTGGGAGTGTGGGGTGGCTGACAACTGCTTGACAACTACCTCAGTGTTTGGAAAACGT
Organism: Hemiprocne comata; assembly: GCA_020745705.1. Classification (NCBI taxonomy): domain Eukaryota; kingdom Metazoa; phylum Chordata; class Aves; order Apodiformes; family Apodidae; genus Hemiprocne; species Hemiprocne comata. The sequence goes on from CM036598.1 coordinate 5,503,634, forward strand.
TTCTTTTGTTGCTCTCATACCGTTTTCTAGATTCTTGTGCAGCTGATGTGCTACTTTAAAAAAAAAAAAAAATCCTTCGTAATGTTACTGGCTTTTGTTATTTGCATTCTAGGGAACAGATTTCTGATAATCACAAACATGCATTTGTTCAATTTCACTCCACCCTCCATGTCCTGTGCCACTGGTCATTAACCTTTCTAACAAATACATGGTTTTCAGTCAAGCATGACCCTGCTATTGAGCAGCTTGCTTTCAGTGGTCTTTTTGTCCTAGGGAAGTCTTTAGACTGCGGTGCAGCGTTGTTGAAATGGGCTTTAACATGGTGTTGGACTTGTAAAAACTGGTGAGGGCAACAGCCAGCCTCCTTGTGACCCAGGGCAAAGGAAAAGGAGGTGGCTCTGTGTCACCTACCTTGGTCAGCTTTCTGTTCTCTGTGGCATTGATGCCCCCACTAGCCTGTACATTTCAGACATCTGGCAGGTTGTGAGGAATTGCAGGTGCCTTGGAATTGTCAAATGCCTGTTCAGAGTTTGCAATAGAAAACTAAGTGAAGGAACAGATCTGAAAGCTGAGCTGTGTTCCTTGGAAAGTGGCAATGTGGTTTTTTTCAAGGAAAGCGTGTGGGAAAAGTTTTTGAAGGATAGTGTAGTGACCTGGAGTGTAGCTACTGGAAGACTGTGAACATGATTTCTGTTGCTGCTGTTACTTCTCTTATACTTGTATTGGAAAGGTTGAAATTGAAATGCTTCAGGTTTAATATTAGAAAAGTTTAATACAAGGACTCTTGCGGTGAAGCAGGAAGTGGGCTGAGCATTGTGACTGAGCACTGTGTACCAGCTGGGCAGGGAGACAGACCAAGAATGTTAAATTGGAACGTGACAGTTCCTCTTTATTTTTATTATTTGGAAGCCTTTGTAATAAATCACTGACTTGCAAATTTCCTAAGCCACTTAAGTGAAGGGCTTGCATAGTTTAATCCCTTCTGATCTTGGGGTGCTCTTTCATCCCAGCTGCAGCAGGGTAGACACAGGACTTAATTCCTGCTGCTGTACAAAGCAGAAGAGCAGCTGTATCCCCACATTCACTGATGGTGTTGGGTGGGGGAGAGTTAAATCTGGGCAAATCCTGGTAACTGTTACCTCATGTCATTGCAGAGATGTGGCTGCTCTTTTATTTTTCTGATTATTACAGAGGTTTAGAAAGCACCATAGTTGAAGGTCAGTAAAACCAATGACAAGGGAAAATAGAATGCTGTAGTAAAAATTATGGTTATTTGAGTAAATTCTGTTCATCTCTGAGCTGTTACGGACCTCTGTAGGTCTGGTGAGTGGGTTGGATTGCTCTAAGCTAAATCCAGGCTAATAGTGGTTTGCTGAAAATAAAACAATTTTATTTAAATAATTTTGTTTAGCTTAAAATGAATCATCTGAATAATTTTTAATTTTTTTTTTAGGTTGAGAAAGGGGAGGGAACACTAACTATGTCTTCTATAGTCAGCTTTGGGCATTGAAAGAACCTGTTCCAGAAGCAAGGTAGGTGAATGAGTACTGAAATGATACCATTGAAATCAAGTCCTTTCTCCTGAATTCAGCTGTCATTGTTCTTAGCACAGGCATGTCATTTAATGAAAACTTAAGTGCCTTCCAATATTTTGATAAAGTGGCATTTTTTTTAATATAACCTTCGTAGTTCTGAACTCTGTAAAGAATATTTCAGTAGGAGAAATAAAAGCTATGCTGTAAGAGTCTTAAACAGTTAGTTATGTTTGCAGTTGGACTAGATGATTGTTGTAGGTCCCATCCTACTGAACTATTTTGTTCTGTCTTCAAACAAATGTTTTCAAGCTACTTGAGGGTTTTTTAAAAAAATCATGTTTACTTACTGATTTCCAACCCCCCTTTGGAACATCTCTGTTGAAGTAGCTTTTTTAACATTTATTTCAAAGCACAATATACAAATTGTACATCTGTTGCTATTTACAGCTGAGCATTACTAAACAACTTCGTTTCAGAAAGGGCTAAAAACAGGAGCTGATGAAACTTGGTGCCAGGGCCCCTAGGTAAAAATGCCACTACTTCCTTAGCTATAAAAATATAGAACCTGGCTGCCAGTGGCCAAAGCAGTTCTTGGCAACTTCATTAAGAAATCTTAGAAATTCCATTAATGTAGTTCAAACATGAGCACATAGGCTAATATCTATGAAAATAATTCTGCTTTCATTGGATTGAAATGTGAGAGCTTGCTTTAACAGCTCCTGCAAGGCAGCCAGACCAGCTTGCTTTTGTTCCAGGGTCCGGTTCGGCAGCGAGGAGGAGCAGCTGGGCCTGGAGGGAGGCCCCAGTGCGGCAGCCTTGGCCCCCGGCGGGCTCTGCTGTGCCAAGTTCTGACAGAGCAGTGGGAGGAAACATGCTTGGAACAGACATCATCCCTAAACTGGGGCAAGAGTAAAGCCTTTTCCCTGCTGCCTGGCAAGTAAGTGCCATTATTGTACTTTCTTTAAACCATTAATTGCAGTGTTTGACTGATTCTTGCCATCAAGTTATCGTGTGCCTTGTGGAACCCAGCTATATGATTGTTTGGGTATCTTCTTTTTGCACTAACCAGTCAAACCTAGTCGTTGAGAGCTGCAGATTATTTTTAGTTTTACACACACGATGCTTTTTTCACACACTGACATAAAATGGTGAGTTTATAAATTCTTTATTGAAAAATACGCTTGCAATATTTTCATACAAAGTAAGGTAAATGGTACAGAGTAACAAGAATTGTCCGACAAGTTCATAAATATTTTTACAGAAACATTTTACACAATTTCTCAACTTCAGCCTTTTTGTTACACAGGTAAGAATGAAAGAGCCTTTTTTTGTAATTCCACTGTAAATTCAATTAAGGTTAAGTCCTAAATGTTTCCATTATTCAGAGGACCAGGAATGACTGAAAACATGGAGCTTTTAACTTTTGCTTCCTTATAAAAACTTCTAGACTCCAAGTGTGCTACCTCCTACCTGAACACCACCACTGTCCCCAGCTATGGCACTGAACAGGAGTACACTGGTGTACTGTACCAGCTGTTAGTATGTTTAATGCTTTCCTAATAACTCTGGTATTTTAGAACTATTTTAAATGAAAATAACTTGTACGTCTAATATATGCACCATTTTCTCATCCTGTTCCTAAGGGGAGAGATTTCTCCCAGACAGCCTGATTTAGTCAACTTAAAAAATAAAAACATCCCCACCCCCCCCTCCCCCAAACCCTGTCCTTTAAAAACAAACAGAAGAGCTCAGTATATGTTTTAAGAGATGGACACCACCCTCCTTCTACTGAGTAAGTGAGGTGGCCGGTTCCTGGCTCTCAAGAAAAGCAATCTGAAGAAACATTACAAGCATATAAAATTCCTTGAAAACCAACATCCCTCACTTCCTGCCTTATTATTGCATATATATCAAGTGAAAATGAGTTCTTAATGCCATTTGCTGAAGCAGGGAGCTATGGGATGTCAATTTGAAAATAAATACAAAAGTCAAATTGCTTCAATACAGAAGGACAGCTGAAGTCAGCCTTTGAAAAAAACATTCACATTTAGAAAGTGCCATTGCAAATATACAGCAAAACTAATCAGCCTTAAAAATGATGCTTCACAGCCCTATCAAAAGTGCCACCTTCTGAACATGAGTTCACTTTCAGACATTGCACAGCTACAAACAATGCATAAACATTCCCTACTTTTATACAACAAGGTGCCCAAATATTAAAGCAAAACAAGGTGATGGTTTTCAGGGGCACACAAAATATCCTGAATATGAGAAGGATCCGTTCTGATAGCTTCCTTCAGGGCTTAAAAAGATTACTCCCATCTTCCCTTTCCAAGCAGAACTAGACTTCTCTAGAATATTACTTGTAAGTCATATTTTTTGTGGAGGTCATTACTGTAAAAACCAAGACACCATTGAATATGGTTCTCTTGGTGTAACCACGTATAACTTTCTAGTCCAAAGATGAAAATGGTAAAGCACTGATAAAAACAGCATAACTGGACTGGTTAGAGCAAACAGATTTAAATACCTGCTGCAAGGCAGAAAGCTGTATCAGGGACACATTCTCCAAGCAACAAAAAAGCTCTTTAGCTGCTTGCCAAAGCCTGTGCAGGGATCACTTGCCTTATGATTAGCTTAACCATGGGGTGAGGTTGGTTTGCTGGGTTTGGAGCGTTATACTCACTGTCCCAGGCATTGTGGGAGACTCTCCTCCTGTCCCTTCTGGATGAAGTACAGAGGCTCAGCACAGTCTGGCAGGCGACATGACCAGGGCAGTGAGGTGGGAAGAGGAGAGCCTGGCTGAAGGTCATCTGCACAGGCTTGGTGATGCCATGTCATGCACTAAGCAGCCCGGGCCAGTGGAGCAGCAGGGCAGGAACACCTGTGCTGAAGGACTGGACTCAGTGAGAGCCTCTGTCATTTGCCACATCCTGTAGTCGTCTCAACAGCGCAGTGTGATTCTCCTGACAGACCCGCTTAGCTGGTGCTTCAGTTCCATCTTCTAGGAGAATGCTTCTCTTCTTTGTTGGAGTTTCTCCAGTTCTAACCATGCTGTTAATTTCCTTTAGCCTCTGGAGATAGGAGAGGGGCAAAAAAAGTAGAAATATCTTCCATTACTGTGACTACCAAAATATAAAGTGAACTTTTGTTAATTGCATTACAGTGAGATCACATATGCCTTATTTCTGGAGAACTGTTCTGAACAAAGTGCTTCCTGTGACAGACAAACCTGTTTAAACATGGTACTGGTCTTTCCATGGCTATGTGCTAAATTGTTTTACTGCATGAAGAGCTGAAAGGCCTTGTGTCCACAGCTCTGACTGTTCTCTTACACCACAGGTCCAACAGTTCCTATCTAGAATGAAGGTGCATCTCGGGGAGGATTTCTACTTCATCAGTGGTGACCAGGGATGACAGGATCCAGCCTATCACATACCTGCCTGGTAAGTCCTTTTACAGTTTGTTCCTCACTAGGTAGATAAGAGCACATGATTGTACTTAAGTGTTCTGCTCCTTGAACAGTCTCCATGCCACGTAACCCATCTGTCTCTGGAAAGCAAGGGGCACCAGTGCCACGCCTCCCCGGTGCCTCATGTGTACCAGTACAAAGAGGAACTTTTAAAAGTACACAAGTAGCTTGGACACCTAATTGCTTTACAGCTTCTTAGGTACCTGAACTGACAATTTGAAGAGCGGTAGGTGGGGGGGAGTACATGTTAGACAATGTAAACAGAAATGTATGTTGCACAATCTTCTCTAATTTCACTACCAAAAAGAAAAGGTAGAATTAAGGATTTTAAAAAGCAAAGTAAAACACGTTAGTCTCACCTTAGATGGGCTGCTGCTGAAATAATAGAATATTTTCTCTCGAGGAGAGAGAGTAGACTCATGTTTGTGTGGTGAGATGTAGACAGGGTGATTCTGGGACAGCTGTATTCTGCGGGGGGAGCCAAGCCTCACAAACGGGTAGGGCGAGAGAGGAGGAGAATCAGCCTGCTCAAGAGAGAGTGAAAATCACCCAAGAGCTGGTGTCGCATCTCTTGGTGTTACTCCAGTACAGCTTTTCTCAGTTGGTCATCTTAAACACAGTTGAGGTTTTTTGCATTAATGTCATACATATTTAGAACAGATGCAAGTTTTGTCATGTTATTGGGCCAGGTAATTTTTTTCAATTTACTTTTCTGTGTCTTGGCCTGGCAGATGACATTGCTCAGCACTGTGTATTTCATACAGGGGGAAATGGCAAATGGGCATCCAAAGTGCTTGGTGTTTCAGCAGCAGAGTATGTCCATGAAGTGAAATAATTGTCATAAAAATACTGAATTTGCTTACAGTGAGGTTAGCCAAGAGAATTTACTTACACTGAAGTTAGCTAAGAGTGCTTCACTGCACGTACAGTAAAAAATACGTATTTACTAAAGAAAAGCACAGAGTTTAACTTACTGCATTTGAAGTATACTTCAGGGCAAAGTCTTTGATCTGCTCGATGTAGATGTTGTTGTAGAATTGTATCAGGTCCCCTCGCTCCTCCTCCTCAGTGTCGCTGTTGGCGCCCGTCAGGCGGGTGGGCGTGGGGGGGCGCGCTGCCGGGGTGCGGCACGGGCAGGGTGCTGCTGGAGCGCATCACCGGGCTGGAGTCTCTGCTGCCTGTGAGGGGACAGCAGCCTCCTTTGGTCACCTCTGCTGTCCTGTGCCCTCCCACTGCCCTAAGCCCAGGCAGCTCTGTACAGCAACTGTTCCAGATGTTGAAATAGCAGTAGAGTGACCGTGAATCTGGTGTCAGTATCAGTGATGCTAATTCTGTTCCCTTAGCATCTTTCCTTACAAAAATAGCAGTGTTGTTAAAGACCAACAAAGTGCTGAGGACGGGTACAGAAACACGTGATTTCTAACTTCTTAGCGGATAAACTGTATGTGGTGTTTCTGTATAAGCTGAGTTTCATCACAATATGAGCAAAGCTAGAACTATTTTTCAGGCATTTGTGCTGTACTTCTAAACAGCAGCTCTCTTGTGCTGCCAGCTGGCACAATCTCAAATACAGAACAGCACTCTTTTTCAGCCAGTAGTAGAAATATTTAGCTTGGTAATACTTCCTGCTGGTTTAATGTGGGAAGTTGCAAAATATGTATAATGTTTTTCCTCCCTGCCACCTGTATGTGACAGAAAACATATAATAACTACAGTCTATACTTTCATCTATTTAATATCTTGAAACCTGGTGGTAGGAGTGTACAGCATCACTTACTTTCCTTTGCAAAAGTTAATTCAAGGAAAATGTGTTAGTTCAAATATCAAGGAAAGATCTTGGGAGATGTCAGATGTGCTAAAATAAATGCTGTGGGTGGCCATTTGTTCCTGTCTCTGGAGACAGCCAGCTACTGCTTTGCACTGAAGCACTAAAAAAAACTTGCAGCAGTTCCGTGATTGTTATAAGTAAAAGAGTAACTGTGACTTTGGCCTACCACTGATTTCCTTTCATTCTGCAAAGACGTGTTCCTTGGTGTACAAACTGAACTCAGAGTTCAGGCCAGCCAGGCGTAACATTAAGCTTGAGTTACAGCAACTCTTCAGTGTTAGCAATAGAGTCTTAATTGTGTGCAAGTTTACCAAAGAGGGAATTGTTTGGGGTGGGGCGACACAAAATCCACCTCTAACCTTATGCCCACTGTTTTGGAAATGCAATCAAAATGAAACATCTGGAATTTGTAATCACTCACTTCTTTCTTTGTTTCTCTCTTTACTTCTGTCTGTAGGTGAGTTCTGCTGGCTGCTGCTGTCGCTGCTGCCAGAGGGGCGGCGTCTCCTCCTGCCTTTTATCAGGACACTCCGATATACCTGCAGGGAAACGGGCACAACAAAGGAAGAATGGTCAGGTGTGCAGTCACATGGTCAGGGAACAGCAGTCTGCACCATAGGGCTGCTTTTCAGAAACTTTGTTATCAAATTGTTTCTTGCAGGGGAAAATACAGCCTCCCAGGAGGAGTATTATCCAATAGGCACTACCTGCTTAGGTCTTAAGTAAAGATATTTTCTATTTTAGATAGAGTTCAGCATAAAAAAATGCAGTAGTGCAGGATTTTGGATATGACTGCTGTCTTTTGAGGAGAGTGGCCACAGGCTGTATTCATTTAATACTAGTTGTTATTTTTAAAAGTGTTCCATTCTTAAATAGAACTAATTCAGTAAACCAGATACTGCACTGTTTAATAGTAATTGTACTTACATGACTCTGGGCTTGTGGCTGTGTCCGATAGCAGCGCATGATATTCTGAAATGATCTGTCTTCCTTAGTAACCTGAGAGGAGACAAACACAAAATGTTAATAGCTTTTCTGTGGTTTGGTTTGTTTGGGCTTGTGTATTGGCTGGTTGGGTTTGGGTTTTTCTGAGGAATTGTAATCTTTGCAACATTAAGTTGTAACGGAGTTGTTTGTTGTTCTGTATATTCACACCTTACCTTAGCCATTACATAGATGGCACACATCAGCAGCTGATCCAGATGTCTGTCCATCATGATTTCAGGGCAGTGCATCAAGGAATACTCAAAACACGTCCAGATCCTTTTCCGCAGCTCATCAGATATATCGAGCTTGACACAAAGATCTCGCAGACGAACACTGGCTAAATGATACACCTGTGGACACAGAGACTGTGCTTAGGGCCACAGCAACACTGTCTTTCCCAGCTAAAGGGTAGTTCAGACTTATGCAAATTATAAGCCAAAAGAAGAATAACTAAAATTAATGGTTTTGCTTACAAGACTCAGATATTCCCAGTACTGGTATTGATGCTAAGAAAACACATGAATTGTCATTAGTGCAGCAAGTGCACTGCACAGCCTACAGAAACCAGTGTATTGAATATACCAGAATGGCTCAAAGGTGCATTTATTTCTTTTGAAGAGCCTTAAAGAAAATGAACACCTTTAAGTACCTGCTGCCGAGTACATAATCTACTTCACAGCTCGTGGTGGCTGTGGTGATTGTCTACTCCTTTGCTAGTGAGAAGTTGCCTGCATAAGAAAACTACTCTTCAGGTATGTCCATGACCAGACAAAGGGTATAGATTAACTTGGAAATTGAATATTCTCTTATTATTGCTAAGTACATATTTCAGAAATCACTGAAGACTTACCAAAATGCAAACTAAGCAAAGCACAACTTTGACTGAACAGTACCTTTCTAAGGAAGAGTCCAAGTGAGCCCATCTTACGGAGCCTGCTGGACGTGGCAGTGGGGCATTGCTGGGTTTGTCTCTGCTCTCCAGGGGAGATCTGCTGGACAGTTAACTGGCCTGGTAACTGCAGCGTTGCCCCAGTCATCTGAGTGTTGAGGGTACCAGCAAGGGTCTGGGCACTGAGCGGCTGGATGGGACCAGAGACAGCTGGAGCCTGGGCTCCTACATTTACTTGGACTGGGAAGAAAGTTATTCCTCCATTTTCATTGGCAATACCTGTAATATAAGAGAGAGAGTCTGAAATAAGAGTAAGCTGTGGTGGGGGGGGATGTGAGTTTTGGGTTTTGCCGTTTTCGTTTTTTAAAGAATTCAGTGATTCTTTTCTTAGTTGCTTATAACTAAAAAAGAAATTGTTTCATCAAAATACTTTAGACTTTTCACATAAGGAGACAAGAAAATAATTAAATTGAACTAATTTAAATACTAATGGAATTTTCATCTTATGCTAGTTCAGGAAGCAAGGTTTGCTGAAGTAACTAATTTTTTTTAAATGGATGTTGGCAGTTTCTACATTCTGTTTATCTATTCATACAGTTCTTCCTAATCATGAATCCTTAAACTTACCTTTTTCTCCACTGGCCTGCTGTTCCCCTCCTCTCCCCCTTACTGTGTACCAATACTCTGATGGGAACAAGCCTGAATAATTGGGCAGTAGCTTCTCTTACCTTGTACTGGTATTGTGACAGTTTGCCCGTTGTTGGCTGTGACGGTGGCTGTTGCCACTGTGACCAGTGTCTGGCCGGGCACGGGAGTCACGGACACGGCCTCGGGGTTCACGTTCTGCACGGGCACCGTGTTCACCACCGGCTGCTGGGAAACCCTGACGGGAGTCCCGTTGTCACAGGTGGAATCGTTATCAGCAAACAGCCTTCTCCTGGTGGGATTGGCTGTAGGAGAACTGTATCTGTCATACAGGGTAGTTGGAGAGGATGAAAGGCCTGTGGATTAAAAAAACACACAACTATGTAATAATCCTTTGTATAATCCTTTGTTGCACAAATACGTGACACATCTAATGAGAACCAAAATAGGTCATGCAAAGCATGACATTTTAAAAAATTCCTTACGTCTACATTTGTGGCTTACAGATTGCTTTTATGGATGACTTAATCTCAAACAATGCTGTGTTTAGTAATCTTCTAAGCTAATGTGTACTTGTTTTATTTTTCCAGAGAAAAAAGTTTGAGACTTCATGTAACTAAATCTATAGTGGAGCTTCTGTTTCGGTGTAACAATAAAGCAAACTGTCCCAGTGCTACTGATTAGAACATAAGTTGTGTGTGTGTGTATAAATACTATTTATCAAATACATACATATTAATATCCATAACCTCCTGAAAACACCCTATCAAAACAGTAGTTTTCACACTGAAATAATGAATGCATCAGTCTGAGACATCTGACTTAACTATGAGTTGCAACAGAAATACAATTTCCAAGTGTGTTTGTAATTAACTGTACATTGACCTGAAAGCAGCTTCATTGCTGTACACCACTTAGACTGTGGCTTGAATTTTTCCATAGTCCAAGAAGTTTCAGTTTGTTTTGCTTTACAAAGACTCACCTTTTCCTAGTCCTCCAGTTTCAGCACGAACCTCGTTAATTCGTCTTGGTGTCAATGGAGAACCTACAACACTGTTCCCAGCAGATCTCTCATAATAGTGAGGTGGCATCACCTAAAACATTTATACTGTTGTTAGAGCCTCTGTATCACAGGGTGACTGCATAACAAATATTTAAGAGTTTCTGCACTGCAAATTTTGAACAGCAAAACTGTATGGGAAAAAATAAAAAGAACACTGAACAACTTACCATATGATTGTACTGATCTAGAAGATCCAGCACTGGAATAATCTTTCTGCACTACACTCACAAGTCGCTACTTTTTACCTTGTTTTTTTTCTTGTCCAGTCATCTTTCCAGCTGCAAGTGACTGGTCCAGGCCTTCCCTGCTTGTCCATTTAGTTCACTGTTCTGCTATGCTGTGTAAACACTGGGGGAGAATTGTCTCCATATGAGATGTCTCTTTAGACATCCAAAGACAGTTCTCTCTGCACTGATTGGCTTGGAGGGTAAAACTGTAAATTGGACATGTGAAGCCTCTCTCCTTCAGGGTACAACATCTACCCTCTTCCATCCTGTCTGATCAGGAAAACTATGTAAAACACAAAAAGAGCAGCTTACCTCTTCACAACTAGGAACTTTGTTTTCATTCTCTTTGATCCTGTCCCACAGTATGGATTCCTGTTTCCATGCCATACTTTCCAAGATCTGTTCTTCAATGTGATTAAGGTGTTTCACTACTTCACGACAAAGGCCATCCTCTGCTCTAATGAAAACCTCAATTACCTGCAAGGCAGATGATTAGAATAATGTACTTTTTTTCCAAAAATATCTAATTCTGTTTCTTGTTTTTCAAGGAAGAACAAAGTATTTGAAATATTAAGGCTGCATTACTATGATAAAATGGTAATCCACCAGTTACTCTACAGCTCAGACCCTGCTCCTTTGTTAACTGCTGACAGTGTTTTGGGTTTAAATGCCTGAGACTCACCCCAGAATGACAGACACTTGGGTAATACTTTATCACTGGGGCACATCTGAGACTGAAGGGTTGATGTGCAAGTTCCATCAATAGAGTACTCATGACTCCATAAACATTTCTAGCTGTCAAACACTTTACCTTATAAAAGTGATAAACTGGAATGTCAAATATTTCCGTGATGCATGGGAAGTTTCCAGGTGGCTTATAGGTAAAGGTGATGATCTCGAGGCAGCATGCCAGCAGGGACCGGTGAAACACGTCCTGCTCCAGGATTGCCTGCAAGGGAGTTGCAAAGGTCAATGCTTAATTTACAGTGTAACTATAGAACAGTAAAATGCTTTCTGGTCTGCCTCTGCAGCGAGAGTATCAAGAGTATCAAGTTTATAAAGCAAGATCCTAGTAAGCTTATAAAGCAAGATCTTAGTTTATAGAAGAGACAGAATCCAAAAATGAGTCATCTTTACTAATTAAAAATGACATTTACCTTTGTGTTTGCATGCACAAATGATTTATTGTTTTCTTTTTACTCCATTCAGGTGTATTTACAGGCTGCTTCTCAGAGATTGACCTTCATTTTAAATAGTTGTCTATTCTGCTCTACAACTGGTTTCCTTTTTTTTAGACCCAACTCTAAAAATGAGGTAAAATTAGTTCTCCTTACAGATAAGTCCATGTCTCCCAGTCTCCTCCTCTCCTGCTCAATGACCGACTCCAAGACCTTGTAGTACAGCACCTCTGCACGACGAAAATGCTTACTAGCAACATCTGCAGGAATTTTAAGTAGAAACAATATTGTGAAATGTGACAAAATAATTATATTCTTAAGCTATAGAGATAAAGCAATTTAGTAGCTTGTGTGAATTTCTGTGCTGTGGCTACAATACTTTCAGGACTAAATCAGGTAATTTGAAGTTAATTTAGGAATCTCTCGCCTATGTTACACTGACTTGCCAATGCAGAGCTGAATAACATCTTACTGAACCCAGATTTTTATGAAATCATCATATATAAGAACAAACTTTTAACATGTTATAATAAAATCTAATCTAATATACACATTTCAAGTCCAGAAAAGACAACGTTTGAAAAGTACACCTATATGGATCCAGCTTGCACTGTGCCCCAGAAAACACAGAGCAACTACACTGCACGGAGCAAACAAAAGGAGGTAAGGCTCTATTAAGAAACAAGAAGGTCAACAGCATCTTCCTAATTTTTAACATCATCATGTGCTTCACAGATCTTTACAACTTTGCAAATAATACTTTGTGTTTATACTGGCATGATTTTAATAATATCTGTACTAACCCATCCCTGGACTTTGAAAGGCAACAGTGGGGCAGATTTTCAATTACTGTCACAGAAATCCAGGCCATTGCTATTGGTGTAACTGAGAGAGAAGCAGAACCCTTAGAAGTGGTTTTCATTTAACTTCTGTAGAACTGATCATCAGATTCCAGGGATTTAAGCTAAGGCTGATGATAAAATGTATGCAGCATTGAAACTTACCACGCCTTACAACTACCAGGAAAAGACAGAAGTAATAGAAGAGACTCATGCTAAAGCATAAGCTCTAAGTAAAGCTGGAAGTTACTTACGGGAGATGAACACATTTACAGGTTTTTCATTCTTATCTGTATAAGTAAAATGTTTCCTACCTTTGGAAAGATTACTGAATTCTCCTTCAGCCTGCACACTCTGGCAGTACACCTCGTGCATTTCTTTCAGTCTGTTCGCAATAGCTTGACAAGGATCTCTGGAACATGCCCTGAAAATAAAATAAAAACATTTTCAACATACTGTTCCTACCAAGATGAAAAATTAAAAGAACCATACAACTATTTTTATGATATGATTAAAACATGAGACTATAAATGCCTTGGATTTGGCAATACAAACACCCACATGTGCCTAACTGTAATATGTACTGTAAAGGGTCCACAGCATATTAATATTATTGCAGATATTGTAATAAATATGCCCATCTTTTCATGATCAGGGATAAACAGCATTTCCCACATGATATAAAAATGGTTTAAAAATTATACTGCACCTGGGACAACAATTTATCTACATGGAAAATATTTTTTTTATCACCTGCAGCATGGAGTTACTTGGTAGGTAGTGAGATTTGCTAAGTAGGAAGCACAAAAGTCTGAAAATTTTGTACTAGCAGTTTGGTGTTACAGAAGCTCAGAAATGTTGGGTTTGAAGTGTTGGATGTTCCTACTGCCATTGCTCCCTTGACGAGAAATGTGTCTGAATAAACAGAACATCTTTTGAAATGTAAATGTCTCCCTGGGTCCTGTTTTACTCCAGAGCCTTTCAAGACTGACTCACATTTCAAATTACACTGTTTAGCACTAACTAACATTTGTTATTAACAGTATTTTGAAAATATAATAATTTGGTTGGCTAAACATCAAATTTACCTGAGTATTTGCTCCAGATTTTCACTGGGGGCATTTTTCAGCCCTGCCAGCATGGTGTGAAGGCGGCTCAAGCTGTATGTTGCCATGGAAACGGGTGTCACATAGGGGGTGCTGTCTTTGATATACTTGCGGCCAGTAAGTGGGGTTGTAATCCTAAGGCATTTGGACTAAAAAGACAAAAAATTACCATATAACTACACATTATAAAACTTAGATAAAAGTCATAACCTCCAAGTGTCAATTCTGTAGATTTCTTACCCTGTGCTATGAGATGTGCCTGGAAATAAACACATGAACTAGTGTTGGTGTCCCGGCCAGCAGTGACAGACTGACCTGTGCCACGGGGGTGGTTGTACAGGCAGTGCTGAACAAACCGGCCACAGAGAGGGTGTGACCTCACACTGACAGGCACACACTGGGAGCATAGTGTGAAACAATGAGGCCAATCTGAAATAAACCACATCAACCCAAAAAATCCCAGAAGCTCCTCCCTAGCCCTTGGGTACCAAAGAAGACAGGTCCAGACAGGCCCCAACAGCCACAGGACAGTTCAGCACCTGCCAGACAACCACAGGGAACTGCCCCTCCTATTTGGCTTGAAAATACTCACCTAAAGATTTACCTAAACATCTATCTTGAGGTATTTACCTAAATATTGGATTTATTCAAAGACAAACCAAATGAATGGAGACATTCTATCCACAGCCCCCCAAAGTAAGCAATATATCCAATCAATTACAACATCTAACTCAGCTATGCTGTGTATAGTCTCAGATCACCTTAAACAAGAAAGATGGTAGTTCTTAGTAGCTGCTTCTCCTCATCATAGATTAACTTGACCCATTCTCCACATAAAAACTGCAACAGACCATGTCAAAACTCACCCTGTCAAAGTGCTGCTGCAAATTACACTTCACTTGTACTCTTTCAGCTGTTTCCATTCCTGAAGTTGTATTTAAACACCTTGTGAGAGTTCCAATTTCTTCATCTGCATCCTCCCCAAGGAAGATTCGCTCGTCAAGGTTTCCTACTGACAGGACATACTCCTCGTAGGCCTTGTTGATGGCTTTGCTAGAGCAGAAAGGAAAAGACAGGGCTCTGTTCAGACAGGGCTCTGTTCAGACAGGGCTCTGTTCACCTGCTTACTGAATGAACACAGGGCTGGCCTGTGGGAAGTGTACTTCAGAACTTGTTTTACCCCTGACCGAAGCATTGGAGCTCCTTTAAAATCTACAGTATCTTAAACATGGCAGTGGCAAGAACAGTATTTTTCCCTTCTATCTGATGGCTGTCATTTAGTCTTGCTTCAGGAAGGACAGAATAAAACACTGAGAACTTGTATTTGGCTGGAAACTCTCAAAGCTTACACAGCATCACAGCACCATAAACTACACTTAGCATTTGCAGACCATTGAAAAAAAAAAAAGAAGTCCCATTAATAAGCATCTCTAGGTTTATAAAGAAAAGAACACCACTAAACCAAATTTTTCCCTCCCACTTCCCACCCATTCAGTGTGCTTCCACACCTTTTTCATAACAACACTTTGAGTTATATATTAAAAAAAATATTAAAATTGAGGAAACAGAAACATAACAACAGCAGACATCAAGTAACAGCATCTTGAAGAGTCATTCCCCTTTCAAATGTGCCTCAGGTGGTACCACCTCAAAGGAAAGGAACTGGAACCCAATGTAATGTATAAACATTAATAAATATCTGAGTCAACCAGCCAGTATTCCTGTTGAGGTACAGGTGGCAACACTAGTGCAGTTGTGTTACAGTTCAGAGGGAGACCAACACAAACCAAACCAATACAGTGACTCACAAGCTGTCTCCGAAGTTCCCAGGATCTAGAAATCCAGTCAGATTTTCCTCTTTTCCTTTTAAAAGCTGTAAGACAGTTAAGAACAGAGGATGGACGTTTCAGTTCTTAAAAAGGCTTTTGAGATAATGAGTAAGAATTGCAAATTTATTTACCAACCTTTTTGTCAAAAAGTTTCCGAATATATGGCTTCCAAAAATGTTCCTTTATGCCTTTTGCTTCTAAAACTAATCCATAATGTAGTGAACACAGTTTTTCAATGATGCAGGGAGGATCAGATGATACTTTATAATCCTTACTATGAAAGTCTTCAGGTAGACCTAAAATTAAGAATACTGTATTATTTAATTTTGCAAATTAATATCCTGTCTTCTTATTAAACCAAAATTCTATGCTGTGTGTTCTAGGTGGTGTGAAATTAAAATAGTAAACCAGATCTCTTGAGAGAATAATTAATTATTGAATGCCCACTCCATTTCATAATGTTGTCAACACTCAATTTTGAGTCAGAGAGCTAAAAAATAGTATCTAAAAATACCAGCTCTAATAGAAAATTAATCAAACACTTATGAACCATAAAATTTATTCAAAGAAATTTGAGATAATAGTACCAGTTCACACCCAAACCACTATAAAGTAAATGCCAACACTGTACAGCAAGGAAAATGAAGTCTGGAAAGAATTACATCAGAAATGCCATGAAAACTTCTGACCATTCATTTGCACTTGTGGTTACCCAGTCAGCCTACATTTCCATTCTCTTCAGAGAGAGAAACAATCAAGTTGCCACTCTCATATTTGAGCACTGGATCTTCCCAAACTGCTGCCTCGTGGGAAGTCTCCAGTCTGTGTCCTATAAAGACTCTGTCATTACACATTCCCCAACACTAAACTGTCATTCACTGGAATTTTTACTTTGGAACTTCCTGCAATGATATTTCCACAGTAAATGACATTCATGACTTACTATATTATTGACAAAATTCAGTACTCTGTGATTACAGACTATGTTAATAAACATCTGTGTAGCCAGTTGTAGAAAATATTAATCCTCACATATTTCAAATCAGTATTATTCAATTTATTCTCTGCCAGGTAGATTCATACTAATTCCAGTAGCCTTAGAAGTTCTGCAGGCTGTGAATGAAGATAGATTTTTTTTTTCCAACATACCTTTAAAATTAGGATTCAGAAGTTCTTTTCGGTTAGGACACTGGAGAGCATTTCCATACACTAGATCCAAAGCACATAACAAGAGATGGTAGGAATTGACCAAGTCATCACTGATCATAGGGAAATTACCTTCAATATTGGAAAGACATAAAAGATTAATTAAAATTAGCATTGATTTAAAAGTCGTTTAGCCAAGAAACTGTTGAGATTTCTATTACAATCAGTACTGGAGTCTTGGAAACAAACTTTGGTGACTTCAAATATCTGGATAGAAACACAGGTAGTAAAACAGACACCCTCTGAATAAAATTCAGCAAATACAACAGCAAGCACTCCCCCTCCTTCTCCAGTATGAATCCATATGCAACTTCAAGTCAGGACATCAGTTTTCTTTACAAAAACATAGAATTGTTGTAAATTAGGCTGTTCTTTTCTACCAGTAATGTAACAGTTTGTTCAAATTTATATTCAATTTTCTGATTTCATGTTTCTTAAAAGAATTTCAATGTAGCTAATTGCAACTGTTTAAAAAAATCAAGCCTATGTGAAATTTGTATTAACTGTACACATTTATCAGTTATTTCCAAATCATTAAAGGCTCACAGCAAAGCATTCAAAGTCCTAAATACAACAGCAAAATGTTAATAGAGGAAAATCTTAAAGAAGTATCTCCCATAACAAAGGTTCACTCTCATAACCATTGCAAAGGTTATGCATGGCAATCGTTACTGTCAGCACAGCCAAAAATAAATCTGATTTTACAGTGCTAGTAGTTTCATACAAATGATTTGTCAAGGACATTTCAAGCAATAGCTTAACTGCTCACTTTTGCAACCTAGTGCCCAATACTAAAAAACAGTTAACTCAGTGCAGCAGAAATTCTTTTTTTTCATTTCCATTTTGAAGAAAGGAAAAAAGTCGAGATAGAGAGTTTAAAGATAAATTCTTACAAATAGTATGCAAGAGCTGAAGTACCACTAAAGGAAGTAATTATCTTACTTTGCAGGGTACCAAAAGCATGAACAGGCTCTGTACTTTCTGCTCTTGTGAAACTGAACACAGGCTTGCAGAAATATCAGACAAGCCTCAACTTGCCATTGATGTGTGGTTGCCACGAGTAGGATTACTGCAAACCCTCAAAAACACACTGAACAAAACTTAACATGAATATTCAATGCCTTAAATCATCAAGATTTAGTTCACATTGTTGTACTGACACACTTTAATCAATTTACCACTAGTCACTTACTAATTTTATAGTTTATGATTCGTGTAAATTTTCCTTTTTGTTGTAAAATTGAATTGGCTCTTCTATCAGCATGGTATTCTGTCCAAACTCAATTTGTATGTCTGAAACTGCTCGCCAATCAACAGGTAGTTAATTGATGAAGTAGTTACTCAAACATTCTAACCAATAACTTGGCAATAGGGAGACTCCTAAAGTCCCTTTGCACCTTGTCAACTGCCAGTCTACCCACAGAAGTGAGGATTTTACAGAAGGGAAAAGTCTGTGTTGTTTCAGACTGACCTACTTACTCTCTCGGTGGCCCAGCTGTGCTAAAGAGGAACAGTCCTGACTGACTGCAAGTGCAGCACTGTACTAACTCTCCTCTGGACTCAGTGGAACATGAATAAATATTTCATACTACTTGAGAGTGCTATTGCAAGCAACATACTTGTGTAGGGAAGATTTCTCTTCCCCAGTAAAGTGGCATTTACAGCCTATTGGCAAAAGGGATCTTCTCCATAAGATTCAGTGTTGAGTACAGCACTGCTGCAATGCCTCACCCTCCCTGATCTCTGCACAAAGATGTGAGGGTCCACTAATACTGCCAGCAACTTTTCCAAACAGGAGCTGCTGCCAACCCTCTGCAATGTGGCACAGGGTAGAAAGAAAGGCTAATCTGCACTGAGCAAAATTAGTGCCAGATCATTCAATATTGTGACAGCCTACTTGGTCCTATCCTCAAAAGCAGCCAATTAAGGAAATCACAGCACACTGCAGGAAGCGTAATGCTGGTTTACTTTTAAATTGGAAAAAAAAAACCCAAAACACCACCACACCACACACCCCAAAACCAAAACAAAATTCATTTTTCCCTTTCCTTGCAGAAGTTAAACTGTTTTCTTCTACTAGAAGTTATTTTATGAAAAAATATTACAAGTCTCTGGAAACTATCAGTGAACCTGAATTTACAATGACATTCTTTCAGTGAGGAATATAAATCTTGCCTTTATTTTCTTCAAAACACTACCTTACTAATACAGAATTCCCAGTGAATACTCAACCAAGCAGTACCTGAATAAAGCCCTTGGTATGCAGAAACTCTTTCTCACTCAGGTTTGGTGAAAAGAGACTTTAGACCACATGTGATATGACTGAACAACTTAGAGCTAAAACAAGGATTTAACCCTGTTCCCTCCTGTGGTTTTTCTCCCATCAGCTGGGGCAAATCCTCTATTATTCTAATTAAGTTTAAGGCTGCTCTGACAATAAAGGTTACATATACATTGCAAAATACTGTCTGATCACTGCATTAGTTCTGCAAAAACATATTACCAGAGGCTCCCCTCAGGTGTTCCAAAGGAATCCGAGTCTTCAAGCCAGTCAGCCATTTCTATCTCTACTGCTCTGCCCAGACCCCAAGAGACAATGGCACAGATACACCTACTGAGCAACATGTGTGGGTGTTGGGTACTATTGCTCTCTGCTTGTTTTTAAAAAAGGTAGAGGACAAAGTATCCGTGAAACTAGCTTGAAAGTACACACACCTACAGGTTTATTTTTACTAGGTTGTAGGAAAGAAAATAATTTTCAGTGTTGATGGAAACTTCAGAAGAATTTAAATATTCTTGGTTCCTAGTAAACATACATATACACCTTCTGTTCATTACAACACCTAAACGTGAGTTCACTAAAACTCTAAGCTACTTTTTCCCTTGGAATTACACACAATTGTTCCACTATATTGGAAACTTTGTAAAAATATTCCAGATAAAAGCTGCTAAACTATTTGGACATAAAGCTCACCTTAGAAGTGTAGTCGAATGTACAGCTGGGGAAATAAGAAAAGAATACATCCCTTCAGGTGGTCTGAGAAGGCCCTTTCTCCACAGGGGAGAATTCACCTTTCAGGGTTTAAGGATATAACATAATGACTAAACAAAACAGCTTTGCAGTATTTGATCCCTTTTAAATCTCTTACCTTTTGCATGAACAAACAGCACCCAACAAAACTGGAAAACTTCAGTCACAGTACATGGCTGTCGTCTTTTGGGGAAAAATACAGCAAGAAGACACCCAATAAGCTCAGTGAATTAAGACATAAAGCATCATACAACATTAAATAATTCTAAAAGAAAATTAAGCTTTACTACAGCTTGGGCAAAATCACAAACCCTCCCCCAAAAAACCTGGCTAAAGGCAGTAAAGAAAGCTGCACACTGGTTTAGTGGAGACACAAGTGGAACCCCAGTCTCTGCACGTACTGATTGCAACGTCACTAAGGCAGTTCTGCATAGCAGATTCCATCAGAAACAGGCCAAGACTTGAGCAGAAAATCACTGTAAATTTAATGTTAAATGTGGCTGGCCTAAAAGCTTTCTTTTAAGGCAAAAATGGTGATCTCAGTTCAAAAGAACCAGTAAATATCTGGATGGAAATTCTACAGAAAATGTTATTTCTGCTTCTTCACACAATTGGTACACACAGTCGACTGAAATAGTTGAAGAGCCAGAGCTGAAATTCCTCTCCACAAGCATTCTAAGTAATACAAGCATGTGGAGATGTTCTTGGGGGAACATGTTACACGGTGTGTGGGTGGTAATATACTCAGTAGAGGCAGGAGGTTAATGTTCACTGGAGTGTCACCCAGGTGCTATGCAAAGCATTCTGTACAGTATTGTATATCATACACAGGAATTGAAATACAGCACATGTTTATCAGAATCAACTTCCTCAGCTGGTCTTTGTTTAAAATGCTTTGAAATAAAAGATAACTAATGCAAGAGGCTCCTTTTAAAATTACTATTTTGCAGCTTTTAAGGATTTGTTCTTTCCTAGTACTGCCACATACACCATACTGGACACCTTTCCTAAATCTCCTTCTTACTTTCACATTTCTGGCTAGTTAGTTTGCTTTGTGTTCTTGGAAGCCTAAAAATATTGACAGCATAATCAACTCATCCAATTTTTTTGTTGTTGTTGTTTCAAAAAAATAATCATAAACCATGCTCAAGTATTTACTGAGTATATTTAAAAAAAACCCAACAAATCAGCCTCCCCTAGCACCGAGTTTTATAACTCCACAACATCATTCCTTGATTTCATATAACATATCACTGGAAGTGCTATTTCATATATTGCAGCTCATCCTCCATCAGGTTATGTGAAGAACTGCTTTAAGTTTCAAATCAATATACATTTCAACAAAAATTAATAAGGATCATCTTTCAACTTCATACTCAAAACTACTTCACACCTTCCTATCCAAGCAAACCAACCTGCAGGGTTTACTCTTCTAATCATATAATTATAAATGCAGTATATTTTAACATTATAAGCAAATATTCATCTCAATATGTAATTATATTCCACCTACAGTCCAGTTCCAATTCACTCGTTGTATTTGCCAACAAAATAACTTGGGCATAATCCTGTCTTTCATTCCAGATTCAAATACATTTAGTTACAAGTATCACTCAGTTATTAACACAAAAACACTAAGGGGAAAAAAAACCAACTACAAAACCCAAAACCTAAGAAATAGCCTGGAAGTATTACAAAAAGTACAATAAATTAATTTTAAAGAAGAAACACAAACTGTTAGAAATGTAGTGTTGTTTTTGCAATCGTTAGAAATCTAAGTTGGGTTTTGCACCCTAACATTAGTATGCTACAAACGTAGTGTTGTGTTTGCTTAGAAGATGTAGTGTTGTTTTTGCACCTTAGTGTTAAGTCTGCCATAAAGAAAAGCGACATTTTTAGGATAGTGGTTTGTTAGGATAGTAGTTTGGTAAAGGGCTTAATTGGGCCTAGTGATATCTGAGCATTCCAAGGACACCTAGGTGATAAAGTGAGGGACTTAATTAGAGGTCTATCTGTTGTAACTGGGGGAGATGAGATATCTAAACATTATAGGACACATGGAGCAGAACTTATGGCCCAAGATAAGACAGAACAAAGCCAATTATGGGCCCAGATGGTATGAGATCATTTTAATGGTTGGAAAGACAGCCAAAGGGTCAAGAAAGGTCAGAATTTTACCTTAAAAGGTAAAAAGTAAACCCCTGGAACAGAATGTGTAAACAGGGCCGGGAAACTTACAGGATAATTAAAAGCATTGGATAGGCTGTAAACCCTGGACTACCCGGCCAGTGGGGAAACAGGGGAGGGAATAGGGAATATAAACAGTTATTCACCTTGCTATCAGGTGTGCCTACTTGTTTAGGTCACTCGTTCTTGCAAGAATGTAAACAAGCCCTGCTCCACTGAGGGATCTGTTTGGGCCTAGTCATGGGCACGACACACAAACCACAAAAGCCACCAAACAACAGCACTTTAGAGGCGAGAAGGTGAAAGAAATAATGACTGGGAATAAATCAGTCTCTACTAACTACCACAAGGGATCACAAGCCATATTAAGTGCTGACACAAACTGTCAAAATCTTGTCTGTTGACATTTGAATAAACAGAAAAAAAAAGGCCAGGGGATTATTTTCACAGCACTCTTAATAGGAACAATAACAAAGAAATAGAGTTTCTACTATAAAATAAAAAACCCAGATCTGTGTCTAGGAAGAAACCGATAGGAACTACTGGGCAGTGAAACAGGCAGTGAACAAGTCCTGTGAGCCACTGAGGCTCTGCTGATCATACATGATCAAATCTTCCAGCCTCTCTCATCTTGGAAATACTAATATTTCTCTTGTCCACAAGCTGATTTTAATCTCCCCCCTCTCCCCTGCCCCTGCAATCACACCAATTTAACAGCTTTGGGATTTCCTGCACCCTGTCAGATCTGACAAACCAGAAAAAAAGACTCAAAAATTACTGCAAGCAAAGACAGACCAATGTCAGTATTATAAAAAAATGCTATGAAAATGCAGTTAAAAATACAACTAAAACAACTCACCAACTTCATTATATTTTTGCATAGTAATGCTCTAAAATCAGTCTGGAAATCACAAAAACATACCTCTGTTTCCTTCCTCTCTGTTGACGAGGTGGATCTTCTTGAGGATATCTGAAAATGTCCTGGAAAATGGGCTCGTACTTCTTAAAAATTACTGCAGAAACTGTAAAGTTTCTCTCTAATCTCTCAGTTCGTTCTCTGAATTGAGAGGGTAGATTTGCCATGTCTTCCCACTTTTTCATCTTGTTAAAAAACTCAATCAAGCTGAAAGTACAAATTGGGTTAGATCCAAAAGGTTTTTCATTTGTTTTTCAGCAATTTACTATATATTTTATTTTTTTACAATAAAAGTGCAATTTCTGCTTTCCATACAACTGAAAAAATATCCATCTTGGAACCATGACAACATACTCAGAGCCAGGCCTTCACCCATACACAAGGATGAGCTCAGACAGCTTACAAAATATTTTTATATCCTGGGTTGATGACCATGTTAAATACACTTCACATTCCCTGGCTTTTCCTTATGGCAACACGATCAGCTCCAACAGTCAGATTACTCCAAAATCAGATCTCCCTCATTTGTCTGAATAATTTATTAACTTAAATAAAACAAACCCTGATTTCTACAATGCTAAGAAGACTCTACAAAGTATGAAAAAAACATGTTCCAGTAAATTCCACTTCATAAATTTGTTTTTTTATTACTTTTCACTCCTTTATCTACACCTATGTTTTCAGTGTTATTAGTCTTTGATAGCCCAGGTCAAAGGAACTATTTATCCACATTCAACTATCTGAATGTTTTATTCGGGGGAAGAAAAATTATGTATGTATATAATTATATACATATATAAATTTTTTTTCAAGGAATACATTAGCATTCTTTAAACTAATAGCAATGCTTCAACAGTAAAGGAGATGGTGAAAAAAAGTGCAGAAAGTACATTCCTTTTTTTTGTAGCTAATCTACTAAACTGCTACAAAACAATCAGATTGCTAATAAAGCAGTTTTTCATCATTGGTTTACAGACAGAAACATTTGGTACAAATATGTTTATCAGATTCTGACATCACTTTATCTTCACAAAGCAAGAACATGTGAGAAGTGAAGTGGTCTTATAAAAAAAAAAAGAGAGAAATTTTGTGAATATTTTCACAACCGATTTAGAATTGTTTCTGATGTGAGAAGTTCACACTTAGCACATTTTTCAAAAATAGATCATTCTTCAGGAACTGGTTTCTTGCTCCTTTGAGAGACAATAAGCAATCACTGATTTTGAAAACCAATGTTTTTACAACATAGTAATGACCAAATGGAACCGTCCTACTTCTGTGGCAACAAGCTATACCACAAAGATTGCAGAGACATCAAACCTATCTTTACAAGCCAGAAGGAAGACAGACATTTAGCCTTTGTTCTCAATTTCTAAATTTTGCAAGCTGATAAGCAGTCTTTGAGACTCTACAAGTGTTTCAAAATTAGCAGAAAGTTACCTTTGTTCTGAACAGCGCAAAATCCTGGTCAAAGATACATAATTTCCCTCAGCTGTCCCTCTGCTCACAGTCGGAATTGCTTTTCTGCAAGCCACGTACAAGGCACACGCTAACCAGTGCAGATCATTTCCCTGTGAATTAAAACATCAGGTGGCTAAAAGATTTCATTGAACAGGAAACCGTGCTTTCCAGCTATGCACCCAACGTCAGGAAAAAGGACAGAACTGTGTCCTAGAAAGATGAAGTTCAACCAGTGACAAAGTTGATTCGTTGTTTCAAAGTTCTGCTGAGCTACTTAGTGTTTTTAACTACAAGACAACCAGTGCTAAACTGAATTGTGTCAAAACTAAAATTACATAGTTACTCGTTGCTGTTATAAATTCGACCCTTGACACAACGCTTAACAATGTATTTTTTGTGTTACTGTTCTTCTACATTAAGATCTTGTACTGTCTTGGTGTTACAAAAAAGAAAAAGAAAAAGAAAAAGAAAAAGAAAAAGAAAAAGAAAAAGAAAAAGAAAAAGAAAAAGAAAAAGAAAAAGAAAAAGAAAAAGAAAAAGAAAAAGAAAAAGAGACAGTTCTTGGCGATCTGAACATTCTGCTCTGGGCAGACAGTGAGAGCAGAAAAACATAGTTTCCATTTTTCTCTGTATTACGCAACAGAACAAACTCAATCTGGTAGCTAAAGACAGAAATTAATTCCAACAAAAACCTTTCAAGCCTTATTCCAGCTCTTTGATTAAAAACTAATGTTGTAATGGGAAAGAAACAGTAAAAAAGGGCACAGAACACTGAATGTGATGCTGTGCGTTTCTGGGGCTACACGGAGGTGTCACGGTGCCAGATGAGCACACACCTTTTTGGAAATGGCGAGATTTCTATTCGAGCTTCCCAGCCCGTTCCAAACGGTTCCGAGCTGTGTGTGACAGAGGTGCTTTCGGAGCTGAACACTTCCTTCCTCCCCCCGGGAGGAGTGCACAGCTCCAGGCACCTCAGGACTAACCACCTGCCTTCCGCGCTTGGGAAGCCGCTTGCAGCTCTGCACGAAGAGCTGCCTGGTTGTGGAAAGGGAAGCGCTAAAGAATTCCCAACAACTCCACACAGATGTGCTTTTACCATAAGCGCCACCTTTATTTAAAAAAACATCTTCCATTTGTTACTGTTTTGCAGAACCATGTCACAAAACCTGCCTGTCTCTAACCATCCACAAAGTTCTGCGTCACTTTCACGCAAAACCCAATGTATTATAATTGCGCTGACAGCATCTACGTGAGCGACCGACCTGCTACCGATAACCGTCCACGGCGGTAACCATATTAGGTCTGTCAGTCAGACAGCTCAGAGTAGGAAGATCACAGCGATTACGATCACTTTTATTTTTAACGCCTTTTCACTGCTGTGACTCGGGATTATGATTTTCCCCCGTGTCAGATCCAGAGTACAGCTCGTGGCCACCCGCCTGCGCACCCCGGCAGTGCTCCGCGACACGGCGGGGCGGGCCGCGGGGGGTCCCGGAGAGCCCCGCTTCCCCCCGCGGGCGGGAGGGCCGAGGCCGCAGCCCCTGTCCCTCAGTGGCGTGTTCCGCGGCTGAGGCGCGACCCCGAGCGGATCGAGCGCTGACGGGCCGGGCCGGGCCGGGTCGCACTGCCTGGGCGGAGCGGGGCGGAACGTGCCCCCACTGGGCAGCGAACTAACGCCCGGGCGCCGTGAGGGAGAGGCCGTCGCGCCTCAGGGGCCATCCCCTTCGCTCGCGCCACTTAACCCCCTCCCTCCCGCCCAGGGCCATCACCTCAGCGCGGCCGCCCCCCCCCCTAGCCCCTCACCTCCAGGGTGTAGTTGCGCTTCATGCTCTGGTAGCTGAGCCAGGCCTCGGAGCGGGCGCGCTCGTCCATGTTGAGGCTGCTACAAAGCTCCTCATAGCGCTGCCGGGTGTCGCCCTCCTCGGCCGGCGGCGAGGGGGCGGCGGCCCCCCCGGCCCCCGGCTCGGTGTCCTCCTCCTCCCCGCCCGGCATCCCGCACCCCGGCGCTAGGGGGCGAACGCCCCGCGCGGCACTGCGCACGCGCCGCCGCCCCTCGGGGTCGCGAGGCGCGTTCGAATCCAAACACCCCGGCGCGAGGCCCCGCCCCCGCCCCCCGCCTCATCGCGGCCTCTCATTGGGCGGCGGCAGAGCGCGCGGCCCGTCCGCGGCCAGCCCAGGCGCAGGCGCACCGCGGCCTCACCGCGCCTGAGGCGCCCCCTCCCACCATGCACCGCGCACGGCCCGGCCCCGCTCCCGGCGTGCAGCGGGACGCGCTGCCGGCGCTGCCCCCAGTGGGGCAGGGAGCGGCGGCGAGGCGGGGCGGGGGAGAGGCCTGGCTGGGACCGGGGCTTGGGGTTTGCTGGCGCCTGCCCTGTGGCCCTGGCAAGGAGGAGGTAGGGGGCGGGGGGTGCAGAGTCGTGAGCAGGGGGTGCTGACACGCACGTTAGTGCGGAATTACTACACAACGAGGTCACGTGGAAGGGTTTTGAGATCTTCATAAGCAAAACAAGACCCGGACAGGGTAACTGTCATAGGGGACTATAAACTAACACCAGTGGACAACGATTTTGGTAAAGGCACCTGTGCATTTATCCTAACCAAGCCAAAACAGTGACAGTTCTTTAAATACTTGAAGAGTTTTAGACCTTTATGAAGAAAAAAATTTCAAAAAAAGGCCAGAAGATAACAGATTCTCTGATGTGAATCCATTTGTTTGAGTGAACACCCTTAAATGGCTGTCTCAGTAACCAGAAGTGAATAATACGAGTCCAGTTTTCGAAGGATAAACAGGAACACATGGGAAATGATTTCCAGATTCCAGAGGGGAATCTGCCAAAAATAAGCATTACAGACACACTGGTCACCAAGCAGGCAAATGAAACTTAAGAGACTAGTAAAACAGACTTTACTTCATTAAAAGATCCACTGACTATGGCTGTTTACTTTTGTACTACCAACACCTCCAAGCTGACAACAATGAGAAGCTCAGGGGGAAAAAAGACACCAAGAAAAGATGATCTGGCTAACCTGAGATGTTTTCCAAGTACACAAGCACGCAGTGTTTTACCCAGTGAGAGCACCGGGTGGTGGCAGAAAGCCTGAGCTGGCACTGAAGCTGGTGATGGCAGCAGGGTCTTGCCAGACCTGCCCCCCAAGCCTGCCAGGAGAACCTGGCAAAAGTAAAAACTAAGGGTTAGGCTGTATCCAATCAATGTCTTACATACCTGTTTTTAACACCAGGGAGTTATGAACTTTAGTCAGGCAGCAGCTCCTTCTAGGTATGCAAAGCGCTGACAGGATGCTGCTCTCTGTCATCCACAAGTCTGTACATAAATACTGTAGGGCTTTTTCATAAAGCTAGATTTACAGTATTAAGGCAGAGAGCAGCAGTAACTTACTACAGTATTTTCTTTCTATTGAGAAACATCAACCTACTCTTTTCAAAATCCTTTGGATAAAAAGAAAGTGACAAACCCCCTCAGTATTAAAGGATAAACAAAACCTGGGTTAAAGGTAAAGTTATTACCCTGTGATTACACCTGCATACTTCCCTGTTTTTATGCATCCAAACCTTGTAACTAAATGGTCTACCCTGAATATTCTTGTGTCGAAAACTTAAAATATGGTCATTTTTAGTTTCATGATCTACTGGAAACTTTGACAAGAAACATTTTAGACTTATTAGACACACTGAAATCCTTTTCATCCCTGCAGACAACAGCAATGTTCAACATGAACAAGGAAATAGAGGAATATCCTCACTCAGCAAATAAATTACTTCAATAATTTCCACTCTTAGATGCCATATTGTATCTACCAGTACTGTAGGAGTAGGTTACAGCCACTGTTGTTAACAATGCAAACCCAACAGGCAAACCACACACCTCCACTCACTCTGGGACCCTGACACTGCCAGGCCATCCTACAACGAAATACTAGTTTTCACTGCTTGGAAGTTACAGAAACTTGGCTTATGAACATGCCATGAAAAGGATTTCTGTATGAACTATATATGGTACTTAGGGCATCCAAGGGCTTCGGGCAAACATGTTTTCCTGTTTTGTGCCTTCCCCCCCCCAGTGCAATACCAGGGAATGCAGCACTGGCAAGCTGAGCCCTCCAGACAGGTGCCACTTCAGAGACACAGACACTGTTTGCAGCTCGCAGAACTATTAGTGAACCTTTTCAAAACCAGGTTGCACAAAAAAATAAGGCAAATTCTTTCCTGGTGACTTAGATAATAATACCTGCAGTTTCCTTCCAAAATACAGGGAACAGGTAGCAGATCTTGAGGCCAAATACTGCACAGTCATAGCACAAGCCTGGACTGTACTGGCCCCAAGTAGTGAAAACTGACAAGAAATTCTTGAAATGGTGGTTACCTGCAGGGATGTAAGGTGGCCTCCCAGATAAAGCCAGATACCAGGTGAAGTCTGATGTCCCAATAAGGGAAGTCCAAGCTGAACCAAGTCTTGGAAGCATTTGTGCAAAGAGAAAGACACGACAGAAACCTTTCTTCAGTCTTCCCCCTGCAACCTTCCCAACACAACTAGTCCTGATAACTTCTCATGCTATTTTGCTAATGTGCTTAACTTTACCAGGAATCTTGCAACATTTGCTATTTTACCTTAAGCCTCAGCTGATGAAGACCAGTGATTATATGAAGATTTCAGCTGTCTTTTGAAAAGGAGAATGTTTCTCCATCTCATGACTCTTGAGAAACATTTGTAACACTAAAAAGAAAAAAAATTAATTTATTTAGAACTGCTGCTGCATTAAAAACAGTGTACACCTGTTATTTAGGGACTATGAGCTTGAATCTCTGCCTTACAGGAGCAAAAAGCCATGCTCCTACCATATGCCTTGAGAAGCTGAACAGAGGTGGAACAGTGTGAAGCAGAGGAGCTGACAGCAGTTCCCAAATCAAAAACTATTGTCTTCTGAGAACAGAAAATGGAGAAGACACAGAGTTTCAGGAACACTGGTGGAAACGAGAGATCCTGCCATTAGGATTCTAAGAATTTCCCAAACCAGCCTCCTTCACATTCAGAAGAGACAGTAAAAGGATTCAGCACAAAATACTTTACCTGGAACACTACTGAGAGTTTTCACTCTTAAGCCTTGTTCACAGCTAAAGCAGACAGAGGCAGGAAAACAAAGTTCTCAATTTCAGACTAACTTTATGGTCTTGTCATGGTACTTTCCCTCCTTGCTTGTTTAAGAGATCCTGAAAGTAGGCAGTGTTAAGAAAAAATAATAATAGCCTTAATTTGGCTAGTTTGAAAACATCCCTGCTCTTTTGAAGTAGAGAAATGCTAGAGTTTGATTAATGCCAGGTAGTACTTTCAAAATAATTATGAAGTCGAAGTGTTTTGGGGTCATAACTATTCTGAATGGAGATACTTACCTGTATGTACTTCTCCATTTAATGACTTCAGCCCACCCCATTTTGTGGAAAATTTTCCTTATCTTTTTATTTTTCACTGAAAAGTGTTCATAATATGCTGGGTTAAAAACTGAAATACAACAATCAAAATAATGTTTACTATTTCCAGCGGGCTGGAACTTTTGGCAGGAAAGAAGAAAGTAATTTACTGACACAACTAGAATTACAATGCATTTGAACATCCTTCCTCTGCATGCATTGTCAGTATTTTCAAAGACCTATCTGAAATAGACTCAATTACTAAAAGTTAGAAAAGCAGAGTTTTCCTCAGGGAAATGTTAACTGAAACTCACCTTTGTTACCAGACATTTAATGATCCTTGCTAAATCTTTTAACATGAAAATTTAGTTTTACAAATACTCAATTAAAAATAAAGTGATCAAGGTTTTCTTGCTGTTATGGAAAGCTGTTATCTTTATTTCCTTTTCCCCTACAACACTGCCTGTCTGTGTAACGTTAGGGCTATTTAGATAAGCCAGGAGAGTTATTTTGTAAACTCCTACAGCTACACTAGCATAATTATCCTCCTCTGTAGATACCAACATAACCCTGATGTCCCAACAACGTACAGATGCAAAATGTGCCAACTGTTGGTCAACTACAGCAGCGTAAATCCCACACCACATTCCAAGAAAATAAAAACGAAGGGGGAGAACATGGGAACAGAGCTCATACCTGCATTTTTGTCACCTGCATACAGATTTGAGAAAGCAGAAGCTCAGAAAGGATGATCATGATCCGAAAACAACTCAGACTGGAATAAATAAGAAGGATACCACTGAATCAGTCAAGTGCAGTAACAAGTTAAAACAAAGAGGCACCAAGTGACTATGAAACAACTCACAGCCTGGAGAAATGTCTGTGCCCTGTATTAAATATATTAAAAACAGCAATAGTAAGTGCTGTGTACATAATGAAAAGATGTAGTAAACATGTAGAAAGCAATGCAGAGTATTAAAAGGAACCATTCAAAAGGTACTCCACTGCCAACATACTCAGCCCTGGAAGATTAGGTACATCATTAATTCAAATTAAGTCAACTTTCAGACCAGAACCTAAGAATGTATACTCATTTCTAACCTTAACTGCTGAAGGGCTGGAACGACAGCTTACTTTGTTTGTAAGACAACAGAATTACAAGAAATTGATTCCCAGAGAAATTACACAAGAGCAAAACATGATCAGGGGGGTGTTACATCCTTGGCTTGAATTCTGTTTTAAAGTCTCAAGAGTAATTTCAGTCTTAGAGCTTAACACTGAAACTCAACTTGGCTGCTGAAAGATGCGTTTAATCCTTACACAGACAGCATTATTTTCACATATTGAGGCCGACATCATAGGTAGTCAAAGAATATGTTTAATAAAAAATAATTAAACTTCCATTTGCTCTATAGAACATCATAGAAAGTAATTCAATAAATTACAAATGACTTTTTAAGACGCTTGTTCAACTACAGAAAGCAAATTCAGACTACACAGAACACAACTGGCAAATATTGCAAATGTCCAAAAAAAACCTGGACTAAGACTTGGATCATGAAGCCTGAAACAAGGGATAAAAATACAAGGCAATAACAGCTAAGGTTCTTTTAGTAACTACCAACACACACTTTATCATCACCTTGGATATCCTTTTTAACTTCAGTATTAGTGTAATTCTACTGAGGTTTCCTTATAACCCTTAACTTTATACAACCGTATTTGCATATAGTTTAGCTGATAGTGGGACATTTTTTCCCCTTCTGGTTCAAACTGAGTAAAAATAAACCAAATATATTATGTTCAAGTCTACACCAGCCTTTATTACTTGAAACTGTAATTGCCTTATTACATAGAAAGAATCACTAGAATGGAAACCAAACTCACTTGACCATAATTAGGAAAATACTTTCTTTCATAAATCTGATATAAATTAGGTTTTAGCCACAAAATTTAGGATTTGTTTTGTGGGGTAAGGGTGGGGAGTGATGGTATTGTTGACATACTCCATCAGCAAACTAAGTTAAGAATTGTTTGTAAAACTTTGGCTATTTCATAGATGCATCCTAGTTAAATAAAAGTGCTATATTACAAAGGGCAAAATATTAAATATGAAATACTTTTTTTTAATGAAGAATTGCTACCCCCTTCTCTTGGCAGTTTTAAATTTTCACTATTGCTAAGACACTGCATGAAGGGCCAAAAATCAGAATACTATTTGGGAAAATACGTAACCAGCACAATCCAAATGGTACTTGTATAATTGTGTAATTACATGTAATACTGCTTATAATCATGGGGCTAGTTATTTTGCACATAGAAACTTATATTTCATTGGTAAAGTTCTTGATAAAAAACAACACAGTTGTTTTACTGTACAAGCAAGCAACAGAACTATATCAAAATATACAGTTTTTGTTTTTTATTTTTAGATTTATCCCTTTGTAAAGCTTTTTTAATGACTTCTACTAGTACCTGTATCTATTTTCTCCTAACACTTGCCTATTCTTGGACTCAAAGTGATGTAACCAAGGTCAACTGAAGCCTCAGTCAGTTCAGAACTTCAGTAAATGTGAATCTGGGCCTCGAGTGTGTCAGAGTAATAGCAGCTTAAGAAGAAGGAGGAATCATATCACACATCAAATATCAGACAGATTTTATATAGTAAAGGGTTCAAAGGACTTGAACTTAGATGCCTTATGCCCCGTTATTGTGGTTTCTAGGAATAATTTGTCTTCCTTACTATTCAAAGTGCTTTTTTTCTTTAGTGGGTAACTCAGCATAATATATGAAGTGATATCCCAATAATGACTTTGGGTAATATTTATATTTAGTCAGATTTAAATCTGCAGAGAAGTTTAAACTCAAAAGGAGTTCAAAACTATCTATACTTTATTTACCATTATTAACTGGTAACTCCAGGAGGTTTTATGACATAAAACACAAATAGAAATCTACACAAACAAAGCAAACAAACAATTTTTACATGAAGTATGCAGTGTTGAAAGCTCTTATCAGTGGCACTTTATTACAGTTTGCCTCTTCTGAGTCTTGGGGAAAATATTCCTCATTTTGGGACTTTTACTTCTGCAGAGGGAGCCCAAAACTTCGCAAGGTGTAAACTAAATAGATCTACGTGGTGCCAAGTAGCATGAGATAAGACAGTTTGTGCTTTAATTTCCCCTTACTGCTGTCAAAGAAAACAGCTGGAACAAGGGGAAAAAAAACCCCAGCAGTCATCTCTCAAATAACTCAGATTTTAACATGGTATACAGGATGTCTTTAGAAAACAAAACAAAACCTGAAAACAAGTAATAGAAACCAATGTAAACTTCCTAAACTAACTCAGCTGAGGTAACAGGTAGCCAGTTTAATTAGCTGACTGGGAAAAATTTATCTTCTTTTAAACACACTTGTACCTGAATTGGAAACAGCAGTGCATCACAACACTAGAGCATTTTCATGTAATTAAAGCAATGGATGGTGATGTAGATTCTACAGCTTTCATGACATTCATTAGCTGCCCAAATTATTGCTGAGTTTTGATCTGTAAATTATAAGTGTCAAGGAGGCTGTAAAACTATATTCAAATTAAATCAATAATATGCATAAAGTATTCTGTGTTCACTGCAAATATATTAAATATACAGCTCTTACTTGAGCATTATTTTCATAAAATTAACCCCCCAACAAAATTATAATGCCTTTTGTTGTAATTTTACACCATTGTGTATTTGATAGTACATACAAGTTCAGTAACTTATGAACTTCAAGAAATATTACATGCAAAACGTCTCTGAAAGCAGTTTGCACTTCTAAACAAATACTGAAATGTTCGGTCAGTAAATCATTGATGCACTCAACACTGGGTTATTTACAATGAAAATAATTAAAGAATAAATTCAAAATCAGTTTATAATTTAAGTGCAGAGTCTGGGGTCAGTCTTCATCACTAGAATCTGAATCCTCAGATGAAGATGATGTACTATCAGATCCAGATGAAGCATCTGCTTTCTCTGAACCCTCATCTGTGCTGTTTTCATTGTGAGAGCTTGGCTCTGTTCCCCCTTTGTCCTCCTGATCTCTAACCCTAGAATTTTCCTCCTTTTCTTCTGTGGGCTTGGCTGAGCCTGTGTCATTGTTTTCACTGTTCTGTACATCAAAAATATTGGACTGAGACAAAGCTGGGATATGAAGATTAAGGCCTGGAGTGAGAAGCATCCCTGGGTAAAGTATGTTGGACAAAAGTAATGGGTTAAGAGAGAGAGGATTGGCAGCTGCAGCAGCAGAGGATGTTGAAGGAGAACTTGAAACCGAGTTTTCACCACCAGTATCCGTATTTTGGTCTTCTGTCCTTTCTTTCTTAATATCTGCCTCCTTTGAATCACTTCCCTTTTTTTCCTCTGAAATAGATTCTGTAGACTTTGTCAGAAGTCCTCCTATGCCCAGCAAGTTTGGTAATCCAGCCATCCCTGACAGCAGCATGGGGAACATGGCAGCCATGTTCTTCACTTCTCCTCCAGCAGTTAAGCCAGCTGGCACTCCCATTAATCCTGCTGTTACTTGCAGCGACTGCAGGTTTTGCAGGTTTTGTTGTAAGGCCTGAAGACTTGGCAGATCCACTCCTGGAAGCAATCCGTTGGCTATGAGAGGGTTAACTGACACACTGGCAGCAGTGGCAGCTGCTGCAGCTGCTGTTGCCTTCGCAATCTCACTTTTGGGGCGCCTTCCTCTCCGGCTGACTTCCTCCCGCACAACAGGTCCAGTGAGAATGCGGTCGAACATTCCTTCTGGAAGAAAGCCCTGCAAGAGACACGTTGGGGACTTTCAGTGCTTGGAGAGCTCCAGATGGAAAAGCAAAAAAAAAAAACCAAACGACCCAAGTGTACACTAACAGTAAATATTTAAAATTATATTTATCTTCCTAACTGTAACTCCAAAAAGTATTGCATGGGCTAATACCGTTCCTAAAAACCTGCAAAGCTACCTTTATGAGATGAAAAAGTCAGCGTTATAGCATCTTCAACCAAATCACCTATTTGGGTTTGCCACTCACTGTCCCTCCCTTCCTCCTACTCACAGCTGTGCCAGCAAAAATTTAGGGAACAGAGCTGGCAGGGAAAAAAGCTATCATCAACTCGCATTCTGCATTGAATGTAACAGCAGATACAAAAAAGCAAGCCTTTTGGCGTGTCTTCTTTTCCTGTTTGCCTTGTTTGTTTTGAAGATACATTTCACATCAGTTATCTTAATTCTGCAAATACTCACAGACTGTTTTACAACTTCTCCCCATTCAGGAGCCACTCCATACTCTGGATTTTCTTTCAAGAACCTGCACAAATCCTTCAGAGGGGGAGCAAACGCACCTCCCACCTGAGAAGCAGAAGACAGAAGTCAGGAAATACTTCTCATTCCGTAAGAAAAAGGCAACATTTATATCTGACACTGTTTCATTTTTGCCTTTCACATAAATCAATAAAGTCTCACTATGAATTATCAATGAGTGTGATATAGTTTTGACTGATCCCTGGTGGTATATGTGATACATTCCTTATTTGTTCTAAATCTACTAAATTCAAACTCATCTATTAAATTCATACATTGCAACTTCAATATTTGACACTGCTAGTACTGATTAACATCAGTTTATTTAGACACACAATGAATGGAAGAGCAACCACATGAACAGAGAACAGGAGTAGTCCAAGTATTACCAAGAAGGCTTTAACTATAATCTTATAAATCAGTCCTATTCTTATAATTTCTGCCAACTTCTAAAAGAACTTCCATTGAGAGGCCCTGGTTCTCTTGTGAAATTATTTCTTTGATTTTTTTAATGCCAAAAAGGCCAAGTTAAGATTGCAAGATAGCATGCCCTAATATAATCATATAAGCAGGAAAGTAAGCTTTCAAATTAATCGGAAGTATTATTCAGAAAGAAAAAGAGAAAGGAAAAAGAAATCCAGTTTTTGCTCAACTTTCTCTAAAAACTGCAACTCAAACTCACATTTTCTAGGCTACTTTTGGTCCCCTCTGCCTGGTACTAGACGTATGACTGAACTAAAAAATAAAATTAGACAAAATGAGTTTGGTATCCCTGCTCATAGCAGGGAGGTTGGAACCTGATGATCTTTAAGGTCCCTTCCAACCATACCCATTCTATGACTTTATGACGCTACGCTGAGAAGCTGAGGATTGGTTATAAATGGGAAAACTGAGGTTAACATAGTAACAGAACAGTGTCTCAGCTATGGTGTAGAAATTCATTAGAGAACAAAGCCATCATGGAAACACAGGCTTTTACAACAAGCACAGATCAGATCTCTCACTCCTTGATCATAAACTCTGAAAAGATTCCTCAGGGCATGGCTTACTGTAGAGCAGCCAAGGGTCTGTTTTCTAAGAGAGCAGCAACCACACAGGCTCCTCTTCAGAACTTCTGTCTCAGTGCACTGAAGAGATTAAAGTCTCCCAAATCCTGCCTTGCTCTCCTCTACAGGTGCAGCAAGCTTCTGACCGCAGTACAGCAGCATAAAAAAAACATTCCTGCTTTCCTTGCAACTGGCTCACTAAGAAAAAGAAAAGCTAGCAGTATCACAAGAAAAAATACTCTACGCAGTGACACAGTGCCTCAAAAATTCCCACTGGATTGCTGCTCTGGCACTATACTGACATTCTGAGGCACCATCCCACACGTCTGTGCAAATTAGTTGAAATAAACAACAGTAATGTTCTGCATGTTCTTCTCCAATATTGCCTCTTGGCCTTTTTCCCCAAAGCCTATTTAGATGCATTATGCCTTTCCTACACTTTGATCATCTGACCAAAAACTGGCATTCAACACCTGGTCTCCCATCTTCCACTGTTGAGGTGGCATACAAGACATCTCCCTTCTACTTCTGTTCCCCTGTTACACAACTGTTTAACCTAGCAATAGGATTTACAACACATAAAAAGTGATGAAATTAAGGTCAAATGTCAGATAAAACTGAAAAAAGCAAAAAAAATCCAGGACTCAGGATTTAAGCAATTCCAATGGACAAGTTTCCATGTAGGATGCACTACCAATTTTAACTATGTCAAAAGTAGTGATGAGATGCACGCATAATTCAGAACCTGTGAGAATGTTGCTACTCTGATCAGAAGAACATGAAGTTCAGTGGCCGTGCTGTTTCAGTCAGTGGCACAAGTACCACAGCCAAGTGTTTAAACCACAGGGTAAGTTTCCAGCCATATCTTACAAATTTCCAGAACTGCAAAACACTAACTAGAAGATTGTAATTGCTTTTTGTTTGCTTTGTGCCAAAACCTTAAAACTAAAACCTTTTTTTGCACACAGTATTTTAGCAAGTGTAGTATTAGAGTTCTGCATTTCAGGGAACTTGTCCTTTGGGTAACATGGCAATGGGAACAGCAGGATGAACTACCTACCTTTCTCGCGTTCCTTCTATTGATGAGCTGGACACGCTCTTCACCCGTCAAACTATTAACATCCAGTTTATTAGGGTTCCGACAACGGTGTCTTTTTTGTTTGGGCCTCCCATCGTGCAGCTGCATCCTCTGTTACAAGGGAATTAAAAAGCCAATTATCTTTCTGATACAACTTCTTAAATTGGTAAGGGATCTGTACATTCTGTTGACTCAGGCATTCACTTCAAGTAATCTTCCATTTCAGATGTATTTTAGTAACGATACTAATTTACTAATCACAATCACATAGTAAAGCAGCCCAGCAGACAGCACTAAATCCTCTCTCTGATGCCTCTACCCATTGCTTTAATATGTTTTTAATAGTGCTTTAACTGTCAGGAACGTTGCTACTATTTTGTATTGTAACATCTTTATGGAGAAATAGGGATGCTATTACAGAAATCATAAATATTTTCTTACATTCTATTCAACATAAACAGATCTGACATGCAGAGGTAAAATGAGAACATCATACCCACATACAAACATCACTACCATAACACTGCAGTATAGGTATGAGATACATCCCACAGGGAAGTCTTTAATCCTCCCAACACATCACTATGTATGCTATTACACATTTTCAGCTCCCATCATCAGTATCATGGTAATATGAGTCATCTTAGATAATTTTTTTGATCCTAGGTGAAATTAGACAAAGAGTAAATGTCTTTGTTTAGCATTGCTTTTCTTGGCAAATACAGTTGTGAGGGGAAAAGGAAGGCTCGTGGAGCTCCGATTACATAAAAAGAAACAAAACATTTTCCTTTTCCTAAACAAAATAGAAGAATAAAGAACGAGTGATTCCATCTAACACAGCATACAAATCCAAACACATTTAATGAGACTTGTTTTACCATTTAGCTTGAAACAGAAATGAAAGGAACACTCACAGGAATACAAGCTCCTGAATCTTCAACATATCCAGGATGTTCTTTAAGCCACCTTTCTAAATCTTTTCTTTTGGGGGCATCATCACCTGCAAGCCTTGTTCCATCTTTTAGGTTAATAACAGGAACTGGACTCTCTGCATCAAACATTCCTTGGGACTGCGTGTAAGTCAGTGCTGGGTTTATTCCTGCAGCAACTTGACAGGAGTTAATACCTGGATTAACCTGGAGAAATTAAAAACATTCGACTAAGATGTCCAGAGAAAGCCAACCATCACAATTCTACATGTGATACAAAAAAGGTCAGAGTCCTAGAGATAATTATGCACACACTCATGCCATAAAGATAGCTCCCTTTAAGTCACTGTACAATCAGGTCCAGATGTTACAGGAAGGATGTTAGAAATATCAAATTTTTAATAATACATTGTTAATTACAATTCATCAAAACTAGAATTAAACTTACTGTAAGAAAGTTACCACTATTGAATATATCCAATATTTAGTAAAACTGTGTTGTCATTTGAGTAATAAAGTTTTGCTGTATGTTGACAGCTGTTTAGGCTCAGTTAAGGGATTAACACTACTTTGGACCTTGTTTTTTGATACAAAATCAAGTTTACTTACATGATTAGGCTGCTTATTTCTATTTAAGAAGAGGACATCAACTCCCTCCACATTCTTCCTTCTTCCTCTTCTCTTTTTGACTACAGGCTGACTGTCAACTATGACTCCATTGGCACTGGCTGTTAAATGACTGGAAGTACCTAATTAATGATGCAATAAAATTAGCGTTAGGTGCCTGAGCTGTTTATAATAGGAAACTTGTCTGAATAAAAACAGGAAATAAAATGTCTTGAAACAGTGCATGTAATTTCTATGAGTAATATCTAACAGAAATCACCTATTGTGTTACGACTGTTTAACGACACTTAATATGAGGCTCTGAAAAGCCTCTCTACTGAGAAATTTTATTACTGCCCCCTACCCCCTCCAAATAAATCTGTACAGAAAGGAGAGCTCTTAAGAACTGCTGACAACACACACTCAACAGCAGATGTCCCTAAATGTTCAGGACAAGTCCTTAATGGTATGTTGAACAAGAATGAGAAACTACAAAGTACAAGTGAAGGGTAGTATTTTTTTAAAGGGCATGTTCTCATCTGCACACGTATGCAATCTCAGTTAATTCTAGTCATTTAGTCAGAAGCTGGCCCAAATAAAGCACCCAATTCTAATAATTTCAAATATTTTAATCCTAATTTTAACTGCTTACTTTAGGTTCATTTTTATTTGGCTGTGTACACCTACTGTTATTTTTTATGAAAATAAGCTGGTTTTAGCTATAAGGCAAAAAATTGGTTCCAGACTATTGTTGTACACTGTGTCTTTTACATGTGACACAGGAAAGAATATGAAGACTGCAAATTAACACAGGCATAAGCCTGGAACTCTTAATCTTTATTTACAAACTAGGCACAAGAAGTTCTAATTTAAACTGACTACTGTCAGTGTAGAGTGCTGTACTTTGTAATTATTAACATCTTCTTGTGGAGGTGTTCATAATGTATAAAGGCATCCTCCTAATCAATGAAGGGTACAGTAACTGACACAGAGACAGAGTATCCATGTGGTTCAACCTCATGCCTCAACTTAGGTGTTCAGCTTTCCTAACACACTGAAGAGAATGCCTCCAGACTGCAGTTTAGAACAAATGACATTGCAAACATCTCTCTCCACTGCTTATACACAGAGATGATCAGAAAAACCCAGAAGATGAGATTATTAACTCTTATGTCCTCTGACATTTTATGTACCTGATTCAGGCAGTGATTTTGGGAAGTTGACAAGGCTGGTTTCTGAAGCATTCTGGAGTTCACGTAGCCGAGCCAGGTATTGCTGCTGTCCCAATGCA
Organism: Hemiprocne comata; assembly: GCA_020745705.1. Classification (NCBI taxonomy): domain Eukaryota; kingdom Metazoa; phylum Chordata; class Aves; order Apodiformes; family Apodidae; genus Hemiprocne; species Hemiprocne comata. The sequence goes on from CM036598.1 coordinate 5,543,733, forward strand.
CCTTCCTCACTTTCAAATGGCCTTTTCTGAGACAGTCCCTGCTTCTGAAAAGTCAATTTCAAACCACCTTCCTGTTAAATAAATCCCAGGGTTAGAAGAGTCTCTTCTGAAATAGAAATTACTACTTCAGAATCAGGATTCTCACAAACAGTTACTCCAGAAGAGTTGAGGAAGAACAAGAACGTATTAGACCTTAAAACAAGTCTTGCTTCTCTTCCATGCAAACTAATCTCAACAGAAATTTCACAGAACTGCTTCCATGAATATAGATTTTAAAACACCTACTATCTTAACTGAAAAATCCAGACACTGAACAGCTAAGTCCCTAATCTAGACCTAAAGAAATGCCAAGCCCAATTAAAAAAGGAAATTTTCATATATTTTTATGTGCTACTAACAGATCTCAAACTACAAAGACGAAAAATGTTTGAAGCTTCTAGCCTGCATTTAAACTGGGAAATTTACCTGTAACCTTCCATATAAATAAAGTGCTTGCTGGATAGGACAAACTGAGATGTTAAAAAAAAAGCCAAAAACAGAATTATCATTTTACAAACCAGGTTTCTTAGTAACAGCGTAAACCAGCCAAAATTCCAACATAGAAAGAGAAACCATTCCTTCCAGTGGCTTACAGAAATTAAAAAACAAAAAAGCAACCCAAAAAAAACCCAAAAAGACCAAACCCCAAAACCAAACACTCAATGCCCAGAAGCAGCAGACCCAAATACCCACAAACAAGTGTGTGAAGGAAGTGAGAGTGAGAGCAGGCAGCCACTTGCAGGTAAAGCATGCCGCACACCGCAATCGCAATCAGGTCCTAGGGCAATAAAAATAAACATACGTCATTGATTTTCACTGTAAACTCCTTTTCTCGTACATGCTTCTTCACCTTTGACATCTGTGGTGACTGGTCGTATTCTTCTTTAACACCTGCAAGAGGGGGTGTTGGTGCACTGGGCTCACTGTAATCTGCAGCTGCACCTGGGCTATCCAGAAGTTTGGTTGTGTAGAAGGATGCCACCGTGTTGCTCTCATAGCTCCTTCTGGCTGAAGGCCATTTACCTTTCAACACTGTTTGACAAATACTATCAAGTCGATTAATCATAACTCGATCCTAAAAAAAAATAAAGAGAAAATGTTTTTTGTAAGAGTAATGCTTACCAACACTGTACACAGCACATGTATGTATTACCTTCTACATCTAAAAAAAGAGAAATGACAAAATCACTGAATCACTGGACTTGGACCTAAAGGATTTCCAAGTTCCTGGATTTGTGCGCATTCCCTGTAAAACTTCCTGAAAGCCACCTCTGTACTTAATTTCACAACTTGTGAACAAAAACTAAAAGCTCCTGCAAGTTCAGATCCTACATGCGTTTTTCCTGCTTTATCACCCTTTGTGTCTCCTGTGCCACCCTCCTTTTCAGACTTCCTTCAACTACCTGACCTTGACACTTTTTCTTCATTACAAGCCTGTGATCTGGCTCTGAATTTTCAAGCTGATTTGTATTTCATGTCTGTTTCACAGAAGGATACTAGGAGACTTTGAAATTATGTTTTGTATTAAAATGCCAGTGTGGGTTTTTTTAATGTAGCACATGCTAATCAACACGCTAAACATTCTAAAATTTCTTCAGAACTATTGAAAAATACAAGCATCAAAAAAATCTGTCACAAAAGTTACAAGCATATGGGCTTTCCTACACCTAAAAAGAGTGATACACTAAAACCTGGAAGTGTGATACTGACTATAAAAGAAAGTAGATTTTTCAGACACAGAGTATGTCCAAGTCAGCCTCATTTCCCTTATGTTAGGGAAGATACCTATCCAAAAATACATCACAGTTAAAATTTATGTAGTGAACAGGCATTCCCAGCAATTCACAATTTTTGTTTCATCTTCTTAGTAACCTAGTAATTCAAAGTGCTTAACTGCTCTGCAGTCTTCCAAGCTGTCAGCCACAGAAATTCAAATGTGACTCAAGAGCTTGAAAATATTCAGTATTTGTATCACACAAGATAAATTTCCAGCCACTTAGTGTTATTATCTTTTCAAAGAATACTTCAGAATTTCACTAAAACACATATGGAATAATATAACTTAATTTTAATGTAAAAGTTGTTTTACACCAGTGCTTCAGCTAGTCTATAACATTATTTAGGATTTTGCAGTGTAGCTGAAGGAGTCCTACCACTATTAAGAAAGTTCTTTCTAATACTGATTAATAACTGATTTCTTGCTGTTTCTTCTTTTACATTCTTTTGGACTAAAGAATTCCTCTCACTGACTTAAGATCATTCAAATACCTGATAAATTATCTTCATCTTAAATGTGCTTCCTTTCAAGTTCTGTTTCCTATGTGAACGTTCTCTCTTTTACAGATACAGCTATATAACTGATGCATAAAGTGCTTCATCATCATTTTACTGTAATTTACCACGAACAAAATACTGCTGGTTTGTTGTTTGTTTTTTTTCCCCCAAGATCTCCCCACAACTCAGTGGTATGGTTTTAACACATTTAAATTGAATACTAATCTCACAGCCCACCCTCCCTGACAACTTTGGTTTTCAGAGTAGTATGATGAACTTGCCTTTGGCCAGTAGGATGCAGCCAACATGTATCCACCTTGTAGGAGATAACTGGAATTTGGTGTCCCGTTGTTCATCTGGAAACTGTCCTGGGTTTCATCTTGTGTTGTACTCAGAGAGGCTACACTCTCTTCATCATATGCTTTTATATGCGGGGTTCCTTCTGCTAAATAAAACCACCAATATCATTTCATGTTGAAAAGAAGGTAAATGCTCATGCTAAGAGGTTCAGGTGAACAAAACACATACAACGAAGTTCAGAAAAAGTCCAAACACAGAGTTAAAATGAAGAATTAACTTCAGTTTTTCAGGATGACTGCTCATCTTTTTCCAGGCATGTAAATGCCACACATATTCCTGTTAACATTTCAAGAGCTTAATATGTCAAACATTTAGTTATTTGAGAACAGACATGCTTCAGAGTAATCTGATAGACAGTCACTTATTTTACCATATTTCCTTTGTAAGAAAACATGCACTAAAATTTAGAATTACACTGTAACAAAAGGTGTCGATCACCAGAACATGGCAAATCTATTGGGATACTACTTTAAAAAAAAACCTGTCCCATTTCATTTACTGGATGGAATACTGAATGTTCCATGTTCTGAACATGTCTCTGCATAATTTCATTTGTTACAATCACTGAGAATTTTTCCTAATATCTTTACAGTGTGTCATCTGACCTTCTTAATACTTCCCTCCTCCTCATTGTTTTACTTTTACCTCCATCCAGACAACAATCTAAGTTTTACTGTGACATGGGGAAACAGTCTGAAACTTAAAAAAAGGTGCAGCCTGAAAAAGTAAACACTGTATCAGCATAAGGAGCAGAAGCACTGAGGGACAACTCTAGAGAACTCTAAATTTGTTCTTAACAGCAGCTATGTATAAATCCAATTTAGCTCTCCCTTAGAAGATGTTTCAGATGTGAAAGTATGCCAAAGGTCCATGATCACTGTACAACATATGAAATAAAAGCTGGGCTTACAATTAAAACGCAGATGAAGTCAACAGAACTCCAGCATTGACTAATCTTTTCAACACCAACTTACTGCAAAATAGCCACAAAACGAAAGGCTGACTGATGTACAAGACTTTGCCTTCTGAGGATGGCACAATTACTTGCCTGAACAGATTGAGCTGGCAGAAAGCAAGCCTAATATTTGGACTTTTAGCACATGTTATAGTATCCACCATCTAAATCTGAATATTTATGTCATCTAAGCATTCCTTTTCTCTCACTGCTTTAATGTTTGCATAAAACTGAAGGACTGAATATGTCCTTCCACTGCTACAGACAGCAACATCTTAATTATTTTGTTTAAGTGGCATATTACTTGCCCAGTAATCATTTTCCCAATAAATTAACCTATGGTTTCCATTTGTCATTTCCACAAACAAAAGGATCCACCTGATGAACACAGTGCCTTTTTCCCTGAGGCACTGGGAAAAAAAATAGCTTCTTTCCTTATGCTGTAATCCCATTGCCTAACTCCATCCTCTTCCTTTTTCTACTACAATTTGTAATTATGCAGTAGAAAAATCTTTCCACATTGAGTTACAATAGGGCAAGAGTATAGGACAATTCATAGTATCAAAATACAAAATTCATTAAATAATGATGGGTTTATTAAAAATTGTAAATCAGAGGTTTTAGCTTCTACTTTCAAGCTTTCCAGACTTTTTGTTATTTGGACCTATGCTCTATAATGGCTTCAGTCTTCTCTAAGCAAGTATATACTTTCAAGTGTTTGAAAATTTTCAGTGCAAGTGCAGTGCTTGGCCACCTCCAGTTAATAAGAAAAAGCAGCTTCCATCACACTATAGCTTGGACAGGAGGACACTTACAGGTTTTTATGAAAGCACAATGAGGAAGCTGCAAAGACAGGTGAGGAAGAGTGGAAAAAAAACAGACAGGGAAACCAAAACAATCTCTATATTTAGGAAGAACCAGACAGTAGTAGGGTAGACGCACACAATAAATATTTCCAGAAAACATCAGCCATTCAACTCTCCTCCCACACATGAACCACATCCACAGTAAGCCTGTTGAGGCAATCAGTCAACAAACCCTTACTACCTCATCCGAAGCAGTGATATGAAGCAAAGAAAATGCTGTATCCCTGAAATTCTCACAACTCACTTGAAGAATCAAGCAAATATTTAAGGATATTAAATCCCACAGAAGTCATCTTAAGACATTTTTCCATTAACAATGAACTTGTTCAGTTTACCAGTTATACTGCAGAAGTAAGACTACACACATACCACGTTTTTGTGCCTCCTCTTCATCACTATCACTCTCTTCAGACGATGATGATGATGACGATGACGAGGAGGAGGAGGATGAGGAGGAGGATGAAGATGCTGAAGAACAAGATGATGATGACGAAGAGCTAGAGCCTGATCGAGAGTGTGAACAAGATGAGGAAGACGAAGAGGATGAAGATGATGACCTGGAAGAGCAGGATGATCTATCTGAGTCAGAGTCTGAGTCAGAGCTAGAGTCAGACCCCCTTTTGCTGATTCTCTGTTTTTTGGAAGCTGGGTTTGGAGTTAGAGGCTCTGTCCTTGCCGCCACCATGCGCCTGTCTGTTTCAGTCTTCACACTAGGTCTGTGGTCTGTATTTTGTATTGGTGTGCCATTTTTTGGACTCAAAGGTTCAGATTTCATTATTATCTGTGCCTCCTCTGTAGACATAGATTCATCTTCAGAAGACTGCGGGTCCTCTTTCAGATTTTCATTCTTAGCTTTTGCATCCTCAAAAGCATTCACTTTAGCATCTGACAATCTTGACTGAGGTGTAAGAGGAGAAGCAGATAATGCCATCTGGTACTGATGCAAGAGTGGAGTAGAAGTCCTTGAGAGTGTCACTTTATTTTGATTATAGCTCCTCTGCGCAGACATAAATGAGAGTTCAGGATCACGAAGAATATGATAATCTGTCCTGCTAACTCCGTGTTTAGCAGCTCCAATAAGTAAATCCCTGTCATGAGTTCCACACTCCCACCAGACAGGCAAGTCTGGGTTTGGCTGGCACAGCTTTAGTCGCTCAAACAACTGTGGGTGTCTAAGGGCCTGTTCTCGCACCTTCCTTAGGAGCTCAATCCGATACAATGTCCGAGAAGCACGCTCCTCTGTAATTGGTTGGATAAAAATGTTTGGGTCTACAAGCTCTGTATTAAAACAAAACAAACATGAGAACCTGGCAAAAAAAAACTTCACTGAAAATCAGTCCAATAAGTAGCTGGTTTTAATGAGTTAATGTATAACTCCCCGTTAGAAGCTTTCAATTTCACACATCTTCCTCATTTCCTTCTCCCCCATTTTTTTAACACATGGAAGAAAAACCTTTTCAAGATCATAGAATGTTAGGGGTTGGAAGCGACCTCCGGAGCTCATCTAGTCCAACCCCTCTGCTAAAACAGGTTGACCTACAGCAGGCTGCACAGGATGGGGCCCAGGTGGGTTCTGAGTATCTCCAGAGAAGGAGAACCTCTCCAGGCAGCCTCTTCCAGTGCTCTGTCACCCTCAAAGCAAGTAAGTTTTCCTTCTTCACAGAACAGGATATGCACTGGCAACAGCAATTAAAGATAAAACTAGAAGGAAAAACATATACACCCACCTTCTTTTGAGGGGAGACGACAGACTCTCCTGCACATTGACATAAATGCATACAAGTACTTCTCCAGGCTCTCGTCTGTTTTCTTGTGGAGCCGAGCCATTGCTCTAAATTTGGTCCAATCAAATCGTCCCCTTTCAGGATCAAACACCACTCCAAATGTGGACACGACTCTGTAGAAGTCAGCTTCTTCTCTTCTCGTCCATCTTAAGCAGCAAGAAAAAAGTTGGAAATTCTGTCACCTTCTTCACTGTTTTACACAGCTAGCAATTATCATTTCTGCAGTATTTTTTATATAAGGATGTATTAGAAATGTGTATCTGCATGCTGCCCGTACCTTTGCTGTCTTTCAATCTTCGCAGCCATCTTTGGATTTAGAGCAGCTTCTTCATATGGAGGCTGCATCACATTGGTTTGTATTGGGAATGCTGGCTGGATCTGCTGGGCTTGCCTATTTTTACTTGTTCGTTGATAAGCTGTAATTAGGCGGCGAAGACGGGTCGTTAAGGCAGACTGAGTGGGCCAATAGATTTTGTCTCCTTCCATCATTTGTCCATCTATATTAAAACAAAGTCACAGGAAATATAAAGAAACCAGTCATTGCTGGTGCTTATGGTTCTATACTAAGCCATCTAAATACATTTTAGCTAAGAGTCAGGAGAATTAATGCAAAATAGGGCTCAGATTTGAAGTTTTATGTATTTACCTCCATCTGCTATTACTAGATCACCTGGGGATGAAACATCGTCCTGTAGAAAAACAGAAGTGAAGCAAAATTAAAAATGTAACCCTCTCCAGAGACTTAGGTTAAACTTACATATGGTAGACAGTTTATGAGTATGACAAAGAAGAACAGTAAAATGTATTTTGAGCTAATGGGTAACAAGGCATACATGATAATTACAATTCCTTCCCTTTTTCCCCTGCCCACACAGCTGTAGAAACACAGAGTAAGTTGTAACAACGTAAAAGAAATACAGAAAAATGTAGTAATTTGCTCAATGGTAGTACTATATTCTCAGTGAGCTATTAATAGGTGTGTACGATACCTCTATGTCATCCTTAAACAGTGCTGGTGCTGGCTTATATTCTGGATCTTCTACATCCCTGTTAAAATTTCAACACAAAAGAACTCAGTATTTGAGAAGTTCTTACACTCTTTTCAATTAAGCAAAACTCACTTAAATTTAGGTAGATACACTGTTTAAATTTTCTATTTGAAACAAGAAAATTATTTCATAACAGCTTTGGCTTGAATCCTGCCCCCTCAGTTCACCATACCTCACTCAAAAATGTTCTTTCTGACCAGAGCTGCTAACCTCATGGATGAAGCAATGAATATACGCAGTTCTCCCTTTCAGCAGTTACCAGTGTTTACCTGAAATTGATCTAACAGGGTCACTGGTAAGACTAAAACACCAAGCTGACTGACCCAGAATCAAGTTAAATAGGTCTGTAGTGCTCTGCCTCTGAAGGCTTCTGCACTTCAGAGTCCAAGTAATATTTCTGATACAGCAACACAAGGAAGAGTCTTTGTTTACAACAAGTTGCTGCATTTTTCCTTTAACTTCCCAGACTTCAACGCTTCTATTATACTGTCCCTAACTTTTTCATTCTGTGGGAGTAAAATCAAAGTAGCATTCTTCACAACAATTCCATCAAACTAGTACAAAACCAGTTAAAAAGAGAAGGAAGTACAACATATAAACTGAGCCTCGTTTATTGCGAGGCCCCAAAACATTCATGCCCCTTTCTAACTGCTCATACCCATCAATATAATCATTTGCTCTCTGTTCAGCAGCAACTGCTTTTTCATCTGGCTTGCCAACCCTTTCCAAGAAGCACAGTGCTGGGTCTGCTCTTATAGTGTTGTATTTTTCATAACCTATAAAAGAAAAAAAAAAGAAGTGACATAAATTCAGCTTTCAGAGTAAGCTATAAATAAACCTGAGTGCAGGGTGTTTACACTGAGGAGTGTGGAAGTACATATGTTGTCATTTGTACTACTCACCATGTTTAAAAACTCCAATTAGAAGGGATTTATCAGCATCTGCATCCCACCACTCAGCAGGAACTTCAGAGTGATCTGGCTCAGGGACCCAAACATCAATTTCACTAAGGAGAATCATCGACAGCACACCAACATCAAAAATATTCAGTGTAAGAAATACATTTTTATTTTCCCTTTGTGTATTTTTACTTCATGTGCGATTTTTAAGCTTTTCTCTTCAAACACATATACAACATTCCATGTCCAAACTAATTCAAAGGTTATTTTGATGGTTGTAAAGTTTCCTATGATTGAAATATTTAATTTTTTAATTCACTTTAGTATTTAATAGGATAACAGTTAAGAAGTGGATGGTTATGCTGAGTTCTACAAGCCACATAACAGAATGTTAGTTTATCACTAGGAATAATTTCAATAACCTCAAGAAACTGAGGCATACAATTTTTCACCTCTGCATTCAACAAGACCCTAAAAATAGCAACAAAAGACATGCAGGCAGCTTGGTATTTTATATCTGACTGAGACCAGTAACAGGGAAAGAACATGAAAAGCAGAACCAGCAAACAATATCCTTCCTCTCTCAGTAAACTCTGCCAAATCCTAGCAGTTTGTGCTCGCAAAACTTAGCTAACCAAGGATTATCTGCTTTTGTAATTAACAGCATGAGATGAACTGTTCTTTCACAGATATTTATAGAAACTTTCTTAATAAAATTACAACTTTCTATCCACCATCAGCTCCTGTATCAGAGAGTTCAAGAATTTCCAAATAGCAGTACTTCCATTATAAAAAAATTAATGGGATATGCAGCACATAACCAAAAGCATGCATAAAGATGCGGGAAAAACCCACCAATTCGAATGTAAAGTATAAAATTCTATCTTTCACTCACTTTTTTAGTCTTATTTGACTTAACTAATTTGTTTATTTAATATCTAGACTCATAAATAGGAATAAGGACTTCCTCATGATAGTCAATACAAAGAGTTGAGTAAACAAGGAGCAAAAAAAACATTTTACTTACAGCCTAAGGATACAAATATTTGGTTTCAACATTTCTTATTTAGTTCTAGGAAGATACCTGAATTTTCATTTGATAGTTTACATTTAAAATAAGCAAAAAACCTCTCTATAGTTCACCTGGCATCAATTCCATCAAACACCTTTTGGCATTCATTACCAATGACTTCTTGTTTTAAGTAATACAGCATTCTTACTCGAAGCAAGACCCTAAACAAAGAAAAGAAGAAATTTAAATATTAGCACTCTAAAAGCTTTAAATGGTTGTGGGTGGTTTTGTTTAGTGTTTTCTCATATCACAAAGCTTTCAAGTAATTTTCCTTAAACATACTTCCTTCAGTTATAAGTCGAGATAGCCTCAAATTCAGGTCACCTAACACTTCTTACTGAAATCACTTTTACAAATCCTTTTATTGCAAAAATTCTTTCACATCCTAGAGAAAGACCAAATCCAGCAGAACACTCCTCTTATGCTCCATGAAGTACTGCTAGGAACAAACTCCTGTTTCCCTTTTCCTACTTAGAAAAATCCTTTAGAAAGAATCGACAGGGCTGACAATGAACATCTCTAACATCACCTTTTCATTCCTTCTTTCTTTGGTGCATGACCCCAGTAAGCTTCTCCATGCTTTACCTCAATTCTTGACTACAGCTGTATGCAATTCTCAAGCAGAGTACAACAAGTTTCGCTACACAAAAAATGGAATTAATCTAAAAAAGCCCACTCATGGCTATGATTGAGCTTTCAACAAGCTAGCAGGTCAGATTCTCAGAAGCCTAGAAAACATGCCAGGTAAACAGCATATAAGATTCAGGGGCAATGACTTAAAGAGCTTTCAGTTCCTTTGCTAAGCATTCCCAATCTCTGAAGTCCTTTAGATGCCCCAAGGCTCCCCAAATGTGCTAGGAAGATGTCTCTTTCTCTGTACAGACACAAACATACAGTTACTTTAAAAATGATAACAGAATTATTTTAAAGGTGAAGTACTCAGGTCACCTCCTAATACACTGCATCTATTTATTCTAATCAAGCTAACACCATTAAAACTTGTTTCTTCCTTGTGCCACAAGTATTTTGAAGTCTTCTAAGACAATGAGGAATTAGAAGAAAAGATAATCTTTACATTAACATCAAAAGATATTCACACTTCAGCTTCTGCTTACTTGTTGCAATGATGTTTTATGTGCTTTTTGTATCCTTCATCTTGCAACAGATGTTCTGGATTGTATTTTCGGAGCCATTCTGCTTTGTGTATATCAAAAGTGCTAGCCTGGGTCTTCACTTTTTTTCCTTTTCTTCCTCTAGGCACAGGGGCTGATAAGCCTATATAATTGAAAACACAATACAGTAACAGGAATGGGTGATCCGGGTGATACTTATAATTCCTACATCCTATACCAGTATTGTGACCTGCAGTGCAGAAAAAATACTAGCATCACAGCTTCTGGATACAAGTGTTTCTCTTTTGTCTTTTACAGCATCTCTGGAGTACATTTCACCAGCTAAAGGCAAAGCAAGAGAGAGGGAAAGATGGGAGAGTGTGCTGTCACCTACTATGACACAGGACAGGTTCTTACGAACTGAAAGGCGAGCTCACACAGAGTATACCAATCCATTTGGGTAAGCCATCAAATACAAAGCAAAGCAGAATTAACACTTCTTTCCCCATCAGTTAAATTGTCTACCTGGAATAAATTCCATTTATTTCAAACAGGACGCATTCAGAGAGAATTTGCAGCTGTTTTTATCCCAGTACCACAGACATATATATAGGAAGCTATTTTACTGCAGAAACACTTAAGTCCTTACCAAGGTGATTCTGTAATTCTCGTGTTTGCCCATCCTCTGTTGGGGTAATGAGATCCCAGATAAAGCTTTTTATTTTCTCGTCCCCTCTGTAGTGAACAAGACAATAGGCTAACAGAGCTCGGCAAATTATCTCCACATCCTGTTCATTCAGCTGTCTCTTGAAGCGACCATGTGACAGAATTTCCCTCCATCGACCCCACCTAGTCGAAAATAAAACACAAAGCAGCACTTGAGTAGCCTGTAAACTTCGGTTACTCTGTAAAATATTTAGCTTTCCACTTTGTTCCTTCAGCTTAATTTATTGAGTGGAAATACGAAAGTAATATTTGCAATAAAACTTGTCTTTTTGCAAAAAAAATGTGGATGACTGTTTTCAGTTTCTAAGACCCTAAACTGACAGGAACTCACACACACAAGCAAACCAAGTCATTTATAAGTTAGGTGAGAGAAGACCTAAGACTGTATTTCCAAATCAACATGTCTAGTTTAAGTATGCTCAAAATCACTGGTTAGATTTTCAGTTTGCATTTGCATCTCATGGAAGTGACATATGTTCTGCAATTATCAACATCAAGTCACTTCAAGCCTTTATTTTAGAACTTTTTATTTATTTATTTACAGAGTTTGGAGCTTGCCTGCAGCAATTCCTGTGTAGAATGGTTTTTAGAGAGACTGCTGTAGTGCCCATGTTAAATGTCAATCTCCTTGGAAGAAAGGTTTTCACCTAACATCTCAACTGCACTTTGTCAGAAAGATTTGTACACAATGCATGATCAATTCACATAAATTCACATTCTAAGTAAATTCCCTATATATAGATGAGGTTATTGCCAATATAGCTAAAAGTTATTCCATAAATACAATTTATTACATGGAAAAATACAATTTTTTTATAAGTTCCTATAAGGAAGAAGGATGTGTACAATACCCATAGACCAGTAAGTTTTTTTCCACCCGAAAGCACTCTGTTCTTCCGTATCCATTGGAGCGGTCACACGGCCTGCGGAGCTTTGGTTTCTCATCACCCTCACTCTCCACTTCAGACAACTCTGCCAGCTCATCTTTTGTAGCACTAAAGGGCCGTGTTTGCTTCCTGATTCTTGGGGTATCAATAACCAGGCTGTTCTACAAAATTTCAGACAAAAGTTAGCCGAGAAACATTTAAGTTTTTCTTAAGTAGGTGGCTTAAGTTCAGAAACAACAACTTTTATCCACTGTCATTAATAGGTATTTTGTAAAGATGTAACAGTAAACACCCATAAAGTATGCAAAACACATCTTGTGGTATTAAAGGCAACAAAAAATGTGTTTCATGCCATGATCAAAGACCCCCAAACTCTTCTGGGCCAGCAGGAAGCTAGAAAATACTAAAGCTATCATCACCAGGCTGATTAACCATGCACAAACTAACCTGCACAGAAGGTCTGATTTGTTGAAATATTAATCAAAAAAGTACCAGACATTCTAAACCTACTATTTCAGAACTCAACAGCAAATACATACTTGAAAGAAAAACACGCATTAAAAAAAGAGAAGTACTTACTCTACCACTGATAGCATCTATATCTATTTCTGCTTTTTTGGCCCACTTTTGCCAGAAGTTGGGATCATCTAGTGAAATATCAGTCCTGTTTCCAGATGCAACAAAACTAGCCTGTAATAAATAAAACTAAATCTTACCAACATGGTACATTAGAAGTTTGGAGAGTTTGAAAGCTTCAGTGCTATGAAGGTTGCATGACTTCATCTCAAGATCTCCTCAGCAGCACTTAAGACTTTAAAAGTAACTCAGTAAGTTCTCCTCCCTCTTAATTTTTTAAAATCAGATCCATAATATATCACAAAAATCTAACGAACTTTTATGCACCATCAGGAGCGAAGAACATTAAGCAGCAAGATCCTTCTCCTTTTAACTCTGAAACTAAATTACTTGAATGGAAGAAAATAGGATCTTTTGAAGAGGCTTATCAGCATTTGGGGATTTCATCTCATGCAGAAGTACACACTTGAGGGAAATTTCAAAGGAGTATTTAAACTACCAACAATCAAAACTTGAGAGCATGGTTTAAGCTTAATTTCAGAAGGCATTTTAAAAGCCCTGATACACTGCTTTTGGGAAAAGAGTAAAAGCATACAAGAATTTCTACTCTTCTGATAAAAAGACTGTGATGATGCTGTTCTCTAATTAGAAGTCTGTTTCTTATTTAAGTCACGATCAGCACGATATAACAGAGCCTAAACAAATGTGTCTTTATAAATAATAAATATACAGTAATATTCTTTAAAGTTCTCCTTTTGTTTTTTGTGGGGTTTTTTGGGGGGCAGGGGGGGAACTGCAACAACTGTGTTTGTGAAGTTTCCATGTTCCAAGGTTTGTTACTGCAGTTCATTTTACCTCACACAAATCCTCCAAAAGCAGCACACACTTATTGCCACTCATCACAGCTCAAGCATGCTCTTTGGATCTGACATGTACTCAATCTGCAGGTGCAAATCCGGTTTTGCTATGTGCACACATTAACAGAAACAGATGTAAGAACCCCAAAACATACCCAAGGTACACACACACTAGAGAAAAGTAAACACAACTTTTAAAAAACCAAAAGCATATGCTTTACAACATTTATTATATTCACAGCTGTATACTGTCAAAGAACAACTTGCTGCTTGTGTACCTTGGCAAACGTGGAGCCCCTTCCTTCCGATTCAATTGTGATCGTTTTAGTACGACGCTGCAGAATTTGGTCAATGTCTTCCTCACAGAATTTAGAGCCTTCATCCTCTTCATCCATAATGGCACCATATGCCCCTCTTCGAAGCAAGTCTTCTATTTCTTTTTTTGAGAGTTGTTGGATCTGAGCAAATAAAACAGACATTAAAAACTGTCTAAGAAAAATTTCCCCTGAAGTTTTCTCTATTTCTCTTTCCCTTTCCAATGTTTCTGCAAGCTAAAATGTGCCTTATAATTTATGAATTTAAAATCTAGATCATTTAAAAGTTAAGAGAAATGTCTAGTTGGCAGCTGAAACAATTTATGTGATTACAGTCCACATTTTTACAAGTACATACATATTTTGGTTTTGGCTATTCTCACCATCACAATGAACATAAGTTTATAAAAATTACCTGTTAGCACTAGATGCATATCTCATATTAAAGTAACACATTATATTAGTATGACAAGATACAAGGAAACAGAGGGAAAATTTTCTCCATATTTCAACCTCGACCTGATTTACCTTAGACCTTAAGAAGCAAGAAACAGTACAAGTTTTATCAGAATAACTGACTAAATTAACAATAAAGTTGATATCATTTTAAGTCTTCAACAGAAAACACAACAGAGATGCAAATGACAGAAAAATGGTAGCTTCTGTAATTTCAGAGTAGTTCTTCTGTAATTTCCCACATAATTACAAAAGCAAAAGGGAAGTTACTTCAAGAAATAAAGTCTACATACACCACCAACACTGTTTTCCCTTCCACTCATACTCTGTAAGACAGCCTTATCCAGTCCCAGTTTCAGGCTTGCTCTGTCAAACATCTCTCTCTCATAGGAGTTTCGTGTTATCAGTCTGTAGACCTTCACTGCTTTGTTCTGACCAATCCTGTGACATCGGGCTTGAGCCTTTGGAGGAAAAATGGCAATTAGAATTTAGACTAAGCTAGGAAAAAGATACAATTCTTTCAAAAAATCGTTTCTGCTGCAGCAGGAACTGAAAAACCATTGTATAAACTCAAAAGGAAGTCAATTCACATTAAGTAAATGGAAGGTCTGAAAATATTCTAATTTTTTCACATTTTGAGCATTTCTCTAAGAACAGTGTAGAAAGTAAAAAGCAGATGAATGATCTGTGCTGAATACTACTGAATGGTATTTCTCTTCCAGTAACACTAGATAAATAAGACATGCTAGCTTATAAGTTCCAGATACAAATGGTAACGAAGTGGTGACTTGAAAACAGATTCAGTTTCAGCATCCAATTCCTAGATTTGATTAATTCATTGTTTCTTAATACATATTAACTCTTTGCTATATAGTATGTTTTAGCTGAACAGCTATATTTCTATAAGCTATTAGGCAATATATGCAAAATCTACCCCCTAGTTTCAGTGTCATCAGAATCTTAGGGTTTTATTGACTCACTGACTTAGTTTACCTGTGTTGTGCTTTTAAAGAATAATCAATTCTGAAAACAAGGTTAGAACAAAGCCAAACTCAGGTGACATGTCCAATCGAAGTAGAAAGTATTGATCAAAAAACATTAAAAATATGTCTTAAAAAACCCTGAACATTTTAAAATTATGCATGTTCAAAACTGGCACAATATTCACAGTGACCAAATTTCTATCAACCAGGTGTAACTCCTTAGGCCTCCCTATTACACTCAAAGGAATTTACCTGCAGATCATTTTGAGGATTCCAATCAGAATCAAAAATTATACACGTGTCTGCTGCAGTCAAATTAATGCCTAAGCCACCAGCTCTGGTGCAGAGAAGGAAGACGAAGCGATCAGAATCTGGTTTGCTGAACCGGTCAATTGCAGCTTGTCTGAGGTTCCCTCGTACACGCCCATCAATTCGTTCATATAAGTATCTGGAAATTGCCACAGATAAACACACACCAACCATTACAAATTTTTTCATTATCTAAAGGGGTATTAAACAGATCTCCTGCTTGCATACGTAACGCTTTACAGTGAATAAATGATTACCAGGGAGTAACATAACCAGGAATAACAGCAGAACTCACATATCTGTAGTACTAATGCACATCAGCAAGTTCAAAAACTAAGCATTTTAAGACAAGTCCTTCTGAACTTTGTCTGTTAAACTAAATACCTAATTACACACACCAGGAAACACATACTGCCATGGCACTTAGCTGCATTAAAACACACCATAACCTTAAGTCCCATGTGGACACTTAGAAGTCTTTCACATGCTATTATGCTTGGATCCCTGCCTAGGGTCACAGAAACAGGACAGTGTATCTTTGCATTATGTACCAAATTCTCTGAACATGCATGGGGTAACCAAGTCATCAGCACAACGCAGTACTTGGTGAGCTGTTGCTGGACAAACTGCACGTTCATTCTGTTGAGATTAAGAGAAATGGAGCAAAAATGACATGACAGTACCTCTAACAGTCTTTATCAAAGCATCAGTGAATCCAGGGCTTCCTAAACTAGAACTAGCAATTTAAAAACCTGAAGTAAAACTGTCATTTCTGTTACCTTTGAGAATTACAAAGACATCTATGTAACTTCTGAAATCAAGTGAAATACCTAAAACAGAAGCAAATACTGCTGTACATCATAAATGGGGCGAGATGCTGAATGTACATCTACTAGTCCAAAAGCCTCTCTCAACCATTTTTCTTCTAATCAGCTATGAAATGGCACAGCAGATAATCCACAGGACCACAGGCATTCTGGCAGGCAGCCACCTCCTACAGCCACAAATTCTGTTAAGTATTAAGTCTAATAATGTGTGCACACTAACATTCCTAATCAAATGGTGGCACGGAGCTAGTTTCAGCTCTTAGGGATTTCAGAACATTCTACCTGCAGATATGATGCACAAGTCTAGATGTTACATTGTTACAGAAAAAGGAGTACTTTCCATACTGGATTATATATAAATACTACTGTGATGTTAAAATTAGTCTACTGAAATAAAACTGTTTAGCTCTCAGTTCAAACTGGTATTTTTATGAAACAAAAAATATAAAAGCATAGAAGTTTTATAAAATTATCACAAAAAGATGTATTGCTATAATCTACTAATGGTTTTAAATATACATTCCAGTACACACTGCAGGAAGCCTTGACATTTTTAAGTTAGCTCTATGTTACTATGTAGCTCCCTGACAAATACACGTTTCAAAGCAGTATGTATGTTCCAACAAATGGACTACTGAAACAACAAGAACTATGCCTTTTTACAGTTTTTCAGGTTGATATAGCAGTTACTGATCATAATCAAGTTTAAGGTTAAATTTTATGTGCTAAGGCCTTATCCATAGCATTTAGCCATGTGTTTAAATAAGCTCTTAAGTTTCTGTAGGGTCAACAGTAAAATCCAAGGGTGCTATTATACGTGAAAGCAAAAGCCTATCTAAGGATTTGCTATATGGTTGGCAGTTCAGCTCTGTTGCAAAAGAGGAATAATTTAGGCAAGATAGGAAGCACACTTTGATTTTTACATTAATAAAAAACAAACCAGTTGTTTATCACTTCATACATTCTGTTGGGAATCAGGAGCTGCATTACCCCGGAGTGGTCCAAGTTCAACACCATGCAAACACTGTGCTTCCTGGGGTTTGCATGAGCAGTGTTGATCTTGAGCTTACTTGGTTTCTAACAGGCAATGTATGGAGAATACATATACAGAATAAAGTTTTAACAGAAAAAGCAACAAACTGAAGGCACGTTGTTCACTCAATAGCCTCTCTTTAGTTTTTCTCTTCAGTTTTTCATTTGCTGATGAATAAATGCCATCACAGCACACAGTGATTAGCAAAAAAATAAATCAATCTTATCTTTGTTACACTGAAATAATGAATCCTGTGCTAACAGTCAAAGACATCCTCACTGCAAACAATACAGGAGACAGAATATGCAATATCTTACCTTTTATGTATAAGGTAATCCTCCAAAATGTCAAGGCAGCGCACCATCTGAGAGAAGATAAGGACCTTGTGGCCTCCTGCTTTCATTTTTGGAAGAAGTTTATCGATAAGAACCAATTTACCAGCAGACTGCACCATTGCTTGCAGATGGAAGTCAGGCGCACTGGGGCTGTATGTTTCTTTAAACTCTCCAAGGATTTTCTCTTCAGCACCTACCAAAGAATGTGTTTCTGTGACTTTAAGTGGATCTAAATCTTGCATGTATAAGGAGACATCGGTGAAGTTACTGAAACAGTGCTTGTACTCTAAATATCCCCCAGTAGCCACTTCTGTCTTAAAAACAGTATTTTGATGACCTTTTCCAAAATCCCACTACTACTGAAATAATATAAAAAAATTAAGAGCTTGAACTGTATTTCCATACAAGTAGGAAAAACATCCAAGTTAGTTATAATATAGTAAGAAGAGCAAGAAGACTGACACAGAACATATCACTTGCAAGAAGCACTAATTTTAAGTTAGCTCTAGAAGTTCTTCTTCACACTGCTTTTAAGAGATGTAACTTTTCCATGAGATAATTGCTTCTAAATGTTCTGTGAAATCCTACAACATAACAAGCTCCTGTTTCAGGCCTCAAATACACAACGGGCCTGGCAACTTTACCTTACATCTATTAAAAAATGCTTACACCTAAGCCAATCCTTGGAAAATCTGATCAAAATGTCAAAGAAATATAACAGTTTTTGTTTAATACTCTGAAATACAAAAGCAGGTTAAAAAAAAATATCATCTGTCTTTGCCATGTATTCACCTTTGATGAGATAAGGGTGATTACAACACTTTCTTAGTTCCATCATAGTGTTAACCAGATTGGGTACATTTGCTTGCCCTGCTCCTTTGGATAAGAAAGCAAAATTTTTCTCCAAAATTGCCCGATAATATTTCTTCTGAATATTAGTTAGTTCTACTTCAATTATAGTTTCCTCTTTAGGAGCCAGCTTTTTTTCCACATCTTCCTTTAATCGTCTGAGCATCATGGGTTTCAGGATAGCTTGTAGTTTCTGAACCTAAATGAAACAACAGCTTGTTGTAACATGAAAAATAACAGTGCAGTTTAGTTTTAAAATTTTTAACCAATTTTTTCCCTAGACTTCCATGAAGTATTTTCCAGATGTGATACAGTCATATTTTTAATGCCAAATTACTATATAAATGTTTATGATGTACTCCAAAACAAAAAAATCCTTTTTAGCACTTGTCTGCAAAGACCTGGCCTACAAAGCCAGAAAACGTCTATTTTTATTACTGTCACTATTTACTTGCCAGATACATAAAACAGACCCAAAGAAGTAAAAATAATTATTTAAATAAAATATCATATTTAACTGATTTCTACTACCCACACAGTCTATAAAAACTACATGACCAAAGAACTCCTAGTTGGTATGCAGGGAGTGAAGGGGAGGGCAGGAAGCAGAAACAGTTACTATCCAAAACAGAAGTTTTTCCTTCAGGGGAGTTACTCTGACACACTGAAGCTCAAAATGAACTTATTCAACATGCAATACCTGCTCCTCTGTTTTAAGGTCTCCAAATTCTTGCATAAATGTCGATTCAGCAGGAAAACGCAATGGTTCAAGAAAATGAAGGAGGCTAAATAATTCCTCTACTGTGTTCTGCAGTGGGGTACCTGTCAACAGCACTTTATGCTCCTAGAATAGAAACAAAACTCGTATGACCTTATGTGCGCACATTTCCAAGTATCTGTGTTGAGTCTGAGCATCACAACCAGGAAAATACTATTTCTGTGTGTCACTAAGTACAAAGTAATAAAGATAAACAGATGTATAAAATAACAATAAATATTTTCTACTAGCTTTTCTTTAAATTCTGTCTTCCTACATCCATAATGAAGAAATGACTGAAGACTTCAACTTTTGCCTCTAATAGTCATGTATGTTTAATACTCTACATATGAGAGAGTGGGAAATGTACACTAAAGCAGGTATGAACAAGCAAATAAGACCTCTGAGAACATGTAGGAACAAGTGAATAAAGTAATAATGAAGTAAAAAAACAATGCAAAACTAGTCATAGTGCATCTTGTAATGTACCAATAGCCTCAAGATTCAAGGCAGTATCTGCTTTTTAAAACCTTGCACTGTAGCAAATAAAACCTGAACTTCAGGACTAGACAATACTTCTGT
The DNA here is from genome assembly GCA_020745705.1 of Hemiprocne comata. Taxonomy (NCBI): domain Eukaryota; kingdom Metazoa; phylum Chordata; class Aves; order Apodiformes; family Apodidae; genus Hemiprocne; species Hemiprocne comata. Next base: position 5,563,634 of record CM036598.1, read on the forward strand.
TGTAAATTCTACTACTTGCTTTGATTGTTAAACAACTTGTTCAAAATACTTGTTAGGTTTTTAAACATTAATTACTGCACAAAACCTTGGACAAAACCTATTACTCTAACAGAAACTTTAAAGTAAATCTTCAGAATAATCCAAGTAAACTATAGCACAGCATCATCAGATAAATTCTGCTTACAGCTAGTACTTGTCACATTTTATTTAATTAAAAACATACCAGCATTATCTATCAAAAATAAACACATATGAAGGCAGTATCAGGAATAGATACCTCCTGAAAAAGACTGCTTGAGAGGCTGCCTTCAGCAGGTAAAACAGTTTGGAATTCATTATCATATTGCACTTAACTAGAATAAGTAAAATACAGTTACTCACAAGGTTCATTAATTTTAGTCCTTCCAAGAGTTTGCAATTTTTGTTCTTCAGTCTGTGAGCTTCATCAATAATAACACACCGCCACTCAATTGCATTTAACTCTGGACACCCACCAAGAATCATTTCAAAAGTTGTGATAATGGCTTGGAATCTGTAGGTGCCTCGAACAATACGTCCCTAGAAGTCCATCAACACACAGAATTTGCTACATCACTTTGAATCTACTCAATTTAATGATTTTGTTGCTGAGATTTTGTGAAGAGCCAGACATCAGATTTTACATAGTTTTATCATCCCATGGACATTTATAACATCTCTGTAACTCTGTAATTAATACTAATGAGTAATTATCCATAGCCACAAATCCAATATTGTCAAAACAACAGTAACATTTTAACCACTTTTTGCATTACAGATATAACCATCTAATAAAACTGTTTCAAAAGGTGCAAGCAGATATTTTTAACCCTAAGGTAGTATGAAAGACTGACAGGAAAAACCTTACAGTCAGTCAATCAAAATACATGACTGTGATACATTTAGCACTCATAGAGTAAGTAATCAAAATATCACCTGAGAACTAAATGAACACTTCTTATCCAGTTTACTCCACTGGTCTGACAAAAAGAATATGCAAGGCCTTCAATAAGGCAGTATATAATATTTCACTAGGGAAACAAGATGTCATTTTAGTATTTAGCACTACTTAAAAAAAGGTTTCAGCCTTACCAACTTCTGTACAAACATCATGATAGTTTAAAAAAAAGTTTATTTATGCAGAACAAAGAAAAAGCAAAAAACCCTTCTAAATTCATCAGATTTGAAGATTTTTTCAGGTCATTTAATGTGAAGCATTTCAGACAGAAAAGCAAACTGTACACAGACAAAGCTAGCTCATGCTAGGAAAAGGAAATCATCAGCTACAGAAAGGTAACCCAGAGCTTAAGTGGCTGTATTTTTGTTCTGACTGCTCTTCGAATTCAGGACTCAACTGCAACCATCTGTGTACACTTTAATCTGTGCACGAGTATCAGCATCACTGCTATTCACTGCAAAATTACTCAGCACACTGAAACACTGCGCATCCTGCTGCAACCACTTTCACAAAATGTGCTCAATGAGCATACGTTTAAGATTCAGATTTGTAAAAAGCTTGAAGAACACATCAACCACTTTTAGTAAGACATATGTACAGGTAATGTAAAGTATCCTTGTCATTACCACTACATGAAACAGGTTTTAGGTAAGTTATTGCATACAAGTGACAGTACAATACCTGGGAGTCCCTGAAGTACATTTCATACTGCTGAATCATCTGCCTGCTGATCATACTTCCATGATACACCACAACATTAAGGTCAGTCCACGTGCGAAATTCTCTTTCCCAGTTGGCTATGGTGGAAAGTGGAGCTATAATCAAAAAAGGCCCTCTTATTCCAGCCAGGAGGATTTCATAGAGGAATGTAATTGACTGAATGGTTTTGCCAAGACCCATTTCATCCGCTAAAATGCAATTTCGTCTGAAAGTAAAATATATTTGTTATTAGCATCAAAGAAAGCATAAGCACTAAAGCTGTTACTCAAATGAGCTGTTTATAAAAACACCTCTCCAATACACCAGTTTAAAGCTTTAGTCAAAATTAAGGCACTGTAGAAGATGCTTGCAAACCTTCGCTGGTTGTGTGGAAAGAAGGAGCTCTGCACAGAAAACCACAAGCTTTCCATCATGTTTAGCACTGGCAAAACCTGGGAATGGAATGTTCTATGAGGTTCTGCTAGAAAAATATTGCAAAAACATTGTTTTGGGACTACATCTGCCCTAACCAAAGGAATTAAAATTCATCAGATTTCCTACATGTACACCTTGACCAAAGTCCTAGAAATTAATGGATTCCCTCTAAGTCACAGATGGAAAGTATCCCAGCTACACTCACATAACAGAAGTGCATTGCAGCATCAGTGAAAAATTTTCCATTTTGTTTCCAAAACTAAGTCAGATGCATATAACTAAATTATTACATGAAGTACCAGTAGGTGCTCACCCTAAGCCACACATTCCAGCTCTTCTCTCTGTATGCACAGAAATTTTTGCAATTACATACACCCTTTTAGCTTTAAGCAGAGAAATTAATACAAATTTAGTTGAAACAGTATTAATCTGTAATTACAGTGACTGAAAAATTACATTTAAAAACATGCCATGCACATACCTATTGTACCAGTTGAATAGGAGCCAGTTAAGTCCTTCCAGTTGATATTCCCTGAGCTGATTGCCATTTTTATATTCCCTGGACTGTTCTATCTTCTTCCAGGAGTTTGGAGGTGGGCGGTCCTTTAAGGGAAAGATTAACACATGTGCAAGTTGCTACACACTTTATTTTCCCAAAATATTCTAACCCACTATTTCCTGAGTGTAACCATTTAGATTTAGAACGTAATTATTCAAAATTGAGACTTGGAAGGTGACACTGTTAACATTAGTTACTAATCACTAGTCAGCAGAAACCCGAATTTTGTATTTTATTTGACATACAAATTAATATTTTAAAAATTAACTTAAGACTATTATTATAATATCAGGCAACTGGTCTCTAAGACTAAGCATACAAATAGCTTGGCACTGGCAATTTGAAACACTAATTAATTCATATGAGAAACTTCAAGAACATAGCAAGTTTCACTTTGGAAGCTCTAAGAATGGCTGTCCTACAACCTGAGCCAAGTGACTATTTGGGACTACCAAAATCCACAAAGTCCAAGGGACTCTGGATGCTGATGCTGCCCTCCTGAAGCAGTTTGGGCAATCTACATTGAGTTGCTGTGATTTTACCATTTCCTTTCATCACTTGCCCTGCTCACTGCTGATCCCTCAATCTCTCAGTCAGCCACTTCAGCAAGCCAACACCAGCAACACAAAAAAATAGGCTTGTGAGTGGTTTATTGCCCTGAATTGATTTCACCAGGTATCAGATAAAAGACAGTATCAGCAAACACAGGTTCATGATGCAAAGAACATGACAAAACAGACGATAACAGCATCAAGGTATAGCATCTTAATGTCCCTAGCAAACTACAGGAAAGCTGAGAGCCTATGTATACATATATATATATATATACACATACACACACACTAGTTCTTAAGCCTGGAGACCCATTATTCTGGCCACTAGCTTGCCAGGCAATGAAAAGAAATCATGACATTTTTGACTGATACTAGGTAGGATTCCAGCAGAAAACACTCTCTTCAGATAGCTTCTGCACCCCAGTGGGACCAAGCTGACATGTTCAACCAAAACATAATCAGCAGGCGCTTTTCTCATCAGCTATACTTTTTTTTCCCCCCTCTCTTACATTTCTCAGTATTTATACAAGCTTGCATTCGCTCCCGACTCATGTGGCCTTATCTCTGGATTTTATATCTCTTTATTGCCAATGTGCCCATCACCTGACACCAGGTCTCAGTGCAGCAGTAGCTGTCCCTCCCCAGCAGCTGTGGCCTCCTCCCCTCACCCACACGCAGCCATCTGTCCACTCCCCCACAGCAGAAGCAGCCACACACTCCTGCTCACAGGGCTGCAGTCAGCAAATACTTTCCTGTACTTGCTGGAGCCTGGAAAAAAAAAACTTGTTGCTGATGCTCAGATGGCTGTCAGTTGTACAGCTGCACTTTAATCATCTTTTTCTCTCAAAGCCAAATATGGCAACAGAGAGGTATAAAAGCCCCTCTTCCCACATGCCAAAATGGCAAGATTTTAAATAAATACTAGAAAAACTAACTAAATACAATATGAAGATGTTCATCGTGACTACTAACCTTATCTGTAGATGGAAAAAACATAAAATAAAATCCAAAGCCTACAAATGAAAAAACTGTGCATAATCAGTTACGTAAAAGAAGTTAGAACAAGTGTTGTACTACACCACGCAGGACACATGCCTTACTCTGACTATGACACACACAGAGGACTCCAAATAGAACTATTCTGTTTTCTCCAGCCCTATGAGACAGAAGATTGATCATTTCAAGATAAACCATATTTCCTTATTACATCTATTTTTATTCCTTTCAGCTAGCCCTTCACGACAACAAGCAAAATAAAGGCAGGAAGTAATAACGGAATCTGTTTGACAGATCTCATTTGCCAATTTCCTTCAGCATTGAAGCACAAGACTTAATGCTATGAAAGATGTTTATACTTTGTTTTCTCCTTGTCTTAATGGTGTTTAGATTCTGTGACAGCCAGTTTCAAAGTGTTGCCCATCACTCAGGCAGAACCTCAGAAAGTTACAGCACTTCATATTTTTTCCTGAACAATTTTTTTTAACAGAGTAGCAAATTAGATGAGGACTTTTATCTGCCTACCCAAAAATGCTGTTATTCCTAGGCAATAAGGCACACAGATCCTTTGCAAAGAATGTCAATAAGCCTTATATTTTAACACAAAAGTTTAAAGTTGAGAAAACAAAATACAATTTGCCAAGACAGACAAGTAAATTATGTATCATTTTACCAATCTCCTTGAGTCAGGCCTGGAAGCTTGCAATTGTTCAAATTCTTCTATCTTTGCTTGATCTACATCTTCTTTCAGCTCCCACGTACTGTCTTCATATGGCAACGAACACCATTTTACTAAATAGTAAATAACAGGCTGCAGAAGAAAATTCTGAATGTTATCAGCTTTTAATTTAGTATACAGACTGTTAATATGCTTTACTATTTAAGTAGCTAGCTGACATGAGAGCTGGAAACAAAAGCACATTTCCAATTCTTTTTTTAATGTTAGGTGCAGATTCTTGTTATTGACCTGCTTACCCTTGGCTTCTCATCCTCTGCCACTTGTACACCCCTGAAGTAGTTTTCAATTCCACTGACCCACAAGTAAAAATTAGTCTTAGGAAAGAAAAAATACTACATATGTGATGTCTGTGAAAGTGGGGCAAATGGAATTAACTACAGAGATACTACTCAGAACATTTCCTCCACTTTCCAAATCAGGCTAAAACAAAAAGCTTGATAAAGTTGCTAAAACAGAGGCCTTCTCAACAAAATAGAAAGCTTTTACAGGTCTGCTGGGTGTCATGTATAAAAATTGAAGAAAAGTCTCAAAAGATAACACCAAAGCAGATTGTTTTAGATTCAGTAAATAAAAAACAAATAAAACCTCATCTTTCAAGAAGTTGAGGGGAAGTCTTAGAACAAAACCGCATTTTTCCTAAAAGTGTAGCGACAAACCAGCTGGATACAATGAGAAGTAATGTGAACCCTCAACTCTGCTTTAGGAAGGTTAATGCAGAAATCACTGGTTAAAAGTCTGCTCATTTTGCTATACAGAAGAACTGAATAAGAATCCTAGCTACTCCAATACCCTTAATCCAACAACTTTTTGAGTCTTTGTTCTCTGCTCGCCTCAGACTCTCTCTGAATTTTAGCATTTATTTGCTTGACTTGCTCTTCTGTTTTCTTTTTATTTCCTAATCTCATCTTTCTGTCCTGTAATAGCTTTCCAGAAGAAGTACTTCAAGTTAAAAAAAAAAAAAGGTTTGATAAATACTCAATAAAGAGAAAGTTCCAGTGGTGGTTATCAAAAGACCCCTCAACCACTGGCTGCCTAAAGCCCAGGGACAGAGCTAGAGAGGAAGAGGGAACCACCACTGCCCTGCCTTCCCAGTTTTTTTTTTCCCCTTATAACCATCAGGGAGACAGCACAGTACATGGGATCTGCCTTTTGTCAGAACTCACAAGCCAACTGTCAAACATCACATTTATATCAGTAACATCATAAGCTTTGTCTACTATGACCTATCAACACTAATAAAAATGTAACCCACTGAACTCCTATTTCAAAATGCATGGCTAGAATATGAAATGACAAGATTGTCATGTCTCATGAAAAATATTATTGAAGCTTAAAATCATTAAGGAGTTACAGTGAAATCTGATAAAACACAATTATCAAACACTACTTAGAGGTGTATCTTCTTGACTTGCTTTAAGATATATTTACCTCACCAGTGTCCTTATCTTCACAAAGAGATACTTCTAATACCCTGTCTACTTCAACATAGTCAGGATTAAAAGGTTCTTCTTCCATCTGCAATGCAAGATTAATAAAATCAGTAGAGAGGAAAAAAAGCTGGTCTATGCTAAGACTTGTTCTCATGGCATACAAAAGTCTTGAGGCTTTTGCACACACCTTAAAATCCAACCCCCCCTTCCCTTTTTTTTGTTTTTGCAAAGGACACTGAGAAGGGCTCTGACATTAGAATAGAAAATGCAGTCATTTAGGGATGAAGTGCTGTCTAGGCAAAGTCATGCAGTAGAGAAAATAACTAGCCATACTAACATAGCATTTCCCTATTTACCACTTTTAAGTAGTTAACCAAACAATCCTAATTTTAAGCCATGCAAGTCAAGTTAGTTCAGTGACTCCTAAAGACTTGCTTTTAAAATTATGTTAAACAACCCACTGCAGCAACCAAAAACTCAAACCCGATGGATAATTTATTACATCTCAACATTCAGTTGTTCTATTTAAAAACAAACCACTAATGCCAATTTGATAAGGAAAAAAAAGCTTATTTAATTGTATATTTCATACTCACATCTGCAAAAAAGTGAGCTCTTTGTGCTTGCCTTAGTTTGAATCGTTTTATTTTCTGCTGGATTCTTTTATCCTTTAAAAGCTGTTGTTCTGTGGCCCACTCACAGTGGAGATAAGAGCTAAAATTACAGAGATTAACCTATTACTGAAAGCAAAAGCTTACTGTTTTTAATATACAGTTAAAATAATGTATTTTATAAACCAGGATTTCACTCAAAGAGAACATTTCATCATTTAAAACAGAATTCACAGTAAACATCAAGGATTTATTCCTCCAAATAATCATCTTAGAGCAGCTAGTTAAGGCAGTGATTTTGGGATAAGATTCATAGGATCTATGGATTCTCTCTTTCATGTGTCCTAAGAAATGAGCATATTAGAAGTGAACTCAAAATAAATCAGGTTTAAAATCTGACACCTCCATCAGAAAGTACCCAGAGATATAAAGTAGTTAATATATTTGATCTAACTTTTACATATACTTCATGTGAGCATCTCTTCAAAGGTACTGCTGAACTGTATAGCTGAGCCCATTAAAAGAGCTGTGAGGAGCATCAGAGCCCATGGAAAAAAGGGACATGTCATCACATCAGGTTGGGAGAAAAGCAGAGAGTCAAAGCAAAAAGGAAGCATGAGCATCATCAGTACCTACACCATCTAACTGCACCCCAAGCGAGCCTTTCTGAAGATTGACAGAAGTATATATATTGTTTCCTCATACCCCCTTTTTAATATGTTTTTTATCACTTTTTAGGCTTTTTAAAGACAAGCTAGAAATAAAGAAGAGCTATTGCTGGGTATTACTCATTCTCAGATGAAAAGACAGACTTTATCCTTTGAGAAAACAAGAGCTAAATGGTCCCCAGAAATGTGAATCCAGAATCAAAAAAATACTTATTAGCAAGTATCTTATGAAATTGCTCACATATGTAAAGTTAAAATATGCTTGCATTTTCAACATCAAGAACTGAGTAGTGAGAGGAAGATAGGCTTTACATTTAAAAAAAGAAACATTTTTCTTAATTCTTCTTAAAATTCCTGCTTCTGATGTAAAATCAGTTCTATTGCTGTATTTTTTTTCTTTTTAAACCAGTAAGACTGACTCCTACGTCAGCCTCTCCAAAACGTATGACACTAAATCTAATCTAGGTTCACAAAATAGCTCTGATTGACATTCATGAAATTAAGCTCAGCCTCAGGCAAGCAGCCCCTGCTGAATTTAATAAGTACATATCCTCTCTAAAAATGCTGTTCTTGTGGCAGTAATGGCTATCAGCTTATTGGTCAGTGTTGGTTTCACAATACTGACAATTTAAAAATTATTACTAATACTATACTGCACATTTATAGAAATTTTAAGATTAAATTTGTAAAGAAAAGTCTCAGAAGATTACAAAATCTGGTTATAAGTTATCTCCAAACAATACAAAACTCTAGTCATGAATATGGTACTTATTTCTGTTAAAACCTCCAATTAAGTAACTTGTTAATACTTACTAGTTCTTGTACTTTACAAAAAACTCTTCTGTTTCTACTGTCATCCCAGCAGATATCTAGGAAAGGAAATTCAGAGGAAATGTAAAATATATTAACTCCTTTTTCAAATAAGCAACTTCACCCCATGACTATCACTTACTTCTTTCTTTATCACCCTGGAGGATAAGATTTTGTCTACAATAGCTGCATCTTCTTCACTTGGATTTTCCTACAAATGGAGGAAAACAATCACATAAATTGCAGTAAATGCCCTCCCTTCACACAGATCAGGCTTAAAACCTTTCAAACACAAGTACCATGTTACATGATCATCAATAAAGGCAAATTTGACCTCTACCAGTAGCATTCTCAACCAGTCTGAGAGTAAAATTTAAAATCCAGGTCTATTTGGCTCACCTGCCAAACACAGTGCACACAATGGGGGTTCTCATGCTTTCCAGACACAGACTCACTGTGAATGCCCTGTCAATTTGACCTGATGCAGTGGACATGCCCACAACTTAGTTACACAGATAGGGAGAAATAAAGAACTCTGGCAAACAGGTTAAAAAAATAGTAAAACAAAACTAGTCAAATTCAATTTAATAGATTTACTCTGAACACAGATAACAAACATGCTGTGAAATCATGTGCCTGGGAATTCCAACTAGGCTTAGGTATGACACAGATATGGGACATTACTTAGCTCTCCCAAGACCAAAGCTGTGGTTCCAGAAATAAAGAGCCAATCTCTAAAGCTTGATTCCAATAAAAAGTCACCTTCCCTCATCTGATTTGCTCCCAATCATACTGTCTTTCTCCCTCCCTTACAAATCTGGCACTCCTTCAAACACCTCATGATCTTATTCTTAACTTCAGATAAGTCAATGAATATTTATAACAGAAAAGAAAAAACAGTAGTAAGCCATTTCTTCCAGTTTCCAAGACCTTAGTATGATGTCACATTAAATAAACTATGGCTTAGTAATACTGAAGTAGTCCTTCCAAATTGTAAGCTTTATTCACTGAGCTACTTGAGACAAATCAAAGATCCCACTACAGACTACTCCAGTTTTTACTTACCACAAATAATTGTAAAGGCTGTTCAAGAGGTAAGGGGGCAGAATTCTTTTTAATTTTCACAGAAACTTTAGCTTCTTCTTCTGATTGTTTTCCTTCTCCTTCTTCAGCATATTTTTTCCTTTTAACTTGACGATTTGATCTTCTCTTCTGCATGCAGGAGAATAAAAATAGAGGGTTAACCAAAACAAATTGCAAGTTTGGGGATACTCTAAGCAATACTTAAAATACTTAAAACTGTATCTAAAACCAAAGGTCAACAGCTGATAGAAATCACGAAGCACATGAATCACAAGGGACAGAAGTAGCATACACTATTATTGAGCATTTATTTTTTTTCTCTCTAATATAAACATATTGTACTTTTAAAATTCCAAAACAAACATGGGAAAATATTTTCAGCATATGGCAATAAAGCTGATACATAACAGACCTTCCATAAGCATCAATATTTCAACAGCAGTTTCATACTGCAGTATAGCAGCAGTGTGTTCCTGTCCAATTCAAGAATCTGAGTGAAATATACAAAACATTCTGAAGTGCTATACAAAAATTATGAAGATTTTAACTGGATCATAGTGGTCAGATTGCGTATGAAGTCTGATTTGATGGCTAATAGTTTGTTCCTTTGTTAATGTATGTCATGTTGTCCTCCACCTTAATCAAGCTTGTTTAACAGCAGCACTTGTTTTATTTGGTGGTTTATGTCTCTAATTTTCCACTCGCTTCTGCAAGAATCTGAGGACAAGTTCCAGCTGGAGAAATAATGTTTAGTCTAAGAAAATAACTCCTCCTTACTCACTGCTTAAGTTTTGAATACTTAAATTATTAGGATACTGCATATCCTTTCCACCCCTCAGTACCAATATAAGACACTCTGTATTTAATAAGATTAATTTGTAAATCCATGGGAAAAATAATGATAGCAGAAACAAACTTGTCAGCTAACATTTGAAAACACTGCAATCTGCTTGTGGAACTGATAGTAAGAAAAATCAGCAAAGTATAACAGTATCTATAAAATAAATTAATTACACTGAGCTACACAGCAAAGCATATTTTGTATTAGGAAAAGCCTCTGCTGGTTGGAACACACTGTAGTGATCAGCTGGCAGAAGAACAAGTTGAGAATATAACACAACCCAAACTCCTGTGGTCATACTGTTTTCTGCAGAGCAGATATTAAATAACCCTAAGATTGCAGCACAAGAACTTTTCTTTCTGACTGTTAAATTTAGCCTTTGATCTGGCTGGTATCTGTTAAAATACCTAGTATACTTTAACAACTACATTATCAGTACTTAGTAAGGTGGAGTAGTAACACTACATGTACAGTAAAAATCAATGCATGGGCACCTCCATTCTTCTGGAGAAGCTGGAAGCATATGAAACTATTCAATCAGCTTTACAGAATAATGTAGCCAGATTATCTGTTCTTCAATTGTTGTTCAAAAACCGAGTGTGCACACAGTGGGGTGTTAGCACAAACAAAAACTTCAGATTTAAACATAGTTAAAAGCAACAGTAGTTTCCTGACAGAAGTGGATTTTTTTTTCCTAAATGCCAGCTAATAGGAGCAATGCAAAATGAGGTAAGGATTAACAACCAGGTTCAAGTTATACTCATCATTTGTTACATTTTTCAAAACCTAATGAGGCATTAACTGGCACTTTCCATCCTTCTCAGTACGTGTTTTCTTAAAGTATGAAGTGATTAACAAAACACCAACAGACATTTTTTTTCTCCAACATACTAATATATAACGTGAGCTGTCTGGAAAAATAAAAACACTTTCCACTTCCTAGAGCTGAAAGTGTGGTCATAAAAAAACACTCCTAAGGCACAAACTATAGTAGTAACACACATTTTTTTCCAAGAAATAAATCAACGCATTTAAGGAAGACACTTACATGAAGTTAAGCATGCGAAATAAATTAGGGAAAAAAAACCCAAACCTAACATCGCCCTCCAAAGCTTAGAAAAAGACAGCAAGTTGCAACAGGAAAAACAACATTAAAATGTTCAAAAACTAAAGAGAATACATTAACCAAGTCAAGTAACTTCTGTATTTCCTGTTATGCTTCCCCAAACTCCTTCAAAGACAGACAGGGCACTGCTGTGACATTCTGCAGTGTAATTTCTTTCTATGCTATGCCACCCTCTTATCTCTCTGCCCTCTGTTCCCTTCACACCAGGAGCATGTGATTTGATGATACTCCCTGTCTATCCACACCAGAACTGTGGATGACCCTTGTCATGCTAAAAATCAAATACCCAAAAAAATGAAAGCCATGAGATAATATAAATGATCTTCAGTCTTAGGTACGAATTTGTAGGCCATCAAATATAATACAAATCTGATTACAGAACACTACTGGTAAGTTATAGTACTTCAGAAGCACCAAACCTGCTTCCCCCTCCTTCAGCGTACTAATGGACTTCTATACCAAGACAAAGTCCCTGAGAAATAAATTATTTCATGTTCCCTTCCAAGTAACCTTTACCTAAGACAAGCTATCACTTAAGGTAATAAAAAGGCATTCTGGAAAATGGCTTCTGATCCTTTTTTCCCCCTAGCATTATCATCTGTGAAATACTAAAGGCCAACTCAATATTTCATAATTGTTTTCTGACACTGTCATCAAATAAAGCAATTAATTTTTACTCGACAATACCTTAATATTGAATATTGATTTGATCTCTGTGGATGCAATTGCCACAGGATAAAAGGCTGTGCATTTCCAGCATACAGCCTGACTTTTAATGGAGCTTGCCCTAAAGCAAGACAGTTATAATTCTGTTGCTAACATACGGATAAATAGGATATTATCTCTGACAAACAGCTCATACCTCTTTGTGCCTAAGTTTTAAAAATAATTAGCTATGCTACTATTATACCAGGGCAATCTATGAAAAAATTGCAGAAATAAAGTTAAGAAGAAATACTCCTCAAGGGAGTGACTCCACTACTGAAATCCTTATCTGACACTTCCTTCAGAAATACTCCACTAGCAAGTAGAGCCTTATCAGCATATTGATCACTGCTCCCTTCAGATTCAACACTGCAAGAAACCAATTCTCTCAGTTTCTACAGAAGCAGAGCTCAGAAAAAACATAGTAAAGTTCAAAACAAGCCTTTAATATGTTTTCCGAAAGCAAGTTTCATGGACAAACGTCCCTTCTACTACTAGTCAATCTCTGCATTTTTCCCACAAAACCAGCCAAAGTGAGGACCAGATCTAATTTTCAGATCAACAGATGAGTACTTACAGTCTCAAACCTATGGACCTCTGCACTGATATGAAACAGAAACAAGCAGGGCACTGATGTCCCATTACAGAAAGGGGACTCTAACCTGCAGCATTTTCTGATTTTCAACTGGGGAAAGTAAGCTGATAATGTAAGATCCTACCTATGAGAGACAGACAGCAGGCAGAGAGTAACTGTCACTGTGCCAAAAGGAATATAACTTTCTGGAGAGAGGGGAAAAAATAACTGAAGAAATAACACACAAATTTAAAAGGGAAAAATTCTGACTACTTACCTGGGAGTCTTCATCTTTCAATGGCCGCTGTGGAGTCTGCTTAGCATCAGACAATTCATCTGAAGATTCATTTTTCCTTTTCTGCTTCTTACCCAGTGTGATGATTAGCTTGCTGTTAGGAAAAAACCCAACGACTAAGTGAATGCCATATACTAGTCTATTTAACTTCAAAATTAAAGTAACACCACATCCACTAGCAATTCCTGTATTCTTCTTGATGTAAAACTCAAGAAGCACCACTTTCTGAAAAATGAAAAATACATCTCAAAACAAAAAGCTACAACTTGGCAGCAGACAGTATTTTCTACTACTGTTACCGAGTTTCTCCACAGGAAAGCAGTTACCTCACTATTGCAAACCCCTCTGTATCATACATATTTTGAATCAACAAATGAGTAAGAGATGCAAAATCCAAAAATTAAACTGATGATGGTAAACTACACAGTTAGTATAAACACCATCTGTAGGTGATGATGCTAAATGATTTATCATAAAGAATTTGTCACTGCAAAATATATCTTCTTTTTACTCAAAAAAATTAACTATGGTTAACAATCTGAAATAATTCAGAACATATAGAACTTGTACATTTAAACATGTTCTCCCCAACAGGAAAAAGGAGGGAACTGCATGAGTCCCTTTTGTCCTTTAAAAAAGTGACTGCAGAATGATAACAAACTATCCAATAAGATCACAGATAAAGAGCTGTCCTCAAATATCTTTTATTTAGCATCTAATCATCAGATCTGTGTAACAGAAAATGAGGTAGCTCTTCCAGCATAAAAGCCTGTTCTGCCAATACAAGTTATTCTGACAATGCAAGATATTTTACAGCAAAGCAGCAGCAAATATATTGGCCACCTGAAAAACCACTGATGAGAAGGTAGTGGCTGAAATATTTGTCTCATTTGCTTCCCTTCACAAGTGTCCAAATAACAGAACTATCACATATTTACTATGTGCAAACTAACAGTAAACAGAGAAAAGTAAAATATTAGATTACCAAAGCACTATGGATAGTTTAAGCAACATGGCTTACAAAAGATTACAGGCATAATTTAAAGAGCAATTAATATTTTCACTGGTTTTCAATATTTACCCACTAGGTATGTTCAGTGGAAAGGTTAAGAAACCCCCCCACACCGTTTTCCACTTTCAGTTTTATTACTTCTAGTATGAACAGAATGGCACTGGCAAATGCATGTGGAAATAAAGCTCAAGTGCACATAATCACAGATCTGCTTGTTCAGAAGTAAAATCTGGTTTGCAAGTCCTTGCTTTTCATTCATTAGGTGTTCTCAGTTTAATTATTAATTAGGAAACAAGTTTCATAATTGCAGGAAATTACAACAATGAACACTCTGGTTTTCCTACTGTCTTCCAAGAGCAGGTTGGGTTTTTTTGCCCCTCACTTTTCATCTGATTAGACTTCTTTTTTCTTTCCTTTTTAAGACTATTGGATTCTCATACATTTTTCCAATATGACTCCTTCTAGTGATGGATAAATCACTTTTTCCATTTTTATCTCACTTTGTTTCATAGAATTTAAGTGTTACATTAGGTCTTGTGACTAATATGTCAAATTAGCTAGCACATTCCAAAGTGATGCAGACAGACAAGACACACTGCGACTGTACTTCGGAGCTTGCTGTTACATGGAATTGTGGATGTTAAATTTAATATGGATTTAAAGGGAAACCTGAGAAACCTCCGAGTGAGAATTTCCTGAAGACCAGTAAATTCACGAAATGCTACCTATCCCACAAAGTTCCTGGTTTGCATCTTTGGAGTTTGGGAAAATGTTAATAAGTATTTTTTGTTTTCCTTGTTCTTATATTCTTCCAATTTCATCTGCTTCTGGGCACTGCTGGACAGGAGATACTAGGCTAGACAAAACTCTGGTCTCAACTGGGAAGGCACTCTTCTAAAATTTATCCCTATTAAGTACAAAGAGCTGTGTTGTTCTGTGCATGTCCCTTGTTCATCTTTTCATTGAAACAACTGTACACAGACCATATTCAGTCCAGTAAACTCACATGATACTACTTTTAGATATTATTTTTTTTACCAATAAATAAGATACCATGTCTTCTCTTTGATTTGGAGCAAAGGCATTTAAGGCCTGATGCATGTATGGCATGTGAATGCAAGACACATTTTGAGTTTTAAATGAACCACAATACTATTAACAACCAAGAAAGGATAACTAAATATTCTTTCACCAAATAAGTATTGAGATAGAAGTCAAGTTGGAAGGAGTCTCTGGAGGACATCTGGTCCCTACTCAAAGCCAGCTTCAGAGTTTTCATGCTGCTCAGTCCAGTCAAGTTCTGCTTATCTCCAAAGCTGACACCTCCCTGGGCAACCCATTACAAATTTTGATCCTCATTTGTGAAATGACAGATTAAAATTATTCATAATCACATGTTGCTATGTTAAGCATTTGCATCTGTGCAACCATAGTTATTTCATGCACTACTGCCTAATATTTTAGGCTGAGATTCCTTTTGTATTCAAGAAACAATATTAAGAAAGGCCATGACTATTTTATTATGGGTAGGTTGTAGTGGTATCCATTGAATAGCAGAGGATTTTAAGCACCTTCTGGTTTAGAACATGGGCTTATTTTGTGATTAGACTGCTCTAGCTACATCTTTCCTTGCATAGTTTCTCCTCTCCTTCTCTGTAATTGTAGTCCCCACCTTATGTCCTCTTCTTGCTCTGTCCCTGCATTCTTACACATAATACTCCCTTGCCCTGTCAGCTTTTGTGTCTTACCTTGAGCATGTATTCACCACCCCCAGCACTTCTCTTCACAAGCATCTTGCTGAAATTTTAACATCTTCTCTACATGTTGCAGATCATAATTCTTCCTCCTCTAAATGGGTATGGTGCCAATGAGGGGAATAAATGCAGTTTCACTCCTTTCTGATCCAGTGCCCAGAACCACAATGCTCCTTGCTATCAAAAGTTGCTGAACGACAGTATGGTGCTAAAGTCACGCATTTTTATTAGTAAAAATGCAATCTGCTCATATTTTGGCCAAAGGCTTCTAAAAAATCTGCTATGTGCTAACAACGATTTTCAGAAGCTTGTAAACTGGATCAATTCTGTGAAATTTTTTCACTGAGAGAGCAAATTCTCTTGCCAGTTTATAAATTTCTGCATGAAAGCATAAAGATCCTTGGCTAAACTCCCTTTCTCCACCCCGAAACAAACTGTTCTGAACAGAAACTATCTATTCTGTCCCTATGAAAAGGAAACTGCACACTGGAAACACAGAACAAAAAATATTCCTAGATTCCATTCCCATTTCACTTTCTCTTGTCTTTTTACATTTAAAATGTATCTACATTTACATCTAGAAATACTTGAACAAGATGTTTATTTCTTCAACAAATATTCCCTTCTTCTACCACTATAAACTAGAGATTTTCAGAAACTCACATCAATGCAAAAATCAAAAAGCCTTCTCATGAGCCATTATTACCTACAACCCTTCACACAAGACTCCTGATATGTTTTATATCCACAAAATTAAAAGGCTTAAAGTAGCAGAAAGACCACCAGGAACCACTATTTGAGGAGTATTGTAACTTCTTTCTTTTTAAAAAAGAACCAGTAAGAATGTGGTCCATTCCCCCTGTTTGATAGTAGAGAATGTGATGGAAGAGTTGTCAGCACTTTCAACAGCTTTAAAATTGTAAAAAAACATTTTTAAAGCCTTCCAAGTAGTGAACATGGGAAAGTATTAAAGAGGAAAGCAAAGAAACACAGGAGATGTGCATCAGCCACGTAAGAAACAGTAAGTATTGTTGGCCTTCAATGCATGCCTTTAATACATCATTTTACTTCAATTTTCCCAAAAGAGAGAAACAACTAATTATTAGCGTCCAAAGCCATCTCCCAAATATTTTAATTGGTAGTAAAAGCACTTTGTTATAAAACTAGCAATGAAGCTCCAATGTTATCAACAGTATTAGTATTTATCACTGAAAACCTAGCTGAAAGTCTGATCTATTAGCAAAACAAAAAGCAGGTATTTCCTTGACAAGACAGTGTATTCTCTGGAATGAGAGTTAAAATTCTAGGAAATCCACTCTAAGTTCCATGCATTTAAATCTAAATGATAAAGGGTCAGGACAAGAGGTTAATCACTTCCTTTCCACCCTCCCTCTTCATGTCTCTTGTTACTAATTGAGTTTTCAAAGGTTTCAAACTATCTTAACAGTATCATATCAACAAATCATCCATTTTCTCTAAGGGTTCTGGGTCCTAAAAATGCTCTGTCTTGTGAACTGTATGCGAGACCTACTTCAAAACAACAAGGACATTTATCATTGGAGCAATGAGGAGTATCACATAGGACTTAATTACTACATAATTGAAGGGTTAATTAAAAAGCTCCTCCATTGTTCATGTAACACACAAAACAGTACAGCCATTTCTGGCAAAAGGAAACTGTTTTGAACTTAAGAATGACTATAACCCTGAATTAATGTCTGTAAACCAAATTCTTAGGATTTGGGGGATTTATTTATTTAAACTATGCAGTTATTAAAAAGAAATCCTATATGTAGTCTATTGATATTGTCCTTTACCTCACCAATGAAGAGCTGCTGCTTTTCATAAGGGCCTCGATATTTAATTTTATGTTTGAGTAGGTGGGAGTACATTGAGAGCTATAAAACCTAAATGCCAATCTACTTTTCTGAACAACAGAATGTTCACAAATTCATAATTCTTCTATCATATCAAGTGGTAAGAAGTAGACTTCTTAAAGATGCATCACCTTAAATGGAAGAAGTACAATTATAGTCAGTTATAAAAACCTTATAAATAGAAACAAGTTCTATGCAAAAGTATCAAGGGTTTAAATAGATTCCTAAACATCAACACACCTTAGTAAATGGCCAGGATATGAAAAGTGGTTCTACAGTCCCCAGAAAAGTTGAGTAGCAAAGTAAGTGAAATGTAAAGGATTAACTTGATTCGTAATCAATGCATAAAGCAAACTGGTTACTTAATCTGGTAACACTAAATATATTATACCTGCATACTTCTACTGATTCCTGTCTATGTGCTTACGATGTTACTGGTAATGAAAAAACTTAGTCATTCATCTTCAACAATGCTTGTTGAAACTTTAATTACTGAATCCACCTCTAAACCACCTGACTGAAATTAACAGGCATTATTTCTTCGACTTCAACAGGTCAGAAGATTAAGAACATTAATCCTCACCTTTACAAAGAAACTACTGCCTGCCTAGAAAGTAACTGCTAGTAATTTACAACTAGCAATGATACACTGGACAGAATCATGCTACAGTTTTTTTCTGTATGTGTAGATCCCAGAGGAACCACAAAGGAAAATGTAAATAGTTTACATGAAGCCCCCCAAACACATACCAATTTTGTTTAATTAGCAAGGAAAAAAAGACTGTTCAAAAATAATCCTGTCCCCTAAACCAAGACACAGCACAGAGAACTCATCTTGGTCCTAGATGAGGGCTATCAATTTCAGTAAAAGTTGTATTACAGTCAAAAGCACATCTTTTTTTTCCTGATGCCTATCAAACAATTTTATCAAAGTCTCTTCAGCAACTATTGTTCCAACTCCAGCTCTACCAGATAAGCAACACAGAGTATAATGTTTTCACAGATGCACAACTGTGTAAATCTGCAAATTCTCCTCAAGAGCAACACTGGGTGAGCTACACAGGATATGCTTCATTAACAAGACCCTTGCAAGATCCCAGCAACGTTTATGATCACAGTTTAAATAAGTCTGCTGTTTCTAGAGAAGGTACAATTGTGCTGATATTGGATAGGTTATGTTTGATGCTAGCAGAGATGTGAAAGATCATACTAAAACCACTGTTCTCCAAACACTGCTCAAAAAAAATAGATCAGCGTATCTGTTAGCAGTTTCTGCTCCTTCAGTTGTATACTAGACAGCAACTCAAACAGGAGTCATCTGAAAGATGCATCAGACTTAAGAACTTCACACAACTCCACACCACCTCCTGCACCAACCTGGCTCTCAGAATCCAAACTGAATCAGCACCCTTAATAGTTACTGCAAGTTAAATGCGTTTGTCTGAGAGAAAACTGAGTGAAAAGAAAAATGTTCAACTGGGAGGTCATATCATAGTGGGACTCCTTCTAGAAGACATGCAGCCTAACTCTCCACTACTGTTACAAAATGTATATAAAAGTAAACTAAAAGGTATACTTAGCTTATTCTTTTTTATTGTAGAGGTTTCACTCACTATTTTATTGCTTACAGAAGAACTACAGTTGCTAACAGCTTGTAACAGTCAGAAATTATCTTTTAATCATGAGGAGGTTTTTCACTGTTTTGTTTCCTACTTAAACGCAAGCAATATCATATCTAACTATGCGCTTTTAAAAAATATTTTCTCCTTATTGAGTAAAAACAGAAGAAGACAGTAATTATTCTCTTCCAATTTTAAAGTAATGTCAAAGATGCTGATTTCCAAGAGATATGCAAAAGTTTTCATTTAAAATTCCTCCCTTCCCTTTCTTGCCCAATAAAGGGCTTGGTCTTCTAAAGGTATTATTTGAGTGTGGTAGAATTTTTACCCAAGAATCACAGCCTGTATTATGATAAATGAGAAAACCCATGTCCCACAACCCACACACTTAAAACCCCAATTCTATTTTGACATAACAATTGCCAGGATGTTAAATAGATTTCCTAAATATTTTTTTAAGAATGTAAGACAGGAAAAAACCTTTAGAAGAGTTGTTAAAACCCTTCTAAAACCCTAATTACTAGATTTAATTTTCTTCTTCCCTAAACAAAATAAATTTTATTAATAACACAATTTTTAAACCATCTTTGAAAAGTATAGCCATTCTAAAGTAAATGCTCTTCTTATATAATATCAATAGTTACACATTTGCACAGAAAACAGAATCCGGTAAGATTATTTGTTAAAAAAAACAAAGGCCTTCTTGCAATTACTGCCCTTCAAAACCACTGCAGTATATTCTTTGCTGAACAGTTCTTTTATGTATTTAAATAACACAAAATAGTGCTAACACAACGTAACAAGACATGAAGCTGTCTGGATACATAAATGAACTATGTAGATGCTTCAAAGCATTTCATTTACTGCTGTCCATCAAAATACATCGAAATTCCATAAAATCTCTAATACAATGGCTCTAGAAGCCTCCCTTCACTGCTCTTTAACAGGATCCAACTGCTCAATCTTTAGGTAGGCATCCCATGCAGTTAAAAGCAATAACTGGCAGCATGATTAATTTAGCAGAGTGCTACTGGGGCATTACTTAAACTGCCAAATATCGGGGAGGCAAACCTTCTCAGCTCAATGCAAAACTATGAGAATTTGACCGTACTTAATTTTTAACTGGACTCTCTCCACCAGTGCAGAGATGTACTCTGGATCAAGCACAAAGCCAGTTGAAAACAGTTTGACAAACATCTATTTCCCAACTGACAATGTCTCATGAAATCTTGAAGACTGATCCCATCTGATGTACACAGCTAAGCATTTCACGAAGACAGAAAACTGAATGCGTAAGTATAAATCAAAAGTTAACAGTTCTGATTAAAAACAGTAAAAATATTATGGAAACTATGTAGTACATCATAAGGCTGATATTTTGGCAGGTTTTGTTACTTACCCAAAAGAAATAAAAAGCAGATTAAGGGCAATTCACATAACACTTCAGGAAACTGACGCTAGCTAAAAAAAAGCATTTAAGTTTTCTGATTGGACAGACCCACAAAATGTCTGTTGTAGGACATGACTAAATTCTCAAACATGAAAGTGAAATCAACTTTGGAAGTACACATCCAAAAACCAACTTTAAACAAGCTGGAGCAAAAAGAAAAGGAAGCATTATACATTGTACAAAGGAGTATTATGAGCAGCATTCATATGCTAATCCAGAACCAGAAAAAAAATTAAGACCAATAAAGTTCACGTTAAGAATCAAGTTTACAGCAGTAACCTTTATACTACAGCATAACTCCTCAAGGAAGTTGCTTACTCCAAACACATAAGCAAAGCACTCATCTCTAGAAAAAATAGGAACGTGCAGAGAAATTGGCTGATTAAAAGAACATTCATCTCTCCTCCACATACATGAAAATATGCATATGTATGAGACATTTAAATTTTGAGAGATATGCCAGTTAATATTTCTGTTACAGCAAAAAGAGCATGGATTTAAAACATAAAAATCAGACTAGCTAAGATTTCCTTTTCAAGTCCTGACTGACATAGTTAGCACTGGAAATTGTACTCTTTTACTTACAAGTATACAGAAGAACTAGGTTAGCTCCACAGTCATTAGACCTGCTAACTACTGAATCCCTGGGAGCATTCTATGATCTGATGTCTTTAGAAAGCTCCTTATGCCAAGGTATATCCACCCATTTGACCCAGCTAAATCTGAGAAATTGTTAAGAGGGCCTATTAAATTGATTTTATGAAGACTACAAAGTGCTTACAATACAAAATTTCCAAAATACACTTTATTTTTTATTCATGTGATATTTATAAGAATATTGCTAGCAAGTTAATGAAGCTTCCAGTTTCTCCCTATGCAGTTGATCCTGCACGCTGTATTGAAGATACACCAAAATTGATAAAGACAGCATTCATAATAATTGATAAATTTAATTTGGAGTCAGAACTGATTACAACACTAGACAAAAGGTACTTGGGTCTTGTCTGTGCTTCAAAGTATGTACAGAATATTTCAGGATATGAATTTAAATTAATTCCCTTCAAAGGGATAGTCCTACCATGACTATCTAAAAAGAAAACAGAGTATTCTTGTTCCTGAATCAGAGTCCACACATGGACTTAATCAGGAAGAATGTTGTGTAGGCAGTGCAGAACATTTTTTTTATCAGCAAGCAGTTTTCATTTTAATCACGGATTTACAGTCTGAAGTAAGACGACATTTTAATCTACTTACCCAATTTTTGTCTTCTCTTTAATTTTTGACAAAGAACCGGTTTTCGGTTTTTTTGCTCTCCTTGTCCTTTGGTTTGGATTTAACTTTTCTACCCTTCTTTTCCTCTTTTCCTTCAGCTGAAACACTGGGGAAGTTTTCAGGACTCATTACTCGTGGAATGTTTCTCTCTCCTCTCTCTTTTGCTTTTGCAATCGCTTCAGATATTATGCGATTTGCCTTCTCTTGTTTACTCTCTGAGTCTGCTTTTTTCTTCTGCTTCTTTTCAGACATTGCCCTCACCTGGGTATTCTGCAACTTAGTATATGATCCTGAACCATCAGTCTTCTTGGAGGAAGGAGGCTGTAGGAAAAGATAAAAAGTAAATAAAATCACTTTAAGATATAAATATTTATTGGAAAAAAGTGCAAGCGTTTTTGATCTGGATCTGAATTAAAAAAAACAAATCTGGAAGGGACTCATGGAAATAAAAACGAAGGAATCCCATTATACCACAGAATGGTGTGGGTTTCAGTATAACTACATCAATTGTGGGTTTCAAACAACCAATCCATATACTGCAAATCAGTAAAAAATATCTTTCTAAAATTCTCTCAGCCTTCTTTTCACCTCTGTAGTTACAGCCAGTGACCATTAACCTTTCAAGCATCCCCATACATTTTACACACACCTCCAACATCTCCAATAAACGTTCTTATAAAATCTGAAAAAGCAAATAACTCTAAGGTAACAGCATCAGTGTTTCGCCTTTGGTGAGATACCAGGACCAGATACCTTAACGCAGGCAAAAGATCTACAAGGCAGCGAGCTGAATAGATGTTCGAACAAAATAAAGATTAAAAAACAGAAAAGATAAAACCAAAACTACACAGCTCTACATCAGAAAGCAGTATTTCTTTTATTTAGATCAACATAAGGTCAGTGCCTTGGCTAAAAAATACCACTTATTTTCAGGTTTTTAATCACTGTTTCATCGACGCAGCATTGTTTACCAATGCAATATTCAGGTTACCAGCCTCTCTTGAAACAGGCTAGAATACATGTTTTTGCTTTCCTCCCCTCCCCCCTTTCCCTTTGAGGAATGGAAAGAATTTCCTATTCAAACAGACAAAAAAACCCAGCAGATAACAGTTATGTTACGTTCTCACCCGTAAATGCGCCTCTGCCTACAGCATGAAGAAAAGCCACCAGGAATTTCCACACACATTTTCTGGCCAGATCCAGTGCACTTCACTGGGTTCATTTTCTAGAGGTGCCTCATCCAAGGCTCCCCAGCAGCGCCGCAGCAGCGGGCGGGCGGCAGGGCGCGGGATCCCGCGCTGAATGCCACCTTCGGGCCTACCGGCTCTAACAAATAACCACGACCCGAGAAAACAGCAACAAGCTCAAGATGGCGATGCAGCACGGCTCCCGCAGCAGCAGCCAGTAATAAGGAAGGTTATTCAATCCCATTAGCCTTTTAGCCCAAAGAACCCCTCCTCCTCCCACTCATTCAGGCTTTCACTTACCCTTCCTCTTGGCCTCTTCACTGAAGACATTTTTTGGCGTCAGACAAAGGCTCGCCCTCTGCTTTTTGAGCACCCCAGGCAGTGCTCAAGAGAAATGCATTGAAAGAAGAAGCTAAATGGCCTATTTAGCGAGCTGCAGCCAAGCTATGCACAACCCTCCACAAACACACGTTGTGATTTATCAACATATTCCTCCCTTGGCGAGCACACCTCCACCGATCCTGCAGCTCAGGGACGGCAAGGGCTGCCCGCCTCCCCTCCGGAGCCAGGCTCCCACATCCGCGGTAAGCAGATAGCCAGATTCCAACAAAGCACAGAAAGAAATGAATGCACAGAGCATCAAAATGCATCAGCATGAATATTAGAGATGTCGTTAAAAATACGGATCCTCCTGCGGAAGTAGGCCAGCAGATGGTGCTGCCGTTGTTATTCCATTAGACTCCCAGTTTAACCCCCAACAGGCCGCTCCACTCCGCGCTGCCCTACGCGTGGCCCGGGCATTCACTCTGCCCTTCCCTCCTCCCGCGCTTCTTGGATGCCATGGAAAATCATGGGAACCTGAGCGTTTTTCTGTCTCTGAATTCCTGACAACTTGGCAGTTCCACTTCTCTCATCCAAAGGGCGGCTGGGGGACACAGAGACTGAAATCGAAATCTGGGGCCTCAGAAACATCCTGCTCCCAATACACTATGAAATTTTTACACGGAGTTCATTACTATAAACTAGCAACAGTGCCTGTGTAAGCATTTGCCTACACACTTCACAAATTCCTACAGAACTCCTGAACTTGATTTTATCCTTCTTGCTCCCTGCCCAGACCTGTAAGACACTTGGCAGTGAAAAATCTCCATTTAATGCAGCATAAACTCCTCTTCATTCCAAAGCTGGTTTAAAGTGCGATTTTAAAATATCAGAAAAGTTTTTAAATACTTTTGAGATACATGTATTTTTCCACAGGAAATTTAAAATCCTGCATAGATTTTGAGATTGTTAATACTAGGCCTTACAATTTATCAGAATTTTACTTCTAATTAAAATTAATTTGTAAGTGAAGTTCATTGCCCATTTAAAATACTAGTGGTACCAATACATTAAATGGATTCTTAATACCACTGAAATTCAAAGCTATTTCTGTAAATATGCAGCTTAATCACAAAAACTTTTGAGAACTCTAGCCAAGTTACTTTTACATTATAGCCACAGTATCTGTAGCAAATTGCAGTGTTTTATATTTAATGGTAATTTTTTCCATAACTTAGCAAAAAAGCTAAATAATATACTAATTTGCATTTTGAGATCAGTTAAACTAAAAAATATTCCAAATGTACTCTTGGTATAATTTCAGCTCTAAGCCAAATGTTACTAAAGCCAGTATTGCTGTCAGTGATTAACTGAAATAAGTATTAATTGAATAAGTATGGCTACACGATTTTTAGAAGAAATGGGTACTTCCTTGAACATTCCTGGGTCAGAAACAAAGCCTAATAATTAAGTGGACAATATAGAAATGGCGGCTTCTTCATAGTTCTTTTTGAATAGTCTTCCTATATACTATATTACTTTTAAAAGAAATGTTCTTATGCTACATTTCCTCAGAGCTTAAAGCTGCTTTCCAAGTGGCTAAATCACAGAATCTTAGGGGTTGGAAGGGACCTCGAAAGATCATCTAGTCCAACCCCCCCTGCCAGAGCAGGGTCACCTAGAGCACATCACACAGGAACTTGTCCAGGCGGGTTTTGAATGTCTCCAGCGAAGGAGACTCCACAACCTCTCTGGGCAGCCTGTTCCAGTGCTCTGTCACTCTCACAGTAAAGAAGTTTTTCTGATATTTACATGGAACCTCCTATGCTCCAGTTTGCACCCATTGCCCCTTGTGTATCACTGGACGTCACTGAAAAAAGCCTGGCTAAATCAGCGAAAGGCACTTTGCTGGCTTGAAAGGCATTCCGTCTTGTGTGGGGGGAGAAGGAAAAATGGTCCGTTCCCCACACCAAGTTATTTTGCTACTTTAAACAATAGGCAACATTCCATCACCCCTTTTATCGTCATGTTGATTGGCGTTTACCTGAGCAGTTTCCAATCCTTTTGCATGTAAATAGATAACAAACCCAAGGAACTAGGAGCCTTTCCGGTTGGAAATTGGCTGAGACCAGCTAGACTTGCCGCCCAACATTATGCATTCGTCGGAGAACGGATTAACCAAAGGACAGCTCCCAACGACTCCCCCGGAAGACCACCGAAGACCCCCCCCACCTAAGAATGCAAATATTTCAATGAGTTCCAGGAAATCTGATGCATATGTATCCAATAGGACAATGCAAGTCTTGCCTGTAGTCCCTTATGGCATGCACAACTTTAAGGACTCTCTCGTGCAGCCAATGCTGCAATAAAGAATGCCTGCCTTCTAAACCTTACAAACAAGAGTTAGAGGGTTCTTTCAGTGATTGAATTTTACAGTAACAATTTCTCAACAACTTCTATTACTTCCTTACTGCAGAATTGTGAATATGCTGGATGAGGCTACTGCATGTTTTAATTCCTCAGGCTGACCCTCGGCTTCTTGCTCTATGCTATTGCTTTTAAGTTACGTTTCCTGTACTACACCAACAGTAAGCTATTTGTTAGAGATTCAAGAGCCTATGTTTTTAATTTTGCTATAACATTGATAACCATATGGAAAGGACATTCATGAAGATACAGGAAGGCACCAGCCAGACATTCGAAGCTAAATAAAGCTTTAATAAAACCTTCATAACGGAAGTCACCATTGTCACGAAAACCAAAACTGGAAAGCAACACAAGTGCTTCGACATTAGAAGAACCAGAAGCATGCTTGCACTATAGAAGACAATATCTGCATGTACTTGGCAACAACTCATCTAATTCAGCAGAGGTCTCTTATTCTGACAATCACTTCATGCTTCCAAAAAATGTGTAGTTATAAATAGTTAAATGGTTATACATCATCATGCACACCAAAAACAATTTTAAAAGCTACATAGCATCTACAAAAAAAGGACAAAGCATTTTTTGCCAAGCCAAAAGTACCCTGCGCTGTTATGAGAGGGGGCACAGCTGAAACATCCTAAAAGAGCATATCCTTTTGCTGAAGGCTTACAAACCTATTCCATCTATCAGTGTTAAGAAAGAAATTCTGAACTGACAAACGTATAAGGAGAAGGTGGAAAGGAAGACCCTGAGGCACCCATGTGTTTAAAATCTGAAGATTTTAATTGGAAAAGTAGGTTTTTACTTTTCAAGGTTGCAAAGATAATAATACAAATATAACTGAACGTAAACC
Organism: Hemiprocne comata; assembly: GCA_020745705.1. Classification (NCBI taxonomy): domain Eukaryota; kingdom Metazoa; phylum Chordata; class Aves; order Apodiformes; family Apodidae; genus Hemiprocne; species Hemiprocne comata. The sequence continues at coordinate 5,590,507 of CM036598.1, forward strand.
AATCCAACGTTCTCTTGAATCTGCACAGAGCTCCAAGGTATCTGCTGCTGCTAATAGCTTTGCCAAGCAGCAGCTGAGTGCAATGAGCAAGCCTCCCATCAGCTCCCCGCTGCTCCCGCAGTCCTGTGGGCAGCAGGCAAACTGGCAGGAATCACGTCAATGCCATGCAACTGCTGCTGCCTTCGAGAGCTATCAACAGCAGCAGCTACAGGCCGTACTGCTGTTCCCATGGAAGAGCTAGCCCTAGAAAATACTGAGGGTGGAACAGGTAAGACAACAGCTGCCGACTTCCCCACATATGCCCTGATTCACAGCACCCAGGGGAGTGTTTTCTCCTCAGCAGTATTCAAAAGTATTTGGCATGCTATCTTGCAGGAGAAGGTACACTGCACATGTTTGAATGATATCTTAACTAAACTACTGTAAAGTGATCAAGTTACCAGACAATACTGAGGGAGAATCATGACAGCAGTCCTCCCAATAGCTAGCTGGACGCTGCTGAGTAAGCTTTTCATAGAAAGGCATCTTTAGCATTTTGTTGGGGGGTGTGTAGGACATGCATTCGAAAACCCTCACTAGCGTAACAGTACTTCCCACAAGAAGAATGAATCACTGTCCTCAATGGTTACAGACATGGGGTTTTTCCCTCTTGAAGGCCAAACCCCAATTTAATTTGCTCCAGAGCTTACAGTTTCTTCACATCCTCCACATATCACTAGAAAGGAAGCCCCAAGAAGAAAATAACATAGAAAAAACTTCTACCTCCTAGAAAACCCTTTCAAATCTTGCCTTATCTGTTCCTTAAGTAAACATTGCTTTGATTGTACAAACACCTTTCTTACAGTAGTTACGGCCATTCACGGTGTGCACAGAATCAAGACTAAATCTGTCTCCTGAGTTGCATCCATTCTTGATATACTCTAAGAACTGGTAATGCCTTTCCTTGGTACTTGAATGAGTCACACATTCCTGATTTAACTATATATAGCACTTTTTAAAATAATGAATTTCACTTGTGGATCTACTCACCCAAATACTAGCTACAACTAAGAATTAAATTATGACCACAACTAGTCTAACAATACAAAGCTAATGTTTACATTTGCATGCCTTGAATGATTCTGCTACTTCTACTGGTGATAGTACACATCTGCAGGAAGATGCACATACTAAGTACCATATGCCTTGAGAGCATAACAAGTTCTTGCTAGTCTACCAGGTCCTTTGAAAAATCAAGATGACCTTGACATCAACTGCACTGAAAACAGCGAAAATTAGCCACCTGGAAACCTGATCTTCATGCATTACCACATCATCTTTGTCCATGTTTATTACTAAACAAGGAATCCCTTTGAGCTTATGAAGTCACCAAAATAGTATCAAGATCACAACTGTAATGCAAATAAATGAATTGCACAACTAACGAAAATCAGTAGTTCGGAGTTTTTGTCCAAATCAGTTTTTCATTTTTTCACATTATAATCACAACAAAATTTGAAAATTGCTGTTGCTTTTAAGCAGCTACAGTGAAAAATCTAAGGAATCTCCATATATCATTTGAATTATAAAATTGTATATAGGAATGCAACTTTGTAAAAATGTATTAACTCAGCTACTTCTGAATTCCCACCATCTGTTGGGATTGCTCTACAAAGCCAAGAGCACTAGCAAATGAAGATCCACACGGTTCTATCATTTTTCCATTGCTCTTTGGTGTATATATGGAACTATTATGACAGCAAATAAAGCATTCCAAATTGTGGTTCTCTAAATATGCTGAAAACACTCTTCCTTCTTCTTCCTTATTATCATCACTAATGAATGTCTTAGTGTTTAAGAGATACAGAATTTCAATACACAAATATGTGAAATATAACCCAAATTAAACTAGACATGTTACAGATAGATTAAAAAATGGAAAAAAAGACACAGGGGAAAAAACACCCTTCCTTTTCTATCTTCCATATTTGTTATGTGTAATGTTGACAAATTTAAACTACAGCAATGTGGCCAGACAACAGTTTTTATCTGTATAATAGTCAGTATAATATAAAGTGCAGTGAGGAATGCTAAAACTTTTTTTTACTGGACTTAAAAATTTAAGCTTTTCTCTAGACCCAACTACTGAAACGTCTGTTTTTGAATCCCTTTCCAATTTCAAAAAGGAAGTAAACTTTTAAACTCGTGTTCTCACTTCAAAGAAATAATACAGTAAGAAAATACATCCTAAATACATCAGCTCCTAACTTCGAGATAAATACTTAGAGAAAACAAAACCACTTCACAAAATGGAAGCAAACAACAGGAAATCCTTAAATGACTTTTGGCTGGCTTAAGTTTGGGTTTTGTAATCCCCCTCCCCAAGGTAAGGCCTGATTTCAGACATTTTCCTGAGGTTAGTTTGTGAGGCTTTGGAAAAAAACAGAAACAATATTTATTACAAAAACAATACTTATTACAGAAACAATATTTATTACAAAGCTGCAAGAACAAGCACCACAAACAAATTCATAGACACATAAATTAATTATTTTATAAAAGAATGATTCAGTATTCCATCTTGCCAGTTCCAAACATCAGTATCTTGAAAATACAACACATAGCAACAAAACGTTCCAAGCTTAAGCTTACTACAGTCAAGATTTTCTAGTCCTCCTGCTACTACCTGCTGAATTTTTATAGAGCAGACATAGCAGCAGTATGAATAAAAAGGGCAGACATGCCAATATCAGTATTGTGAAGATCATCATTGCTCTTCAGCTGTCTACAGAGCTCTGAATTGTGAAATGGCAAAGAGTTCTGCAAGACACCAGCAGATTATTTCCTAATGCTCCTCAATCTAAATCATCCTATGCCAACTAAAACCCATGCTAGTCTAGCAAATGCCACACATTTTGAAATTTAAAAAAGCATTGTGAAGTAGTAGCCCATTCCCCCCCCAGCTGGATGCTTCATCACTGGACACAGAAGGCATCTTCGTGCAGTTGCCGTATTCAAGATTAAGTTCCCTAAGGATGACATGAGACAGTTTTTTCACTACAACTTCACCAAACCTCACTGGCTGTTCCAAGGAAATACATGATTAATACCTTCACCTGACTGGCCTTTTCCCAAGTTGCTTGATCTAAAACAAAGCAGTAAGATACACAAAATGCTTCCCCAACCCCCTAAGCAACAGAACAGTTGTCCCTCAGAGCAAGGAACAGTTCTGTAGTTCTGTCCCTTATTACCAAGCCAGTCTGATAATCAGACATTCTTTGACTAAAGACTTGTAAGAAAAATTTAGCTTTAAAATATTCAGCTATGTTGTTTTTCAGCTCTCAGGTTACAGTTATACACACACAAACTACAAGTTACAGCTGTTCATTTTATTCAGCTTGCTTTTAAGAAAAACCAAGGCTACACAACCATGCCATACAAGTTGGTGCATTTATGCTGCCCAGTAATTTCTATCCCTTGAATCAAATTTAGTCAAACTAGAAGAACAGAAATCTCAGAGATGTCCCTACCACTTAGATGAAGTAGACAGGTACAGAAGAGATCTCTTATGGACTGGAACAAAACAGAAACTCAATCCTTCTTGGACCCCTGAGAATCCACATAGAACATAAGTAGTACAGAAACCACAAGCTGCAAAATCCAACCCTTTTGACACCACATAATCTACCCATTCCTTCTTCTCTCTCTAATTCCATATGGATTCTCATCTGACAGAAGGAAACCTGAACAAAGTTTCTGCTAAAGCAATGCTCAGCAGGCCTTCCTCTTACCTGCTTCCTCTTCCCCCTTCCCTGAAGGCATTAAAATGCATCAGAACCAAAGAACTGTGGAAATACTGTAGGGACCTATTATTTATTCAGAAGGTATTATGAGTAGGTGGTGCAAATATCAGTCTTTTACACCTCCTGTTTTGTTACTCTTGTTTTAAATTCATGCTTAGGAGTACCTAACACTGCCTTCTAACGTCTAATTTTTTTTCCTTCCTACCTGTGCATCTGAGCCTCTTAAATGTGCAACTACTGACCAGACTCTCAAGGCAAATTACTACATTATATAGATTAAGAAATGGCTGAATAAATACTTTTTAAAAGGCAAGTGCTGTGGAGTGTACTTGTCTGTTTATGACAATATTTCAACTGCTGTTCCTCTGTTGAAGTATTGTCTACATGTAGTACCATTCTCTAGTGTTATGATTGAAAAGGAACTTGTCAATGTATAAATTAAAATGTATTATTTTCAAGTTATGAGGAAATGGTGTACTCACAGAAATGGGGGGTTTATCACTCTTCCTTCTTCCAAAAACTTTAACATAGGAAATTTAAAATTTAGGATACTATATCCTAAAAAGATTCCACTTAGTGTACTTCCATTCTGATTACACAAGACTGTTTCAATTCTCTATGCAAAATAAAAACAAAAGAAAGAGAAGACCACTACAGTAATATCTATTTCAGAAACTACTTTCTATGCTTTTTTTTTTTCTTTCTATATTCTAAAGCTCCTGTCCTGAAAGACAGACAAATTTTAAGTTTGGTTGTCTGAAGTCAGACAATTCACATGCTCAGGTTTAAATGCAGAAACAAGTCTTTCAATATGACAGTTGAAGTGAAGTTTCTGAAATGTCATCTTTTTTTTTTCTGACAAAAAAGTTAGTCTCTAATGGAAATGATTCTTTCAGAAACTGCCTGCAAAGGAACAAGATCTAAAATAACACAGCAGCTCACTTTAAAGCCTTACGAGTCACAAAAGGAAGCATTAGCACTTCTCAAAAACTCCAAGCATAATCAAAAAACAAGAAGCCAAATAAAATCCAAGATTGTATTTGCTTGGAAATACAGAATGCCAGAATTCTGTAAACAGAGTGCGAAGAATTATAAATTCAAATCTGTAACAAAGAAGGTGGAAAAAAAAAACACCTGAAATTAAATCTACTCCATGCTCAGAATAAGGTGAAAGAAAGAAATGCTGCACACAAAATATACTGAACTTTTAAAGTTTCCCTTTTCACCACAACTTTTATTGCTGTTTTCTTAATATATATATTTTTTTTATTTCAGCTCAAATAAGTGAAACTCCGTTGCTAACTTCAGCTTTATACACAAGTACTATAAAAAATCATGCAGATGCAGGCTAGTTCAGTCATTTAACTTTAAGGCACAGCAGTTATGAAAGCAACATACCCAACCTGTATATACAATGGAATGCTAGTAGTGACCAGAAGCATCCAAGTGCTATCATCATCCAGATAGCAAGGAAGTAGTATCTGTGTCAATGACTTGATACCAAAATAAATACCAACTGCAATGCACACTGTGAAACAAACACTGAAAACTAAAGACAACTGTTTGCTCCTTACAGCTATATGCAGCTGAAAACATGCATCTACCATTTGCATGAATAAAATTATTTCACATAAAAATTGCAAAGGGAGAAGGAGGTAGAAAGAGATGCATAATCTCAATCTAAATAAATTAATTTTAAAATCTACATTTTTTTATACATTACTAGGAAGTCTTTCACACTGAGGAAAATGTAAAAACTGGGGGAAGCAAGCATGCAGCTTTTTCATTTGCCACTGTAAAGTCAGGTTTCCTCTCACTGGGAAATATCAAGATACAGAACAATATTTTTCAACATGATAGACAGAGGATTCTAAATAAAGGTTTTATTTTAGAAGCTGCATAGCACTTCAAAATGTAAATAGAAGCTAAAAATTTGACTCTACAGAAAAAAGAAAATTTGAGTAATCTACACGTGCCATACCAACTAGAGGCCATGAAGTTGAATGTGTTGAGACAGCTTTTATCCAAGCTCTTTGCTACACACCCAAAATTTAAATAACATGGGCACTACTCATAATTAAGAGCCTTCAGTAAATATCCAGATTACTTTGAAAGTACTGAGGCTTTAGTTACTGTCTTCTTTTCAAACAGTCTTAAGTAATTGTTTGCCTACAGTCACTATGATTTTTACAAGATGACAAAATCCTTAAATGCTGATTTTAATAAAAAACTGGCTACAGAAACGTGCAGAACAAAATGACAAAAAATGCCAAATGGACTGAAAAAAAAGAGCTTTCCATTCCCGTGCTGCTACCTGCCCACTCATGTTCTAAATGGCCACCACTTTTCAGTGCCATCAAGACAGTAATTTTTTCATGTTCTTCACAACCAACCAGAGAGGAAGACCAGGAGACAAAAACCCACTGAAATTACCTCCAAAAAGAACAGCACACAAGGATTTTGTTATTCACCTTAATGCGAACACCCAACATCAGCTTCAGCATGTCTGTCCCAAGCACACTAAGAAAATAGCAAGGCATATGTCACTTACTCAGCAAGAAAAAGCAATAGGACCTTAAAGGTAGCTGGTTCCTGTCAAAGTTAATTTCAGTTTAAGTGTTCCTTCTACACCTCTCATGGCAGTGGCCTTGTAAGAAAAGCATTTTATAATTAAAACCAAAAATCCTTCATCATTACGAAGGTTAATATTGGCTCCAATTCCTTGTACTCTCCCCCTCCAAACCTCTCCATTTGTTTTTTGTCCCAGAGTCAGCAGTCATCACAGTGGTGAAGGGCTGTAAACTGCAGAACAGCCCATGGCCTACTTTTCATACTCTTCTGCTACTTAAAGGGATCACTTAACCTACTGAAGTGATGAAAGCAAAGGGCAACTAGACAAGAACTATGAAGAACTAGCATGGACCTGCCCACCTTTTGTCTCAACATCTCACTGCTGCACTTACCTACAGAAAGGAAAGCTGGGCTAGGACAGAGAAAACAACCACAGATTAAATAAAAGACAGAGATTCTCGTCCACAGCATAATTTGCCAAATTCTACTCAAATTTTGTAGTGCATTGAGTGCAATGGTAAAACAAAAATCACTTAGAAGTTAAGTGAAGCAGGTTATTCAGAGTATGAAGGCTCCTGGAACAATGTGCTGCAACTGATCATTGTCTTGGTCAGTACCAGGAAATTATTGTATTGTAATATATTGGCAACCTCCTTTTAATTTTTCTTTAATTAGTTTTTAAAAATCCTATGCATTTTCATTGCTCATTCCCTACAGAACATGAGGTATTATAAAAGATTACATATGTCAAAAAATAATATTGATTCCATATTAATGGAGAAATACTGATCATGAACCATCGTTAAATTAAAACACTGCATGTTCAGAAAGGCTAGCAAGTATCCCTATTTTCAAGAATTGTATTCACTACAAGCAGTTAAGTTTAAAAGTTGACTCAATCTTTGGCCACTTTTTTTGCAGTATTCCTCAATACCTAACAGAGTAACCAAAACGCTTTGTGTTTTTAATTTCCGTGAGACAAAAAAGTAGGCTCTTAACATATATTTAAATATACTGACAGAAATTCAGAAATGTAATTTAACATCAACAGCTAGGGAGTCACTAATATCATTAAAACCAGTACAGACTGCACAGCACATTTCCATTTAAATTGAAGGGAAGCATATTTCTTCCACTTCAAACCAACTTAAATACTTTTGTGTCAGCTTCAATGAACTACTTTAACAGCTTTCTATGGCAGCATCTCCAAATGGAAGAGTAATTTAACATATATGCAAGCTTAATGAAACCACTCCTGTTCAATCTAGTTTTCTCAATTAAATATTTCTGAACAAAATCCTCACCCTGCCCCAAACTGAGGAGGAAAATGAGATGCCTACAGAAAAGGAATTTATCAAAAAGATAGTTTGAAAATAGAGGTCACAAGTCAAAGGATACTGCTGAGGACCAACAGGATTCAATTTCATCCAAACAAAAAAACCTCAAAAGCAAAAAAACCAAACCCACTATTTTCCCCCAGAAGTCTCCTAAAAGTCTTCTAGAGAAGATGATGGCATCCAAGAGCTTCACAGGGATAACTGTTCAAAAAACAAAACAGCAGGAAGCATGAACTTTTGGTAAGGATCAAACTGAAAAAGTTGCAAAACAGGTCTCTAAAAAATAAGCACAGCATTAATTTTTTTCCTTCAACTGAACCTGGCTATTAGCAGAAAAGGCAGGACTAGATCCAGTGTAAAGTTTGAGACAAGAGAAATCCTTATCAATTTAAATAGAGTTTAAAGTCAACAGAAAGTGCTATCAACATACGGCAGAATGACAGCCTGGCTGGAGATGGCAGTGTGCTGCCAAGGACATCCTCGAGCACTGCCAGCAGCACCAGCACCTTCATGCCTCTGCCCCCAACCACTAAGGTTGCTGGGTCACCATTTCTGCAAGTCTCCCAAAATCAGCCAAAGCCTGTACATGTTCACAAGCCAAAAAGCACACTGGGCTGGCACCATAAAACATGCTTCTTGTGTAGCAACTGGAGTTGATCAGATTTCATAATACCATATGATTGCTGGTCAAAGAATCCTCCATAGGATGATGTAAATAGGAGCTACAACAACAACATATAAAAATAAATTTGACTAATATTTTTTAAAAATTGTTCTCGCTGAACTCAAAGACAATCAGACATATGTCTGGTTTTGTCACTCATATTCCTTAATTTACCTGCCTTCCCTGTGACAACTTGTGTTCTGTAACAGCTGGTTGCTTCTTTTAAGACTTGCAAGGACCAAAGCTCCTTGGTTTTACACATCAAGTCGAGCCATACCTGGGCCTCATGAGCAGCTGCTACAAAGATCTAGCAAAGAGAAAAAGCAACCCAGATGTACTGCATCTTCTAGCACTATTTCTTATCCATCTGAAGTATAAAAACAGTTACTGTAAGCCACCGCATGATGCAAGTCAGAAAAAGCACAATAGCTATATTTTTCTAGTAAGTATGCTTAAAATACTATTAAAGAACTCTCCTTCTATATGTAAGGTACTCAGTAAAAAAAAAATATGTGGTGCAGCGAAACAACTACTTTTAAAATTACTCTTGGGACTTATTTTAAAATCCTACAAGTCAGAACTCACTTTCTGAAACATTCAAAACGAGCAAAACCAAAATATGTGCACAGTCTTTAAGCCCAACATAGGAACTAAAACCAAACTGTGCAGCTATGAACATCTCTTATAAGAGGCCTAACAATCTATGAAACTAGTTCTGGTTTGCAATTCAATATGCTGTTGAATAGCATTATGTGCACATAGACAATATGCTACCAACATGGAAATTACTTTCAAATACAGTCTAACTCCTGAGAAGGCAGTATATAAGAGAACATTTTCTTAAGGTATAAATTAAAATGCTAGCCTTCCTGGTGAGACACCAAGGGAGCAAAAATCCCAAGTGCAAATACAAGCCAAATAACCCACACAAAAGAAAACCTGCTACATTTACAAAAGAAAAATCAATCTCTACTACAAATCACACATATTTCAAAAACATAAGACTTGTCACCTTGCTCCTAGCCTAAAGCTACATTCCTAGATTCTTTTATCAATCTTATGCAAATCAACAGATGATTTCTCAGTCTCATCCAGAAAATTTCTCCAGAAATCCACTCACTTAGATTTATATGCCTTAAGAGTTCCCAAATTCAGTCCGCTCAACACCTGCAGATACACTGTCTTAGAAATCCAGGTAACCACAAACTTACGCTAATTTTTTAACCTAAAGAAAACAACACCCCTACAGATGTAGGAGACTGCTAGGTGGACTAAGTGCTGGAAATTATGATCTCTCTCTACATTTAGAATTAACATAACAGCTAGAAGAAACTGTAAAACCTGAGTGCTCAAAGCACACAGACATCTGGACAAAAGCCACAGGAATTCCAAATGTCCTTCACATTCTTTGCCTTCAAGACTATACTACTGGTTAACATCTTTACAAGTTCTGCTTCTCTTTCAGTAATAACACTTCCCTAACACTTTATATTCTACAAAATGTCGCAAGATGAAGTGCTGTTCTGAAAGTTTTAGAAGCAATGGTATGTTTGAAGCCACTCAAAAATTCAGACTTATGATAACAGCACTAAACAAAGCAGATTAATGGTTACTGGTGCCAATGAACAGCCCCTCAAACAAGCCCACTTGCACCTTCTTTGCATTTGAGGCTGTAGTTCCATGTACTGTTATTTTATCTCTGCTGCAGAAAATGATGCTTCCCACTCTTTCCCCTCTCACCACTCCTGTTCCTAAGATACACAATCCTGTACAACTAAGAGCAGAACTAAATCAAGAATTTGTATCCCTGAAAAACATCCCTGACAAAAAAATAAAAAGTTCTCTGCACCTGAAGTTGCCCAGTTCAGTTAATAGTACAAATGGTTGCGTTAACACAGTACAAAGTGGAAAAATAGGAGCTTTTTCCATAAGCTTTGTTTCCCTTAAACTAACTATACTTTAGGCATACACTGAACAGCTTTAACAGACTATAGTGTGCGTTGCTGTCTTTAGAATACAATTTAAGATGGGTTTTGTTTTCTGTTTCCAAACTTCTTCCAGACATTAAGCTTATGCAATTATATCAGTACTCTCACATCACTGAATTGCTTTATAGTTCTTCAGTGTTAACAAGACATCTGCTTGCAAATAATTATTTAGATCATTCAATCACACTTATTAAGCAATATCATTTAAAAAAAACCCTACATGTAGGATTACTCCTGTAAGTTGACCTAACCAGAAGCTTTCTTTCTATGCCTGCCACCTGTTAAGGACTCGTTAGAAAAATGCTTCTCTTTTGGCACATTTTAAAGACAATTATTGCAGTCATTTAATGAGTGTGCAATTACCTCAGGAAAAATTATATTATTAAATAATAACAGTCATTACAACAGCAAGTACTTTGTTCTAAAGGTGGAAACATACATAAAGAATTGGTCAGCCTAATTATTTGACAAGTGATGAAGGTTGAGAGAGACAAGAATTAGTGATGGCAAAAAAGATGAAAAAAAAGAATGTTGAAACAATTTAAATCTACCCAATAGAGAAGGTAATTATTAATGAACTCAAAGCCTTTGAAACAGTGAAGGAGATACACTTTTGCATTTGCCCTGTTCTTAAAGTCCAGAAATCTCTCTTTCCCTTACTACATGGCTATATTTTGAAAGGAAAAACAAGGCAAATGAAATACAGAAAATTAAAAATTAAAATAATTATTACTCAGTAAATGTGTTGCAAACTAACGTCAAACACGTGTACCTTCTTCCCTCAACCCATGCAATTTGTCATTTTAAAAAGAAATAAAATCTATACAATGCTTATATAAAACTCAGACACAATATACACAAAAGGAAATGCTTTGTGCACACCCAAGTATAAATAAAGCTATAAATAAATACTGCTATCTTCAATGATGAATACACCATTAGCAAAAAGCCATAGATTAGTAATGACATCTTATATACAGCTATAGTTTAAAAGACTTAGTCCACTGAGGAACTGCACTACTCAAGCTCAGAGATGCTGCACTACTCCCTCATTAACTCTGTGCATTTGACACAGCTTCACCACTTTCACTTTCCCCATTTGTGCAGGCCTTTCTAAAACAAGGGAAAGAAAACAAAAAAGCTGGAAAATACAGTACAAAGAAGGTCACTGGAGGGATTACTTTCATTACTTGTACATAGATGAGAAAGCTGTTATGTGCTGGGAGATGACAACTGAATTCTGCTACCTCACTGTGGTAGACAGAATTTATTAAACTCCTATGAGGAAGGTGAAAATAGTTCTTTAGGCACAGACAACTAAATCCAAAACATCCAACTCCTAGAAATGTTTAGAAGGAAAGTTCAGACAGAGATTTAGACTTAATATGATGAGGCTGCCTGTAAAATTAACCACAGCTAAAGGAACAAGACCAATACAAATACATTGGATATGCTTATTGGGAGCTACAGCAGAACTATTAAGCATTTTAGGAAAAAAAACACACAAGGTTTTAGGGTTCTTTTGGTTTGAGGGCTGCTTTATGGGGGACTGAGTAGCATGGTTTTTTACATTTCAAGAGTATAAAATATGATTCATAATGCTCCCCAAACCCAAATGCTTACTGGAACAGGTGTCTAGATTTCAGTTTTCAGATGATGCAAAGCAGGGCAAGTTCTGAGATGTGTGTTTTACTATGGTCAGTCCCACTGAAAAATGTCATCTGTTCAAATATATGTAACAGCATCATAACTTTTCAATCTTGTATTGGAATAATACTTAGCCACAACCTATAAAGTTACTATGCAAAATAGCCAGGTCTCTTCTACAAATTATTTATATATGCTGTGATCAGTACATTACTTTAAAGTAATGCTTATCATTACAGGCTCACTTATAATTAAAGTACACAGAATGTAAGAAATACACTGACAAATACTATATCCTGGACTTCTACACATCTTCCATAACTCCATTTATCTAGTAATTGGCTTGTTGTACTTACCACAGCTAGCTTAGAAAACATATCACTGCTTACTGTGTATTCCTCCCATAAAAACTTTACAGTGCAAGATTTCATAAACAAGTAGAACAGCAACCAATAGCAGAGTAAGAGGTTTACAAGTAGAATAATTAAAGGGATACTTGTCTACAATCAATTTAGAGTTGATATAAAAGATATAAACACATCTGCTAACACAGTGAGAGGTGAAAGGCCTGTGACATTCAGGACGTGCATCCCAGCAGCACGAAGGCCTGGATTCTGACCAGCTGGAACTTGGCTCCATCACACAGATGAGGTGGTATGCCAGTCTAACACATACAGATGTCCCAGGAAACAACACCAACCAAGCAATCACCTAAAATGACTGGACATTCTTTGCTGAACTTTCAACAAGGCCAAGACAAATCCTCTCCAAAAACAGTGTCATCTGTTGCTATAAAATAAGTGGTAGGAAAACTTGTTCTTGCAAGGACAAAAGCACTTTTCAAGTTTCCAGTCAGTTTAAAAATTTTAAAAGTCAGATATAAGATACTGGAGTTCATGAATATACTGAATTATCAAGTTAGGTATCAAATTGTTATTCAAAAAGGGAAATAACAATTGCCTTGATTTAAGAACTAAAATTACCACCTTGTCCTATAGCATTTAAGATTATTAATGGAATATTATTTTTCAGTTTAATCTCAGTTATTCTGCTTTCATCTATGTAGCCAGAAGAGATCAAAATTCTTATTACAAAACAACATACACATTAAGATGGTTGTAAACTTCTTAGGACAGTTTATACTTCAGATTATCTTTCCAACTTCCCTTTTTTTCTAAACAAGGAGAACTGAACGTTGAAGCCTATTTTCTTGGTGTTTTTTTTTTTCAACTTTATGAAAAGTTAATAGATTATTTCACTTTAGCAAAATCAAAACAGTTTTAAGTGGAGTTAAAAAGATTCCAAGTGTTGTATTAGCCAAAGCTGAGGCTACAAAAATCTTCAGTGCATTTCTCCACATTACTTTCTGTTCTCAAACTAACTCTAATGAAAAATGCATGATAAAAAATTAAGAGGCACAATTTATTTACAATTATAATCTAATTACAACCAGCATAGAAAATATAATAGCAGCATAAGACATTCTAGATGGTTTTTAATTCTTCAATATTATTACACTGAACAGATTGTATTATTTTTTAAATTAATTTCTATCAAAAGAACAGCTGTACAAGTAAAAATGTGGTAAGTATGCTTGCTTCCAAATAATGAAACAAGTACTTAATGTTATTTCTTTATTTTAAATAACCTCAGCATTACTGTAGTTAAAGATCTTTGTCTAATGTTGGGTTTGTTCCAATAGTTCATTAACTATTTCATAAAATAAAAAGTTCTCTTTTCTGAATAAATCTCGATCATTAGCAAAGTAAAGTTGATAAAAATAAATCTACTAGTAATTGTTTTCTCAATGTGTAGTACTAAAGCAACATTGCTTTGTTAGAGAATAAACATTTCACCTTAACTATTACATTGGAAAGTTAACAAAACCCCTTCCCACCTAACTCCTAGCTTAAAGACAACCAATTTCTCTAAGAACACTATTCCCTCCCCTGTCCCTTACCTCACCTTTTTCCTCTCTGGTTAAACTATGCACATTTGCAAAAAAGCTCAAACAGAACAAATTCATCTTGAACTTTAAATTCTACCAAGTGATCAAAGAATAGAAGTGGGAATTAGAACTAAAACCCCTCTTAGAATTGTAATCCAACCAAAGACAGATACGAAACACTTCTTACCTTCAGTAATTGCCATACATTGCTACACCGATTCATACAATGTATTACATATACTGCTGATTTAAAGAGGCTTCTAAAATTTACTTGTCACTCATCCATCAATACATTACTCAATTGTTTGTCAGATACTACCTTCACAGCCAGTTTCTGAAGGAAACATTAAACATCTGTGCCATTGCATTCCCCAAAATAATAAAAACAAAAGCAAGCAGTTTTATAACTGTTCTCTGACCATTTCATTTCAAAGTTCCAGATGCTACATACTGTAAAGTTCCTTTGTTTTCACACCACAATAAAAACCAAAACCAACCCCCAAAAACTTAAAAACACTCTCCACAGGCCTTAGAACTTTCCCTCTGTTCCTTGTTACAAAACCAAGTGCTAAAAATGATGTCATTGAGATCGAAGTAAGCCTTGAAAGGTTCTGAGGTATACAACAGAAAAGTCACAGCACCACAAAGTTTTATCAGACCTACTTTTTTGCTGCCTGGCTTGTATCCCACATGCTCCTTCCAAACGATACTAACTCCTGGATTTCTCTCCACCCCCACTTTCCCTGGAATCCACTTCCTCTTCACCCTTCACCCCAAGTATGCTCATGGGAGACCAATAGCCTCAACGCTACTGTTTGCAACTCTGGCTTCTGCTGCTTCACTTCCTGGCAGGGAACTCGGGCGCTGCTCCCTCTGCAGTACTCTACACACGGTATTAAGTGGGATCACGTTTCACTAGGAGCTACTATACCACGTGTCTTTAGGTTATTGAGATAACTGACCAGGGTAGCCACCTGGGCTGTGCCCTCTTCTTCCCTCTCCTCGACCTAAAAGATAAGAAATGTTTATCGACACCAACAGAATGCATCTGCTGTATCCTTCAGTTAATCAAGCTGATCTGAAATACACAGCACTAAACATGTTCTATTAACATCACACCACTATTTCAACAGGAAAAGTTTCACTAGTAGGAATTGAAAATTACACGCTCTGTAAACTTAAGTTGCAATGGAGAAGCAATCTACTGAACCAAGACCAAAGATTAAATGTGTTAAACCCTTATCTCTACACTAATGACACAAAATTGAAGGAGGGGGAAAGTGTTACACTGCCTCCTTAACAGGCCTGAGTGCTGCAAACCAAGCAGAAACAATAGTCAATAATTAAGTTCCTCTCCTTCCCATTATTTTTTTCCCCAGTAAGACACCATTCTATATTCTCCCATAGAGAAAACTGGTAGCAAGAATATAGAAAACTAATACAGTTATTACAACCTTTTTACAGCTGTCAGCATGTATGTATTGGCTGTTAGAGTTGCCTCCGTTTTGAAATGCAGAGATTGAAAATTAGAAAAGTTATATTTCCTCTCCTTTCTCAAATGCAAGCTAAATTCCTTCTAGAATTTATAATACATGTTTAAAATAAAAATTCCTAGTTTCACTGTTCACATGTATGTGGATTTCAACAGATAGACTTGCAATTTTGGAAACCCTAGATAGCCAGCAATGGCAGCTGAATATGTGCATTTACCCCAAGAGCTACAATCCTTCTGCCAAACCATGTAATTGAAGAAGTTTCAGTGTTCCTGTCAAATCAAATTTGGGCTAGAAGCTACCAAGCAGTGACAAAGTGTGATATTAAGGTAGTAACTTACAGGTAATGCAGTCACTGACCCCACTCTTCAAGCATTAAAAAGGAAAGCCATTGAACAAGTCTCCAAAACCACAGCAATAGCTTTAACAACTGATACATTTTAAAAGCTGAAGGAATAATGACTTGTGCCTTTGGTTATTAGGTCTCTCCTACATTCAAAATGTATTTTCTTTTGCTTTAGAAATTTTTTGAGCCGAATATTTTGCAAGAATCTCAAATAGGCTGAAGCTTTAAGTAGCCATAACATAAACATGATTTTGCTGGTTACTGTGTTGTGAAAAAATAACTTAACTTGCCCTATTTTGTTTTTGAAAAGCTTAGCTAGTCTTTTAAGAGACCAAAGAGATCCAGAAGCATCAGTCTTTATTTCCATGTATTGACACACAGTTCCTAGAAAAAGAGGTGATTATACAGATGAAGATCAGCATTAGAAGTGGACTTAATATCTCAAAACTATTAGAAAATTCACTACTGTACATATATTATGATAAAGCTCTTGTAAGACACAGGACTGAAGGACTAGCATTCTGAACTCTTCAATGCTTACACAATGTTAATGTCTCTCAGACAATCTGAAAAGAACTATTGACAAAGTTTGTTTCTCTCCTATGCCATTAAAAAAGTACATTATAATTTTTGTGCTACCTTGTCTTCCATGTGGAGGGCTTGAACTAAAAGGTCATCACACTAAAACAACTAGAGAGTTTCTCAGTTTAACCAAAAGTAATAAAACCAAACATAGGCGTTGCCTTGTATGTGTTTTCTGTTACTAACCATCACATCAAAAAAACAAAAGTTTGTATTTTTAGCCAACAAGCATAAGCACAAAGATACCAAACCAAGGACTGATTAACCACAAAACCAGAGCAATTCTTGCAGGAAATCAGCCACAGAAGCCTTATTAAAGCTTTTAAAAATAAGTTGCTATAAGTACTTCAAAAGACAATAAGCCATTATATTTGCACCAAAGCCATAAAACAACCCATTTTCTCTGCTGTACTTGGGAAACACAAGCAGCAGGACCAGCAGCATTTTTGCTGAAGAAATATTTCAGGTTGTATAAGGAAACAACAGGAGAAAGCCAGTTCAGCACCAAACAGGTGGGCTTTTTTCCCCCTAAACTAACAGTTACTTAGACTTCTTCAGGTTCAAACAGCACCTCTGAAGCTCCTGTAACCATACTTTGACACAAGAACCAGTCACTACTATTCATTTCACCACATCAAACAAATCAAAGAGCTCAAACCCCTGCTCCCCAAATCCCTACATACCTGTCCTTGTAAGGTTACAAGACTTCTGTCTTGCAGATGCTGATGAGAGACTGAAGAATGCCAAGGATGGATCTGACTTTGAGACTGTGCCCGAACAAGATCAGGTGACTGTGTTACTTGCTGTGGGGTTATATGGTGTTCTAGGTCATGCTCTAGAACATGGCTTGTGCTATCCTGAACAAACGCAGAATCATCAAACTGTGGCAGAAGGTCTTCCTGAAGGAGGTCATCTGGGTCAAGTCCTGTAAATGGTTCATTATGAGTCTCGACCTGATGAAGTAAGTTCTCATCTAAAGATGTAAACCCATTGCTTTCGATAGGGTCAGTGAAATGGCTTATCTGAGAAGCAGAACCAGCAGAAGTTGGAAAATTAATATTCACAGGAGAGAGTTTTGAACTACTAAAGTTGCCCTGAGGATGTGCAGAATGCAACATTTGAAAACTACTTGAATTCAAAGGTGTATTAGGATTCAACATGTGCTCAGTTGTTTCTTGCTTGGTCCCTGTTTGAGATGTAAAGGCATCGCTTCCAGTGAAGTCAGAGATAGAGTGTGTCTGCTGGCTAGTAGAAAGAGCTGTTGTAGACTGAAGAAGGCTGCTAGGAGAAATGTGGTTATTAGAGTAAGAATAAGGAGATGAAAACTGTTGGCTGTTATTGACAGAACATGGAGTAATAGTTGGGGATTGTCCATCAAAATTTCCTTCTTGATTCCCACAAAAATGTATTGAAGCACTTGCAGTTTGAGAAAACTGTTGAACGGACAGAGGCTGCTGTGAAGTTGATGGATTAGAAACCGGAGGTGGGTGGTTCACACTGACTCTGTGAGAAGTAGAGACGTTAACGTCCATGAAGTCTTTTGGCCGACTCAGAGCATCTTGCCCTGTGTTGTTTCTGCTTTGCTGCGACCGTAGCGAGGCACACTGATGCTGTGGTTCAGTAGCCTGAAATAAGGCAAAGTCATGGTGTGCTACAAAGCTTTTGTTTTGCTGCATAGACTGAGAATGTCCTTGGTGAAAGGGGGACCCATTTTGATTTGAAACCGTTGTGGCAGTTTGATGACCCCACATAGGACTACCATCAGCCACATCTGGAAACATCCCATTAGACTGGTTCTGCGGATGAATTGGTGAACAATTGAACTGAGAGTGCGGTGATAAGACATTGTCAGCTGAGCTATTAAAAGACTGATTTACTGAGTGAAGTTTCAGTGAATCATACTGATTCAGCTGATCAAACTCACTCATCTTTTGTTGATTTTGAGCATCTTGCACATGGTTCAATGAGTCTATGTGCAAAGGTTCAAATTCTGCACCCAAATTCAATTCATCAACAAGTGAAACAGGTCCAGGTTGAACAAAGGCATCATCTGACAAACCTTCTAAGGTCTCACTGAAAAGATTTGCATCATCAAAAAAATCCATCATAGGATCAGTCATCTTGATAGGTTTGTACTGCTTTTTCTCTCAACTCCAAATGGAGTCACTTTTGGCTCTCTGCAGTGAACAGAAACAAATGACATCCAGCAGTCACCACCTTATCCAAGGCATACCAACATCCATTAGTGCTTCTGATGAAACATTCGTCTTAAAGTGTTAAAGCATCCTATGGGAAAGAGGAAAAAAAAGAGAAAAATTACTTTCATGAACCTCCTCTTGGCACCTTCCTCTCCCCAGCACTTTCACCGATTTTTGATACTTTGTTCATAACTTTGCAGTTTAGTTAAACCACAAATACTTATTTTTGCTTATATTCAATGCCCTGTGCAGCATTTATCGGTTTTGTACCTTACATAATTAAATATTTGATGTTTTAAATGTGATGGTTTCATTTTTTTCATTCAGTTTGCTCTATTACCTGAGCACACTTTACGTAGGCACACTTTTAGATAGTCCTCTGCCATCTGCCTTAAAACTACCAAATTGTAACAGAATTGTTTTTAGTACTCCAGAAATAAAATTTGTTTGTATAAAGAAATCATGTAATACATAAATGTACACTATAATTCTGTATGTTTGAAGAAGAAACATGAGAGGTTATCTTATAATACTGATGAAGCTTTCTGCTTATGATTATAAGCAACAGAAAGATGACTTTCTTAGTAACACATTCTACCAGATGCTAAACTAAGATCAGGATCCAGGTAGACAATGTGGCATGACTTGAGGTTTCTGCTGCATTTCTAATATAATCTCTCATCCTAGGATATTTCAACTCCAAAGGTATTGTAATTTGATATCTCTGTGCCCTCTTACATTGAGAAGTTGTGATGAAGCTACACTCATTGTAAAAACTACATTAATTCTAATACTTCACATGTCTAAATCCTCTACCATTATTGTTTACTCATTTAGTATTAATCTTTACCTAGCTTAAAGTCTGCAAGATCCTTCTAGAACATCAATGTCTAAGAAGTATATGGACCAATTATGGATTATAAAACAAGCACCACAATCAAGGTACAAACTGCAATTGGAAGTATGGTTCTTGTACTTGAATTTAAGAAGTGACTGCTCTCTATCAGTGAGAACTGCTTCAACAATATTGACCAACTACAATACAATCAGTAAATTTACAATTTTCTGCAGTGGGTTTTGTTTTTTAAATATAATGGATCCCAGCAGCATTCAGTGATATTTCATACTAGTTTTTAATTTCTCCCTTAGTATTTTAAGTCATCAACTTTTTATCAATCAAGTGGATTTTACATGGAACACTAACCAACAGGAACTACTGCTACAGGGTAACTACTATCTAATGGCAATACAAAAAAATAATAAATTAGACTCTATTCTGAAAAAAAAAAAAAGTGGTTTTTTTTCCTGTTTTTAAATAACGTGGAGTTTTCTAAAATAAATTACCAGGAAATATTGACAGTATCCCCCAAGTTAAGGTGAAACATATTTCAAGGTTTACCATTTTCAATATGCTAAAGCATCTACAATTTAAACTAATTTCTTTTTCAGATCATCAACTGTATAATTTGATGTCTCACACAGAACAGCATTTTCTCCAAGGAGAAAATTTGCAGTTACTCTGCAAATATACTTGAATCAGAACAGAAACATCTCCCAGCTCCTGTGTTTTTTTGTCTGGTCACTTTCTATTAAACTGAACACCTATACTTTCTTCCATTTACTTTCCATTTCTTAACATTACTACATTAACATCTATTTTAAACTAGATCTATTTTAAAAAGCAGCTCTTATAAAACTACTACTGTAATTCTACCTGTTTTTAAGATCTTTTCAAAATTATACTTGTTATATTCAGAACTACTTAAAACTCAAACTGACTACACTCAGCCCAGTTTCATTCTTTCCCTTAGATGTGTGTGGAAGAATAATGGCCCAATACCAGAGCTAGGTTAGGAAACAGGTCTCAAGTTAACTCAGATAATGAAATTCCTTCCAAAATGGTGGGAGGGAAAGAAAAATTAAGAAACAAACTTTCTCCATTTTGGTTGCTCATCAGACTTTAGTAACAACCCTTTATTCTTGTCAGAAAGAAAGACTAGGAAAAAAATAGATAGCCTCAAAGTTACAGAGAAATGATCCACTATTATATATACTACATTCGCATGTGGTAGATCTGAGTTGCAAAAAGACAGGCTGTAGATACAGACACAAGAAAGAGCAGAAATTAAGGGAATTGTACAAGATTCAAAGACAGAAATAAAAGGCAAGAAATATTTATTTTACAGAATACATCAAAAAAGAATCAATACATAAGCAAACATAATGGAACAAAGTTGTCAAATTTTGCTTTCAAAGAAATGAAGTGGGAGTAGCAAGAAAGTACAGGATAATAGAAACTACTGACGTGCTTTATTTCATTAATTGCATTGCCAATTACTTCTGATGAAGTGACAACAGAAAACAAGCTACTCTAGTTATAAGTAAATCAGCTAAAGATTCATAACATGACCGTGACATCCACACTTTTACACTTTGACAAATCAAGTACCACATGACTGATGTGTGAAAGTACCACAGTCCACAGTACAGGTAAAGCACACTGAAGGGGTAAACATCGACAGTCATAACTAGGGAAGACTTTTACACTATATGCAAGCAAAGTGGTTCAGCGTTTTTTGGGGTTTGTTTGGGTTATTTTTAGGAAAGCAATGCAACCTGCTTCCAAGGAAGAGATCTGCCACAGTGACTGAAAAAAGTCATTATAAGTTCTATGTAACATACAACAGCATTGACAGCTTTGTATGATTTGCCCATCTATTAGCAGATGTATCAAAAGAGGTAGACAATACAGTGTGTTAAAAAACAGATACTCAAAAACCTGATATCTTCTTCATAATATTCAGAAATTATAAAAAGACATTCCCTCATCAATATTAAAAAGACAATTTTGCTACCCTTATTTTGTCAGATTTAATTGTAACTAAAGCTTTGGCTGAGTTAAAAAAGCTGCAGTCTATTAAATGATGCAGAAGTTACCTCCCACTGATGTGCCAATATAAATGGTATTCTATTATAGATTAATAAAGATCAATGTACACAATCAATTTAAAATGCACAAAGGGCCAGCCCAATGTCCTCAAAATCCCAGAAATGTAGAAGATTAAAGAAAGAACATTTAGATATTTAGTAGAGATGAACTCTTTTTCCGTGACAGGAGTAAGTCTTTGTACAAGAGCTCTGTGGTGTCTGTAGCTAAATACGGATTGAAAAGATCCATTTTCTTTTATTGTTATCAGTAAAATTAGGAGATAACTTGTTTGGGTAGCCTGCTTCATTAATTGAAAAATACACATCCAACTATATACATAAATGTGCATTATTTTATAATTGCTTTTCATTGTTTTGCATTCATAATTATTTTCAAGTAATGAGCTATCCTTTTAAGTGAAGTCATACCCTCAACATACCAGTTTTGTTTAAAATTCTATTCTGCCACAGAGTTCACAGACATACTCAAAAGATAACTCAAGTACCTAGTGTTTTCACTTGAAGATAAGGAAAGATTTGAAACTGATGGTCCTAAATTAAATTCTCAGGACTAGGTTCCAGACCATGGCTACAGTTCCAGCTCTGAGTAAGAGTGTAAAACTGGAGCAAACTGGCTCATGTGTGCTTGTCACAGTAATTCAGAGTAAGCTGTTCTCATACCTACACTTGTTTTCCTTATACTGAACACCTCATGTAACTGATTCCCCCACTACTGCCCAGACAGGCACAAACTCTCTTCTACCACTTCTTTCACCTGAAGCAGGTAGCTTCTGTGAAATAAGTATTAAAGATCTATAGAAAAAAAAAATCTTCAGGAGCTCTCAATTGTTTTGTTACTCGTAAAAGTTCTCGTCAACCAAGATGATAAATGACATTTCACTTGGAAAGAAAATCCATCTTCCAATTCACCTAAAGACAAATTCCTACCCTTCTCAAAGATGCCTGCCTTCACTGTGAAGGGGACAGCTTCCTGACTGAGTGCAGCTTTGTATAAGCTGAACAGAGCAAAACCACACCTAAGTGTATCACAGAGCTCTCTGTATAACACAGCGTGATATCACAAAGCCCCACAGTGTGTTTGAGCCACTTACTGTACTTCATTCAGAGATCCAATTTTATATTCATTTTTAAATCAAGGTAAATGTATAGCATCTCTAAATGGTATTTCATCAAGCAGCGCTTAATATACAGAGAGAATATAAATTCTGTAATGGATGAAGTAGCCTTAGCTCTCATGTACAGACCTACAAAAATTAAAAATACTAGTAACATTTGGAAAAATTAGTATTTTCTAGTGATATTTTTGTGGCTGTTTTGTTTCTACTGTTTTGAAGTGAGGGAGTGTAATACCACAAAGTTTCATCAAATGAAATGTAGTTTATATTATTGGTTTAATTACACAAAATTCACACCCTTTCCTTTTGTTGCTTCCCAGGACAGAGTTTATTTCTTCCCAAAACTCCAAATTCAAAAGATGTATGGTGAGATACCCAATTAAAACCTATTGAACTGTGATGAGTGTCAGAAAAGTAATCTCAAATCACAGACCCATTTTACAGTATTTACTAAAATACAACCATGCTGTTTCTCTGTATTTTTAATACTGAAGCTTAGAGCAATACAGGAATTCCAAAGTTTAATCACAGAATGTTAGGGTTTGGAAGGGACCTCTTGAGATGATTGAGTCCAACACCCCTGCCAGAGCAGGACCACCTAGGGCTAAATAATTAGTTTAAGTCAAAATCAAGAGCTAGCACAGGCACCTAAAGAATTCTACAATATAGTAAGTATCCAATTAACCTATTAGACATAAAAACAAGTTGCTGAAACCTAAATTAATAACATCACAAGATATTTAAGAAAAGGCTTTAAGTCAAGAGAACAAGTATCCTTACCCATGAATATAGAACACATCTCTGTAACAAAGAATTAAGAAGATCAGAGATGTGCTTTAAATCCAGACGGATACCTCATCATTAGAGATCTGTAATGAAACATGATACACAAATTACACAATAAGCAACTTCAGGAGTATATATTCAAATGCAGTACTTCAAATTCAAAAATTTAAGATACCATAAAGACAAGAACATCACAATTAACACACAGTCACTAGTAGCCATGATTTCACGAATGTCTGATCAATAGGCAAGTAAAATGCCCATTTTGTAAAACCACTGAAGAAAAAACAAACCCAATCATACAAACCTCCAAGGTTGAAAGGCAGCTGGTGCCAGAACACTAAAAGTTTTAGGGCAACTTTGAAACACGATATAATGATAGACAAACAAAAACAGATTTTGAGGTTAGGTTTTGGACCTGTCAAGGCAAAAAGCCCTGTACACACTGTCTTTTAACAGCAGTAAGCTATTACTTACTGACAGATGTAGCTGCCAATAGGAACTGTCACTGCCTTTCTAAGGGAGTGTGCTTGCGTGACAGTTTTCTCCTACTCCTTGCCTTAACAACAGGTAAAGGAGCTCAACTTGGAGAGGTTCTCTTTTATGGGAAAAAGTGCATGGAGTGAAAAATATGGGCTTCTAGAGCCTGCACGTAAAAGCCTCAAACAAAAAAAACACCCCCTAATGTTAAAAGACAGACAAAAAGTTAGTATGCAAACTTCCATTCTATACCAGCATCTTTTTCCATAAACAATGCTACCCTTTCAAAAACATGATCATTCTCCCAAGGCACAGAGAATTCTCCAATTCCAATAAACAAGCATTTCCCTCTCCCTAAATATAGTTTCTTGATGACAAACTCTTAAACACCTTTGCAAAAATATTACAGTTTAACATTTAATCTTTATTAAAAGACAGCATATATCACTGCATGAAGCAGATTTTAACACAAAGATGATTCTTCTCCCCACATCTTTGAGACAATGTTGCAACATGTCAAAGATATGAATGAAGAAAAGCTTGCAATGTTTCAGGAAAAAAAAAATTGTACTAATTTGGTACATGGATTATTAGATTTATCCTCCTTTTATTACTCAGTAACTTCAAGACTTATTCCATGATTGCTGGACTGTCTCTGCTGTACATTAATAGGGACACTTAAATAACGCACAGATTTCATAAATAAGCAGGTGCCCAAACACATACCTAGGTGAAGGATGCTAAAATACTTCCATCTTTGTTTGCTGTCTACATGAAATGATGAATTTTGCACCAGAATGGCTAGAAAACTTGCTCTACTTTTTCTCTTTTACAATAATGGAACTTCCATCATGCAAATAGAGCTTCTATCATGCAAAAAAGTCCTCTTGACATCCAGTAAGTAGACTCAAGTTTGAAATTACTTAACTGTCAGGTTTTATGCAGTATTTCAATATATTTTTTTAATTCCTAAACTTCTATTTATATACAATTTCTTTGTTGACTAAACCAAGCTATAGTTTAAAGGTCCTGCACTTGGGCCACAACAACCCCATGCAATGCTACAGGCTTGGGGAAGAGTGGCTGGAAAGCTGTCCAGCAGAAAGGGACCTGGGAATTCTGATTGATAGGTGGCTGAACATGAGCCAGCAGTGTGCCCAGGTAGCCAAAAAGGCCAATGGCACCCTGGGTTGTATCAGAAATAGTGTGGCCAGCAGGACCAGGGAGGTGATCACCCCTCTGTACACACCTCGAATACTGTGTACAGTTTTGGGCACCCCAATACAAGAAAGACATCAAGGTGCTGCAACGTGTCCAGAGAAGGGCAATGAAGCTGGTAAAGGGTCTTAAGAACAAGTCTTATGAGGAGCAGCTGAGGGAACTGGGGCTGTGTAGTCGAAGAAAAGGAGGCTGAGGGGAGACCCTATCACCCTCTGCAACTGCCTGAAAGGACTTTGTAAAGAGGCAGGCACTTGTCCCTTCTCACAAGTGACTGGTGACAGAACAAGAGGAAATGGCCTGAAGCTGCACCAGGGGAGGTTTAGACTAGACATTAGGAAGAACTTTTTCAATGAAAGGGTTATTAAACATTAGAACATGCTGCCCAGGGTTGAGTCACCATCCCTGGATGTGTTTAAAAGTCATCTAGATGTGGTGCTTGGGGATATGCCTTAGTGCTGGACTTGGTAGAGTAGGATCAGTGGTTGGACTAGATTATCTTAAAGGTCTTTTCCAACCTAAGTTATTCTATGAAATTAACTGACTAGGAGCACTGAAAAATTGGAAAAAAAAAAGAAAAATTTAAAACTTGCAATCAAGTAATTTCTCCTAGCTCTAGGAGTTCAACAGTAAAGAAAGAAACCTAATCCACCTGTAGCTACCATATAATACAAACACTATCTTAAGTTCTTGGGTATCCAAAACCACCAATTTGGATCCTTCCTTAAATGGATTCTTCATGAACTATAAAGAGAAAAACATGTTTCTTACTCTTTACAACAGTGTCCACTTACTTGAACAGCTTCCAATATGGAGACAATTACGGAGTATTTAAAAGTTTGAAAAATCCTATGTTGAAAAGAAGAAAAAAATATATAACTAAATAGACATTCACCAGATCTACAATACATTATTGCAAATGTAAAATACAAGAAATACTTCAGACAGTGGAAGAATCACTGATGATTATATCAAGTGCCAAAGACAAATACACACAAAAGGAACTTAATGTTTCATTAAGAAGCAAAATGGCATCTATTTCCACAGAGTCTGAAATAAGCTTTATTGCATGTGAACTTTTAATTACATACATATATATAAACATATATGTATATATATGTTCCATGAGATACAGTAAAAAATGTTTTGTAAGTCTCTTTCTTTAGAAGAGTCTTAATGCATGCTTTTAAATCTTGAATTGGGAAAACTGACTGACATATAGCAAAGCTTACATTTTATTAAATAGAACCAGGACTAAACTTGTTATAAGCATGCCTAGACACATATTGAGCTACCTTCCAAAGTTATTTTAAAAATTATCTTCCTCAGTCCAACTAATATAGTTCGTCATAAAATACTGCAAGAAAAATACACATTTCCCTAAGTGCACCTGGATTTCCTTATTACTGGTCACAAGACAGTTACACAAGCTTCCTTATACATTTAAAAAGAAAATCCTCTTGGTGCTGTTCAGATTTCCAATGCAAGCATTATAGGGTTTCCATAGGTTCAGCATAAATTTCAGTGTTACACCTTATATTAGACCCACAAACTACATTTTTGAATTCCAGTATCTTTTCTGAGGAACTACATGGCCATTTTAAGATATAGAGAAACAGCTGTGCTGAAAACCAGAAAAAACCCTTCTCATTTTCAGATGTGGCCTAAACCAAAACTTCATTACAAACCACTGGAGACAAAAGGCTTCATAGCATAGCCCTCTTTTGACCCACAACACGATAATACACTAACTTCCAACAATTCTGATGTTCTAGCCTGACAGGCATCTTTGCCAACTACTGCAGGTTTACAATCTGGAAGTATCAACTAGATCAATGCAAAGGATCATGTCTGTTTAACAGATACCCTTGGATCATGATCTGTGAGGACACACCAGCAGTTGTGAAGACTTGACACTGACAAAGAGAAGCCTTCTCTGTGAAGATTTGGAAGAAAAGAGCCCACTTGCAAGTCCTGTCATAACCAGATTAGGATACCTTGGTAGTATTCTGCTTTCCTGCTCTCTACTACATCAGCTGGCAAAAGGAGTTCCATCTAGAACAGAAGTCTATACTTTTCAGAGAGACTGCATACACATTTTCTATTTTTTAGAAAAAGTATTTCTGAGGAGAGCTGATACTTCTTTTAAAAAGTCCCTCTCAAGCACATGTTAGACAAGACACTCTGGATTTGTTACTTGTTCAATATTCCCAAATTAAGAAATCAATTAAAACTGATAACTCAAGTTATCATTTTCCATTTTGTTTCATAGCTTCCAGCACATTCACAACACATTCCTGAATTCACTTGCAATAGACAGAGACTCCAGACTCTTCTAGTGCAACAACAATGCTCTGCCACAAGGGCCTGACAGAGTGGAATTTCAAAAAACTTCTCCCAGTAAAATGGGCAAAACCCACCTGTCCCTCAAGGCTATCAGTGAATTAATTCTTAAAACCTTTCCTAAAAAACTGGCTCCAATGCTAAATTTTAGTTTAGCTTCTGAAAAACAGAAAAAAATACTTTCAAAAACTACATGCTGAAACTGGCAACACCATATTATATGGAATCAGGCCCACCACCTTACCTAATGCTGGTTTTCATGTTAGTTGAAGCTACTAACTACAATAGCTTTACTACAGGGCAACTGAAAACAAAAAAAATACCCTATTTAACTCTGAGATTTCTTGTAACATGTGGAATATTCAATGAGTAGAATTTCATGCCATTACACAGATGCTATCTTTCTGAAGCTTAAAACTTTTTTCTTTAGGCTGTTAAGTATCAAATGAAATAAAATAATTTACTCTTAAAAAGCCATTTGCAGAAAAAAGTTTGGAAAAAAGCTGGAAGTTTAGTGACCAAAAGATAAGAGTGAACCAACCTTTTAATACTGCTCATGCAACACAAGGACAAGTGCCCAAGAAGGCATTGCAGAAGGAAATGATTTGGTAACCAGAGTTACCACATTTTGTAATACAACTCAGATTAAAAAGTCAAAATTACTATCTGTCTTCAGAAAAGGGATGGGGACATTTTTTTATCTTCCTGCAAATTCAACTGTTGATTTAAGATTAAAACAAAACCACGTATCTTAAAAAAAGATGCATGTACACTGGTGGCCTAAGTCATTAATATTTGACATATCTTTTGTAATTGTTATGAATGAAGTTGAGGATCTCAATGCATTTGCTCACTGACAGATGCCAAATCATAACAATCTATCATCTCATGATCCTGCTGAATTCTGAGTTAAAAAAAACGCCTCCTCCCTTGAACTCATTTCTTGCAGCTTAGTAAGCAAATGTAAAGGCAGCACTGAAAGGGGAAATTAGTTCCAAGGTGCTACCAAAGGTAGCCTTTTATTTGATATAAAGCTTGTTTTAAGAGGTGTATCCATCTGTGTAGCCACCTGAATATTACCATATATATGTTTTGAAAGTAGTACTAAGATGCTCGTGTTTCTGAAGTCAAAGCTACAGCTTCACTAACCACATTGGTAAACATTGATTTAGAGCTGGTCTTCAGCAAGTTTTCAACACTGTAGTTACTCAAAACCACAGCCCCTGTAAACCACATTATCAGTTCTTTTACATTTGACTAAATAAACAGAAGGCTTCTCCATCACCCATTTAAGTGTACGCAGATACCTGGCAGTCCTGAAGCACCATTTCTAGCTACGGGAAGAGCACTAGAAAATAGAATGAAAGTACACCACATGTGCCAGAGTAAGTGGGAGATTTCTGTGTTCATTAAGCTTACAGCTGCATAGTCTGTTAGAACCCAGACCATTAAAAGGACAAATAAAGATAGCTCAGTGGAAGAAAAGAAAGTATTCACAAAACCTGCTTTGATTAGAAGACACTGAGTGCTAAGGGTCACTGGATTTCAGTTAAACACAAAAATACATCAGCTGGATGATTGGTACTTAGGTGCATAAAATGCTACTGAGAATTTAGTTCATATATAGCAGTGGAAAGAAGTGGAATGAATAGGATCATGCTATTCAACTCCATTAGGTCCAACTTCTGATCAAATTAAATTGCATGAAAAGTGACGAAGAAAAACAACAATGTCGCGTTTGGACACTTATTTCTACACAACTGATATAAAAGGATGAGCTGTAAGGAATCCTGACTCATAAAATATTTAATTGTCCAGCTTACCTGTACTTCTGAAGTTTTTGAAGGATACACATATTATAGGGAAAATCTGTATTGTAAAATTGTAACACACACCCCCCAAAAAAATCTTGCTATTAGCCATATAAAGTAATAACAAAAGTGCATATATGTTTACCTTATGGGTTACTTGAACAAGGCAATTTTAAAGCAGCATGTAAACCTTTTTGTTTTAATCTGCCCACATCACTAACTTGTCTCTCAAAAGGAAACAAATGAATAATGCCTGTTTCAGGGCCTCTATAGTCTCTTAGTAGCGGTTCATGCCATACACCTTTTAGATAACATCACTAAAAATACTTTCTAGAAACCACACTGTGCTTTTATCAACATTTCTCCATGACTGAATTCTTGGACTAATCTTCAGGAGCATTTAGCACCAGGAGCTCATGTGAAATGAGTAGGTGCAGAGATCCTTCAAAATCCTTGAAAAAACGAGACAAAATTCCAGTTATTTTCCAGCAAAAATGACAGCTTTACTCATCATGAAGAGCAGCATCAATTCTTACAAATTGAGCTACTCGATTAAACACCTTAACACAAACTAAACCAGTGCAGATACATTGTAAATACCTATGTGCCTGGCCTCAGCAATTTAGAACTGCCCAATAAATTGATGTAGCTTACCCACCACCAATGGGGAGAAAAAGAGACAGCTACTTCACATTTACTTCAAGGTTACAGAGTTCACAATGGGCAGTAACCACAGAGTTCCTGCTCTCTGAAGTTCACATCCTACCTTCCCACTAACTTCTCTATGTGGCTCTGATTTACACATAGGGCATGGCATATGGATCCCTAATTGGTTAACTTTCAAGAACATGTATATTAATTTTTGCTCTTTGGTTTATAAAAACTGGACATTTAGGTCCATGGCACTTTGGAAGTCTCATCTGCCAGATGCAGTAACAATCAGAGTCATTATTAGTTGGGGGTTCTACAGGTTGGGGACATGCAGAAACTTTGAGTAGGTAAAACCAAAAGATACTAATAACTAATCATTTTTCAACAGTTAAAAATGTATAGGATAGGAATAATTATCAATTTTAAATTATTTACGTTGTGAAAGAAACCAACAAAAAGCTATCTATGCACCAATAAAAAAAACTCGGAGCCAGGTTAAAAATCCAGACATTGCTCAAAGATGAGTGAATGTCAATATTCCGCCTTGAATGATAAACATATTTATATTTACATACAAGTAACTACATATAAAACAAGGTAAAAAAATTATTTTACCTCACACCTGCCAAATGGGAACTTGATGGTGTCAAATACACAAGTTTAAAAACAGATGCAGAGAGCTCTTAGGTCTGACAGGCCCAGTTTTCCTGAGACAAGGAGAATTATTTTTTACAGCTACTTCTTACAAAGTCTCAAAAAAGACAAAAGTGGAGAACTAGAAACCTTATCCCTTTGCACAGATTATTATTTTGTCTCTCATGAGCACACACTGCAACACCAAAGGGTTCGGATCTCTTCTACATAAGGGAGGGAGACCGAGTTGCATTTTCTCACACTGAGGAAGTTAAACAACTTTTATACAATGAAGGGAGTTTGTAGCTGCTAAAGATTGGAGGCACTTATGATACAAAGACAGTGAGACTGCAAACCATCTCTTACAAACTGAAAGTGAATGCAGCAACCTCGATGTCAAAGCTAAACAGCCAAATTAAACAAGTGTGGACACCCTTAATCTGTTTATCAATTCTCACAAAAATTTGTGAAAAAAGAATGAAGAGGTTTTAACATTTCCCTGCTTTATGCCTTAGTAGGAAATGGGGTAATTTCTCCACCTCACTAGAATAACGATGCATGCCACCTATCCACTCAGTACTATATACATAATGAGCTAGCCTCAAAATCCTCTCTTCTTGTTATCCTTGAAGGAAATCAGCTTGTCGCCCCTACCTGGAAAATACCAATCCATAAACTCCAGCCTTGCACTTTCACAGCCAAGTCCCTTTTTTAAGCCTCCACCCATGCAGTGTGAACCGGCAGCCATGTGCCACCAGTTCTCCTCAGCCCCGAAATCTTCCAGCCCAGAAGGACAGCAGACTGCATGCCCACCTCCAGCTCTCCCAGACACACCTCCCCAGTGCCAGCCCTCCCATATTCCTTTCCCCAGCTCCCACGTTTTCTGCTGTCGTGAATCCAAGTCAGTGGGCTGCCAAACTCAGCTCCTCTTTTTCCTACTGCTTTGCTTGCCCTAGGAAATAATTTCAATTCCTCCCACTCCCCACCAATATTAGCTTGCGTAGTGAAAAACCCAATCCAACATGCCCCCTCTTCTGCCTGGGAGGGTGCCACATCCATTCCTGGTGGCGCAGCCCCCTTCCTAAACGACCCAAGGTAGCTGGGGACATTTTCGCCCTACCTTCCTCCATCCAGCCCTTTCCTCCCACTGTGTCCTTCTCGCTGGCAGAGAACGCGGCATTCAACCTCTCCCTCCGAATTCCCTGAGGAGAACAGCCCTCTTCCCTTCACCCTGCCATCTTCTTACCTGAAAGGCCAGGGGCAGGACGTCCAGCCCCTCCCCAACCCCGCTATCTAGTGAAGACCCAAATCTCCCTTCCAAACTTTGCCCCCGCCCGCGGGCCTCGCGCCGCCTTCTCAGCCCCGCTGCGGGGCAGGGAGGTCGGAGGTGGCGGGGACCGCATCCCCGGGCGCCCTCGCCGCCTCCATCCTGCCCCGCTCCACCCCAGCTGCCCCCACGAAAAGCTCGCCTCGCCACCGCCTCTCTTCCTCCTCCTCCCACCTCGGCCACAGAGGTGCGAGGGACCAGCACGGAGCCCCGAGCCCGGCAACTCCGCAGCCGGTGGCGGCGAGGGGCGGAAGCAGGTCGAGGCACGGTGGCGGGGAGAGCCCGGGAGGCGAGCAGGCCGCGCCGCGCCGTCTCCCGGCGGAAGGAGGGGCGGGGAGGGCTGATGGGGCGCCGGAGCCAGCCGGTGTCTCCGGCACCTGGAGCGCGGCCTGCTCCAGGGGTGGCGGGCAGCAACCCGGCCCTTCGCACGTACTCACCGCCGGGTTCGCCATTACGCGGCGGCGGCAGCAGCGCCTGAAGCCGCCGCCGCTGCCCGGCAGGAGGCACACGCGCGGGTTGGAGGCGGAGGCAATGCCCCGCGCCTGACAGCTCCCCGCCGGGGCGGCCTCGGGCAGACGCGGCGGCTCAGAGGCGGCGGCAGGAGCGGCGGCGGCTTCCCCTCCCCCCTCGGGGATTCCCCCCGCCCCCCCCGGGCACCCAAGGAGCCGCTCGCCGAGGGCGGCACTTACCGGGTGGCTGGCGCAGGCCGAGAGAGGCGGGCGGCGGCGGAGCAACCGAGGGCGGTGCGGCTGGTTCTCCTCCCCCCGCCGCCCACCGCGCAGGCAGGGCGGGAGGGGCAGCCGGGCTGGGGGCGAAGTTTCACTCGATCCGCGCCACGACCCCACCGGCCCCAGCGAACCCGGGGGGACGGGCTGGGGGGCACATTTGCATATTTGTCACCCCCACGCTGATTGGCCGCCCGGGCGGGGGCCGCCGCCGTGCGCTGACACGCCGCCTCGGGAAGGGAGGGCGCGAGCGGGGTGCGAGGGAGGGGGGAGCCGGCTGCGTGGTGCCGGAGGGGCCGAACGGGGGGAGGAAGAGGAGGGCGGAGTGAGGACGCGACGGGGGAAGGGGCGTGCGCGGGGAGGAGTGTGTGCGGGAGGTGGAGAGGGGAAATGGGAGCGTGCGAATTTCCTTCCCGAGACACCTTCACCTCACGCCGCAGCCCCCCCGGGAGGGTGCAGCCCTGAGCGGGAAGTGGCGGGGGGGGGGGAGCCGCCGCGGAGCTGATAAAATGGTGTATGCGCGGCGGGGCGGGCTGATCCAATATGGCCCCCTTTGCTGACAGAAGCCAATCCCGGACGCGTTTACTCTAGAGGCTCCGGCGGAGGCCAGGCCCGGGCTGCTGGGCAGGCCCCGCTACTGGCGGCGTCCCCGCTGAGGAGAAGCCGCCTGGCGCTGGCTGGAGCGGCGCCCGCCCAGTGTGCCAGCTCCCGGGCGGCGGGGGGAGCGGGAATTCTCCCTGGGAAAAGGAAACGGGGAGCTCCAGCACGTTCCCGGGAGGCGCTTACGCAGTGGCTGTCGGCGGTTTCCTCAGGAGCAGCGCGGCGGGCGGCCCAGCGCCTCAGGGCAGAGCCGATCCCTGCCGCGGCGTTACCTCAGGGGAGGGGGCCTCCCACCTCGATCCCAGTGCGTGCATTCGTTCACTTTAATAAAAGATTTGGGGCTCGTTTAACACTTCCACTCGAAATGCAGCTAGCTTAGTTAGCTAAGACTCTCTCCGTCTCTCTAGGGTGAGCCTGTGAGACCAGGATTTCAGTTAATTTGACCTATTGAAGGCATCACCGGATTTTGTATTGACGGCCAAGCACTAACAGCGCAAGGAGTGTTCCCGCCTTTCAAAGGTAAATGAAGGTGGACGCCACACAGGATGGCACAGCCTCAGGCGCATCGCATCAAACCATTTGCAATGGGATCGCTTGAATATGCTAATATGGCACATACATTACTACACAGTTAACTCTAAGCCTTCCTATTTACATATTTTTTCAATCATTTAAAAGCCAAGTGCATCAAATGCCAAGTATTGATTTCAAGATAAAAAAATTCTAAGTAGCAGTTAACAAATATATTCATATCATCTGAAGTAACTTTCAAAAGTAAGAGTCAAGCTACAGATTTGGTATGGGACTTATTTCCCTGTAACAGACCAGAGCAAAAAGCTGGAAGAGTTTCTAGCATGGTTGAAATGAGAAGCACTAAGGGCCTTGCTAGCAGTTTTATCTATAATGGCATATAAATGGAAAAATCTCTTCAGGTGAGCAGTTACATAGCTCTTGCTGCAGTGACCGAAGGACTAAAATAAGAATTCCCAAACACAAGAGACTTCCCTGTCAGAGTTATCAACACTTCAGTGTGGTGCCTGGGAGAACTATATACACAGAGGTAATGAAAAATCTCATCCTAAGGCTTCCATTTGGAGTTTCCTAGCAGGGAACTAGGGATATGCTTCCAGTTCTCTGTAACCTGTTGCTACTGTATTTAGAATATAATTTCAGATTAGTGTTTGTGATTACACCAATATCAAATTTCTTGCGTATCTTATATGCCTCATTACACATTGTAATACATGGATGGATTTCAGGGTTTCTAAATAGCTCAACTGAGCTTTTTACAGGTGCAAGGAGAAGGTAGGTTCTTATTTAGCATTATAATAGACAACAAGCTTTTAAACAAGCTACTTGGATGTTTTAGCTTCACAACACCTTTGTCTTTCTTCTTACTATTTTAGCTCCTTCATGGCTAGAACTCTAATTTTGCTCTCAGACTATTTAGAAAGACTACTGATAACACTGTCCAAAAAATTTCCATACTAATTTTGTTCTTTTAGCTAGCCTATAGATTTTCTTTCTTTCTAATTTCTTCTTCTCTCACAAACAGTTGAGAACAACTTCAAAAAATGAACATACCTGGTTTGGAGACTTTTTTTCTATTTTAATGGTTTCTACAAGAAAACACATATGGTTATGCTCCTTGAACTTCCATAGAGGCAAAAAAGAAGTACTTTTATAGAAAAAAGGCAGCCATGTGCCTTTTTATTGGAATTAGCCAGCCAATTGTAGTACTCCCTTAATAAAACTATCAACACTGTTATAACACTGTCAAGGGCTCTCAGCTGTAGATGGTGTGAATGGTAATGTCATAAGTTGAGAGCACAGGCTTAGAATGATAAATCACATGAATGACTGAAAATAAGACTGGTGTGACTGGTTATTCTGTTGCCCAAAAGGACGTTGAATCTCATGAACACTTAATGTCTGGATAGATCATCTTGGAATTTTTTTTTAAAACATCGCTTAAATGTACATAATAAAATGTTGATTTTTGTTTTGTGCTTCATTTTCTTAAACGTGTCTATACCTCACCAGTTTTGGAGATGGCTTTTGCGTAGTGCTAGTTTTTCTTTCCATCGAACTTCTGCCACTTTATAACACCACCCTGAAATCCTACTATTGTTTCAAACAATTATAATTTTGAGAGGTTTTATACATTTTGTGAGATTGTTATTTTCTCAGCACAACTATTTCACAATATAATTATATTGCCTTGATCCATCATAGCATACAGATGACTCTTCTAAAATGTTGGGTTTGGTAACAGTGGAAGAATA
Organism: Hemiprocne comata; assembly: GCA_020745705.1. NCBI lineage: Eukaryota > Metazoa > Chordata > Aves > Apodiformes > Apodidae > Hemiprocne > Hemiprocne comata. The sequence continues at coordinate 5,625,986 of CM036598.1, forward strand.
CCTTGTCCCTCCTCTTCTTTATTTTCCCTGAGTATTTTTCTTCAGATGCCCCATGGACAACAGAGTTAGAACACATGCATTTTCTATGTTCTTGACTCTCACAAGAGTATAGCAATTTATTCTGCCTTAAGATTTACCATGTGTGTGCCTTGTAACAGATTGTAGTGTGTAGAGGGAGGGGTCTTGTGTACTCAAAACGAGGACACTCATCCTTTATCCCTCTGTGAGTGTGAGATAAAATTTTCCAAGAAAAAACAGAGGAAATCAGTTGCTGCACTTGCTTAGTTTCCTGTTTGATTATACATGGAAGTTGCTGCAGGGGTGTTGAGGTCAGGGCTGGAATGAAGTTCATGTGCAACTGAATCAGCTGCTGAGATTCGAGTGTTGCCACAGTGACTGCTTTGATCCTTCTCAGTAGCTGCTCTGTGTGACTTGGGGAAGCAGAGGGAATCTATCTGCACGGATTGCTGCTATTAGAGCAACTCTTCATAAGTCTTTGTAGACATGCTCTAAAAGCCTGGTAGGAATCTGATGCGGGTGAAGACTTTTAGTACCATGCAAACCGGGCCCTTGCTGGGCTGCTTTGGCTGCTTGGTGCATTGCCTCTGCAACCTGCAGCACGAATAGGGAACAGAACCGTTTCTCCTGATGATTTTTGGAGCACTTAACAAGTCTGCAAGGTGAGGGTAAGCTCATGTCATTTACCCTCTGAATATATTCAAAGTTATAGGTTCCCATACAGGTCAAATTGGGGAGCTCTGCTTGGTTTTGTTGTGCTGTCGGCTGGCATTTTGGAGGTTTGTTTGATCTGAAATGTACACTGGGACTCCTACAAGAAGCAGCTATGCTGTGCACCTGCAGATGTGAAACACTGCAGATGCAAAGTACATGGAACCAGATGGTTTCTCTCATGACCTTGCAGAGGCAGATGTAAAGCAGGGTGTGGTTATACATCTTTATAGATTAGGACAAAATTTAATTATTTTGACTCTGTGTGTGGAAGCAATTGCATCCAAGGGTATGGATCAGAAAGGGAAGCAGGAATTTGGAATATAACCTTTCACATTGTGATAAACAACTACAAATAAAAATCCAATTGCTAATCAAATGTGCAAGTAGTCTAATTTGTAAGATAGAAATCTGCTGGCAGGGAGAATGTTTTACTCTCTGGATGGTATATCCTAAAAGTTTACCTGGCAGCTGGATACTACTGATGGAAATTGGGTAAACCTGCTGTTAGAGGATCAAAATACTGATTTCTGAAACTGCTTCCATTCCTGCTTCCTCAAACACCTACAGCTGTGGTTTGATTGTCTGCTTGCCACAATGGCAGCCACAAGTACACTGCTAATTGACGTAACCATGATGATAGTCCTAAAATGAAGTCTGTCATTAAATAAACAGCATGGAAGGAGAACATTTTAAATCTGAGTTTAATTATTTATTTATTTTACTAAGTCATGTTTTCATTAAGAAACTTTAAAAGCATATTTTTAAAGGGTTCTCTGGCAGTAACTGCTTTTAGGTTTTGGCAAAGCTTTGCTGCATTGTCTTTTGAAATAACAAAAGTTCGTATCTTGACAGGCTGAAGGCAGTTTGTGAATCTCAGTGCTGAGATTTAGGAGATTTGTGAATTGGGGTTTAAAGTGTAGTCTGTAAAGATCACATTTGAAGAAGACAGGTGATACAGGACGTCCTCTAGGCACTTGTCTTAGGAAGAAAATAGCCCTTTAGGGCCAGAGTGGGAGGTTTTGATGACTAGGTGGAGCACAGGATGAAGATCACCTGATTCTCTTTGGGCTACTTAAGGCAACACTGAAGCCTTACTGCGGGTTTTTGTAGAGTGATTGAGTGTGGGAGAGTTTTCAAGAGAGAAGGGAAACAGTAATAGCTGTAGAAATAGCAGGTAAGAGGTTTCATTAAAGTTGAAGTATGCAATAAGTTTGATGTTGTTTCTGTGGTCTAGAAGAAATCCTGGAAGTGACTTAAGTAACCTGATAATAGGTTGAGTGTTTTAAGTTGTGTTGGTAAGAAAAACATTGAAAGTGAATGCAGTACTTAAAGCCTTTAAAAAAAAAATTATCTTTAGTAGCTTTATTTTTGGTTCTTTTCTGTTTGTTTCTCTCTGTAGAAACTGTCCAGATATGCAATTACTTGATTTTTGAATGTAGAGCTTAGAGTGAGTGTAGTATTCTTTTTGAAGCTTTGTCTTGTTAATTACTTTTTACTGGGATTTGTTTGCTGCATGACTAACTGTGTTTCTTGTCCCTGGGCTGATTTTCAAGGTAGCTAGAGTTGGGAACTATTTTTTGATATTGGGAAAATGTCCAGGGTGTTCTTAAGTAAGGACTAAGTAGCTCTTCTGGAGGAGGAGAAGAGGGTATAGTACATGAGAGATTTGAAGTAGAGAAGTGTCTTTTTTTGTTGTTGTTTTATAATCAAAAAAGATTTTTTGTGTGTGTGGTTGGCTCCTGACTGTAAGACAGTAATGGCTTTTCTGCTAGAACTGAGTTGTTGTTTTCCTTTTGACTTTTTTTCTGTAATAGCAGAACATGCAAAGAGCTGGTTTTGGGTGTTATCACATAATAACAGGATCACTGAGGCTGGAAAAGACCTTTAAGATCATCAAGTCCAGCCTGTGACCTAACACCACCACTGGGAGGGATATTTGAGTAGTTATAGCTACAGGGTTTTCTTTGTGAAGATGGATAGAGGATTAGTAATAATTTTTATTCCCTGGTGAAGGTTTTTTGTGCTCTTACTCATGTGAAAGTGGTTAAGTGCATACTATATGAAAATCAAGTGTATCTTAAAGATTCAAAATCTCTGGTAGAAGTTCAGTAAGGAGTGGGAAGGGCAGTATCAGTATGGAACTTTATCTAATACTGAAAGCTAGATAGGGAAACACTTCAGACTTGTTAAAAAGGAGGCTTAAAATTTTTTCAGGTAGTTTGATTGTACAATGTAAAATGTAAGTGGAAGTTATTAATTTGTCAGGTGCTGTATTCTGAGATTGTAACAGAGAAGGAACGTTCCTGAAGGAAAAAGAAAAAATTATAGTTATGATCAGTTGCACGAGAAATAAAGTCAATAGACTGTGGGACTTGCCCATGTAGCTCTATTAAACTTAGAATTCTAGCTTCAGGACTGTTTTGTAGTCCAGAACTAGCTGTGAAATCAGGCAGTATTGTGGTCCACTAAACTTGTCAGAAAACATAGTAACTCATGACTACTGGTATGATCTATGTATTGGTTTCTCCTAGACAGCTCAGAAAATTAAGCTCAAAATACTTTATGTAATGTGTGTGGACATCCATATTTGTATACATGGTGTCATCAATTGTGAGCAGTGTATCAAGTAAATAGTAAAATGTTAAGTTTTAATGTAATACTTTGGTGTAAAATGTTGTTTGTTTCCTGACTTTGTGATACGTACTGCCACAAAACGGGAAATAAGCTTTTAGTATTAATTATACTATGCTTTACTCTTAATTCCTTTTACTCTCTGTATTACTAACCCAGTGAAATAAACCCTGAAAGTTGACTTCCTTCTTGTAGTGCAGCATGCACGAATTGCCTCATGAGACCTCTGTCATCACAGATAGGGGTTTGAAGAGTTTTGGTTTGCTATTTAGTTGTGTGTGAGGCATTCCTTTATCTGATGTGACTGGATGAAGCAGAGCCTGACTGAGCTGTATGAATGGGTGCTCAAAACCAGCCAGACAAGAACAACTTCTTGTTACTAAGTGTAGAAAGCTTCTGCTGCCCTCTAGTGTTCTTTGTTTAGATGCGTTTTCCATAGAATCATAGAATGCCAGAATATTGTAGTTTTCTTGTAGACAAGAGCTAATATTTCCGGTTATGAAATATCTTTCTGTGATAAAATTGCTAGCTTTGTGGATGGCGAGAGGGCAGTGGATGTCACTTACCTCGGCTTTTGCAGAGCTTTTCACACCGTCTTCTACAGTATTCATATGCTCAGGTTAGGACTTCATGCTCTGAATGGGTAGATAATCGGATGACTGGACGCTGGATGATTTGGTGTTTACTACTCTGTTAGTAACAGAATACCACAGGAATCCATACTGAGACCACTTCTGTTTAACTTTTCTATCAGTTGCTCAGAGCAGTTTGCAATCAGTTGCTTAGAGGAATTTGCAGGTAGCACAAAAATGGGGGAGGACCAGCTGACACGCTCAGTGGCAACACTGCCATTCAGAGCTCTAGACAGGTTGGAGGACTGGCAGGAAGTTGCTTTTGTGAATCATGTTTTTCAATAGCAGATTCTTAAAATGTCTTTAGAAATCTCCTATGCTATCTTGAGCGTGTTCAGCTATCTTCACCGTGTTTTGTAAATCTAAATGTAATGTGCCAAACCAACCAGTCAATTTGTTTGATGAAAAATGGGAATTATCACTGGCTGCTCTACAAAACTTGTAATGAAGCTATGAAGCAGTGATTCAATCTTTTGTTAGGGTTGGCTTCAGTAAGTAAACCTCAAATCTATGCTGGGGTAATAGCCAAGTAATTATGAACCTGAGGATGTGGTCTTTATAATTCTGTAATGTTAACTTAGACTAAAACTCATCTGCTCAGAAATAACTTCATAAAAATAATTTATCTTTTTTTTTTTGCCAGTCATGCATTACATTTTTTAAGTGAACCATCTTCACTTTTAACATGATATATGCAGAAGCAAGATCTGCAGTTCAAGACCTGTGTAAAATAAATTTGGTACTGGGTAAACTTCTTCAGCACCATATAGCCTGTGTAAGTTTTGTCTTGTGAGTTCTTAAAGTATGATGGAGTAACAATATTACTGAATTCTGTCAACTGTGTATGCAGTTGACCACTTAAAATATATGCATGGCAGTAATCAACTTGGGTCATCTGTTCTAGACCTGAAATCTTGTTGATCTGTATAGTACACCTCCAGAGAGATTCTGTGTGACTGCTGCACCTGCCGTACAATTTTTTGTGGGGTACTGATTGTAAAACTGCTAAACCAAAGTAGTTTTATATCTGTACCCTAAAGTATCTTTTCTTGAGGACTGACAGAAGCTAAACTTTGTGGGATTTGGCAGTCATTTGGTTAAAGTGATGTGGGCAATCCTTAGTGAAGCCAGAGTGCTGTAGGAGCTACACAAACAGGCTGCAGCCATTGTTCGCATCTGCAGGACTGAAATTGTCCAAGAGGAAGCTGAAGGCAGAACAGAGATGTGGCTGGCTGCCAGTGGTTTTAGGAAGTCATAGGAGAGAGGTTGTGTTTCATTGGGGTTTTGCAGCAATTTGGATCCATGTGCCTAAATTAAGTTGAAATAATTCTTTGGGTCTGGGCCTAAATAAATGAAGTTCCTTTGGACCTTGACTCTACGGGCTGAAGTCAAATATTTAACATCTGTGGACAAGTGATTAGTTCATGTGGTAAGATGAACTTCTAAAGACTAGCAAATGTTCTGGCGTACATTTCTTACGTTAAGCTTAATTTCTGTGAAACTTCTTCACCAGTCACAAAATGCCAGCGTGGCATATTTAAAGGCCCTTTTAAATGTTACCTGTGGAAACCTTACTGTGCAACAGTCATGTGCAGCATGGCCTACTGGTGATTGTCTTTGCTCAATGGTTGACTATTACTGCCTACCATAAACCAGATCTATGCAAGGGAAATGAGAAATTTGAGTCTTTTAGCAAATACTTATTGGCAGATAAGACATGGTCACTTAAGAAATACTAGGCAACAATTAATTGTATGGTACTTTCTGTTCCTTCTGGGTCTCTCTTCTATTGCTGCTATGAAATTGGAGAAAATTTTCAGATATTTGTAATGGTTCTTGTATTTTATAATGCAGTGAAATATACAAATTTTACACTGGGATGGCCAGGAGTTTAACTGCTGACTTTTAGTTAACTTACAACTGTAGTTCACTAAAAATGGAGTCTTAAATGTTTGTTCTATTTGACTAGCCATGCGTTGCCTGTGCAGACTTTTATCACTGTCTTCTAATTGTTCCCTGTAGACATGTAGGAATAGGGATTGCATTTTGGTTAGACTGGCTTGGATTGTTCAACTGCTTCATTGCTTTTATTCTCCCTACTGCAAACTGTTTTCCTTCCTTTCCCTCTTGTCCTTGTCAGACTAGTAATTTAAAGCTTAAATTATAGAAGGGCTTCTTGAGTGTGTGTGTGTGTTCATGTATGTGTTTTTGTGGGTTTTTTCAGTAGCACTTAATAAAAGAAGGTTGTGATCCATGATAATGACTCCAATAAATGGGTTTTCAGTTTCTCTTATATGAAAGTTAGGACTAAAGAAATGAGTCAATTTTATGAAATTCAACAAAATTTAAATATTCTGTTTTTTTTTTTAGGACTGTATCAGTTTCAGAATAGTTAGATGGAGAAGGTGTGTGTGTATATGAAGTGCTATGCTTCTACTGAAAAAAGGCAGTTTGTCATACAAAAGCTGCTCAACCCTTGCAATATCAATGCTAAAACTACTGCAAAAATGAGATTTGAGTGCTCACAAGAGGGCACTACAACTTTACTTTTGTGCACGTTATTGGGACACAACCCTTGTCATAAGACCTAGCAACAAAGGCAAAGAATATTGTAGTTTTCCAGTGTAATTTTAAAACTGAGCTCTTATCAGTAAAGGTTGCTAATTCCTTTAAAACAGAAATTAAATAATTGAAAGTAATGCAGAAATTTTTATCTAGAGCTTTGAAACTGAATGCCATTTTGTTAGCTTCAGGGTCAAAGTATTGTAGTTGGTGATGACTGAGTGAAGCAAGCTATGTAAAGAAATCTGTGGACTCAAAAAAAAAAAAGGAAGGAATAACTGTCTGACCATAATGAACTAATTTATTTACTTATCAAAGCCTTAAGTATCATTAGACAGCTCGGTAAGCAAGTAATCATAAGAGGAATGTTCACTAAGTAAAGATTAATTATAGCCTCCAGCATATCAAGTTTATTATGTCCAATAAATATGGCAAGCAGCTGGAGGAACATGTTTGTCTTTACACTTGATAGCATTTTCTTGCCTCAAGGTCAGGCTCCTGAAAGAATAATTAATTGTTGTGGGTGAATTGTTCCTAATTCTGCAAATGGTTTTTTGGTGTGTATTTAATTCTGTGCTTCAAGTAAAACAAAATGAAGGCATTGGGTCTGATACTGAAGTTGCCAATGAGTAACTTAAATAGTATCTGAACTCTGAAGCAGAACCTTTTTTCTATTGGTTACCTTTAATCCATGCATTCCTTGCATTTAAGCTCTTGTTCTAGAATGGTTTGTCTCAGTAGAAACACAAAAGATTGGCAACCCACAAATGGTTGAACAATAGCTAGTACTGCTACTTCAGGGTCTACCTGTTGGAGAAATTCATGATGACAAGCTGGTTTTACAATTTTCTGTAATGAGATGTTAGTTTCTGAAATTGCTTTGCATTGAAAGGCATAGAAATTCATGAGCTCCAAGTTAAGAAAAAACATTTATCACTGAATAGACAAGCAGATTTTGAACCATGTTATTTATAAAGCTAAAGGGGTAAAATAATATAGTGAGGAAAAACTATTTTATATTATAATACTTTATTATATGCTTTTGGAAAGAGGGAATAATAAATTGGGGTGGGGCTGGTAAAAGCTAATAGAGGCATCCAAATATAGAATGTGAGAAAATGATTACTGGAATTAATAAGAAATGGTATAAGGTACTTCAGCAGAGTAAGGATAATTCTGACAGCAAAATGAATTTAGGTTCTCAAGAACAGGATTTAGCTGAATAATTTAGATTGGCTTTGTATGCAGTGCTCTGAAGGTAATGTAAAAAAGGAAGTATTTTTGGTTTAAACAAAAGAACCTTATGTTGGTGTGAGGCAGAGAATTACTTTGAGTTTTGGAAGTTAAGAAGACTGACCTGTCAGGATGGACTTGTTACAGTGCAGTTTTGAAGCAGGGGGAGATGGATTTTTCTTAAATAAGGATCTCTAGGTTAATAATGCATCAAGAACAGATAACAGCCACTGGGTGCTTAGTTGAGTCTTAAAATCTTGTATGACTGCTGTCCATGGCACACAAGTGTGATGTACTAAATTTGACCTGAAGCTGTTTGGGAAGGAATAAATCAGTGTATTGCAGAACGTCAGCCAGTCTAGGTGGTGACACTACTATGCTTTAACTCAAAAATATTAACTACCTGGAATACTTTACTAAAGTTACTCCTTATGAAGATCTATGAAGTCATGATTAACAATCGTGTGATGACTAGAATCTTAATTGCAGCTAATGAGCCTAGTTTGCAAACAGAAGCTCATGCTCCAGATTTGGAAGTTCCACCTCAGTGTCTTGTCCAATGATGGTGTTGAAGTTGGACACTGACACTGTTAAGACTTGTGTTGAAGTGGTCTGTTTCAAGGTGGTTCTAGGAAGAACTTTAATTAGAGAGCAAATTAATTTAGAAACCCTTTGTTTTGTATTTTGGCTGTCAGACCCTTTCACTTGAAACAAGAATCTCTGAACCCTATTAGCTAAATAATTTATATCTTAACTGGGGCTGACAGGCAACCTTTTTAATCACTTCTATGAAAAGTGGTCATTGACTATTTTTTGTACCCCAAGTTCTTGTTTATTATAATAAGATATTAGCGGAACGCAAGAAAGAAAACTCTTCCCCTGTGAGATCATCTGCCCCAAAAGAGAACCCAGCTACAGCTAGTATTTAATAAATAATAGGATGTCTTACTTTGACTGCATTAATACAAGAACATCGAGGAAAAGAGATAAAAGAAACACCAAACCTATTGTCAATGTCTCTTTTTCCTTAATTTATTTTGTCTTTAGGACTAAAACATCAAAAGCTCTGTTTACAACATATTGCTGAAGTTTGGTTTTCTACTCAAAGCCATAAATGGCCCTATAAGGCTCAGGAGCTGCTGTATTTGACAAGCTTAGGGGGAAAGTAGTCCAGCTGTCTCAAATTGTTCACATATGTATAAATATTGCTGTATTCATTTGATTAATTTAACTCCCAAGTTGAAGGGCTAATAGGCATCACATGCCCTTGTGCTCTGCATGCCTCTCCTTGACAGTTACTAGTCCTGTTCTCTCATTCTGTGTACTGCTTCTGATTCTGTTTCTGCAAATAGTCTTCTGTGGGTTTTTTCTGCTGAGGAATGACCACAAAATGTGCATCTCTGTTACTGTATGGAACAGCTCAGGATTTAAGAGGGGGAGGCCCTAAAGGTTGCAGGAGGCTCTGCTAATTTGGGATAGAGACTGACTCATTTGGTAATCCTAAAACATGGGTTGTGTTTCAATGAAAATTAGTTTTCGGGAATGCTTGGTCCCCTAGTGTCTGATTACTTGCCCCAATACCTATTCCTCTGAAGTTTTCCCTTAGCCTGGCTCAGCAGCTGTCTTACTCTTACCACCTCACCTCTTTTCTCTATTTTCAGTAGCTTCTCCTTTTTTTCATTTCTCAGTTGTTTTTTCAGGTTTGTTTTCAGAACACTTCCCTACTTCTTAAATATGATTCAAAACTAATTGTCAAGGGCATTCTGCTTGGCTCAAAAAGCAAATAGCCACGAACAGACTGTCAAAATCAGGTTGCAGTGCCTTTTTGGAAGAGCATTTTGGCCATGGTGGTTTTTGTTAGCATGTGTAGCACAATTCTTCAGATGTATCAGGGTACCTTTTCCTCATGTGTTAGATGGTTTATCTGGTCTATAGCTGGTAAGTAAACATGAGAGAACAAGATCAAGGACTTCCCCAGAAGGTGTTTCATGAAGTGAGAGCTGTGTATGGAGACGTAAATCTTCTGGTTTCTATTGATAGAATTGAGTAACTGGATGGGCTCCATCTCATCAAGAAATAGGTGGATTTGTGTGCAGCTAATGGAGTTGGTGTTGAATCTAGTTTTTTCTGCAAACTAGGCTTTTCTGCAAACTTAGGATCTAGTTCTGCACAACTGAAAGGATTTGAGTCACTGCATCAACAGTCTAAAGTCTGTTGGTCACATTATGTAAAAACTTGCTACAGGATGCAAAACAAAAAAGAAAATAATTCTCAATTGACTATGTCCTTTCTGAGTAAAGAAAATTCCCTGCAAATTACTGATAGTAACTGGAGCTTTCTTCCTGCAGGTTGTTTCTGATTAAAATACTGTCATTTCTGAAGTAATTTTCACTGGTGATAGAGCTTTCATATATGGTTGAAAGGTTACTGTGGCCATATTGGTTTTGAAAAAGTGGTTGAAATTCCTAATTTGGTTTATATTAAGGATTACTGATGTTTTGTAGTAGCTGAAGACCCTTCAATCCTGGAATACACTGTTTATGGCAGACATGACCTGTCACACTGATGAAGAGGTTGGCAGGGGCAGTGCACTATTTTCTGTGTATTTATCTGACACCTGGAGCATGTCACTAAAGCCCTGATTTCTCTCTGAACTTGTCATCGTCTCGCACTGACAGTACTACTTTTGTGACCTTTGCTATCCAAATCGCAGACATCTTTAGTGTCTTTATTAGCACAGTTTTGTGTGTTGTCTGTGGCTAGAATATGTTCATGTCATATCTTCTACTAGAAAGAAAAGGTAAAATTACAGGACAGTTTTTCTTTGCAGCTAAGTGTTAAGATATTATTAGATATGTTATAAAAATAGAGATTTCAGAATGCAGTAAACCTGCACTGGATTGAATGCTTGATTTTTACTTTTTTTGCTATGCTGTTTATGACTCCAGAGATACTGGATCAGGCTGTTGTTGCTGTCTGTCACATCTTGCAGGCAGATGCTTGCTGGCATATGTAGAACTTTCATTCTTTGTCAGAATGGGATTCTTGTAAGATTTGGAGCATACATTCAGCAGAGTTTTCTTGTTTTGTCTTCAAGAGAATAATTAATAAGTAGAAACTGACCAAGAATGTGTGTATATACAGCAACCAGTAACACGAATAAGGTAATTTTAAACTGATTATTTTAGTTGCATGAAGTTGAACACACTGTCAAATAAGAAGAAAGGCACACAAGTACTTTGTGCTGCTTTTTATTGTTGATTTCAAGTTTCTATTACGTTCAGTTTTAGAGTAGTTTAAGTACATAAACTCGTTTTATAGCTACTCTAAATCTTTGCACCTTCAACTCTTGCAGAATCTCATTAGTATAATAGCACTGTATGTCCAATTGTCTTGTAAGGGTTTGCAATCAATAAGTATAACTCAGGGGCAGTTGAAGCATTTGACCATGAAAGAACAAGAGGTAAAATATGGTTGTTATGAGAACAGCTACAGTGGACAAAGCACAATGGAATGTTGTGTGAAAAAATAACAGTGGACAGAATATACGATTGGCTAAATTAAATGGATGTTTGTTCTCCTTTCTGTTATTTATGAAGATAAATAAAACCTCCTGTTCAGAAGGGTATGGCTGACTTGCTTTTTTAGCCTACAGCTCTTTCATGAGTGTGCTGCACTAATGGCACTTGTCTAAAAGCATAATGTGTATCTAACAGACGTATTTTTTTAACAGTTCCGTTGTCAGGTTTGAACCTGCTGGTTTATTTCCAGCTACACTAGTTGACCTCTTGAATTCAAAAGCTGTTCTTTTTTAGAATAAATTGGACTGAATACCACTCTGTAACAGCTTTCCTGGGAAAACAAAAATCTTGAAAAAATTAATTTCAATGTATTGGTCTTGGAATTTATTTTTGAATAAGAAATGATATGAATGTCATCTTGATGTTAATTTTCAATGTGTCTCATCTTGAAATGAGGGCAAGGGTACTAATAATATTCTATGTGCTGCCAGCTCCTATGTGCCCCTTCCCCCAAATTCAACTTTGCTATTTTGTTTATGAAATGTAGTTAAATTCATGGTCCTGTAAAATTCATGGCAAGTGTTCTGGTCTCAGCGAAATTGGTTAGAATTTCAACCACTGTGTAGAAGCCTTAGTGAAGTGAATTAATACGTGAATCTAGATCTGAGTTAAGACTCGCAATACAGATGCTGCCCTTGATTTGAAGAGTTCATGAATGGCATTAGCATTTGGATAAATGCAAAGCTTTTGAAATACTCAAAACCTTGGCTCACAGTTTTGTAGTAGGTGTAACATCTTGGCTGGTATCAAATGTAGTGGCCTCAAGTTGTGGTAGAATAGTGTTTTTACCTTTTTATATTATTACGTACGGTTTTTTATCTGGTGATTTTAATGAACAAGGCTCAATCTCTGTAATAACTTGAAGTAATGGAGCAACTGGATCCACCAATAAGCTTAGCTAGATAAGGTACTATGAGAAATATATGTAGACCATATTTTAAAAACTCTGAATTCACTTACCTTGTGGAATTGAGCAGTTGTGTACCTTTATTTGAATGCAAAAGGGGAATCCTGAGGTTATAAATCTGTTCTAAGATGCTACTATCAGCTTTTTGGTACTTAAATAGTTGGGTTTATGTGTTGGTTCTTCCCACCCTGAGCTGTTAAACTTCCCAGCTCTTACATGAGCCACAGGAAAAGATACGCTTCCCCCTCATTTTCAGCCCATGCTTTAGTTAGACTTTTGCACTCTGAGCTCTGCCTTCTTTCTCTTTTCATTGTTAATTCTGCACCAAATGTACCTGTGTCTATGCAGGTTCTCTGGTAAAACTGCAATTTTTACATATAAATAATGGTCTTTGTTTCAAGTTATCAGTTTATAAACTTAGGGTTTTTGCTTTCTGCTTCCTTGTTAGGAGAAGGTATACTATTTAACTATTGAAACACTCTAAAGTGCAAGTAATATGAATTTTAAATTGTCTTGTTAACATCTCTATCAGCTACAGCTGTTCACTTCCAAAATGTTTGTTCTTATCTTTTTTCCCTGCATTTCTATCTCTACACTTTGATGCAATATTGTAGGCATTGAGTACTAAAGCAGTACTTGAATACCTGTTTGGTTTTTTTTAGGTTATTCTTCAACACTGAACTGTGCAATAGATTATTGATGCCCTGCTGTAATACAGATTTTGGAATTGGGACATGTATGTTCTAGGTTTAAGGACTTCTGAAAAAAGCAAGACATCTAGGATACAGAGGCTGGAAGACTAAAGGCACCTTTTAAATTAGTTTTGTACTCTTTTTTTGGTGTGTGATAATGGAGTATCATTAGTGAATACTTGTGTATTTGGCAGAAGAGTGGGCAAGAGTAGCAGATAAAGTAGCTTGACATGTTAAGCTCTTATAATAACAAGAACACTGTTGTTTTGTTTGTCTTGTTATTTTGTGGTGTCCTGTTCTCCTGCCTGTGTACCCCTCCAGTCTTCAGGAACTTGTTAGGTGGTAAGTTTTCTAATAGTTAGCAGTAATTGCCAAGAGGATATTGTAATTTCTTTTCTTGTGACAAACCATGTATCTTAAGTTGCAATGCTGTCTCTGATACTCAGGAACAGAAGAATCCTTGTGCTAGGAAATCTGGGAGAAAGCTGTATGTGATCTGGCTGATAGAGAATACATGGTAGATAATGAATGGAAATGATTTGCAGTTTGCAGTTCAGGCTAGGTAACAAGACTTTGAACTAAAGAGAAAAAATGTGTGGTAGATGATGATGGTTTAATGTGGGAGATTTCTACTGTGCGGGGTTTGTCAGAAGCAACCTTGTCTTCTGGCAAAGCAGACAAAATCTTTGTATCTCAGGGTCCTCAACTCTATTGTTGTAGGCTTGCTGTTTTGTCTTTATACCTCACCTGGCAAATGGCAGAAACCTGGCTTTTAACCATTTAGTGAGATACTTTTCTTACTGATGTTAAGCAAATGTGTATACAAACAATAGTGCCATGTAGCTTTCTTAGAATTCTAAAAGCTCAGTTCTTAAACTTAATTCAGTGAAATTGTCAAGTATTGTAACATATTTACTAGTCTGACAGGCTTTTCTTTCAGCCAGCCAAACACAGCTTGTGTTTCTAAAGAGAGAACAGATTGTGGTGGTTCTGTCTCCTTAGTATACAGAAACACAGGCATATTAGAGGCACAAAGTTGAGCGTATATAGATGAGTTTTCTGTTGTGCTATTTACCATCTTACTCTTTTAGGTTAATAAATCACAAGCAGACATGCCTTTGAGAGTAAACTGCTAAATATCCATTAAAAATAATTAGGAAGTACACTCTTCATACTGCTATTTGGAGCTTATACAAGACTGACTTGACATGAATATTGTAGCAAAATCTACTAAGGTTACTTACCTGAGTTATGCAGACCACTTCCTGAAGACCCCTAATAAATGTAAGTACAGAATGTTACCAGTCTCTGATAAGGAAATAGAGGGATGACACTATGTACTTCATGTGCCACTGGTAGTTTTAATGCTTCTTTTGTATTTTCATGGGAAATGCAGAACAGAGTAGTGGGGGAGCAAGTAATATATATTGTAGTACTCAAAAAATTTAAGTATCTTAATTGTGTACCTGTGAAGTAATTGCAGTTCATTCTTCTTGCTTCCAAGTGCTGGTGGATCTGATGGCTGGTGACCAAAAACTCTTGGTTAATAAGAGGAAAAATCCTAAAGATACTAGCTAAATGCATCACAGAAGGCAATTGTTCTGAGTGTGTCAATGGGCCTTGTCATCAGTGAGCAGTGCTGAGTGAACGTCACTGGAGCAGTGTACAGAGCTGTATTTCATATTAAGGAAACATTTCTCAGGCAGCTAAGGAAAAGCTGTGCTGAGCTTGCTTGCTGTGGGAGGATGCAGCTGTTTCTGATAGAGAATTTGCCCACACAGGGATTCAAGCTGATTGAAGATGGCTGGCTTTCCTTTAAGAAGTTTAGTCTTCCTGCCCAAAACCAGATGTAGGACTAGTATCTTACTGTGTGCTGTAGTTGTAGTACCAAATAAAGCCATAATGTATTGCTGTACAAACAATTCAGCTAGCCTGAAATATTTAAACACCAGATTTTGCTTTCCAGTAGACCTGTATTTTTAGAGGTTACATCTCCAAGGACTTGTAATTCATTGCCTGTAGTAATGAGGAAGATCTCTTTTACTTTAGCTGTTTGATTAGATGGTGCAGCAGCTTGCCTTGTATATGAAATAATTTAGTTTTGGACAAGTATTGTCTTCTCAGTTACTGTAACTGCCAAAACAACTCAGTGTTTGAGCTAGGTACAACACAAAACACTAGACTAAGGCCCCTGTATTATATGTGAGCAGATACCCCAACTTTTCTAAAGACATAGGGGATGTTCCTGTGCTACTTAAATGTGCACTTATTAAATGAAGAAACATGAAGAAATCTTTACAAGTCTTAAAGTTGGTTTTTCATTAGAGACTTATAACAACTAACTTGACTGTTTTAGAACAAATTCTGCTGAGAAGTTGTGATGAAGATGAAAGCAGGCCTTATTCTCCAGAGGAAGGATGACCAGGGACTTAGAGGTCACTGTAGGGTCTTCAAGAAATGGGACCTAGCTAAAGCTGTTAGGAGTAGCAGAAGATGCTCTAGGTGAATGGGGATGCTCACATCGATGTGTTAGGTGACTTTGACTGCTCTCTCTTGCTTGTTCTAAGTTTTTTTCAGTCTACCCTGGGTAATCTGGGACCAAATCTGGTGTAGTTCTGTTGTCTTAATAAAATTGTTAAGCTGGATTCAGTACATGGATTGTGCAGTTATCACTTTACAATTTAAATAATTTGTTGATTGAAATGTTGGATACTTTCCAAAGGTTGTGCTAGAAAGCATTGTTAGTCTACCTTTCAAGACCCTGGAATGTTTCTTCCATTACTGGATTGTGTATCTGTAATTCATGTAGCTGACTTGTCATCATTAACTGGCTTACTAGTCACTATTCCTAGACTTGTTAAAATGCTAGGATTTTAACACAGGACTTCGTAAACTAAGAAGTCAGAAACTGGCTAAAGAGCATGTCTCTAAAAATGTAGTTAGAGTGGTTTAAAGCATTCAGTTCCCAGAAGTCAGCTGCTTCCTTGTTTTTCCTGAACCAGATTAATCTGCTTGTTTCCCACATGGCTTATAAATGCACGTTGACTGTCATATTTAGACTTGGCATGTGACTTGGTACAAAAGCCGTGAGAAGGAGTTTTCTTCTGGTTTTAGGGAGTATAAATGGAAGCTGCTCGACTCAAATCTTAGGAGAAGCACCAAGAAACTGAGACTATTTTGTAAATGAGGTCTACAGAGCAGCCCTTAAACTTTGGAGATTGAGCTAGTTATGAGATTAATCAGGTCATGTCCCTTATTGTCATGGGAAGTGTTAAAAATATATTAAGACAGCACAACATGCTGAGTAATAATATTTCAGTGTGGAGTTTTCCCTGCTGCTTTCAGGGTCCTTCTATAGAAGCAGCTGGCAAGTAATAGTCTGTCTGAGAAGCAAACAAAGGACAAGTTGTCTTTTAGTTAATATATAGCAAGTGTCTTAGTTCATTTATTCAAAAATAGTCAAGTGTTCTACTGCATAGTCAAGTTTAGAGTACTTTCTCATTTGGCTATTATGCACTTGGAGTTTTGAAAAGGAGTTATAGGATGAAAAAACTAGTACTGTTGCAATGGGTACAATAACTTGATGCAGTTGAGTAGAAGCTAATGGTTGCTGTTTAAGTTGGTAGCACATCAGTACAGTGACTGCTGCCCAGATGCTAAAACAATGTGCAGCCAGAACTGTAGTAGACAAAGGTCAGAAACCTTAAGAATGGGATATAAGTGTAATCAATAACACCTTAAGCCTTTTTCAAATACTCTTACATAAGTAGTGTGTTTGCATTTATTGTTCACTTCTAATGTGACACCTGCTATCTGAATTGTACTGAATCTTCTCATACAAGCAGGGCATTAGTGCTTTAGCTGAACAATTTCTCATTTTGAAGCAACTTGGTTTGGAATTTTTCAGTATTTTCAGGGATGCCATGTGGAGCCTTACCAAAAAACAGAGAAATGAATTAAATGTGTTGAAAATCAAGAGATGTTCCTAAGAAATATCTGACTTAAAGCTGTCAAATGTGTTTGCCCACTATTGTGAACATAACTGAACTAAAAAGTGGAATGCAGTGAGACCCAAGTAGTCTTAAGTAGCAGGCTAGCATAATTATCAAGGTATCTCTTATCCTTAAAAACTTAAGACAATGTTATCTCTGAGCACCCATTTTTTATTAAAAAATTATGTGATTAGCTCTGTGGAGTTGGAATCAACAGGTGCAGCTCTTGTGGCTACCATAGGCTCTACAGGATTGCACAATCAACGTAGTGTTCAGCTACCATCTAGTGGGGAATCTGAGATACTGTTCTGAAAATGCAGACAGGAAAACTCCAGAATCGTTAGTACTTAGACAGGTGTTTTATACTTTGGGGAATTGCTGAAATTTTTGTCTGCCTGTGGTCCTTACAAGTAAGACTGTGCTGCCTCTCAAAGTCTACATGAATTAATAGGAGTAAGTATACTAAAGTGGATGAAGCATATGAATAATGGTGAAATGCATTAAGTGTAGAATTGTATTCCTGGGTTTTCCTTAAAACCAAAAATGACCCATGTCTCTTTAGAGTCTGAATGACTCCATCTTCCTCTTGTATTTTTAAAGCAGTCATTCTGCGTTAAGTCAGTCGGCAGATGCAAATTCCAAAGTTCAGTAACTAGATTACAGTTTGCTTTGGCATCTAAACTGTAGATACAATTCAATGCAAGAGTAAAGCAGCATAAATTAAATTTCTAAAATGTATGTTACATAAACCTGTATGTTCCTCATATTTTTTAATGATGTATGTTTTTCCTGCTCTGTTTACTTACCAATGTCAGTAGGGGTAAGTGGTTGACTGCGTGTTCATAATGTTATTTGAATAAAAAGGGGGGTAATTATGATGTAAACAAAAATAGCTCTTGCTTAATAGCAGTTACTGAAACAAAGAACAATGTGAGCCTCAAAGCAGAAAGTAATGTTGCCTCTGGTGATAACTGGATGGATAGAGTAATCCAAGAAGCGTTTGGAGTCATGGAGTTGAACTCAGTGTGGTGCTATTCTGACTTGCTTCAGATGCACGAGCTAGTTATCCTCCCTAATTTGGGGCAAAAAGGGTGCTTCCTTCACCCAATCTTGAACAGCATCCAGCAAATTCAATAGTCTCTGCCTCAAAAGAACTGAAAATGAGTTTCCCCTCCTTGTTTGTGTTGAACATCTTTTGAGGTATTTGTTTACTTCAGATTAAGGTGTTTTTCACACTAAGACAGTTTACCTTAGTGGACCTTGATTGAAGTCTTCAAGTGTATGCAGGAAAAGTGTGGAGTTCAGTATCAAAGTCACAGCTTACTGATGCAGCTGTGACTAGATCTAGAAGATAAGGACCTACTTAGTCCCACACAGCCAACTTGGGCTTGTCATTTCAATTAACCACATAGGTAATCATTAAAGTAATTAGTGCCTTTGTATGTCTCAATTTGCAGTTTTATGGACCTCAGTCTGATGAACTACATATGACTTAAAGTGAAGCCAACTCCCAAAAGCCACTTACATTAGATGTTCCAGTATTTCCAGAAATATCTAAGATCAGTAAACTGCTGTGAAACTCAGCCTAGTCTAGAGGGTTTGGCTGAAATACATTTATTTTCTACTGGAACAAGAAAATGTGGTCCTGGACTGCATTGAAAAGCAGTAAGGGAGTAATTATGAAATGTTGCAGCACATTTTCTCCTCTGCTTCATCCTCATACAGATCTTTTTTTCTTTTCTGCAGCTGCTGGGTGGTACATGCCTGTAGATCAGCTAAGTTTAAACTAGCTCTAGCCTTGGCATGGAAATTATTCTGGAACTTCCCTCCTGGAGTCTTTGTTTTCTGGCTTGGCAGATGGGTCCCCTATAATTATTGAAGTTCATCAGAGGTTGTACTGTCTTGATCGCTGAGTATATTATGAAGAAGTTAAAATAAAGCAGACTTCTGTGGAAGAGGCAATTGTGAGTTTCTATGTTAGAAAAAAATACTAATGAAGAACAGTTTCCTAGTCTGAAAGACTTGCCTTCTGGTGGCTGCAGTAAACCATAGCTCTTTATTAGCCAGTGTTTGATTGGCAGGATCAGTGGGTTGTCACAGAAACCAAACTTATTGGCTCTTAACAATACAATAGGGAAGGCTATTAAGCTTGGAGTTCCTTTCCTTGTTCTTCATTACTGCAATGCAGGGAGCCTTGTACAAAAAAACAAGAATTCTTTGACTGTTTAAGACCAAAATGGGCTGCAATACCAGTAAGAGCACTTAGTTGTGGAATCTGTTCAGAAGCCTGGAGGACAGCCTGAGGAAGAAGAAGAAAAATGAAGACTCTGGCATGGGAACAACTGTCTATGCTATCCAGAATTTGGTTTCAAAGGACAGTGCATGTGACAGAACAAGCTGAAATTGGATATTGATGTGCTCCAAATACAGACTGTAACTATGAAGTAAGCAATTTGTTTGTTGGCATTTTGTGCTTGAAGGGATTGATCTTTGTGTTACGGACACTGAAGTTAAAGGCAAGTTTCGTATTGGATCTTAAGGAAGTCTGTGTTTACAGATACTGGTGTGAGATTGCTGTCTAAGCTGATGAGTTCCCTGTATGAATGCTCAAGGAAAACTATATGTTGCTTGAGAAGCTGGGCCATCAACACCACCTCCTGGAAACTTTTGCTGAATCTGAAGTAATTTCACAGAAATCAACAAAGCCCTAAATCTCAGGCATTAACTGATTTTAAAACAAAACTTATGTCTATCTGGTTTAATTCTCTGACTCTGAAATGGCCTACACTCTTGGTATTTAGATCTATGGGAGTCTGGTTAAAAATATACCCGTTAGATTTATGGATGCTTCCATTATTAGCATTTGCACTACAAATGAGCATATGCCAAGACGTGCACTGCTAGGTATAGGTTTCGTTGAACTAGCCTATACTTCTGTTTCTTCCATTAAAAAAGTCTGACAGTCCTTAAAGCTTGTTTGTTAATTAAGTGCTTCTGTATATTCATTTTGAGAAAGTGAAATTTGAATTGTACATCCACTAAAAATGTTGAATGATGGGTATTTCTTTAATGGAGGTATAAAACTAACATAAACAGAGCTTGTAGCTCTAACGGAGGCATTTACAGAGTTGAATAATTGTTCTATAATAGCAATGAACTTCTGGTAGGTTTTTTGATAACTACATATAACTCAAGAAAAAGGAAATATATTTGGGAACCCTGTTTTTATAAACACGGACAACTTACAAGTTACTTGTGTAGCTTATTAATGATCTGAGCCTAGTGTCTGGTAGCTATGCCAGAATAAGGCAAAACTGTTTTAGTTGCTTTGAACTAATATAGAGAGCCTGCAAAGAAATTGATCCAAAAAAGAGTATAATGAGCTGGATGGGAACATCTAGCTGTTACTATGTTTTGAACAAGCTCTGGTTTAGTCATGGCATTTTAGTACATGGCTTTGACTCCCAGACAGGCATATTCACAATATGCTTGGCTATCTGCTTAAATATCTGAGGATCTGCTATTTTGAGAGATGTTGGTATATTGCCTCAAACTGAGTAGAGGACAAGGTTTGTTTATCAAAAGACAGGCTAATTTGACTGGGAGGGGGACTACAAAAGACTAGAGGTTTCTTATTTATCAAGTGTTGGGGTTCTTTTTGGTAGGGGGTCCCCTTCTCTTGTTTTGTCCTTGATCTATCAATCAGGAAGTGAAAAATTATTCCTTAGCTTCAGTCAACTAATGAGAGAAATCCTGTAGATGAAAACAGTATTTCTTAAATACTTGAGCCATGTGTTAGTCATTTGTGTTAAAACAGAGTAGTATTGTTGTCCCTTATTCATGTATCCAGATCTCATACAGTTAACTGTCATGTTCTGTTATACATGTAGAGGACAAAATTAACTTTTGGGTATGGAGGAATAAGAGAAGATGCATTTGCCCCAAGGATCTGTTTCTTGCCATGTTGGATATCTCACTAATGGGGAGTTCTAAGTCCAGTAAACAGTCTGAGTTCAGTAGATGGCACTTGGTTTAGTATGCCTGTTGGACCTATCTCAAATTGAATTGAGGGAGGGTTGAGTAGGAAAGAGATCAGTTCTGTTACTACTTGCTGTGAGTTCTTTCATTTTACTCTCTCTTTATAACAGGAAGTACTGTCACTGAAGAGATCACTGTTAGATGTGGTGGGGTGGCTGGTATCTTACTTTAGATGGATACTGGACGATTAGTTTGAGATGCTAAACAATTAGTTTGATGTGTTAAACCTCATAAAAGTGACTGGTGTAGCCCAACTGTTTGAACTTTATGAGCAGCCTGGTGGAGAACTGGAAGTGGCCACTGTTAGCAAAACTGCCTGTTGCTAAATGGAACATATCCATATGTCCTTTCTCTTCTGAACTGGAACCTAAGTTCTTAGCTTGGGACCTGAGGTATCTGGGTTTGGTCATAGAAAGAACTTGGTGTGCTTCTCTTTCCCTAGAAAGGTAGTGCAGGATTGTCTAGTGTTTTTACAGCTCTGCTCCCCTGTGGGAGGAGAAGGTTGCTGTTCCAGGGAAAATTGTAGCTAAAACTGCTAGTTTGCTATCAATTTGGTTCCTGCACTTCACAGCTTGAAGTTCTAACATGAATTTAAAAAATGGCACTTGATCCTCAATTACTGAGCTTAAGGCATTGTACTGGTTAGTTATTTGGCATTTCTTGATACAGACTTGAAGTCACATAACTTAGTAGTTTATAGCATTTTTATATTAAGAAAATGTATTGTTCTAAGCAATTTGCTTTTCTCTTGTACTTTGATATTCTTGTGTCCTGGAAGTTAAGATGGTTTGAGATTTTAAGATAGAGATACTGAATATTGTGTAGATTCATTGAGGCATTGCACCCAAGTTCCTTGTTTCTTTTCTTTTTTCACATAGAGAATCCTTGCCTGTGTGAGAGTTACTGTGTAACTATTAAGTAACTTAAATATTGCTGAGTCTTGATGATGTCTGTTACTTTTTTAAAAAAAACAAACAACACCTCTTGAAACTTGTTTCTTTCCTCCTCTACCATCCAGTCATCCTTAATAAAATGCTCAAGGGGCCTGGAAGCAATTATGCTGATGACTGAACTACCAGAGGCTACTGTTTTTTTGATGTTGTTACAAATGTAGCGAGACTCATGTTTGTGGTTTTTTCACCCCAAAACTGCTTTTGATAACCAGTAACGTTTCTTAAGAAATAATCTCTCGTGAATGCTTAAAAGTGTATATGTGTGTTTGTATAAAATTATACTTAAATAGTTGTAATGCAAAAGTGCTCCACTCCATAGCAAAATTAAATGCAACTTTTCAGATAAGTTGCCAACAATTTTATGTATGTGCTATGTGTCTTATTCCCTACATCAGCAAAGTAGGGAGTGACAGAGAGGTAAATCAGTAGTCTGAACTGGAATTTGTGATTAACTCTGTGCACTAAGCTTTTTGGGAACTAACAGTACCTCCCATCTGCAATTAAAAATACTTCTTATAATCAACTGAAATGCCACAAAGGTTGGTTTAGGTTAAGTGAGAACTTATCTGCATATCTTTCCCCTCCTCTCCGGGCTGTAGAACACCTGTAGCATACAAAAATACTTGGTAAGACCTATTAAATTGTCTTCAGAAATACCAAGTCCCTGAAGGACTTGAGCTAGTTGAAGAAAATATCTGCAGGTAAAACCCACTAGAGGGCAATGTTGTAAAAGGAATTGCGAGACTAAAAGCTGCATTAAGGAGTGTGGGTACTTGCAGCAGCGGAAAAGAAGACAATCTTGTATAGCTTTCTGAAATACAACAGTCGGAAAGACTACACGTTTTGGACTAGCAAGGCTTTGATATAAGTTTTTGCAGTTACAAATTGAACGCTTAATCTTTTTTTACCCACTGCTTACGTTCTAAGTATCTGTTGTCATTTTTGCTGCTTGTAACCAGTGCCTGTTGGCCACATTTGGGCATATGTAGCACTAAGTTACAGAGGCTGTTTTTAGAGGCAGACTTTTTTGTGTGCCTCTGCTCTGTCAAGCTTTTGGGTAGAAATTTAAAGTTGTTTTTGCTATTGTGTCTAATGTGACTCCAAAAGGGAATAAATTACATCTAAAATTAAAATTAAGTAACAGTGAAAGATAAAATTAGTGGCTCATTGGAGGATCCTGTTGGAAGACCCTTAAAGAAAAACATGTTGCCTCTAAACTACAGTGACTTTGAAATGTAGAAATTTTCTTTGTTCTTCCATGGCAGAAAAAACATGCTGTTTCTTGGCTTTACAGCATTGTGATTGTAGCACTCTGGGGACAGTTCAGAATAATGCTGGAGATGTAAGATTGTTACTGTAGTGAATGTCTAACTGCTTTATACTCCTCTTCAGATGTGATAAGGCAATATTCCTGAAGTATGGTTAAAAATCATAAGTTAAGGCTTACTGTCTTTCCATGATGATTTTCAACGAGTTGGAAACAAACAACTTCAGGTGTACCATTAAAAATGGTAGATTTAAAATGTATTTTAATTTAAATGTATTTCACTCTTAGAGTGCAGTAAGAAAATTCAATTGCTTACCAGTGTACAAAAGTATGGTATTGACTAGATGATAGCATTAGGAAGCTGAAGTCTTCAAATGAAAAACTAATATCAGAGGAAAATTAATTGTTTTTCGTAAGTTGATGCCTGCAGCTATAGAAAACTCCAAAAGCAATCCTTGAAAGCAGAGTTGGACTGAAAGCTGTTTTCTATATTTGTAATGCAGTTCTGCAGTAAACAGAAGTGGTTCTTATTTGTTAGACTGGATCTTGCTGTATGTGTATCAGAACCATGCAATCTCTTGGCTTTTTCACTTTGGCTTGTTCTGGGAGGCTTGCTATCTCAGTGCTGGTATTGAAACCAGGCTTAAATCCTCTAGTAGAATAAATGTTATAACTCAGCATTAGTGGCTTGTTAATTTTTAATGCTTTTACTCAAGCTGGTCATGTGTTATAAAGTATGTGTTTTGATAAGAGATGCCTTTTGTGATGACAGTCACTTGCAGATGTGTAGTTTGTATCTAGGACTTTTTTGATGTCTAAAATGTAAGGATGCTGGGTGATAATTTAAGTGCAGTCTCGACTGCTTGGAAAAATTTTGTAAGATTGCAGTGGACTTTATGGTCATTGCCAGTTTCAATGGTAGTTAGTTGTGTTGATCAGTCACTGAGAATGTTAAAGAAGATGGAGGTCTTCTGTTTTGGCCTCTCATTCAGCTAAGAAAAAGTAACTGTTCTTCTGCTATTTAAGGTCACTCTTTATACACATTAATTCATATTAAAATTGATTTTACATGTTTTTAATGAAGTACTAATGTGTTTTTGCAAATATAATAGGTGCCAGCTTTGTTAAGCACCTGTACTCAGTAAGGTGCCAGACCTCTGGAGCTCACAAGACAAGCTTCTGAACTCAGTTTCTCCAAGTGTATAGCAATATTTATACCTATACTTATGTGGTTTACACCATATATCCCATAGAATCCTAGAATGGTTTGAGTTAAAGATCATCTAGTTCCAACTCTGCTACATGGGCAGGGACACCTCCCCCTAGACCATGTTGCTCAAAGCCCCATCCAGCCTTCCTGGTACTGAAGAAACATTCTGTACCCGATTTGCTTTGTCCCTGTTCAGAATATAGCATTCTTTTTATTTTCCTGAAATTATAACTGCAAATAAAATTCTGAAGTGAAATCTAATTGCTCTGTTAGGTCAAATATCTGCTAGAAGATTACAATAGATAATGATATTTTGAATTCCTGCAAGCTGGATTTTGGTATTGATGGCTGGCAAAAGTCTAAAATATTAGCTTTGGATCTGCATTGATTAACAGTTATAATAAACAGTTTGTACAAATGGAGAAGTCCAGGAGAAATACATGCTCAAAAATTATTCTGATACTTTTTGGTGTATTTAAAATGTTAATTCTATTGAATGGAAATATTAAAGTTTATTAGAAAATCTGTGGAAGGTATTTTAATTCTGCTGAGCCATATTAAAGCTAATCATCAATTGGAGCCAAAATCATATTGGAAAATCATTCCTATAAAAACCATTATAATATAAAAAGATGCAAATGAAACCATACTTATTCAGGAGATCAATGAAAAGCACTTATTAGAAAATATAAATCACTTCTTAATTTTTAGATGCAGGAAGGAAAACTAATTTTTGGGTTTCATTGAAATGGATTATTATACTTGCAGAGAAAAGCAGCTTTATCATCTCACTATCAGTCACTTAATATTCAGATTTAAATGTGAATACTGTTGTAGTTAACTGTAAACGAATGATTTTATTTAAGTTTGAATAGATGAGGAAAAGCATGTTTCTGCTGTGCTGGAGGTCAGGTGGGGAAAAAACAAATAATTCTGTTAGGGGTTTAATCTCTTCAGTGTTACTAAAGCTTGTAATGGATGCTTTTTTGAAGCAACCTTTCATTTTCACCGTATTGAAGTTTCCTTAGAAGGAGTTGCTACTGGTTGTATTGGTGACCACCCACATTTAGCCTTTCTAATCTTTCCAAGTGTAGAAAGACTCTTATAGTTAGAAGAAGGGATTGTATACAAAAATGAGTGTACTGTGTAAATGCTTATCAGACTTCCATACGTGAAAGTCATCTTGGGCAGCTCTGCGTTCTCCTTCAACATGTCTCATTTGTGTTTTTCTGGGGTGGCTGGGAGGGACTTGTCAAAGGGAAGAAAGAATGGGAATTATAAACTTCCTCTTACAGCAGGAGGGAACTTCCTGTGAAATTGAGAGGGCCATAGCTTGCTTCAGTTACTCCTTGAAAGTTCTTGGCATATAGGAAGACAGAGTTCAGCTGATCCCAGCTAAGGCTTGTGTGTTTCCCTTAATGCAATCATCTTTGGCCTGGACATAAATCAGGTTTTAAGTTAATGCTTTGAATTGGGTTGAAGTGTGAGAATATAGCTTTTAGCACAAAAAAGGGGTAAAGAGCAGCTATAAGGCTTTATTAGGAATTTCTTACACAGAAGGAAACTATTAGCAATTGGTTGAGGTTGAACTCTATGGTGGATCCCGTTCTTGGATTGGATTGTCTTTTACAAAGTAAAGTGCTTCTAGGGTAATAAATACTGCGTAGATGTAGAACAAAAAGTACTTTTTAGGAGTACTGAGGTTGCTTTGCATTTCAGTAACTTTTACTGTACTTTGAACTGTAATAAATACCTAGCCAAGAAAGAAAATATTCTCCCTAGGAGGGAAAATGGTAGTAACACTTTGCTTTCTTAAGTTTTGGTGTTCTCTGTTCATTTAAACTTTAAAAAAAAGGCAAACAGTTGATTCAAAACAGCTGCTCGGCAAGGTCAGAGAACACACTTGTTCTCATAGTTCAATACTGCATAGATGATGACACTATTCTTTCATAGAACCACAGACAAGTGAGCTTGCTTGTGCACTGGCAAGCTGTTCCATTGAGTGTCAAGGGGGAGAAAATGGTGATCTACTTGATGCCAGAAAGAAATTCTCAGACACAAATGACTGGACTTGGTATAAGATTTTTTTAAGCATCTGCCTGATCTGGATAACTTCAAGAGGGGAGTGGGTACCTGCTTCTGAGCAAATAAAAAGAACAAATAAGATGGCTTGTGAACCAAACTCGGGGTGAACAGTGATGTTTCCCAGATCCGAAAGAAAAAACACTGGAGTGAACAGATCGTTCACGTGACGATTTTTAGTGATGGTTCACGTGACGATTTTTAGTGATGGTTCACGTGACGATTTTTAGTGATGGTTCACGTGACGATTTTTAGTGATGGTTCACGTGACGATTTTTAGTGATGGTTCACGTGACGATTTTTAGTGATGGTTCACGTGACGATTTTTAGTGATGGTTCACGTGACGATTTTTAGTGATGGTTCACGTGACGATTTTTAGTGATGGTTCACGTGACGATTTTTAGTGATGGTTCACGTGACGATTTTTAGTGATGGTTCACGTGACGATTTTTAGTGATGGTTCACGTGACGATTTTTAGTGATGGTTCACGTGACGATTTTTAGTGATGGTTCACGTGACGATTTTTAGTGATGGTTCACGTGACGATTTTTAGTGATGGTTCACGTGACGATTTTTAGTGATGGTTCACGTGACGATTTTTAGTGATGGTTCACGTGACGATTTTTAGTGATGGTTCACGTGACGATTTTTAGTGATGGTTCACGTGACGATTTTTAGTGATGGTTCACGTGACGATTTTTAGTGATGGTTCACGTGACGATTTTTAGTGATGGTTCACGTGACGATTTTTAGTGATGGTTCACGTGACGATTTTTAGTGATGGTTCACGTGACGATTTTTAGTGATGGTTCACGTGACGATTTTTAGTGATGGTTCACGTGACGATTTTTAGTGATGGTTCACGTGACGATTTTTAGTGATGGTTCACGTGACGATTTTTAGTGATGGTTCACGTGACGATTTTTAGTGATGGTTCACGTGACGATTTTTAGTGATGGTTCACGTGACGATTTTTAGTGATGGTTCACGTGACGATTTTTAGTGATGGTTCACGTGACGATTTTTAGTGATGGTTCACGTGACGATTTTTAGTGATGGTTCACGTGACGATTTTTAGTGATGGTTCACGTGACGATTTTTAGTGATGGTTCACGTGACGATTTTTAGTGATGGTTCACGTGACGATTTTTAGTGATGGTTCACGTGACGATTTTTAGTTAACTTGCAGTGTTTTTTAAACAAACTTTTTCTGAAGTTCCAAATATGTTACTTTTGATTTAGAAAATGTAGAACTTCTTAAAAGTAATCTTTTATAAATTTTATCCTAACAAAAAGGTTTAATTGGAGAATCATCAGTTATTTCTATGCTTTATGGAGGTTTTTTCTTCCTCACTTGCCTTCTGATTTTCAAGATTTTATAATCAATTTATACTGCTCCTGTTGTCCCCCTCCTAAAAAAAACCCAAACAAACCAAAACAACCCCCCAGAAACAAGAACAACAGCAAAAAACAAAACAAAAAAGATGTGGTGCACCAAGCTGCTATTGGGATTATTTCTGCTGTGAAGTGGTGCTGTGGTCACTGAGTGTCTAATCAGAAGGAGCCTAATTTTGAAGGTAAGTGAATATTAATTTCCTAAACCTTTTGTAGTTCATTACTGTAAAGTGGCCAATGAGCTGGAAATCCTGAGCAGATACTGTTATTGTCACCTAACTTCATACATTCTGTCCAGAAAACTGACTGTCCTGACTGTCAAAACCCACAATCTTACATTTTATCTATAGAATAAACTCATCTACTGTTTTACTTAACAAAAAGAATTTAAAAGAAAATACTTGTGTGATCCTATAAGCAACTTGCTGTTTTAAGGGGAGTGTGTTTTACTGTATGGTGCTCTACAGCCATTAGGCTTTATGAGCGTGTGTCAATATGATGACTTGTTTATTTCTGTAGAGTGTTCTTATGTCTGAGGAATACATGTTTCTGCTGAAACATCAGTTTTACTGTCCATTATTTGAGCAGATACTAGGTATCTGCTCAAATGAAGGTATGCTGGCATTAGTTACTTTTCTTATGTATGAAAAAAGTTTAAAGTGAAGACAAATTGCTCATTGATATATGATGATCCACAAACATGAACTGCAGATGTACATCAGGTAAAACTGAAATATATAGGTGGGGAATAAATAGAAAGCTGGTACAGTGTCTGCTATAATCATTAGCAAGCTTTTCCCTATGATCCTTAATTATCTCATTTATCTAATCTAGTGAGGCATAAGACACTAACTGCTGTGAAATGACCAAACAATCATTAGTAGCCTACCCCTATGAATAGGATAGGTGGAGTAAGAGTGGAAACTCATTAGCCTTTCTAGAGACAACCTCTGCAAGCATCTGCTTAAGGAGATTATTACTGCTGATACTTTATATAGCTTCTCATTTTTAAATGGGTAGAGCAAAGCCAGTTATTGATTGTAAGTTTCCCCATGCTCTGTCTCTCTATTGGATGTTCGTTGGAGTGAACTAAATCTTCACCCCTGTGACAAATGACAGGACTCAGGGAAATGGCAGGAAGCTGAATCAGGGGAGGTTTAGGTTTGGATATCAGGAAAAGGTTTTTCACCCAGAGGGTGGTTGAGCACTGGAACAAGCTCCCCAAGGAAGTGGTCACAGCACCAAGCCTGCTTGAGTTCAAGGAGCATTTGGATGATGCTCTCAGGCACATGGTGTGATTCTTGGGGGGCCCTACATAGGGACAGGAGTTGGACTCAATGATCCTGATGGGTCCCTTCCAACTCAGCATATTCTATGATTCTGTGAAAGATTTGTCATCCTCTCTTCTTCATTCAAAGCTAAGACTTCATTATCTTTATAGTGCACTTGATCTGACTGTGGATATGCCATTTTTTGTATGAGACTAAAAATAGTATCCTGTAGCTTATTTTGACCCATACATAGAAGGTTTGACTCTTCTGATTTCCTCTTCCTGCCATGTGACTTCATGTTACATGGCTAGATCAAGTGACTGTTTCAGTCATGTAATAGATGAATACTGAAAATTACAGTTAAATATTCCAAAGTACTCCACAATTGTGAAAGCAAGCTGAGTAGGCTGTTCTGTACAAGGGTATTTGTCCTTCAAGGAAGAATGTGAAACATTTGTTGAAAAATTAGTATTGTATGTTAGTATCTGATCATATTTACTTTTGAACATTAGAGTATATAGATCTGTTTCTCTGTTCTGTGCTACCCTTCCTTTCTGTTAAAAAATGGTCTCTGAATTTCTTTACCTTAAGTACATGAATATGAGTTTATTAGTGTAATTCTGTGGAAACAACAAAAACTGGAGGGAGAGGGAAGACAGTTATTATTGTATTAATTAAAATCTCCCTTTAATGAGGCAGTGGTGAATGAGATCTTTGTACTTATTTGATTTGAGAGTTCTTGAGTTTGTTTACATTGTCAAGTAAACATAAAGGGAATGTTACTGTCATTATATTACTCCCTTCTATCTTGTTCTGTGCTGCCCTTCCCCCTTTCAGTTCTTGCTGTTGTCCTGAGTCAGAGTTTCTTGCAAATTGCTTCTACAAAGTACCTTTTCAGAGGTACTGATTGACAGTTTGTGTTGTGATGTGACGTATCATACCAGGGTCTATGAGCTACATCATCTTTGAGCAATGTCACATTTGTCAAAATCAATAAGGTATATTAAAGAAAAAATTTAGAAGGTGCAACATTATGGAAGTTAACCAGAGAAGTGAATTCTATGCTGCAGAATATCTACTTGTCTATTTCTAACTGGCTGTTTAGGCAAATCCTGGAGGAAGCCCAAGTGTATGTTCTCCTTTTTAGCTTTGTATTAAATAGCATCCATGTACAGTGTTTCAGAATCGGATCTGGTATAAAAACTAGTGCAGAATCAAGCTGTAGTGAATGTTGCAGCTAGCCACTGACCCATTGCAACTCAATAATGATTTAACTAGCTGTGACAAATTAGTCAATGTGTCCATGGATTTTTAACTTATACCAAAGACCTCTTGTAGTTGGCACTTCGTTAAATCAGCACTTGCAATGTTTCTCACCCTTGCTGGTCATGTTTTCTTAAGTATAAAATGCATGGCTGGGATGAATTGAAGTCTGAATTTTGTGAACCAGCACCTGTAACTATCTTGAGGCTATTAAAAAAAAAAAAAAGATCAAGGTTCAGTCTTAAAATCCTGCTTTTATGTGTAAAATGTTTTCTGTGATGCATGGAATACATACTGTACATATTTATAGATGTATACATAGATATGATCACTCCTCTAGTGATCCTGTAAAATAGAAGGAAGACAGAGGATGAAAAATGATACCAGAAGTAGCACTTCTTCTCTTGTTGATGTTTCTACCAACTCTGTCTTTCTTTCAAGTGCCAGGGGCAGGAATTCTTTTTCAATTCATCTCAGTTAAACAGTTGATATGGAGTAGATATTAGGTATGGGAATAATGATGGCAAATGTGCCTGGCTTAGATAAGTCTTGATTTTTTTATGTAGTTGTGTTAGTACATGTGAACAGATCTTTGGGAATGGTGGGTGATCTTCGTGAAGGGAAACAGAGTAGAAATTCAATTCCTCCCCTAACCCAGTACTTCTGTTGGGTATTGTGGTGGTGCTTCAAGTGGACTTGTAACAAGCAGCGTATCAAACAATGCTTGTTTAATACAATGCTCAGGAGAGGGAAGAGAGGAGCTACTACTCAATATGTGCAAGTTGAAAGAAAATTTTGGAGAGAAGCTTGATGAGATGGTCACTGAGTTGTGATAATCGACTTAGAACCTGAGGTTGTGATAAGTCAAAGTTGCATTCACCTATTTACTCTAGGTATTTCCTTTGTGTGGCTCACGTGCTGCTTTATCCTGTCCATCCTTTTCTCCCATCCCCTAAGCTTCTACTTTTTTTTTGTGTTCTCAGCTGACATAAAAGTTTGTTCTGATCATCCACATTATTATATTGGGCTCATCCACTACTGTAGAAGCAAAAAAGTAATTGCTACTTGTGTTGTGGAATAACTGGAGTGTTAGGAAGCTACTTCAGAGGGTGGAATAAAGTGTTACAACTCTAATCTCTTAACCTTTGGTTACCCAATTTTTATTACTTATAAATCTTTTTCTCCTTTTTCCCTTCTGCCTACAAAATAACTTTTTTTTTCTGCTTTAGGAGGGTATCTATGTGGGAAACAAATAAGCAGTGCTCTAGCTCAATGGATGTAAGGAATGACTATGTAGTACACTATAGCAAATATTCATCGTTATGTCTTGATTTCATGTGAACTGTAGCGGAAAAACATCAAGGTGATCTGGCTTATCCTTTATTTATAGTTTAGCTGAATGTTCTGGTTCAACAATATTGCTGTTTGATGTGTTATTACAGAATATAAACAAATGCAGCTAACCCGGTGTTGTCCTGGTATGTGTGCATATATTTGGGTGTGTGTATTTGTGCTGAAATATAAACCAAAGGCAATATTTATTTCCTGCTTCAAAAGAACAGCTGGTGAATCTTGGCAACTGTCAAAGAATAAACTGACAAAATAGGTAGTAACTGCCATCCTTGGCTTATATGGCAACATCCAGTTCTACAGCAACAAAGCAACTGATCAGCTGTCTAAAGTTACATCTGGCACTAGGATATGAAAGGGACCCTAATCAAGGTTTGTTGTTACATTGATTTTTTTTTCTATTATATGTTGGATTATTAATGTATTTGAACTTAACACAATAGTACTCCTTTTTATCTAGTAGAACTTATCTTTTTCAAGGAAAAATATAATAATGATAATAGATTATAATAGAAGGGCACCAGTTATGTAAAAGCAGTTACCAGCACAACTATTCCACTGCTTTTTCAGCAGACCTCTTAAAGTAAAATGGTCTCTCCCTATTTTTTCTGCTTTTAAAACAGTCGTAGAGTGAAATGGAGATGGATACAGCTGATGTGAAAATGGTCACTTGCTTATTAGAAAGACTGGTCTGTCACACATCTAAGAAGGAAGCGAAGTATTTTAAGAGTACAGAATGTTTCTAAGTGTTAGCACAGTAGTACTAAAGGAGCATGCAGAATATATCTTTGGAAGTCTTGAGTAGTATCCTGATACATGAGAACAGAAGTTTGGTAGTTGCATCAGAGTTGAGACAGCTAACTATTTAAGTGTGGGTGAGGGTGTTTTGGATATTTTTGTGGGCTTTTTAGTTGGTGTTCCTCTCATTTAAAGTAAACGGACCAAAGAACCCACATTAAACTGAGCTCAACTTCTATTAGTAACATCATTCTCCTGTGAAGTGGAACTAGAATGGTAGACACTAATTTCCAAGAGTCTTCAGGTATTATATTAAAGATGTGCAACCCAGTATTTTGGAAATAGATACCTTGATAAAACTCTAAACTGATGATTGTGTGCCCTGGTAGGAGAGCTGCACTTATATGAAATTGATGGATGCACAGATGAGATCTATAGATTCATTTCCCTTTTATTTCCTTCAAATTTCATGTTCTATTTTCCTGATGGTTTATAAATCATAGTTGGAAAATGGATCCTGAAGATCCAAAACAACATAGTTCTAAACCAGTAGTAATTCATATTTCCCTGATTGTGACAGATGTTAACATGTCTTAACTGTGTGGTGTTATTTCAAACCAGGACAGGTGGTATTTTAAACTCCTGTTGAAACAGGAACTAAAATTATCAAGTTGTTCTGTATAAAGATAGAATACAGATACTTGTCTCATCACAATGCATGAAACGTCAGATAAGATGGCATCTTCAGAGTTTTGGAAACTTTATTTAATATTTTCGGAAGCAAGTAAGTTGTAAGGTAAAGCAACTTGAAACCAGTTCTATTTGTCTTCCCTGTGGATAAGACATCCATTGTTAAGTTATCTTGATTTTCTTCATCCCACATCTAAAGCTTCAACTTAACCTGATGGCACTTATCTTTCTTGATTTGAGTGCAAGTTGAAGGTGTTGAAAACCTTGCAGCATCAGGCTGCTGTTGAGCAAAATCATTATTGACAGTTTTCAACTCGAGTTTTGTGACTGTATGTGGTTTGTTTTGGTCCAAGTTGAGTGATTTGGAAGAAGAAAATCTTTTCTGGTGGTAGTATTCTACTGTTCACAGGAGACTCAAATAGGCTAAACTGGGCATAATATGTATTAGTAGACGAGATGAAGCAAGTACGTAAAAGGCAGGCTGTCTGCAGCAGTAACATTTGTCTGCATTACACGTAAGGGAAATGTCTTTTAAAGTTTGTATTCTGCTAAATTTGATTACTTATTCAGAGGGCTAGTCCTGCTAAGTCTAGTATGTGTTTCACAGCAGACGTCAGTTTACATCTCCAAGTTTTTGAGTAGAGATAAGGTGACAAAATGTTTCTTCTGTCTTAATTCTGAGGGTTTTGGAAAATGTTTATTTCTTTTCTCTTTATCACAGATCAGATAATTCAGCAGTAGAAACTGAATTTCTCTGTGCTATGTATAGCTTTACATAATATTTACAGAAATTTACACTTGTAACTGTTTCTTTTTTTTCCTGGGAGCAAGACTTCTCACTTTTTTTTTTTCCTAAAAGGCTGTCTTAGTTTCTGTCTCCTTGGTAAATCTTTAGTATCAAGCAAAACAATAGCATAGGGGTGAGACTTGGGAGAACATGTTATTTTTGGGAGCTGTATGACAGATAAACACCTGTGAAATATATAGTGTGAATGTTTACAGATTTATCTACTACGTAAGGCATCCATCTATTTTCATGTCTGAAAGAAAGATATAAAATTGGTGTGATTGAAGTACACTTAAACTGTAAGACAACTCCAGCTATATGGCATAATATTAGACTCCATTTAAACAGTGTGAAAACGATGACATTGCATATGACTCGCATTTATTGTTTTATGGACATAGTGAATCTGCTTTCATGCTGAGGAAAAATCCCCAATTTCAATGCTGTGTGGTGTTACGTGAACTGAAGCAGTATGAATCTTGGCTCTGGTCTTCACTTTTGCAAGTATTATATAATTCATCTTAACTGAGTTAATTGGAGAGAAAAATGTCACCAAACCCAGAAATAAGCCTAATGGAATCCATTAAGTAAATTAATGATTAAAAAATTGTATTCATTTGAATTCAGCAATTGATCACTCCAAAATTAGTTGTTATTGTTGAACAATTTAAACACACTAATTTACTGTTGAAGTGAGGGATCATTTTCATTTGATTGGTGTTTTGCCTTTCAAAGTTGTTATAAAAAGGTGTTATTTTGGAGTAAACTGACGGTTATTAACATTTTCAGGGAAAGTATGTTCAGTGGGGAGATGACTGCAGTTTAATGGACATAACAATAGTGACATGGCCAAAACAGAAAATGGAATGAGCCAAAATGTATGGATTGGAAGCCTTGTAGTGCTTGTATTTGAATGATTGAGGTCAGACTTTTGCCTTAGCTCCAGCTGCTCTCTCAATGTACAGATTTTTTTCAGTGTATGTGATAGCAGGCACAATCTTGTGATTCACATTTTGATTAATCATTCTCTTTCCCTTCTGTAGTTCTGTCATTAGTGCCATTTTTCTACTCTTTCGCTAAATTGAGATGGGAAAAGTTTCTTTCAAGTTCCTTTAATTTCAGAGTTTTTGTAGTGCTCTAGAGTGAGATGTAAGATCTGATTAGTTTTCAGTGTAATAATAAAGTAACTAAAGGAATTCTTAAAATAGCTACAACCCATATTATCCTATTGCCAGCATATGTGGATCCTGAACACCCCCACCTGTTCCACAAGGTTTGGCTGCATGTGGTTGAGGCTAGCTTTGTGGTGCAGATTTCTGGCCTCAGATCACACTGCAGGAGTTGCATGAGGCTGTATTGGGGTCTGATTCCTCAAGCTCAGACACAGCACTTAAATTTAAGCCATTGTCTGTGTTCTTTGCCCTGGCGAAGTTGCAGTGATGCCCATACCTGACTGGCAGGCCTGATTCTGACTCACTGCTTTAACCTCACACTGCCTCACTGCTGATTTTTGACACCCATCAGAATGTTAGCTGACCCTCATGGCAGTCACCAGATGTGCTTAGCTCTTCTTTTTTGACTACTGGTGACTTCACCCTTTGCCTTGCTGACATGCTTTTCTTCTGGCTTACCTTCTCTTACAGAACCGCCTGTTCCTGCAGCTTGCTGACTCATGGCTTCTGAATTGTGCAGTGGGGAGACTGCAGTAGAAGGAAATAATGGCAGCTGAAAAATTGGGTGATAAATAAGTAACATCTTGGGAAAAAACCCAAACCTTTGGCACACTTCTTTATTGACCTGAAAAGCAGCTATGCTGAGTGGGAATTCCCAGCATACAGGTAGGAAATAGAAACTATATGTAACTTTCCCTGCTGTTACTAAATATTCCATCAAACCTCACCTTACCAGATGAATGAATTCCACAGATATAGAGGAGTAGAGGGAATATGCCTGAGTCAACTAGCAAGTTCAGTCAGGGGGATTTAGTTGATCCTGGACTAGTTAAATGGCAGGTAATAACCAGCAGAGGTTTGTGGCACTGTCCAAAGATCACTGAAGCATTAATGTTTTATACATGTGAAGTGGATTCAAATCAGTTATTGTTTCACAGTCTCTTCACACAGCTGCTTTTGTGCTCTTTGCCAAAGCACTGCTGACCACAGTTTTGGATAAAACAAATGCAGAGTATATTGAAATTGTTAGAGACTTGCAATCTGTCCCTGTCATTGACTGGGCAGCTTTATGGAGGAAGAGAATTTCCTAGAAGACACATCATTTAGTGCTAGCCTGTTTAACCTGCTTTGAGATCCAAGCTAGTATTGTGGCAAAATGTTGCAGGCTTTGCTTTTTTTTGGTCTTTGGAACATGTAATATACTGTACAGTACATATATTCTGGACTTGTGATATTGTGGTAGGAAAAATTATTCCTTCCCATTTTAAGGAAGACTATGCTGCAACTGGGTAATGCTGCAATTGTGATGCAAAATTATCATGGTAGAAGGGTTTAAAGATGGGGAAAGACCCTAATGTGATTTCATTACCACACCACTAGTAGTTAATATTACAATGCTAAAACCATTTCAGCTCACCTGTATGGAGTGTGGAACTTGTGTTGCCATTTGGATTCTTGACAATTTGCATTAACAGGTCTAAGATGACTTCTAATATAATTTTATGTTCAAGTAATTATAATGTTTTTCCCATTATTGAGTGTGCTTACAGTGACAAGTGGACTTAATTCTCTGCTTCTATTCCCAGTGTTGTCTTAAGCTCAGAGAGGAGGAATGCTTTTTCTTCTTACGTGTCAGAGCTGCTTACTGAAACAGCAGTGCATTGTATTTGGGCAGAAAAATGCTTTCTGGAAAAAAAAATGTGTAGGAATGAAAGTTTGAGATCTCACTGTCTTATTTTCAAGTGCAAGGAACAACTTGGCTCATCTTTTCACAAACACAAGTATACTTATCTGTAACGTAGTAAACAAAGACAGAAAATATCAATTACCTCACAATGTTTGTGTCATGTTTTGCTGTGTGTAACTTAATTAGTCATGACAAATTTGGTGTTTAATGGTGCAGCTTGAGTTCATTGTGTACTATGATATTAGCTGATTACTAGTTAAATATTTGTAGTAGTGGAAGTTGCATTCTGGAATTGATTCCCCGTGAATTTTCTCTATCTCAAATGTGAAAACATTTGTTTCTGATCCAAGCTACCAGTTGTCCTTTTCTCACAAATTCTGCTTTGGATGTTCTGCTTGGAATATTAGGAGAAGTTCACACTGAAATACTTAAGATTTTCCTCTAGGAAAAACTGGTTGAGGGGAAGAACTCAAAGCAAGATCCTACTTGATTTTTCTAAAAACATGTCTTCCTTCTATTCCTTCTCTCCTCCAATAAAAAGGGTAACATTGAAAACATGAGACTACCCTTACCTTTAGCTCTATAAATATGCTTATTGAAGTGAAGTAAAGTAGAAGTGAAAGTTTCTCCACTGTTTAAAAGATATAAAATACGATCAAGCTGAAATTTACAAAAGCAAGTAGTCACTATTCTGAAATCTACTGTACTTGAAACAAAAATTAAGACTGTGTGTATTCCTAAAAGCAGCACTACTAATGGGTTTGTTCAGTGTTGTGAAGAATTCTAAATAGTACATAGCACTCTGCATTTCTCCAGCAACAGTGGTTAAGCATATGAGTAGGTAAAACTGTTGTTTCATACCTATATGAAAAGGACACTTTGTTTATAAAGAAGTGTTCAGAGACTAGATTGCTACCTAAAGCATATCGGTATAGTGTACATCTTTATAGAATTAAAAAAGGAACAAACTGAATGCAACTCATAAAAGAATAGTAGCTCTTTGTTAAGGGAAATAACACTTGCACACGATCTTTCCCATTTTAGAGAACTGGTCAGCTGCAAAATATGAGACTCAGGTAAACAGCCTTGCCTTGCAAAAAAGAAACAAATATGGAGTGTCAGCAAATGTCCTTTTGTGTAGTTGGGAACACTGCTAAAATGGGCTTGAAGGCTAGGAACAAAAAACAAGCTGGAAGTTTTAGAGAGCCTAAGCTATTAAAATGAATGTACTCTGGATATTAATAGAGCATAGAGGATATAAGTAATAAATATTGGTTGAAATACAATTGTCTCACAATCATGTCTCAGGTAACCAGTGCCTTGGAAACTACTCTGATTTTTATCAAGTTATACATTTCAATGTTTCTTTCAAATGTTCTTTCAAACCAGTATAAATTATTGTATGTACCTTGCATGCCTTCATTATTAGCTTTCATGACAATAGGATACAGATAAATAGTTACATAACAATCGTAGACAGTGTTTAGTATCACTGCTACTTTCTGGTAGTGCTGCTTGCAGCAAGAAGAAAATAGCATCACTTTCTATGACTTGAAAGAAGCTTTTCTTGTAATGGAAGAAAAATGTGCAGTAAGATGATCATTTGAAGAAATGTAAATGACAGTAAAAATTATACAGAGTAGGAGGAGAATGGTATTTTGTAGGGATTGGAAGTTGTTTCTGGCCAACGTTAGTGGTGATACAATTTGGTGGACTTGAAAGAAACGTTAGTTAACTGACATAATAGTGGATTCAGATTCGTGTATATTAAACATCTAAAATAGATGCAAGATAACCTAATAAACATTAGCCATCAGTTTTTACTTTTTAGGGCTTCAAATTAAAGAGCCAGATATTTCAGATTCTTGAATGTTATATAAACTGATGTCTACACAATGAGGAGCTGTTGCATCTCCCATTTAGGCTGAGAGAAAATACTGTGACACATGAAAATGAATGTTTGGGAATACTTATTTTTATACATTTTAAATTGACCCTTGGTAAATGTTGGTATAGTATTCTGAAACTGAGCATGTTTCAGAAATATCTAATAGTCTGAAATTGAATTGTACTTTGCAGATGCCTTCAGGTGAAATAAAAGTATATAAAGAATTTAAAACCAAGCACTGAGCATCCACTATTTACACAGAAGAAAATTATTAATTGATACCTCTACTTCTATATTGATACAGAAACATACTCATAAACAAAGGATCAGCTCCAGAATGCTGTTGTTTCTCTGTTAAATGGACACAGTACTCATTTTAGAGGTACTAGAGGCAAAGCTGAGAGGTCTGGGGATCTTGCATTCCATTGAGACTAGACTGACAGAGTAAAACAGATCTTAAAATGAAAATACACTGTCTTTATCGTTTCAGAATGGAATGAGTTTGATAGTTGAGGAAAAAGCCCATAAATATAACCTTGGGATTTTTAGTGATGAACATGTTTGTATTGTAAATTACTTTATTTGCAATGTACTAGTACTTTGTGCTCTGTCCCTATCTGTCTGATGCTTCAGCAGCTTAATGGAGAAAGTTATCTACAAACGTGCTCCTGAGTATGTCTTGCAGTATACAAAAACCACATCTATTGTAAGTGTAGCCTTAAGTATTTCTTGTAAGTATTGGAATGGTTCCTTAAAGTGGGTTTTACAAGAGGTTATAAGAGAATTACTACCTTGAGCTTGTAACAGAATTACTAGCTTCAGTATTAGGGCATATTTGTTCCCTCATATATATACTTCTGTGCTCCATGACCACTTCCTATGTGGTTTATGCTTTATACTTCTTAGACTTGCAGGTAAGTGAGCAGCTCCTCACAAAATAACCGCTTTCGTTAGACAAGTGAGTACAGTGTACAAGTAACAGCTGTGTAAATAGGAGCCAATTGCCTGCTTACTGTAGTGTCAGGATTCTGAGGCAAAAGCAGAGGGAAAATGGAGCCTCATCATTCAATTCCATCCAGACAATGTGAGCATAACTACTGAATATGTTCAAAATTAAATACTAAGCAGAAACAATTTAAAAATATTTTCAATATTTAAATCCCCCAGCAGCCAAGAATTAAGCTGGTATGCAATATTTATTTTATGGAAATGTAGTAAGTTAGATCACTGAGATGATATTTCATGGAAAATAATTACTCTTAGTTGCATGCAACTACAATGCAAAGAAGCAAAAATGGTCTAGAAAAGCAATGTGAAAGCGTAAAGTATTAGTACAGCTTGAGGAACAGTGCATTTACCCTCATGCATCAGTAGAAGTAGTTGTGCAAGGGTTCGGGCCAGAGGCAATCTTCTCTCTGCAGTGTCAGATTTCTGTATGGATGACTTTTGTGTGTAATCCCTGCACATGGCTTATTTAGACACAATGGTGGAAAAATCTGCTCTGTAAAGAATCTAAACTTTCCTAGATGGAGCAGGATGGTGGACTAGACTTCGTAGAAGGGTCCCAAAGTTAGTAGACAATCCCCTCTTCTACTCCATTTCATTGTAGTTTTTCAGGCATGACAAGGTAAATATCTGAAATTATTTGAGTGCTTTTGGCAATAGAGTGGCTCTTCTAAGAGTGAAGATCAGTGCAGTCCAGGTTTCTTCACCTTCTGAAGGTTTCCTTATGATATGTTAAGACTGTTTTTAGGTTTTTAAACGTTTTTCTTTTTTACCTATGACAAATGAAGTAAAAGATAATGTAGAAAGGGGTTAGCTCATTTTCTGCAGCAATATGCTTATATAAATAGGACTGTTGGTTTAGAACAAACACCTCATATTAATGCAACTTAAGGAACAGATTACAGTTTATTTTTAATTTAGCCATTGTCAGTCTATTGTTAATAAACAACACTGGTCCCAGTTTTGGGCCCCTGAGGGACACCACTTGTCGCTATTTTCCATCTGGACATCGACCCATTGACTACTACCCTCTAGATGTGACCATCTAGCCAATTCCTCTTCCACTGAACAAGTCCACCCATTAAACCCATATCTCTTCAATTTAGAGAGAAGGATGTTGTGGGGGACCATGTCAAAGGCCTTGCAGGAGTCCAGATAGGTCTCATCTGTTGGTCTTCCCTGTCCACTCATGCAGTTAGTCCATTGTTGAAAGCCACTATGTCAGTCAGTCAGGATTTGTCCCTAGTAAAGCCCTACTGGCTGTCCTGAATCACCTCCCTGTCCTCCATGTGCCTTAGCATGTCTTCTAGGATAATCTGTTCCATAGTCTTCCCAGGCACAGAGGTAATTGTTTTTTTCTTTAGAAACAAACCATGGGTCTCAGCACTACTTGTTTCCCTTAATTTTTTCCTCCCAATTATTTTCTGTGGAGCTGTTTCAGAATTAGCAGTATGTGCTGTATTACGAAGAATTTCAAAGAATCCTGCACTGCAGCGTGTCTTGATGGTTTCTTGTCAAGAAATGTGTTCATATTGCAATAAGACAAGATATAAATTGCAGGTTGTAGCCTGGTCCCTTTAACAACCTGTACTGATCATTAAACTAAGCTTTGTTTATTTGAAAGGAAGCAATTCTGCAACATCAAGTTAGGAGAATCTACTGAGAAATAAAGACATATATCTGTGGTACTGTCTCATTGTCATTCAGCTTCAGGTAATATATATATTTAAGTTAGGAGTTCAGATGCTGCTGGATGCAAGAAATCGGTGTCTTTGGATTTCTATTACGCTTTCATTTTGGAGCCCATGCTGTTTCTACTGTGAAAATTTTGACTGATGGATCTGTGATATTTCATTGATTTGCACCAGTCAGAAATATTCAGAGCATTATTTCAGACTTGAACTCCAGTTTATGTTCTCAGTATTAATCCTGTATTGCATTAGATGTGTTGGATTTCCCCTACATGACTTTTGTAATATACAGTCTCCCACCTACATTTTCCATAAACTGCTTAACTTTAAGTGTCTGTAAGTTGCAGTTAGTTTATAGACTAACAACTTATAAGAGATTCCTTTGGCACATGATTTTTATGTGGGCTTATCTTTTGTAAATTTTTT
The DNA here is from genome assembly GCA_020745705.1 of Hemiprocne comata. Taxonomy (NCBI): domain Eukaryota; kingdom Metazoa; phylum Chordata; class Aves; order Apodiformes; family Apodidae; genus Hemiprocne; species Hemiprocne comata. Next base: position 5,667,863 of record CM036598.1, read on the forward strand.
AAAATGATACTCATGGGCTGTATTTGATTGGAGTAATACTCCCTTAAACTTTGAAAGGGAACATGAGCAAAAAATCCCTATCAGTAGAATGAATGAGAGTTCAAGAAGAACATCTGTCCTCTAGCTCTTCCAATTGATCTGAGTGTGCTCACTAATAAACTTCTGGTCTCCATGGCAACTCTCCCATTTTTTGCACCTTCATTTATTAATGCAGAAAATAAATTTCCATGTGAAAAATGGAAATAGAAAAACAAATTAACCGTCTACAATTAATTTCTACTTGCTATTCTTCTTGGCCGTGCCTTTACCTCCAAAATCCATGCAGAGTGGTTTGGCTAGGAAGAGTTGTCTTGAAATACCTTCTCTCAGCAGTCCTAGGCTCAAGTTACTTTTGCCTGAGGTGAAATAGATTTACTTTCTGTGTGTCCTCAGTTTTTGGTGTCTTTTACCAGAGTGAAGGTCAGCTTCTGTAAGAGGTGTACTCTGAGCCTTGAAGGAGGGAGCCCTGAGAACATTTGTGCCTGACAAGCTTAACCTAAGTAAGAGATAACAGGAGGCCTGCTTCCTAGTCCCTGATACCTGAAACTTGGGTTTGCACAAAACCAGCTTCAGCTAGAGTTAATGCATTTGTAGATAAAAAAGGATAAAATCTAGTTAACTCAAAATTATCTAGTAAGCACTGCTGTTTAGAAGATGTATGTTTTCTCAGGGTGAGTACGTCTTTGGTCACTGAAGGGAGGAAATGTTAACAGTTGTGAGTTTTTAGCTTCTTGTAACATGTTAAGTACAAGTTAATTGAGGTACAACAAATGCCATATTTTTGTTAATCTATGTGATGAGATGAATATTCATGTTGCATTAGATCTGGACACAGTGCATGGTATCACTTTTGTAACACCTTTTATCAATGGTGACCAAATGTTCTTCTTATGTGCTTATTTTTTTAGAAAAAACCCCACCCCAGACACTAACAACTGTAATGATTAAAATGGCACCTTAGAATTTTACAAGTTTCCTCAGCACTTTTTCTGGAGAGTTACAGTGCTTTCTATATAGCTTTAAGTATTTAAACATTATTGGATCTAAATGAGACCCAGAAAGATGGAATTATTGCAAGTCAAGTTATGCAGTTGTCCTGGAATGCAAACATGTAATGTAGAAAGACTATTAGGGTCATACTGTCTTCATTATTTGTTTTAGTGTGGTATTGGCTGATTCTTTGGGAACTGAAATTCAAGGAAAATATTTACCAATTTTTCCATGACAGTATCATTACAAAATAGATAAAATTTTCTGCCAAGTAATGTTTTCACTATTTACTTAGACAAAAGTTTATTGCTCACCCATATACTATAAACAGTTTATGCTTAGAAGTATATGGAATATACAAGATGTGATTGTTAAAACATTTTGACAACGTTTTGTGCATTAAAATGTCCTGACTAAAGTACTCTTGGCCAAACCATGAAAATCTCACTTGGGTTTTGCATAGGCTTGAGGACTTGGACTATATCAAGTGATATTTTTTATTTTGTTAATAAAGTTTTGAGTCAGGACTCTGTAATGTGTAAGCACACTTAAAGCTTGTGTTTAGGTACCTGTAATTTGCTTTACGTAGGGTATGCATGTAGTAATCTCATTCTAAAATTTCATAGGTTCTTTGATAGGCAGGGGCATTAAAAAGACAACAAGTGTCCCAAACACCCTAATAAACCAAGTCCCTCAGGTGTATATAAATATTTATAAAGATGTATATAAAAAAGTAATACCAATATGGACTTTTTCTACCCTATACTTCTGCCAAGGAGTCCAAATATTTTAAAAGAATCAAAGGAATGACTTGAAGCAGATGTTGTGCTCTATGGCTATTTCTGTGTTGATACTGATCTAAAACTCCAGATCCAAATATCAGTCCCTGGAAAAACTCAGTTTCTGGTTGTGTGCATGAGGTGGTTTTGATAGGAGTTAGTATTTGCTGCCTTATACACCTGCAGCAAACCTTTGCAAGTCCTGATCAGTGTTTTCTGCATGGGCCTTCAAAACCAAATGAGATATCTGTCATGCATCTCCAGGTGAATTTGTCTTGAGAGTGAGAAATTATAGTTGCTAAGTGAATCCTAATCCTCCACTTGATGCTGTAATGCAAGTATAATGTTATTTTAGCAGCAATCTGGTGATGGGTGTGTTTGACTGGTTCAGCATCACTTTCCCTCACAGCAGGCAATCCTCCCTAAGGAATAATGAATTTTGACCCAGGTACTTCATAAACCTCATTTCTACAGAGCCAGACCACCACTTTATATCTGTCCTTTGAAATATGGTGTGTGTGTATACATGGCTGACTTCTTGTGCACTGATTTTCTTGACTTAGCATTTTTGGTTGTGATTTGAGCATTTTCTTCTGCTGCAGTTCCCAAAGAACTTCATGGGTCCTTCCTGAATAACATGGCTGCAGGTTTTGCAAGCATCTGTCATAAGATGATGATTTAGTAATTTAAAAAAACAAATACTGTAGAACATCATTCTTAACTCGGACTACTTTTTAATGTAGTATACTTCTATCAGTCTGAATTTTTGTGAAGGTTTCATTAGTATGGAAGTGTGACTAGCTAGTATATATTTAATGTATTTTTCCTTCCTATTCAGGCAAGCTAAACACACTACTTGTTGATTTTGGTTTGAATAACAGTGAACTCGAGCTTCATTTAAACTTACCAAATATGGTCCAAATGTTGTTAAAGTAGCATAACTTTACGGCCTGGATAAGGAAGGACAGCATTCTTCTGTCTTGAGCATGGGCTTTCCTTGAGCCCAGCCTTTCTTCAGTCTTCTTCTAGCATACCTGAGTCCTTCCTGTGCTTCTGAAGGAGATGATGACACTCAACTGAATTACTATGTTGCTATTCCCCATCCAGCTTCCTTTTTCATATGGAAGATTGGTCTTATGAAACACTTGTAAAGCTTGAGGTCCCAGGCCTGCCATTTCAGTCTGTACATATGCTAGTAATATTCACTTTCTGTAAGTGCTCCTGTGAGGTAATTTGCATATGTTTTTCTAATAATCCACACAAATGCCAAGAGGAACTACACAGTAGATTGAAACAAGGGTTATCTAAATGTGCTCTAAAGAAATGTGCAGGCAATTGTTTTTCAGTTTTGTCCCGCCACGAGTACTTCATCTTGGCAGATGCCCTGCCTTTTAGAGCAACTGCCTTTAAAAAATCCCATCAAATAACATGGCTAGCTGTATTTCTTTTCCATGAAGCTTTTTTGCACTCTTTGGTGCATATGAACCTTTTTATTCTCAGATTTGTCAGCCAGAGCTGACCTGATTGAGTAGTTCTGCTTTGAGTGGGAGGTCAAATTGTATGAGCTGCAGGGGTGTTTTCCCATCAGAGCTTCTAAATGGAGTTCCCAAGCAGCTTTTCTGTTTATACAGCAGTGTATCATCATCTTCTCATGCCCCAAGAGGCCAGTTTTTCTTTTAGTCCAAACTGTGGTACCTGTTGGTCATTCTCTGAATATCCTAGAAGTAAGTGTTTAGAAAGTTGACTTAGGATATTTGAAATGTAATCAGGGACTCGGAAGAAACAGGTGGTGACATCCTTGGGTTTGCAAAACATAAACCTGAGTGCCTAGAACAAAGATGCTTTTGAGGAGTTGCAAGACACCTCCCAATGAATGTCTCTGTAACAGCCTCCCAGATCAACCTGATTCCCCATTGATGGCTCTGTTCTTGCATTTTATAGTTTGACTGTCTTTTCCTTAAGGGGGGTGTTGGAAGATGAATATGGTAGATGGTTCTTCTGCACAATGTGCTTAGTTCATTATTTTTGGAGCATCAAGATTTTAGTTCAGCCTCTGACTGCAAGAGGCCTACCTAGTTTGGAATATCACTTACAAGTTCAGTGTACCATCATTAGTTCTTTATCGTGATACTTTTCTGGGAGTGTTCTGTTTGCACTTGATTGTGCCATTATTAAATTTGTCTAGTACACTATCAGAGTAGCCTTGCTTCTTGATGCCTATAATCTTGAATGGTTCTAAGGAGAAATATTTCCTTAATGTCCTGAAAAATGGATTTTCAGAGATTTTCCCTTCTTATATAGGGCTTGTTTTTTATGGAGGTAGTTTAAGTAATTTGTTACTACTCCTTTATTAATCTTTGTGTCCCTTTTGTCTTTTTTTGCTGAACATGAGTCCAGCACCTCAACTACATTTTGTGGTTATAGGACACAGTTGTTTCATGCAATGTGGATTCTGTTCACTGCTGCCTTCTGTTCACGGGCTGCATAAGTGAAGCTGACCGAGCTGTACCCAGCAAGCTGAAAGTGTGTTGGTTTGAGCAGGATGAGCTAGGTGATGTGGGGCCATGGGGCATCGTCATGTGGCCTAGTCCTAAGGCTGCTAGTGCTGACAGCATTGCTGCCAGAACAAGGCAAGTGGTTATTGCCAACCAAACTTCATAAAATTTTATGAAAATGGAAAGATTTGTCATAGTTCTTTAAAATATTTTCAGACACAGAAGTCAGTGTGTCTGTGTTTACCCAAATAACTTAAATACCAGAAATACCCAGCAGATGGCAGTTTGATCAAATGTCTGTTGGATTTACATGGACTCTAAAAAGCTTTAAATATTTATCCAAATTCAATACAACTTTGCTCATCAAATCATATGCTTACAGTTCTTTGAGTGCACTGAAATGGCATTAAGCTGGTGATCTAGTTTCCTACAGTGTTGTATTATATAAAAGCTGATGCTTTAAGTCTTGACTTAAAACTAGGCTGAAACTTTACCAGTCTGTGCAGTAAACTTAGGGAGTCTAAAATCAATAAAAAAACCTCTCAAAGCTAAATAGCGCAGCTATATCATCTTGCTATTTGTGAATGATGTCTTTTAATAAAAGCCTGTCAGTATCTGGGATAGCGAGGAAACTGAGGTTCATTCTTGTAGCTACACAGACAGCTGCATGTTTGTGCATGTGAGGAAGTACTAAATGAGTAAATTGACCCATGCTTATACCTCTAGTACAAACTGAAGAGAACTCTCTTTACATCTTTCTACTGTAGTCGAGTGGAGGTGGGTGTGGTATGCACACTTGAACTTTAAAATACAAAAAAATTCAACTACAACATGTAGTTAAACATATAAGCAACACATAGGTTGTTGTAGCACAGTTCATTCTTTTTCTTAATTACTGCTTTTTTCTGTCCATTGTTTTATTACATTTATTTAAAAAATAGGTACTGCTTGCTCTTGTGCTCCTTGTTTGAGAGTATTTGTTTGTCTGAGTATGTACATGTAAACCTCACATTATGGTTCTTACTCTATGGTAATCTAGTAGACAGAATTCTACAGTCCTGCTTGAGATCCTAAGAGTAGTTAATGAGGATATGTAGAGGCAAGTTATGTAAGAAGTTAACAAGCCAGTGAAGCTGTGAAACTTCACTGAAGTGTAATGCGTAGTAATTATTGGAAAAGCAATATAATCAGTGTAGTAGGTAAAGACCATGAAAAGAAGCTGTTTTTTCTGAATGCTTTCTTACTTAACTATAGTTTTAGAATTACTTGAAGTAGTTAATGTGTTCACCCTAATAATTGTATTTTATTCTGGTCAAACTGTTTCTCATTGTTTCCGTGTAGGAACTTCTCAAATTTTGGAAGTTTCCTTTTCCTCTATAAATGTTGATCAGGCCTCGTTCAGTAAGGTCTTTAAGGTGCTGCTTCATTTGGTGTACTTTATTGGTTTCTGTGTTAATTTCCAAATATATACTGTATTTAAATATTTTACTTAGAATTATTTAAATATTTAAAATACTGTTGTCACTTAAATGAGAGGCATAAGGACCTCTGAAATAGAAACACAGCTTGTACCTCTACTTCATATGGAGAAGAAATGCCACAGTTTGTAATGGCTCTGCTCTTCACTCACAATCCTATCCATGCCTGACAAACAAAGAGGACAGTGGTATAGATTGATTAGATGGGAGGGTTATTCTCTGTTTTTGTTTACATGCTGTTACCTAAGAATTACTGTCCAGGGCAGAAACTACTCTTTGCATTTCTGATGAGTTTTCTAGGATTTGAGAAGGAAAACCCAGCCACACCTCCTAGCCCTCAGTTTTGATACTGACATTGTGCTGGATGCTAGGCCTCAAGAATAAAACTCACTTGGAGAAAACCACACCATTTTTTTTATTACCTAGTTTAACTGTTCATAGTGAAATGCAAAGAAGACTCAACAGGGATATCCAATGTTTCTATTTTCTAGTTGGATTTCACAGAACATTTCCAAATACTGCTATTTTGATGGTAGTTCTTCAGTTTGTATAAGACTAAAAATCTTAGTGGAAAGGAATATCTTGTGTGTTAACAGATTTCTACAGTGAATCAATATTATCTGCTCTTTTATAATTAGGCTCTTTCTGGCACAAGAGATGCTAATATCTATTATACCAGTCTTAGACTCTTGCACAGTCTGTGCCTTGTGTTTTCTGTTACTCCTGTAGTTTCAGGGAGTGGAAGTGAAGGGTTTCATCACGGAAATACACACAGCAAAGTAATATGATCAGACTCAAGCTTGACACACTGAGTTACATGTGATATGCTAACGTTTCAGTATCACGTTAGCATTGCATTAGACTAATATGACACTAATACAAAATGACAGGAAAAATTACTAATACAATAAGACTTTCATATATTACTTTAGGACTGCCATATCTGTCCTTTTTAATTCACCTGAAGCCCTGCTTAAATGCAGAATGAGAGCTGCATTTAGAGCATTGCAGCAGAAAAAGCCCATTTTTGGAAGAAGGCCATTTCAAATATTGTGTAACGACTAAGAAATCTTACAACACTTGTGCTTTACATACTAAGAATGACAGCAGTTTCCCCAAAAGAATACAATGTAGTGGTGAACTGTAGTAATTCATTTGAACTGTTGGTGTTTGCAATGATAACTGAACAGACGTATGCATTTGAGATGGATCAAAAATATAACCTCAACAGAAGGGAGCAGGATGCTATGCTTTTTTTGTTAAGTCAGTCATGACGGATTGATTTTAATAAAGACAGTGTTTTTGTGGATCTGTTCAACTTCCTTAATTCAAAAATGGAAAGGCTGAAGAATCACTGTTGGTGAAGCATACATAACTGCTGATTTTTGGTAGTGCATACAGTTATGGTGGTGAACTATATAATACTTAACCTCCATGCTGTCTCTCAACTGTCCTGCAAAACTTGAGTTCTACATGGTTTTACTTTTGCATTGGATTACCTTAAGTAGTATTTGCTAATGCATGTTACTGACTTTACTTCTCTTACCTGTGTTCTGATTATTAGAATGCTACTGTGAGATTGAGGCTTACATTTTAGGCTATTAAGTAATGTTAAGCTAGTTGTAGGGGTTTGTGTGTATGTCTGAGTAATTCAATAGTGAGCTTTAAGTGCAATTAGACATTTTTAAAAAGGATGTGTCAAGTAAGATAATGAAGTTTAAAGATCTGTATAGATATCAAGTATGGTTTCAGGGTAACATATGAACCTCAGTGGAAGTAAAAAAGAGGCATACAAGATTTGTTTTATTTCTCCATGTATTGCTTTTGTGCTCAGTAGACAGGTGTATGAAAAGGTTCCTGAAAGACTATCAGCTTTCTTAACTCCAGTCTCTTTGTGCTTGCTCAGAACCATGTATGTAATGCTGAAAGATGTCCTTGAGTGTCTTTTTGAGTTAAACCAACCCTGAGCAAAAGCAAGTGGCCAAATGGAACCACAGGACATCCACATGTTAGTAAGTCTTCATCAAGTCCATTGGAACAGTCTGGGCTACCCATCTTCCTCACATCCTGTGACTGACCTTATGTATGTGTTATTAGGTAAGACAGCCTTATCGTTTGTCGGGTTGCTGTGACCATTTGCTCAGAGGTTTAGTTAAAAGCAGTATGGTGATAAAATTTGACTGTAATAATAATGCAAAACCAAGTAAAATTACTTTAATTACTTGGTCTTCGAGAAAAAAGAAAAATATTTAAGATTAGTGGATTTACATCCACAGTGGATTATATTTTAAAATAAGCAAGTTTAAGAAATTTTAGTGTTCTTAGTCTTCAAATGTTGTATCAGACTGATATTATTGGCAGTGAAATAAGCCATACCTTCTTGTGAAAGGTGTGCTGTCAGGACTAACATAAACCATGTGAAGGCTGCACTTGTGCCTAGTGTTCTGTCATTCTCCGTGCCTTTCCCAGTTCCCCAGGAAGAGAAGTTTTCAGTCAGATGATGTTACTGATGGAAAAAATGCCAGTGCTGGTGTCAGTAGAAGAGGAGGGAATGTGAGGGGGCAGCTGTTCAATCTTAGATCATCTTAAACCATGAGTAAAACAGCACATGACTGAGACTCTGCAATATGTAAACAAAGCTGCTGAAAACCAGTACCTAGCTAGTATTGCCATTGTAGACTGTGTTAGTGAAACCAAAACAGGGAGGCTGGTGTCCAGTTCTGATGTCACAACTTTGGAAAGGATGCTGATGAATTGGACAAGGTTCAGAAAGCCCTAAGATGAGCTGGAAAACATGCCTTTTAAGCAGATGTTTCTTAATTAAAAGAAACTCCTGCATTATTTGAATGAGAGAGAATACAAGCCAATATTACAACTAAAAATTTACTTTCTGCTCTCCCAGATTGCTCTTGTATTCTGTGTGGGTCTAAGCAATTGTGGTAATCAGTCATAAACCATGAAGTAGGAAATGGGTTTAGAAGCATATGTAAATATGAAATTTGTATGTTTTGAAGGTTTCCCTACATTAAGTTAAAATAAAGATTAGCGAGTTCATCTTGTTTCTTTCTCTTACCCAATGTGCTTACAAGTTGAATATTAAATATAATGGTCAGATCACCCCAGTTATGATACTGTTGTAGATCAAACTCAGGCACTGTAAACTGAGACCAAAATATTCCTCCATTTGTATTTCATAAGGCATCATTTATAGGTACTGTATTCATAGGTACAAATTTGGAAATTAAAGGAAGAAATGATGGTTTCCTTTCTTCTGACTGACTTGAAGCAAACTATGTTTTAATGTATTTCTCGTATCTTACAGATGAGTATGAAATAAAATGTGGGTTTTGTACCTGCTGCTAAGTAGCTCTTAATGTTGCTTGAATAACATTGCACATGTAAGTCGTTGCAGAGATCGCCAGCTTGGAGAGTTATTTGGAGCCTTGTCATGCTTAATGTACTGGACAGTTCAAAGCTCAACAAGCTCAAGATTTAGGACAGATGTTTGTCTAAGCTACAGTTCAAGATTTGAAAGGATACTCTGCAGCCTCCCCAGGCAATCTCCTGCAGTCTATACTAATAGAAGGGTTTGTGTTTAAGCTGAAGCTTTCTCATTGTAATTTAAACCCATTACTGGTCCTGTTCACGATGGGCATGGAGAAGAGATTATTTTCTTCTTTGTATAGCAGTAGGGGGTTATAAATGTGTCCCTTCTTCTACAGAAACTTCAGGTGAGAGTTTGGGAACCCTGCAGTCCTATTCTTGTAGACTGCCTATGTGAAACTACAGGGGAGTATCTTTATGCTCTTCTCATCAATATGTAAACTATGATTCCCTTCTCAGCATGAAGATCCTCATGAGACAATGGTGAAATTAATGTGCATTATCACTGCTAGCATTTGAACAGGGGGTCCCCGTAGTTATTTCTTAGCTTGACAACCCTTCTCAAGGATAGGAAGATAAGAAAGTGGAGGAAGTGTTTTTTCTAATCTTCTCAGTTAAGTAATTTGTCAGCAATAGGTAACATTGAAAGCAAGTGTTTTGAGCCAGTTACTAGAACACCTTTGCTGAGACTTGGTTTAAAGCCAGCATAAAACATCGGACCATGTGACAACATAAGCTTGCAGCTACTTTGTGTAGTAAGCAGTCAGAGAACCTTATAAACATTGTAAAGGAAACTGTTTATTTCCAAAGCAGCAGTCATAATTTTTTTACAAGATGTCAAGGTTTTCTTGAAATTCTTGATCAGTCAGTCATTCTCCAATTATTGCCAAGCTAGACTGTCTGAAGAAATACTGCTTTTTTACATATATCCAAGATGGAAAAGGCACCTAAGTGTTTCTTGTGTATGTGTTCTCTAGAGTTTCCATATTGCAGACCTATTCTGTACGCTGTGTTACTTGTAAGAACAGCCTGGGGCAATTTTCAGGAAAGCCAACAATAGAGTTGAAGTCAGAAGTGAATCTCAGAAAATAGGGATTAACAATCCAAACATAGCAATCATTAAGCAAGAAGTTATGTGAGGTATGACTGGGGAAAGGAGCAAAGATCTGTTGCATTAGTAAAGGAAAATGTGTGAGTTTTGGTGTTCTAATGCTGGTTGTGCTAGATATTACCCAAATTACAAAAACTCATTATTAGACCTACAGTATGTGAGGCAGTGACTCTGCACAGGCCTGCCATTTTTAAGATGCCTTTGCTCAAGTCAGAGGAACAAGGTTTGTTGAAGTAATAAACAGAAGAGATGTACAGATCTAAAGAACAGAGGTGGATCTTTATCTAAGAGACTTCCTTGCAGACAACATGGCCATATGTAAATTTTAATCAAAATCTCCATGTTAAACAAAACCATTGACTCTAAGTGGCTTTTATAAATAAATTTCCAGGTGGTCATGCTTTCTTCTTGTATACTTCCTGTTCTTCTCAGCTTTGTGTCACAGACAGCGAAGACTAGAACTTGAATAAGCTCTAGAGATCATAAGTTCTGAAAATTAAGGAGTATTTGAAGGAACAAAGCTTTCTATCGATATATTTAGTATGGGTGCTACAAGTATCATGTAGCAGATAGCTGTTGACTGGAATGGTATGGCTAGCAAGTTCCTCCACTGTACATGGAAATATTAGCTTATCTGTAGTTAAAATCCAAAGTGGGTTCTACTATGAAATGGGAGAATCAGAAGTTATTGAGGGTGAACAGATGAGGGTTCAGATTAGATCTTTAATGTTTCCAGTAAGTAAATTTTTAAGTTACAAAATAATTGTGCAGAAAAGAGGAAATTCCTGTTTATTTTGCTTAGTGTTACGGATATGTTTTGTGTAAGATCAATGAACCCTTTTAGAAGGAATACTTAAAACTGCTTCAGGTCTAGTCTTCTGAGTAGTTATTAATCATCTCCTGTCAGTTTGCTGTTTACAACTGCAATTGTAGTAAACAAATAGAACAAAGCCTGGGTATTTGAATTATATATGATTTCAAATATTTGTTTTGATGTGGAATTTAAAATGTGGGTCCTTATTTCACTTGCTTGTGTTGTACAGACTTTCATAGTATGCCTGCTAAGCTGCCTGTATATGCTGAGTCCTCTCCCAGTCAAGGGCTTCTTGGAAGTATGTAAGACAAGAGAATAAAAACTTCCCATCTTCCATAGTCTTTCCATCTTTCTAGATTGGAGGCTGCAAATGCTAGATTGTGTCAGAAACAAGCTCAAGATAGCTGACTGCTTCCCAGCTGCTCAGCTTTCATCCATCAGTGTGAAAAAATTACCAGGCAATTTGTTACACTATCTTTCTGCTTTGATTTTGAGCTAGAAAGTGAAGATTTGCCTTATGGGATGTTCATCTTGATGGCAAGATGAAGATGAAACTAATAAAGTGTATTCTGTACACTTGGGCTTTTGCCCTCCCAGTTTTTGTATTTATTTTATGTTTTAGTGCTGGACTGGAGTTTTATTTGGCTTGAAAATAAACAACTTTTGAAGACTGTCACAGAGGAGGAGAAAAGAAGGCTTTTAGAACTGTTTGCCACTAGATGCTGTTAAAAACACTTGTGTCAAAAATGTTCTTCTATCTGTCACTTTATGATTCTCTATTTTTTAAATTGTCTTGCTGGTTTTCATCCAAATCTTCTAGCCTTTGATATCTTTGAAAACTCAATTTGCAGAAAGGTATTGCAATTTAAGATATGTAGAAGTTGTTAGGGTCATTTTATGCCCTATACTCAGAAGAAAGGGGATAGACTGAGTTACTGAGAGGCTGTTGGTTGCCGATACAAGATGCTGATGTGCTCAACTGACAGTGCATTTTTATTAATACAAAATCAGTGTTGGCTGGTCATGATTATTAGTGCCTGACACCTGATTTGCATATTTTCATTTGCTGTTTATAGAAAAAGTAGTGGTTTTTTTGCAAGAAAAAAAGGCTTTTAAAATTGTTTCATACCTTTGAAATTGGGTTTTTGTGATACGTACATGTATGTTGAGGAGAGTAACACTTATGTTGACAGTTAATGAGTAATGATGTCCCCAACTTACTAATTTCCTTACTCATAGGTAGACAATTGTTAAAGGATGTGCTAGGTAAGTTTGTTGTGACTTAGCAACCTCAAATAATATTTTAACTGTTTGCTTATGGAACTGTGCCTATTTGACACAAAAAAAAAACAAATTAGAGTAGAGAAGACTTGTGATGTCACACTTTTGCTAAGTACATAGTGTATTTTCCTGTAAGCCAAATGGATTTTCTTGCCAGTACAGCTGGAATTGTCTTCTGATGTGTCATCAATGTTTGTCTGAAATGATTGCAGACTATCATGCTCAATTATGTGAATTAACTCCCGCCATTCCAACAGAAGCCTCCTGCCATCTCCAATTCCAGCATGCAGATCCTAATTAGGAAGCTTCCACTTTTTTACTCATTTATCTCTTCAGCTCCTGTGTTTCACAGAGCAGGTCATAGGCTGTTTTTTCAGAAGGTTCTGTATAAGACTGTGTGATTGAATAGAAAATGTCTAATATGTACAGTGAATCTTGGAGGGGTGAGTTGGTGTCTTATTCTAGATATCAGTAGACTTAGAAGTACTTAAAACATGTATGCTGCACTCTGAGCCTTTTAATAGTGACTTCAGAGCTTTGTATGTGTCATAATTTTCCCTTGAGTATTATTTGCCTGTATTTTAAGGAAGGTTGTTTTGCTGAGGGTGTGCAGTCTGCTTGTCACTTTGCTAGCTAGCACCATTAGAGTCCATAGAATTAATTTGGCTGACAATGCTGTACAGAAGTAATGTTTATCTTGTTTCAGCTGCAATGGTCTATGCATGAAAATGAGGAAAGGCTTGAAAAGAGAATATTATTAATTAGGCTAGCTGGTAAAGGTAGAAAAGCAAAAGTGCTCTCTGGAATACAGCACTTCTGCTGGGGCCAGGGGAAGGCTTTTGTCCAGAAACGAGTCTGCTATTTCAAGCTGTACTAGTTCCTGTAGTTATAATGATCACTTGTCATTATGAATAAGGGGGGAAAAAAGAGCCTAATTAGTTTACAGTTCTATAAGTCTTCAGAGAAAATTGAAGCCACTTTCATTTTTAAAGTAAGAGGTGGTTGTATTTTTTTAACATTAAGGCCTAAGGCTTCAACATGTTGATGAATAATAAGGATTTTTGACATCTAAATCATTAGTAGATTTATTTTGCTTTATGATTAATAACAGGCCAGGAAAAATACTGTATTTTGTCTGAAAAATAATAAACCTCCATATATTAAATGTTTGTTTTCCTGAGGTGCTTCATGTTTTGTAGCTGAGAAGAAAAACATAGCTGCAAGAATGAATAGTAAGTGATAAGTGCTTAAGTGATTCCATAAATCACATTTTAAAAGACTGCCAATATGTTTTGCGAAGTGGATTTCTATGGACAAATGGAGAAAATGTAAAATAAAGGAACACACAGTGAAAATGGCAGTAATAGAACACCATTTTTACAGCAATGTTTGATGTAATTAAAATTTGAGATAACTATAAAAAGTTCTGGTAAAAGCAGCTCTGTGATAGTACTGTGTACTGGGATTTGTGGTTTTGGAGTTGGATTTTTTTAGTTTTAGTAAAAATAAATCTCCTTTAGAGACTGGTATTGGTGCAAATGGGCATCTGTTTCACCAAAACAAAGCTCTTAATTATAATTTATGACTGATTATTTGTAAATGCCTAGTTGTGTTCGTAAAACAGACTATTGCTGGAGCAGAGGCCTAGTTTTGAAGCACCATTGGAGCCATGTGCTATCTTTAATTTCACTCTTATTTGGTCAAAAGATGGAAAGTAGTATTTAATCAGGAGGTAGGTAGGACTCATGCTCTGCTCCTAGTGTAGTCATTGGTGTGTCATATCATCTTGATAACCATTACAGGATAACCAGAACTTCTCCCAGTGTTTAATGTCCTTGTGACTGTATAACTGATGAGATACATGCAGCTCTCTCTTTTAGATTGTTTTTTGGCTTTTCATTTGTCTAAATGAAACAGCTGATGTGTAAACATCTTCAATCTTGATGTTACAAGAGCATGTTGTTGGCAATAGCACTTCAGATTCAAACAAATACTCGTGGTTTAACTCTTGAACTAATTTCTGTCTTAATAAATTGAAGCTTGGATGGAAAATTACAGTGATAGCAAGTGACTTCATATTTGTATCTGTTGCTGATGTGAATTCTTAAAAAAAATTGCAGCAAAACCAAAAAAACCTACAAAAACACACAACACAAAACAACCTGTTACCTGACTGAGTGGGTGTTATTTGACACACTTAAGTCATTTGTCTTAACCTCCTGTTTTCTTAAGAGATTAGATTTCAATAGTTCCTTCATTCCTTGCCAATTACCAGCCTGGGCATTTGTTTGTGGATTGTTTTTTAGTTTTTCTTCAAATATGCAGATAATTCTGTGCTCCTTTGAGTCTTCAACTGAAAGCTGATTTATGTACTAAAGTTAGTTGATTAGTTGCACAGAACAGCATGAGTAATAAAACTGAGAGGAAAAATTAAAGTTTTTTGCCAGAGCTGGAGAGTGTCTGGATTTGAGGATTTGGTTTATCTGGAGGTTGAGTTGACTGTTACTTCAGAAACAAAACTAAGTTCATTGTGTTGTCCTAGGATTCTAATTTCTTCTGATATAAGTATAGCCTTGCCTTTGTGAATGTCATGGTTTTTTTTTCCAAATAAGGTTAGACATTTCTCTAAATCTTTCTCTAGTGATGGGAATGAAAATGAAAAGCAACTGTGCCATCAGGGCAGTCAGTTCTGGTAGTATGAACTAAGAAAAACCCTGTTTGATAGAGACACCCAGTATTTCTTTTAAGGAGAATTAGTCTCAATATTCAGCTCAACAGCTTTAAAGCTCATATGGTGAGAATTGGTTAACCATGTACAGAGCTACTTCAGAATGTGATTAACTACATCTGATGTTTCTGAAATTTAATTGCCTATTCCTCCCAGCTTAACTTCAGAGGAGCCCTTGCAAGTAAACATTTTGTTTAAAAGTTTCTCGTGGAAGCTATTGTATGTACATGTACAGCAGATCAAGGGACATGTTATACAGTGATAGGTAATCCTTGTTCTATGTGGCAATTTCCTCTAACTGTAATGAATGCCATGGTGAGGAAATCATCGAGACTTGCTGCTTCTCTGCTTATTTTGCTACCTAAGAAGTTCCCTTCCAATCAAATGCTCTTAAACATGTGTGGAAGCCATTGTATAATTTTCTCTAGTATATTTGATTTCCAAACTGTACAGATAGTTGGAATCTTGGATAGATGGACTACAAGAACGGTCGCTTTCATTAGTAAAGGACACGGCTTCGAGTGCAGGGTGAAGTTCACATGAAGCCCCGTGGTGTTGAGCTGGTTGAGGCTGGCAGTGCCTCCCCATTGGCTCACTGTGTCTTAGCTTTTGGCAGGTGGTGTAGCATGCTCCTCCGTGCCCTCTGAAAACCTATTGGAATAGGAAGGGAACTGAGTCCAGATGGGGTCTGTAGAAGATGCATGTGGGCTAACAGTAGCAGCTAAAGGTCTACAAGTGGTTTGCAGAATGCCATGGATGTGTGCAGGATTGAGTTGACTTCTGAATTCTTTGGGGAGGAATTCGGATATATAGCTCTGCTATTACATTTGATGATATCAGCTCTTCTTGCTGTGTGCATATTCTTCTGTCCTGGTACCTTGAGAGTTAGCTCTTTGTTTGACCTCTCAGTCAGTGAGGTTGTCAGAAACTGAGGACCGGGAGTTGCACATTGAATATCACAAATTCTTGCAATCACACAGCAACTCGGGTCAAAAGCAGGTATTATTAAGAGAAGCAAAAATAGGTCATTAGATTTAACATGACTGGATTTCCAAAACTGATGCAAAAGAATAGTGAAACTGCTGTTTGTCTATAGATAAAAAAACTTCCAAAAAGTAATATTAATTATATAAATATTAGTATATGCAAACTATTGGTAATATATAAAAAATCTAGCATTCCAAGTATTATAAATAATTCATATTGATGTTACCTGGCCAATAAAAATTTACCTTTACATGTAATTCTAAGTTGATACTACATATTTTATAATTACTTGATATGCATACCTTTTGACAGATATATTATTAAATTAGATTTACTTATAACCCCTATGAACTATTTGTTATCCCATAATGTTTGTCTACGTGATGTATTTGATGACTGTTTGTGCTCTAATATATTTAGTATTTTCTTGGTTACAGAAAAGTATGCAAAATTAATCCTCATCTTCATATGGGTCTGTCTTTAAAAAAAATTACCTTAGAATGATGACATTACTGTAAGCCCAGGAACTTGTGATTTCTATAGTCACTTAGGATATTGTTTGCTTCATATCTTGAATCATAGCTTTAGTCAGCTCTCAGTTTTGCCACCTGTGAAATGAAAATAACATTAAATTGCTGTTGTGGTGGAGCTTAATTAAGCAGGTTTTGCTTTAAAGTATGATATGAACACTGTGCTAACATGCTTTACAAATTCTATGTACCAAGGGAAACGGGAGTTTGGAGCTAATGAATCCAAAGTTTGGTGGGCTTTTTAAACAAAAATCTATTACAGGGAAAGTGTGTGAACTCTGAATATTGCAGCTGGCTGGGTGGATTTTGATGTGTTTGAGCAAGGTCCTGCAGCTAAGTAGTAACTTGTGGTTCTATGTTGTAAACAAGGCTCTGAAACCGAAAAATAAGTAATTAAATACATTTAATGGTGCTACACTAACAAACATGCTAATTTTTCTCTGAAGTATTTCATGCCACAACGAGAATCATGTAATAAGCAATCCTGAAATTCTGCTTGTTATAGTTTTTAGGCTTGTGTAGTGTTAAGTGTGATAACATAAGTTTGTTTTTTTAATGTAAAACAATAATGAGTGAGTAAGTTAACCTGTATTGGTGTAAAATGGAACAGAATTCCTACAGGAACATAAACACGCATGTAACATGGTGTTCTGCTGAACAAATAATCAAGGCTAGAAGTCACAGAAATGATGAAAATCTGCTCGTATCATCAAAGCACTAATTATGATAGGTAGGTTGTCCTGTGTGGTAGTACAGAATGTTTTTGCCAAAAACACATCCTGAGACTACTCAATTTCAAGTTTTGCTTGCTTGTCCATTGTAATATTTTCAAGAAATAATAGTGTTTTTCTAGTATTTTTACTGTTTAATGGCAGTGGCTTTATTGCAATCCTTAGAGATGAACTCAAGAACCCCCATGATTTCATATCCTAGAGTTTTACATGGGTGAGTGAGATTATATCAAATTTTTTTCATGCTGACACGATATGCCTTCATGCCAACTTTGAGAGGCTGCATTGAATATAAAGGGGGTGTTCAAATTCCATTATTATCCCTTACTTTCACCACTTTAGAGTTGACGTTTTTGGTGCAAATTTTAATGTGGGAAAAATGGGCAAGGACTCAGAGGCCCTGCCTCTGATGCCCAACTAATGGACTCAGGAGTACATGAGATGTCTATACTTCCTGGTAATGAAAATCTGTGACCCAAAAAATGCACAAAATTGTGCAGGTATGATTGGTACAGAAGACAGGCAGTAATAAATAAAGGAATGTCTCATGCATCCTTTTGCTGTATGAGTCCACTTAAAGGAGTGGCAGAACAAGTGAATTACTCTGTAGCTACGAACAGACCAAAGGTTATGAGAAACAAACCAAGTTTCAGAGGCTTCCACTGGGTGGGAATTTCAGTATCCAATTCATCTTAATATCCTTTTGCTATTCTTTATATCTTGTGGGATTTAGACTTGCCCTAACATTTAGTAAATGTTTTGCTGACGTCGATTATAACTAGAGCAGTTCTAGTGAATAATGTTGCTAATTACTAAATATTCTCAAACAAGAACATTTCCTGATTTTGATCATATCACGAAGGGAATTACTCTTAATGAGAGAGTAATAATTAGTCTTTTGCTAGTGTGATAAAACTGGCCAAGACATGTTCAGACTTGTGGGGTGCAATTTGTAAAAAACACTTCTTTCATTTAAAGAAACTTTTCTTTTCAGCAACCCCATGAAAAAGAAAAGCCCCTAACTCTTACTGCTTATTACTTGGCAGTAATCCTGTAGTGCTCACTACAGAATATTCCACAGAGTTTGCCTGTGGCTTTTTTAAGTGTGAAAGAACACATGTGGGTAGCTGGGAAACACATTTTTGCAAGCTATTATCTTTCTCTTCCTGATTCAGTAATTGCAAATACAAGAATGCTTGCCTGCCACTAGGTAGCATTGATATGTAATTGCCTTTGATGGTTAGCTGTATTCAGCATTGTAATGAAAAACAAATCTATTAATTCTGTGTATTAATTATAATATTCTTAGAGTGATTTTTCATGATCAATATAAATAAGTTTAGTTATGGTGCCTTTGCATGCATATAATCTACATCAGAATCCTTGAGGAATCACAATAACAGTGATTCATTCATAATTCACAATTTCCATTATCCTCTTTCTACATGTAGGATGGGGTAAAATTTATAGCTTCATTTACATTGTGTTCTATGAATAATAGAAGAAATACAGTGAAGACCATGGGAAATGATCTTGTTGCTGCAGATGCACTCTTAAGCAAATCTGCATTACAATACAGCATATTGCCTCCTGCACAACAGTTTCTACAGAGCCTGCAGCTGCAATAGGGACATTTCAGATGGTCTTCATTAACTGTAAACTCTTGCTTTTTCGGCCTCAGAGCTGCATGATGATGAAACCTCGAATAAATTGCTGTAGGTAAATGATACAGTTGCAGCCTTTACTTACCCAGCTACAGTATTGCATTTTGTTTTGAGCACACTCATAGACAACAAGTAGGAACAGGAATAATTAAGTAAGCAGCTAGAGCTTGTAAGAATGTTCTTAACGAGTTAGCACTCATTTAGCTACCAAAGTGGAAGTCTTTCCTATGGTAAGTTTAGCTGCTGTAGCAACATTTGATGAGAGATGATTCTCCAAGCCAAAGAAATAGCCTTAATTGAAGTGATAGAAAAGTCTGGTAATATGGCATAATGAAATAATTTTCCCTTTTATAAATTTGCAGCCTGTTTCCACTGAGATGACACACATAACTGCAGAATCCATTGAGGCAATTATTAATATTTTGGTTCTTACAGAAAACCCCACAATAATGTATTATACATAAAAGTTAGCTTTTCAAATGGCAAAGAGATCATGATGCTGTTTTCAGGATGGTAAAGGTGACTAATCTATTAAAAAAACCCCAAACAAACCCAAAAGAAACCAGCCAAAACAAAAGAACCAAGTTAACAAAAAATGAAAGCAACTTAGATTTTTTTTTTTCTTTGCAGGACACAAGACTGAGAAGGCTGTACAGCACATTGTTTTGAATAAATTGCAGTCTTTGGTTGATTTAGTTCTTATCCCCTTTTTTGTACTGGCATTCAGCTAGGCATACTTTAATGGGAAACACCCTGATCAAAGTGTGTACTTTACTATAAATAACTGACAATTTTTTTGCCATTCAAACAAAAAATGACAGTTAAAAGGAGTGCTATGTGTTTCAGTTTCTGAGGCTTCACTATTTGCTATGCTAAACAGCAGTTGCATGGGTTACTTCTCTGAAATACTATCTGGAGCAGGATCCAGATCTCTAAGATGACAGTACATTTGATATTTTTATAGCTGGTTTACTGCCTGAACTGATCTTGTCTGTGTAGAGTAAAAGCCACTTTTTCTGGTCTGATGTAAGGATTCACAAAGCTGTTTTTTAGACCCTTCAGTATTTTTTTCAAGTGCTTTTTTGCTGAAAGTGTTGGAACTCAAGTTATGCTCTTATCTCTGTGACACTATTGCTCAGTTCTGCTGGTTTTGATGCCTGCAACACTAGGCTTTATCTAGCTTGGCAGACATGTCAGGTAGATCCACAATTGATCTTTAACATGCCTGTAGCCAGGCCACTTGAATTGTTTTTGAAAATACTTACAGTGAAGTTCTTCAAGACAAATGGGACTAAATGTGCTATTGGACAAGCTGGTTAAAATCCATGCTCTGTATAGGTCAATAGGAGCTTTTCTACTGATGTCAGTGAGGCTGAGATATTGACATGAAGGAGTAGCAGATTCAAACCCAAAGCTGTTTTTCCATACTTTGGCCTTACATATGTAACTTACTTCTATTTCAGTACAAAAATGAAGTATGTTGAAGTGTAAAGTTCTAGTAATATATTTGTTTTCCTTTAAAGTTGTGGAGACAACTTTGACATCACTGGAGTATAATTAAACTTGTGTTTACTCTTTTTTTTTCCCTCCTCTTTTTTAACTGTTTTATTTAACTCTTTTTAACTGTTGTGGTTTTTTTCCATCCCCAGCTAGTGTTGTTGAATGTTTGCCCCTGCCTCTGTACTTCAGTTATTTGAAGGACTCCAGTAGGAGGGAATAGTTTGAGACAGTCTGTTTATGAACATGGCTCCTTATCTCTTGAATAGGAACGTGAAATTGTTAAAACAAGTTGTAATCCTGTAGCAATCTCGTTGTTTCCACAGCAATTTCAAAAATGAATTCACTAGTATATGAGAACATAATTCAATTTTAATAAATACAAGGTTTTCAGTCTCTGGAGGGTGAGGGAGATTATGGAAATTATAGCTGCTGTAACCTCTGCCTTGTCTACTACATAATTTAAAAAGTTATAACTGATGTTATCAGTCCTGCCTGTTAAGACTGGATTCTGAGATTAAAAAAGGCTAAAGAGAGGAACTTGTCATCAGAACCATGAGGAAAAAAAATGTAATACGAGGATGGTGGAGTCTGAGGAATAAAGAAAGGAGGAATAAAAAAGGGAGAAAACCATGGAAGGGGGAACTGAAACTGGCTTAGGAAGGAGGCTGAGGATTTGTAGGACAAGTCCAATGACAACCAGAGTTGGGGCGTAGATATGGATAAATGATAGAATGGGAACCAATAAGGACTAGATGAGATGGAGGTCATACCAGAACTGGGAGATTATGGGAAGTTTGTAGATGGTGGTAGTAGAAAAAAGGTGAATAAGAAATCTGAAATCCTCTGAAGGGGATTCTAGCTTTCTGCTGTGATGGTTTGCTGTTGCTGCTCTTTGGCTTCTGGATCAGGCTACAGGCAGAATTCCCACATTACTAATATCCCTGGTGAGTTTTCATGTGGCTCTGCAGCAATGGTTTACTCTAACTACACAATCATATACTTTTTTTAACATGTGTCTACATTTCCCTTGGTGGTCAATCAAGGCTGGGTAGTTAGGTTTTTGTCTTTGAAATCTTGCCTGTAAAGTTAGAATGAGTGAGATGAGAAGTCAAAGAATAGTCTCATGTTAAATGCCAAACTCTCATCTCATGGGTAAATTATGAGAATTCCATACTAACCCATGTTTGTGAACTTGTAGGACAAACTATTGATGAATGGTAAAATTAAGTGGGGAAAAAAATAACTACTGCCAGAATACTGTTTCAAATAGTGTGCAATAAAGTAGGAGTAATTTTGGTTTGGTGTAAAAAAAATACTAAAAAGCTGCTCATTAAGCAAGCTGCCATTCTCTGCACTGAATGAGGCAGGATGTTCAAGCCTAATTTAAAGGCTTGAGTGTGTAGTCTATCACTTCCTGCATTTTTGTCTGTACTGTCTACACTTCAACTATTCTAAATGTTAATGTTCTGCCTCAAACTTCTGTTTGCTTTGAAAGTAATACTGAAGGAGGCACTTCATTGCTTTAATTTGATATTGGGTAGCCATTTGGAAAAACTCAGTGGGAGGCTGACCATCCGTAAATACAAAGCTTAATATTTCCTATTCATTAAACAACTGGTTTAAATTCCAAAACCTTGTGAAATCCCCAAGTAGTGTTGTTACTTTTTGGTTTCAGTGTGTTGTTTTGGCGTTTTTTTGTGGTGGTTCTTTACCATCAGAATATCTCAGTAGTGATTTGCTGCTTCTGTAGATCATAAACACATAACCAAAGAAAGACTGCAATAGTGTAACATACCAGCATGTTACTGTTTGGATGACATTGTTCAGAGTTACAATTTTGTAGGCAGCATGGGAGAATAAGGACTTCCATAGCTTTTTTTTTTCCAAAATAATACATAATCATAGTTTTCTTTCATGGCAGGGTATGTAAAGATGCCTATTTCCAGCACAGGCTGAGCAGCTTTGCTGGGGTCATGTGGCTAGGACCCCAAGAGCAGATCTGAGGTATAATCTTATGTTTGGGTTTAATATTTTACAAGATCTATAATAACCTCTCCCTCTGACACAGTGTTGGATACTGTATTGTAGTGATGTCTTCTGGATATGCTGACTCTTTGGGAAATCTGTAGGATTAATTAAGTCTTTAAAACAAACAAAACACAACAAAACAAAAAAAACTACGAAAGCTGCATATAATTCTGATATTGACAGCAAGGCTTTTTGCTTGCTCAATTTAAGGCTGTATTTACTTGTGTATCTTCAAAAGAAAGGCACTGCAACCCAGCTATATACTCTGAGCTGCAATACTGTTATCCACACGAGCATTTATATGTCCCATCTGCTTAGGTAGAACACCATAAAGTAAATGCTCCTCACAGTTGGTAATGATATTGTCATAAGGTGCTTTGCTTTCTTCTTGAAATTTGCCATAAATTGTTGCTTTATAGTGTTAGAAGGTACTGTATAAGAAGCCTTTTGGATAATACTTAGAATCATTAGAGAGAATGTCACTTTTTGTAAGATGAAAGGTATTAGCACCTTGCATATCTGGAGTGTTTCCAGCTCTGCAATTAAGTTCTGTAATTATCTACAGCAATTTGAAATGGATAACCGTAATTTTTAATGTCCTGTCATAAAAACCGAAGTGTGCTTCTGCACTGCTGCTGTGTTCCAAACCAGAAGTGGCTTCATTTTACTGATGTGTAGGATTACATTGTATCTACCTCTTCTGAGATTCTGAGTGTGTGTTTTGAATTTGGGATCTATAAAACAGTGAAATGTCATAACATATGAAACATGGATTTCACATGTTTTTTTTTTTCTGATTAAACCTCTCCTTATTTCTACTGAATCATACATGGTTGTAATAAAACCACCTAAATTTTATTTACCACTTTCATATTTCCCTTTTTTTAATTCAAGATATTCAATAACTTGAGCAAGGAATACTTATTCTTGTGAATAATTCTAACAAACAGCTCTCTTGACCTGCCATTTAAGAATGTATGCTAATGTCACTAGGAAAAAAATCATGATTAAAAAAACAGTTGAGTGTAAGAGTACTACAATTACTTGATGGATAAATACTAGAATATAACCTTACCTAGTTCAGGTTACTGGTATGTTCTAGAACCTGAGTAGACATTTAGAAATAGTCATGTTTTCTTTCTGTTATACAGCCTTTTTGCTGTATGAGGCTGTTACTCCCCTCTGAACTCTTCTGCTTCAGCTTTTCAGATCTATTTTCTCCAAGTACAGTTGCTTTATGATTGGAAAAAATGTATTGGTTTATTCATCGGTTAGAGCTACAACAACATTGCCTTTGGAATTCACCTTGGTAATAAATCTGACCACTCTGTTCCTCAGAATTAAATAATTAAAATAGAAATTGAATGTGCCAGGAAGTCTGTACTAGAAACAGAATTGAATTGTGGGTTGTAACTCTGAACTTTTGAGGCGGCACAATGTTCTATATCTTGAGAACAAGGAGGATTTCATAATAAGGCTGTATTTCACAAAGAAATTTAAATACAGTTTGCAAAAGCTTGTTGAAAAAGAAGTTTCACCTAGTCCTACTCATAAGACTTAGAGTATAATTATGACTTTATTGTTTTAAGAGGTGAGCTACCCATGTGAGCTGTGTCTGCGGAACTAAGAACATGCATTTGAATGAGGTATGGGAAAGCTACAGTTGTGGGGAAACTACTGCTGCTGCTGCCATTCAGCCAGCATATTTGCCTTTTGTGTTACTGCAATAGCAGTGGGAATATTTTTTAACAAGATGCTATATTTGTATTTTATATATTTGTTGTTCCATTGTTGATCTTGAAAAACCAAACGTAGTTCCACTTAACCTAAATATAACAAAACACGAGCATATGTCCCTGCCCATGCAGGGGGGTTGGAACTAGATGATCTTTAGGGTCCCTTCCAACCCAAACCATTCTAGGAATCTATATATATTGCATTTTTTTACTTGACTACTTTCTTAATAGTAATCTGATAAATTAGTTGTATCTCTCTGATAAAGGATGGGTGTGAAAGCATAGAAAAGCTGTTAACAGAAAGACAATGTTAACTTTTCTGTGCTCCAATTTTCTTATACTGTTTTCTGTGAGTTGGTGTTACTGCAAAATGCCAAGTTATGTGGTAAATGGTTACTGCAAACAGTTTGCTCTACAGAGAATACTATGGAAAACATCAGGTTCTTATCAAATTCAGCAGGGTAGTTCTCTGACTCCTTTGGGATGTAGTGAGCTGAAGTTGTAGAGATTCTTTTTTACCTAACATAATTTACTAGTTAATTCTGTGTTGATGAACCTGTTAGCACCTTGGGCAGATGCTTCCTTTATTCCTGGACTTAGTCTTTTCTTCTGTCACCTTTTCACCTTTTTGAGTGATTGTTTACTTTTAGTTAATAAAATATGAATCCTTAAATTGAGAAATAAAGATACAGCTTATACAAGGAAATTCAATTTGTCGTATTCTTTGTAATACGTTGTGTTGAGGTGTTGAAATCTATTCATGAGGGGAGAGAAAATGCATACTCATGTTTCCAGACTAGTGAATTACACAGGAATTGTTTGAGTCTGCCCTTCATGTTTCCAGTCTTGAAGGAGTAAAAAAAGGTGCACATAATAGCTGATATAATGTATAACTTGTTCAGCTTTTACCAGTTGTAGGGAGGGGAAAGTTTATCTAGTAAACCTTGCATAAATGTATGTTTGTGGTATGACTTTCCATTGGTCTTGAAAGATGCTCTTAGATCTTTACCAAGATTGTATCACAATTATTGTTTAAGCTATAGAAGGAGCTAGATCTATTGGAGTATTCATGATACTCAGTCAAGTCTTTGGTTCTGTGAAGAGAGTGAATATTTTTTTTGTAAAATCTGTATCTATTTTCAATTTCTGGCAGCACTGGAAACCAAGTCTGGTTTTTATAAGCAATATGTAGGCTCTATAGGTGTATTCAGTGGCTATGTGGTCTGTCTGTTGGAAGAAAACAACGTATCACCTAATGATTGTACAGGCATATAACTGATTTTATATTTAAAAAGGCACAGCTTGGATAATACAGACAAAAATAAATTCAGGAGTAACACAATTGCAGGTTTTTCTAATAACTCTGTCTCTAGACCTGTCTTTAGTGCCCTTAGCACTCCCTCTTCCCAATGGAAAGAGGGGAAAAAATATTGAACACTGCAATTTAGTGTTTGTTGAGACCTACACTTGTAGGAATAAAAAAGCTTCTGCAAAGGAATAGTATTTAAATTTACAAACAGTTCCTGAGTTCAAGTAATTCTTTTATTAAATAGCAAACAATCAACTGGCTTAATGTGAAGTGAGACTAGAATTTCAGTAGAACAGATCTTTGTGAGATGTGTTTTATGTGTAGCTAGTAGTGCTAAATATGCATTTAAAATCTCAGGGTTTGGGACAACTTTTTTTCCTAACATTCTTGCAACATTCAGAATGTGCAAAAAGTAACATAGCTTGAAATTCTGGGACAGTATAACAACATAGCAAATCTTTGCACAAATTCAGGCTAAGTTAAAAACTCGTTTTGGTACTTAGGAAGATAATCCCCGGAGAGTAAAGCTACTTCTCCAAGTGGGGATTAAATTACTTCACAAAGGCTTCATGATATTGGTAGAGCTAGAATTACAGTTGTGGTGTTCTGTATTTTTGTTCCAGGCTCTGTCTCATATTTAAATCTCTTACCTTTTAAGCCCAGTCTAACATGCTTTTTCCAGTAAGTTTCTGAGAATCTCTTTCCACCTTGGGTCAAATATTGTCAAGTTTTGTTTCTATAGCTCCCACAATATTTATTTGCCAAAAACTAGTTTTTTTCTTAAGGTCTTAAGTTTAGAAACTTGAATATTTGTAAGTCGTCCCTGGTTTAGTTTTCAGTACCTTTCCCAACTCTCTTCAGGCTGTTAGTGGTGTTTCTTATCACAGAATTGAATGTACCACAGAGCAAGCAAATCCACTGCTTCCAGATGTAGGTCTGTGTGTTCTGGCCAGCCTGAGAGGAGCAGTGTGGTGTTTGTATAGTCACTGACACTCATCTCCTGACTTTAATGTCATTTTTAAAACATAACACTTGCAAGATAGGACAGCATGGTGGTTAAGCACCCAAAATGTTAATTATCAGGCACTGTAAAATCATTCCAGGAAAAACTGGTTTTCAGAGGGGATATGTCAGAATAGCTGAGAGTTCATGGTGCATATTCATCTCAGAGACTGAGGATGAGTACACTGAAGAGATGGGAGTATAGTGAAGTGTTGTGGTGTTTTTTCCTGTCTTCCTATATTTACTGTGAGTGTAGTTCTGCTAGGGAGTGAGCCTTGTATCTTTCAAGGCTCTAGAACTGTTGAAAAGAGATTGCTTGAGCTAACCAGTTCATTCAGTCAGTGAAAAGTGGCAACTGCCAGCCTACAGAAACATGTACAATAAAAATCACAGAGCAGTAAGCACTGGATGAGCATCAAACCCACAAACCATATTTCTTACAGGCTTTGAATGCATTTTGTGAAGTTATGTAGAGTTATATTTTATTCTACTATACTGGGAATGGGAATAATGTCTAATTTAAATATGACACAAATATAGAATGTTTAAATTGTCCATATAGCAAATGAGTTTTCAATAGCAAATGTCTTTCGGCTTTATCCTATTGACATCTTTTCTTTTATGGTTTGAAATCATACTGGATTGGCTGCTCCTAAAGAGCAGAAACTTTTTCTGGGACAGATTACATAGATCTAGAGATTCATTTCTAAACCTCAGAGAGGAGCAAGTGTTCCAAGATATTGATTCAGCAAACAGTATTAGATTTCTGGGACAAGATGAAGTAGATTTGCAGTGTCAGAGGCAGAAGAACCCTGCTTTGCAGCAGTTGTCAGTGTCTCATCTGCATCAGATGGCTGTCGGGTAACGACCAAGAGCTGGGGACATGGCCTTTATCAACCAGTCTGCAGCATGTGAAATCTGAAGATTAGGGTAGAGACAATAGATGAAGGAGAAATAACTCCATTAATCACAGGATTATTTTCTGAAATATTACTGAATTTTACTTAGTTGACTTGGTGTTTTGGGGACTTGATATGATGAACTGTTTATGCAAAGAAGGTATCTTATTTATGGATTGAAGCTGAACTGTGTTTCTTTAAAATCAAAATATTTTTCTTTCTTGCTATCACATATACTTTAATTTTTGTATTTAGACAGGAGAGTGGTACCATGAATGATGCTGGATATCATGACTGGAAACTGCTGCTTGCTTTATTGGTCAAGTTTTTATCTCTGATGTTATCTCCAAGATTGCAAAGTCTGTGGAGAAGTTTTCTTTAAGATGTCATAAATTATAGTAGGGGCACAATTGCAAAGAACCTGGATCTTCTAAAACTTACTGATCAATAATGCCATGAGAGCTGGTCTTGAATTCTTAGCATTTGAGAATCTAGGGGTTTTTACTGGTAGGTTTACTGCTATATCTGTAAAATTATGTCACATCCATTCTTAAATCTTGCTTGTGGAGCATTGAGATAAGTAGGTTCAAATGAATTCTTTTCACTTTTGTGAATTGAACTGACACACTTTCTTCCAGCTCAATTTGCTATTGAAATACCTCTTTCCAAGATGCCCTTTGCCTTATAAGAATTGTAAATGATGCGCTTCATGCCTCTGCTATATTTTAATGAAGGTGAGGCACATTTCAAATCAAATACCTGTCGAAGAATATGCGTACATATAATATCTAAACTACAATTTTCATGAAGCAGATAAATGCACCAATATTTGAAGCTGAATTGTTAAGTAGGTACGTATTATTTCACTGCAATTTGTCATTGCAGTATCTCATATAATTACTATGAGTAATTGTGGCACTGTCTTAGGACATGAATTTAAAGCAAGTATCGTGTATTCCCTTTTAGTGAGATGTATATGTTTTAGCTATTAGATCAATAACACTTCCTTTGCATGGGTTCTGTATGAAAGAGGAAATTCCAGCTATTTCAACCCTGATATTTTATGATAGCCAATTTTCAACCTTTGTAGCGAAGAGTTCTGTTAAATGCTTTTTCCTAAACCCCCTCAAATGTTCCTGATTTTTCAAGTACTCTCCCAATTGCTAAAGTTATTTCTGTCCCCTTTTTATCTGTGGTGTCTCATTAAAAACTGGGATTTGAGCAGGGTATAAAAGTTTGAAATACATTTACAAGTACTTAAATATACCACTTTCTGAGTTTTTATTCTTCCACTTCAAAGGGTATCCCTAATTGTGGTCTTTTATCTTGATTTTTTTTTTCCCCCCTCACCTTTTTCATTACAGATATTCTCTCTCCCCACTAAACCCCTGAGCAGTGCCCTTGTATTGCTATTACAGGTTCTCTCATGCTGGTATTATGTATGATCCCATGCTGCAATATGATGTGTGTAATGATCAATCATGAAATGGTTTTTCGTTACTTTTGCAAGTTACTTTGTCCTTCTTTCACACATGAGATTAGTATTAAATGCAAACAGGACCTAAAATAATTCCTGCCAATTCTTCTATGGGAATAGAAGCGGTGCACTTCTAAATATTATTTTTAATAAGAGTTCATAGAAGTGTAAAATGATAATAAACATGCTTTAGTGGTGCATCATTCAGGTTCCCACCTGAAATCAGACACTTTTGAGCAAGCATTGAGAACCCCTTAAAACAAGTGAAGCTGAAAAGATGACAATCATAAATATGGGGATGACAGGATGGGTTACAGGTTCAAGTAGTGAAGATGTTCTAATCTCGTAGCTAGTGTACTTTCTGAGGTTGAAAGTTTTAATGTGTAACCTAAATTGAGTTTTTTTACCATTTCAAGATAATTTCTGGCAAGGAATCAGTACATCTCTAAACTGGGAAAATCCTGGATGAGCTTATAGAGAGATGCTATTGGTTCTGTAAAGAAAGCAAAGCTTTCTGAAGCAGGTATGGCAAGCTTTGATTTTTTTAGCTGTATGAGCTTTCTGAGGGTCACTGTCTCTGGAGGTTCTGTTGGGATAAAGACATCCTTGCAGTATCACCACTACAGGGCAATGCCATCTTAAGGGTAGAATTGGACTTAAGTAAATAAAGACAGCCTATTCGTTGCTACTGTGCTTGTTATTCATTCCCTTAGGAAGTTACCCTCAAAAACATAGAAGTTGTGTATTTTCCAAATTAATTGAATTTCCTTCTGTGTTCTGTTACACACAGTAACCATGGCAGGTAAGTATGCTTCACTCTTGAGATGAATGAGCTTTTGTCTATCTTGTACTTGTTACACAGGGCATGTAATAGTAGGACAAGGGGAAACAGTTTCAAGCTGAAAGAAGGTAGATTTAGATGAGATAACAGGAAGGAATTTTTCACTGTGAGGGTGGTGAGACAATGGAACGGTTGCCCAGAGGAGTTGTGGATGGCAACCTGGTTTAGTGCAAGGGGGTTGGAACTAGATGATCTTTAAGGTCTATCCCAACCCAATTCTATAGTACTGTTACATTAATGCTTAACTTTAATCTTTCAGTTGTGCCTGGAGAACAGGTCCTATGAGGAGAGGCTGAGGGACATGGGGTTGTTGAGTTTGAAGAAGAGGAGGCTGAGGGGTGACCTCATTGCTCTCTACAACTATCTGAAAGGAGGTTGTAGGGAGGGGTGGGATTTGGTCTCTTCTCTCCAGTGAATAATGACAGGATGAGAGGGAATGGCCAGAAGTTGCCCCAGGGGAGGTTTAGGCTAGATATTAGAAAGAATTTCTTTACTGAAAGAGTGTTTGGACAGTGGAAGGGGCTGCCCAGGGAGGTGGTGGAGTCACCATCCCTGGAAACATTTAAAAGAAATGTAGGTGTGGTGCTTAGGGACATGACTTAAGCATTAATGGGTAGATAAAGGTTATGCTGGGTGGATTTAGGTTATGGTTGGACTTGATGATCTTCGAGGTCTTTTCCAAACAGGTTGATTCTGTCATGTTTGGCCAAAACCTGTTTCTTTCTAATTATGTGCTACTACTTAGATCTGTGTTAGTCA
Source organism: Hemiprocne comata (assembly GCA_020745705.1). Classification (NCBI taxonomy): domain Eukaryota; kingdom Metazoa; phylum Chordata; class Aves; order Apodiformes; family Apodidae; genus Hemiprocne; species Hemiprocne comata. Next base: position 5,698,425 of record CM036598.1, read on the forward strand.
GGTATATAGTTGTTAGTAGAATTGAAACTTTATTAAATTGCCTTTGACAGTGATTTAGACTTCTGATAGGACTGAGAACAGCATCCTATATGGAATAAGCTGTCTCAGAAGCTAGCTACAGGATGCAATGAAGAAAATGTACATCTATTTTGTCTTGGTCAAGTTGTGAACTGGACTGGAGTATGCAAATTCAGGACCTGTATACCTTGCTTCTTCTGTGAGTAGGATGTGTATGATATAAAGCTTTAGGTTTTCAAAATTAAATTCATTAGAACTCTGGCTTCTATGTATATCATGTAAGCAGAGTGAAATATCCTGGTAAAATTTAGGTACATAACAAATTTTTCAAGTTGCCAGCTTTCTGAGATAGAGGGGAAATATCCAGGCTAGATAGCACAATCAAGAGAGTTGTGCAGGCCTGAGAACCAGCTTGATAATAAGCTTGAGTAATTTCTTTGTTTAGTTGCATTCTGGAAATAAAAAACAAGTCTGAATTTCTTAGTCTAAGCTCCAAGACCATAAAGCATGTTTGTTTACCATCTGCACCATCTTTTCAGTCCCTAGAGGCATATGAAAAGACAGCTATAACAATGGAGTAGTGTCTTGCTGAAAGCAGCATCAGCAGAGCTCTAAAGACAAAGCAAAGCAACAACTTTCTGTACACCAGATGAAGTGGGAGAAGCAGCTTGTCCTTCTCCCATAGGTCTGAACCATTGACACATGTTTGTGATTTAAAATTGATGGAAACATTTCTGCTGAGAATGTCTTCTCATGGCTACGTTACCGCAACAAAGACGGTGATTTCTTTGTGGCCTGACAAGTTTCTTAATCCTTTGAAATCTTTTATAGTCCTGATCAGAAATAGTGATCTTAAATTCTAGAATCTTGACAGAATTTAAGATGTGACATTCATGGCGTTTTTTGTATATTCTAAAACTGGATTATAATCCATATAATCGATCCTTGAGTCACCAGAAACTGTGTAAATAGACTTAGTAGAAACTTGAAGATCAAGTGTCCTGTTTTTTTTTGTTCTTTTATATTCAGTGAGTCTGTTCATTTGAGTCACTTGTTGAAATAGTAGTTAATAATGCAAATTTATTTTTTCTGACACTAGCTAGCATGCAAGTACAACTCTGCTATCAAGGCTGCTTATTAAATTTATATTCTGTATGCATAGTTCCTTGTTTCATCAAGTTTAAACTATGTTATGTTAAGGTCCCAAATACTGCTCTGAATAAAAAAAGTAAAAATTCTAAAGTACAGTTGCTATAAAGGGTATACTGACACACTGAAAAGTGTGAGTATAGCATTGTGAGTTTTCTTGTTCAAAGAAACCACTTTTGTGTAGAAGAAACTGTCTTCATAGATTGGAGTATATGTGTGGGGATTATTAATCTGGGTTTTTTAACCTAAATGTATTTGTTTATCTACCAGGCTGATGAAAGGTCTGGAAAATAAGTCCTATGAGGAGAGGCTGAGGGAACTGGTGTTCAGTTTGAAGAAGAGGAGGCTGAGGGGAGACCTCATTGCTCTCTACAACTACCTGAAAGGAGGTTGTAGGGAGGTGGGAGTTGGCCTCTTCTCTCCAGTGAATAATGACAGGACAAGAAGAAATGGCCTGAAGTTGTGCTGGGGAAGGTTTAGATTGGATGTTAGAAAGAATTTCTTTACTGAAAGAGTGCTTGGACAGTGGAAGGGGCTGCCCAGGGAGGTGGTGGAGTCACCATCCCTGGGAGTGTTTAAAAGAAATGTAGATGTGGTGCTTAGGGACATGATTATTTAAGCACTGATTGGGTAGATTAGGTTATAGTTGGTGGATTTAGGTTATTGTTGGACTTGATGATCTTCAAGGTCCTTTCCAACCAGGATGATTCTATGGTTCTATTAAATGTAAGTTATAGTGTAAATCTCATGCTATGGCTCTGCTTTACAACCAGCAGGAGGGTTAGAATGCAAGCTGTCATGAGCAGCTGATAAGGTCCCAGCTTGCTTGCCTAACCTCATTCTAGCTGCAAGAAGTCCTCAGGGCAAATCTCCTCTTACGCTAATACACGCAACAGAAACTCTTCTGTATCTCTCTAGCATATGCAGTATGTATCTTGGTGGTATAGGAGGGCTTTTTTAGCTGCCTGCAAGATGCAGACAGGTGTTCAGGACAAATTCAGTTTGTCTTTATGTGACTGTCACAGAAAGGATTGCCTTGTGGTTAAAATAACATACTAGATTTATTTAATGGCCTAGATTAAATTCCTGGTCCTAATTTACTGGGAGGCACTGGTCCAGAGTAATGTCCCTTATTGATGCTGAGTAGATTATCCATTAAAGAATTATATACTCTTCCTAATTTAGAGATCTCAGAATTCATAATTGATGTAAAAGATTATGGAATGCTAACGTATACTGATATTCTCTAACTACTTGGAAATATTTTCCTACTATTCAAATAACTGTATGTATGGTTCTTTATTGTCTAATTCCCATTATATCTATCAGTATAAAAATATAGCTTTTTCCATGAGTATTCTAATAGCGAACTCAGATTACAATAACTGTATCGTCAGTCATCTGGAGAGGCATTAGATATAAGCTGAGTCAGGAAAATCAGATTAATTTTAAATACCTACTTGGTCCTGTATTTTTTGCTTTACAGAGTTTATTACGTTAACTTTTCTGGTGAAGAGTTTTTTATCATTAAACAAAACAAAATTGTTAAGCTAAAATAACATCTATATACACTGTGTGATTTCCTTGCTCAAATGGAAGGAGAGTTTTAGCAGTGCTGGGTTGGTAATTTCCTTGATTTTGGAGTAAAATGAAGAGGATCTAGCATATTAATTTTAATAAAAAGCATACCATAAAACCCAGAAAAGTGTTTTTAAATGTACTTTTTACTCTGAGAGATTATGCATGGTTTCCAGCTGAGCACCTTATTCTTTGCATCATTTTGGTTCTGCACCTATCTGCCAGCCAGAGAAAGTAGGTTAGACATGCTCTTTTTTCTCCTGCTTGTTGGTTATAGTTGGGAAAAGGAAATTATTTGAAATATTTGAAATGCAGTTTGTGTTCTGTAAGAGTAATGTAAATGACAGGCTTTGTGTCACTTACTCTCAATGTCAGTAATCAGTGATTTTATGTGGCTGGAAACTTTAGAATCTAGAAAAAAATGTGCAAGGCTGTGGTTTTCCTGTATGTAAGTGAGGAGACTGAGAATCCCCTTCTGATTTGCAGTGACTGTACTGGAATCGTTCAGGATGCCAAAACTAGACTTTAACATCAGTAGAGCAATATGATAATCTAACTTTCTTTTTGTACCACGATGCTGTTCAAGTTAAGGGTGCTGAATATTTTCTACTGCATAATGTCTGGGAATGTGGGGATCTGAAGTGACAAATATCACAGAATCCTAGGGGTTGGAAGGGACCTGGAAAGATCATCTAGTCCAACCCCCCCTGCCAGAGCAGGGTCACCTAGAGCACATCACACCGGAACGTGTCCAGGCGGGTTTTGAATGTCTCCAGTGAAGGAGACTCAACCTCCCTGGGCAGCCTGTTCCAGTGCTCTGTCACTCGCACAGTAAAGAAGTTTTTTCTGATATTTACATGGAACCTCCTATGCTCCAGTTTGTACCCATTGCCCCTTGTCCTATCACTGGATGTCACTGAAAAAAGCCTGGCTCCATCACCCTGACACTCCCCCTTAACATATTTGTCAACATTGATGAGGTCGCCCCTCAGTCTCCTCTTCTCCAAGCTAAAGAGACCCAGCTCCCTCAGCCTTTCCTCATAAGGGAGATGTTCCACTCCCTTAATCATCTTTGTGGCTCTGTGCTGGACTCTTTCAAGCAGTTCCCTGTCCTTCTTGAACTGAGGGGCCCAGAACTGGACACAATACTCCAGATGCGGCCTCACCATGGCAGAATAGAGGGGGAGGAGAACCTCTCTTGACCTACTAACCACATCCTTCCATTCACTTCTAGAAGGAAGAAGATATGCTTTGGTAAGGCAGGAAACACTAATATCACTGATTTAAAAAGAAATTAAAAAAATCAAGAGGGATTTCATTACCCTGATTGTTGATGATAGATGGAGTCATCAGCAAGTAGTGGCCTCTGTGTATGTTCGGTTTTCCAAGACTGGAGTGTAAGGCATAAGTGCAAATACCTTGAAAGAGAGTGGTGTGGGGTTCCACTGTACTGCCCTTTCATGGCTGATCTGGGATTGACTCTAGTAGCCTGCCACATGCCAGGCTTGTTCTTGGGAACAAGGGTCTCTGCTGCCTTTTCAGCTCTTCCTAGAGGACAAAGCAGGCCCATCAACACTGCTCTAAACACACTCTGTTCTGTCTCGCAGTACCAGTGCAGGAATTTGGCTAGCCCTCTGACTTCCAGGGTCTGTGAAATACTGAAAGGGGAACAGTGGATTTGTTTACGTTTTGGTAGGTTAAGCTCTTTGTGCCCCTACTCACAAGATTATCTTCTCCCTCCATTCCTTGAAAGTGCTGCTGCTTCTTAGGCTTCTAGGAAAAAAACCCCACCTAATTCTATTGGGAGATAAATTTAGAGAACAAAAAACATGCTTAAATGGTCAGATATTTATAATATCTTTGAGCATTGTAGGATATGGGGGGGCAGGAAGAAGAAATCTGTGCAGCCACAAGCACATGTGCATCTAGCATGACTGTGCTCTCTTATTTGGTATGTAATATGTCTCTTTCAATCACAAAGAACTTTCCCAGCTAACCCATGACTGTTGTGGTTGAAAATTCAAATATGTCTTTGTAGTAGGATTCTTATTGCAGACAGTCACGTACGCATTCCAGCAGGATCACCTCTTCCATAAAAATATACATAATACTTCCACTTTAACTATTAGGTTAACTTAAAAAGATGGTTTAACTTATTATCATGCTTAGTTGTAAGCATATGAAATACTACCATCATCTTGAGGGTGATATTCATGAATGTAGAGTCTGTACAGGTACAGAACATGTGTGTGTTGCTCGGCTGGGATCTTGATTACTAGGAAATTCTTGAAAATGCTTTCTTTTATTCAGTGGTGACTGCTATGTTCCTTTCAGGAAACATGTGAGGTAATTGGCGTCTCCTGCAGTTTCCAATGAATAATCATGGTATCAAGTTAAATTAAAGTGAACAGCATCTACCCATAACAGCAGGTGCAAAATTGTCACTGATTATGAGTTTGCTGGGTTCACTAGTGACTATGCATGAATTATGTTGCATTCATTACAAGAAACATTCAGAGCCCAATTGATGACAAGAGGAAAATATCATTAGACTGTTGCTCCAAAATGAATTAATATTACTGAGATTTGCAGGTGAGGGCAACTGCAGAAAGATGAAATATTACTCTGCCAAATGCTTCTGTTTGAAAAAGTTGATTTTCTGCTGGTTTAGAAAACACTAACAAATTCCAACATAAATATTCTATCACTCTATCTAGAGAAAAGGGATTTGCATATAGGTGTTGGCATAAATGCTTGAGGAATGTCTATACATATGCTCCCAGTAAAAGTGGAAAAATCTTGTTTTCAATCCTTTTCTTCTTTTTTTCCTGATTAACCCCATAACAAAAGAGGAGTAAATGCTTTTACTATGTATGTTGAAAATTCTTTGTAATTGACTTTTATTCATAAAATGGAAATATAAAAAGTAAAGCTAGCATACAAAGTAACCATTTTGTCTTAACTGCATTTTGGATTACTGGGACTTGGAAATTAACACTGTGAGCTCTGTGTTACCAAAATGGTAATTTTCTGAACCCAAAGAATTATTTTGGATTATCTAGGAGGAGCTCCAGGAAGTGATTAGTCATTCTGGTACCTGACTATAATACAGTAACTGTTGAAATTATTGGACTTTATTCCCTCCTCGCCCTAAATAAAGCTCTTCCTTATGACAGAAACGTTAATATCATAACAAAGTTAGAAATAGAAAAGTAGTGTCTCCATGAAGAACCTATTCATCTTCCCTGCTGCTATGCAGTCTTCTCCCTTCTGCCATCTTCAGCTCCTTCCACTTGAAGGTCAGCAATTCGTTTAGGCCCTTGTGCACCTTAAATCAGGACCTCTCTCAGAGGAGTTCAATCTGGGTGGATGTTTCTGATGTGCTGGGAGTGGAGTGTGATTGCTGGCAGTTGGGAACCATGTTCTTGTGCATGTCACTGCCATCGGTGGGACAACCCAAGTGCCAGCTCTAGGCTTGAAGTCATCCATTCGGTGCTGCCAAGTTTAAGAAGATGCTTCACTTTAAAGCTCATGAACGTTTCCGTAGTCTTCTCTGCAACTATTCATGTGCCTAATGTTAAAAATATGGAATTGTTTTTATGCCTAGGGGTGGGGCAGAACTGGATGCTTAAAAAGCAGTGAAAAATCAAATATAATAAGCACTTATATTTTCTGTTTGTCTGCATTCAGTATGAAGAAAAAAAATCTAACTTTTATGTATTAGTGATCCATAATTTGAAAGTAAAATGGGACTTCAAGATAGCAGTGGGCTTCTGGTGAGAACAGAACCAGTGACCACTTACACCAGTAATCTGTGTCTCTGTTACAATAACAACTCCTTACTCTTCATCAAAGCAGCTGTTCTCCATCTAAGACTACTAAGGTGACACTTGTTGGTGCTTTTAGTCATTTGCTAAACAGTCTCAAAGCCTTCTGAAATGTTCATTTTTCAAATAGGAATTACTTTGTGGGTGGCAGTAAACCTACTAGAATAAGTTTACTGTCTTTCCACAGGGAAGATGAAACAGTAAAATGGGCCTATTTTCTCCTGCTGGTCTATTCCCTCATGTTCAATAAGTGCCTTGAATGAATTTGTTCTCAACTAATTGCTTGCTTTTGCTTCAGATATGAGCTAGTAAAATAGCTGCATGTAATTATGATATCTTCTTAATAAGCCTTCCATTTGTTTAAACTTTAAAAAAGGCAGCTGAAAATATACTGTACATTATCATATGAAAGAACTGCAGAAAGCGCTTCTCTCTTCAAAATGCAGAGTGGACTTGTGTCAAAGTGATTCCAAGTGAAGTGGAGGTTAAAAAAAAAGCCTTTTTGACCACGGGCACATTCAAAGATGATTTTGATTAATACAAACAAATTTAATCATTTGTACTTGAAAACATTTGAAATTACCTTGCAACCACAACCAATGCACTTGATTAGTTTTGTATTCACTTTCATTAACTCGGTGCTTACAACAGCATGGATTCATTCAGTTTAAATGGTGTGGCTTTTTGTTTTTAGCTGGTGGCACAGAGGAGACTTCTCACAGGAAGCTTACAGACACTTGCTACAGCCCTAATTCAGTGTGTCTACTTTCCAAGCCCTCCATCTGCCTGTAATTATACATCATGGGTATAAATCAGCCTTCCTTGTACTTCAAAATTAAATAATGAAAGGTGACAATGCTAGCTGGGGGGAATGATAAGAAATGTTGTCAAAACTGAAAGTGTGTGCCTCAATTTCATCCATGAAAAATGGCCTGCTTCACAAAACAAAAGGCTTGGACAAAAGACTATACTGTTCATTTTACAAGAAAAATAATGGCCAGAAATTTTTCGAAGATATGGAAAATGCAGGCAGACCTGAAAAATATGTGGAGAAAATAGCCCCTGAATTTTAATTGAAATGCAAGAAACAACAAAGTACTTGTGAATGTAACAGCTTTGAAAACAAGAGATTTGCTACAGAGCACTGTAACTGGAGTTCTTAAACAGTTCTCAGTCTGCAGTCTCATTAGTTCTCATGCTAGCACATTTTCCATGCTTATGCAAAACCCTTGAAACTTTTCATTTGGAAACCTTTTCCACTGTGAATTGGTGCTCCTTCTAGGAGAAGTAAACTCTGGTGCTGCTTGATATTGGTTCTTGGTGCAAGTCTAAAGACTGATGTTTCAGAATTTACTTAGCTGATTGGGTAAATGGATATGTGTTTTAATTTTAAATGCAGCACAAATACCTAGTTTGCCTTGTATGTACTCACAGAATAGCCTTTAAAATGGTTGAAGTATAAATAGTTATTATTTATTTATTTATTTATTTTTTAGAACTTGCCTTAAAACACTGGGAAAACAAATGTCCATTTCTACAAAACCACGAAATAGGTGTGCATGAAGATACACAGTCCAGGAAAGGCTCACACACAGATGGGTTTTAAATCAGGGGCGCTGAAGTGTAGGCATGCCTGATGTTACTTCATCTGTGAAGTCATCAAAAGCTTAATCCAAGCTTAAGTAAATCAATGGAAGTGTCCAGAAGCCAACTGACCCAAATAGACATATATTTTAAAATAACTTTAGCATAATTAAAAAGTAAATATTTTTTGACATTATAATCTAAAGTACGATAAAATAACTTGGGGAAACAGCCAGGGGAAAACTTCAGGTTTAGGATTTTCCTTTTTCCTGTCCTGTGTTGTACCTGGTTTGTTGGCTTCTGAAGCACATGGGTTAATCTAAGATTTGTGAATATGACTTATTTTCTGAAAGACTTGAGGGCATCTTTTCCCCCTGTATTTTAGATGCCAAGGAAGCCATCTTTGTCATTAAGCACCAAAAGAACTCTATCTCAATTTTGGTAGAAGAGTGTGTTGACTTTAAACAGAAGTGCTTGTAAAAACATGTTGGTATAGAGGTGCAATGAGAGCTGTTGGCTTTGTTTGATTTAGGCTGAAATCAGTTTCCATGAGTTTTTTGTTACAAGGGAGGCCTATGAGACTGTCATATCATTAAAACACAAGTACCTTGTTGTATCAGTGAGATTTGCTTTCCTGTCACTTTTGCACCTATACAAATACAATGATTTGTTGCTTTGATGTGTGCATGGAACCAAGACCCATATTACTGGGAATTAGCTTAAATTGTATCAAAGTGATGTTTCTGTAAGCAGTATTCACAAAGAGAAGCTAATACATGTGTTTACATTAAAACATGTATTTTGTGCCAGAGAAGCACACAGCTATTAACCACTGAATCCTACAATTCAGGCTTGGGTGTGTGGGGGGGGGTTGGAATTACATAGGCAGTGGAATGCTACTCTGAAATGCAGTGTTGGAAGTTTACATTATAGTGGCAGTATCCAATCCAGTATTTTTGATTCTTTTAATTACTGAAATCTCTAGAGTACATAATGGTGCAGAATATACTCATGTATCTGTAATAAACAACATGTATCTTGAAGAAACGGATTTAGTTTTGGCAACAATGCGATAGGGAGATCAAAGAGCTAGCTGGCATTAAAATGATTTAGATACATTTGTCATAGGCAGCTGTTATGCTAATCTCATTTATGCAGTTGTCAGCTGATAGGTTCTGATGAGCCAGCTTAGTGGGAAAATCATTAGTAGATCCCTATTGTGATAAATGTTATTTATTACTGTCAAATGGTATTAATGCTTGATTCAAAGATGGGAAATGGGCATCATCTACATGAAGTTCATCCATTCATGGTCCATGATGACAAAGGGAGCCGTTGAATTCCAGCCAAAGGAACTTCATTTCTGTAAGGAAAAAGAATAATGGATTTAATTTGCATATGTTTTAAAAGGGTAATGAAGTAATATGATGTTTATCTTGGTTGAAGAGTGGTAATTTTTGCTGGCATGGCTCCAGCAACATTTGAGTCATTGTACAGCATTTGCTGTTCAGTTGTTGGTTGTGGAAGGGGCTTTTCAAAGCAGCAGGTGCATAAGGGGGAAGGAAACTAAAATGATTTATTCATTACACCCAAAAATGAGCAGTCTCAGTGCCTTTCCCCTTACCCTCCAGAAATATATTTGCAACCATCTTCCTTAATTTTTCTTCTGCTGCATTAATATCTCTTTCTCTTCCTGTCTGTGGCATTGCCTCTTGAATTGCGTGTAGTTCCACGCACATTTCCATTCAGTCTTTGTTGTGATTTGACTTTTTTCCACGTCATCTAAATAGATAAATGCACAGAGACAGCAGCATCCCATTCCAAACTCTCAGGCAGATAGAAGCTGGGACATGGTCAGATATAGCTGTAAAATAGATAATTTTTTATTTTTTAAAAGAAAAATACCCCAATGTTTTGGCAAATGAGCTGTGCAGCTGGGTTTTAAGTTGTTGAAAAGTGTTCCCTCTGCTTGTGAATTTGCATGGAGACATCCCTCTTTATCCTCTCTATTCCAATACAGCTGCAGTGCTGTAATCTATTTCTATTTTTTAACTTAAATTAAAAAAAATGAAATGACAACTCAACCAAAAAACCCTCAAACCCACAAAAAAAGGCCACCCTAAGTATCATGCAACCAATAATACAGTAGTTAATTTCAATTACTCATTACCAAACATGCATCAGAACACTTACACAGCATTGCAGTCTATATTCTGTCACTAGTATATATATTATTTATACACATCTGAATTAATTTAGAACACTTGAAAAGTTTTTAATAATTTTGTAGAGTAAATAAATAATAAAGTGACAGTGGTAATCGAATGAAGAACAGACCAAAGTAGCACTGTAGTTACCACTAAGAAAAATAAGATCTTTTAAATGTTTCTGTCCTGAACCACACATCAATACCCTTCATATTTCGGTGATAAATTCCTGATAATTAAAACAGTCTTGGTCTTTTAAAGGCAGGTGGATGCTAAATTCTCTTTGATTTTTAGCAATAAATGAGTAAGGTTCCTTTGATCTAGACATACTCAAATTCCTATGGAAAATAATCAGAATATTTCCAGTTGCCAGTTACAGTATTGGAGCATGAATGGAGATAGATAGTATATGCAGTTCTGTGAATGGAAACAAGTGATTTATATCTTGCATATATTAACTGATAGCAGTTAATGCTCCCTCAAACATAGAGACAAAATACTATAGTGAGTTGTGCATGTCTTGACTTCAAATTATTTGGATAATCTTTCAGTGATACTGTGCTCCTATATCAGCAAAGTTTCTATATCTGAAAAGATATACACAGCACTAATTTTTAGGCTATTAAAAAATGTTGACATTGAGAGAGCTGCAAAGAAAGCTTACAATATGGTGCTGCAAATACACAAAAAATTCATCCTGCAGTTGCTGCTGCTTAAAGGTTTTCTGACCAGTCTCAGCCCCGTATTTGAAATATCTCTTAGGAGGCAGCTCTCAATATCACACCCATCTGTCTGAGGCACAAGTCTTTCCTGATGGCAGCTGGAGTCTGCTGTCCAGCATGAGACCTCAGGAGTTACTGTCCTACCAGACAGGACTGAACAGGCTGTGTTGTGTGTTCTCTAGGTGGATACAGAAGCAGATGTTTGCTCCATTTACACTCTCTCCAAAAAGCTAATCTTTCAGAGCAGTGCAGGCATAGGTGCTGACTATTTGCCTAAGTCTTTCAGACCTGGTAAAAAAAAAAAGATCCACAGGTGAATCTTGACTTGCTTTGAATTAGCACAATGCAGCTGCCTCAGTGATCCATATTGACTGCTGGCCTGTTTTTTGTACCGTGCAAGAAACCACTCCATCTTCACAGTGATTTTTTTTTTTTAGACCAAAAAATGTTTTAATAAATATGTATAAGCTGTTTCTTCAAACAGCTGCATCGTTTGGAGGCTTGTTGCAGCAAGCTCTCCAGGTTTTCTGAGTTTGGATTTGAGTCAATTTTCTATGCTACCTCCTCCCATGTATGCACTTAGAGAAGTGGTTTCCTTGGTTACTTCTGGTAGAAATGGCAGTTGACCATAACCTGCTTAATATTAAGGTCCTATTTATTACAATGCGTGGAATGTAAGACCTTGGATCTTAGCTGTTTTGTAATTAGTTTCTGGCACTTCTCAAGCTTTTTCCTTTTTTTTTTTCCCCCCTAGCTGTGAACATACTAGTTTGAGTTAAGATAGATTTAAAAGTCTTGCTGTGGGAGAGCACATATATCTTTAGCTTACTTTGATAGTCCTCTGAGGCTGTTCCTTAAAGTAGATAGATTCGTCTCAATCTGTCTGTGTTGAGATGTGCTGGGCTTGCTCCATTTGTTGTGATAAGAGTTGCTTTGTAGGTCATAGGAGATAAACGTAGATCTTGTTGAGAGATTTGCTTGTCAAACTGGGTGATATATTCCATTACTACTAACTTCTGGAGAGTGTGGGATTGTTATGACATGTATAATGTACTGTAGGATTCATTCTGAAACCACTGAAATTCATCACTCACATACTGACACGTTGAATCACTAGTTTATCGAGGATACTGAATGTAGCTAAAATTGCTTCCAGCTTACTAATAGCTGGTTGACTAGTTAACTCTGACATCAGGATTAGCTCTGGAAATGGTGCAAAACAGTCATTAAATGAATGTGTTGCAGTGGGTTTCTTCTTATCTCCTCTTTTTTTTGTCTCAGATGCTGCTTGCTTTTCTGTGGTGTCACTTTTAGCATTGGGGTCAATACTGTCTTTTTGGGGGTAAGTATATTAGTAATGCAACACTGTGGACCATAGTGGTAAAGCAACTAACTTCCCAGTTAGCAGGTTGTTCTTGTAATATTTGGTGAATTCCAGGTAAAACCTGCATTTCTGTTCAAAGGTGGCAGTGGTATGTTACTGTAATATGAAACAGATTTGTGCTGCTGCTTGCTACTGTAGAGGATTAAATGATACCTTGTCATTCTTAAGCTGACAAAATATGGTTTTGCTCCCTAAAAAGAAAAAAAAGCCACTTGCTTTAGCTAAGAATTTTTGTGTGAGGTGATGAGACTTTTCTTGGTATGTGCAGTTTGTTGCAAGGACATGTGACATAAGTTATCTGTAGAAGAACTTGTGGATGATTTCAGGAGGGAAGGGAAGAGCTGTTCCATCAGGGCTTTGCTGGCTTGACATTGAGAGGAGTCTCATAAAGAAATTGGAGGAAAACAAGTGGTAGGATCAGTTAGCAACGATATGAGAACAAGGAAAAATGAGGTGCTACTGATGTCTGTAGAAGGCAATTTGGCAATGGAGCAAAGAACTTGTGTCTCCTGTTTACATCCAGTGTTGTGGTCCAAGGCTGGTGAAGTGAGATAAAGGAAAATTTCTCAGCAGCCTGGTACTGCACCTAAAGAGGGCAGCTTCTTTTGTGATCTCTCGCTGTGCACCCCTTTCCACACGTCCTGTCCCCCCCCAAAATACTAATGGAAATACTAAAATAGCATCTGTGTTCAAAAGCATAAAGGTTTTCAGGGCATGTACTATATTTTTTAAACATTCCTTTTGTACTTTATTTGGTATCATGATGCATTTCAGAACAGCTTACATAAAGTCATGAGTTGTCATCTACTTTCTGATCAAAAGCTGGTGAATTAAGTCTTGACAAGTCTGATCTTTATCACTATGCTCTGGTCTAGTCTCTTAGACTTGCCTGTAAGCAAACATCTGTTTAGAACTGTTTGCAATCAATAGAGATGCTTTCTCCCTGCAGATACAGTGAGCAGCATTTTTGTAAGTTTCCATATGGACAAATCCCAGTGTACTTCAGTGCTGAATATCTGAACATTTGTACCTGATGAAGTAATTTATGCCAAAACAAAACAAGTGGAAACCACTCTAGACTGAGAGGAAGCCACCTCCTAATTCTTATTTCAGGTCCATGGTAACAGCCATGCTCAAGATGAAAAATGCCCAGGAAAAGGGTTCTTTAGAAGGACCTCATCCATTCTGCTAACCCTGATACTATCCTACCAAAGTCAGTGGTAATGATCCAATGTCTTATTACATGATTCTCTTTTATCAGAAAGATAGGATTTATAACTCTTACTTGGAAATCTAAACTTGATAAAGTAGGTATTGCAGTGAAAAACTTGTTAAATAACACTGATTGTGCAAGATATGTAACAGAACTGCAATATAAATGAGAATCAATGGAAGCTAAGTATTTATTTTTCCTTCAGAGTACTGCTGAGTGGCTTTTTCAGGGAATATAACTATTGCCTTAAGTGGGTAATACCATTTAGCAAGTTCAGTTACCATTGCTGTACAATTTTTTAAAATTCAAGTTTTTCTAGGCCTTATATAAGCCATCGGCTTGGTTTTCTTCTATTTTATTTGGGTTTTGGAGGTTATTAAAGCTGTTATTATCCTGTTCCATTATGACTTGTTCTGTCTCTAAGCAGGTTCCATATGTAGGTAGTCTGAATCCCTTTTCAGTTTCCCAGTAACTGTCATTAGTCAATTGATTCTGTTTCTAGGAAGTTTCTGCATCTCTTCCAATGTGCTGTTCCAACATCACGTGTGCACATACACACACATGCAAAACATTCCAATGCATATGCTTCTCTCATCTAACACATTTATTTAAGAGGATGTGAAATATACTTTTGTTTTCTAAACTTCTAGTGATCTGACTAGGAAATACAATGAAATTATACAAGTTAAGGAAAAGAAGTGATCAAAATAGTTTCCTTACTTGCTAAGTGATTATAAATAGAGTGCTGCCAGCTCTGATCAAATTTCCTGGTTCTCCTGTTGTTGAGCTACTTTCAGGAATCTGTTCCTGACAGAGAAGAGATTGATTAAATGCAGGAGAACCTTCATAACAAGGAGTTCCCCCAAAAAACATGTTTACAGCTGTTTTGCTTGGCTGTAACCTAAGAAGGCCATTTAGGGAAGAGTGGCATCCTCTGAACTCCTAACACCACTTGTAGCACTTAGTGCTTTCCCAGTTAGGAGTTAAAAAATATAAAATTTGACAAGACATCTAAGTAATAACTCTTTCATTTATCATGTTTTCCTCTCTCTTCAGCCTAAGTTGTTGATGCTGAATTCCTCTGTGACCATAGTAGAGCTAATGAAAGCCAGTTTTGTTTGGATAATTAATGCAGATGACAAGAACACCACCTGTGTATTTTCAGGTGGTTATCAAATCAGATTCTCTCCCAGCTCACTTTATCTGGCTGGTTGGTAGCTAGTGTGGTATTTAAATTATTTCACTGCATTTTTTTTTTGTTGTTTCCTATCTATAGCAGTTGATAGAGAGTCACTTTAACGAAACTGAAATTACATTACACTACAACTGACACTTCTAGGATTTACTTCACAGTTTGTGATTTTAGTTTTAGTGAAAATGTATTTGAAGTTTTCTCTTCTCAGATTATCAAATTAAACATAATGAAAGTTAGTAGTATTCTAATAATAAGCTGGTTTTGGTAGTTACTAAGGCTGAAATGAGAATACTATATTTGGGCTAAGAAAACAGATTTAAAAATTAGCAGCATTGCAACTGAAATAATGTAATGTCTTATCTGGTCACTTAACACAGTCATGTAGTAATTCTGAAGATACTGCATATGTTAAGAATATGCATGAACAACTGAGTGTCAATCTATTTTCCTCTGAAGTTGGTAAGAATCTTTGCTGGTTTCCAGAAAGAGTTGGATCAGACTTGGATAAGAGAACTGAGTATATTTTGGAAAGAAAGGGAGCAAGCTGAGGGAACAAGCAGTGGTCTGTCATATTGAGTAGAACGTGTGGAACAATGGGTAATTTCAAAGGATATGCTGTGATGAGGTATGTATTCTGAGTCATAAACAATTCCTTACAACTTAAACTCTATAGTAGGCCCTTGTCCATGGAATATCTGTGCCATTAATATGGGCTTGGACAAACATGCAGTTGGAGTAGAGGAGTTAGTAATTCTCATCTCCCAAGTTATTAGGTTGTTTTCTTCTGGGTAGCTGTGGTGCTGACCATCATCTGCCAGGTGACCCACATAGCATGATGTGAAATTTGGATACAGCAGTACTGTATGTACAGCAGATACATGACATCCAGCACTTCTGCCCATCATTTGATGTAGCTATTCTGATAATGCTTCACATCATGATACTTTTGTTTGCTCTCTCCCCATTATGTAATCAATATCTAGATTTATTGAGGGAAATGGCTTTCCTAAATTCCCTTCAACTTGTTATACTTTGTTCACTCTAGGTTGGATGTATTCTTTCCCTTATGTTCCCCTTAATATTCCATATATTTCAAAAAGTTGTTCAACTCCTTGGATCTCTTTCTCAGAGAATACTAGCTGATTGCTCCTTTGTGAACTAATGTTTGATTTTTCTGTAACGTTCTGATTGCCCTTTTGGTATCTTCAATCTGATGTTGTTCTTACATAACTATGGTTTCATTGCAAGTGTGGCCTCAAGTCCCCCATGTAGAATTAGAATGATTTATTCCAAGTCTTTCTTTTGTTTACTGTATCTATTCTAGACCATCTTCTTGCCTTATTAAGGTAAGTACTGTTAATCCTTGTGCAGGTTTTAAACTTGTTTCCAGTACCAGGACCATTTTCAACTCCTGCAAATGTTTTGTGGAATATGGCCACTGAGAGTGTTACTTGTTATTTTTGTCAGCCCATAACCTTATCTTCACAATGAATTGTAGATGCCAGGGAAACCACTAACAGTACCAGCCTGTGATCCTAGTCTATTTCTCATTCAGAATTTTATTGCCCTTCTCTTTTTTTTGTCTTTACAAGCTCTATTCTCTGGTTTTGTTTCATCAGCAAATTTCTTCACCTTCATGCATATTTCATGTCCTAGGTCAGTGATATATAAAATCAACAAAAATGGGCCTAATACAGATTCTTGCGTCATTCCACTAATCCCTCTCTCCCAAAATGCTCTGTCTCATAAACATCTTCTGTCCGTGACATTTAAGGCAGTTCCCTATCCACATCTGTGGCTCACCCCAATACCATACTTAATGACTTTGAACCAAATGCTCTTTTCAGTTGTGTGGTGCAGAGGGAAATAAAAGAGTGAAAGAAGAAGAGCAAAAAGAATGGAGGAGAAAGCAGAGACTTAATGACCTTTCTGAAAGCCATGCAACTTAAATTCCTTCTGCTGTCTCTCCTCCATTAAAATTTAGTCTTTTCAGGTGGTTCTTCCAGTTCTGTTTTTGCTCTTGAAGGTAAACTCTCACCATGTTGGTTCAATATTACAATTGAGTTATTAGACTTCATGATTTTTGGTTACTATTTCACTTGTACTTTTAAAACCATCTATCCTGAAAGCATGCAAGTTAGCCCTGGTTATTAAGGCAGGAAAAGAAGAAAGATTTTTTTTTAAGTGTAAATGGAAAAGGGAGCAGTGTACAATTAAAGTATTTCTTTTGTTACAAGCAGCTCACATCTAACCAGTAAGAGTTTTACATGAAATGGTTATAGAAGTTTTTTCTGTCCTTCTAGGTTAATTTGTTGTGTATGTTTGTGACTTTTTTTCTTGGCCAAATTGAACTACTTTTTCTTGTTGTCTCAGGACCTCTGGCCTACCTTCTTGTTCTCTGGAAGTCATGTGTGTCTGCTGGTTCTTTGTGGAGACTAAAGAATCCGAGGTTTTTAGGAATGTATAATTACTTTCAATTATTTCTTTCCTGTGGTGGTTCTGTGGTAGTTCCCTCTCCTGTGTTGATCTCCTGGTTTTTCATGTGCAGTAACTGGATTGTATTTTGTTACTAGTTTGAACTATTTATACAATTGGCTTTTCAACTGTTTTATTTAGTTATAATTTTTCAACTCATTCCCTGCACTTTTTTAGATCCATGCTGGTTTTGTATCTCAAGTGCTACTTGAGATAGAGTGCATTTCATAGTTTATCACTGTTTATTCTCTGGATTTTTTTATTTCTAGTGCATTGATTGCTACCAAGTATGTGTTCTTCTCAGAACTTTTTTCTCCATGTTGCCCACTTTGCTCAGTACTGTATTAAGTACATTGCACTGAGCCCTGTTTGCCTTTTTTCATCCTTTACTCGTCTGAAGTTCTCTTCATTAGTTTTTATTTTTCTCATTTAAGCATGGCTCATTCCATACTGCTTAGGTCCTCACTATATACAACTCACTTCCAAATTCCACCTATTAAATAATGTAAATACAAATAACTCATGGCCAAAATGTGATCATAACTGTTCTCTAATGCCCTTTAATAGAATCCAAATATTCCCATTAGCTCTGAGATCCTTGTGCTTAGCTTTCTCTCTGGGATTTAGAAATGTAGTTTCTTTCCCTCCAGACATAGCACAAAAACTGAGGTCATTAGGATCTGGTCTACCTTAATTTCTAGGTGCATGAAGGAAAAGAAGAAATTTTTATTTAGCCTGTTTACTGGTTTTGGAATAGGCTGCAATTGTATGATTTACTGTAAATGCTGGTGGCATTATCCTCATCATTCTTAATGCTGCTGATTGCTTTTGTGGAAGTTTAGAGTTCCACATTAATTTTAACGCAAGCTAAATTTGCACATCTCAGATATTGTAGATTGTGCAAATTCAGGCAGATACCACTTGAGAGAGCTGTATCTTGACTAGTGGAATGGTAACTGCTTAGAAGTGAATATTAAGTATGTAGAAGCTGCTAATCCCTTGTCCTTTTAATACAGCAGTGGCATGGTTTAGATCAGTGAGCATTCAATTTGGGAGAAAGGTGTGATCTTGAGTCCACCACTGATTTGCTGTGTTTTAAGGCAGGTTGCTTTTATTTTTCTTCCTTTTCTTGTATCTAAAATGAAGGAGTTTGAATAACAATTGTTTTGGAGCTTTTGAGGAATTGTGGTACTTGGTTTATGAAATTGTACAGGAAAGAAGACAGTGAAACATGTACTTCTGTATTCAGGGCAGATTTTGTATGTTGTAGTTTAAATAGTGACTGGGCTTCTGCAGTGAATGAGAAGAAACTATTGAAACTCGTTCATCCTTTTCTCATGGCTGAACATACTGTACAGTAAAAGGGTCATTGGGATCCTCCAAGGAAATTATGTGGTAGAAACTGTTTCATTTTTACAGTGTTTCATCTCATACCATGGATTACTGTGTATGTCCTGTAGTTCTCAGCATGGTGAGTCAGTCATTGGAGGAACCTGGAATGAACCTGGTCTGAGTGTTAAGTTTGAACTGAGCAGATGGTTTCTGTATATTTCAAGTTACTATTCTGTTTTCACATGTCTAGTAAATAACAATAATCTCAGCTGCAGAGTTATAATGGATTGCACAGCTGCCTTAGACAGGTATGTTCATTATTCTTGGGTGTTGAAGTATTACAATGAACAGTTTAAGGGAAACTAAATTTTAAACAGTAACATTGATGGAGACCATTCATTTCTGTGCCAGTGTCCAAGCTGGTATAGGGTTAGGAAAGGAGTTAATTACGCTAGAGCAGAGAGATCTTTTTTACTATCTGAGGCAAGCTTGGTCTTAAGGTGAATGGGTGACCTGGGTCCTGAGTCAAGCACAAGGTGATGTGATCTATGCCAGCTATGAACTTAATAGGTGACATCCTGCTTAGGAACATAGCACAGGGATTAACACACCTTTTTGGCTGTGTCACTTCAAAAACATGCCTAATGAATAGAAATGGCTTAAAAAACAGGAAGAGGCCCCAGCTGGTGTGAGTCACACTCAGTTTGCAGAGGTTCTTACCCTTTGGGCCTCTTGGTTCATTGCAAAGCTTCTGAAAAAATGATTTCTTTTCGTGACCATTGCCTACCTTAAGTAGGTGTTTTGTCTTTTGTAGACATTTACATGAATCTTTGACTATTGTAAGTATATGATAGTCTAGCATGGTTTAGTTGTAACAAAAATTAGGAAAAGAGTTCTAATAGGCACCAGTGTCCAGAAAGGAGAAATTGTATTCTCTTTTGGTTTCATCAGCTCAGTTTGTTTCTGGGGCTGTCATCCTGCATTTTGAAAACCTAAAGAAATCTCAGACATAGGAAAACCGTAACAAATAATTTCTCCCTTCAGAAACCTTCAGAAACTACCCTCAAATTGTATAAAGGTGGATAGTGGTGTAACCATGTCTTCTAAAAGGATTTTAAACATATCAAATCCTTCCTTTTCTTGGAATGTTTAGCACAGTGTAACACTAGGGGTAAGGGAAAAGCTACTTTTTTTTGATGCAATATTTCTATTTTTCTTGTACCTATAGCAAATGTTGTGATTCTCCCCCTCATCTCCTTTTCCATACCACTCCCCAGATTGTAAGGCACCTGTGCCTAGGCCTCAAGTGTCTTTAGGGTTACTTGCTTATTCTTCCTCCTTTGTTTTTAATAGTATTAAATTAAATGAAACACATCTGGAATTAAAAATTTCCTCTGTAGCTAGATGAGGGCTGATTTCTCAAGGTAACAGAATAGTCTCACCTTCTCTTTTGGAACATTTCTTTTATCACCTATTGGCTGGTTTGTAATTCTAATTCTTGATTTTTGTTTCATTCTTCAAATTTTGAACTTCTGTACAATCAATCATTTTTCTTGTAAAAAATGATAATGAAATTTTACCTGATCACATTTGTGTAGTCCTATTCAGGCTTCACTGCAAATGTGATAGATATTTAGTACACTTCTTGGCCTACAACAACCTTCAAGTGTGCAGATATAAACTGGACACTCCACTCATTATGTGATCCCATTTTAAGTGTATTAGGATGATGATTTGGAAACTGCAGCATATTTATTAGGGTTTTCTCAATGGGTTCTTAAAAAAACCAAACAAAACAAACAAGCAAACATCCCTCCACCTCAGTTCTTAAGAAAGCAAGTCTTGCAATATGTGTAGGGGTCTTTGAACTAGATGGCAGAGTATGGGGTGCAGTGCAGATGTAGTTTCAAGCTTCAGCATGGACTGCAAGGCAGTGACCTTCCCAGGACTCTTCTGCTCTTTTGGGAGACTTTTTGGATTAAAACAGCTTTTCAGATTATTAGACTATATGGAATAATTTATGTATGTATAGTCACAAGACTTGCTTTTGCTGAAATGCCCCAAAGTGCAGCTGATCTACCAGGGAGAAAGTCTCTAATCCAGTTACTAAGTCTTCAACCCATTAACAAAAAGTGTGCCATCTGGTTTTTCAGATGTTGATATTCTCCAACTGAGGATAGAGAGGAAAAGCAGGTACTGCTTCACAGAGAAGGAGATTTCCCCAAATTGATAGTGTCTTCTCACAACTCTATTTCCCTTCTGTGTTCACAGTCCCTGAAAATACCATGCTTGCAGGCAGTGAAAACAGAGCTCCAATGTCAGTTGTTCAGAACTTGTAATTTTCTCCCCAAAAGGTGCCTTCTTACAAGAAAAGAGGACACTTCTTTTTTCCTGCAGAAAAGGTCCTTTCTGCCAGGGACAGACTGAAGCTGAAAAGGTATTCCTTGCCAGAATAATCAACTTTGTTTGTTTTAATTACAACTGACTTAGTGCTTGTGAAAGCTGCTGGGATTATGCTACTGTTAGAGGAAAATGAATAGTTTTGTTGAGTAATAAACCTAACTGAGAAGGTAGTTGTGGCTGCTATTCTTCAACTCTGTTCCAAACAAAGGGCTAAATTAAATGTGCGGTACATTTTACTAGTAATTGAGAGAAGACAGTTTGTCATGAGTTTATCAACTTACAAAAATAACCAGTCTGCTTTCCATCAAATATCCTCTGAGGGGAATTAATAGCCACCTTTCAAGAAACTGGTTGGAAAAATGTAAGCTGTGCTTCAGGAGTTATTATTTCAGTGTTCTGTGGTGGCAGTTGAACTGTAAATCAGTGTTCCAAAGTGCGTGCAGGCATCTGCCGACACGGCTTATTCTGTTGTATGGGGAAAGATATCGACTTTGTGTTCTGCAGCTTGCATGTATCTATCTTTCTCTATGTGCAGCAGAAATATTACAGCTCAGGTGGTTGAAAATTTTTGAATATAAAGTGTAGGCAAGAAATTTTTTTCTTGGCTTTTCACCAATTTTCTGTAAGATGGAAATATTCTGTGTCTGCCAGTTCATTTTAATGAGTTTTTTCTGCAATTGCAAGTGAAATCTCCCTGCATCGCAAAAATGTGATTTATGTGTGATGGAGTGTGTGAGCTGCAGGTCAGACAGTAAACTATCTGCAGCTAGGATAGCTTTGTGTTTATGACATTATCTTTTTATTTATCCGTGGTCCGATATGATCCTCATAGTGTTTTGAGATTTGAGTTTAATTTCTGATGTTAATATATGGTTTTTTTTTAGGATGACTTCTAGTTAAAATTATCTTTCAGCTTCAGCTTCCCGGTTTTTAAATTTAGATAATATTTCCATGTGATACAGGGTGTCAGGGCCATTAGGTTCTTATTTGTCAGTGTTACAGGAGAAATAAGTGACAGAGCAAATACAAAAGTTACTGGGCATGAGCTTCGGAAACACTTACCTGGACAAAAAGCACAGCCAGCAGTTGCTATTGTAATTTAAATTTTATTTTACCAATAAAGTTGGAGATATAAAAGAAACTGGATTGCACAAAGAAAAAGCATGATTTGTATACATCATATGGTGGTTGGATGATGCTTCTATCAATGCTTACAAAATCTGAACTGTCTCTTGCTACCACTGGGATGTTCTAAATAGGAAACTGTTCACCATGGCAGTAGCCATAAATAAGTTTTACTGCTGTTTATACTGTAATTGGAAAACAAGAACATATTAAAATGCCAAGGCTGAATACAGGAGTGGTAAAATTACCTTTAAACAAAAGGTTCTAATACTATGAGATACATTTCAGTTTGTACTTTGCATATCATACCATATTTCCTAATTCAGTTAGCTACTGGAAGCATGGTAGCTGTACCTGAGCGCATTGCTGTGCTTCCAAGTTTAAAGTAAAATTGAGGTTTTCCTGCAGGGGGGGGGACGGGGACACCCCAACAACACACCCAACTTTGTTATAGCTACCATTGATATTTCTTTTCCCTAAGATAGGATGCCGTGTGTGGTTTCTTTTAAGTGATTTGTGACTCTTACTAGTTTATTGGAAGCAGTCATTGAGCTCATGATCATCTTGAGAGCTCCAGTGAAGGCAATCCTGAGATTTTCAAGTTTGCCAATTGATTGGAAACCAGGATACAATGCTAACAATCTCCCCAGCCACAGCCAGATTTGTTACCTGTTCTTAAATGCTCTTATTCTATCTCTCAATCCTAGAACACTGATGTAGTTTTAAGTCTTGATCTTCAAGTCTTCAGTTATTCTCTGTCTTGCCTAGATTTTCCTGTATTGATAACAGCTGACAAGTATACTTATCAGGAACAGCCTGTGTTCACACTGCTGGTGATAGGATGCTGGTACTGCTCAGGCAAGCTTTATCAGTGCTGGGACATACCTCTGAAAAGCTCACCCTTTTGCCATCAGATTGATTGCACAGTTCAGTGATACAGTGTCCATCTTTTTTCAGAAGCTCATCCTCAGTAGCAATCATAAAAACCCCCATGATGTATTTTGTCCCCATCAGGGAAAACTTTGTCAATGCAAGGAGGTAGAAGGTATAGAGAAGGCAGGCATGGAAGAGACATTACAGGGAGTAGTGAAGGAATCAGTTTATAAATGCTATGATTAATCCCAGTTTAATTGCCTGGAATATACAGTGCTTTTGCTTTCTCATTAACCTGTGCTGCGTGTTTCTGCTGTAAGGTGGCATCGGGCTTAGATGTCCTGAAAACGTCTTCAAAAACAAAGTACGGCCACAGTGTCCTGTGTAGCTCCCTTTGTCTCAAGGCTGCCTGTTTGAGAAAACTTGTGTACAAGGATGACATTGCTACTATTGCTGTCTTCCAGACCATTGAATCTTCTTGGTCATGCTTAAGTCATCTTTGGTTCTCTTTACAGTACTTAGAAATTACCCAAGTGTCTGTTGGTGACTCCGTCTCATCCTTGAGTATCCTGAAATTGCCAATAGCTGAAATAGATACTGTGGGGACACCCAAGGGTTTCTCTCTCAGTAGCATTTATGTCTGTGGTAGATAAAACTTCAGGAGAATTTCTAAGACTCTAGTGCCTTATGCCTCTTAGTGCTGAACTTCTGAAATTAAACATATGAAAGCTTCCATTCATACTGCATCAAGTTACTAAATCAATCTTTGGTTTGCCCAATAATCTTGATTTTGAAACAGTTTCCAAATGCTAGCTTTGCAAATAAGCAGACATCTTAAAAGTAGAGTTACAATATTATATTTTTCAACAGTATTTTTTTGTACTCTTCAACCTGTAGAGCTATTGCCTGTTTTACGTTCTAAAAGCTTACTCTAAACCAGTGTATTTTTTGTAAATAAAAATAATTTCATTTTTATCAACCAAAAGTCGAAATTATTTTGATGCCACTCCGGCTGCACAATAATTTTATTGTAATGGTACATTGTGGTATCGAGCATTTTAAGGGAGTTCTTAGAAATGAAGAGGAAAACACTGTAGATAGTCACAGTCTTAAAACCAGGGTATTTTGCCAAGTTTTTAGAGTGCATTAAGCACACTTGAGTGTTCCAGCAAAAGCAATCCTAATGAGGAAAGAATCTGCAAGGAAGATATTTATACACCATTAGCAAGACTGGGCTTACACTAACAGTTTTTACTGTTGAGTTATTCTTATCACTCTTGTGACCCAAACTGACAATTTTTCTATTCACTACACAGAAGAAAAATATTTTTTTATGCTTTATCGTAGTGTGGGGGAAAAGACTTTTTTTTGGGGACTTCAGAAGAGATAAGCAGAGGTAGCTTTACTTTGCTTTAAGATATTATCTAGTAATTTCTATAGCAACTGCGTGGAACTCTGAAAATTTGGGACAGGTGTTGTGCATCTACAAATATATTTGTAGGGATTGCTCTCATAGAGTGATCTTAATTCTGCATAGGTTTCTATATGCTCAGTCTCTCTAATGGAATAATGAGCATTTTCTCACCAAGGACTTAAAACTTATGTGCAAATACCTAGTATGACTCTATAACTGAGACTAAGGGAGACAGATGCCAGCTTTTGGCATGAAACTTCAATTAAGTGTCTGTTTCTCAGAAGAAAAAAGAAACCTAACCATCACAAGCTACTTGGTTTATTTTCTTTAACTTGTATCAGTTTTTTTCGGTGTCATAGCAGAGGCAGGAGCAGGTGCTGGTTCAAAATGCTTTAAAGTTCTTCCTTCTCACTGATCATAAAACAATAAAAACACCAACTGCCTGTCACATGTCAAAACATTAAGATGCCTAATTGCCCTTTAGATGTTTGTAACAGGAAATTTTAGTAGCCTGGTTCTTGTAATACATAGATACTATAGTCTGTGCCTTTTTACCTGCTGTAAAATGAAAGGTAGGGCCCAATATTTGAATACATTGCAGGCCATGTGTAAACTGAGCTTTCAAGTTCAAATTTGCATTTTGTTTTACATGTGTTTGAGATAGATGATGAGGAGGGGCAGACACTAGAATTTAGAGAAGAGCGTCAGAAGCTTTTCTCCATGTATTTTTTTACCTGTTACCTCGATAACTGTAAATAAATCAGTTTTGGGGTGTTCATGGAATATGTTGTAGTTTTTGCTCTGTTTCACTGTCTGAAGAAAGGCTGTGAAAGTGAGCTGTCTTGGTAGAAAGCTAAGGTTTTAAAATGGAAACTAGAGGTAGGCAGGTGCAGCAGAGCTGGTGAGGAAGGCCAGGTGAGCAGGTTTGGGAAGCATTTGCACACCTTGGTTCCAAGAATTGGAACCCATAGTTAACCAGAGGAGGACAAGGAGAAGGCCAAAGGGGCTGTCCTTGGCTAGTTCTGATTCACAGTAGCTAAAGAATAAAGCAATGTTGGACACTTAAAGCATACATACACCAGACAGAAATTCTTGAAGTTTCCAGTTTTTACTGTTTTGTCGTGTTACCAAAAGAGATTTCATTATGGATACAAAGAAATGTTCCTCTTCCTAAAAACACATTAGCATGCTGTCTTAAGAAAACTCGGGGTGTAATGCTTGACTGCAGTTTGGATAACCACTGTAATTTGCATAAAAATGTTTACACTGA
The DNA here is from genome assembly GCA_020745705.1 of Hemiprocne comata. Classification (NCBI taxonomy): domain Eukaryota; kingdom Metazoa; phylum Chordata; class Aves; order Apodiformes; family Apodidae; genus Hemiprocne; species Hemiprocne comata. The sequence continues at coordinate 5,724,194 of CM036598.1, forward strand.
TACAGGATGATACAAGATGATACATCCTATATATTGTAATTCGATTATATCATTAATAGTATGACACTTCTGTGACTCCAGAGGTCTGGAAAGAAAAGTGCAGCTGAGTGGTCTTTCTACAGCCCATTAGCTAGATGTTAGGCAGCAGAATATTCTGGGAGTTAACTGATAGTTGTATAAATGGTTGAGTTTCAGACCGAGAAACTATTTGTTTTGCAAGACGATAAGGATCTTCCCCTCTGAAATATCATCTAGTTGACATTTCTAACCAACCTGGGTTGGTTAGAACAGTCTGTAGTGACAAATAGAGAGGGAAGTAAAATGAGCACTAGTTAAGCATGTATATTGGGGGGATGGAAAGGGAAGAATTGAGAACATGGTGTGTAAAAACCAAGCAACCAAAAAAACCCACCAAAACCCCAAAACAAAAAAAAGACTGGCAGTGCTAGAAGCCAGCATGATAATTTGAGACATACAGCTGTTCATATGTGGACATACATTCAGCCCAGCTGGGAAGATCTAGGTGACTGGGTTTTTAATCAATGACTATAAATTAAGAAGTAACTAGTGGCCAAAAGGGAAGTAGTGTGTTAGATATTCTGTTAAAAATGGTGTTACCTTTTTGTCCAGGTGTCTGCCAATTCAGCGTCAAATGATTTATTAAAAACAAAACTGTGGATCAATGTTGTAACAAGTAAAGCCAGTCAAGGTTTTGGTCAGGGTCTCCTATGGAGATGAGCCATGTCTGGGGAGCAGAATGTTTTCCAAATATCCAGCTACTATGTATAGGGAGACTTTCTTTCCATCATTCCCTCCTCCCATCCTCTTGTTGCTAAAACTGACAGCTATCAAATGGAAAGAGTATGGGCTCAATATGATCAAGAACGTTTTCGTGACAGTTGAGCTGTAGAATCCTTTGCAAAAGAGTTCTGTGAATGCTCAAAGCTTGTGTGAGGTGTAGGGGAGATGAACAAGAAATAGTGAAAGAAAAAGGTGTGCTTTTTCAGTGAATAATAATAGTAAATAAAGTAGAATGTGCTGCATAGGAAATCCTGTAAGGCATAGCAAGTGTGAAGCAACTCAGTGGTCACTCAAAAAAAGAAATAGATCTGTATTTAGCCTCACAGTAATTAAAAGAAATTAAAACCTGACTTTTTGCACAACTAAAAATATATGGTTCCTTTGGCAAAAGTCGTCATAAGATGCTATAAATAACATGTAAACAACATAAATGAGACAATTGTAAGGTAAATTACTGGGAAAATACTGGTAAATAAAATAAGGAATTTTAATAAGGACCTCCTTAAAACATTCTTCTAGCATGTCCGAAATGGCAGTACTAGCTACAATATTAATCTGTCTTTAAGATGTGAAAGCAAGTAGGAATATATAACAAATATTATGACAAATATGAAGAGAAGTGTTGTGAAACCACAAGGAAAGCAAATTGACAGATGAAGACAGTAAAGCTATAGACCATAAGAAAGGATGAATTAGGAAAAATCAAGATTCTAACAAAAGGCATTGAGCCACTGCAAGATGCAAGTGATAGAACTACTGTTCAGAATTTTTCTAATTAGGGAAGAAAAAGCTAATGTTTTCATCACATGGGTGTGATGAAATGTGGCTTGATCTGGTTTAAGGACAAACTACAAAGGATAATGAACAGCTACTAAAGCTGGGTATCTTGAGTTCAGCTCAGAGTTTTAAAGCTGGCTGGGAAGCTTTCTGGATCATTAATTTTGATTGTCACTAAGTCTTGTAACAATTTCATAAGTGCAAGAAACACAATGTTTTTTCAGTATTTTAAAAAAAGGTAAATAAAATGATCTAGGTATTTGTGATATTATCAGGTTTGAATTAGGAAAGGGTAGCTGCCAGATCACAGTTGTTGTTTTTTTGTTCTATTTCAAGAACTGAAGTAAAACAAAGTGAATGAGTTCTGGTTATTTTTCAGTGGAAATATCATGCAAATACTTTTAATAGGATTTTACTTTCTCCACTTGGATACAAAAATCACACTATAGTATCTTGTGGATATTTCAACCACATCTGTTAAGTGGAAATTAGATACTTTCCTGAACTGGGTCAAAACAGTCAAGGTAAGTTTGGATTTGGTGATTAATACCTAAACTTCTCCTGAAATCCAGAGAGACCTGTGCTTCCCACTCATTCTTTATCTTCAACAGGTAAGTGCATTTCAAGTGCTGGATATGACCTCCTCAGGCTTCTAGTGTTGCTATTCGCCTGAGTGCTCTGCAGTAACAGAAGAATCCTGTGTTTCAGACTGTATGGAAAGGAATGAAACAACAAACAATCTCCATGCAAATGTGTATTTTCTGTAAAACAGCCCCCCCCACCCTCCACCCCCCCAATAGAAAAACAACAACCCACAACAAAACCCAAGCCAACCACTCGTTAGAGGATTTATTATTGGTCCAGCATATGGCTCCTTTACATATAACATTACAGCTAATATATATAGTATCAATGCACAGAATTTATTTAGGCTGGTGTTTTTCCATCTTCCTCTTCTTCCATTAGTTAAAAACAGTTTAGTTTCATTAGAAAACCTGGAAAGTTGCTTAGCAATTCCTTTGAGAATTTGGGGAAATCAGAAAATGATCCATACCTGTATCCTTAGAAGCCTGACAGTTTAAAGACTGTGGTCTCATGTATATGAAGCTGTAAGCCCCAAGTATCACTTTGCTCAAGAATCTCATTTATTGAGAACTTGTAAAGGTGCAGGCACACACATTGTGTAGAAATTTAGCCCTGATAATCCCCTCTTGCAGAAATTTCACCTGGCTTTTAGATTTTGGTAATTAGACGTGAATGATAATTCAGCAACATAGATACATACTTTACAGCCACAGCAGGTAATGAAGAGCAGGGAGAAACTGCAATTCTTTGGATAATGTGCAGAACAGGAATTCCTAGACAGAAGAGTAAAATAATTCCTAGACAGAAAGAGATTTCATTGGCTAATTAGTTACTCCCATATGAAGATATTTGAATATCTACTATTGCACTTTGAGTATTTGTGCAACTTGTACTACAACTGACCAACTACCATTTTCATACCTGTAGAATTCCATTTAAAGTTAGAATACTGAAATAGCTGTACTTCTCTTTACATGTGATCCAAGTGTAGTAGAAATCCAATACTGGTACAATGATCTGGTGAAAAGCACATCCTGTTATCTTCAATGAGTATTAAATACACAGTTTTGAAAACTATTTGGAGATCAGAACAGTTCCTTAAACTAAAACTGTCCTCATTTGCCTTATCAGTCTCTAATTTCAACAGAAATGTTTGCTCCTCTTTTTTGACCTTAGATTAGCATTTCTTATTAGATAAATGAAGAGAAGGCTGTGTAAAAACTGGCTCTGCTGAGGCTTTTACATAATTATTTGCTTTCCTAAGATGGGCAGTTAAAACCAAATAATGTAAAATTGCTTTCATGTAATGGCTCTCCCTTCATTTGATGTGTAAAGGTAAGAGGAATTGAGTATTTTATTCTTAAAAAATCTCTTCGAATACTACTTCTGTAATTTTCAGGGAAATAAAACCTGCAGACTTTGGGCCTCTCTTCTGCAAACAAACTAGCAGGATTCTTGTTACATACAACTGAAGAGACTGGATAGAAGGCACCCAGTATCCACATTAATAGTTACTGGGGTATGGGCCAAGATTAATTCCTTTTTAAGTTGGTAGAAACAAATTCTTGATGAATGAATGCCTGCAGCAGACATATCAGTAAAGGAAAAAACTGTATGAGCTTTCTTTTTTGAGGGAAAAATGTGAAATGTAATCTCTTTGAAATTTCTCAGGGATTTCTTTATAAAAGATGTTTTGTATGCAGAGAGAATACATGCCAGAAATGAAAATGGAGTACAAAATAAGCCAAATAATGGTGAACATCCTAAATGTAGAAAATAATATATAATGCATGATACTTTAAATCTCATTAAAAACAGAAGCATCTGTAACTTCCTAGCAACCAAACCTCCAGAGTCTCCCTGGAAAGATGTTCCTTCTCTAAGGGCTCCCTTGTATAAGTGCGTTTAATAAATGAAGCACATACGGAAAGTATATCAGTGTTCCCTGTGTGCAGAATATTTCAGTATTCTCAAAAGCCTCATGTGATTGTATAATTTCCTAATCTGATATAATCAACAAAAAAACCCTACATTAAATTAATGTTCAAGATCTAATTTTAGCCAACAAGAACCATGACAACTACAGATAAAGCTGGTATTCCATCCTTTATTTCCCTTTGCTCTACCCTAAAAGCAGTGTCCCAATATGGTCTTAGAGAGCTCTGTGCTGATTGAGATGCCATCTCCTAGCTGAGCTATAAAACCAAGTTGCAGACTTATTGTGGTTATTCAAGATGTTATAGTGACTGTTTCCTGGCCCAAATCCAGCCCTGGTAATTATAGTTAGATTTTGTAATTTCTCTTTCCACTTCCATCTCAATAGGGTATTCTTCCTTGCCGCCTGTCCTAGACTGCTGGGTGGTGTTAATGTGGGCTGTTAAACAGCTGCTGTGTTTCTCACTGCAAGTGGCTGCATTTCAGTAGTAGGTAAATTACTGTATCATACAGTGCCTTATTATTTTACCACTTGGTGACTAAGTTTTATTAGGGTCTTGCCTGATAGGTATTTCTGTATGACATACGTATTTGTTTCAAGGCCTAAGAACAACAGGGCAACTCAAGATGAAATAACTGTCTTGGTTCCTAACATCCAAAGTACTGAGAATTTTATTTAATGCTACATATAGTTTGTCAATTTTAAAAAATTGGATCTGCAATACTAATAAATGGAACATAAAATATAACCCTGCATGTAGAACCATAGGTTACTGTAAAAATAATGGATTTCTATGTGTGATCTGAACCCATTTTACATACCAGCTCCAAAAAGGACACTTTCAGAACTGGGGACAGTGATTTTTTTTTTTTCATTATCTAAGGCAAACACTATTTATGAATATCTTCTGAAACTGAACAGGTAATAAATTCTGTGATATGTTTTATATAATAACCTCTGAGTCCCATACCAGCAAAATAATCATAAATGCATTCATAGTATGGGGCATTTCTGCTGAGCCACTAGTGGTTGTTCAAGTCAGGGTACAGTTCATAAACATGTGAGATGTTACTGGCTTTCTGTTTGCTCCCCTAGACATGGCACAATGTCAGTGGTACTGCACTGGACACTTCTGCTGACATCTCACTAGGTTCATGCGTTATTTAAACATGATATAAGGACATTGGGACAACTAAGATTTTGTCAGAACATGTTATTGTCTTTGCAGATACACTAATAGCTCTTAAACTACGTGTTCGGTGTGTGAAGATCCTTCTGAAGATAAATGACTTCAGTTTTTTGTTAGAACAGCAAAAAAAATCTCTTAACTAGAAGCTGGCATTTAAATTGTCAAATCTAGGTTCTTATGAACCTGAAATCTTCTGTTATCTCTTGTTGCCAATTGAAAGGAACAGTTTAGCTGACAATTTTTTTTTCTATTACAGCAATTAATTCATACAAACAGCAAATATATTGCATCATTCTTTACTTTATGATTTAAAATGGCCACATAGAAGCTTCTAGAACTCCAGTCCAGGGGTGATGACTAAGATTTAGCATTGCAATCCATTCAGACCAGAGCATGATATTCATTTTGCTTTCAGCTCTTTTTGTGTCAGAAACTACAATTGTCTCGTTAGTAAAGACAATGTATTTTTGTCTCAGCAGTTACTATCTTTAGCCTACGTTTTGGCAGGTCTCTGTTTTAAGTGAGTGTGCTGCATGTTTACTGCACTCTTTCACAAAATTTATTTAAAATTTTGACTTGGCTTATGGGTATTTGCTCTTGGTGTTAGTGTGATGTCCATACATATAATTGATAAGTTATAATGCATTTGTGGTAGCTTTAACCAGTCATTTAAAATAAATAAGATCATAATTATCAGTTTCCATTTACCCATTTATTAAATAACAGTGTTCACAGTGAGCAGTTTGATTTTGTGTTACAATAAGGCAGTCTCTACATGATGACAGATGGTGTTTCATTTTGTCGATGCTGTGCTAAAGTGCTGTGAGTTGTGATGTGTTTGATTTTATTAGAGATCAGATTTAACACATGCATGCTACATAACTGCAATAGCATTCCCATTTCTCATCTGTAGGAGAAAATGAAACTGTGATGAAATGTAATATACTCACCCTCAGGCAGAACTAGTGGGATTGGGAATTGCAACATAATAAATCTAATGGATATTGCACTACAGGACACTAGAAATTTACTGTTATTATGTTCAGGGAAGGAACTTGGTTTTGTAAAACTCACTTTTATTTCACTGGCATCAGTGCAATTTCACATTATTTAACCGTTATATCCCAACAGTTTGCTGCATTGAAAAAAGTAACCTAAGCTCAGAAGAACAGAGCAGTGAAAGGCCCCAAAAGGGAAAACAGAAATTCTGAATAACAAAATTACTGAAATTATTAAATGCAAATTACTGCCTGACAAAATAGTTATGATATATTTAATAATGCCTTACTGTGTTATGCACGTTTAAACTCCATTTATCATTTACAGCAGTAGACTATTAAATATAAATATTACATGTTCATAAAAATTAAAATACCCAATTTATGTAATCAAAGACCTTTTGTACTTGAACTGTATTCAAGTTTAACAGGTATCAAGAGATACTTATATTTATGTACCCCTGGAATATGTGCTGCTTTAACTGTTTATGTTCCTAGTGACAGTCAGAAGGCACTCTGCTTGATTTAATCTAGCACATCTGTCACAAAAGCTTTCTTGGAGCACACCATGTTAGGTATATCTCATCTACTTGAAGGAACCAGGGATCCTAATTAGAAGTGTGGAAATATTAGTTTAATCATAAGGTGATAAGTTTGCCATGTTGTAGTAGTGTATTGAATAAGTCAGTTTCTCAGTCTCAAACGCATCTTCTGAACATCCATGGGTGTATCTGTTTGCTCACACAAAACTCAGCATATCTTTCTAAAACATGAGAACACAGGATATTTTTATGTATTAGTCGAAGAGTATGTTTTCAGAGGCCTTTAAAAAAAATTAGGCAGTTTTTTAAAGGCTGCTCTTACCCAGAGTGCAACTCGAGCACTTTGTGTTTTCCATGATATTGGTCCTGTTGCCTAGAAATGGTTTAAGTGAAATGAATGAAGGCCATCAGTTTTTTCCTGTATATGCTAACATTTAACCCTTAGTTTCTTATGAAATGCAGTACTTGCATTCTGTTTCAGGACAAAATAGGGTTTTTAATCTCAGAAACTTAGAGCCTGTGTCCTGATGGAAATACCAATCCTTATCATAAAAGAGCTTGCTTGGAGGACTGCAGTAAGTCCCTGTCCCTTGAGGAGAACCAGCAGAAAACATCTACTGTGAAACATAAAGCCAAAGCTTTCAAGAGTAGCCGTTATTTTGAAGTTGCTCTGTTCTTATATTAAATAGTGTTTAGACCTTTTAAGTTCACCTCTTGTTTGTTAGCACTTAGCATTCTTGCAATAATAACATGAGTTGTGAGCTCAAGCTCTGTCGTAACTGAATTTTTTGGCCTGATTGCTTAGACTTAGTAGGGAACATTGAGCAGCCCTTTCCAGGTAAAGGTATTAAATTGCGTTTGGCTTAAAATAAGTATCACACAGCAAAGTTGAAGGACCTAATAGTGTGAGCTGGAAATGCTAGAGCACTGCTTGAGCTAATGGGAAAGGTGTGGTGTGTGGCAGGGCAGCTGCGTTGCTGTCAAATCACAAATGCTGCTGCATCATGTTATGCTGGTGCTCTGTCTACATATGGATGTGCCAGGGGGTATCTAGTGAGAAACAAGTAGGCTCTCTGATTCTAAATGCCTTAATACAACACAGAATAGTCATCTTACGCTTTTTAGTAGAACAGCTTATTTTGAGAAGTAGAGTTCATTTCTTCAAATGAAGAAACAAGCAGGATATGGTGCTGAACTTGTAAGCAAAGCTGAAGGCTATGATATAGCTGCCAGTTACTGTTCTCAAGTTGTGTGGGATGCCAGAGAAAAGTCAGTGTGATCAACAATTAACACAGGCTTAAAAATACATCTATTCATGTGTCTTACTAGTTTTTCTCATAACCACAAATATGAGTAAATACACTTTTTAAAAGCCTGACAATGCGGTAGAGAAAGGGTACTTTATTTTATACGTCAGTGCTCTCAGCTTAGTGCCAAGGTGTGTTGTATACTGCTTGCACAGGATTGTCTCCATACTTGTTTAAAGCTCCTAGATGTTATGATATTGAAGATGGTTTAATTTCTATAGGATTATTACGTCTTTTATGACATCCTTGGCTTCTAGTATTCCACTTTCTGTTATTCCTTTTAAGGGAAAATTCTTAGCATAAGATAATTTTATAGTTTGACAACTAAAATAAGCTATTTTCAGTTTGTTTAGTGCAGTTTAGCATTGCTTATAAAATTGTCTGCCAAGGTATTCTTGGAAATATGTATGTGTCTATATATTAAAAATATTTCTCCAAAGTTCATACCCCAAATCTTTGTACTATTTACAAACAGTAAGTGCAGGTAATAGGCCCCTATAGGGTCAGTCCACAGGATTTTGTTAAGTTGTTGCTTCTGCTCTAAAGAAAAGCAATGAAAGCTCTTGTAAAAAAGCTAGGTGTGTAAAAGGATTAATATTCTACATGGAATATCCTCTTAACCACTGCTTTACCTTTCATAGGATGGTAATCTCTGTCAATAGTGCTCCTTTGGTTGTAGTAGTGGAAACAGTGACAGTAAATCACATGTCTACAAATTCATCAGCAGTCCTGCAAAACACTCATTTCTGCCAGGTGCACTGTGAACATGGTCTGTGAGGCTCTCAGTTGAGGAGCTCAATTATAATGTTAATTTTTTTGTTTGACCGACAGTTCAGTATGTTAAGTGCTGGCCCCAGAGTGCTTGCAGTTGAAATACTGTGTTGTATACTGCTACTGAGATGAAGATGCTTCATTTTCTTGACATTGCCCAAATTTCTATCAGGACCAGGCTCAAAATCTGTTTGCATTTCAGTCCCCATTTCTGACTGATAGTCTTGGTGTGTAAATTGATGTACAGATGAAAGTTAAAATATATGGGAGAAATATTGTCTTAAGTCAATTTTCAAATTTGAAATGAAATTGCAGCTCAAGTGACTTGTCTTTCTGAGATTTAGCTATTGCCAGACAACTAGCAATGCAGCTCTCCTGCTGTGAATCCCTGGGGCAGACTGGCAAAGCTGGTAGAAGTTACTCTGCTTCTGTGTCCTGGATATCAAGTCTGAGTCGTACCTATTCCTCTTCTAGACAATGTTAAGTGGGGGGTCTCAGTCTCAGGAGTGTTGGAGTCTGAACACTGATGTCTGTTTTATTTTTACATTTTTTTTTTGTGGAAAGTCCACAAGGTGGAGAGCATCCTACCTATTCTATCAGTGTGATTCTGCTTGCAGTTTATTTATGGATTGGTATCATGCCAAATGCAAGTCATACTGTCATCACAAGTTCACTATTAATTAAAAGAACTTTTCCACACCATGTGGGCAACATCCATTGAAAAGGTGAGATTGTATGAAGCTTGGTGAGTTTTGTAGGGATCCATAGTGCCAACCTGCCTCCAAACCAGTATATGACAAGAGAATTTAAGGACAAAATTCTGTTTGGCCACTATTCCGGCAACATGGATATTAGGTGAAAGATTTAAGAAGGAAATTTGCAAACACAAAGTATTAGGAACAATTTTGGGTGGGTGCTGCAGGGGTCTTGAATGTGACATCCAGACCTTTGTGTTAATTTTGTGAATATGCTTGCCTTTCTGATGTGAAAAGCAACTACAACAAACAGTGATTTCTTTCAGTTATGCTGGGTGTTTAACCACTTTCTTTCCACCCTCCCTTACATCTGCAGGAACTTAAGTGTTATTAAAATATTAAGATCTCTGGCTGCAACCATAGGATATGGCTTTAAGCACCTTCTGCTGTCAGAAGGGTTTCTCCTTTCAAATACCTGTTTCAGTGCTGTGTGTTACTCCTAAGGGTGCCTCCTCATTCTTTCCAGCATTGATCAGCTTCTGAGGCCTGAAATAAGTCATATCTCTGAGCATGCTACTTTAGATCCTCCACATATTGCACTCCTTTTGGTTTCTTCAATGTTATAGACAGGGGAAAAAAAAGTTAAAAAGTGTTCAGTAGAACATCAGCTTTGAGTAAAAGATCAATATATTATATTCAATGGTTATATTTTTATCTTCAGTAACGTACGTTAAACTTTCTTCTGTCGGTTCTTAGGCCAAAAAAAATACCACAATATACTTCACTGCTGGAGCTTGTTCTTTAATTAAACTTTATTGTTGAGTTTCGTGCCCTCTATCCTCTCTCTTATTAAATATACTTCCCATTGTCCCTTTCATTGAAACTACTTCCTCCTTTTGTCAGAAACTCTCCTAACACTTCTTCAAAGAGGGAAAAATAACAGATTTGTATCAGCAATTTTAAAATGTTTTCTGTGTTGTATTCATTGTATTGAGTATCACAGCACTGACTGAAAGCCAAAAAGCCCAGTAAAGGTTGTTACTGCCTAGACAGGACTGAAACTTGACAGGGAATCTGGGTAATGCCCTCAATACCAAGCACTGATACTTTATTCCTTTTGTGTTTTGTACAGATCTCATCCCTACCATTGCGTACAAAAGAGTGTCTCTGAAAAGGTGTCCTATTTCTGGAAAAATGGACAGCATCTACTTGAGGGTTTTTTCTTCCTTTTTCAACTTTTAATTGCAGGTGAAGTAAAATCACTAAATCAAATCTGATTCACATGAAATCATGCAGGCATGCTGCTCATGTTAGCATCTAGGGACCCTCTATTAACATGAACATTTGCAGTGTTATTTCTTTAGCAAAGTATTACTGGGAGAAAATACAAGAGCCTTCCAGTGGCTGAAATAATACCCCTAAAAACCTGGTGGTTGACCAAAGCCTAACTAAGCTCTTAGTAAGCTTGTGGTACTTAAGCAGACTGTGTGCTGTGACCTAAGTCTATCATACTGCTTTTCTTATATTTCTCTGTTATCCTTTGCTTCCTTATTTTGTTCACTTGCTCTTCTAATCTTTCACTTGGATTGATGTCTCTTCAAAACTAAACCTTATTTTGATTAGTTGTGTATTGTCTTTGCTCTAGTTGGGCTTTGGTTCCAGTATAAGGACTATCACCTATCCTTTAATCCAGACACCGAAGTTATGTCCTACCTTATTTTAGCAATACTGGAACTGTGCATTAGATGGATCAGATAGTAATGTCAGCCTTTCTGTTCTTGAATTAGAATAATACTTACCTACTTCTTAAGGTGATGTTGATTGTGAAAGAAACAAACTGATCTCTCAAGTTGTCAGGTTAAGATACCTGGGTTTTGGCCTATGATTTCTTTAAGATCAGGAGTATGCGCCTCAGTTTTTTTTCTAGAATAGAATACTGGTAAAAATATTACCTCTTATGTATCACATATGCTTATCCTTCCAATGGAGAATAAAACGTGATAGAAAAAAAGCCTTAACATTTCTGGGAAGGTTTTGATTGAAGGAATGAACTAATTACAATGGGAATTCACACAATGGCAAAAGATCCTGTTCACTTGTGGATCATTGCCTGTATAACAGCATGTAATGACACTTTAGCTTCATAAGAACTAATGAAGTGCATGTGTTTAATTTATGGTAAAGTGAAAAAGACACTATTGATAGTTAACTTTACAGTGTCCTAAAGTCCACATCGGTGTCAGTGTCATTCTTGTAAAACCTTTCTGACAGCATTTATATATTAATACAAAAAGAAAAAATATGGCAATTATGCCAAGCTTTACCTTCCAATTTGGTCAAAAATGATATTGTAAAAATAATTTTTAAAAAGGTTCTAGCAAATGTATTTTAAGTCTTCATCTATAGCAGAGAAATGTACAGAAAGTGAGAAATCCAGTGCTAGTTGTTCAGAATGTACGAGGACAACTGCTCATGATGCAGACTGCTTTTCACTTGGGTATCACTATTTTCTACTAATTCAGAAGAGTTGAGATGGACTATAGAAAGGTGGACTTACAGGCTTGAAAGAGATGGCAGATCCACCATGTTTAGAACTGTCAGAGACTAGTAACAAATGTTCCAAAGTAAGACAAATCCTCCATTATAATTTTATTTCTCCAAAATCCTAACAGTTGCCTCAGTCATGTTAAGGTAAGATGACTTTGAAAAACTTGCATGTGATAATCTATTGATGTAATAACATGACAACATAGCTAACATTTTACATCAGAATGCAAATTTGATTGAGCTAGGAATATACATGTTTTGCAGTATCTCTTGGAGTTGGAAATGGAAATCTTGGAGAACATTAACAGTAGCATTGTAGATGATATGAATGTGGAAAGGAATGCAAAAGTGTTGCCCTTTATCTTAATTTCTACATGGAAACTTCTGAAACATTTTCTGATAGGCCTGTAATTATATCTTTGGCTGATTTTGTTTCTTCTACAGTAATCAGCTGAAGTAATTATTTAAATAGTGACAATTACTGTAGAATACTGTTATTTTTCAGCTATGTAACTGTGAAATCCTGTAAGCACCAAATGTTTCTGTGATCTGTGAGCCAGTCTTGTGGTCAGTATTTTTCACAAACTATTGATATCAAAAAGTAATTCCCCTAGTAGAGTTGTGACAATGCTTTGGTTTTTTTCCCCAAAAAAACATAAGTTGAATGAAAAAAAATAATTTAAACTTAGTATATTTAATAAATTTCTTGTTATTGTTCTATGAGACCAATGTGCTGAACCAGCATTGTCTGGTTTAGGTTCCTTTGTGTTATTATCTATAGCCTTGTTTGTAAGTGTTTCTTGATTTTGTCATCCCAAATTTAAAAATATTTCTGCTGCATTACATGAACTTTTGTGTCTATGCATAAAGTGAAAGGCAGGGGAAAAGCAGAGAATTCCCCTGCCTCTCTGGCTGCATTTGAATTTAATTTGCCCTTTCATCTGCTCTTTGTCTTCACTATTTAAATCACAAGCCTTTTGGAATGGATTCTCCTACGTACTTCATTTGTAATGTGCCTAACACTCTTGTCAAATGACCCTCACTCTTTTCGGTAATAAACAAGATTTATAATAACATGAGTTTAAAGATAATCTGGAGACACAAAAGCCCTAATTATGCAAGGTGGGGGTGGGCAGTTGGAACCCTCTTCTCTTTTTGTTCTGTTTGAAAAACATTTAATTTTTGTGCAAAACAGGAGTACCACTGGTTTCACATACTAATCTTTGTTTGTGTGTGAGTTTCTGGGTTTGGTATTACACAGTAAGAAAGATGTACAAATACTACTTGTGAAGTTGTAATTGTTTCTGTTGGTAATAGCAGATCAGTTCAGCTGAAAAGACATCTAAGACTCTGAATAAAGGTAAATACATGTAGTGGGGTAGCTACAGAAAGTGACCTTTATATTGGGTCACAAATGTTGAGGAAGCTACTTAGACAACCACTAGACTTTTGGTAACCAGTGAAAACCCAACCAAAATTTGTGTCTTATGAAAAGCCTACAATAATTAAGTGGGGTTTTTTTTGTGTGGCTGACAGCACTCTAATTTTGGTCAAACCCACAATCCTTTTGTTAGTTTTCTATTATATCTTATGTTTTATGTAATACAAATGATAGCTTTAGGAAATGGATCTGCCTTGCCCATCTTCATAGATGGGTGCCTTTAGCAGTGTTTCAATTAATCACTCATGCATTTTGGGGGGGTGGTTGTTTTGGTTTTTTTAAGGTCACATTGCAGTTTTTCTAGTGTTAATTCTGAGTTAATGAAACCAGTAATTTTCTACATCTATTCCATAATACGCTACAGTGCCTCTCTTTGCCTGAAATTTCATATCTGATGTTGTTAATGTTAAGGTCAATTTTATTGATTATTTGGGTCTATTCTTCTGTTGCATTTTTACTAGGCATATACAGACAGGGTAACTCATCTTAACGTCTTGTGTTCACAAGTCTTTTTAGCATTAAATCAGTAACTGACATATTAATTATAATAATCTGTTAAATATACTTTACCTTCATGTTAATTATAGCAGACCATTCTCATTTATTTCTCTGGGTAGGCTATTAATTCAACCCAGATGGTACAGCTTTTTCAGACTGTAACACTCAGTGTTAGCAGCATAAATCATGTTGCCAAGATACAGGAGCAAAAATGTTATCACATCTGAATAGGTTTTAAAATGGTATAACCATGAAAGAAACTTCCCTTTTAATCAGGGAAGAAGCTTAGTTAGAGCAGGGTCAGTAACCCAGGCCTACTTTGTAAGACAGGAGGCATTACTTGGAAGTACAGGAATTTCTGTTGTGTTTCAGGATATCAGACATTTTGGGGAAATATCTTTTCTTCCCTGCCTAAATTTAAGCAACCTGAAAGACACCATGTGACATAATTGTCGTATTTTACTTGAGAAAATACTGCTCTTCAGCAGTAGTAAGCAGAATGCCACATTTACTGTTGGCAATCCCTCTTTGCAGGAAAGGAATCAAACTACTGCATTAACTGTAAATAATATGTAAAAATTCTTCCCCTCTTTTAATTCAAACAAATATTGATATCAGATCCTTTCTCTTCCACATTTCCCCTGTTAGTGTGCTTAGTTAGTCCTCTCTGAGAACTGTAAAGAGTAGCATTATTACATGGATGTGAAGCATGTTTTCAGTGACACATTACTTCTTGAATGCCTCATTTTTTAAATCAGTCTCCCCTCCTACACACGTTCACACATGCCTCCAGCATGTTTACTTGCACAGTGTCTTGTGATTGTTTTCCTCTCATCGGACCTATTCTAGAGACATAAGCTGGATCATATTTGGGTAGTTCAAAGCACTCTACTTCATTTAGATGAATGAATCAAGGCAATCCTTTATAAAATGAGTTTAATGTTGCCTTTAGCTTGTTTTTTTTACCAGTTTTTGGATGATGGACATGGAGTTTGCACTACAAAAACCTAGGTAACCTAGTTAGAGTCAACATGAACTCTTTCTAAGTATAGTGAAACAGACTGTTCTTATTTTCTTACTCTGCTATGAGAACTAAATGGAATAATAATACCTTTAAGTGTATTATCTGCCCATATCCAGAAAGAAAATTATGAACTTGAAGAAAAACAAACTTATACACCAAAATCTTATTGGTATCTAGGTGTGTTTTCCAAAACGCTCTGCTAGCATGGTGGAATAAAGTAGAATCTTTTCAGCAATATTCACTGTAAAAGTTTATACTTGGGAGGAATTTATTTAGGGCAATAAAGTGCTAGCAATTATTGTTTGAACCTCTCTAGGCAGTAGCAGTTTGATGGTTCAGTTGCACCTTTGGGACACATGCTAGAGATACTAATTGAACAGTCAAGAATAAGTAAGGTAAAAATACCTTAAGTACAGCTAATTCTTTGATAATTTCAAATTATATAATCCATGTATTTTGGAAGCAAAAGAGTAAATCTTGGCTATGACTTGACTCAGCTCTGTGTGACTTATACCTCTTTGCTACCATAAAAAAGGGATCAATAGTTTGATGTTTTATGTTCTCCAGCATGAACCCTTAGTCCAGACTCTATAATCAGCTACCATATCGCTTTACTTCTATTTCTTTTTCCTAGTTTTAGAAAGTGTGCATTTTAAACTCTGAATCATAGTTACCAACCATGTAAAATGGGCCTGTTTGCTAATGGCTATTAAACATGCTGTTAATTGCTTTTCTCATTGGGAATCTAGGCTCTGGCAGTTCATCTCCTGATCTGTTTCCTTAAAGGCAGGTAAAAGAAGACACCTTGTGTTAAGGAGGAGTCCCAGTCTTAGGGATTTAAAGGAATAGGAAAAATAGTCCCAGGTTCTGATGTAGACTTGAGAGAACTGCAGGAGTAATTGTCATCATCTTTTTGCCTCTCTGGCTTTCTGGACAAAATGGGGTGAAATTATCAAAACCTAATATACACTGCCTACGATTTGGTCCCCCAACCCCTATATTTAAGTCATAATTGACAAGTTTTCTAAGTACCAGCAACCAAAGGCACACTATTAGCCCAGAGCAGGAATAAGTATAATATATAGTCCTTTTGATACCCACATCAAGCTTATTGGGCCAAATTCTATGACTTTTCTTCCTTTACAACAGCTGTGGGAAAGACCTATGGGCTGAAATTGGCCCGCTGAGGACAGACTTGAAAGATACGTGCCTGAAAAGAGAATTAAAAAACCAACAACAAAGCCAAAGTATAACCTAAACCATATGAATTACAGCTAGGAAATGTTTCTAAACTAACCAGCAATAAGAACTACAAAAATACTACATGGTTATGAGTAGCTTTTAGCTAGGGAATGTAAAATCTTAAATGGCACAGATAACGTCAATCTGAATTACCGCTTTCAGAATGACACAGATGTTAGGATAAGGAAGCATAAATGGAAATTAAAGAGAAACAAATTCAGAACAGATGTCAGGAAGCGTTTTTTTCATGCCGAGAATCACAAACGTGTGGAATGGCCTACCAGGCAAGATTGTTAAGGCATAAGCACAGGGGACATTCAAGAAGTGATCAGATGGCATCATAGGGGAATTGAGTAGTAAAAAAGGAAATGAGCATGCATAAAGCAAATGGTTTTAATTTAATCCCAAACAATGTCCATGTTCTTACGTTATTAATGCTTGCATATTTACCTTGGATAAACACACAAGTCCTACATTTAAAAAAAATGCTCAAAATAGCCTCTTTCTGATAACAAAAGCAAGACAAATTTGTCACTGATCTTGAGTGTCTTTTAAAATTGCTTATATAGCAAACAATTTTAAAAATACGTTTTCTCTCTGTATTCCTTATTGGTCATCTATAGCCATGCAGTCGTAGGGGAACTTCTGAATAACTTCAGAATATATTATTTGTGATGCTGACACCTTTTTAGGATGCTTGCTCCCCCAAGCTCTATTTTCACACAGTGTACAGGTGGAAAAGATGATGTACTTCATCTTATCTTTTGGGAAGAAGCAGAAGAATAATGCTTAAAGCCCCAGTCCCACAACACTTATTCATGTAACTTGGTGCTTTGCTTGCTCTCTGATTTTCAGTGAGGCTTTTTGTATGCACAGTTAAATGCAGAGTTGCTTGCAGGATGGCATTCAGACTCTTGGTCATGGTTTCTGCTACTGACTTTATTTCAGTGTGGAGAACACAGCCTCAAATGTGGAAAGATACAGAAACTAGAGATCACAAAAGCCAGATCCAGCTTGTGAATGTAGCAATAAATATTTTGCATAATCACTGTCTGCTGAGTTGAGTCCAATGGCAAATAAATGAAAGATGAAAATTGAAAGAGACTCTGAGCAGTATTTATAGACACCTTCTAACTTACTGAGCACTGAAAGTAGCTCTGGAAGTTGCTGTGATTGCATTGTCTGCAGCTTTTAGCACAAGCAGGTTAAGCAAAAAGCATTTTTACAATTTTTACTGTCAGTTTCTCTTCTGCTTCCATGATGTCAGTTATTCTTACCATAGAGCTGTTGCACCAGAAAACTCTTGACATTATGGCTATCTAGGACATGAATAGGAGTAGTAGTTGGACCAGATGATCCTTGAGGTCCCTTCCAACCTGGAATTCTATGGTTCTGATATCTAACAGCATAGAACTAAATACCTATGAGGATTTCTATTTATACCTAGCGACCTCCAGTACTTGAAGGGGGCCTACAGGAAAGCTGGATAGGGGCTTTTCACCAGAGAGGGTAGTGATAGGATGAGGGATAATGATTTTAAAGTGATGTATTTCAGAGTTTTGTCTTCCGCTTTATATTAGCTTCTAGTCTTTTAAGTCCCTGACTTATAAAGTAAATTAGTCAATTAAAGATGGATTTTATTTATCACTTCCCTTTAAACTCTTCTTAGATAATATTTAGTCACTATATATTTAAAAGTCCTAGTATTTAAACAAATCATCACCTTGTCATTTAGGTGCAGACTCAGAAAACCAAACAATAAACTTCTCTGTTATAGGCTGGAAATGGTGTCTAGACTTACCTTTTTTCAATGTGCTTTTTGCATAAAACCAGTTCACTAAGTCACATACTGCGAAGTTCAATATCAGAAAGGGTTTAGAGATTTACTAAAACTGTGTAAATCTGATAGTCATGTACTGTGTGTAGATTAGGAACTCCAAAGAAAAAGGAAGAGAACTGAAATAAAATAGTGATGGAGCCATGAGTTATTTTGGAAGGTTCCAGAGTTTTAATCATAACCTCATGTTGATATTCTTATTTCCAATGTGCTTGGCAGCAAGTTTCTCTTTTAAAAGTGTATTCCTATTTCACTGTCAGTGTCTGAAACTGAATTACAATGATCTATAGCAACATTTTCCTAATTATGTTACTATCAGATAATTCTTGAACAATGCATACTAGGCATAGATTAGAAAGAGAATGAAGACATGTCCCACATGAAGGAGAACAGGCTAGAACGTGACACATGAAGAGGTCTCCCAGAGTGCAGCATGAGTCTCCTTCAACTTTCAGTGAGAACTTGATACCTGCTTGCTCTAGCGCGCTTGGGGAACCCTTGCTATGAGTGAAGGGACACACCCTACAGCCCTTCTCAGAAGGCTGAATATGGCATGGAGTCTTGAAAGGCTGCACAAATTTAGTAGTGGTTTTAAATCTGAACCATAACACTAGATACATCAGAAATGAAACAAACTTATAAACAATGTTGAATGCAGGTATTAATGTACACCAAATTCTTTGGTATGTATTTTTATTGTTAGGTGCAACAAACTTTTATGCAAGGTCTGTATGAACCCAAGAATTTCTGTTAGTAGTCGCTCAAAAAAAATCCCTCTCACCCCTTATTATTTGTTTCTTTTCTACAGGTAAGACTCAAAACGGCAACATTAAAACTGTAAGATAACACCTTGTTCAAGATGGGAGAAGTCTATTATTGTTGAGACAATAGGAACAACGGGCTAAAATTCCCTCGGCTGTATCTTGCCAAAGACACATCCCAGGATGATTTCGAAGTACATGTGAAAAACAGTATGTGTCTTATACCCCTATTCAATAATGTCTAGCTGGCATGAATGAGGCAACCTAATTTTTGTTTATTTGAAAGTACCCTCAATTCTAAACCAGTTCTGTCTATTTACATGATTTTGAACACAAGAGAATACATTCTTATATGAGTAGCAAGATATTTTAAATAATGGAATATAATTCCATCAGCACTGTGTTCTCCTGTTATTTATTACTGTACTAAACTATCTGCAACTGAAGACATCCAGTTCATAATGAGGTATCTGATGATTTATTTTTGCAAAAAATATTAGCTTTATTATTTATTAATTCTAGCAGTATTCCACTGGGTATACTCCATAAATATTAACATATCTGATGTCTTGAAAGGATATGATGAAAATGACATTATGCCTGATGTATGGGAAAGATTTGACATCTCATTTTTATGTAGTTGTTGTTCTACAGCTTGTAGTAGTATCAAGATCAGTTAATAAAGAACTTGTGTTTAAAACAAAACAGAAACCAAAGAAGTGCTACTGTAAGGATATTTGGAGACTTGCATTTGGACTCAGAGCACTGCTTAGCTGTGCACACTATCTAAGAGGCTGCAAAGTGGAAGTGTGTGTTTTGCTCATATGTATAGACCAAATTACAAAATTGGTTTTAAATTATTGTATGGCTCAATAAAAAAAAAAATTGAGAGCTGTGTGAGGATGTTGAGAGATGTCCTCACAGGAACTGTCAAGTTGTTCTCTTGAAAATAACATTTATGCTGTATGCTACTGTAAGTAATATCAAAACAGTACCATTATCTGCATTTACTGTTAAAAAGAAGCCAGTTACCTCATCATGATGCTGTATGAATACAGCTGGTGTCTGAAATCCACAAAGACCATCTGGAATTTGAGGTTTATGAGAAGATGATTGTTCAAGGTTGGTTTATCTCATAACCCCAAATCCTTTACATTTGTTCTGATGTATTCTTTTGTAGAGTCTGATGTAAAGAGATTTCCTTTAAAGTTGTTATATATTTGGTATTACTAAGAACAAGACAATCATATTTTTATATTTATATATGATTAAGCACAGTATTATCTTTATAAGTATTTTAGGGATAAATTTACAGGTTGTTTTATTGTTATTTTCCCAGGTTTTCTCTTAAGATGGAAGAATTAATCCATCACACAAATATTTGTCAATACACCTTATTAATGCTGAGGTCACGAAGACTTAAAAGAAGTTGATGTTTATCTGTTTGCACAATAATAGGTAAGCTTGAAACACTCAAAGGGGCATTGTAGTGATATGATAAATGCAAATTTAACATAGAATTGAATATGACAGAAATAATTTATAATATAAGTTGATCTTTGCTTTCTATCTTTGAACAAACATCTTTCCAAATAGCTTGAAATAGGTAAGGCAGCCAAATGCTGATATTCTGTGGGGAGGAAAAGGCAGAGTTCCCAGTTACAACTGGGTAACTGTGTGCAGGTGACAAGTCCCAGCTGATAACTTGGTGACAAGAGAATAACAGGAAACAGGAGTAGCCTCATAGATTGCCTTCAGGGATCTGACTGTAAGTAAAGCCCATTATGTCATATATTCTGTAAGGCATTTCAGTTTTTCAGTTCTCTGGAAAATGTAGAGAGGCCAGTAGGACTTCTGTGAGCTTTGCTTTTTAAAAATGTGTAATATTGGTAATGCCAGATGTGTCTGAAGCCAGTGTGAAATTGCTGGATTCAGGAAGGGTGACATGAAACCTTAGAAGAAAACAGAGTGAAGCAGTTTAAGGCACTTGCATTGCATTTGTAAAGATTTATGGCAGTATGTTTGGTGTTGATTGTGGCTTCTCTTGTCGCATCTCCTCTATTTTTATTAGAGAACAGGTTGTGCCTTTGGCTTCTAGCCAGTGCCTTTTGGCAGGACTGATATTGTAGAGATGTTATGGCCATCACACACATTTCCATGGATACAGCATAGGAGAGGACTCTCATATTCCTACACCATATTGGAAAAATTGTGCTGAGTTTGCTTGCTACAGTTGATCTCAGCTTTGCTAAGCTGAATGTACTATTTGCATTTCAACATGTTGTGGTATCACAATCCCACTGATGCTATATTAGTATTGTTGTCTATGGATAAATACATTTTAAAATAATTATTGGGTTTTGTGACTTAATATGAATGAGGCATTTTGCAATTCCTTTAAACTGTGGAATTACACATAGTTTACATATGTGGAATTACACATATGCATTTATTAGTACAAAAGGGAAAGAATCTAAGAAGCATACACACATACAGTGTACACAAACCTGTGTTTACATACAAGGTACTAAATTAGGTAACTGCTGCATAGTTTAGATGATGTTTTAAAGCATGAAGCTCAGGTTGCAACACTAATCATTGAAGGAGTGATGTGCAACCTTGAGATGCAGTGGCTGCAATGGGATAGCTCATTACTAGTACAGGGCAGAATCTGTACATAAAAACCAGGCAAAGAAACCTCTGTGTTCCCTAGGCATTATTGAGATGCCAGTCAGAGTGTTGGATGTGTCTGGAATTTGAAATCATTTTCTGGATGTGTTTATTCCGTATCCTTGGTATAAAATACTTACAAATAAATTCTATAGCTGTCCAAAGGCTTGTATGTATTTGCTAATCCTCATATTTCTGAACTCTGTTGTCAGTCATTTGACAAAAGACTCAGTGTCAAGTAACTGCCAGTTCACTAGCATTTTGGACTGTCACCTTCATTTTACTTCTTTCCTGGGAGGAAAAACATTCCTGCAGGTTGTGGGTTGTTGTTTTTTTTTCTTGGAGCAAGCAGACTAGAAAATCTTCTTCCTGCTCAACATTAATTTATTGAAGGCTTGTGGATACAGTTAAGGCTACTGCTGCAGAGACTCCAAGCTAAACCTAAACAGGGAGTATGGCACTTCCTTTTGTGAAGTAAAATTTAAAAATGAAAGCTACTTACACTATGACACAGCTTCCCATCGGCGTTTTTATTTGCTGGCAGAACTTCATGTTGGTGCAGCTTACACCAGCCTGAAGAGCTTGATGCAAAGCTCCTTAGTCCTATAATTTTTGTGTAAGTTATGTGCTTTTGGATCAAGTCAGAATTTTCTGTAGATGCTATGTCCAGTAGATGTGTTATCTCAGGAAAAAAACAAAACACTGACATTCTTTTGTACAGCAGGTTTGCACAAAAGATAGAGGAAAGCAGGGTATTACATCAAAGAGATATTCTTTTATCCCAAATCAGAATAAAGATAGGATTGGTTTAATCCACTTTAAAACTAAGAAAGCAGTAACAAAGCATAACATGAAACTGGAAGTATACTATATATTAGAGTAAGGAGAACGGAAAAATGTTGTTATACATCTGGATGTAAATGTTTCTTTAATAGTAATTTTGTCAAGTATTTATCAAATATTGTGACCTTGATTCTTGCATTGCATGCTGTTTGAACACTGCAGAAGCTGAATGATAGTGGTGGATCAGGCTCTTGAGACTTGGCCTAGGTACTCTTTATCTGTGCTTTCTCCAAACTGAAGGTTAAACTTGGTGTTGTTTTAAGGGTGGCAAACTGGAGATGTACCAACAGACTGGTACTCATATATGAAATGCTTGAGTTATTTTAGAGTATATTTTTCTTGCTCTTCAAATGGCTTTACAGCTCTGCAATTGTCTTTTTTTTTATTTCTTACATAGCATTTTTGTTAAGTGAGAAACAGGAGAGCAGTACGATTATCTCTGCCTCAGAGGGAATTGTGGCAGGAAATAAAATTTAAATATCCAGTAGATGTTTAATGTGATACTGTTAAGCACAAAATAAGCTTGATTAATATGCATCTATCTAGCCTTTTTAAGAATTCTGAATCAAAGAATAAAGCATTCACAATTTGTACAAAGTATGAGGCTGTAGCCATATCAATATCACTATAATTACACTTCTAATCTTTCCTCTGAGTATCACAACTTTTCTTGATGGCTGGCATCAGACTTTTTAAAAGGAGATCATTAATATCCACATTTGAGTTTGTGAGAACTTTCACCTGAAATCCTATGTGCATTATCTGATAGAAGTAGTCTGAAAAAAAGGTTGGCACATTTTATATTTGAAGAGTAGAATAGGATACGAAAAATAGCAATGTAGCGGGTGTGTTTTGTGATCACTTACAATACAAATTAGAACAGACTTACTGGGTTCTATCTGGCAGAAAATGGTAACATTACACAAGAAGACAGATATCCTGTCTAAATATGGGCAGGGATAAATCTAGCCAAAAAAACAGTCATGGATGCAGATGTCCCACTGAAGTTTTTGCACCTGGGCCATTTGGTTTCCAAACTGACCTCATGACTGGCCACAATGGCTGCCTTCTCTTCAAGAGCCAAAAGAGGAAGAGGCTTAAGTGGGTCCATATGGCACACAACAATCGACAGCAAAGATGCATTGCCAACTTGGTATTGCAACTACAGTTTCTATTTCAATGTGCTGTGGAATTGGTTCACTATTCACAGAAGAGCAAGTACTGCCAGGAGCAGCTTAATCTATGAATTTATCTAATTATGTCCTAAAAGCACCGGGAACTGCAGTATGATTTCAGATGTTGTGAGATGAAGCCAAAGTCAATTTAACCTGAACTGTGCAAATTCCAATTTGCATCCAGAATCAAGAAGTTTAGCTTCCCTTATTCTATAGGGGCAGGAAAATAAAAAAAATACACCAACAAACTGTATTGCATCCTTAGGGTAGGAACTAGACTATGCCATCAGTTGAGTTTCAGGTTTTAAAGATGACCAAAAATAACAAATAAGCTGTTGATCACTGTTAGCTGTGACCTTGAACAACTTTGTTTTTCCTTCTCACCTTGGTCTTCATAATAGAATTTATTTTAAAGCAATGATCAACATCTGTAAAGAGTAAAAAGCTTTTGATATAATTGCTGTGAAGCTAGAAAATCAAATTATATTACTGTAAAATCCTTGTAATGGCCTAGGCAATAACTTGACTGTGTTTGAGTGCTGTAGCTGTGTTTGTTCAGTAGCTCTTCATTATGTAGTTTTATGGGTTATTTTTCCCTTTTATCGTTGGTTGATAGAGGGTACTTAACTATTTATGAGTCTCTCCAATGGTGAAGTTTGCTATTTCCTGGCTGGAATTACAAGTGAGAGGAGCGTAATGGTACTGGATAGTGTGACACCTGGGTGTATTTGTTCCATTGTGATATCTAGAAAAAGATGTAGGTATGTGATTTTTTTTCTTTACACCTGCAGAAAGCCATATAGTCTGGGTAGGAAGGACATTGCCTTGTGACTGTAGTATTCTTGTTGAGTACTGGTTGGTATGAACCAAACACACATTTGCATCTGATAACCCAAGTAGACACCTGTCCCTATGGTTATACTGAAACTAAATCTCTTTAGGGTAAAAATAAATTTGAGTAATTTCTATAATTGGCATATCTCTGGACATACTGGTTCTACTTAAAAATGCTGCGTTAGGGTCTGAAGTAATAGTGGAAAATAATATTGTAAGGTATTGAATGAGGCACTGGAAAACATAGCAGTTGATCTGAAGACAGTCTTCCATCAGGTTTTATTTGGTTCAGAGTTGAGCCAAAAAAATTACTGTAATTAAAAATTTTTAATAGTTTTAGCTAAGCAGTATTCATTAAGTGACATTTTTTTATGTAGGAAACTATTCCCACCCTTTTTTTTCCAGAGGAGGTGTCACTACTGCTTTTTGTATCTCCTCTTTTTTTACTTGCCTGTGACTGCCATAAGCTCACATTGCAATTTGCCAGGTCCCAAATATATTCTAGCACTCATCCCTTCCATCTTAATGCAGAAAAATGTGGCTTCTAAAGGCCTGCACTGTAAGCACACATGGCCTTGTACAGTCAACATTCTATGGAGCTGCTGCAAAGAACAGATTTTTAAGTAGTCTTATCAGAAAGCCCATGCATCAGGAATGGAAAAACCTCAACTCACAGGGTTTTTACAAGTTGAGTAACAGTCATCTTCGCATCAAATTCTCTCTGAAATTGTTCTATACCTACACTGCTCTCCTTGGGACTCTGTAGCATCTTAAAAAACAAAACACTACCAAAAACTAGTATCCTACAAGTTACAGTACATAGAAACAATCTCTGTCAAAACAGCAGTCAGTCTGAACCACCAAACCGTCTTTAATATACAACCAAGGCATCACTGCATGTGCCACAAGTTGAGTGCTTATACCTATCTTATTAATATTGAGACTTTTATTAGCTATTTTTCCTAGGAAAACAAAACCTATTTCTGAAAGGCCAACTAAGTTGCCATATGGAATTTCTGCAACCCGGAAAGAAACCGAACTGATTATAAACATCTCATGGTAACATAGTTTACGAACCCACATGGAGAAATCATTGAACAATTAGTTATTTTTATCTTGATAAAATTTATATTGTATCAAGATTTATATTAACAAGACTTCATCTTGAAAGAAAATTCCCATAATGTCCTCATCTAGCCTTTAACTGGTACCTCTTTTTTGTTCAGGTCATAATGAGAAATAAATTGCCTGCAGCCTAAAATTTACCAACCGAATGGTGCAAAACCAGAGCTGAGCAAAATCTTAAAGATGGTTGACACATTCCACTATGCCCACAGTACCTCTGCCAGCACAAAACGTCAAAATCCCTGAAACATCAGATAAATTTTCTGTTTTGCAAAACTTCCCAACGATACTAAACAATCACTACATGGCAGAATGACTTAGCACAGCTAATCGTGTGTAGATAGAAATGTGGAATATCTACTTCCTTGCTGGAAAAATGGCTTACAACCTAGTAACTTCTTTAAGTTTTCAGGTAGTGACCAAACCAAAATAGCTCCTCAAGGTGATGAAAAGGAAACTTCTTAATTCAACGCAAAAACAAAACCCTGGAACTCAGAATACCCGTTGTGTGGGGAGTTCCATGTATTTTGTACAGGTTTTCCATTCCCCTGCATTATCTGCTGTCTGAATGAGCCTGCTGTGGGGTGCTGAACAGGGCATGGGGAGGAGTGCTGGGAGAGGTGTCCCAGAGGATTGTGACTAAAGTTGAGCATGAGATATGGATGAAACAAAGGGAGGCCTGTCAAAATTTTAGGTGGATCAGGAATGCTCCGTAGCACTTGCAATGTTGTGCAAGGTTTTAGGACAGTTTCGTACTGCAGCACCTTAGCAGGATTCTTTATTTTGGAAGTATCTGTTGGTTCTCTGCGTTTAGAGATAGATTGTCTGTTTATAAATTGGGAAAATTATGGTGGTACTTTTGTTTCACAGCAGTAAGGGTTACATAGGTGATAATTAAAAAGAAATATCCATTAGAGGTTGTAAAGACAAGTCTTTACCATAAAAGCAATAAGCTAACATGCAGTGGAGTGAAGAACTGGAATGCATAAGGGAAAGTACAGTCTGAGTCCAAGAACATTGCAGACTGGGACTGGCTCAGATGCTAAACAGCTATGCAATTACCATGGAAAACTGGACAGTTGTAGAAGATACAATTAAACGTGCTAATTGTTCCTAATGTGCAGAAGTCCATACCAAAGTCTACCCATGCTCATTTATAGTGGAGAAGTTTCAGTAGCTTTGTGCCTTTTAGTCTTTTTTGTTGAAAGTAATGAGGCAGTGAACACTATAAAATATTTTTGATAATACTTTCTTTTAACATGATTTTACAAAATTAAGCAGTCTTCCAGCATGTCCTGTAAAGCTACTGTAGTCTCAGTTCAACTACTTCTGCCACCAGTTTAGGAGCTTTGTCCATTGTGGCTGGGATAGTACCACACTGACCTCTCCTTGGCCCATCTGGTATGCTTTTCAAATGGATGTTGCTGCTAACAATGCCACAGTTCAGGCTGATGCTGGAGTGCTGTTTAGTCATTGTTCACCAATGATTAATCAAGAAGAGATTTCATAATAAAGTCAGCATTAAAATGTATGGGCATGTGGCAAATCAGATTGAATGGCAATATCTCAGAATATATAGCATCGTATTGTTAGGTTTCTTTTGTGGTTTTCACTCTCCTGGGAATGTGAGTATAGAATGATGTGCTGAGAGCCCTGTTTATTTTACATTTTAAATGATTAGTGGAAGATTAAACTTTCATGCTAACTAAAAAATATAATGAAAATGCAAAATTCTGGGCTCCCTATCTAAATATTATTAGCTTTTACATGATGTATTTGGTTCTTTTGTTCTTGCTGACTCGCAGTCCATAACCTTTCTTTTGTTAATGCATTTTAATCTGCTGTTCCATATCCCTAGACAAAAAGGCATTGTGATATAGTAGTGGAGGGAAGGAGAAGAAATAGCCTAAAAAAAGAAAATAATGGAGAAGAAGTATTTTTAGATGCTTTCATTAAATATAAACACAATTAAGAATAGTGATGAGATGATGATTTATATTAAAAATAGCTGTAATTTTTGAATTACAGAAGGGAAGTTATACTTAAGACTAGATTACACCATGTAGAAGTGTGCCTGTATCCCTGGGTTCTGTAGCTATAACTGCATTAAGGAGCCAGGTCAAGCCCACTTACCATGAATTGCCAGATAAACCTGCAAATTCCTGGATGGAGAAAACAAACTAACCTTGTGGGTATGTGGATTTTATACGTATCCTTGCCTTCTTCCATTCCAAATGTTTAAAGGCTCTCTTGGGCTGGTCTCATGAAAAATCTTGTAACAGGTCTATTGCCTAAAGAAATGGTGATGCAGAGTTTCCAGGGTAATAGGATTCCTGATAAACAACAGCAGCTGGCATTTCTAAGAGACTACCCATTTTTAATCCCTAAAAAGCAAATCAGTTGTGGTCATATATATCTGATCATTCAGGCAAAGGGTTCACACAGACGGGGAAAGGGACAAAAAGCACTGGAAGAAATGAGGAAAGGAGATGATACCATACTGTGTAAAGAAGGGAAATGCAGTACTGAATGCATAGTTAAATGTTCCATTTACTTTGGGAATTATTTGTAGAGGATTACGTATGATGCTTTATCATCTAACAAAAATCCTGAGATCTGGCTTGTCTATTGCCTTTTGAAGATGCAATTTGTTCCATCACCATCATAAGTCAGTTAAGGAAAAGCACAGAAACCAAGTAGCATGTTTCATCTTGAGTTTGAAACGATGATTAGAATTCTGACTTGAACAAATTTTTTTTAAAAGGTGAAATAAAAAGTTCACCACATGAGCTATTGTTGTCATGATCATCTGACTGCCACAGGAAAATTATCCTGCAATAGAATGTGGAAGGAAAATGTACAAGAGGTTTGAATATGACAGAATATTTGTCTTCACAGCAAAACATCTCTGTCTTTGTAGTTTCTTATGAGTAAATTGAACACTAATGGTTCCAAATGCAAACCCTGTTATGAGTAGATGGATAAGCAGTTTGGGGGGAAAAAAAAAGGAAATAAAAGTTACTATTTTCTGTTCTGTTGTAGACAAGATTGTTATTAATATCCTGATGAGGGCACCTGATTCTTTATTTAGTTGTCTAGTGGATGCATATCATGGGGCTTTTTTTTAAGAAAAGAGCAAAACGGTGATCTCCTTCCCTGGTATAATTTCAAGGAGTAAGTGAAACTATTGGAAAGTATGGCTTTCCCTTTAAAACAACACTTAATTTGACATACTGGAGCTAGATGGAGCTAAGACGATATCTAAGGTCCCTTCCAACCCAAACCATTTTGTGATTCTATGATATTTTGAGTCAAGGAGAGGAAAAAGATTAAATTATATCAGGGAAAGTCCAAGACACATTATGTACTAAGCTTTTGGGTTTCCATTAGGTTTTTTTGTATTATAGCTGTCTACTGACTTTCACTAAAAGGTTCCTAAACTTACCACTGGGAGATGCCTGAAAAACATTTTAATAATTAAAAAAACCCACTAGGGTGTGTAGATCCCAAATTAAATGCAATCTGAATTTAAGTTAGCAATACATTTTATTGCAAGAAATATTCTCATGCAATCCTTCATGAAAGACTTGGCTGTTGGGTATGCGATCCCTATCTTTAATATGCAGCAAAATCCAGCATGTTTTATTCAATGATTCAGATCACTGAGTGTATTCAGACTATAAATTTGTACATTATGTACAGATAAAAAAAAGCCATACAATGCCAAGAAACTGGCAAAGAATTTTCCAGTTGAATTTTTTTTGTTTGGGTTTATAAAAATAACTGTGGTGCATCAATTACTCTCTATTGCCATGGATACAAGCGATACTTTATTATATAACTGTACAGCTGTGCTCAGTTCTAATATGAAAACCACTTTTTTCATCTTTCTATTTCATAGTTACTGAACTGAGATAATAACATCTCCTTTTACCTATGAATGTATTCAATTGCTTTACAATTTTCTTAAGTATTATTGATTAGAATTTCATTAAGGCATTTATAATCAAATCTAGAGTAAGTGCTTCTGTTCTACTACAAGGACACTGTGGATGAAGGTCATTCTATTAGGCACTAGGCATGAGCAAAGGCCAACACCAGAAGGATCACTAAGAAGGTTAAAACACCAAACATTAAAAAATTACAGATTATTCAAATTCAGGCATATTGTTCATATATGTTATGATGAAGATTTCAATCAAGTATGTCTACTTTATTTACTTCTTACTGTTCTAACAAACAATAATTCTGACCAAAACCAGTTATAATTCTGACAAAATATTATTCTGATTGGCTTTTCTATAGAAACTATCACGGTAGTGTGGAAATATTTGTGCACATGATTAAATGTTTCCTCACAACAACCCTGGATAGTAATATTCCCATTTTACAGGTAGGGACCTAAAACTTTGAGACATCATCCTTGCAAGATTTATAAATCTTGTGGATTGTAAAATGAGAGCCCTCCATGACCTGATTTTTCCTAGAACTTGACTGTGTACGGTATTTAAACTGTTCAGAGCTTTGTTTTTGCAGGCCTGGCTCAGAGAGTGAGCTTCTGACATTGAGGAGCATGAAGTTAGCAATATCCTCTCGGAAATTTGGTTTAGAACAACCTTGCTATGTGGGTAGCAACATTACAGGCTTGTTTGGCAGGAGCAGGACAGCATCATTCTTAGAGTTACCTCCCTGTCCCTTCAGCTCTTGCATCCTTGCTACCATTCCATCTTAGTCTCCATGGTTTTCAAAATCCTTGTTTTTTCTAGTGTGTGACTGTTGAAATGTTCATACCTGATCTATACCTCTCACCTGTGTGACAGATTTCAGCTGTGGTAGAGTATGTACTGGATATCATCTCTTAGCTGTGTTAGCTATAAAGTTCTGGTGGTACTGACAAACTTGCACTACTAAAGTAAATGGTGTTTTATCTTGTACAGACATTTTTGCATTACTTTTAGAAAAGTAGAAATACTTGTAATACTTTTTGTGTTACAGACAGAAAAATGCTTTTTCATTTGTATAGCCATTATTTTTTTGAGTCAGGAGACCTCTTTTCTTGATACTACTATTAGTGAGGGGTTGAACTGCATTAGGAAAATTCTCACTTTTTCATTATACAAATCTGTCTTGCCTATTATGTACCCAATATAGGACCTGGTTTCATTTCAAGTGCCCAGCTTCCTAAACTATAACTTAAGATAAACTTTAATATTCCTGAGATAGTTTAGGTTTCATGATTTCCTTACTGTGAAGCTGACTAAAGACCGATAGCCCCAATGCACTTAAAAGGACAAAAGCCATGAAAAATTTGTCTTCAAATGTCCTGTTATTAGAAAGGACAACAAACAAAATCAGGGGTTAAATTGAAGCCATGTTTTAAGGCACATACACTGAATCTGGGAGTTTTGAGCATGTGACAGTTTGCTGCAATTGGAAACCAGCATTATCACTTCAATTAGCCTTGGGCATCATCTTTCCTCTCCTATTTAGATCATATATCAGCACCAGTAGTTCCTGTTGTACTTGTAAGTAATGTACATCAAATCTATTCCACTGTTTCATTTTTCCATCTTAATTGATATTTGGCACACTAAAATGTGATTCATTTTACACAAAATAATTATTCATCTATTAATTGAGCACTCTTCTTTCCTTCAGTGCTCTTTGTTATCAGATTGTCAAATACAAGTCTGTGTATTACTGACTTCCAGTTCTGTTACATACTAAACAGAACCATTATGAATCCTGTTTATAATGGTGCCATTAAAAATGATGTGCTGTCAGGAATATCTTATAATGATGGTAGAGAATGTGTGTTTTCAAAGATACTTAATGACTATACGGTTTTAAACCGGCAATGGAATACTTTTAATGGATTCCAATATAATAAATCAATCATATCTTGCTCGACTAACTTACATTATATCCATGCTAACTATGTTTTATGAAAAACTGCAGTTAGCTCTGGACTATTTTTTCTTCCTCCTAGCCTTTGGGCGTTGTTCAGGTTAAAATTTTATATAAGCGTTTATCTGAAAGATCACTTTCAGGATGATGTTTTTTTCCATCAGATTTGTTATGGGGTTAAATAAGTACAATGCAAAACACTTAAAGTGTGCAATTTTAATTCTAAGTGATAACCAGTGCAACAGAAGTGCTGCAATTGTGTGGAACGCAGAATAAGATCAAAGGACAATCTATATTTTTGCTGCAACCAGCAATCAAACTGCAACTCTGGAAGATAATCTGGGGAGGGAGAAACCTAGGTGAGTCCATGACTGTGGAATTTAAAAGCAATGAAGACAACATACCCAAGACTGCTGTTCCATCCCAAAGCTACTTTTGGAGATTTTCTGACCTGATGACTCAATACTTCATAATGAGGCAGGGCATTACTCTCTACTTATTCCAACCCCTAGCTGAAGGAAGGCATAGACATCAGGCAACAGGAGATATGATAAAATATTTTTACTGTTGGAGTGACTAGTGGAATACTTAGTTTTCCAAGTCTCACATTAGAGTTATATTTTGATACTGTCAACAATTCTGTTCTTTGTTCATCTGCCTGCAGACTCGCAACAGCGCTGGCTGGGATTCTGCTTCAGTTTGGTGTAACACCACTGGTCCCATGGGTTTGCCTTGGTTTTTTTCCCTATTTTCTTGGTATTCTCCTGATACAGAGCCATTCATTTGGGTTTTATTGTGTGCAGAGAACTTAGGAGTCTAATGAAAATTATCTTGAGATGCATTATCTTATCCTTTTATTTTAGCAAGTGTGTTGCAGGATAGTCTCCTATTTTCAAAGGGCAGGAACAGTATCAGTACCTTTCATTAGTGGCAAACTAAGGTATACTAAGTAAAGCCAAGTTGTGAATACAGTAGACCTGAGACTAGGGTGCTAATTTCTAATCATGTTTCAGTCACCTTATATAATTTTCATTGTCAATGAAAATATAAAAAAATACCACTTTTTCTGATTTTTAGCAAAAACGAACAGGTGAATGAGAGGACACCTAGGCTGTGTGCTTAGGTACAAGATCTGGTTCTTAGATATTTATGTATGGTACAAAAGACCTATCAGAAGAAAACTCACTGCTGCTGTATCTGCTGTAGCCAGGCCCAGTGTTTTCACTGTCACTGTGGCTATTTTAGGGGAAGAGAGATGAAATAATTAAATGCCCTGTATCTATTCCACCAACACTAGCATGGGGAGAAGTATTTGAGAAATGAATTGGAGAATGATATGGGCTATGATATCAATAGCTGTCTGCTTCATGATGCATTGATAGAAAACCTTTCTCAAACATATCATCAGTTGGAAGTAGGATGTATTTATGATATTCCAGAGCTCAATTCTGTAACACAAAATTCTGTACCATCATGGTATTTTTTGTCACTGAATGACAGTGACAGTATTGTTCTTTTCCCAGATACCTTCAGACTGCCAGCATAATGTTGTTATACATTGTTCAAATAAGGCTAGTTTCTTCCTCAAGGCAAAAAGCATGCAGAGCCTCAAGCAAGTAGTAAGAAAATAAAGAATCCTAAAACAAGTCTGAATATTCAGTCCTTTAAAATGAAGAATGTAAAATTGTTACTCCCAGTATCTAGTGTTGTATAGATTTCATATGTATTTAATTCAAAAAACATTTAACCAGACCTTTTTCTCAAAAGTTGTCTTCATTCTCCAGTTAAATCAGTGACTCAAATATGAGAGTATGGTTATGTCCCTGATAAGAAGAAAACAACCTTTAGAGCCTATAACTTTAGAAGTTACCTTGTAGCTTTTTTTAAAAGGAAGATGTGCTTTTGGAGCTTCCCAAGAGGGAAGCATTTTTATCTTCTGTACTGTTAGCTCTATGAATTTTCAAGATGTATCGGATTAGGCTGTGATTTATCTCAGGGAGCCTGACTGAAATTTTTTATAGTATTTTTAATAGGAAAATCCACTGAAGAGAATGTTTTTTTAAATTTGTGCACAAGAGCAAGATTTGGCCATATAGCTGAATAGGCAAGGTAAAAATTAAGCAATGTCTATATGTTTCAAACTTAAATAATAGCAAACTAATGCTACTTTAAGTCATGTTTCTAAGTTAATTTTTACTTTTACCTAAGGATACCAAGTCTTCATCTGAATTGAAGAACGATTTTTAGATCATAAACTTTTATTTCTGCTTTATAGGAATTGATCATACTGAAGAGTAATTTAAAGCTTAAGAGAATTTGAGAAAACAAAGACTACTTGATTGTTCTAGATCACTGTTTTAAGATTAATGTAATTCTACTGGAATTTAGAAAGAAGTTGTGGATTGCATCTCTATAGTATTGTCCTGTCTTTCTGTCTGTAACTTCAGAGGCATGCTGTGTCCACCTATCCTGTCCTGGATATACTTGTGGCCTTTTTTTCTGGAGGTTACTGCATCATCTCTTCTCTCAGAACAATTAATCATGTAATTGTTCTCAAACTCCCATTTGGAGTGAAGTGAGTTAGTTTATCAGAGATCTATTAGTCTAATTCATTTTGACTGAACCACAGTTAGGAATGAATATGTGAATTAATATTCTGGACCAGCTAAGAGGGTAGGAACCTTTTAAATTGGAACAGTATGTGTGAACAGCTGCAGGTATTTATCACTTGATTGTCATCTGTGTTTTTTTCCCATTTACAGCATGAGACACAAGTTGTTGACTGGAGTATAATCTACACTATTTCATTGCACAAGTTGTATTATGATTAAACGTGTCCCATAAATGCACTGTAGTTAATGACAGTCATGCACTCTGACCCATGTGGTTTTTTCTTGCATTGTCTAAAAAAAAAAATCTAATTACAAAACCACATTAAATATCATGCAAAATAATAGATTAGAATCCAAATTAACATTAGGCTGTTAGCCTACAGCTACTAATGCAGTGGCTGAACTTTGCAAAAGGATTTTAATAGAGCTTTGACTGCCTTATCATGGATCTTTTACATTAAATTTACATTAAACACATTATTAAGCAAAGCAATAATCCTGTGACATAATTCTGATTAATAATGTGAAGTATTGTGCAATGAACTTGGAGGAAAGTTCATTCTTTCTGTTTTGATATCATTTAAGGAGACAAATCAGGTTGATATATTTGTGGCATTCTCTGTTTAGCTACAACTATGACCCTGACTTGGGATGGAAAAATTGTTTTGGTTTATTAAAAGCCCGTAAAACATTATAGAACCTTGCTATATTTAAAATGATATCTCATTAAGAATCTAAAACTTATCAGTTCTTGCAGAAGTATCACATTAAGAATACCCTCTTGTATCATTTCTTGTTGGTGTGTCTTCAACAGGAGAAGCTATGCATGTGAAAGTCCAGCACCTGATAGCTTCCCTAAATGAGCCTTGAAAAGGTTTTTTAGCCAGAGAACAATTATGTGGCAGACTTTTGTTCATACAGCCTTTCATAATTGATACAACTTCCATTTGTAAGTGAACCATTGCTTATTAGTCACATGATAGGAACAATGGGCTAATATTTTTCAGTGTGGTAATTTAGGAGTGGAAAGTTATATTCTTTAATAGGAATAAACAACTATTGAAAATTAACCTCTTTCTGCAATTGTGAGAGCCATCATAGTACAGGAATTATTTCTCAAAAAGTGTTGAGCTTAACGGATTTTAAAAGGTTGAGAAACACTGACCTGTACAATGATAGGATGGTAGTTTGGTGCCTCCTAATGAGATACACAAACAGCCAATCAGCATTGCAGAAAACCTCCTGCTGAAAGGAGAGTTCATATATTTCAGCCTTCTGGGATTAAGATGACTCCGTGCAGCTCAGATACAGTCACCTAGAGACAGATTTATGGCTTTAAACACTTACTTGATAGCAGATAACCAAGTCTTTCAAAGATAAAGCATGGCTCAGGTTGTCAGTACTCTTGCAGATGTAGGTTAGGAAGCTGAGAACCCACTTCTCTGTTGGAGACTCCTGAAGCAGACCACAGGATGAATTCTCAAAATAGCTGAACTACTCCAAAGCCACCAAGATGGCAGTAATTCTGCCTATGCACAAAGTAAACTTCAGGTTGGGAAACTTGCTGGACAGAAATATATTATTTTTGAGATGTAAGCAACTGAAGGGGTTAAATAAACCTTTTTAAAATGCCTGTCTTAGATTTAAATGCCTAAATGTCATTTTAGTTCTTGTCCAGATCTGGGCTTGATGCACTAGGCTGAAATGGGTCACTTATATTTCCAAGATAAGTATCACCAGAGGGCACTGCTAAACTGGGAACTAAAATTTTATTTTGATGTGTAACTCATGTATGGAGAAAGCTGCTTTTGTTCTGCTTCAAATATTACTTTTTAAAAACATTTATATTTTGAAAATAGTGTGCATCTGGTTTTAGAAGCAATGAGAAATATGATGCTTTTAATTGGAGCAAGGAAAAGAGCTGTAAAACATTTACTTGTTGGAGTGCAGAAGAGATTTTTTCCTCAATTGCACAGACCCTGAAAGATATGTTGTTAGTGTTTTTCCTTAAGAACATGCCAGGATTCAAAAATAAATTAGTTGATGAGTTATTTGATACATTCTGTGCTTAGCCTCCTCAGAACCCCAGGTTGTCTCTTTCAGGTGACTGGAAAAGACCATGCCCTGTTCATGATCTATACTGCTCATCTGGGGAAACAAGTGTTGCTTTAGAAGCTATGGCCTGTGTCATGTACAGAGGCATGGCACACAAGGAGTTACTGTAATTTGCATAAAAATGCCAGTAAAGTGCAAACGCTGCTTCATTAATATGAATGAAGTTCGCAGGATATTTAAAATTACACAAAGCCCCTCATTTAAAAATATATATATTTGATGCAAGTCACACACAGTGTGTATGTGAAGCAGTTTCTGACACTGGCATAACATGGCATGACAATAAGTAAATATAATGGTTGTCTTCATCTTCCTTGACACAGGACCTTAGACTGGGCACTGACAGTAACAGATGTAGCAGTGGATATTAGCTGAAATGAACTCCAGTATAGTATATCATGGTAATAGGCTTTGTCAATATGAAGCATGCTGTAAAAGCAGGGGCTGAAATCTGCATCAGGAAGCAAAAAAAGGGTCAGACTGAAAAGGACGTGTCTTCAGTGGTGCTTTTCCAGGAAGCGTGAAGCACCATACACAGGAAATAATGAGAGTATGAAGCATTTAAAGTATTTTATTAATAAGAAACTGTTTTTTCATTAGTCTGTGACAGAGAAAGATGAGGTGTCTGTGGAAATAATAGGAATCGAGACTAGTACACAGTGAAATTGTGTAAAATTATGTCAAGCATCAAGACTTGCTCATAATACAGCATATACAAGTAAATCCAGAGAGGCTCATGCACAAAAAATGATGCTTATCTTTTGCACTTGTGAATAACCCACATGAGAGCATATCCTGTCATGAGCTAAATGAAATATAAAAATCTTTCTCTGGGTATTATGCATTAATCATTAATTTTTATGTTATGGAAAACACAGTATCTACAGCTATGTTGGAAAATGAATTACATCAACTCCACTCAAAGCTTAAAGGCATTTATTTTAAAATACTGCAATCTAATTCAAGAACACAGTGCTCTGGTATCATAGCTATTTAGCTTCACAGCAATGAGCTCATCTTTTCATGAAGAATTAAATTCCTAACCAATCCCACAGATTAAAACAATATCGTGAGGACTGGGCCATTTTTTACACTTTAATTACTATCATAAACCTAAAGATCAAACTAGAATTTTATAACTATTCAGTTATACTTTGTGAAGAATGAGAATTTGGAGAGTTGGGTGGTCTGTGTTTTATTTTAATAAGAAGCAAAGCTATATTTTTCCATGGATTAAGTCCAACACAGAGAGAACTGTCAGTGTGAAAACAATAGAATTTTTCTCCACTGATGTAGCTTGACATATG
The DNA here is from genome assembly GCA_020745705.1 of Hemiprocne comata. NCBI lineage: Eukaryota > Metazoa > Chordata > Aves > Apodiformes > Apodidae > Hemiprocne > Hemiprocne comata. The sequence goes on from CM036598.1 coordinate 5,761,733, forward strand.
AACAAGAGCCTGAATTGTTGCCATGGCAATAAATGTGTAGGACTTATGCATGCATTTTCTGCTATAGGATTTTGATTAATGGCATTGACTAAATAGTCTGAAGTAGAAGAAACACTGCAGCCGGCCTGAGAATAGAGATGGCCTGGAATGGGTATGCACACCCTACTGCACACTTTTACTGGAGAAATACACTGCTGTTGAAATCAGAGTTGTCAAGTCTCCAGCTAAGTATGAATTGAAGAATTAGCACTAACGCTTCGTGTGAGAATTCAAAATGAAAAGACAGCTTTTGAACAAACCGTATTGGAACAGTTTTTCTATTTTCATATATTCCTTCTTTTGGAGGGAATGGTGTGAATGATACAAATAGTCCTCTTCCATCTTTAGTGGCTGTGGGCTCAGTATGTGTCTTGATTCAGAAGACAAACTATCTAGCTTTGATTCATTAAGGCATTTAAACACTGGAGGGAGGAGTGTGTCAGTATCCTGCTGCACCAAGGTCTTCACTGGAAGTAGGAAAAAGAGGTTTTCTGGGACTCTGAAAGATGCAGAGCTCCTTGTGGAGGTGGTTTTCTTAAGAGAAAGGTCGGAACTTACCAGAAAGGCTCCTAAATAACGTCTTTTTGAATTCAAGATTGAATTGGTAGTTTTACAAACTGTACCTGCACTGGTTTTTCAGTGAATTCTACAGTGCATATGATTACTAAGTACATGTATATGTAGGATTTTAAAATAAATTTTAAATAAATTAAGGAACTTTGCAAACAAATTCAAATAGATCTAAAAATCAAGGAAATGCAAAAAAAATTCACATCTAGAATATGAAGACACTAATTCTTTAAATTATTTAAAATACATTTTATTCTCAAATTCATTTTAAGAGCTATTTTTGTTTAATCAAGAGTTCAGCTTTTCTCCAGCTCATCATCTGTTCCTAATCAACCCTGCTGAAGAATCAGACTGCTGAATTTGTGTTGTTGCTATCATTTCTATGGTAATAGGACAGTTGATGAGCACAGTGTTATTGCCTCATTGTAGGGTCAGGGAAATGAAAGACTGGACTGTGTGGGAGGCAGAGTTAACAGGGACATAAGTGTCTGTAGCTGGAGAAAACAGGAGTACAGGAAATGATGGCCAATTAAAGGTATTTTTGTGAAAGGTCTCCCAATTTGCCTCAATGTGAAGTTTTCTATTTTATAAGCTCACTACTACCTTATGAATACTTTTAGAAATACTAATTAATAAGTATATTTCAATACTTTAGCCATTACACCTTATGATACAATCTCTTGATTTGTGCTTCAGTAATTGCTCATTGTTAACTTTTAAAGCAAGAAGATGCTAAGTACTTTAAAGTTTTAAAAGCCTCTGTTTACCTGATCCTCATGCTCCCTGTCTCTTACTGGCATCACCTCCCACACATTGTTCTCCCCAGTGGGACATGACAGCAGTAGTGGAACATGCTCCTTGTGGTCCAGCCAGTTTCTTGGGCTTCTGAAACAGCAGTGAAGGAGCCTCAGGTTGATTTTCATGCTTGAAAACTGTATCCTCCTGCTCTTTTTTGGCCTCTGTGCCATCTGCTAGTGAGTGGTATACTTTACAGATCTGACTTTGCCTTTCTGCTTTCTTTTCTGTGTGTCCTCCAAAGCAAGTAAGAAGGAAAGGCATGCAAAGACAAACCGGAGAGCTTATTTTAAGGATAAGAGTGTTTAATTTCATTGGCTTGTGATTTGGGAATGTTGCTATGGTGTCTGGTCCATTACTGGGTAAATTCTATGTTTCTGGCACCTTTCATGACTTTGATAGTTATCCCTCATTTCTGGGAGAAGTCAGCATGGATTCAACAAAGGGAAATAATGTTTTACCAACCTAATTGCGTTCTACTATGTCGTAACTGTCTGGCTAGATGAGAGGAGAGCAGTGGATGTTAATTACCTTGACTTCAGCAAGGCTTTTGACATTGTCTCCCATAACATCCTCATTAGGAAACCGAAGGAGTGTGGGCTAGATGAATGGACAGTGAGGTGGACTGAGAGCTGCCTGTGTGACAGAGCTCAGAGGGTTGTGATCAATGGAGCAGGGTCAAGTTGGAGGCCTGTAACCAGTGGTGTCCCCCAGGGGACAATAGTCTGTCCAGTCTTGTTCAACATATTCATCAATGACCTGGATGAGGGGACAGAGTGCAACCCCAGCAAGTTTGCTGATGATCCCAAACTGGGAGGGGTGGCTGACACTCCAGAGGGCTGTGCTGCCATCCAGTGTGACCTGGACAACCTAATAATGAATTCGGTCTGTCTCAGGTGAGATGAAGTTATTCAAATCTATTTGAAGTTATGTAAGAAGCAGAAGTCAAAACAACTATTCTGTAGTCATTCATAGCTTGTTAGTAATGAAAGGATTCTTCATGATGCTTACCAGGGTCTGAATGTGAATAATGGGTCATGTAGAAAGAAGCCTCAAATTCATTTCCTCATTCATCTCCCTTGGACTTTCAAAGGGACACTGATACAACTCCCCCTGTAGGCCGAAGGGGAATGCCTGTCAAGACTGAGGAGCCACAGGTGTATGCCATGGGGGACATTTGGGTTTAAAAGGTTTCTTGTATCCAGAATTCATTCATCCCTAGCTGTACTTTGTAGTTATATATATACTCTATCTTTACATTAACAGGTTGTTAGTGACTCACTCAAGCACATGTGGACGGAAGGACATTAGAGCAATGCAAAACATTTTATTCCAAGAGGGATTAAGCAGTGGCTTTGTTAAGTGTTCTCTCTACATGCCTTTGGGCATTTCTTTGCTTCTTAGGGTTGTCGGCTACTGGCAGTCTTTAAATAAGGATATGTTCACCAAAGGTTGGATGGGGTCAGAAGGGCAGAAAAACACTTGCTACAAGTCAGATAGCATTTTCTAGTGTGACCCTGGATGTAGCAGAATTCGTATATGTCTGTTGTGTTCCTAAAAAGGCACTGACATGTGAAAACCAGACAGTATTGAATCAAATAAAGACTTTTAATCTCAAGTCCCTTTACTGTAAAATCCAGCTTCATTTAAAGAAGAAACTTGTAGAACTCCATCTCCCTTTAGGGCTAATGTCTATTGGTTCTGACAGTTTTCTCTAAGCAGATGTATCAGTAGGCAACCAGTTCTAGGATTCAGCTGTTCCGAGCTCTTAGGGAGGCCTATATGAATACATAGTTTTGTGGACAGAAAGAGAAACAAATATATGATTAAACAAGTATAAAGGGAAATATTTGAAAAACTCTAGCAATTCGTCCTTTGAAACTAAATTTCTGTGTATAATCAAGAAAACACAACAAGAAAATAGAAATGCTTGATACTCACTACTGCATAGGATTACTTTTCCATTTTTTTCAATCAAGAAAATAGATGTCTTATATTCTGTGAATTTTCCTGGCTGAGAGCTTCTTGTGAAAGCATTTCCCTCTGAAGCCAAGTAAATATATGCTGGAAAATTACCCTGTTTATCTCTACTGATGATGTCTGCTTAGTGAAAATGCTTTTAATTGCCCTTGCCTTCTAGATAGGCAGTTCTTATCATATCACATTATCATGTAATCTTCCAAGCCTTATAATATGGCATATGGGTTTATTAGTAGATAACATCTGAAGTGAAACAGTTTTATATGTGGAGTAGTCAAGATGCTTGCAACCTTTATGAACAATCCTAAAGGATGGTTAGTTTGAGAGCTAATGATTCCATTTTTGAATGATTAATATTTTTTAAATGCACATAGTTATCTTCAGCCATGTTCACACTTCAGTGTGGTGTTCTATACCACTAAATCAAATTAAATAATAAATTATGTATAGTAATCACAGTGTAAACTTTATACAACAGCTCTTAATAATAGGTTTTTGTCTTTAAGGAAGTACCTTTGATCCAGTCTCACCAAACAAGAGTCTGCCTTAAAAAAAAAAGGAAAAAAAGCTGTTTCATTTTATATTGGAAAAATACAATGTGACATCTGGAGAATAAATTGTTCAGTCAGCCAGAAATACGCCTTGTAAAAATTGCTTAGGTTTCTGTAACAAGATTATTTACTGCGACTGTTCACCTATAATACAGCACACTTCTGAAATGGACCTTTTATGAAACACATCAAGCACTGTGGAAATGTATTCAGTGCATTAATCTACAACACTACACACTTTACAACACTTCTAGAACAGATTTTGAAACTCAGACCATCTAATGAGACAGAAAGTTTTTTATTTACAGTCATTCCAGTCACGTTTTATGCTAAGCCCTCGGGGTATTTAACATAATGCAATAGGGTTTTTTAGAAAACACAAACAAAATGTATTATTTTTCAGATGACTGGTGAGCTCAGACTGTTCTCTTCACATATTTCCATTACCTATACATAAGGCAAATACTATGTGTATCTTTAGCTCTACAGCTTTATAAATATTTAAGCATCTCAAGATGTGTTGGTTTCTAATCATTGCTTTATGTAATTGATGGCAACAAACTGAATCTGATCATAGTAGAACTAAAGTAAGGGCCTAATTCAGAGAGGGTGGAACTGAAAATGTTTGACTAATGTGATAGCCTTCTAGGATGTTGTGACTGAGTGGGTAGATGCAGGGAAAGCAGTGGATGTAGTCTACCTTGACCTTCCATAACATCCTTGTGAGCAAGCTCAGGAAGTGTGGGGTAGAAAAGTAGACAGTGAGATGGATTAAGAACAGGCTAAATAATAGAGCCCAGAGGGTAGTGATCAATGGTGCAGAGTCTAGAGTCCAGCTGGAGACCTGTAACTACTGGAGTCCTCCAGGGATCTGTGCTGGGTTCAGTCCTGTTCAACATCTTCATCAACGACCTGGATGAAGGGACAGTGTATTCTCAGCAAGTCTGCTGATGATACAAAACTGTGAGGATTGGCTGATTCACAGGAAGGCTGTGTGGCCATTTGGCAAGATTTGGACAGGCTGGAAAGCTGGGCAAAGAGGAACCTAATGAGGTTCAACAAGAATAAGTGGAAAGTCCTGCACCTGGGAAGGAATAACAACATGCACCAGTACAGATTAGAAGCTGACCTGCTAGAAAGCAGCTCCGTGGAGAAGGACTTTGGAGTCCTGGTGAACAAGTTATCCATGGGGACAGTAATGAGCCCTTGTGGCCAAGAAGGCCAATGGTATCCTGGGTAGCATTAAGAAGAGTGTGTCCAGTAGGTCAAGGAAGTTTCTTCCCCTCTACTCTGCCTTAGTGGCACTCCACATCTGGAGTATTGTGTCCAGTTCTGGGCTCCCCAGTTCAAGAGGGACAGGGATTAACTTGGAAGAGTCCAATGGAGGCTATGAAGATGATTAAGGGACTGGAACACCTGTCTTATGAGGAAAGGCTGAGGCACCTGGGGCTGTTGAGAGAAGACTGAGGGCCAGTCTTATTAATGTGTATAAATACCTGAAGGGTGGGTGTCAGAAAGGAGAGGCCACTCTCTTTTCATTTTTACCCTGTGATAGGACAAGGGGCAATGGATGCAAACTAGAACATAGGAAGTTCTGCCTCAACATAAGGAAAAACTTCTTTACCGTAAGGGTAATGGAGCACTGGAACAGGCTCCCAGAGAGATGGTGGAGTCTCCTTCTCTGGAGACCTTCAAGACCTGTCTGGATCCATTTCTCTGTGATCTGCTCTAGATTCTGTGGTGGTCCTGCTCTGCTAGGGGGGTTGGACTCTATGGTCTCCAGAGGTCCCTTCCAACCCCTAACATTCTGTGTTCTGTGAATAGCTATGGCTCTAGGTGTCTTCAGTGAGGTGGCATCAAAAAATGGAAGCAATAAAAAGGATGCATTTGTGCCTTATTTTAGGCCCTAGGTCTGCAAGGAGCTGTATATTTGCTCTAACCAGACTGGCTTCTTAGTCTGAATGAAATAATGATGGAAGCTGATCCAGGAAATATCCAGATGTAACAATGAAAACTAAATTCTATTAGTGATATGTGTGAATAACTGATGTCTAAATCCTGAGCAAGACGACGATGATGAAACATTTATTTTTGCTTGGATCACAATCAAGTTGCAGAAATGTAGGAGATTTGACTTGATATGCAATTTGGAAATCAGTCCATTAAAACAGGGAGATAGTCACAGAGTTATGTTTTTAATGCAACAGAATAAATGATGGTCCCAAAAAAGGGTATCCTTTTGTTTCTAAACACAGAAAGCCTGAAAGTATGAGGATTATTCTCTTGACTGGTAATAACATTACATGAATCACACGTTGGGAATGCTTGACTCAGATATAGAAGACCATACTTTGGCAAGTCAGATTGTCCCAAAACAATATTTTTTCTCAAGAAATCCATTATAAAAGTGAGAATCAAAATAATAAAATTCCTGAACTGTCAATTGTCATTAAAGGCATAAGTGGTAAGAGAAACCAGCTGGAGTGTAAGAATGCAGTGTAAAAGTGAAAGGTATATAAAAATGCACTTAGTTTATTTTCCTCTCTGTTCCAGCAACACTGTTTATAGGAAGATCTCAGCACAAGTCAGATATAGGTCTGCCTTCAGGCATTGGGGTATGCATTCCCCTTTCCTGCCAGTTTAAGTTGCTTCTTATTAATATGAGTCCAAAATGCTCATCAGTTTTACAGCATAGGATATTAGCTGGGAGACTGCAATTGTGGATTGCAATTACTTTCAATACTTTATACCAAGATATCCCATTTTCTTTGTTGCATGATGATGGTACCATATGGAGAAGGCTAAAATTTGCTGACTGGAGGAAATGAACTATCAGTGCTTGAATTTTTAGTTTCTACTACTAGCTCAGTGATTGTCTGAGATATAACTTGTGTATCATCTTGATAGTGTAATAATAATTTATCTTGTTGTGGATTGTAGAGTGTTTTGTATACATAAACTACTGTATTAGCATTTTTGCTTTTCTTTATATTAAAACCTTTTTTAGGAAATAAAAGTAATTTATGGCAGCATGTGGTAACTGAGAGAAATTGAGCCAGAAATTGTCACCTGTCTTCTTGCTTTCAAAGATACTTCTTAATATTTCTTCTGTGTCTTGCCACTAAAAATTAAATCATTCCAAGATTGTGAAGTATTTTTCTTTAGAAGCCTTCTGATGTTGTCATTTTTGTCAGTCTTCAGATGTTCAGTTTTTGCAGTGTTCCTGATTTCCTGCAGATTTTATTCTTTCTTCACAGGATGATTCATGTCACTTTCTAGAAGCAGTGTATATGGTATGTTTACTTCTTCTGTCACCAGAATACCCATGCCATTAGAAGTCACACTGTTTCCTGTAATAACTTCTGGTTTCTTTTTATTTAAAAATGTCATAATTTATCTCAACTGCTGTTAGAACATTCTTTTGATTTTCTACTTCTTATTTGCTTGATTGCTTTTACACTCTACTCTGGTTTGCAGCATTGGTGCTTTATCTGTCTACAATGTCTCTTTTAGTTTTGATTGGTTTTGTTCCATGTCCTTGATTTTCCATATACACAATTATTTTGACTTTATTATATGAGATATTTGGGGAAACTTGTGTATGCTAACAAACACTGCATGGAATTATGAATGGAAATGGATGTTTTACTATGTATTATATAATACATATCCTAACAGACTAAATAATGACAAATAAGATACAGAATAAAGGAATTGCTTTATCCAATATCTACTTTTATTGTCGAAGTAGCAAATAGAAAAGTGAATCAAAACCAACCCAGGGAGAAAAGTGCTACCTCTTCATGTAGAAATTCTGTTACATCCTTTAACTTTCCAGCTGAAGTTTCCCCAAGGACTACTGCGTTTCCCAACTTTTATGCCTCAGTGGTTGGTGCTTTTGCTCGGGGCAGCTTTGACACTTGTGTCAATAAACAAAGAAACACATTGGGTATAGAAGCTAGAAATGTATAAGAAGTTATTCTCTTGGTATTTAAATTTGGCCTGACTGGGATTTGATCTTTGTAACCGTAATTGGAATTCTGGCTCCATTACAAAATACTTCACAAGAGAAGCACTCTATTTGGTCCCTGATCCTACATGTCTGATATGTTGAAGGGAAAAAGACCCCAACCATCAAACAGATAGTAGTTATTCCTACATGGTGGGAAGGCCTACAGGCAGGCCCCGGCCTGCCAATGCACATCTTTTTCCACTGCTTTTCAGACTTGAGTAAATTGGGTGTTCCACCATATGATCAGCAAACTAAATGTGAACCACAATGATACTAGGTGAGCTCCAGATATTACTGGATATATACTGATATTAATAAACTCTTTTGCTCAATATGTGTATATATCAAGTAAGAAATAGGAATCCAAAGAATGTTTAGCTAGCTGCTTCTGCTACTACAACTAGCAAGGCTTTTTAATGAAAGAACTACTGAAAAAACAGTTTCCTTCAACAGATTCTACAGCTGTAGTGAAGCAAGATTAGTTTGCTTGTGGAATCATGGTTATAACATTAGACAGCCTCTAAAACGTTCAGAGATTTTTCCTGTTCAATTGTGATCCTGCACTGAACTGATAATACTTTTTCTGTGCTCAGCAAGCCTTGGTCACCTACCTGAGCTTACAAGATCATTAATTTTTTTAAAACCAAATCCCAGTATTAAAATAAAAATCCAAAGTAAAAAGACATGAAATAGACAAGCTTCTGCTCTGTAAAACTTTGTGTAAAACACCTACAGTAAGATAACACTATCATAGAAACTGTATTATAAAGTCTACTGAACATCAATCCTTACAGAGTAAAATGGAAAGACTACAGAAATGGAAAAATTCAAATATAATGCTGAAAATACGATAATATGTATTTTCTGGTATTAAACTTGGTATCCATATGCAATAACCATTCCTCAACTGCTACCCTTGGAACCTGCAGAAAGCCGGCCCCTAGTTCTGGAGGAATTTGGTCTTTGGCTTGTAGCCGTGTTAAATGTTTAAAATGTGTCTTCCCTCCCCACCTCACCTCTCTGCCCTCTTCCATAGCTTTGTTAAATAATTATGGTTGCAGATGTCAAGTAAAGATGCAGGTTGTGCTAATCTCATGTTCCCATGCTGTAACACCTGTATTTAATACAGCTCTTTGGCCTCTTTTTCTTTATAAAACCTGAGTCTGCTATTCCCAATGCATGGGGATGCACTGCTGTGCAACACCTGCTTGGTGTGTTTTCTGTTACAGACCTCAGCTGATGCCTTCACTGCATGTGTGGATTCAGGAGAGTCATGTAACCCTTGTATTAGCATCTTCAGCCTTCTCTCAGCCACATCCTCCCTTCCCACCTCATTATGTGAATTGGTGAGTCTGGGAAGGCAGGGGTGGGGTTTGGAACAGCAGAAAGGAGTCTCCTTACTTGACCCAAAAGATTGTTGTGGTCAGGCTTCATGTGACAGATCCATGAAATATCTCATGGAGACTACCAACTCAGGAGATGCATTGGGGTAAATAATAATAGGTAATAGACTTGGACTAATAGAAAATGAATGCTTTGGCTTGAAATAATTTGTCTTTAGTCTAGATTCATTCTGGAGGACATGGAGTAGAAATCTATACTACCAAGAAGTGCATCTCTCCAGCAAGTGGAGAGGTACCCAGCAGATTATTTTATTAAAGAATGTAGCTGGGGACATCATGTTTATGCTGGTGAAAGAAGGAAAAATGTGCATTGTTCTTTAAAAAACAAGCTTTCTCCAAGTGTATCACCTCACTTATGCAATAGCACATCTAGGTCACTGAGAAAAGGACAAGTCTTTCCATCACATTCAAAAAGCCAAAAGACCCAGAGAAAAAGCCTATTGGCTGAAAAACTGTCCAATATGTTTTTTCTCTGCTAAAATTTTTAACCCCTTAAAAATTGGCAGTAAACTCTCTGCAAAGGGTTCCTTATATAAAATTATCTTAGATGTCTTCTTCAAAATTATCTTTTTAACTGGCTATTCAAACACATGCAAATTTTCTGTTAGTGTAGAAAACACCTTTGCTTAAATAGAACTTCAGCTTTCTCATTTACATTTCCTCATCTAGCAAGGAAGCAAAAAGCCTGGTTAGAAGTTGTCATTTTACCCGATACAAGTGGGGCAATTTCTGTAGTTCTCACAGTTTGTAACCTGAGTTTTGACTGAAGAGGGCTTATTAGCCTGGTGCATGTGAGTATTAGGTTACTTATTTCTGATAAATCAAATACAATCCCATATATTAAAGAAAAACAACTGACATTCAAGAATTAATACTACAGCTTGTTTTACAGTGCAATAAAACAAGTTCAGTTAGGAATTCTGCCTATGTCTACATATAAAAAATGGACTAACTTGATAAGTAACATATTTCACATAATAGTGAAACAAGTTAAATTGTTTCCCTGCTTACAGCAAGGTACGTTGGCAGAAATAAAAGTTGGAATTGAAGCTTCAGGTCTGCAAATACCTCCATTTTTCAAAGTTTTAAAAACCATCTATAAAGATTTGAATCTTATTCCAGAATTTTTAGTTTTGTCCTCCTTCAGTGTAGCCTTTGCACATCTGTATCCTACACATATTTAACACACAACTCTGTTGTATCCTGCTTCCCCCCTCTTGGAGACAATTGTAATGAATTTGGTAGTTCTGCTTTAGACATTTTTGGTACACATTTTCTGTAGAATAATTTGCGGCATTATGTTATCGTTTAAATAATGTTCCCCTGAAATCAAAAATATACTGCTCTAATCATTTATTGATTGGCTAGTACTGAAATGCTATAGATCTCTGGCACAATGCAAATTAGTATTTTATATCTGATGCCACGTTGCAAAATATTAGCACTCAGATTAAGAACAAGTGCACTCTGCCAAAAAAAGCTAGCAACTGGATTTTGAAATATATTTATGCTTATTTTTTATAGCATTTCAATTTTGGGAAAATGAAATGGAGGCTAAGCTTTTTTGCCTGTTACTGTGTATGTCACGGGGTTAGCCAAGGGGTTAAAAAATAAGCCATGAAGTTAATTTAGCTTCAATATGAGACAAAAATTCTCTTGGCTCACACAGGCAATGCTAAAGGTTGAGAACAGCTGCAGATCTCTTAAAATCAAGCTTTTTCTGCAAAATCAGTTTTTGTATTTCTATGCGCCATCTATTTATAAATATTTCTATGGCTATGTAGCTTCCTCTTTATAAATGGGTTATTTTAGTAACCATTTGATCCACGTAGGCTTTATGCGGTTTATTTCAAGGTCAGGATTAAATTTAAAGAGAAAAATATCTAGAATGTGAGATTTTTCTTAGACGTTATTTCAAAAGGTGATATTTCATGGGAAATTCTAAATGGTTTGAAATACTATCTGTACATAACTCAAAATACTGAAAATAGTTTTTATTAAATAATTTGATCTTTACTCTGAAAGGAAAACTAACAGTACTCATTTCTCATTTGTTTTTTGATAAAAAGCTAAGAGTTTATGAAATCCAAACCAGTTTTTTCAGCATGCACTTTCGCAAACACTACTGGGCAAAATCTACTTTGGTTTCCTATAATTAAGAGTATTTTTAAAAGCATAAAATTTAGTATAGAGAACAAAAACGTTGCATGCTTCTTAGTCCGTTTTTTCTTTTACTGCTAATGTACAAAATACCTGTTGGTTGTGTAGGAAAGAATTTTTATATAGAGATAATTGTTCTTGCTGAGCAGAAACTTCAAACACCTATTGAAAGGCTCTGCCATTGATATTTGAAAATACTACTGTTATGGATTTTCCAGAAACTAAATTTTTTATTAAGGAGTATAGTTTAAAATTATACCTTATATTTATTTATACATGCCATACTAATTGAATTATCAGTTGAAGTTTTTTAGTCATTAAGGAAAGACTGTCAAATATGTAGCTTTATGTATACATAATTTCATATATAAGCTCAGGTTGGTTTTGCTTTTGATTATGAATTTCCTGTATGCATTCAGGCCTATACCTCAAATACATTTCAAGGAAATAAAATTTGTGTATGAAATTCATTGCACTACCTTGATGTCACATTGCAGGAGGCAATTTGACTTCTGAAACTTGCCAAGTGTTATTTATGCTGAATATTGTTAGCTTCACACAAGCTGTAGTTACTGTGAAAATGAAGCAGAGCAGTATGTTCTGATCTGCTGACCCTTAGAGATTTTTTGTAGTCTTGTATTCTTACTTTTGCCATCCCAAATGCATTTAGTTTTGGTTGATGTTTTTTTTTGGTCAGTTTAGTTTGGACAGAAGCTGCCAGTTTGGGGGTTCAGGTTTGCAGATGACGTTGCTGATTGGTGCCAGGAGTTAGCCTGCAGGATTGCTAAGTGAGGATGTAGTAGCAGTGCAGCATGAATGTTTCCAATTAGTCAGTCCTAATGGACAAATACTACTAACACAGTATTAATGGCTATGACCTCACTGCTGTGGTTACAGAAATGGTAAATGGCTTAATCTTTGTAAAAACATTAGAGCTGATCAGTTACTTGTAGATTTAGTAGAATGATTGTAACAACATATGCCTTCTTCATGCCTATAGTACATTTTTACCCCTTGTACTGAGTGTATCTTTTGTCACAGTGTGTTAGTGCACAGAATGTGAATAATGCCAAGATTTTTCTGTACTGATTTCTATTAGCATGCTATTTATATTAATAACCTAGTAAATCAAATTCTTTTCAGTGCCAACTGCAGTGGAGGCTTAAGTGTTCCAATTTTAAGACATGGTTCATGTGAAGAACTAACACGTAATGCCAGATATCACAGCATTACATGTTGGAGCCTCTGTGCTAGTAGAGCTTGATATTGTCACCTGCTTGGCTTCTCTTACGTGTAGAGATATCCTAGCATCTGCCTTTTCACAGCTGCATAATTTGCTTCTCATCAAGTCACAATAATACATTGTCACTGCTCACGTATATAATTATCTTGCCTAGTATTTGAAGTTCTCTAGTGTAAATATCAAGTAGAAATACTCATATTATCTTGTGTTATCAATGAGCTAGATAAAATTGTTAGTGTCTTGAAATTCTGGTTTTATTTTTGAGATGTGTTTTGGTGATAATTTACAGCCACCAACACAATATTGATCTCCCACCCCCTTACCCAGGCACACACCTGCATACACACACCTTTTTATGTGTTAGGTGATGGAGGGCATCATTTTGACTCAGTTTCTGAATATAGTATTCAGATATAAACTGCAGAGCATTTCTCTATTACAAACAATACTAGTAACACCGAGAGAATTAAAAATTCATGCAAATTTCAGTTTAAGAGGGTATCTAATTAGCCGATCTTACATTGTTGTAACATTAGTTACCAAAACAGGTACAGTAGGAGTATTCATAACTACAGAATTAATGTCTTTTGTCTTCTCTTTGGAAGTTAACTTCAAGATAAAACTTCAATTTGGGGATAAACGTGTTGTTGAAAGAATTTTTCAGGAATGAAATGAACATTTTTTTTTCTTGAAAATTTTCATAGACCACATTTTGTTCTAAATCACAAATATTTGTGTCCTTAGACATTCTACTTTGCAAGTCAGCATCTTCAGCTGTCCAGGTTTAATTGTCTGGGCAATTCTCAAACCTGCTGTATTAAAATCAAAATCCACAGTGTCTTTGAGAGCCTGTCTGACTTGGTGATTTTTTTTTACAATATTGTTGTATGTGTTTTAATGAAATGGTCTCTTCAAGTCTAGAACTTCACATTTGGCCAGAAATCCCACCCCTTATGTTATATATCATAATCACAATGAAATGCTGATTGCAGTGTTAATGTTAGCCTGGGCATGCCAGTCTGTGACCATGCATCTGTGTCATGGCTTTCAGCAGCAACTCAAGCTTCCATTTTGCTTCATTTATCCATTCTACCAGTTAGCCAGTGTTGTTTTTTGACAGCCCTCCCTGTTAACACCATGAAGATAAGTGAGCACATGGACCAAATATAGAGTCCCAGCAGCTCATTGAACACATCAGGAAGTTACCCAGTATCACAGTAAGGTTGTTGGGGAGACCAGTTCACTCCAGCACAAAGAACACAGCTACATTGATGTATTCCCTCAATCCGTAGGGAGGTTAAGGGATTGCTGACAATTACTTCAACATTGTATTGAAAAATACTAATATTTTAAAGCTGAGTGAGCCCACGGTGATCTCTGGTGTTTTGAAGCCAGAGAAGCAGACAAAGATTATAGCAGTAAAAATAAATTAAGAGCTTTCTTTTGGAAAGTCAAAATCTTTTCAATTTTACTTTTACAATAAATACACTGTGACAGATAATTTTTAAATGCTGTGGGAAAGGATATTTAAAATATTCTAATAGCACTGTGAATGATCCCCAAGCAAAAAGTGTAGAAAAGATGTTTTCCACACTATGCCCTTTTCTCTTAAAAGCCACAAAGACCCTTACTGTTGGAATGAAAAATGAATATTTACTTTGGAAAATTGCTTGCTTTTTAAATAAGTCATGTTGCACAGGATAGAATGGAATAACACACATCATAAATTAATGCTGTTAAAGTGAACACTTGATATGAATCCTGGGAAATGTTCTTTGCCATCAGTGTTTGAAAAAAGTAGGAGCTGTGTAGAAGCCAAACCAATTTGCATTGCTTGAAAACACGTAGGTTTCCCACTACTGGTGAATTAGCAAACACTTTGGATCACCTCCATCTTGTAGTGCTGTTAGTGTTTACCTAACAAGCAATAGTGCAAGAAGGTACAATATGTTATTTGGAAGCAAATCAATGCTGAAGCCCAAGAGAATTTTAAATTAGAAAAGCAAAAAGAAATTAAATTCTGTAGACCCAAACACCTGATGCATTACCTTATCACAGAGGATAGGCCAACAAAGGTTGTCTAATGCACAGTTTCTGCACACTTGTGAGGAGAGTTTCTTTTATTATGTGTAAGTTCTGTATTGTTGCTAGGTCAAACAGTCAATTACAGGATCTCCTCCCCAGTTTTGGATCTGTTGTTGCAGCTGTCAACCCTTTTCTGTTTTCTTTTTCTCCTGAGTCCATTCCATTTGTTTCTCATGCTATTATTTTGCTATTGCCCCCATAAGTGGCTGAATTCTTCTCAGTACCTGAAACACTCAGATTTAAACTTTTCAATATTTTGTGGTAAATTGATCAGGCAGCTACTTTCTGCCTTTTCTGTAAGAGTGTTTTAATTTTTTCCACTCAGAAAAAAGAAACTTTTTAGGTTAATGAATATAAATTCTACATCCTGGTTAGAATGGCCAAACATCATTCCTGAGCACTACTGCCATTCAAAAAGAGGGGCATTCATCCCAGGGCCTGTGACTTCAACACTTAGGAAAGAAACATAACAGACTGTTGCTCTTCATGTGTGGGATTGTGTTTTTCCAGGTTTTTAACTAAGCAATTATTGTACTTTCTAGTAGGACAACAGCCATATTGGAATGCTTCATGATCAGCATTTAAAAAATGATCTCACAAAAGTAAAAGCAGCTGGTAAAGAGGGAGGAGACAAAATCTCTTCAAGTTTCCTCTATATGGAATCTGTCCTCAGCTGTGGTATATGTGGCTGTAAACCTCAAGCAGGAGTAACTGGGAAGCCCCTGTTTGCTCCTTGAGTTATCCCCTTCCTTTCAACTCCTGACCCCAAACTTGTCTTTGTCCACCTGGCAGTGTAAACTCACCCCCTCAGCTTTATAGCCATGAAGAGTAACGTTTCCAGCATAAGGACCTGGGAGTTCCTATAATGAAGGAGAGCTCTAGTATAGCTTAGTCCAACCTTCTGACTAATAGGGGTCATCTGCAAAGTGCTCATCTTGTCTTAATATCTGAAAGATGGAGATTTAAATCACTTCAAGTAATTCTTTGTCAAGATTAAGTAAAATTCCTAGTTTCAACCACTGTGTATCTCAAGAATTTATCTATGTGAAATCTAATCGCTCTGTGAATCTTGCTAAATTTATGGCCTTAGCAAAATGCCATGGCAAGAAGTTCCTAAATCTAATTGTGTTGTGTGAGAAAAATTTTCCTTTTATCAGTTCCTAATTTGCCCCATTTCAATTTAATAACTACCTCATTTTATTGTATTATGGAAGAGAAGAAGAAAAGCTCCCAGCTGACCTTCTTTATAGCTTTCATTACTTCTTAATACATTTTTTGTCATGCCTGTTCCTATTTGTCTTCTTTCCAGAAAATAAACAAAATAAGTTTTAAAAGCAGTTTATCCACATCTAAGTTTTTCTTCGCTTCCATCATATTTGCATGCTTCTGTGAACCCCATTTCTTCAATATCCCTTATGAGATGCCAAACATCTATAGGCTTTTTAATGCATATGATTTCCTTTTTTTCCTTATATAGTAAAATCTTTTCTTACAAAGAAGAAAGCTCTTTTTCCTTCTTATAGGCCATCCTTCAGTCTTCACAATAATAGTTGGGTGCCTTTCCCATAATATGAGCTCAGAACTTGCTAAGATGAATGACTAATTTCCTTTATCTCCACAATGTACATTAGTTTTCATTTAGCAATATTGAATTTCTTCTGTAAGTAGCTTTGACTTAGATTAATAAGCTGGTTGAAGGATTCTTACAGTTATCTCAGGACTTGAGAAACCTAAATATTTTACTGTCTGTAAATTTTACTGCCATGTTTATTCTTTGTTCTTTAAGTATACCGAACACCAGATTTTGTGATCCTCGGGCACTGTTAGTGTTTTGGCAAGCAAAGAAGTCCAAACAGATTTGAAGCTTGATAGAATTATGAAAAAATCTCCATTCTTCTGTAACTGTTTAACTGAAGCACAGAATGAAATCTGTTGTGGTATTTGGACACTTGCATTTTGGGCCTAAGTGAAAGAACTTGCCCTGTCATTATACTGATGGGATCCCAAGATGGACTTTCCACTCTGGTTTGGCTAACTTAGGGTTGAGTTAAGATTTGCAAGCAGTATTCCACTGCCATGATATCTTCTATCAGGATTTCATTGAAATGACCTCAGAGTGGACTTTACCTCTGAACTACATGTAACATGAATGAGCCATTATAACTTAGTGATTTGTTGTACATTCTGCCATATTTTTCTGTCCCCCAAAACTGTCTAGCAAATTGAATTCAAAAATCCTAGGAAACACAAGTGGAAATCTTGTGTTGAGCTTTGAGTGTATCCTGGTTAAGAGCAGTTTCTGAGTTTAAGATCCGTTGCAGTTATTTTTATATTCTGCCTTTGAAATGCCAGGGAAAGGATGCCAGGGTGTCTTGATCATGATGGTAGAAATTTGCTATAGCTCAGCAAGAAGGCACTGAACTGCTTACGAAGAGTCCAAGAGAGCCCTTTCCTTGTTCATATTTCATGTGACACATAGATTACCTTCTTGACTACTTATATTTCCCAGCTCTAAATGCTGTGCTACTTGTCTGATGTGCATCCTAGTCAGGATTCAGCATAATTCTTATGAATTGATTTAACAATCTTTGTCATCTGTTTAGTGGACTTAAGGGGTCTAAATCTGTCGCTGAGCTGCAGTGTTTCTTAGCACTACTTTTTCTTCACTGGTGCGTTTTTTGGCACTAAATCTGGCCCTGCTGTTCCCTCGACAGCCTCATTAACTTTTTCCTGAGGTGTGGATTTTTGTCAGTAGCCTTTTCTGAACCCAACCTCATCAGGAGATCAATTGTAATTTTGCCCTGAAATGGTCCTCGATGTGATTATTAAAGCTAGAGTATTTATCCATTCGGTTTCAGGGACTTGTGAGCAAGTAGTACTTGTTCCTCCTGCTTTACAACTTCCTGACATAAGCAGGTTTTTTTAGGTGTGTAACTTAGGTTGTAAGCAACTGATGTAGAACTGCTTACAGAGCAGGAGTACGTCGTTACAGAGAGTGTACCTAGAGTATATGAGTGTTCCCATGAATTCTTCATTTTATTCTTCACTGACACTGTATCTGCTTAGCTTCAAGGGCATTTCAGAGTGGTGGTGGGGTGGGATGTAGAAGCCAGCTTGCTGCTGACAACTTTGGCATAAACGTTCTTTGTAATGTACATAATTTGGATACCAGGCTGAATTTTCAGCAGTAATTAAGAGGTTGAGTAACCTCAGCAGTTGTTTATAAAGTACCTGCAGAGGTTGGTCTCAAGGGGATGGGCATTTTAGTATTGAGCAATTTATACTCTGGCAGATAAACTCTGTAAGCAGCATTTTACCTAGATTCATACTCACAGTCCAGATTCACATTAAATTAAAATTGAGTTAGGTACAA
Source organism: Hemiprocne comata (assembly GCA_020745705.1). Taxonomy (NCBI): domain Eukaryota; kingdom Metazoa; phylum Chordata; class Aves; order Apodiformes; family Apodidae; genus Hemiprocne; species Hemiprocne comata. Next base: position 5,779,944 of record CM036598.1, read on the forward strand.
ACAGGTTCCCCATAAAAGCATTAGAAATAGAATTATTATAAATGAATGCTCTGTGATAAATTTGGAACAAAACAAGAGCTCTGAAAATAAGTTTTTATATTTTTCATATGCATTTTTCTGGGGAAGAAATACTGGTAAAAATATTTTTAATTAATACTAATATGTTCCAGCAAAAGTGAACCTACTGCAGAAAAGAAGTGCCCCAAAAGTGTGTGTTGAATACATGCATTATACTACTGAGCTTTAAAATAAGCCAACATTTGAGGGCATTTTTTTGCCCTCAAAAAAGTTTCTGAGGGCATTATGTGAGCATTTGTATATATAAGTAATGTAAAATCACTACTGCTACCATTTTTTCTTTTTTCTAGAAACTCTTGACGTTAATTTGAAGAATGAGTGGCCAAAGAATGTGTCTGCACACAAAATGGTTACCAAGTTGCTAGTATCTTTAGGCCAGAGAGTCAAATGCAGTCCTTGTCATTTGGAGAAATCTTATATCTTTCAGTGGTGATCAAAATTGCCTTCTAACATAGAGACCTGGGACTAATGAAATATATATGATAAACCACAGTTTCAGAGGCATCCTGTTCAAACAAGCTGGATGGGTGTAAGGACCATAGGGTTTGGGTCTTATTTCAGGCTTGAAGGAGAACTCTGTGGTCTGGAATAATTTAATGCAACATAATTGTAAATTACTTCTGACTCACATGGCTGTTTGGAAGACTGTAAGCAGAGGGAAAGTCTCCCTACAGTGAAAACCTAGAAGCAAAACATAACAGCGGCTGCATGTGTTGCTATTGACACCTACATCTGGCCTCCATGGATGGTTTGTTTCAGATTTGAAGCTAAAAGAGCTAAATGGGCTGGCCAATTTTAACAAGAGAGAAACCAGCCAGGTAGAAGTGTATTCTGAAATGCTAATGATAACCTCTCATAGACTTCAACTAACAATGGGTGTAATTTAGATACGGTACTACTGCAGGGGTAAGAAGAGCTGACCAAGTTAACAGCAAATCAGACACTGAGATGTGTTTCAAAAGCACTTCCATCAAACCATCTAGATTCAAGCAGATATCACTATTGATTATCACTTATTCTACTGTGAGTACTAAAGGAGATAGCAAAATGCTCCAGCATATACCAAAAAGGACCACAGATTTTCTCCTTCAGGTTTTTTGTGCCTGGGAATATGATGTGCTTCAGTGTGTTTGTATGGAACCAAATATAAAAGAAAGAAAATGGGCTGGGTTTATTCTCAGGGGGAAAAAGCTTAGGAGGTGAAGCCTAATAATGTCTCAAAGTGTCTTAAGGTCTAATAAAGAGGGTTTGGAGAAATTCAGAGGCATTAAAACGAAGAGTTATCATATGCATGTATTCAGCAGTACAGAAGTAATAATGTGAGCATATTGTGAGTCTTTATATCCAATTGCGTTACTGGAGAAAATACTACATGGGATTAAAAATTGAGTTTAGATTTTCAGTTTGATCTATTGTGTTGCAATATCCTACAATGCTATACTGACAAATGTCCTTTTTGTACAGGTCAGCAAGTATCGCTTACAGTGCTATCTGTTTTAAAAAATCCTGTGCTCTGTGAGGTTGTTCAAGTTTTGCCAGTGTGAAATACTAAGCATTTAGACTTAGAGCAGTTATCCATTACTTGCTCGTTTGGAGAATAAAGGGGAACATTGCTGTGTCCTACCTTAGGTGTCCAGGGGTGTACCTGTTGGAAGTATTGAAAATCCCCAAGTTGGTATGGGAACAGCTGGTTTATAATCACATCCTTTTACGCTTTGGCTACTAAGAGGGTAAAAACCGCCTATGGTTAATATAACATTTAGCAATGAGTTGAGGATACTTGTATGTAATTTTGTTGGTATGCAATGGGCTGACTGGAAAGGATGCAGTGTCCATCTGTCTGCTGGGAAATACACATTCTGGTATAATGGAATAATTCCTATCTCCTTGATCTATTGTTATTTTTTATATTCTATTACTACGCTTTAGGGCCTCATGAAGCACGTGCAATAGGGGACCAAAGAATAGTATTTCATTCTGAAGTACAACATGGCATTATTTGATGGGATCTGGTTTTCCTTATGATTTGACCCCATTTAAAGATGATGTGTAAGACTGCCAAGCTTGAACTGACTGGTATCACACATGAATGTTTGTCACATCACTGATCTAGTTTCTTGTATTCCACATCATACTGCTGCTGACCAGACTAGCTATGGCAGTGCTGGTGTTGGGAAGGCAAAAAACCCAAAAAGACCAAATTCTAGCCAAAACAAGATTTCAGACCAGATTGTAAAAGTTGCCTACATTTGTTTCTGTTTTGGGAAATATGGAAGGCCTGAAATAATAGGCATGAAATACAAACATAACTCAGTGCAGTAGGGGAATATTGTATAAGTCCATATATTCAGAAGCAATATAGAAGAGGAATACAAAGCAGCTATTTTTGGCAATATAAGAACTATGCTGCTGCCTCATGACACTGATCAAGTGGTAAATTTAACAGAAATCAGAGGAAGTAAGTGCTCACTCATTTTATGCTGAATAATCAACATGTAGATCTCATTAAGATATGATATTGTGAAAGCCAAAAGTAATGAGTTAATTCATAAAGATGTAATGCAAATTCATGGAATTAAGTCCAGTTGTTATTAAATACAATCGTCCACAAGAAAAGTTCAGCTCCAAGTTACACTTGGGAGGAGTTATACCTTGGAGAGGACCCCTCCATACAGTCTGTGGTTCCTGGTCTTTCAGGTACCCCATCTTGGTCAGTGTCAAAGCCAGAAACCATACCCTAGTTTGCAGCTTTAAAGACAGGGTCTTAGGGTTTTGCATGGCTCTTTTACTTACATGAAGTTACCAATTGTAGAATTCCTTCTGCAGTCACTGGATTCCATACTCGTAGATCCCTTTCTATTGTTTCAGAGTGTGTCACCCACAGATCTATTGTACAGATGCAACGTGTCCTTTATCTCCCTTAAACATAGGTGCAGAAGCTTATAAACTGCCATTCTGATGTTCCTGACTGGGAAACTTGCCCTCCCATACACACATTTGGTACTCATACATTATCTTTTGGCTTCCTATCCAGATGCCCATCTGTCATGATGGCATTGTGCCTGCTCACAAGATGGTGTGCCAGCTTCACTAGACAATGATGCCAATCAAATAAGAGTTGCTGCAAGTGCTTTCTTTTCTAAAAGTAGCCCCTCTCAATTGAAAGCAGTGCTATAATCGTGCCACTTGTCTCCTTTTCCTGTTTACACCTGCTGACACTTATCCTCCAAGATACTGTAGAATAGTAAAGGAGAAGAGATGCAGCATGGGGTGACAGCAGATTGTCAGAAAATACAGGCAGAATCAGAAGAGCAACTTCAGCAAGCCATTTTAAACATTCTGACCACGTTGATCAGGATGCAGATCCAAAAGAAGGCAGAACTAAGTATTTAACTTGAAAAAAGTGTTTCAGAATGTGTATTGCTGACAAAAAAAGACACCAAACAAACAAAAAAATTATTTACATGTCTGTAAACTTTGGAACAGTGTGACAGAAAGGTCCAAGTTCAGGTAAACCTCTTCATTCTATTGCATGTCAGTGAAGGGTACCCATTCAACTCAGAAGAAATGGAGAACTATGCCTAAGCAAAATCTGACATATAAGGCAAATTGTTTGACAGTTTGTTGTAAGATGTATAACCAGTGGAAAGAACCCACCGCCTTGGTTTTGGTTTCTTATGCAAGCAAAAATGAGTTCGGTATTTCACTTCCAAATGTCGAGTGCCACTTCCCATGCTTTCTGTTTTCTCTTGAAAGGACATCAACTCCAAGAGAACAAGCTTCAGCTGAATGTAGAACATTTCTATGTAGTCTGTAAAGTTCTCAAGGCTTTAGTATCCAGAAATTTGCCTGAGAACAAAGCAATGATAAAGCAAGACTGGAGGTTAGCAATATTTTGTGCATTTGTGCTATTTTAAAATGTTTATGGACTGTAACTGAATGTGTTAAGGTAATTCTGAAAATTCTCATCTTTTTAAGAGTATCATCTGTCTCCTTCAGAATGCCTACTCAACTTAGTATTTTCCACATCCCTAAATGGCTTATTTTTAAATTGTGAAGTCAAGAGCTAATTATTGAATTTGCATAGCATATGTTAAGAAACTGTGAAGCAGTTCCTGAGGTGTACAAACCTTGCATTATTAATCCACTGAATTACTGGGGAAAAATTAATCTTACACAGAAATAAAGAATGGCTCTCAGTTCTTGCTTATGATGATCATCTTGATACTTGAAAGCCCCTTAATAGCCCATTAGCAACCCATTATAGTGATCTTTCTGCTAAGGTGACCATCTCCTATAATGACAGATGTGATGAAAAAGAATACAGCTCCATAGCTTTCAGATCAGTGAGCAGTCGATACAGAATGCAGGCGTTCAAATGGCAGAAAGAGAAGAAACTTGGATGATTGTTTCAAAGAACAAGCTGGGGAGAAATAAAATTAAAAGCTGAATGAAAGATAACTTTTCACTACTGCTGTATAGTGCAGCCCATAGAGAAATGTGTTTTCAAATTCTCAAATATATTAGTAAAATACTACAACAGAAGAATTATTATTGTTACCAATAAGCAGCAACTGAAGATACCAGTTCAAGCACAGGGTTCTTGTAGTTTTTCAATTTTTAAAATAATTATTTCTTTTCTAGTGGAATAATGATGCTGCAAAACAAAACAGGAGAGGTGTCTGTATGGAAAAAGTGTTTGAACTCTTACAGCCAACACAGAGTAAGAAAGGCCGAAGATTAAACAGTCCCAGAAGGTGAAGCAAACTGCCTAAAGTGTCCAGAAAATACCAGCTCTAGAAATAGAATCTGGCTTCTGAGTTCCAGTCATATGCCCTGTGTGAGTCAAACCATTTCCTTTTGGGGGCAGTGGGTTGGATAATGTCTAATTAGCTAATATTTGGAAGCTATTGGACCTGTGTAAGTAGTGATAGGACCTGACACCTATGCAGAGATTGAAAGGCAATAGTCCGTGAACTCTTACTGCCTCTGCAAAGAGAAATACCAAGTTCTACATGCACAGTTGAAATAGATATAAGCCAGTATCTGAAATTATATAAACACTGTCTGCTCATAACTAAAGATATTTCACAACATAAGAGTCCTCTTTAGTCTTAGAAAATGCATAAAATCTCTATTATATGAACAAATCCAAAGGCCAACTTTTTAAATTTCTCTGTACAGAGAACAATAGAAGTCAATCAGGAGAACTCAAAAAACGCTTTACTTATAATGTAATTAAAACAATTTCTATAAAACATTGTCTGAAGGAGAAAGATGTGGGTGACTCATATGAAAGTGAAATCTAGAAAAATCCTTGACCTTCCACTCTGATTCAGGCTGCTGCTACCTGCATCTGTTCATTTAATGCAAAAGTAGCTCTGTTCTTCTACGCAAGACTTGAATCCGTTGCATACTAGCATTATTGGGACATGGGATTAACACACTGTAAACAAGATTTATTTTATCACAACTCGTAGCAAGAGCCTGCTATGTAGAACTGTAAATTGTCATGAAGCTGTTTCCTTAATCCTTTCTGCATTCATTTTTATTAGATTTCTTACTGCTTCCTTCAATAATGTTTGCAGATTATTAAAAGTAAGAGTTTGGGAAATTGCAGTCTTTTGAGCTGTCAGCTCTGACACTTCTGCATAGACAGAATACATATAAATAAAAACTCTTCGCTTTAGTATTTTCTGGCATAGTATCATGTGTAATTGTGCTGTTAGCTGCGAGTCCCCAGGTGAGACTGGAAGTGATTTTTGTCTCCCTTATCATGGTTTGATGACTTTTAAAATACTAAAACACTTGTTTATTAAAATGTCAGGCTGGGAAAACTACTAGGTTGATACCAAAATAACTTTGGTTTGTTAAATTCTGATCTTAGTTTCCATTTTAACACTTCAAACTTTGAGGTTGTCAGCAATAAAGTACCTACAGCAATCAAAACAAATTAATGAAAAGAATGAGGGAATTCTGTTGAAGGCAGGGGTGGAAGAGGAAGTTTGTTCATTCCATACAAAGATAAGGGAGAGACACTGGATACTGTGCTATAATCTGAGTTCTTTGGTAACTGTGTAGCAGCTTTGAGAAGTCACAAATTTCATCAAGAAAGGAACCAGAGCACACCATGTCTCTGGTGCAGCCTTCTCTCTCAAGTTCAGCACAGTTACTTAAGAGTGCTGCTGTTTTTATAACCGTTTGCCATAGCTGTCTGTGACCTTGTAGGAAATCTCCCTGCATTTCCCTGGAAGAAGAACGCTTCCACTTCTCACGTTTTGCTTTATAATCTTCTTCCTATTATTCTTTTAGGACAAGATTGCAACCCTTTCTCATTTCAATTTCTCTGCCACTTATGCCAGGACTTCCTCTCTAGAATATTGGATTCTTTGATCAGATGGTCTAAGTGCCTTTATGGTGCCCATATCCCACAGCAGGCAGCTAACAAAGCTTTTATTGACAAAATTTTTTCATTCTAGCTCCTGCATAGTTTCTCATTTCTAGAAGCAGCAGCATCCCCAGCTCTCCTTTACTGAGACCTGAAAAAAGAGTCTTCTTGCTTGCTGGGTTTTTATGGGTTTCCCATTCTTGATTCCCAGCTGTCATTCCTCCATGGCAGACCAGCACCCCTGGTAGTGACTTTTCCTGCTGTGACTCCTCAGGCAGTTGTTACAGGCTGGAGGAGTTCTGAGTCCCATAAAGGGACTTACATGAAGTACTTATATAAACTCCTCACACTGTAAGTAGTCTATCATTTATAGCAAGCTGTTAGGAATAATGCACTACTGCTTCAAAACAAAATCTAATTAATCACAGCAGTGAGTACAAGTGAGTAATTAAATGGAGATAAAAAGTATAATTTACACAGTTGCCTAATTATTGTCTGATTATTGCAATTTTCAAATTCTCTTAAATCTAAATCACTCTTAAAAGTGGAAATGCATCTTCTATGTAACCTTAAATAGTTTTGGAAATGTTATATACCACTTCTTATTTCTTTCATTGAATCTATGTTGTGTGTCCATGTTCAATGGTTTATCCACAGCTATCTGTGGTAGTACAGACTCAGACCAGCACAGGATCATTGAATATTAGACCAATGTTAAACTGGACCAACTGAAATACATGTTGTTGCCTGAGAAGGCAGAAAAGAAGGGGTTTATTGTGCTTTGTAGATATATATTTTATGATAAATGATATTCACATTATTTACATTAACTTGTTAGAGACCAAGTGTGTCTAGTGGTGTCGGGGTAACTCAAGAGAAATATTTTATGGTTTACAATTAACAGAGCTCTGTTTTCTTTCAGGAATAAGGCCTAGGTATGAGAAGATAAATTACTCTGGTACCCCAACACATTCAATCAGATTCCTTGTATGTGACAAACCTTTTGAAATACACACCTTTACCTGCACTGGGGGTTTTAAGCAGCAAAAGAGCTAGACAGCTGGCTAGTTTTCCTTGCAGAGACCTTTTTCTAATGGTGTGTGACCTTAATTTTTACTTGTGGCTTAGTGCAGGTTTTGAGATACTTCTGAGGTAATCGCCTTATAGCCTGATTGCCCTACAAGGGGATAGTTCCAAGAAGGTTAGCTTTTTGGGTAGGCAAAAAAGAGCAGGTATAGCCTCCTAGGAAACAACAAAGCCCAGGCAGCATTTACCTTGTGCTTGCCCCTGGGATTGAAGGTTGGTGCCATACTGGATGGAAGAATGTAGCTGAGGGATGGGGGCAGGAACTGGAGCAGGATGTTCTCATGAGACAGTCCATGCTTCTGAGAAACCTTGCAGGGATCTTGGACACAAGAGCAGATCCTGGAGCACAGCAGGTCTTTGGAAGAGAGTCGGCACAAATTTGTCTCATTCTATTTCCGCCTGCATGAGCACTGCTCAGACTTCAGCCCAAATTGCTCCACTGTCAGATTTAGAGTATTTGTCGTGGCCTTCTCAGTGACACCGCGTGAAGCATGTTCGGGAGCTTAATCTTAACAGAAGCTGTTTTTTAAGGTTTGTGTACTAATTGAACAGTTAGCAATCTTCCTTACTGTTTTGTTTGCTGTTGTACTCAGGTACACTGGGCTTTTTGGCTATACTATTGCTCCTTCTGCAGTGTAAAGAAATTATGATGCCAGAACCATTAAATTGTAACTTTTATAGTATGCAAGTTTTAAGAAAGGAAAAGCCATGGTCTTCCAGGTGGAAGTAGATGGAATGAGAGGACTCAGTGGTGAAACAGATTTTTAAATGAAAAAAAACTGTTTCATGGTCTATTTTTGTTAACATGCCTAGAAGATATTACAGAGCTGGAGAGGGACCTAAAAAGAGCAGTTTGGAATGGTTCAGGGATTTGAGGAACTTGATTACAGAAAGGGAAATTAGGGAAACTAAATCAATAAAAAAGAAAACAAAAGGTGACACTGCTGGTGAATTAAAAATCCCAAAGGATCAGAAGGCATTGATATTACAAGACACTTTATACTTATGGGAAATACAGGTAGCTGGGGGATGTGAATCACTGCTGGGAAAAGGTCAGTATGAAAGAATTAGGGAAAAAAAAATATGTGGAATATTAATTTTCACTGAGAAATATTTTTTTTCACTAACAAATGAATATAATACAGTTTTCTGACTTTTATCACTTAGCTACAAAGACAAATCAGTGGGAGGGTCTAACTTCATCTGTTAGCAGTATTGGTAACCCCAGATATTCCAAAGTCTTGATGCCAATTTAAAAAAAATAAATCGCATATTCTTAATGAAGTAATAAATGTTGGCTTCCCTTTCTTTCCTTTTGATTTATGAGTACAATTTAGGGAACATCCTTGTCACTTTTTGCAGTCTTTTTTCCACAACAAATGAAGCTGCGGAAATATATTCTCTCTTACTAATCTAGGAATATCAGTGTGTACAGTGGGCAGGGCATTCTTTTTTCTTAAGCTATATTTCTGATTCTGCTATGGCCCCGCAGGGTGATTTGGATTAGCAGTTCTCCTGTACTTACATGTTTTGCAAAGTAGGTTGAAAGCTGTGGGTGTGAGGTACTAGATACCAATCATGTTATGGGGTTATCCAGATCCAGAAGATCTCTCATGTACACTAAGGAACCACAAGAAAAACTGGGATAGTTTTCACTCTCATCTCTTGTAATCCTTGATGTCATTCCTCAGTTTATATATCTACTGGTATAATGCATTGCTTAACATTTACCTCTTTTATGTTTATAAAATCATTATTTTGGCTTTCAATCAAAGTTTATGTGAGTGCTCAACTTGTTTGGAAACTTTTTTATTTCTTCTAAAAGAATTTTAAAAATTAAGTCTATATTTTGTTTTCTGGTAAGTTCCGTTTGCTCAGCCCTAGAATACACACTTTCCCCCCCAGTGAACTAAATATTTTTGTTTTCCTTCCTGTAATTTGGGAAGAAATTTGAAACTGTATCCACTCCTCCAATTTTCTTTTAAGTTTTTGCTCTGAAATGGTCTTTTCTTAGTTTGACTTAAGTGTAACAACAAGCACTTCCCATAAGAGAGTTTCAAAGAATACCAACTACCACTCAGTAATATTAACTTTTGTTTTCAATTCCTCACCCTTACTAAACAGTAGAGCTTCAATTTTTCTTACTAACTACTTATGCTTCTTTAGTTTACAAGGAACATATGAAACATTTTTGAACCTCCTTCTTTAAATCACTGATATTATTGGGGAGGGGAGGGCTTTTCTTCTGGAAAGCTTTTGTTCTCACTCTAGGTGAAATTGCTCATAGCATTTCAAATGTGAACTACAAACTCAGAGTTTCTCCTTAGCAACTGCTGTCTCTGCCTGTGTACGAGCTGTATTCTAAGATTTGAATATGCAAAATGGCTAGGTCAGGCTGTCTTGAGGATATAAAAAATATTGGATGAAGTAAAATTTGCCTGAAATTAAATTTGTAGAAGATCAAATATCTGTTGTTTAGTTCTAAGCAGATGTTGAAAAGGTTTTCCTGGATGCCATCCTTATTGATCGTATGTCTTTTGATCTGAAGCCAAAGAAGAAATCTGGATGATAGTCTGGATTTTGAATTTTTCTTTAAATAAACATATTAGTTAAGTATGTAAATCTGCTTATCATCACTTAAGGAATGTTGCCAGAGTAAGAAACATCTGGAGCTCAATATCAGCTAACTTATTAATTCACATTTTTAGTATGTTTCATCCAGAGTATTGTAGAGTTCTGCTATCTCAATTGCTTAAGTCAGCTTTATCTAAAAGGCAATTAGTTGTAAGTTCTGTTGTTTACATTTAGACTCATATGAAATCCATGGAGGATAGTTTTATAGGCCTAGTTTCTTAGCTTTCCTGATCTGTTCAGAAGTAGGCCAATACGCTCAGTGGTACAAGTAAATCAGAGCTAAAATTATCATGGCTTTGAAACACCAGTGCTTTCTTTCACAGGAGACAGATTCTGATAATTAATTGTTACCATTTAGGATTAGGAATTACATGGTCTGGTTTATTTATCTGAACTCATCACTGTGTAATTCCAAGAAAGGATTATTTGACCTGTTCTTTATAAGGACGTAAGTGTAGATATCAATACAGCCTTCTGCCATAAAGCTTCCTCAGTTTTATAACCACATTTTCCCTTAAGCTTAAAAAGGGTTCTCAGTCTAGTTCAAATTTAAATCTATAGCAAACCCTTGGTGTGTTAGCATTTCAAAACTGATGGATGCTGAATATGTGATAGTGCCCTTTTCCTAGCATAGATGGTAGGTTTTATTAACCTGTGACATGTATCTTGCTATTATTGAAATGAGAATGGCCACTGGCTGATCCTTTGTATGTGAAAAGCCTAGTAAATTAAGGAACCGTGTTGTTTAAGGAAATATATATTGGTGATGAGAAATTAGTATAAATCTCTACGCAAAAAAACCCAAAACAAACACAACCCATGGTGAATCTATGAGTCAAAGCCTTAGAACTGCACAAGCAAGCATGGAATGTGCACTTCCATGTAATTATTATGGAGTCTACCAAGTTTGTATACTGTGTTTGGCAGTGCAGATAAGATGACTATGAAGAAAAAAGGGTAAAAATTTCTCTGTGTGTGAACTGCATGCACATAATTCTGAAACTCAGGTAGGAAGATTTATTTTAAGCATATAAATATCCCTTTGTTTCCTTTTTTGCAGAGAAGTTTGATGATAATGGTATTATTAAAGTGAAACTTCGCAGACCTGCTGGAATTTAGGAAATGTATGAGCTCCAATGAATATCCTAAAGAGATCCAGCCCTTTCTAGGAACCTTGTAACAATGTAAAGGTAGTTCAGATTTGTGTACCTAAAAGATTGGTTTAGGTCCGTGCTCTTTCAAGAGGATATTTATGGTTTGCCTTTACTCAAACACAAGAGGAGTTAGGCCCATATCAAAGCCTTTTGTGAATTCACTTTTGTATAGTACTGTTCAGTGCAAACATAGTCCTGAAGCTGTGGAGCAGAAGTTTTGATCTTGTGTCCTTGAGCAGATCACATTTGCAGTATATGATTACGTAGTGCTTCATGTGGCATTTGCTGATTAATTTAAATGCAGTCTTACAGACAGACCATAATGATCAGTATTACTATTTTTAATAACTTCATTATATGTAATGGCTTTGGAGCAAGGATTGCTTTGCTGTTGTTTGTCACTGTGGAAAGGAGTACTGATTCAGAGTGTGATTTCCTTGGTGCTGCCATAAAATGAAAGCTAAATAAAAACTTTCATAATTTGAAAACATAAGTCAGATGATGACTTCAGTTTCTGAAGATTTTCTGTCTTCTTCTTGCTGCCCCTCTGGCTATGGAAAGTCACATTAGGAGAAAAGAGCTACAGCAGTTTTTGACAAATGAAAGGCAAAACTGGAATATCTTGTGGTGAATCCTGGAAAGACTTTTATGAGAGCAAACGAAGCTCATGGGTATGAGCCTCTGCTACTGTTTAGATGATTACTATGTTGCAGTGTTTTATGAAGTGGAAGTTGTACCTACTGTGTGAGTTAAGCTGTTTCAAATCTTTTTGCTGATTCAAATAAATGAAGAATACAGAATATCAGTGAAAATAATTGTTTTTGTACTTATAAATACAGTTGCAGTCTTCCTCTAGAGAGTGTATACATTAGGAGACATACTTCTTAATGAATGGAAAAAATCGAACTGGAGGGCAAGGAATCACTAGCATAGTGTTTAAAGTGTGTTTCCTGCATGAAACATAGTGTATTAATTTGTATCATATCCTGTAATTATACATTGCATTACTCAGCATGTCATGTGCCTACTTGTTTTATTCCTTTATAATAACTTATGTACCTATATAAGAGATATTAATTTTTTACTAGTCAAGATAAAAAAACAAGGGAAGTGTAATAATATATGTGTATATAAAGTAATAATTACTCATACAGGAATGTTTCCAATCACTTATCTTTTAAAGGAATCTCAGCGTTGCAGTGAGGGAAATGTATCTCATATTAATAAAATCTTTTTTTACATGCAGCTCAGCACTGAAAAGAGAAATGGAGTAAAAGTAATGGTAATATTTGGTTTCTTATACACAGGCAAAATATATTTAACAGGGAGCATTACTGATATTTTCTGTTGTGATTTTAATTACTGTTATTTCATCTGTGTGCAGATGACAGGCTGGGTTGGGCTCACAATGTGTCAGTTACTGTGAGTGCATTAACTTCAGGTGAGATACAGCAGTATGCACAAGCTGAAACCTGTTATTTGAATCAGATGATACCCATGTGTAGGTTCGTTTGAATTTGCATTAGTTTGGACCTGCCCCTTTCTCCTGTCTTCCCTTTCTTCAAAAAGTGAAGAAGCTTGCCCAAACCATAGGGGAAAGCTAATAAATATTATGTAAAGAAACATTTATTTGAAAAGAGAGACATCTGTGATACAGTAAATAGCTTTTAATCTACTTTGGGTGGAAGATGTGAACTGACTGGTGCTCTCCTTGCCTTATTTGTTCATCTGGAAGATAAATAATAGAAGAAGCTGTCATGAGTATGTTATAGGAAAAATGCAGCTCAGTAGTACACTGTTTGTGAAGCAGACTTACTGAAATGTGTGCTGTGAGAAAAATACCCCTGCTTAGGCATTGAAAGGCACAGTACTTTTCCAGCCCCTTAAGTGATGAATTGTATGTGTGTGAATGATCACCAATGTAGCTCTTAGGCTGAAAAGTTTTGACAGAGGTGTTCAAACAACTTCCATGGAGCACTACAAAGATAAGTACTCTTTCTAATGTCATTGGGGGTTACAGATTGTTATTTGCTGAATGAAAATGAAAATGCTTTCCCTCACACAGAACACAGAATTTCATCGCATTCATATATCTCAAATAAGCTGTTGAAAAGAAAGGTATTTACTGGAATTCCGAAAGAATCTTCTTGAGTTCTTATGGTGATAATAGGTGCTCTTTCTCTGATGCATCACTCAGCAGGTGTCAGCACTGAAAAATATGGGCCTAAAATTTTCACATGGCGTTTTCTCTGTTATATTCTTATTTTTTAAGAATAATAGTGTTTTTTGTTGAATCCAAGGAAGACATTTGTTGTGACTGTAGAAGGTGATTCTGTAGAGGAACAATGTGTAGTGGCAAATAGCCAATGGATCATACTGTCCAAACAAAAAACAGTGTATAAAAAAGATCAAGGTTTATTACACCTCACTTACTATCTAAGACAAGTGTAGAGGCAGATGCAATGTTAGCAAATTCATGGTGCACCGTTCACTTTTCCACAGCAGATGAATGATTGTCATCGGTAGATTGGTCAGACTGACTAGAACAAAATAACATTTATCTTTTACAGATCAAGGATTCACTTGCTTTCTTTTCCAAGAAAAACATGAAAGCTGGAATGAAGTTTTATTGGAAGTGATGCACCTTCATTGTCAATAGCAATCAAATGAGTAATGGAGTGACAGAAGGTAAGCGCAATGTTAGTATTTAATATTGCTAAAAGGCATGGAATTCTTCTCAGTTATTCCTACTTTTAAGAGCAAGATCGAGCAAGACTCAGTGTTCAGTACCCAGCAATGAGGCCAAATGGTTTTTCAAAATTTGCTGTGTGGAACAAAATCATTGTACTGCTCAGTATATCTCAGGTATGCACCATGGACCCAGCAATATGGAAAATAATGATGAGGTCCTCCTTCTATCTTTGCTCCTTCTTGCTGAATGGCATTTTTTCTCTATAGTATACTTCACGACTTTTTGCCATTTTTTTGAGGGACATTCCTCAGTATGGTTAAAATGTTCTTGAGAACCACAAGTTATCATTGTACATTAGAGAAGAGCCCATCCACATTGGTAGAAAGGATCTGTGGTCCACACACCTTCCCCCACCCCAATTAGGCTGTACTTTTTAAGTACCATAGTAATATGTTAGCATAAGGATAGCTTTTGTGGACTTTTGTTGCCTTCCAAATCCCTCAATTTTCTTGACATAAAAAGTACCTGCCTACATGATGTACTACTTCTGTAATTTTGGAAAAAAGGTAATTCCTAAAAAATAAAAACTGAGAGCTAGGTCCCTGCTTTGGTTTGATTACAGAAAAAGGTTGAAAAAAATCTTGTCTTTGGGTTCTTACTGTGCAGACTAATTAATATCCTTGTTCACATTAGTCCATTTCTTTTATAATGGTAAATGAAAATAGGGGCTGAAGAGCTCAAATATGTATTCGCTATATTTACAGTAGGAAGAGGCAATAATTTAAAACTGTGTGAAACAAGCAGAAGAGAAAGTTAGTGGTCTTATAAATCTAATTTTATCCAAAGATTTCAAATTCATACATGGACTTGCATAAAAACCCCCCACTGTTTGAATAAATACCTATTATTCTTCAAAAAGTTAAGGGAAAAGGCTCTGTTTGCAGCCATGCTATCTGAAGTGCATGGCCTTTGCAATGAAGAAATCCAGTATAGAAAGCAACTTTTCTGATGAGGGCTGTGTGAACAGTAAGCTAATTGTGTTTCATTTGCAAAGTATTAAAATTGTAATAAACCTATTTAAACACACTGATTTTCTACTGTACTTATCAGATGCAATTTTTTCTTTGCAGTCTGGCCATGTCCTTTCAATATGTGTTTTCACAACTCTGATAAATGTAGTTGAGAGTGATGACAAAACCAGAAACATCTGGGAGATGAAAACAGAAAAGCTAAGTGTCAGATAGCAATCAATGGATCATTTATGGCAATTATGCTTAGGAAGTGAAAGTAGTTTGTATGATGTAATTTGCAGATGATCAGGCTGGTGAAGGGAGTCAATGCTGCTTCCCTT
The DNA here is from genome assembly GCA_020745705.1 of Hemiprocne comata. NCBI lineage: Eukaryota > Metazoa > Chordata > Aves > Apodiformes > Apodidae > Hemiprocne > Hemiprocne comata. The sequence continues at coordinate 5,795,327 of CM036598.1, forward strand.
AGGCTGTTAGGGAGATGTCTGTGCAGATGTCTGTCCCAGAAATGCCACACTTTCAGGAGAAGCTGTCAACCCCCTGAGGTACCACCCACTTCAGATGAGATAGAAGAGGGCATATGCCCTGTGGCAGTGCCATCCATTAGAACAATCTGTGTAAGCTGCACTGTAAAGAAATGAGCAAACTGGAACAGAATGAAAGACGAATTGTAAAGCACAGAGTGCTCCTTCCAGTCAGTTTAAGCTTCCTGGCTCAGTCCAATCTCGACACCTCTCCAGTGACACATAACTTACTATGTTTTGCCAGGTCTGTCCTTTCCCATTTTTCCAAGTTTACTTTTTTGTCGTTTCAACTTAGCCCATTTTCCTTTCTACATTTTCGAGTGCAATTAATTTTGCGAATTTTCTCTGTTCCTTTCACATCATATCAACTAATCATTTGCCTGTATTTCTTCTGCCTCAGTTTGGCTACCACTTCTCCTATGCAACAATTCAGCTTTATGCTTTCCCTCCTTTTAGTATTCCCCCCTCCATTATTATTTATTAATGGATTGCACAACTATTCACCAAGAACCTTGACATATCTTTAAGACGTTCCATAATTAAGCCCCACAATGAGCATATAAAGGATGCAATTATGTTATCTATTTACCAGATGGCTAACCAGGAACAGACATAAGTTAGGTAAATTGCCCTGGGTTAAAAGTTAGAGAAAGGCAGCACTGGGAATAGAATCCAGAGTCAGTTGAGTTTCTTTGCCAAAAGCTTGTAGTACTACAAAGTACATATGCCAGCTGTTGGGGAATCACTGTGCAGGCCCAGAATTGTCCTGTTCTAGCTTAGAGCTTAAGATCTATTATTGAATAGGTTTTGAACTCAGTCCTTGACCCTTTCTTTCCTAAGGGGACAACAGAAACATCTGAACTTGTAAATTTAAAATAAAAGTCTGCCTATGTTTTCAGGTTTCTCCTTTACTAGTTCTGTAGATTAGTGAGCATTATGCATAGCTAGAGTTTTTATTCTAAGATGTGTATTAGCAGCAAAACTGTTAAGTAAAGAGAAGGTCATTGTCTGTCTGTCTATCAATCAATCTGCCTGTCTATCTATCTTAGTGTGAGCCAGTCAGACACCCTGTCCATAGCATCAAAAAACCAGGGTAGATTTGGTATCTGTGCAACCATCTGGAGTACATACTGACTTTTCTGTCACCATTAAACAGATGAATCACACTTTGTAAACAGTAACTTTAAGGGGTTTGCTAGAGCTACTTGTTTTGTGAGACTAGCAAATTCTTAAGCAGTCCTTGTAAGATTAGGTCTTGATGTCCATATTAATCCTATTATCATGTATTTTTTTATATGTAGAATACTGAACAAAATACAACCTGTAGAATGTTCCAGATGTAGAGTTTGCAGCACATCTATAGAAGTATTAACATGGCACTCTTAACTATTTTCATGAAATACCGTAGAATAATTTTAAGTCTGTGGTGGAGAGAACAGTGTTACATTGCAGACTCCTAGTCATTTCATGATCAATTAATACACTGTGATCTTGAAATCTCGTTTTAGAGTAGCTATTCTTAAGTTTGGTCATGGGAAGTAATCTGCAAAGTCTAATTGTTATGATGTACAGAGGTACTGCTTCTCTGCTATAAGGGCTGCAGGCCAAAGCATGATCACTTCTATAAGGTTGGTCCCATCAGCAGGCATCATGTCCCTGCTCTCACTTTCCTAAACTGCACCATGCATGTGGAGGGAGAGCTGGAGTGCAAAATACTGTTGTTACTCAGTTGAAACATGAAGAAATGCCTTTTGGTCATTCTGCCTTTTGGTTTCTGGTGCCTGCCTTGAAATACTGGAGGGTTCCGGGAAGCTTTCTGGGATGAAGACTGAGGGCACAGCAGTCTCTGAGATCTTGGTATTCTCAGGACATTTCCAAATCTTCAGGAATTAGTGCATTCCAGTGTCCAAGGTAGTGCTTTGAAGTAGGGCTAGTTGCAGTATCTTGCATAAACTCCGTGAAGTTGCAGAAGATCTTTAGGGGCCATTTGCGGATTTGGCATAAGAAAGATTGTGTGTTGAAATATTTCTATTTTGTGGAGGAAAAAAAAGCCCATCCATATGAAAATGTGCTCATTACTGAGGAAAATAAATTCTTGTCTGTCAAGCAAATGGCCAACCTTTAGATGTGTTTAGACTTGCACACCAATTACTAGGGAAAACAACACCTGTGTACACTAATTATTTCTTTAATGGAAGGTTTTCAGATACAGGGTCAAATTCTCCACTTGCATCAATTGTATGCCAGAAAAAATCCATTCTTTTCAGTGGAACAACTGCTGATTTACACTGAAAGGGTAAATTAGGTGAATAGCATATTACGGTTCACAACAGGAGTGTCATCTTTAACTTTTAAACATATACTTTATATCTTCTTACACAATCAACATCCCTTTAAATACCGTTTGAGTTAAATTGAGTATGCTTTTGTTTCTTGTCTTTGTCTCATGTTTGTTTTTTACTCTCCTTACTACTGTCAAAAACGTGTTGATGCTATAAATAAGAGCACGGATTAAATACATTCTTTGTGACAAGCAATGTGCGGTGTATTTACTTCTTTCTACTAGAAGATTTATTATCTCTTTTATTATTTTGATTCTGTGCTCTTCCATTATTCTGAAGATCAGTAGAAGTACATCTGAGACCCAGTTATGAAAAAATTGTGTATATATATATACACGTATACATAAATATATATTCCGCTTGTGACAGATATATGCTTGCACCTGAAAATATCCACAGTCATACAAACCACAGTTTTAAGGATGTTGCAGACTGTTTTTGTTTTTGTTTACTAGAGGGGTTCCATATGATGCTGTGATACAAGATCTTGTATTATGATAAGATTGCTTATGATTAATAGGATAAATCAATTAGGCTTTAAGTGTTCCTTCTGGCTAAAGGGTCAGGTGCACAAAGGATTAAAACTGGAGAGGTCATTATCAGTGGTTGTACCTCCCTGTGCCCAGGTACTTGAGGAATTGTGTCCCAATTCCCACCACAGCCAAGCATTCAGCAACGTATCTGATGTTCTGGCAGGTATGTTTATGATTTATGCAGAGGAGGCCAAATCTTTTGCAGGTATAAGTTGACTTGAGTGAAACAGTGTCTGCGTGCATTAAAGGACAATTTCACCTATGATATGCATTATACTCACTGTACAGGGAAACTGATGCTTTTTGTAGATCTGACCTTGTCACTACCTGTGGTGCACAGTATGGTAAGAATTCACTTTCAATCAAACCAAGCTACACACAGAAGGAAACATCAAGGGCAGTTAGGTATACATTTTAGGTGCAGACAGCAGATATTGGCAGACGTTGTATATTTTCACCAAATACCGTATTAGGCCAGTGATTTGCAGGCAGAGGAAAGACAGAAAAAGAGTCTCTGTGTAAGTGTTCTAGGGCTTGCAAAGTCCAGTGACTGTGAATTCTAGTCTCATCTCCAGCATTTCTGTTTTATATTTGTCTTCATTATTGAGCATGCTTCATATTCTCTCCCTCAGCTCACTACAGTTTCATTTCTTCATTTTATGTATCAGGAAGCCAGACAAAGTCAGCTCATGTGGCAGCAGAATTTAGACTTTATTGAGTCAGATAAAAATCACCTCACTCAGTAATCTGGAAAGATGGTGAGAATTTGTGGGTTTGGCATGATGGTAGTTTTTAATTACTGTGGATTTCTAGTCTTTTGTGTTTCCCTGCAGTTTAGCATATAGTTGTGAACTTGCAATGTGAGTGTTAAACTCCCCTCTAGTGGTTGCTCTACAGAGAGTAAACATTAATTTAGCTTGATGACAAGTATTTAACTCTGGACTAAAAACGATGACAATTCATGTGAGATTCTGATGGTTGTACCTAGCAAAATTTATTTTTTGTCTTTCTTCCTCTTTTCATGATTTAGTTATTTACATGTTGAAATACTGTAATTAAAACATGAATCATTGCCAAAGCAAGCAAACAAACAAAACCAACCAAACAAAAAGAATTATGGTACTATCTATACTCTGCCAAATGCGAATGTGCCACCTATTGGTGATGGCTTTGCTGCACTTGTTCACTCGTACCAAAAGGTCAGCAGCAGTATCACGACAATGTCGCTTATCCCATGCGACACGACAGAGCCACACACAGCTCTGCACGTAGCTGTATTAATGCTCTGCTAGTGATGCAATAATATAAACGCAAGAATTGAGCAATAAGTGTGAAATAAAGAACTGAGTGTTAAAAATGTGCAAAGAATAGAGTGACTCATTAAGTGTCATTAAGATTAAAGAGTTCCATTTCTTGCTAACAGAGTTCTCAGCAGCAGATTGTGAAACCAGAAATACACTCTGCAAGGCAGAAGTTTCTTTGCTATGTGTGAAGAGGAAAGATATGGTGAACTTGTATGTTTCTCAGCCATCTGAGCTGTAAATTTGCACCTCTACAATCCTCTCAGAGAATGTTAATAACTTTTTGGAAGCTGTTCTGCTTGAATCTTATGAAGCAGTAAGATTGGACCCTGCCTGCACAGGGTCTATGCATGGCAAGGAAAAAGCCTGGGCATGTCTGACTTTGCAAACTCTTTTGTGAAGGTTTTATTTCTCAGTTTTCAAAAGGAGCCTTCATTCATCCTTCATGTTTATTTAGAATTATATTTCTGTTGGTTATATGCTTTATGCAGGTACCTCAGGTCTCTTGTGTAAGTTTCAGTAGTAACACTTGCACATGCAGAAGTGGAGACCATATTTTAAAACTGTAACTCTTCTAATTCAATTTTCTTATGGTGTATGTAGCAGTTACCAATTCTGTCTGCTCTCCAGGATATTTGGTCACTACTTATGATACAGTACCACCTATACTTCATTTTATTAGTAGAAAAAAATTTCACAGTAATGTTCTTAGTTTCCTCAACCTTAAAATGACTATTTAGTAAAAATTTTGAAAACTTGTTTTTTCCTGTAATCTTGCTGCTTCCTCAAAGCTTAGTTTTGGTGGTGGTTTGAGTGGTTATAGTATTTTATTTTTGTGAGTGGCTCACTCAGCTTAGTGTAAGGACAGTCAAACCTGACTAGCTGCAATAAGCTAGGCACTGAAGTGTGACATTAAATGTACACACTAGAATGTAAGATGTCAATGAAAACAAACCCAGTTCTTGAGAGATAAGGCAATAATGATAGCTAGCATACAGCAAACATGATTAAAATAAAACACTGTAATATTTGACTAATTGCCTAAAAATATTGTTTTTCCTTAAACTTGAGATTTGTCAGACTAACAAAACAATCCAGCAACCTAGATAAAACTGGAAATGAAGAACCAAAGAAGCACATTTGAAAATGCAGGATAATGTTGTTATATGCCTAAAGATTGGAAAGCAATAGCTATGTCAGGTCCTCTTAAAAATAATATGCTTTCATCTCATGTCTTAATGTAAGATGGTCTTTTATAGCAGATGTTCTGGGAGTGCTCCCTCCCTTACGCAATGACAGAAGCATACCAATGCTCCTAGAGAGGTTTACCTTTCAGAACTGACAAGTGTTAAAAGAAAAGGGGGGTGAGAACAGGTTTAAAATCTACATCACAGATATGTGGGAAAGGGTTTTAAAATATACTGTGTAAGAGAGAGGAGAAAAATGAGACATATTAAATAAAATCTATATAAATAGTAACAGTGAAGTCATACAATGATCTTTAGCAAAATAAGCCCTGCTAAAGCAGACCATGAGCAGTGAGAGCCTGCTATTTCTTATGGGATGCAGTGATAAAGAAATTACATACTTATTTGAGAGGAACATAAATAAAGATTAATAGGTTAATGAGTTATTTTCCTTTCATTACTATACTATTGTACTTTATTATAATTGCTTTGCACTCATTTAATTAAATTTGAACTAGGGCCAACACAAGATAATTTGTTTTCCCTGTACTAAACAATGAGTATGCAGATTGGAAGTACTGAAGCAGTAATCAGCCCTCTGTTTGCAACACTTTTCTACTCTGAGTAGACATTATAATTGATAATTTGATTGTTGCAGCACTCCATGCAATATATTTTAAAGCAACATTAACATAATGGAAATTATGTTGTGTGCCTAATCTGAGCTTTTCACTGTGCAAGTATATGAATCCCATTCTGTAATGAATTAGGGCACCATTCACCAAACATTGGTACAACCTTTTACATGCCTCATTTTGGAGCAGAGCTTTCTCCTTCTAGTCTCCATTCAATGTCTTCCCTATCAAGTTATATCAGTTAAGTACAGAAAAAGAGCAAGAGTTATATCAGTACAGAAAAAGAGCAAGAGTCACAAACCAAAATAGCTTAGCTAAGCATTTCAATAAAACCTGATTTTGTTGACATCTGTTATTAGCATTAAGTAATTTTTGTATAGTCCCCATGCAATTATTCAATTGTGTCAAAGCAAGGTGTTTATCCAGTCCATTGGAATTTATCTTTCTATTGTCTCTTTATGGCTTTTGAGAAACCTGGTAGCAATTGACCTGATTAGCAAACACATGATGTGACTCAGATGTCTAGATAGGGCTTTTCAGTGCCTGTTAATATGAACTAAGTTACCTCAGGCTCTCTTTTTTACATTTTTATATATATTGGTGGTCTTTAAGAAATAAAGTATCATTTGTGCATGTTCTATAAGAATAAAAAGAAAGGCTGGGGTTCTGCTTGAGCTTTTCTTTATCCCCACCACATGCCCAACACACACTTTTTAATATTTTGCTTCCTGCTGCCCCCAGTATCTGCTGAGGAGTTTGCCTCTATATGTCCTGACCGAATGAAGTCCTGAGAACTGTGGGACAACCCTAAGCAGTTGTATGTGACCTCAGTAGTCACCAAGGTTACCTTGCCTTTCAAGTTTGGGCTGTGAAAAAGAAGTGGAAAAACAAAGTGAAGTGTTATGGCTTATAAAGTGTGGTGACTCTGCCAACATTGAACTTTGTTTTCTGACAAAATAAGAGTGGCTTTGCTTGCGTAAATGTTTGAGTCACCTCACTTAATATTTGCCTATTTACTTTTATGGCCTGAAGTGTCACTGTACCAAAAAGGTGAGTTGTGGGTTTGCAAAATAAGCTCAACTTATCTGAGAACCTCTGAGAGGTTCTTTCTCTCCTCTTGCTATGGTCTGAGACTACGTGCCACACTTTGATCCTTTGGGGACTTCGCAGTTTTTCAGCCATGTAATGAGTACTTGAGGAATCCTGCCTGGATAGTCACTATCTCACATACTGAGTTTTCACTAATTTTGGTCCTCAAGATCTATTTAAGATCCAGAAGTAATGAGGTGGACTTTGTGTCAGTAACGTGAGATGGAGCTAACTGGCAGTGATGAGGCCCTGTGTGTTGGGAAGGAGCCTGGAAACCAGGCTCCCTCCTGTAAGTTGGGATGTAGGGAGCTCCTCTCCCCTTCATTTAAAGCCTGTAGGCAGGTTTCTGTCACATAGACAATAGCACGAAGCACAGGAGCCTCTGTAACTTGTCTACTGTTAGGCCTAACCAAAACAGTTAGACTTTCCTGAGCCTTAATAAAGGTTGTGATCATCCTCAGTGTGGTTCAGTTTTACAAAAAAGGCTGGTGTATTTCAGCAGCTTTTGAGTTTCCCAGAGAGAGGCTTTGCCTGAGCAAGGAGACATGGAAGACAGGGCATCAGTTAGTCTTCATCTTGAGGAGTGGTGGGATTTTTCCACAGCACCTTAGAATTTGTTACAGTGCGTCACGCCTTCAGAAAAACTAATTTATATATCTCAAGTAGAAAACAGATCATAAGTGCTCTCTCTTTTTATACAAAGCCACTGCTATCAGCCCACAAGGCAAATCCAGGGAGGTTTCTCTTTTCCATTTACCGTACTTTTCAATTGATTAGTCAGTGGTGTGTATCCTTTTTCAGTTTCTTTGTTCCCTCTCTTTCAGACTTGGAATATCATTGCCTGAAATCCTGAGGGTAACATTATAGATTTCTTTTTCTTTCACACAGAGACCTTTAAACACATGACATACCTGAACTGCCCCTCCATCTAGCTTTAATTCAGTCTGGGTGTGTAGCCTAAATCACAGACTGCTTCTTTATACAGTTTAAAAGGTTGGACAAAAAAGGGAGCCATCCTCATAGGTGTGCATAATAAATATAGTGTGACGGGAGATGTAAGAATGGGAGAATATCTTGAATGAGGTGTTATAACTGAGTTAGGTTTATAATTAAATAAAAAAAGTGCATGAAGAAAGAAAAGCTCTAAAAAGCATCAGGATCATGGAAAGGTATGGATAGAAAATAAAATAGGAGATTCTCAAAGCTCAAGTTTTGTAGCTAGAGAATTATACCTGCCATCCAGTGTGGATGTTAATTTGGGATAAATAAAATAGCAGCTGAGACTGCTGAAATGCATATATCAATCATCTGTAAGATAAGGCTGGTGGGAAAGATTGAAAGATTACAGAACAAACGGATGAGTGTAGGCAAAAGGAACAAAATAAAACAAGTTTGTGCAAAGGGCTACGAAAAATAAGAGGTTTTCAAGAATACAAAAGGAATGAGGTCACTGAAGAAAGCAGTAGGGTTTGAGACATTGCAAAGGTAACCTATCCTTGGTTGAAAGAAATATATTTTTCAGATGTTAAATGTTTTGACTCAGTTTTATCAATGAAGATAAGGATAATACAAATAAAAGACATAGAAACAGAAAAAGAATAAGGAATTATTATAGTCTCTGAATACTGAAAAATCCATGACTTCAAAAGATCAACCCAGGTATCTGTGAGAAGTTAAAACACACAGGAGGAAAGCAGCCCAGTGGAAAAGGATCTGGCTGTCTGGTGGATGGCCAGCTGAACATGACCCAGCAGTGTGCCCAGGTGGCCCAGAAGGCCAATGGCATCCTGGTCTGTATCAAAACCACTGTGTCCAGCAAGAGTAGGGAAGTGATCGTGCCCCTCTATTTGGCCCTGATGAAGCCACAGCTTGAGTACTGTGTTCACTTCTGGGCACCACAGTATAAGAAAGACATTGAGGTCCTGGAGTGAGTCCAGAGGAGAGCAACGAGGTTGGTGCAGGGTTTGGAGGGTATGTTGTATGAGGAGTGGCTGAGGGAACCGGGGTGGTTTAGTCTGAAGAAGAGAAGGCTCAGAGGAGCCTTCTTATTGCTCTCTACAACTACCTGAAGGGAGGTTGTGCAGAGGCCAGTGTTGGTCTCTTCTCCCAGGTAACTAGTGATAGGACAAGAGGAAATTGGTTTAAGTTGTGCCTGGGGAGGTTTAGGTTGGATATTAGGAAAAATGTCTTTACTGAAAGAGTGGTGAGGCATCAGAAGGGGCTGCCCAGGGAGGTGGTGGAGTCACCATCCCTGGAGGTGTTCAAGAAGCGTTTAGATGCTGTGCTTCAAACTATAGTTTGGTGGTTGTGGTAGCTGAATTACAGTTAGACTTGATGATATTAAAGGTCTTTTCCAACCTTAATGATTTTGTGAAGATGCTGAACATGTCAAGGGAAACAGTCTGGCTGGAAATGCCCGAGGACTTGAAATATAGTTGGAGACTTAATTCTTGATGGATTTTAATTCATGACAGGTGTTTTGGATAGTCTGTGGGTACAAGAGAATAGTTTAGCACATGGCAATTTTGCACATAGCAGTTTCCACTGTCCTTGTGTACTACGTGCTTTCTTTCTAGTTTGCTGTAGAGAGAAGGGCACCAAAATGGGACCAAGTTGAGGCTGGTGTGGAGGCACAGTGATGAGAGGCCACATCCTTATTCTATATCTGAGTAAGGTATTTAATGGTAAATTTAAAAAGTACAGAAGTAGAAGAGGAGAGACTCTGCCAAAGCAAAGTCTTCCAGTGTTTTGCTAGTGCTTGTGTTCATCATACCACATACAATCTATCCAGAATTCTTCTATTATAAATACTGTAAGAAAAATCAGACATATGGAGTTTCTGTACAGGCAATTTTGAGTTGTGTACACTCTTAAGTAATATGTATCCTATTCGTCATCATCCCATATAGTTCCAAACACTAGGTACATGTAGATCCTCCCTAGAAGGAGAAAACACAAAGATATAAAAGGACATTTTTAGATAGAAGTAGGGGTTATTTTCAGAAACTTACAAATCTGAGAAGACATTATGAACAGTACTTAGGAGAACAGAGAAGACCACAAACTCACAATCAAGTAAAGAATACAACAAAAAGAACCATGGCAAATTGTGAAATGCAAATCCAGAGGATTCATGTAGTCTGGTATTGGTGAGAAATGGTGGTATTATGTTAATGCTGAAAAGACCAGTCTCTGCTTTTAGTTATTTTTTTTTTTAAAGTACAAACAGGTGTGGTTCAAATGCAGTGCTGGTACAAGGGCAGAGAGCTCTTAGTTATTTGTTAAAGTTAGAGAAAGCAGGCCTGTAGAAAAGTTGAAATTAAGAGGTCATCTGATTAAGTCAGAGATAATTCTGAAAGGAATAGGCAGGATAAATGCTACTAGGTTAGTTGAACTCTTCTGATGTGCAAGAACAAAGAATAGTCTAAAAGAAATGCATTTCAAAAATATTTAGTCAGAATTTCTTACACAAATAGGGAGCAAGTGCATATATAAAGTATTTCACTAATGGCAGCAAAAGAAAGAAATAATTGAAACAATAATTTAAAGGGTCAGTGTATCTAAGGTTTAAAACGTATAGACATTTAAAATTAACATTTAAAATTATCTGTTTTCTTTGCAAATAATTTTACATAATCTTTTTGCAAGGCAGCTCTATTTCAATAAACAGTAAAATAAGGCAGAAAAATGTGAAATATAAATTTTAATTTAGAGGTGGTCATAATTCTGTTAATTGGAAACTTTTCTGCAGTGATTCACCAGCAGCAGAAGTGTCTTGTGTGGAAAGAGGGAGTAAAAATTACTTCACTAAATATTTTTTAATATCTTTATCTTTTTTGAGAACATGTATAGTAGAAAGGATTTTGTGATCCATGGGTCACCAGAGGAGTTATTTCTTATAAAATTATTTTACATCTGTGCAGAGGAAGTACACAAATACATCATCTAAAACGCAACACAGGACTTTGCCTTTTTTAGGTCTGAAGAAACATTGTGAGAGCACTTCAGGGACAGGTACTTCCCAAGAGTCTCCCTGTTTAACCAGCAGCTCCCCTTACGCTTCAGCCATGGTCGTCTTCTGTAGCACAGCCCTTAATGGAAAAGTTCTGACTTAAATTTTAAGTGAAAAAGGATAGATAAATGATTTTTTTTTTACCAGAGATGAAAAAACTGCTGTTTAAATGAAAAAATGAAGAACTCTGTCTGTAGGTGCTACAGACTAACACATGCTATATTTGCTATTATACTTAGGAGTTACTCAAAACCTCAGATGAGGCTGTAGCATCCTGTCTGGAAATGGGAGCATTGCTGTCAGAATGAGGATGGATCGTCTGATTTACTCTATCAGATAGAACCCTTAATCTTGAATACCTGAAGCTCAGGTATCATGCAAGACCACTTCTGTTCACCCAAAGATGACCGTCTGTAAAGAAGCTGCTGGCAGAGGTTCCTATGGTCTGCTGAAACCTGGATCTTCTCTTTTTCTTTAAGGATATGAAGATGGGCAAAAATGTAAGTTAATAGAAATTGATGAAGCAAACTGGTAAGTGGAGAATGGCATATGATTGTAAAGGTGATTGAATATTGAATTGCTGTACATTGAAGCAGTGAGGAACATTGATTACTGTGGATTTTAAATCTTAGTGGGGGGATTTCCACTATCCAGCCTGTATAATTCTAGTATGTGTGCTTGAGAAATCAAAATATATGTGCATAACCCCAAAAAAAACCCTGGTACAGACCCAGAAATGTTTCTGAAGCAGACTGGGCTTTGCTTCACTAAGTTCATAGAAAAGACAGGATTCTCTCTCCTCCTTCTCAGGCAAAGTAGGTCCCAAATCCTGATAATCCAGCCCGAAGAATGCAATATTCCTGAAGAGAGGGGGTGCACTGTCTGCAGCACAGATCTGTGCCAGGGCTGCTGCTCTTACAGGCACATCCGAGCTGGCTTTAAATTAAGTTGCTCAGCTAGTAATGTAGCCACAGCAGCACAGAGCCAGCATAGGACAAGCTGTTTACCCAGTTTTTCAGCAATGGAACAACATTCACATCAGTGAATGCAGTGGAGACATACCCAGAATAAGAATGTGATTTATTCTTTCAATGTGAGAACCAGCTATATGTTCAACAAAGGCTTTCTTTAGACTAATGGCCAAAGTAGGCCCCAGTGCAGCTCCTCTATAGACCGAGAAGAAAGGATTGTTTGTTGAGGCCCAACTGTCCCCAAAAACCAGTCTGCTGAGTGGATTCCGTCATGTATGAGTTCTCTGCTCGCTTCATTGTCACGGGTGTTTCCGCAAGCCTGCCATGCACAGCATAACTGGGGAATTTACTACAGCAGTTGCTGATAGAGCAAATAATTCAAAGTCCTGTCACATCTTGAAAAGAACAGATGACTACTATAAACCAGTTTAATATATATATATTGTTTACTGATGGAGTACAGGACAATGTGATTTTTCTATAGAACGTCTCTTTCTCAAGGAATGGCAAAGCATTTAATGAAGGAATGAGTTAGAGTTGTGGTTGTTCAGTCCAGAGCATGGCTGGTTTAGTGTTTCAATGCAAAATCATTATGTGCTCAGCAGTAGCTCACGGGGCTGTGGCCAGTAAGGGCTGCCATGCTGAGACAGGGGACACTGGCCCTGACACTGTCTCTGTCCTCTTGAACTGTTTGTGATATTGCTTACCTTCTCCTCAGATGAGAACCAGAGGAAGAAAGTGGGAAACTTTTGTTAATGCTTAGCATTTCCCCAAAACTAGTGGCTGTGTGGCAACTTTAATAGTTCATTGCAAAGGCTGCAATTGGAGGAGCCCTAGTTTGTAGACATTCTGTTCTCCACAACTGTTTTCCTGGTTGGCATGTCCCTTCTGTATTCTTGTGAAACAAATATGTGCTTTCCTGTTCCAGTGGCTTAGCTACCCTTCCTGAGTCCTTGCAACAGCCAAGAAGTGAAAGTAGACCATTTGCTTTCCAGGGGGACTTGACTTCAGCTGAACTTTGAAGCCATTTAGGCATCTAATTCATTTAAACTAATGCTCCTGAAAATTGTTGCTTTTTAAACTCAGTTTACAATATCACTCATTTTGGATGCTACTCATTTCCAGCCTTTTGGAACACTTGTTATTTGCATATCTCTAGCACTGATTCTTCAATGTAACACTGCTGTGTTCTCTTTGCCTTTCTTAATATTCAGTTTAGGTTATCAGTAGGGAAAAGCGAGACCACTCTTCCTAGCAATGAGGTGTGTCTCATCAATGTGATGTCTAGACATTCAAGCATGTGATGCAGAGCAAACAGTTGTGCTTGCACAACCAGCTTGCATGTTTGAACGGCACATTAGCATGGTTTTGGTGCTTGCACAATTTGCAGTAAACTTGTCTGGAAGTGTAGGGTGGGTGTTACTACCCTAAAAATCAAGGCGATCAGCTGAAGAAGGCAGCATAAATCTGGGAAGTTAGCAGAAGAAGGGGAAAAAAAATGCATGTGTTCAGTTGTCTTAGGAGAAGCTTGGTTATAAACCACATCGTAGAGCAGAGACCAGTCCAAGAGGGGCTAGAACTGCTGAGCCAGAAGATCAAACTGCTCATCTGACACAGAAAATTATTTTGCTCTGTTCTGCTGCTTGCCATCTCTAAAGAGCCCATGCAAGTTTTCCATTAGTAGGGAAAATTTTAGTTTGACTAATATTCTTCTTCTTCTTTTGTCTGTATATAATACCAAGGTGGCACTGAAATTACAGCTTCTAACCTTTGAGATCTATATGGCCTGAAAACAATGGAAATCACTTTTGTCCCATCCTGTTGTCATCAGGCACACTCAAATTGCTCTCCTTAGTCTGCAGCAGGCAGCATAATTTTTATAATACTCTGGGAACCTGAACCACAATGTGGGTTAAACAAAGCTTACTAAAGCTTGCTGAGCAGATGCACGGCTTTGGATGTTGCAGGGAGTGTGGCTCATCTCTGAATTGCAAGTGCATCCTGAGTTTAGCTTTGTGGCAAATGAGGCAAAACTCCATGAGCAGTGTATCTGCCCATGCTTGGCCACATGGTATCCCTCCATGGGCACTCTGGCTTTGTGGTAGCAGCCTGCTGTAGGTACATAAATGTTGAGTTTCTGATGGAGGTAGATGGAGGCAGATTTTAGTTCCAGAATGCCCTCCAATTGCTCTTACTGCATAGCTCTCAGTAGAGGCTGATGCCCAGCCTTTGAGATTCTGACTTGGTTTTTGTCACATGCATGATATACTATGCAGGCACTGACAATGTGCAGCTGGCAGGACATGAAGGTGCCATGGTACCATGGGCAGAAATTGCTGGAATATGATGGCAAAATGCAAAAAATCTGGAAAGACCTGAGAGGAGCATTCCTCAGAGGGCAGGAGTGAGTTTGTGGAAGTTGCTAGCTACCTACAGCAACTCCTTTGGAGCTGCCTGGGTCTTAGTGCATTATTGACAAGGGGCACGGAGTGCCTTTCTTCAATGTCAGTTTTCTGGTAATTATTTAAATATAAAGTAAAAAAAAAAAGGAAAATTGTCCTTTTCAATTTTTATAATATTTCCACTCACTGATTGTTCAGGCAGCTCGCACGTGTCTGGGAGCTTTGTCTTGAATAAATACATAGCAATAGAATATTTGCAATACTATTTTCCCCACTTAAGACGTTGTATATTGAGGTTGTAATAAACCAAATGTGGGAGAGCTAATAGACTTTTCCTGAGAGCCCTGAATTGTTCTGCCTGGGATGATACGCTTTTTAAGCTGAATTACCACAAATCCTTCAATGAGTGAGTTTCAGGACAAATATTAAACATGCAAATTTTAAGTTACTTTTTGGAGAATATTAATCTAGAATTTATTCTGAATGGATTAAAAAAAAGATTTTGCAGGAGACGATCAATTATTTCCACTTATCCCTCACAAAGAAGAGGAACTATACATGCTGACTGCTGAAGCCAGTAAAAGCCAACAAAAGCAACCCAGTCTAGGCATGAGACACAATAGATATTCACATAAACATTCACAGTCTATAGGCCAGTAAGGCATCATGTTTTGGAGCATGAGACACATTAATGGATCCCCAGCTTTGCCCTACCTGTTCCAGTAGCAGTGGCTCAGCAGACAACAGCAGCCCCCTTCCAGCCCAGGTATTTGTGGGCCCACACATGGCATGTGGAGTCCCAGAGTAGGACAGATTGTGACTTTGTGCTCCACAAAAGCAGAATTTCTTCTTGTTGGGCTCAACTCTCAGAAGGCTGTTTGTTCTGCATGTCTTCCTTAAATGTGGCTTCTCATACAGGGCCTCACAGGGCAGTGCTTAGAAGTGTGAGTGGTCTGGTTTCAATCCATGTAAATAAATGCAGATTAATTAAGAGAAAATGCTCTTAAGGGTTCTGATTCAAACATTAAGGATATTCCTACCTTCAGCCATGTGGGCCATTTAGTTTCTAATTATAAAAACCTATGGAAAAAACACAAGGTGTTCATTCAGGTCACCCTTTTCCTGTACAAGTATGGGAGCAGGAGTGAGTCAGGCGAGTCCTTAAGTTGGTGGAGTTGCTCCATTGCATACAGAATGTGGAGGAATGGGAAAGACAGTGGGGAGGAGGAGAGCTGCTGCACCCTCATGCTCCTCATGCCCAAAGCACTGCATGGGTCCCTGATCCGCCATGTTGTGGTGAGGTAGGGGGCCTGCATTCCCGTGCTCCTGTGGCAGGCCCAGCAATGATGTTGTGTGTGTGAAAGCCTGAGTTCACATTCACATTCTCTCTCCATGGCCTGCCTTCCCTCCGCTGTTCTGTGGCATTGGTGGCCCTCAGTGTCACAGGGACTCGTCACCCTACGGGCACTGCAGGGAGAGCAGCCCCTGCCGTCCCGTTTCCCGCCTAATTCACTGTGTGCCAGAGAAGCTGCAGAGCTGAGGCCCCGGCTGGCCTGAAGGGCCTCGCAGTTACCTCAGCCACTGGGCGGGTGTCACTGAACGGGAGAGAATGGGGAGCAAACCAAAACCAAGTTCAGTTTTGGAAAAATCCTTCTCAGACAATACCCGTTGAAGAAACTGCTTTCAGTGCGACACCAACATGTTATCCTTTCACTTCTGCAACAGTTCTGATTGTTTCATTAAAGATTTGTTTTGGAGAATGACAAGGTCGGAGCCAGTACTGTAAGTACACACCGCTCTTTTTAGAGGACTACTGTAAAAAACAACTGTGTTCTCATTGCCTTGAAAGATAAGCAACAAAACAAGTTTCTAACACCTTGCTTTCCACTACAGCTGGACACTGTTCCAGGATGATGTGAATAATTCAAAAGTAAAAATGTAACTCATGGACACGTTAGTCAGTAGACCTTGTACAGAAAAGGCATTTCAACTGGCCTAAGTAAAGGATAGTGAAAAAAAGAAGAGGTATATTTTTGGCAGTAGTTGTGACAGTATATTGGTTTTTTTTCCCCTTCAAAAGTAAGATCATCATAGCACAAACAATTTATGAAAGAAAAATTTCTTTTTCCTGAATTTGAGTAATTAAAAACTTCATCCTTGATCACTTCACCAAACACTGAAGGAGACATTATATGGCTCTTTAGTACCTGGAATTCCATATTTTTTTCAGTTGAAAAACTAGTATACTGAACTAATACATGCATGGCTCACCTGTGGTCTTTAAATAAAGCAGTGATAATCTTTACTATTGCTCTCTTGACTTTGTTTCAACGTGCTTTTAAATGCAAATTTCCTAATCTAACTTGTAAAACATTTAATATTTAGAATATACTCCTTTAAGATCCATCAAAAGAGGCAAAGCTGCATAACAATGCCTGGTGCTGGAGCATTGTGAGCCTGCTACAAAGGAATGAGGTGATTCTTTCTTTCAGGTCAGAAGGTCAGGCTTCACTGCATTAATTTTGCTGAGTCTCTTTGTTATTTATAACAAACAAGGTCATTTATTTTCATTTCCTTGTTTCTAATTGCATGCATCTCCTTTGGAGTATGAACTCAGTAAACAGGTGGCTGAAATGCTGGGGAAAATGCTTGAAGCTGTTCCAGAAAAAAAGGCATGTCCCACACTGGTAAAGCAATTTGATGAGTTGGAGATTTAGTCATAGCAGGATGTGCACCTGCTTGAAAGCAAACACGCTTCTCTTTGGCACACACAGATACATGCAAATTAAATGAGATTATTTCACTCTGAATGGTGGGTTGATATTTGATGAAATTTTAACATTGTATATTTTAAGTAAAGCCTTGGTGTATATTAGTGAAATACAATCTCTGTTCAGCTGCTTTTGATTTTTTCCACTTCTCTGATGAGTATTACAAATGAATTATATTTCTCCACTAGCTGAGCCTACAATATATCTCTGGATGAGAACTTTATCAGAGAATCATTGTGATGAGAATTACCTTCACACACTGAAAAAAAAAGTAATAATATAGAAAAGCTAGGATATTTGACAGGGAATAAACCAGATCTTGAATTTTTAATTCTAAAATGAATTCACACAAAGTAAAGGGCATACATTGGAGTGATTGTTATATGTCGTCTTAATCCACTAAGACCCATGTTTCCAGGCAGCTCAAATGGAACTCCTAAATGTATTTATGGGCAGCTTTTGCATACGTAGTAATTGAATTTGCATTTGAAAATACAGGCACTATATGGCTAAATCTGTGGCTGCATTGTTCTGAAAGATGAGATACATTATGGACTACCTTGATTTTGGGGGGCAGTTCAGAACATAGCAGGAAGCAGTGTCTGGCATGACTGAGCTTTTGTAGCTGACAGTTGAGGTTGGGTCCAGGGCTGAATCTGTAAGGGAAAAAGGAGGGTTTTTTTAGCAAGATCTTCTATTTCCCCAAAGAATGGGAAGCCTATGTCCATAGGCTCTGTGAAGAGCTCTGGGGCTGTCTCTAAGCAAGGGGAGAATGTGGGAGGAAAGCTGGGGAGATGGACATGCCAGTCCAACAGGCAATTGTTTTGTCCATTTTCTAAGATTGGTCATATGGGGGGTGTTTGGAGGATGCTCTGCAAGGTGATGAATCCCCCTGCTCTCCCTGTCATTTGTCTGCAGATTATTTCCTAAGAGTGGGGTAGGGAAGGCAATTTGGTTGTAAGGATTATGCTACAGCTTTCATTGTTTAGGATGCATACTGTAGCCTTTCTATGACAAGATTACTGTCCTGGACTTCTCTTTCCATGCATATGAAAATACACTTTGTAATTTGAGGGAGAAACTAAGTTTAAATGGTATGTTGGATGAAAGAAAATATTTTGTATCTCTAAAAAAGATAAAAATCCAAAACCTTTCTGTAGGAAAATATTTGTTTCTTGAATGTAATTATAAATGTCATTGTACATTCTTCCTGACTTCAATGCTTATCTTGAAGAGTTCAGTGAAAATAAATTGTTTTCATGAAAGCAGAGAAGCCATTTGATAAACACACTGTCTCAGAAAATTGTTCCTGAAGCAGAGGTTGTTCTCTCACTTTAAAAGAAAGAGAATATGTTTTAGAAAACAAGCCAGGCAGCAGAAATAAGCATTTTTTGTTTCAGCCAATTCATTTTAAAAAGCAATGTGTAAATCACATGGAAAATTCTGCATCGATTATTTTGACTGCTGTAGAACCCTGGAATAAATGGCGTTGAAATGGACTTAAATCAAAGAACATTGCATTTAGTAGCAAGTCAGTGTGTTATTTTAGTACTGATTTTTTTATATTTGGTTTTGTGATCAGATGTTTTATTAAATATTAGCTATTCATGGAAATGAGGGCTGATTCTTTAGGAACAGCTTGGCACATACAGTTTATGAGCTTGGGGAAACAGTCTAGAGAACTGGATGAAATCTGTCTTCAGCTTTTCAGTGTTGAAAACCCAGCCCATTGATGCATCAAAAGAAAGAGCTCAACTGCATAAACTGAACATACGTCTCATGAATGAAAGTATAGCAGTTCATTTTGGAGATGTTTTTGCAGTCCCTAGATCCCTCTTCTGGAAATCTGCTTGTTAATTTTTAATCTGATGAATTTATGTGTCTATTACTAAGTCTCAAACTCTGTTGTACTTACAAGTACTTACAAAAAAGTGCTTTATTTTTTTAATTCTCAGCTAGAAGGATGCTGCTATACTGGAGTTATTAGTATGCTCTCAGAAGACGATATCATTAATTAGGAGACCTAAGGGATAACTAATGAGGCCTTTGGAAGACTACTTCCAGATATTGTATGGATCTGATATATCCAAATAAAGCTTTGTATTTACAGACTTATCAAATGTGGATAAATTATTGTATTTCTTCACATATTCTCTAGCATTGGTCACTAATTATTTTATGGTATAACCTCTGCTGGTAGAAGGTGACACAAATGATAAGGCTCTGTACCATTTGAAAAGGACATTAAAAGAGCATCATTCCTAAAAAATGATTTTTAAGGCATGACTGTAAAACTATACATGGTTTTTTACCTTTAATCTTGGTGGTTTCTTGTTAAGTCCTTCAGTGGCTTCCAAGCAATGACCAAAAGCCCATCCCTTCCATACCCACCACTGTGCACTGCGGTCACTTGAGGGTATATGCAACCACTTCCATGGCTTGTGGGGACAGCCAGGGCACTGCTGCTCACATCACCCCAAGGGACCACACAGGCTCTCAAGGGTACGTGTGCCTTCTCTTTGGGGAAATAAAGGATTATTGCATTAAACCCACAAAAATGCAGAATGAGCACTCCAGGAGCATCACCACATCCTTGTTTAGATGATTTATAATGAAACATGCACCTGAAACATATCAGAGGTCATATAAGTGTATGCTGTATATTTTGAATAATTACCTAATAGAACATTGGGTGAAGTTAAAACTGAAGAACATGTATGAGTTAATCTGGTGCAGATAGAGGGATTAAATATAACCTTTCTCACCTGGGAATTTTCTTCAACATATCTCACTAAGACTTTTCAGACATGTTTCATTAAAATTATTCTTTCAGTAATTAGATTTGATTCTACTGTAAAATGGAAGTTTCTGCCTAGCAAATTCCTCTAGACTAAAACATACATTTAAAGAATAATTTGGACTGCTAACAATGAGCATGTTTTTTCTTTGTGTAGGCATTTTTGGTGTAAATTCCTTTAAAAAGTGGATGCTAGCAGCTTACCCCCCCCCACCCCCCCCTTTTAATAACTCTTCTAGTTTAAATTCAACAAATGCAAGAATGTGGAGATGGCCAGAGGGGAAAAACAAACAGAAGCCTACCACACAGCTTCCACACCTTTATATCAACAGATGATATAAATTATATTTTTTTATATATATATATATACACACACACACAGAGAACAAGCCATCTCAAACCAAGTTTTCCTGTCTTGCTTTGAAATGGCATTCCTGGAAGAAAGGAATACATTGCAACAGTTTCTTAGTTTCGGTTAAAGTTTTTATTCTTTAATGCTAATCTAGAAACAACACTATTCCAGTCATTGTTCTCTTAAAGGAGTTAATTTTTATATTACTGGACAGTTCCTTCTCTGTTTTCAGTACTGCAATCAGTTTGTTTTTCAACGTAGTCTTTATCTCACAATAACTGTATACTAGTATGTCAGGATACTGTAACACTGCAGTCAATAGCAACAGGATATTCACTCTGCCAGAAAGTAATCCTATATTGTCCATTACACACAGGTTATTTTGGAGGGTTGTGGAATACTTTCTTTAAAGAGGCAGAAACCTTTTTGCTGTAACATGGTTCAACAGAATTGGTGGTTGTCTTTGCTCTGTAGACAACTCAAATACTTGTTTTTCAGCTAGAATATGGTTAAAATGTCATGTGTGAGTAAAGGTGGTCAAATACTTCAGGTATGCTAAGAGACTTCAGCAATCCACAGAAACATCACAGCAGGCACATGGAAATGTTTGAAAAGCTCAGTAAATTTTGTTTTTCCCAATTTCAGAGTAGTGCATTTCCTGACTTGCGCCTGAAAGGAATACAATTTTCACAAACCAAAAACTTTCAGTTGTGATTATTTTTTTCTCTGACAACGCTCCATACTTGTATTTGGAAAGAACAATTTGTATTTTTAAGCAATGACTATTAAAAAGACTTCTTTTTTTTAATCCTTTGATCTATCGTTTTCTAGATGCAGCGACTGAGACAAAGAGAAGGTAAATGATCATCTGGCAGACAAGCACCAGACTCCAGCTCCCCCAGTTATTTGGCTGCTCCCATCTGCTGGCTGACATTCCCTCCTTTACTTCAGGAAACATGGTCAGTGACTAATAAGTGTTTATTGATCTCTGCTTGAGATACTTTCTGAGAAATGTAGATATCAATGAGTATTTGATCTGAATTAATGCTAAGAACAAAAGTTTTTTTCTTTACTGCCTCATTTATATAGGATATTCATGCCTTCGTGATCACTTACAACTGCCAGCTGACTACAATTTGAGAGTTTGTTGAGATAAATTCAAATGAATTAATAGGCTGGTAATTGTGTTCTTTCTTAGCCAGAAGTTACTAGTGTAGTTGTTGCTTTGAGGGGTCAGTCAAAATACTATTGATTCTTGGCATCTGTACTTGGTAAGTAGAATATACGTCTAATTCAAAGCCCATTGCAATCAATTAAAGGGACTTCCTATTGATTCTAGAAGTCTTTAGATTATTTTCTAAAACAGACCTGGTTGGCATTCTGTCTTCCTTTTCTCTTCCTGTATTCCATCCTTTCTGTTTTGTGCCCTTTCATCCTCCACATGCGCTGTGGGGGCAAGGGACTGAGTCACTGTTCCTTTATAGGTGACATTGGGGAAGTTGTATTCTCAATAGATGTGGACCCTGCACTGTGAAAATCTGTGTCAGGTCTTTTTTAAAGTTGATTATGCACTGTGTGAAACTGGAGCAAAAAGTCTTGGTCCAGCTTTGGTTCATTCCACCCCTTCTTTCCTTATCCCTCGCTTTCCTGCCCACTCTCACGTTTGTTGTATGCCAGTGAGGGGATTGTTGTGCCAGAGTCATGGGAGTTGTTGAGTTCCAGCACTTCTGGAAGCCTGGGCTAGCTGAACATTAGGATGTTACAGATCTGGTGTTTGTTCTTATCTCTGAGGTTTCTTTCTGACTCTTCTATTTGTTGGAGTAAATCCCTCAGTGCCTTTGATTTCTGTGTAGTAAGAAGAAAATGTCGCTGAGCCTCTGGTACTGTATCCATGTTACAGACTGTGAGACTGGCATGGGGTTTGCAGAGTAGGTTGCAGAGGCTGCAAGGGTACCAGTTAAAGATAAAGCAAGTGAACTGTAATCACTAAATACATTCCTGTGCTAGGGCCTGGTACAAAGAAAAGGACTTGCCAAGTCTGTGTGGGAATCAGCTAGGCCTGGAACATGAGTATTTACCTGTACAAGTTGAAAGGTTTTTGGGCAGCAGTGAGAATTTGTGCATGCACGCTTTCAAGTTTGTGTATGACTGATTCACTCCAATACAATTTCTGCTCTTACATCAGAAAAGCAGTTTGAGTGTTCTTAATGGCTTTTAAAATTGAATTGTGATGATGAGTCAGAAGAAAGTATAGCTGAAGATGGAACAATGTCATAATTTGTGTTACCGCCTGAATCACAATTGTTGGCATCGGTAGGCATATATTCAAATCTTCATGGAACAGTGCTTTTCCAAAAGTTTCTTCAAAATCAAGGCTACCCAGGACCAGGGAAACTACTGGAGTACTCCACTTACTTGTAGGTAGAGGCTTGCTTTTATTAAACCAGCAGAAAAGATGGGAACACTTAGTCTGAACTGCAAGTACTTCATACTTCCAACTGCTCTGAAAGAAAAAAAAAATACAACCAAAACTAGAATTCCAAAGCCATAGTTTTACTGAAGGACCTTAAAGATAATAGCTTGAGAGAAGATTTTGTTGGATTCCTTTCAAGCAATATGTACAGAAAGATAGAAATACTTTGGCTCATATTCCGTCTTTAATGTACTCCTGAGATAAATACATTGTTAGTAACAGATTTGACGTCATGTGTA
Organism: Hemiprocne comata; assembly: GCA_020745705.1. Taxonomy (NCBI): domain Eukaryota; kingdom Metazoa; phylum Chordata; class Aves; order Apodiformes; family Apodidae; genus Hemiprocne; species Hemiprocne comata. The sequence continues at coordinate 5,818,488 of CM036598.1, forward strand.
TGGATTTAAAGTGTAGCAGAGATTACTCAAGTTTACTTATTTAATAAACTACATTGAAGAGGTATTGAGTGTAACCATGACATTGAGAAAGGAAAACACTTGCCTAATTTTTTCCTATACTTGAGAATCTGTTTATTTTACACTTGGGTTTACAGAAATGTTTGTCACCCAGTGAATAAAACATATCAAGTATTACTTTAACCTCAGTTGAAATGAGTTTGCTGTGCCTATATACTACCACTTTTCTGTCAGGGCTTTGCAGGAATGCTCTAACACGGTCTTTCATTCTGAAACAGATTAAATGTCTTATTTCTGGACAATTTGTTTCTCTCAGGAGCACAAATAATTTTTGTCAAAGGTATTGGGGTGTGCCTGAGTGAACACTCTGTGCTGTATGGTCCTCAACCATTTGCCTTTTAGCAACAGAGTAGATTTTGCAGTTTTTTCCCTTTGGTTAAAATGGTTGACACAACAAATATGAAATGGGATTAAGTATTAGACAGAATATGCATGTTTTCTACTGAGGTATTTACCACTTCATATAAAGTTTTCTAGAAAGTTTAATGCTAAATACTCCATATAAATGCCGATGTATATCTGTGCTATGTTTAATTCTGCTCTTAGTGCAAAATGTCACTTTGGAGATCTTTGTTTCAACTGTGATGCTGCAGGATCAATACCCTGAATAAGGGTGATCTGGTGTCTCCTGTGCTAGCAGGAGCTACTTAGGCCACCATAAATACTGAAAAGATTTCTAGGAATGGAATCGGGAAGATGTTCCCTTTCTATATGTTGTAGCTGTTAACTATTTCAAGCTTTGCTCCCAATTTACCTAAGCAGTGCAAAATTAGGCATTAAGCCCCTGACATAAAGGCTTCAGTCAAGACTGGGGTTGCTGCATAGGCCCAGTGTATCTGTCCTCAGCAGCCACAGCAGAGATGCACAAGACCTTTAGAAGGGGTCTTGCTGGTGTTGTACAGTAAAACCTTGTATACTTGTGTTGTCATTGCTATTTTGCAACCAAACTGAGTGAACTTAAGACAGTAAGAGGTGTATTTCCAGTTGTGTTATAACTGCACAGGTCTCAGCCTGAGACCTGAAGGGCACATTTTAAACCTCCTTCCTCACCCCTTGTCTGTAGGGCACAAGTCATGAGGTTAAATGGCCTTTATACTGCTTTCATATTTACTCTAAAAGTTCTGGAGCAAGATTTTGGGGCAGGAAAACTCCATGCAGGGTAGTGGTGCCTCTGACTGACCAAATTTGGATGATTTGTGGATTGCTTTGAATCAGCATCCAGTGACTTTGAGAGTTCAAGAAGGTTTCTGCAGGGCAGGCTACTGTGTTGTAAAGTCCTGCTCTTGACAGCACATTAGAAAAATCTCCTTTCTTCTGCCCTCGACCTCATGCAGCAAGGCAGCGGTGTCAATCAATGAAATGCATCACCAAAAAAACCCCCAAACAAAAAAAAAACCCAGAAAACTGCTGGAAGCGGGGAAAGTTACTCACCTGGAACCTTCCAGGACAGAGGACAGCCATGGGAAGGGCCAGCTGCCACCCGCCCGCAGCCGCCCGCTACCGGCCCCGCAGGGCGAGCGGCCCCGCACGGGCGGGGGGCGGGCGAGGCGGGGCGGGGGCCCCGCTCGCTCCTCCCGGGGCCCGATGCCAGAGCGGCGCCGGCTCCTTCGGCACTTGGCCCCGCTCCGCCCGCCGCGGCCGGCGCAGCCCTGTTGCACCAGCTCCGGGGCGGCTGCCCGCTCCCCGGCGGCTGCCCCCTTAGCCCTCCCTGGCGGCCGCGGGGCGGCTGCGGCATCGCCCGGCCCGGCTCCCCCCGGCCCCGCCTTTGTCCGCGGCTGCGGCGGGCAGCGGCGGTCGGTCCGTCCGTCTGTCCGCGCCGGGCGCGTGGCTCCTTTGTGTACGGCAGCTGCTCCTGAATGCGGAGGCAAAGCCCGTGGCTTGGCACTGAGCTTTTAAAAAACAACAGCCCTCCCTCTCTCCTGCCCTCCCTCTTTCCCTCCCCTCCTCCCGCCGAAGCGGACGGGCACCCACCTGGGCTCCGCCGCCCTCCTCTCCTCTCTCCTCTCTTCTCCTCCTTGTTTACCTGCACTTTTCCGCCGCCTCTTTCTCTCGCTGCCCTCTGCCGCCTCCCGGCCCTGGTTTGTCCCCGCTGCTTGGGAAGGCTCGGCGCCCCGCAGCCCCGGTCCCTCGGCGCTCTGCCCGCGCCCCAGCCCGGGGAAAGCACCTGAAGGTGGATCTATTAAACCTCCTGGCGGTTTCTCCAAGTGCACTTCTTGGACCAAAGCACCGGCATGGATGTAAGATTTTACCCGTCTGCGGCGGGCAGCTCGCTTCCCGGAGATCCCTCCAACCTGGACTTTGCCCAGTGTTTGGGTTACTACAACTACAACAAGGTGATTATTCCCGCGTGTATTTATTCCTCGTACTGCTTCCAGGGCCGGTTCCCCGCGAGCCGGAGTTCGGGATCCGCCGGGGCGGGGAGGCTCGGGGCCGGGGGATGCCCGAGAGCCCGAAGCGGCGGGATGCGCCCGCGGGGCTCCGCGGGGCCGTGGGACGCCCGCTCCCGGAAAGTTGGAGGCTCGGGGGCTGGGAGCCGCCTCCCTCCCTCCTCCAGCCGGCGGCTGCGGCGGGGCTTGCCCCGGGGGGAACCCTCCAGGAGGCCGCTGCCTCGTCCCGGCGCTTGGGCGTTGCGGGTCAGTGAGAAACCCAGACAGACCTGCCGGTAACTTTAGGGTGCGAGTCCCACTACCCCACGGGCAGGGAACAAAAGGCGGCTCTTGGACCGCGCAGCCGTTCCCGGCTTGGGCCGGGACTTGCTGAACTTTTCCCCGGGCTGGAACCGCTGCGGCTCCCTGGCGGGTCGGGCAGATCTGATGGAGCTCGGGCGTCCCTGCGTGAGAGGGGCACACCTCCCTCTGCTCTTTCGGATGATTCCGGCTCTGTTATGGCCATTCTGTAGCTGAAGAATTACACCAAATAGGAAGATTATTTAAAAGTACATCAGCCGCTAGCACGGGAAGCTAACAAACGTTTTGATTTGACGAGGATGGTCTTGAGAAGTGGCGGTACCGGTTCTATCTGTTCATAGCTTCTCTGCGGCATGTGTTGTTTATGGAGAAAACCTTACAGTCAGAAGCAATAGTATTTTCTCAGTGACTACCTTCATTTACAGAAATACGTTTTAATAACACGGGGATGATTTGTTTCACAAATTACCCAAATCTGGGAAAAGCAAAGTTAAGAATGATACTGTGACTCATTTTGAAAAAGACTTAGCTGTTTGCACTGTGATGTGTCAATAGCACATTGAGCTATTAGCACTGGGCCCTCACACATGCACATAAAGATCCCTTTCACACTGTGTTTTTCCTGGTGCTATGTTTGTCCAACCTCTGGGGCCTTTTGTGAGGCACTGTATGAGATGCTGGGGAAAAGAGGGGTGCTGCACAAAGTCTAAACTTATGTTAAAACCTGCGTTTTTTTAGAACCCTTTCCAAATGGGTCGGTAAAGTTTGATGAGCTACAAAAATCACTTGAAGAGGGAGAAATAATGTAGGCTCAAATAAGGAGGTTCAGTAGCTGAAGAAAACTTTCTCTTAGATAAATTGCTTCTAAATAGATATAATGACCGTACTTTCCTGTTGCCCTCTACGATAATCTCCATCTCAGCTGCTGCGATGTTCAAGTTTGTCAGTAGTGATTCGGTGGCTGCCTCCCTTATCGAAAGGCACAGATCTACTTTCACTGGAGATGCAGCCCAGCGTCCCCCTGGAGGTGCACAGCCCCTGCCTTGCGCATGCTCGCTCTGCTGAGGGTATTAGCAAGCTGCTTTGTTAGTAGTTAATATAGAAAGACACAGGAGCATGAATTAAAGATGAAATGTCAAACTTAACTTTGAATGCTGCTAAGGACTTCAAGAGCTCTAAAATGCGTAGTAAATGTTTACTGTTGTCTGATATGCCAACTGATTTTGGAAACTTGCAACATTTACAGCATGCTTACTGTAAATTTCACTTATTCAGTGACTTTTGTGTTATGCATGGTTTTAATTTTTTTCAGGCTGTGTTACAGGTTATTGTGTGTGTTTTTTTTATATTTTTTGTTAACATTCAAAATCTTGAATGGCTTCTGCAAACCAGTAGTTTGTGTCTATTAAGTTGCTGCAAATGCACAGTTATATATAACCTTTTGACTGTATTTCCCTTCATCATACAATGAGAACAGAGCACGCTTTCAGAAAAAGTCAAAAGTAACTAACTTTTGACCTATTCAAAAACGCATTTCAGTTGCTGTACTCCTGAACATAATTTTGGCAAGTATCTTGTAGGCCAGGCTTCCAATCTGCAGCAGAAAATATTTTAATTAGCAGATTACAGCTCATGATGCATGTGTCTTATAATAGAAATCTTTGTATGCAAAAGGCCTGATCTGGAGCAGACTGACACACACAAAGTTGCATTGCTGTGAGTTCTTCAGCTCAGCTGGGAACACAGCAATGTGGTGTACAGGTGTTTTGGGGACAGAAGGGGAATCTGTGAATGAGTTCCTAGAAAGGAGGATCTTAACTGTGTTGATGTAATCTCATTTTCTACATTGTTTATAACTTGTAACTACAGGAATCATTGTAAGGTTATATTCTTTAATTATTCTGGAAAAAGAGTACAGTTAATTTGAAATGTTTCCTTCCTCCCTCGCTTTCTATCCATTCTGTCCTTTTCCCTGTGTTCCTAAGGAAAATAAATGATTGCTCTATTAGGCACTGAGATGACCAGAAGGCATAGAAAAAAAGAGTTGAAATATTTACTCTGCTGAAGTAAGTGGGAGAACTGTTATCGATTTCACCTGAAGTCTTTCTGAAACTCATTTGAGTATCCGGCCTGCTCATCCGTGCCTGCTTCATTGTTAGGAGCTGAATCCATATTCTCCTTGTGACAGTGACATTGCCTGTGACAACTGCTGGGAAGCATAGTTGTGTACATGTGCAAAAGCAGAATTATTTATGTGAAAATGTTCTCAGGATCATTAAGACACAGAGCTGATGGTATATGGCCTACCTGTGGAAACCTGTGCCTTCTATTGCAATGTCTAAAAACATTGAATAAAAGCCTTTCAGTGTAAAAGCATTGCACCCTGTGAGACAGTGCTGTCTCCCACCTGCATCTTCTGCACAGCTTTTCCCAGGGCTGTGGGTTTTTTCCTTTTGTGGGTACAGCACTGGCTGAAGTGTGGCAGCCTGACCTGTCAGTCCCCAGGCAGGGCTCAGGATCTCACAGTGCCCTGTGAGTGAGGGACTAGCAGTGGGAGAGGAATGGCACTAGGAGTCTTGGGCTTGTCACCACCCCTGCTTGGGAGCTGACCTGGCCTGTACCTGCAAGTACCCTTCAGTTGGATTCCATCTCCACAACTGCTTTGTGAGAGCAATGTCATGCTTTTGGAATTGGTTGTCAATTCTGCGTAAGTAGACTTAAGGACAAGGGATGTCTTTTTGGTTTGGTTTTTTTGTGTGAACATTAGTTTCGAATATATGACAAGCAATTTAAAAGGTACTGAAGTACCTAAGTATCCCTGCTGTTATTTGTAGTATAGCAGATCCTTAAAGATTCCAGATTGGGGTTAGTTTTGTTGAGATGGTGTGCAACGTGATAAACAAATGTAAAGGGCAAAAGAGGAAATAAACACACAGAAACATGGTGATTTGTCCAAGGTTACACAGTCGGTCACTGACATAATCAGGGCCACAACCAAGGTATTCTGAGATTCAGTCTAGTGGTTTATGCTGAATCTCATTTATTCCAATAGGATTACTTGCATGTTTAAAGTAAAGCATGTGCTTAAGTGCTTTGCTGGATCAGGGCCATATTTGATAAGTTTTCAGTGCTGGTGTGAGAATGCAGAGCTTGACCCTGCATGTGTCTGGCTGGTGGTGGCTTGGGATAACAGTGATCCACTTCTGTTTCATGGCATTGCACAACTGAAATCATGGTCTGCCCGTTTCTAGAAGAGTCCTGCTGTGGTATGCTAAAAAAAATCACGAAAAATAGCTATAAAAATTACAGAAAGTTGAAAGCAACCAGCTGTTGTAAAACATGCTGCTTCTGTTTTGAGCCCTTTTATGGTTCTGCAGATGGAGAATGATTTTGGATGTTTGCTATAGTTGAGTAGTTTTTTCTAAACAAACTTTTTCGCTTATTGAGTAAATTACATGTCTTGTACTAAAAATATTTAGGGAACTACTATTCATCATAGCAATACATTTTTTTATTAAGGGAACCATAATTCTTGTAATGCAATTTGGAAAAGGGAAAAGAAAACTCCCAGACCTAAACGTGTACAGCTCAGTGCTTGAGTTATCATTATATTAAATTCCAGATTCCTTACTTCATTATTTAGTTGTCTGCATTTTATAATGTTTATCTCTTCTACACAGATTGTCCTTGAAGGATAAAAATTTCAAACATACATACCTTAATTTAGGTAGTAGCATACATATGTGAATGTCAGAGCTTGATGTTTTTGGCTGAAATATTTTGCATTTTACAAAGGAAGCTCAGGAAGGTTATTGTGTTCTTCCAGAGGTAAAGAAAAGACAGCAGTAGTTTAGTACCATGCTAAACTGGGGTTGTAAGTCATTTCTATTACTGTGTTGTTAGGAAAAAATGGATTACAGTTATGCAAACGATTGAAAATTACTCTTCTTGCAAATTTAGTGTGGCTATATATGCATAGGTTTTTCTTTCATACAGCAGATGGTGAGAGACAACGGGTGCACGTATGCCGTTAAGATGGGAAACTCTATGCTCACTCATCATCTGCCCTGCATATATGCTAGTTTACATCTGGGCTCTGCTTTGATGCAGACAGAGTAGTCTCTGGTGACTGGAAGCTGATGTGTGCTGTGGTCATGCATGTACCCACAGTCTGACCATGACAGAGGTGGCCTCAGGTGATGGGAGTGCCAGAAAGCACCCAGGAGCTCCCACAGAGTAGAGTTGCATAAGCAGAGATGCAAATATGGCTCTTTCTTCAGACAGTTGAAGTAAGGCATTGGGAACTTTTGGTTGCAGTATCACCTCAGTAAATGCTATTTTATCTTCAGGATTCCCCATTGGTCTTTTGGCATATGTGGTAAGTGTGCTGAACTGCTTCTTTCCTAAAGCAGTCCTTCCCTGCCTTCGATACCTCAGGACTATGCAGGCAACTATTGTTGGGGAGTGAAAAAGTTACCAAAATATTTGACTGTCCAAACCAGCACTAAAAATGTTCCCAGTGCTTGGAAGAGGAAGTGCAATGAGTGGATGACTACGTCTACAAAAAACACAGACTATAGTTTGTATCATCACCATGACTTGCATGATGGTGTTTTTCAGGAGCAATCATCCCATGGGTTTTCTAACGTACTTGAAGGAGGTACCTGTGAAAGGAACCCCTATATGCCAAAGGTAGCAGCTGTGCAAGAGCCTGTGTTGCTCAGGATGAGCATGTGATACTAATTGGATTGTGCAGTGCACAATTTTTCTGTTGCTCAAATACTGCAGCTCCTATACTGAATGTACCATTTGTTATCAAGTGAGATACTTGCAATAATGTACAGTAAGATATGAAGAGTTTGAGTTTAATGCTTAGAGGTAATCTTGGAGTACTTACGGTATGTGTGGAAGTGACTAGTGGGTGTGTTTTAACCTAATGATAATCTGTAGCAATCACAACTCTGATGTGTGCAGGCCGTGGACATGGCCATGGACACCCTTTCACACCTCTGGCTCTATAGTGAGGAAATACAGACTAAATCCACTGGGATGAGAAGCCACAGCATTGCCTGCCTCAAATGTACTTCATGCAGTGGTACCGAGTCCAGTCTAACCATATATTGAATTATTATAAATTTCTAATAAAATCTAAAATAGATACACAGGATATGACAGCTTATATTCTTTGGCAGATATTTGAGATGAGAGTAGCTTGCGTTGACTAAGTTGTGTGACTCATTAGTTGCAGTTTTATGCAGTGTCTGGCAAAGCGAGGCCAGTCAAACTGTGACCTTCGGGTTGTGCTGCAGGCTTTTATTAAATTTACAGTTGATACATGCCTATATATTTGTTGAATTCTGACACTCCCTAAAGACCTAACTAATGCTATTGAATGATGATAATCTAGTTTAAGAGGAGAAGAATTTGTACAGCATCAATCCTACCTTTCTATCTGTAATCACATTTCTACTGCCATAAAATTGAGTAGTGTTATACAGACCTAATGGCAGAGTTGAATTTTCAAATGCTTCAGACTCTTATCTGAGAGCTGTCTCCTGTGCTGTTACCTGTCTGGGTGATGTATTTATAGAGTGCCAGTCACCATAGTATCCTTGCGATGATTGCTACCAAAATTGAGAACTCTGAGGTGAAAATCTAATCAGGACTTTAGATAACAATGTCACACAAGAGCCTTCTGGTCTTTGCCTCTGTGTCCTGTTCAGATGAAGACTTTGATGAGATCATGCTTGTTGCTGTGTTATTAATTATTTATTTTTGTAACAAGATTTCTACTTCATATCTTTTCTACTGCATGTTAGCACCTGTCAGACCAATCCAAATTCTATTTTGAATGTTTTCTCTTGGTTTGTACCTGCAACAATACATCGGAAAATTCAGGAATTACAGGGCTGCTGAACTAGCAAAACCTAAAGGGGAAACTATCATTATACAACTGCTTGTGCCAGAGATACCCTGAACAGGTTTTTTAACGAACTTTTTAAGATGCTTCATCATAATGGGTGGACAGGCTGAAAATACTAATTTCATCACATTAAAAATAACTGAGTTTTATGAGCAGAGTGCTGAAGATACGATTGACCAGTCCTGTGGACTCAGTTTTGTTGGAAAAAGGTGGACTACTAAAACTAGACAGTATTAGTTTATTACTGAAAATGAAAAAATGGTTTAAACAACCAGTTCCTCTAGATTTCAGTTTGTGTAGCTCATGTGGCAGCTATTGGCATCAGTGTTCTCTGTTTACTCCTGCACAGCCAGTTTGCCCAGCAGCCCTTGTTTTGTTGAAAAGCCCCATATAAGTATCAAGAGGGAAAACAAAAGCAGTCCATTCTCAAAACCTGCAAGTTGAAAGTATCCCTTAGTATCCCTCTAAGCCTGATTTAAAATAAATTAATGGATTGAAATCTACTTTTTTTCCCCTCCCCTGGCATTATATCTCAACTTTGTTTATGCTTATTGGAAACTGATTCAATATGGACATCTTTCATTTATTTATATGGACATTAGACCAGGCCTGCACTTGGCAATTCATTGGAGAAACTGTTACGAGTTCCATATTTTATATTTGCTGTTGTAAAGTTATAGCCCTCTTACTGTCTGGGTCACTACAACCATATATTATAATTCCTGGCCAAAGATTTGTGAGAACTAAGACTAAATCTTGTGGAAAAGAGTGTGTAGTGACATAGCGAAGTTAAAAATTAAGAGTGTGTTGGGATGAAATGCTAGGATTTGCACTGGCAACCTCTGAAGGAAGGGTTCTGTTTGTCTTCTGCACTTTTAACATTTTTATTTGTTTGTTTTTGTTGGCATGACCTTATCTGCTGCTGGCTGAGTTGAGAGCTGCAGAGGCATTAGCATGGGTATCTCCTAATTCTCCTAATCTGCGTTACAAAGTATGTAATGGATGATTATATGAAATAATTTTGTTAAAGCAGAATATTGCTTGAACAGACATAGTTACATTTAGATTTTCTTTATTCTGTATCTAATATTCTGAAGACTTTTGATCAACTGGGCAACCTAAGGAAAGATTGAAAATATGTAAAATAATGAGTATGGTAGGATTTGCGGAAAAGGAAGTGTAAATGTAGATATTTTTGGTTACTTGAAGTGAGTTCTCTTTATCTCTCCATTTGGCTTTCTTAAGAAAATTTTTCAGAGAAACCCCTCTGTGTTTAGCACTCCAAGTTGATACAGTTTAAATTGTAATTCTGTAAACAGTTAATATGGGAGAAATTAGATAGGGATCTAAAAACTAAATAGTTTTAGATATGCAAATGAATAAGTATTAGGTGATGTGTGGTTTTTTTTGTTTGGGGTGGTTTTTTGTTTGGTTTTGTTTGCTTTTTTGCTTTCTTTTTTTTATTGCAGGCAACTCATGCATGGAAACAATCTGAACTGTATGAATCATCCTTTCTATCCCAATGGGACAACTCCTGTATTTAGAGTCACTGAATTAAAGGTTCGTAGGTTCAGGACATATTTAAACACCTCAATATTGATTAACTATCTAATTTTGATACAAAAAATTGTGTTAAAACCATGCAAAAATCAATTGCTGCATAGTCAGAGTAGCTTATTTTCAGAGCAGATTATTTTTGTCTGCTGTTCTTTTTATGCTACTCTCTTTATAATCATGTGGCTTATCCAAATAGTTGACTGGTTTAGGATACTGTGTTTCAGTATTAGTTATTATTGTTTTTCTTAAACTGTACTTTTATCAGAAAACTGTTGTACTGATAGAGAAATAGCAGTCCTCTATTTTTTTGCAAAATTTGCTTTCTTAAGTAAGAATTTGATTAGGTATGGGAAAATAGTAATTGTTTGCTTTAGCAGGTTAATACTGTTACTTTTGTGGGTTCCTGGTAAGCATGTGGATAAAATGATGATAATAATAGGCAGTCATGTAAATTGAAGAATATCATGGTATTGATTTGTTCTAGTGAAAAACTTGACAGTTGTGGTTTCCTGTCACAACCCAACATGGTTCTTTTTTCTCCAATTGTTTTGCTTGATATGGTTTGAAATACATTAATTTTACATTAAAAAAAAGCCTATTCTACAAGAATTTTCTGCTCTTTTTCACAACAGAACTGTAAGTAAAACCAAGATTGATCTCAAGACTGTGCACTGGACACACCACAAATGTAAATATACTGTGAGGTGCAAACACGAGAGCTTAATTTAGATTTGCATGACAAAGTAATCATTAAAGTAAATAATATGTTCATACCTATGTAACCCTGTGATTTTCTGAGTGTTCAGTAACTATCAAATGATAAAGTGAGGTAATTTGTATACATTTATTTTGTTCTGCCAAATAATTTACAAGTGCAAGAAATTATTAAATGAAGTGATTTAACAGCTGCTTCTACTGTCCTTTCCTTCTGACATTTTTAAAACCTACTTAAAGTCATCTTTATGTTCTCATGATGGTGCAGCTGAGATCCAGAGAGCACATGTGGGGTGGTAAATCAGATGTTATGTCATACAAGACAGCCTGGCTTCCTAAGCAGCAGCTTGCATCATTGCTTCCATGATAGAGTCCTACCTGTTATTTATGATGCAGCAGCAGTGCTGATAAGGAAGGCTGCCTTTGTTTTGTTCTCGTACCTTCATCTAAACCTTTTTTAGCATGATAGCTTAATAGCTCTGTGCTGGGATCTTGGATGATATTTGTAAGTTGCACAGGGTATTGTATGGCTTGTTGAAAATATGTAAGGGTTGTTTCAAGGGTTTGACAAGCTGTATATATGTGCATTCTCAGTTCTGATGGTTGTCTTACCTTGGTCTTTTTAAATTAATGTTTGAATCAGAAGTGTGCATCAGTGGCCTCAGTGAAGTGTTTCAGTACCCCGTGCTCTCCATGCTTTACAGGGTTGATGACTTGCTTCTGAGATTTTTCCTTTGTGGAATCATCTTTGTTGGGTGCATTGTCTGTCAGAGGACCCTTGGAGCTTACTCTGCATCAGCACATTCCTTGGGCAGCTTTCTCATGTCCCTTTGCCTCTGCTGCCTGCTTTGGCTTGGGCTTGCTGCCTGATAGGACGCAGGAAAATGCTGAAATTCTTGGAGCCACCCACAACTGGGACAGGATTTCAGTTGACGTGCAGCTCCAAGTGAGCAAGGTGAAAGGCATGCAGCATCATCTAAGGCTAAATATAACTCAGAGATTAATCAAAGATCATATTAATGGAAACATAGTAGTTCTGTTAATTAAATACCTATTCAAGGGGGCAAACCAGTAGTGCTTCAGTATTTTGCGTACACAGATTTGTTGTATGTTCAGTGCACAGCTTAAAGATCAATCTTGCTCTTCTGTAATTCTTCTCAAAAAACAGCTATAAAATCGTATTGTGAGCTTCTGTGTGTATTTTGCCTCAATCTGCAGCTATAACTTTCTCAGTTTAAGCAACAAACTATTTTTCTAAATTTGGTCAGCAAACAACCTGTGATAGAATAGCAGCCTTCTCCTGGCTTCTCTGCTAGCAAGTGTTTGAGTAAGGATGGCAAAAATTGTCTTTGACTTCTATCAGCACAAATATATTGCTGGCAATAATGTATCATACAGGTCTACTGCCTGTCTTCCTGTACTCTTCTCTCCAGTAAACAGCAGTTTTTCAAGGAAGGTCTCAGAATTTGCCCTTTTGGTAATAGTCTGGCAGGGAGTTTACATACCAGAAAAGAGTCCCAGTTCTTTACTTGATAATGCATTAAAGGGATTTTTTTGAGCTTTGTTGTTTTTGGTAAATAAGGTTGTCAGGTGCTACTTGTAATACATGTAACTAATAAATGTTGAATCAAAAACATGACTCTTGTACAGTTACACGTTTTTAAAGTGTGGACAGCATGTATTTGTCTGTATCAGTTGTAACAATCTTCGACTGCTTGGAAAATGTAGGGAGAGGCTATTTGCTGATGTACAGGATACATACATCAGAATACACACATCATCTTTGGACATCATGGGGCTCCTTATCATTGCTTGTAACTTTTGTATTGCTAATTAACTGAATTTCACTATAATGCTCTCGGCATGGTATTCCATGTAATTTTCTGTTTATGCAGAATTATTTCTAAACAAAAGTATTTAACGTTAAACCTTCAAGAGGCATAAGTGAGATACAGTGATGATAAGGAGCTTGATTCATTATGACTAACTGTAGGTGAACATTATGATGTTATGCCTCATTCTCAGTGTTTCTGTGACTCAAAAATGATAAACTCCATTAAAATACCATTACATCAATAGAGTGAGTATTAAAATGCATATGTAGAATAAAGTCTAGCAATCAGAGGAGATTATATGATAAGGATGATACAGATAGCTATCCATATAATTTTAAACTATATGAAGTATTGGTAGATCTTCTGAGTTTCATTTATTCACTGCATGGCTGAGACCTGATACCAAGCATTCACCTTGCTTTTTGCACCGCAGATGAAACATTTTTCTTTTAAAATAAATGTTAAAGTAAAAAAGAAGGAACAGTTTCCACAGAGGAAATGTCTGGTCCTTCAGAACCATGAACTCAGATTGATACTTAGCAGCTACAGTGAGTACAAGCAATGCACCACGAATCCGGTGCAGAATTTTCAGAGTGAGAAATCTTTGATCTCCTACTTCTTTTTAACTACGGTTTTTCAATTTCTTCATATTTTGTTGGGTCTTACTGTTCATCTTCCAAAGCTCCAGTTGCCAGGGATCTTTGAATGTAGAAATAAGAAATAACAAGATTTTAGATGATGAATCTCAGTATGTATGCTAGAGCAAGTCCAGTCACTTTCTTGATCCCAGCTACTGACATTTTCCCTGTGAAGATGATTTATGTTTATCTTAAGAAAAACAGTCAATGAAACAAACAAACGGAACTTTGTGTAAGAATTGATTTAAAACATACTCAACTTTGTCTTTCTCATTCTTACTTTCTAAAATCTTCTATGGATTCAAAAGAAATGGGTGCAATCCGGCTCTTGCACATAGGAATATGCTTTCTTTGAAGAAGAGAGATGTCTCTGCTTTTGAATTGAGCTTCATAAACTTGCTGGAAAAAATTCAGCTTGGAGGATATATTTTGAAGTAATAGTTTCTTGGGCACTAAACTGTTCATTTCCTAAAAAGATAAAGCCACTTATTTGTACCTGCTGACAAAACAAAGGGATTGGTACTGATAATATGTTACGTGGGGACAGGCTGTAATGTTGGTGAGAGTTCCTCTGGCTGCTGAAAAGCACCAGTTCAATCTGGCTTCTCATTCTTACCAGAAGCAACACATCTGCCTCACTGGAAGCCATAAAAAGGGCCTCCAATTGGTTTTGTCTGTGCTTTTACTAAACAAATGAATCATTATTATGTTTTCTTCAGCTTAAATACCAAATGGAAATGAAGCAAAATGCTGCATTTGGCTGCTTCAAGTTAGAAAGGTCTAGATAATCTTAATCTCTGAAGTGTGAAAGAACTGACACACAAAATTGCAGGTCTGGCAGGAAAGCTTTTATTAAAAAAAAAAAAAAGTACCTTACAGTTGAATAATTTGTTTTTCTTAAGAAAAGAAGACATAAGAGATGTGATGTATCTATACTTTAACAGTAACACTGGAAACAGCAGGGTGAGAGAGAAGACAGTTTTGTTAAAAGGGTGGCTGTATAAACACTGGCTATGAGCTTAGACTGGGAATGGGAAGAAAGCCTTTGTCTTCCAGGAGAGTAAGGTGCTGAGGAAGCCTTTCGTAATAGTGGGGACAAAGGAGCAACAGGCACTTTTTAAGGCTCTGAGTTTATGCTAAGTATCATATACTGTGATTGGCTGAAAGAGTGACCATTCTACTTTTAATCTTGTTTAACATAGTTCTTTTATGCTTCAAGTTTACATTCCTAAAAATATGATATTGGAGTTGTGTTATGCATTCTGTGATCTCAAGTGAGTCTCTGATTTGGAGAAGGCAACCATAGGTGTGGTAGTTACTTACAGACTCAAACAATTTTGATGTTAAGCATGACAGCTAGTAAAGAAAATTGATGTCTGAGGTCTAACTTTATAGTGGAAAACTACTATGAGATTTCTAGATGCTGTGAAGTTACCTAGTGTCTGTGAACGTGGAGAGTTGACTTAGTTCTTCCTTCAGAAATGGCATGTTTTTCCTTGGTGGTGATGGGCAGGGAAAGGCCTCTAATTGTCTGAAAGTTGTGATGGAAAATTTCACATCTAGTCATTTGACAGTCTGTAGGAGTGTGGTATCAAATTGTTAGATAGTTTGTCTTGATGTGGGTATTCTGAGAGTGCACATCAGATAATCATCTGCTTCCATACCTCCCCGTTCTGTTGACTGGTAACTGCTGCAGTTCCAAGTTTCTAAACATACTCTGGTTTTGCAGAGCTGAATGAGAACTTCCTTTTCAAGAAGGGTGTGGACAACGGACCTGAGTGGCCCTTCAGAGCAGTATATGAAACGTGTAAAAATTTGCAGCCCATCTTAGTATCCGTTTCTCTTCTTGAGCAACGCAAGTCTGTTTCTCTGTCCAGAGGTCATAAAAATGGAAAACGGTGATAGATATCCTTATTTTGTCTTCCATCTGTGAAGACATAGTATGTGGTCTTGTTTGTGTAAAAAGTTCCATCTGCTGACAGCGTTGTAAATATTCCAGCCTAGGAAGGAGCAGCTACTACAGTTGTGCAGTTCTTTGCAGATCTATTCCTCCACCCTAAGTTTGAATGCTTAATTACTCATTAGCCTGACCTGATCAGGGGCAAAGGCAGAACTCTGATTCTCTCATACAGTTGGTACTTTCTGCCACTGTAGAACATAGATTCCTCATTTTTAAATTTAAGCAAAACTGTTGACAGTCCTAGTTGTTTATAGATATATTTGATAAAAGTGGAATTGCAGTACATTAAGGATTAGGGTTAAATTACGGAACGCTAGTTAATATGAAAGGTACATAGCTACAGGATCATTCCAGCCTTTCCTTGAAAAGACCAGTCCATAATCCTATTTAAGTAGCAAATCGATACATTTTATACAACACCTTGTGTTAGTTTATAGAGTTTTGTGCTTGCAGACAAAGTGATAAAATACATTATTTTTGCTAGAGTTGTAAGGATACTTATATTTTAGCTTAACTTAATAAATCAGTAAATTAATTTGAAAGGAATTCAGTTCTAAAAGAGCTCTTGTATCAACTGTCTGTAAGCAAATTAGATTTTAAGAATGCAGCATTCCCAGGAAATGTGCCTTATGATTGATCCTATGATGTTCATTTGTATCTACTTTTAGTCCAGTGTACAAAAATAATGTAATTTCTTACCTGCTCATACAGGGACATTTCTACTGTCCTGTATGGTGATGGTGATAATAAGGTGGTTATAATTTTCTAATTGCTCTTATGAATTTAAAAAAAAAAAATTTCCTTTTCCTAGCCTATTATATGATTTAAAAATACAAGTGGAATGTTTGTTCCTTGTAAACAAGGATTATCTGGTGACTTCCTGAGATGGTCCTCTGATTGGAATATATATAAAATCAAAACTTCCTCCAATTAATTTTCTTCTAAAATTGCATTAAATAAGGTTCAAACTGAGCAAAAGTTGCATGTCAGCAAACAGTATCTTGAGAACTCTTCAACTGGTGTGGAATCATTTTAGTTATTGTTTACAAAAGAGATTACCCTAATGTGTGGTACAATAGTCAAAGACATGATAAATCATAGATCTTTTTGAAAGCCTTTAATTGTAACACTGAACATGGTAGGCTGATGTTTTTGGAAAAGATTATTTGGTTGAACTGGTTTTGATTCTCATTCTCAAGAAATCTGTAGATTAATTTCAGAAGTCCAGAAAAAAATATAATAAATAGCAAACACCACCTTGTTCTGAGGTTTTAAGAATTGTATGGCTCTTTCTGGACACCGGTATTCTAATTTTTAGAGGTTTCCTGGGAATTACTGAACTCTGAAATGTACTGTGAAGACTTGCTGCTTGGTTATGAGGCAGTTTGAGTGCAATAATCTTATTGTCAAGTTTCATTGCTGCTATTTCTTAATATGTCCTGGGACAGGTATATAATTTTGTGCAATTAAAGTGTGATTGAAAACCAGTAAGGAGGGTTCTAGCTTTGTGGGTTTTTTAAGTGTGGGTTTATTTGTTGTTGGAGTTAAACTTTGAAGCAGGTGTCTATAGCTGATGGAAAAGTTTTCTTCAAAACCTCAATTATCCAAAGTAATGATTCTTCCTACTTCAGCTGCTTAAGACTAACAATCGGATTTTATTTGTCTGTTTGTCCATCAGAATGGCTATTTTAACGTGGTTGGTGAAGAGCTTGCTTTCAAGTTCTTCAACTAGGGTGGGAATCCCAGGCCTGCAGGGTGTACATGTGCATACTGGTGTGAGTGAGCTGCTAATTCTGACCTGTCTGGAACATATGGATTTAATACAGCCAGCTGGACACCTCTCCCTTTGTAGTTGCGTGTTGACTCATGATATCCTAAAATAAATTATTTTTTATAAGCCCCATGTTATCTTGCTGTAAGGGCTTGCTAGTTAGAGCCCATCAGTTTGGTTTGGCAGATGTAGCAAGGTAGAAAATAACTGTGTGTAAAGACCATGCCTTTCAAACTCCAATCTGGAATATGTGTTACTGGTACCTGTTAGCTTTTTCTATATGTGACAGGGCTGTTGCTTCTGTAAGCAAGCTTCAGAGTTTCTTCTTTCTTCAGAATTACAGACACATGATAATCTCAATTTTTATTCTCTGTAGTACTCTTCAGAAAAATGCATCCAGAGGGAGGTAGTTCAAGCACCAGAATTCCCTGTAAACCCTGTTACTTTTGACACACAGAAAACCAAATCACAGTAGTTTAGTACAAACTTGGAGATGTAAAGTAGTTTTCCTAGAAGATAAAACTTTGTTGTGCACAACTCGTGGAAGAATGTCTCCTGAAGGAAGCTTTTAATTGAAGTGGGCATTAATTACTGCATTCTTCATTTCTTCTTCCTCTATAGTTTTATGCCAGCTGCTGGTTGCATAGAGGCTCAAGTGCCTGTGTGTCAGAGGAATGGCAATCTGGTGAACTTTAAAATGACAGAATGAATAATTTGATACTTTTTAAAGTCCAAGTTCCAACCTCAATCTTCATGGTATGTAATGGTACCCAGAATGTTGGTGTGTGGTAGGGTATTTTGGATTATACAGGTAAGATACTAGAAAAGTATCTGATTTTCAGAGGATGGATATCATAGTTATGAAAATGAATCCCTTTAACTTGTCACATGCCCATGTCAAAACCCCTCCCCCTAATCACCATCTGTATTGTAATAAATTAAGCATTGACTGTTTAGTGCAGTCTGAGAATAGGATGTGTGAGAATCATTACTAGTGATTCAGATCATTACTACAAGAGAGTAGCCTAATCAGATTGCTTTGTTTGGGGGAGGAGGGGACACCCAAACACTAAAATTGAAAAGAACTCCTGATTCTCTTCCAGAACTAAAGATTTTACTGTCATTGAGATCTATTCCAAATGTGAAAAAGAAAGGTTGAAAAGAAAGTGTCACTGCTTTTGTATCTTAGTACATTTCAAAGCAGCTTTTTTATTCTTGTTCGAGCATTTCATAATTGCATCAATTTATTAATCAGAAATAATTAGCTTTTCCAGCTTTAGGGACATTAGTCACAGAAGTCCCATAGAATATGGACCAGGATTTCTTACATCTGGCAAAAACATGGTGCTACCTTTCTGGAAATGAGCTTTTCCCTGTGTTCTTTTGTATTAGTTAATAGAAACCCTCCTTGAAAAGGGATACTCATCAAAGAATGTTACATGAAATAGAAAAACAGTACTCATAAACCCTGTTGGATTCCAAGAGTTATTACATTTTACATCATATACAGTTTATTTTTCCAGATGCCACAGTTCAAAATAATGTATTTTTAATACTGCTAGTAGAGTTCCACAGATTCATAATAGCACGTGACATGTTAATATCCTCTGTGACATCCTACTGGTCATATCCAACTGTGATAAACAGTTGTATATGCTATAAAAGTGACATCTATTATAAAAATAAGGATAATGCAAAAGGATACAAACAATCCCTTAAGTTTGTAAAGACTGTTACAAATCTTGAATGTTAATTTGAAGGAAAAAGTACATGCTAATGCTGAGTTTATGACTTCAGTTAATAGTCCTTTATTCCTTCAGGAAAAAAATAAGCAAGCAGCTATACGTTAAATGAATTTAATGAACTGCAAAGACCGACATTTTCACTATAAAAGTCACACTTCATTTAATGAAGTAGTTAAATATTGATGCTATATTAAAATACAGGCTGAATAAAAATGGCAATACATTCTTCAAAATAGGAATTTGAGCTGGTTTTTTCTTGTTATATTGAAAATGTCATGAACTGAGAAAAGGGAAATACAGCAGAATATCTCCATAATAAACAGAAAGCACGTTGTTGAAATAACATTAAAGTTGAAAGACACAAACCCGTAAAAGCAAGGAAATTAAGTCACTGTACTCTTAACTCAGCCTCTTTGTGCTTAAGCACTGGAACTCTGAAATGAATGGATCCAATGTTACTGCCATTCAATGTGCAATATTTTCTGAGATTCTTGGAAACGAAGAATAGATTGTAACCCTGCGCTACAGATGGCACATAAAAGGCCTACCCATGTGTTTGCCCAGTATGAATAGTTATATCATGGTATTGTTTGATCTTAATTCAAAGTAACTGTGTTTTAAGTTGATTCTATAATTTCGTTGGCAATATTCTAGCAAAGCTATGTTGCCTGTGTTGTGGCTTCCACACATGTCTGTGGATATAATTTGAATTTTCAACTTCAGTTTTATATCTGCACTTTCACCATAACAACACAATATGGACAGTGGTTAAAGCAGCATTGCTGACAAACAGGACTGAGGTTTTGCCCAGTTCCAACACCTATATGATGGTAAAGGCAAAAGAAAACAAGAATGAATCTTGCCATAGATGTGAGTAGGAACAATGATTGAGTGATGATATGATCGACTTCACTTTGGATTGAGTTATGTTGTACTGTACTTCATAAAGCTGTACTAATTCTGACATCAGGCTTCTGTGTATAGTAAAATACTGAGGATGACACCTTTGGACTGCTGAAGTCAATGGCAAAACTCCCATTAATTTCTGCCGTTTCTGATTTAATTTTCAGTGGCTGACTTGTAAAACAATGGCAAATTGATTTAGTACTCTTTTTTCCCCCCCACGGGAAAGATCTCTACTTCATGTAAAATGATTTGTCTTTTGACTTTCATGCTCTTACTCTGAAAATATGAATCTTAATTCAGTGTAGTCTGATTTCTTTCCCATACTTCCTATCATGTAAACATCAAAGATGATGGAAGAAAGTGGAGCTTTTTTAAAAGGGATCGGTTGTGTACACGGTTATATATGCAATTGCTAATACAATCCAATGATGAGGAATGCAGCTTTCCTATGGAAGCCTAATGAATCATTTCTGTAACTAGCAGCTATCAGATGTGTTCTCTACATGTGATGGTGGAAATGTGGCTTAGGTGTTTGTTTTGGCTTTTTTTTTTCCCCTTATATGCAAGAGTTTTCTTTGAAATGACAACACAAAAAATATGAAAAAAATGGAATCTGAGGAACTAGTTATATAAATGCATTTGTATTTGGAAGATATGCAGTTTTGTGTCTATTACAGGGATCCTCAAAATTCCTCATAAGATGGTAGTTCAGCATCTATTTGCATAGTTATGTGTCCTGGTATTTTGTCACAGCAAGCACTGAAATTATCTACTTAATAGAACATACAATTTTGTAGGGTGTTATGTCACATCACCAGAGTTTACCTAGAATTAGTAGAGCATTGAAGAATTTCTTCCTCTTCTAGATATACTTCCAGAAAAAGGAAGAAAATGGATGTCAACTGTTCATGCTATTTGTTGTCTCAAAGCAGTTCAGGTTCTCCAGTAGTTGTGACTCTTGGTTGCTGATCGGCTTTCTGCTTAAGGCAGTGGTCCCACTGAATAGAACAGGGCAAGGATAACCAGTGACAAACCCTTGGTGACACATTTAGCAATTGGTGTCTTATGTAAGTAAATCTTTAAAGAAAGAATTGCAAAATGTACCTGAAAAGGTATTTCTATACTACAGATAGTCAATAGTTACGTATTAGAATCCAAATATTAAAACTGTAGCCAATAGTTATGTATTAGAATGCTAATATTAAAAATGTAGCAATGCTGCTTTAACAGTAGTATAGGGAAAATATTTTATTAAACACTAATTTCACTAGTTATTTAAGAAGTAGCAGGCTTTGCACACATAAATCTCTTTTTCTTTTTAATTCAAGGTTGATGGTCTAGGTCTTACACATTGTATTTATGAATAGGGCACTCAATAACTATGCAAAATACCTATTTCTCCCATGGGAATCTGTGCTTTGATATATTCTGATCCTTATTAAATTTAAACAGGATCAAATTTATACAGCTTTGGCAGAGATTTATTAAAATACACTGAGTGGACAGCTTGTGGGAGTGCAGTGTGCTGTAATAACATATGCCTCTTACCAGAGAATAGTAATTATTGAGAATCAAATAAATCTGTAGGAGGTTAAGTATATATGGAAAAGATATCAATTGTAGTTTTCTGCAACCATACAGAAGTACTGTCTGAAGATTTGTTGCTGTATAAAGAAATGAACCACGCTTATAAAACCCTAAATATTCAAAATGTCATTTACCAACAAAGCTAATATTCTTACATTCTTCAAAAAATGTTAATGACATTTGCTCAGTAGCATTAAATTAATTGTTTAGTGCTCTTCATCTGCGTAAGCAGCTATTCACATTTATATCAAAGATTTATTAAATGTAATTGAAAACCATGTTTGCTACAAAGTTTAGTAAATTTTTCTTAATCAGAACCATTGTGTCCTTGGAAAGGAAAATCCAAATTCATGGGCATAGATTAACCAAATAATTTTTTAAACTTAAAAATATGTAACATCCATCATACATTCAAGGTTCAGTAATGGTCTGTTTAAGATTATCTAATTTAAACTTTTAAATTTTTGTATGTGGTAATTTCACTAGCATAAGAATTGAAAAATTGATAGGTGGGTCACTAAACTTCTGGTATGGTTGCGGTTCAGAGGAAGCTTCTGTATTTTTGATACAACTCTTTGGAATCTCAAAGCATGAGACATGTAAATATGGTAATTCTGTCACTAAACATGGAAAAAAAGACAAACCATCAGTAGGTAGGTGGGGGGGGGCAACAATATAAATCCTATCCCTCCTTCGCTGCTCCTGGCGGAAAGATTCACGATTACATGTTAAGACAGGAGGATTTGGAGGAATGCATTCACGGTTGGGAATCTTGGAGGTTGTCCTGTGCTCTTAGGGAACATAGCAAAGATAGTTGAGGGATGGTTATGACTATTCTGTGGTTTGGATCTCCCAAACAAATGTTCTTTGGAGGGCCAAAAAAGAAGTGTCCCCAGACACCACACCAGTTCCTTCTGTTGCGTGCTGAGTTTGCTACATTGTCTTCTCTACTGCTTATGTCAATAAAAAATATATTTTATTTTGAAGTGGTAGTTAAAAATCTGTTATTTTTGTCCTGTAGTAATTAGCTAATATAATGATTTTTATGAGTTAGGGATGTTTGAAATTTAGCAGTATCCAGGTAGATTTTTATGTATGTACACCAGTGTGATTCAGCACTGATGTGACCTTCGGACTCTGGGCTTTGCTAGAGATGGTTTAAGCAAGTAGGACTTCATTTGGTCTATTCTGCTTGCATTTCTCTCTGTGGCATGAAAGGAATGGAGTAATTTCAGCAGGAAATGTATTTCTCAGGGCTTATTGTATTAAGTAAGTGACTTTTTAAAGAAAATGCATTTAGATAAGAGATTATATTTGATTTAAAACTGGTACCGTCAGGATACCTCTGCATTTTGTGATGAACATCTAGTGAAAGCTGTCTAGTTTCTTGGTAAGAAATGTAAAAAATTAATTTTGGTAAAAGTCTTTATGCTTAAACAATTGCATCCTTTAAAAAAAAAAATTCACTGATTGACATTGATGTGCATGTGACACAAATCTAGTTCACTCCTTATCAGATCCAGTGGTGGTTCTTTTATTAGTCTTTTGTCCTATTATTCTTCTTTCGACCTGTGTGTCCACACATAGTTCAAGATTTTTCTAAATAAACTAATGAAACCTGATTACTTCAAGCTAGCAAGTGTATTCTCTTAAAATCACACATCTTCTATTTCTGTCCTGTATTAGAAGAAAAAAATGTGTATTTGTTAAGGTGAAAGTCAGGGCATTTGGGTTGCAATCCCATTACAGTTGCTACATTGCTGTATGACCTTGGGCAGGCTGTTTATTGTGCCTGTCCCTCACTGACTTTTCCTATGAAAACGGAGCTGGTAATATACAGGGGTCTCCCAGCAGAGCTCAGAAACTGGATTCACTGCTGTCTGTGGAGGGCTCTGGGACACCAGCCTAGCCACTACTGCAGGCACTTCTATATATGCATGTGTATTACCACTCTGTGTAATGCAAGTTTCTATATAGGAAGTAAATATGGGTATATGATGTATCAGCATGTTTGACTACCATCCTGTGTAATTATAGTTTATATTCGTGAGTCATCTTGTGACACTACTGGCATTTTTTATTCCATTTATGATTAGAGTAGAATAAATGTGCAAGAAGTAGAAGCAAATTCTTTCTGTTAAATCCACAGGTGTTTTGACACAGAATGCCTGTTTCTGTGGGTGTCAGGATTACTTTTTTTAAAGTAGGTATGCTGTAACAATGTACACATGGATTTTAAGTTATATGGGATTAATAAAAACTGACTAATTACACTAAAATGAGGAATCCCAAAGTAAAATGACTAGAATAGCACTCTGATCATATGCATATAGCAATACTGTATGGTAGGTAGCTGCCCAGGTGTCCTAAATTTTAATGCTTAGGGCTGTATGGAGTCAAGTAATTGTGAAATAAAACTGGGAGTCTGATGTGCTGCACATTTAAGAAAATCTTCATCTCATCTATTAAATATTTCTAGGTCAGGCTTTTCATTTTCTAAGCCAATTAAAGAAAACACAATGTTTTGCAACTAATTCCTGTTGTGTTTTCTTGAGAATATACTAATTTCCTTTGGTGCAATATAGATTAAGGAGTCCTTTGCTTATAAGCAGACATAGGATAAATTTAGTTTAAGCACAGTAAATTTATTTTTTAAAAAGATAGCTTTATTTGTTGATGGAGATTAGCCATATTATGTTGGTTTGCATTTACTTTTATTAATTCTGATATGTGATAACAAAATTTTAAATCTTCCAGGGGTTTTAAGTATTTTATAAGGACAATCATCTTTTGAAATTATTTCTTCCTTTAATGTCTCAAATCAAATGTATTGTGACAAGCTATTAGGCTATGAATTTATTCATTCATCACAGTAAATCAAGTTGGCACAGTGGCTTGTAAAAGATCATAATCTATATTGGTATCTTCAGGGTCAAACAATCACATCACTTCTAACTTTGATTTGGTGCTGCTGTCTATGTGCTTTACTACAGGCCCTAGCAGAGAGGAAGATTCTTAACTGCATTGGGGGAATTATTAAGGATTTAAAATTTTTTGGTCTTTTTTACTGAAATTTTCTCTTGACTGCAATAGTTGGATGTTTTGTATAAGGGAACAATAGAATTTGTTGGCAGATGTAAAACAATTTATATAATAATTGTGTCATGGGTTTTGTGCATGTTCTATGAAGACAGCATAAGCTAAAGGTAATAGCCTGGTAGGATTTGAAAACAGATGAATAATTGCTCTAAAATGTCAGTGGCTGTGACATTCTAAAAACACTGACTTCTTCTTGAATGATGTCTGTTTCCTCTTAGAGTCTCATTGATTAATTAATAATGCTCAGATAGTAAAAGTTTTAATTTGAAGATAACATATGAGGTACAAGATATTAATTGCACCAAAGATAACATGCTAATTAAAAGGTTCATGCACAGGTGTCTAGGGTTTACAGTGTGCATTGAAATACTTGGAATAGAGACCTAGTTATAATGTAGTATCTGTATGCTGTATTTTTTGAAAGGTAGCATCATTAGTACTTTGCAATTTTCTGGGAAAGAATTCTTTGTGCAGTGTTCCTTTTGCAGTGAAGGTAGCTCGACAAGAAAAGGGGCATTGTAAGCCAATGATTTAGAGCAGTATGTGCACTTCTGCATTGAGTACTAGTTCCAAATGCAAAGATTGTGTCAAAACAAATGCATTTAAAGTCAGTTTAGAAGAGGAACAAAATGCAAACCTCTCATCTTTAAAACAAGGAGGTTGTTTTTACCTCTTAGATGCTTCATTTTTCAGATAGAGGAATGATGCACAGTTTAAGCAAGGTAATTGGTAAAAGTCTTAAATATTAGTGCCTACAGTTTATATGGCAATCTGGAGTCTGTCTCCTGGGGCAACTTCCATCTCATTCTCTTAGCAAAAAATGGAAAGGAGAAAAATGCAACTCCTGTGGCTCACCTATGCTTTATCCTATTGCCGTGCAATTTTCCAGCACAGCAGTTTCTTCCATTCCTTCCTTTTGGAAGTTACAGTGTCACCTTATCTAGCTCACAGGAGTGAAGCGAAAGCGACGAGCTCTGGAAAGCGTTGGCTTTCATCTACAGGAAGGCTGCACATCAGCACTAGCTTCAGCCTCAGGGAGACTGGTCTGCTGCTTGTGCCATGAGTAATAGAAATAAATAACATGTGTAATGCAAGTGTCATAGTTGAAGATACAGAGGTTATCTCCCTGTTCTCCATGAAGGGCTATGCAGTGGAAATAGACCTTTATGTACTTCCTAGATGAAAATGAAGCCAACAACTTCACACCAGAATAAAATGAGATTAAATGGTAGTGAAGTGTGTTCTGAATTCTTACCAGCATGAAGAAATGGCTCTGGACATTGACTGTGATCTGACACCAGTGTTAACATTCAGTATTTGTTGGCTCAGAAGGAGCAGCTGTTCTTAAGCTTTATAAACCGTTTATAAAATTCACTAACTCACGGTTCAGAGGCAATATCACTTATATTTTAAATCATCAAGGTGAATAATGGAAAAGAGTTTCTGTGCAAGAGAATTAAGCAAATATTTAAACAACATAAATCTTCAGTCTTGGCTTTCTCCAGTGCTACTTTAGGCAGCAGCAGCAGTTGCATGCATGTTATATGCATGTGTAGGGGGAGGTATTGAGTTGCACATGAATACCACATGTGCAGCTGAAATAGCTTCATATCACTAATATTCTGCATTGCACAGTAATCCTCATACTAAGGGGGAAAAAAATAGTAGTCTTAAATTAATTGAGTCAGCCAGAAGAGTTACCAGAAAAAAAATCTATCAGTCATTTCTTCTGAGTGATTATTTCATTCTGTGACTCTGTAGGGCCAAGAAGGACCAAATAATATTTCTGTCATTTAGAAACCTGAACGGTTTAGAAGTTTATAGCCTGGTGTGTAGGGTTGGGTTCTAGACAGAGAGTCTAAGCTTGAAAAAGCTCAAAAGTAAGTGCTTTAAACACCTCTGTTTCCATTTTCCCTAAAGCCCATTTGAATCTGTTTTTTCTCAAAGGTGTTCATACCTAGAAGAAGTTCCTGTGTTTTACAGGTAGCCAACAATGCCACTGTTTTGCAGGAGGCCTGGTAAAGAGAAAACCACAGCTTGATAGGACCTAGATCAAAGAGAAGCTTTGCAATTGTGCATCCTGCTTTCATTAGGGGCTGTAGCCTCTGTTGTGGAACTTGCCTTTAGGGCAATTTATGTAACTGTGGTAACAGCAGAAGTTAGGACAGTTATCTACAAGCTCAGTCTTTCAGTATTTCACAGGTGTTATTATTTTAGAGTACTTATTATCACCCCAGAGATCATTATTTCATTGCAACAGAGATTCACATCAGAAAATCTGGATGATGGGATTTCAAGGAGTTACTGTCTTGGCAAGTCAGAAACAGATGTTTTGGTTCAAAGCCTGGTGAATGTGTTCTGTGGAGACACCAGTTAAATCACATGTTAAGAGAGTATTAAAGGGACAAAGGACCTTTTCTGGCACCTTTTGATTAGTTGCCTCCAGAAAGAAGTGGTAGTACAAGTATTACAGAAGGCAGTGTCAGTGGCACTCTTCTGGAAATGATCATCAGCAATTCCTAGCACAGTGTGTTATGTCAGGGGTGTTAGGTAGGAAAAAAAATAAATCCATCGGAGAATAGTTTAAACAAGCTGTAACAAGGACTAAGGCAGATTAAGCTGCTAGACTAAATGAGGGAGAGATGCTCAATGAAATTATATCCTGAGGACAACATGTGTCAGATGCAAATATATTACTGCCTCTAAAGGAGAGTAGTGTGAGGGTTTTTTAACTTAAGTGTAATAAACAATTGGCATAGTTAACTGGTATGATGATTCAGGGCTGATTATTGGGGATAAAAAACCCCAACAAACTGGAATTTTAAATTATCATAGTTAGAACTTGGCTATGTAGACTGCAGAATCTGTGTATGTGGAATACATAGCCAGTGCTGCTCCTGGGGAGTGCAGCAATGCCTGTCTGCCAGTAGTTGAAATAGTGGACAAATAATTGTTAAAATCTGGGTTTCTCTAAGTCATACGCATGAAGGAGACTGATGCGGACCATTTGAAGTCACTTTTCCCCATAGCCCAAGTTGTCCAAGCATACTAAACTGTACTTGGAAAGAATTACTTCCTTTGCAGCATCTGAAAATGTGCTAGGTAAAGCTCTCATGAAAGGCAATGACTTTCTAGGCACGGTGCTATGAAGTGCTGAAATTTTAAATCTGTGCATTGAAGTCTTTCCTTCAAGCTTTTTTTGTTGATGCACATTTCATAACTGAATGGGTTCAGTATCACAATGCAGTATCACTGTGTGTGTTAAAAGAATCAATGTGTAGAAGTCCAATTCTGAACACAGGAAGGCTGTAGCTGTTCATACGTAATGGCTTGAAAATCCAAGCCTGTATGCTATGTGCAGGGTGTTCTGACAGCGTTACTGTTCACTAGGTGATTAGTTCTTCTACCTTGGATGTACAACTTATTCTTTTTAATGTGGTCATTACTATTAAACACACTGTAATCACTGCTTCTGATGTCCTGCTAGTATAGCAAGCAGCTCCATAGTCCACCTAAAATATAGATGAGTTTTCTGAGTTTTTTCTCCGTTATGTCATCTTCTGTATCATAATGAAAAACAGCAAGATAAAAGCCATGACAGCTGAAGTTTTTTACTACTTTATACTGAACAGTGCTTAAAAAGTTTACAAAAGGGACAAGAAAACTTAAAAAGCCTTTATGAAAACTTATTATTTTATTTGTGCTTGATTTTTCTACTCTGATAACTGTCTTGGGAGGGGAGTTCAAGGGCCTTAATTTTTAAGATATACTCCAATAGTAAGAATGTGTCTGAATTTTGTGGAATTACTGTAATAACTTCACACCTGTGTAAAAATTCAGATTTTTGCCATTGTTATAACCTCTGCTAATGAAAATGTCCATTTAAGTGCCATGA
The DNA here is from genome assembly GCA_020745705.1 of Hemiprocne comata. Lineage (NCBI taxonomy): Eukaryota > Metazoa > Chordata > Aves > Apodiformes > Apodidae > Hemiprocne > Hemiprocne comata. The sequence continues at coordinate 5,846,883 of CM036598.1, forward strand.
ATATTTTAAATACATATTCATGCTGGGCTTGAAATCCTGCACATAATTTTCTAAACTAAGCCATTAGCATTGATAGATACTGTTGTTTTGCACATCTTCACTGCAGCAATTTGTACATGTCAAATTTAACCACTGCCCAATACCTCCATAGAGTAATAAAACTATCTGAGTTTAGTGCTGTCTACACACACAGCTCTCAGTATCTCTTGACAGTTGATAACAATCATGCTGCTAGATATGTTTTTCACTGTATAATGCAGATCTAAGGTCACTATTGGTAAACCTATTCTAATCATGGCTTCTCAGAACACAAATCCATTAACCTGTAGTGATAACCTTGCCGCAAAGACTCGACACAAACAGTGCTGCTCTATAAATGATAGAGTTCATGGCTGAACTGTATTTGGAAGGGCATTCTGAATAAAGTAATGTAGAAGAAAAGTTAATGAATTTTAAGGTGAGTTTCCTGCTGTTAAGGAACAACTGCTTACTGAAGTTTCTACTCAGATAAATGCTAATTCCAGCTAGAATATTGCACTAATGTCTGTGTAGCCTAACTCAAGCAATATAGAATGCTTCTGCTTCTTTTTTCCCGAAGGTGTTCAGGAGTACTTTTGCAGGTTGCTTCAGTGTCACTCAGTCTTGAAGAACTAAAGAGCCACTTCATCATCAAGAGCCATACAATAATTCTGGCATGACAGATGATAGTGATGGTAAAGCTGACATTACCACCACACATCGTCATCATTTTGATGAAACCTTCCACAGCAAACATCAGCTAGCTCAGGTGACAATCTGTGTTGCTTCTTGTTTGACTCCACTTCTTGGAATATCTGTTGTTTGCTTAGGTTTTTTTTCCCCATCTTAGCTCTATCATATAGGGATTCTTCTTAAATATTTGTATGGTTTCTTAGAAGCAGATGAAATTATTGCTTTTTTCCCTTAAACAGGTCTTCTGAGACCTAAGGGTAGTTTCTCTGACACACCTTCTTAGACTTTCATGTAACCTTATGTCTGTTGTTATACATAGGACCATTTCTGGGGATGTACCGAGATATCTCTCTTATGTATTTTTAGCAAGTCCTGGGAAAACTGCCTTTCGTTGTTTAATGTTTTTATTTTTCTAGCTCCCCGACCTTAGCAAAACAGTTGCATTGATGAGTCAGGTTTCATTCAGGAACTGAATTCAGTAAAATATTGAAAAGGCATTGTCAGTTTGTAACCAGAGACTCTGTTTAGAGCAGTTTGTTTCATTGTTGTTCACTTGATGTTAGGCTTTTGGAAGAAGTCACCTCAAAGAGAATTGGTAAAGGACATGTGGCTGATTTTGAGAACCACTGGATCTTTCCAGATTGCTTTATCTTGAGAATCAGCTGTCTGCAGCAGTCTTAGCTCGAATCACACATGAAGACCACTTGTAAAGTTTTTTCAGTTTCTCTGTCATCGCAGAGACTTCTGTTCATTCTTGAGAAGAATCTGTTTGTACAAAGAAAATTGCCCAAGGCGCAAGTTGTCTCTGAAGCCACCAGGCTTTCTTGTGAATTGGCTGTTGCCCTGTAAAAGCTTGCTGAAAATTTTGCCAGGGATTGTTGTGTTTGCACTAATACTGATGTAAGAACATACAATTATGATTAAAAAGAAGCTCAGATCAGCATTCCAGCTCATAGACAAACGGTCTTTATGTTGTATGAGGAAGAGCACCACCTTATCAGCGATTATTTAGTTACTAACTGTAATGCATTCTGTAGTCAAGAAATTAATGTACCTACCAGAAATACACCTAAGCCAACTCTTGATCTTGAAGTGCACATGTTGTTTTCACTTTGGGAAATATTTTCAGTATTTCAGCATAGTTTCTGATACTTGTAGAACCCTGTAAAATAATGACAGAAAATAGGATACTCTGTTTTTCCTTGAAGTCAAATACAGTTTGAATGCTTCCAAAAATAAAAGTATAGTGCTATAAATCCAACTTAGCATGACTGAAGTATCTGTTCATGACAGGACTGTATTTGGTTTATGTAAAAGAAGCCTGGTCATTTTCTGGTGATCGCAGTGAAATCCATCTTATCTCTGCATTATGCGTTTGTATTTTCTGTTTGATTCTGCAGTCTTGACTTGCATTCATCAATGTTTTCCTGGATGAGTAAGTCCCTGGTGCGCTTAGCAGCTGTATGGAACCACTCATGTAAGAACTGATCAACATGAAAAAGGGTTGAAGAACTTACGGCCTAAAAGAAATCTTATGTGGGTGTATTTTAATTGCTACATTACCATGACAGAATACAGTATCTATAATTCTAAAGACTTTGAAACAATAAGAATAAGCGGCTTGTGTGCAATAGAAAAATAGAGTCAATACATCAGATGTTTGTCAGATAAACATTGCAGATCTACCCAAATGAAGGCATTGGGATTGTACGAATGTCTGAGATAGTTTTAATGTCAGAACTTAATGCCTCTTGGTACCTTTAGCCTTTCTGATTTCCCTAAATGATCATAAAGTTATAAACAGTCTTTCTAGGAGGTCTCTAAGAATCCAGTTAGGAGCTTTTTATTATACTGGCAAATTCATATTGAATTGGTATTCATTTTCACTATTATGGAAAAATCAAATCAGAGCTGTTATTATTATACTGTTGAAAAAGAAAATAATGAGGATGTAATGTAAAACTGCTAATGTGATGAAGCACTCTCATTACGTTAGGTTAAGAATGCTGTGGCTGCTTGTTCCAGCTTGCTTCAAGCAGCGATTGAGGGAGGAAATGGAGGGCGTTTCGTTTGTGGCAAGGGGTAATGTACACTCTCATTTGAATGTGTAATTGTCTTTTGATGGCCGAAAGGGTGGTTGCTTTGCCTGTTTGTGCTTCCTGCCAGGCTGGGGTGTTGATTCTGGACTGTCAGAACACTACTGCTGGTCCACTGTCACATGTACGGTGCTGCCATCTCGTTTGTTATTCATATCTAGCAACTGATGGTTCTCTCTCCAGAAGAAATGGCTCATATATTCTTTTATGTTCATCTAAGCTTTGTTCCAAAAGGGAATAGAGCTTTTAGAGTACATTGTTAGAAAGTACAACAAGCCCCCTGAAGGTTCAGATTTGACAGGGATGTTAGGAGGCAGGTCAAGTGACTGCCTAATGAAGATGAATGGAGAAAATTGCTGGTACAAGGATCACGTGGTGGGCGCTTAGCCCAGGTTGCTGAAAGTGTGATGGAGTCGCACGGCTTCATTTATCAGTGTCATATTTGGGCTAAAAGTGAGCAGTATTGTTCTCATTTCTTCCAGATGGATAGGTCAACTTTAATATTTATTGCTCTTGTAGAACATTTGTTTGATGTATTTCCATTAACTAGGCAATAATAGAAAAGCAGTGGAGAGAAACATAAAACAGCTCCCTTCCTCTTCAGCTGAAATATGGCATACAATAATGTGTAAATATTTCTAAGACTGTCACTGTATTTTATTTTCTTTTATTTGATGACATGATCATACATACTAAGAAGTTTTATAGAAATAATGGAAAAACCACATCAAAGAAATATAGAATACTTGGGTTTTGGTGAGTGCTTGTTAATCTTTTAACATTTCATGGTTTACAGTGCCTTTCAGGAGTGACTTTTGCTTAAGAATATCAACTTTGTATATCTATATATGAGACACAGCAAAACCATTTGAAGGACTATTGTAAGACTGGAAGTATTTTAGCAAATTCAAATTATAATTTTGGATTTCTAAAATGGAATATAAAAATGTTGGTTTCTGTCCTCTTTTTTTCTTCCTGTCTGTCATCGCTAATTACTTTCTCTATGATGGGAAAAGACCACTGAATCTGGGTTGATGTAAAATATGAAAAAAATAAGGGATCTAACCATTACAAAATGGTGTCTTGTAGCTAATAGTGGTATCCCCTGGGTACTGTTTATTAACTAATTTTTTCCCATTTATAGGAATCGGGTTCAAGGAGTTTGACATATTTTATTCTGTGGAAGGAAACTTAGCTGTTTGCGAAGCAGGTGTTGTGTTAAGTGCAGTGCAAACATCCTAGCCATATGTTTCTATAATTTAAATTAATTTGGTACAGTCATACTGTTAATCTTTAGTGACTTGTTGATTGGCATTTTGCAGACATATTTCTGGAAGGCACCCAATACCATTTTCTGTAGCCTTTCTGGCAGTAGCAGAGAGTAACATTTCCACAAATTGGAATCTTGTACAGCTCTGGGAAGGGAGCCAAGATTTAAATTAGACAATAACCTCTGCTCTGTATATAGCTTCTATTCTTCAGCTGTAGGGAAAGTGATTTGTTTAATACAGTCAGCTCTGTAGCATATAATAGACTGATATATGAGTCACTCCTTGGCAATGTGTGTTTCTTAAATTTATATAGATTGAACAACTAGTTGGTAATGTACTTAGTTACACTTGTGCAAACAATAACTAATAGCGGAGCTGAACAGACCTAGAAAAAACTGCATTTGGTTGGTGTTTGCCAAGGATTCTGCAGAACTCTTGGATTTTAGAACATCCTTCTCTTCAGGTCTAGAGGAAATAACTTCGTAAACATGAGTATTGTTTGAGCTTTGGAAAGTCAGTAATAAAGCTTTTATATCATAGTTTAATGTTTTTTTAAATTTTGTTGTGGACACGTGTATACAATGTTCCCTAAAAATTGAACTTAGCAGCAGTCTGTGTTGTAGCTACATAATTAGGTTGCAGCTCTTTTTGTTTTGCCCTTGTATATTTTTTTTCTCTCTTCATGTTAAAATCTGTTGCTGTCAATTGATATCTGTGAATGCAAAGAATTCTTTTCTTTCCAAACAGCAAGGATCTTTTCTTAAAATGAGAGCTCTTTACACCATTCGGTTCATGTTTATTTAAAAGCTTAAAATCATTAGACCAAATCTCAGTTTTTGTCCAACAGAAAATTGATTTTGCTAACAAAAACCGTGTGGGCCTGAAAGAGAATATTCAGAAATATGCAAATAAGTAGAGATAGAAATCTGTTTGAGCAGCTGAACAAAGCAATCAAATTTTTCCTATTGAAAGTTTATTTAGCCTCACTGTGAACATTTTTGAACAAAATTATAAACTGCTGTTAGTGAAATATTTCTTTTTATAGGGAAAAGGGGATTTTTTATTTTTTTTTAAAGCAGAGCTATTTTTGATCCTCTGTTTTTCTGCCAGGTCTTATATTTACAAAATAAAGCACAATGTAAATATTGAACAATACACAGATATATTTCCCAACACTTTATAGTATGCTGCATATTCTGGGTGGGTTCCAAGCAGTAGTTGATAGAGTTGAATAAATGATATGCCAATCAAAATTATTTTTGCAACTGTAACCTGCTATATTGCAGTCTCTTATCTGAAACGTCAACTTGCTATAAGCCAGATCTCTTTTCTTAAACTTTAACTCTTACATGGATACTATCCTGTGTCCTGAACTAATCCTGCTTCTGTCCCATAAACTTCTTGATTGTGCGCGACAGCAAAGCGTAATGTATCTACTGGTTATGTAAATCTTAATCATCACTGCTTTCATTAGGTCGTGTTAATTTTATTCCTTAGTCAGGAGTGAGTTGTGTACAGAATATCTGATGTACTTCAATGAGTAAATAAGATTTGTACAATTCTAGCATGTCCCTTCCAGGTCAGTTTTCTAGTAACTCCACTTCTGTGTGAAAGCTGACCTTTTCAAAGAAGTCCCCTGTAGCCAGCAAGATGATTACTGAAAATGTGACAATTTCTATTGGTAGATAAATGTATGGTTTCATAATGTGCTAGGTTTGTCTTTACAGCTAGCTTAAGGAGTTCCTCCATTCTTCATTCCTGCCCTAGATGAAAAAGAAATTTTAATTGCATTTATGTTTCCAATTCCTAATGAGTTCAGTGTTTCAGTTTTGCAGCAGGGCCTCAAAAACAGTTGTATCAGCATAAGCAGAGGGATACTGAATTATAGAGCAAATAACTAAACAAACAAGTGGCTGGAGGTTTGAAGCATGATGCATAGTGAGATCTTCTCTGGAACTTGAGGTCACTGAACGATACGGCTGCAGGTGGCATTGCTGACATCATGACTTTGAGTCACTGGAACATCCTTAAGTTTGGTTCCCACCACTGCTGATAGCTGAAATTGAATCCTGCATATAACCATGTTATGGAGGTTGGAGGTGCTATAAATCTGCCTCATTGTTCATCATCATTTTAAATATTGACGACTCAGTTTACATGTCCCAGGAACTTCTGGTGTGTGGGGGGGTGAAATTGCCATTTTTAGATTCTGATGATAAAAAAAATCTGTTAATGAGGTTGAAGCACTGATATTCACAGGCTGAACACTGTTCTGTATTTCTGAAGGAGGCAGAGGTTACTAAGCCAGCAGCATGGCTTGTGCTTCCAAGGGGGATGAAGAGACTGCACAGGGGCCTTACTTTCCCCTAATTTATGTTTACAGAACAAAATGTAGGAGCAGTGAACACAGTAGAAAGGGAATTGCATTTGAGAATGGGGAGGGGTTTATAGAGACTTGCCATATTTACAGAGATTGGGTATTCTTTCAATTTAGCGTTCTGTTTATGAAGCATTTAATGTATACTTCTCTGGGTAAGGAGTGAAAGCCATATGTGCACCCTCCCTCCTTATCCCCTTTTCACCTGTGCATGGTGAAGTATTACAACATGGCAGAAACTTTTTTCTTCTCTCAGAAGATGATATATGTTGATATGAAAACTGATACCCCTTTTTTTTTTTAATAGTAGCTAGTTTAGCTACAGATGATATTCCAGTTACTGGCATATAGCACACAGCCACCACCACTGGCTAAATCAGATGGTATGCCTGATTTATGTTGGCAAATATCACTTCACCATTTTTCTTCCTGGTAAGTACCACTGCAGATTTCTGCTTATCCTAGGTGACCCTTACACACATTATTGGTTGCATTTTGATTTTACGAGAGATGTGGGGGTTTTGGTGTGTGTATATATATATGTATGTATATAAGCAGAGGTGTTTCTTATAACCAGTGGTTTGTATATATGGTTGGATAAAGGTGACTTTATAGAACTGGAAGAAATTCCTGTTTCACTTGTAATCTGTCATTGGTGGTGGTAAGGAAGGTTTTGTACAGAGATATGTGGAGGATCATCATGGCATATGACTCAGAGTTTCCCATGGACGTATGTGAGCCTGGACGTGGACAACTGTTCCATGCTGTTTGGAAAGCAATAACATAAGATTGTCTGGGAGACAAAGGAAAAAAAATCTTTTCTCTAGAACTATTAGTGGTCTGAAATTATCAGGTTAATTTAAATTCCATATTCTAGATGGTCTCAAAAGAACATTTTACCAGATATCACAAACTGCTAAGTCTTTTTGCTTTTACTTTTTGTTGCCTCTCCTTTGCTATGTGTTAAACTTTCCTCAAAGTTTATTTTAATCCCTTTCTCTTATAGTTTTCAGTTTCTTTTCCTTATCTATCTGCTAAGCTAATTTATATTATCCTGCTCTGATAATCATTGTCTTAGTATACCTTTCTATGGGCCTTTCTTCCACCCTTTGTCTGCCTCACAGTACCCAGAACTTGTACATCCTTTTATAGCACTTGTATATAATTTTATTCCTCTCAAAACCAGGCTATGTATATCATATTTGACAACTTGGTTCTCTCACAGTTATATTTTTTGTGTTCTTAACAAGTTTTGAAAATACCATTGAGCAACCCTGCTTTGATTAGCAAAGGACATCTCTTTCACTGCAGAACTGTTGTAATAATTCCAGGGCAGATCAGGCAAGCAATTAGAGGCAAAACCATTCCCTTTAGGATGGTTTGATTTGGGTTTGGGGTATTTTAAGTCTAAAAATCACTGGACAAAAAATATTATCAGAAATTATTTTAGATTCTTATGAAGAAAAAGTAATGTTTATAATGCCATTAATTTTTTTACTATGACCAGTTAGTTATTTCCCCACCCTTGGTTGGTATTTTCCTCTTTTGGTGGCAAGAGAGCTGCCAGAATATCGTGTGCTGTTCCTTTGTTCTTGCCTTCATGCCAACAGTGTGCAGCATCTCCCAATTCAAGTAGGAAAAATTACTGAGAAACTTTTAAGGTAGAGAAAAATTTCCCCAGTGTTGCAGACAATGAAGCAACCAGCCTTGTGGATTTCCTGTGATTTGTTCTTACTGTGAACAGATAAAGCAGTTCTCATGTTTCATGCTCCCTTGCATGGCTTGGCATCATTTCACTTCCTCACCAGAACTGGACGTGGGATTAGAAGTTCTCAACTCTTATGCAACTTTCATATCACAGAAACATAACCTTTCTGTGTTGTAAAACTTGACTAAAGTTATTATGTGGTCCAAAATATAATATGAGACAGGTTTAGCCCTGGGTATTTGGAAAAAAAACAAACCCTGAATATTTAAGATTTCCTGAGAGTGCACTGAGTCCAGATCTCACTTCTACTGTGATAAGATTTCTGGTATCTGGGAAATTTTCTGTTCTATAAGTTGGATGGAATAATGTTCAAGATACAAAATAAAAATGAGAGAACTCCCAGTAGTTTGCAGCTAGTTGTAGCAGGCATCTGCCTGCCAGAAGCCCATGGTTATGGTACAAAGTATTATTTGGTTCTATTAGAGTGGTTTCTGAATCAAAAATACTGTCTCAGAGATACCTGAAGAAATGTTTCTGTAGTGCTCAGATCACAATCATGCCATCAACCGGTAAAGAAAACTTCAGAGTGACTATAAGCTTGTGACTTTTCCCATTTGATCTCTAATTACCCTAGCTTGTAATTAACAGGTATTCCTAGGAATATCTTGCTTAGTTTCTGAACATTCAGACAAAGAAAGTTCATGAAGAGATTACAGCTAATTCATAAGTCTAGTCTGAGTTAATACTAAAGCTAAACCTGATTATTTTAAATACAATGAAAAAGTAATCAAGTTCTTGGTGTGAATAGCATAAGACCCTGTATTGTCTTAGTCCACTAAATTAGGAGAGTATTTTCAGTGTGAGTTGTGAGCTGTGGAACAGCTTGGCAGCAGGAATGCCACTAGAATCTGGTGTCTCTTACACTTCAAGAAAATAAACTCAATAATTTGCATGTACCAAAGCTCAGGCTTGCTTCCATCAAGACATGAAGGGTAGCACTTGACTGTTCAAGAGAGATTGTAGTACTGTTTTTAATCTTATATTAAAAACCATAGATTTTTCAGTGGCATCTGAAAATTATGAGGAGAAATTGCATTACTGAGATGCCTGGTGTGCTTTTTAATATGCAGTTAATTCTAACGATAATTAGCTGCTAATATTTTGAAACATCAGTGCTGATGATCACCTGGAGACTTGAGAGGCCTTTCATATGGTCCTAGACATTTCCTGCCCTTCATGTGTGAGGCCATCAGTCTAGTTGCATTTGCAATAAGATTTTAAACAGAGCAACCGGATTTTTCTTAACTGGCATTGATTTGCTTAATATAAGATTTCAGTATTTTAACACTAGTATTTTCGTGTGGGGTTTTTTTTTATAACTGGGAGTGAAGGTTTTGAGTAAAACTTCATTCATTTCACTCATCATAAATGGAATTTGCCGTGTACCCTTTGTGTGTCCTCAACTCTTGACAAAACCTCAGGGGCTGCAATCAATATCAGAAGTAATTTCTGTGCCCACTTAGAAGAAGAAATACAGTGACCCAATTAAGTGAAGAAAACGCTAGACTGTAGTAATGGATGAAAATGCAATTAAAGTAGGTTACTCACCTACAAAATCAAGTTTCTGCTACCCCAAAAGGTTGCCTTTAGGTAGGAATGAAACAGTGGGAAGCTAAAGATAGATGAATTAAGCCTGATTAGTCTCAGTGGTATAAATTAGGAATGCAAGCTAGCATGAGGGATTATTTCACTCTTAAATTTAGTTCTCCTGTACTGTTATTGCAGAGCATTGCATCCAAGTCAATCTTGCATGTTTAACTAAAGTTAGTTGTTGCTGAAGACTCTCCAGAGGCCTCCCTGCTGTGGGATTTGTAATCCAGCCCCAACTAAAAATAGTGGAGAAATGCTCCAGGTTTAAGGTTGATGAGATAAAGAAACAGGAGGAAGCAATGTGCTATATGCATCTATAATCTATATTATATTGACATACATGTTTTTTCCAAGTTGGCAAACACCTTCATCTGAGGAAAATGCCCAAATCTTATTTCTGTCAGTCATTTTCTTATACAACCCCTGTTCTTACAAGGTTAGTGTATGAAATCCTTGAGCTTCATCTGTGCATTCCTGTTCTCCCCACAGAGAAGGGCATTGCCTATTGCCTGCTGCAGCTTGGAGCTTTGGTTGAGGGTAACCATCACTGACTCCAGCACTGGAGCCAGTGCATTTCTGGGTGCCTTCTCTCTTTCCCACTTGGATATATGTGTGGTAGGAGCAGTTACATCCTACAGGCTGTCTTTGCAATGGAGGGCTTGCTTTATACAGCCTTGCATATAATGAAGTAGAGTTTATATAGACTTTAAAATAATGCTATTTTTCTATTTCACTATGACTAGTATTTCTAAAGTGGAAAGTATTAAATTTCAGAAAAAAATTGCAGGAACCCATGGTATCAACATGTCTGAGAGTTGAGATATTTAAGATTTTGTGCATGTACTGGTTTTAGCCTGAAAGTGTCTTGACTGATCCTCCATTATAAAATGTCTACATCTGCTACAACCTTTCTCTATCAATTTTATATTTAAAACTTGATATGATTTGCTAGTGTAGTAGGGCTGAATCAGTCTAGAATGGAATTTACAATTTTCACTGGAGTGAGTGAAATTTGATATAAGATTCTAAGAAAAGCTACTTACAACCCAATTGCAGTATAATCACATCACTTTAAATTCGTGTGAGAAAATGTTACAGTAATCTTGAATATAGTGATATAAAACTATTTATTGGGATTCAGAGAATAAAATGCTGTCATTAAGTTAAGAAATGCTTAGATTCAATGCTTAGACAGTTGATATAAAATAAATGGGGCCAAGGGGGTAGACATGATTAACACCTTGGTTGGATGAACTTAATACCTTGAAGAGGAGGGTGAAACAGGAATGTTCCTATGGTGAAAATAGTTCTGTATTTATGCCTTTTGCCCCGGAAAAAAAGCTATAAAATATCCCTTGCAGCACTAAAAATAAACTGTTGGGAGTAAAAGGATACTCAAATAGAGGTGCGGAGTTGTTTTATACCCCTGCTGAGGGGAGTTAAGGAAGGGCCATTAATGTTGACCTTGGTGTATTAGGGCAGGAGGGGGCATGGCATGGTGCTGCTGTCTCTCAGGACCTTGCTGGCTTTCAGGTCCCATGTGTGCTGTAGGTCTCCTGTCCCTGAGCAGAGCATGAGGTGCTGGTATGGGTGGTCCTATCGGAACCCAGAGGGGCACGGAAGGTAGTTTGGAGGGGCAGTCCCAGAAGCAGGTTGACAGATTTGATTTGGGTCTGTCTTGCAAGTTTTTTTGCAGTACTATTTGTACATGTTAAGGCCATTCTGAGGCTGTTCTTCATCTTCCATTTGGTGAATGTCATGGAAAATAGAGACATTTCCACCCTCTCGCAGGGCCATGGAAAGGGAGCAATTGTGCTGTACCCTTTCTTCAGTTCTTTAGAGCAGTTGTGGAAAAAGCATAATTTAACCACCATCTGTCCTCTGATGTCATCAGAAATAAGAGCTTATGTATAATCTGAGCTCCTTACAGAAATGGAACTTGTAAAAAATATCCATTGAATAGATGCTGTGAAACTGCATATTTGAGAAGACTTGTCTAATGTGGAATCCAAATTGCTATGAAGTTGTAGAAAAAATACATAAACAGGAGACCTAGCCATGTTAGTAAGATCTTTCCGTGTTTTAGCTGTATACTCCTTCCATGACATTTATGTCTAATCTGGTTCATTCCAGCAACAAGCTCATGAGAGTGATCATAAAAATAATTTTGTAATTCATCACTGAAAACGTCTCTAGGTTAGAAAGCAAAGAAAGAAAACATACTCTTTAAATATTCATATATTTTTAAACAAATACTTAAACTACAGTAGCCTCTCCTTGGCTTTGCTACTGAATGTGTTTATCCTAACATTTGGTCTCCTGCTGTATTTGAAGCTTCAGGCAACAACAGAGAGTGATGATAGTGAATGTGCTTCAGAACTCTTTGAAGTAACATCTGCAGATCTTGTGGAGTCTTTTTTTTTTTAATGTGAAACTAAGCGGTCTAAGTGTGATATTTCTATGAGCCTCATGCAGAGGAAGAGTAGTCTTAGTAGATGTGGATGGATGCAGAGATATACCCAGAATCTATGTCTGAGTCTCCATGAAGGCATTGTGGGCAGAATGGATGATCCATTCTTGTCTATGAAGAGCCAAAATAGTAAATTAAAACTCTCTGAACATCTGACAGCAAAATATTTGGTATGTTTATCTTGGAGACAATTTTCAAGACTAATTTTATAACACATTAATCTTGTATAAATATTAGGACGGGGACTGCACTTTGGACCACCTTTTCAAATTTATGCATTTAAATATGGAATAAGTAGCATTAAAAATCTAGGACATATTGAATTACCTTAACTGTCAGTCAAAATAATGCTGTGCATATTCATACAAAGTTACTTCTTCCATGTAAAAACTATTATACATTGCATCCTTCTTAAGAGATCTGAAAACGTCTAACATGAGACCATTAAATATTCCTTTCATTACTGTTCCCAAGACTCACGCAGTATCACACTTGGCAAAATATCATTCAGTTACTGCATTTGGCCATGGAATTCACTGAAGGAGTTCCTATTAAAAAGTTTGGCTGGAATTAGAGAGATTAAGTCAGTTCTTTTTATTGTTATTGTAGAAGTTTTTATTTGCTGGCTGAAAGCTTTTAAAGTAACTCCAAATATTTTCATTCAAATTGCTTTCCTAAAACTTTAAAATCTGTACTAGCTGCATCCAGTGTGTCTGATGGAGATTTAACGATATATGAATAAAATATAAATGTCTGTTTTTCTTTAGGATCTTGCTCAAGTGTTTTACCCCACTGAGGTATTTTTTGGCTCTCCACAGAGTAGAAACTGTGTGTGTATACATATATATGTGCATGGACACATGCATATAAACATTTATGTAACAATTAGCATGGCAGATGCTTAAGACCCAAATATTGGAATCTAAATGGTCCTCTGAATGAAAGACTTTTAAGATTTTAAATATCAAAAGACTTTCAAGATTGTAAGATTATACAGATACTTATATACAGATTAAGTAATTGATGGGTTTATTCATTTGTCTAGAATTCAGCTTTGGGAATGTGACTGCAAAACCAGGTATTTAGATAAATCTATTTTAAGATTTTGTGCTCCTGTCTGTTGTCAGCTAGTTGCTCATCAGTGGTGTGTTCTTTAGTTTTCTGGTGTGAGATGCCCTCTAGGAAGTCCTTTTGTTTCAGCCTGCATTTCCTCCTGATTATTGCAGGATGCCAATATGGTGTGTTGGAGAATCCTGAGCCGGAAGAAACAGAAATAACTGCCATGTAGTAAGTTCTGGTGGCTGAAGCCACCAACACTTCCTAGGTAGTTTTTTCACACATACATGAAGATCTTTCCTAGAAAATTTGTGGGCAGAACAAAGCAGGAAATGAACTCACTTCCAGAATATATTATGTACTGAAAATAGGAATAATACTTTAATCTGTCTCAGAAAGCTGATTTATGTTGTACTATCCTCTAGTAATCACTAATCATAAATTGCTGTAAGAATATGAATGGAAAGGCTCAAGTAAAAACTTGACATATATAACACATGTTGCCTAGTGGTCTTCACAGATTTTCTCTTTTGCTGGCAGAATCATTGTCCCTGTGCACGTGTCCATACCCTTGTGCAGACATGCACATGGTGGTTTGGTCTGTGATGTAACTGGGATACATTACCTGCTTACTGACATTTGGTCAAAGGCTGACCCAGCTGGACAGCCTTTGCACTGCATCTGATCCAACTCTCCATCTCCTTTCTACTCGGTGCCTCAATCCTTAGCCTCCAATAGCTGCAGCTTGGCTATGGTAAATAGTATTTCTTGCATCTGGCAGTGTTAGCATCCTGCCAGAGGAGTGCAGAGATTTCTATGCGTAGCTGGGTAGAGTCCAAATCCAGGGTGGGATTTTGCATTCATTCTGAGATAAAGTTACTTCTTTATTTACACAATTTTAAAATTCAGGTTTTAAAAGATGTTTCATTCACTTATGGTTATATGAATTCCTAACAACATTAGTGGTATTGCATCCGTGAACCGACTACTAAAATCTGCCCCATTGTTTCTAGTAGCAAAAATAAAGTACTTATATTTTATAAAATAATACCAATACCACGTACTGCTTCTGAAGGATTGAAACTATCATGAAGGACCTGCTCTTCCTGAAAAGAACACTCTGCTCCTACTATGAACACATCATACTTAAAAGTGAAACCTCTGCAGAGGTTAGCTGGATATCCATCTAAAGCAGAAATGATTGGAGAATTCTCATCTTCTCTTTTTACATTCATTGATAAAATAAGCTGTATTTTCTGATGAGAATAAAACCTGTTTAATACATCTGGTGAGGACACTGATGTTCATAGATGATGATAGTTGATACTATAAAAAAAAAAGTCCCCTCTCCTAGCCCTCCTCCCTCTCTATCCTGTTGCCAGAATAATTTTAGTTGTATATTGTTTTGTTTGGAGTAATCAGGCTGAAGTAGCATTAGTCCAGCTTCTCATCTTTTAATTACAGACAGTTTATTGTCTATGCTGCCCCACTTTCTGCATGGTTCCCCACCAGCCAGCTAGACTTAGCAATCTCCATTAATTTAATTTGGCATTTCATTCAATCAGACAGGCTGTGAACATGATGAATTTTTTAATTTTTTTTTTTTAAATAACACAATGCTCATTCTTAATTGATGTCCTTATCAGACATTGTATTTGCCAGAGCTGTAATTATTGGTCAGGCAGCAAAATCAAATCTGTCCAAATGCAGTGAAGATGTTCTCCGGTGAAATTATTAAGATACAGTACTTAGACCTGCAAAGTAATTTAGTTTTGGTCTGTAATTACATCTTTTGGGATCGTTATCTTTCTTTTTGCTCAAAAGGATAGTGTAACCTCAGAGGAATTAATTTGCCAAATATGAAGATAGAACTGAGATCCTTGCCATAATATATATTTGTGGAAGTAGATATTATTCTATATAAAAAATATGAGCATGCTCACACCATAAAAGAATGGTTTTATTTTTGGCCATAATTTTAAAAATATGACTTCTAGTTTTATTGCAGAAATGCTGGAAGTGTGACCAATTGAGGCTACCATTTTCCATATGCAATAAATTGGCATCAGAAATGATGGCTAGGAATTTGGATGTGTAACTATCTAAAATACATATGCAAGTGGATATGTAGTGCTGTGACAGAACTAGTTTAGAGCTAGTTCTGCAGGCAGTAGTTCAGCATCAGGCCAATGAGAATTTAAAAAAAAAAATAATTTTTGTTCCATTGAGATACTCAGATAAAACTGTGGGCTTCACTATCTCTGGTTTTAAGCTACTTATGTATTTCTGTATTTGCACTTTTTAGGAAATGAATAGTGGGTGTGTGTTCTTATGGTTTTGAAATTAGAGGTGCAGCACAATTGAGTTGATTTAAAGACAGAAATGTAAAAAATAGTAAGAAATACTAATGTCTGAATGTTGTAACTAAAATAATTTTCCATTAAAATCAGTAGCATATATAATGCTACTGATTCGAATGTTCAAAATGTTATTCTGTGTATCTGCAACACGTTAAAAATCAGTTACTTGCTTGACTTTTAAATGCTTTTTTACTGTTATGGTTTTGTGATGTGAACTTGTCTTTTGCTTGTTTTGTTTCTTGGCTGTGGCTTTTGACTTACCACAGTTGCAAAAGCAGAGCCCAAACAGTAGCCACTATTTAGCCTGTTGAGATTTTTCTGAAGTGTTTTTGTTCAGTAGGAACTCGAACTCTGTGGAGACATTTGATCACTGATTTTTATCCCGAACTGCCAAGGTTTTCTGTGATGTTCATCATATCAGACTTGTTCCTTAAAACCACCTTTCATTAGTCTCAGCTTCCCTAACCAGCAGATTTTGAAGCACTGCTGAGTGCCAAGGCTAGCTTGAAAACCCAAGGACTGTTGTGCTGTGTGGATTCCACGTGGCTAATTCTTTGTGTCACAAACAGGTATTGTAACCTCTGGCTGAGGAGGTTTGTTCTGCAGTTGGTAGAAGTGGGGCAGTGATACAGTTTTTACATCCCCAGGCCTGGGCAGGAGTTGGTTTGGTCTTCGTTAGCACTTGCATTGGGGAAGGAATAGAGTTTTCCCTTAGCATTGCAAATATGCACCCTTCCTAGAAACAGTAAGTTTAGATGGTGGACTTCAGGGAGTCAAAGCTGAGCTTCAACAAGCTCTTTTAATAATAATTTTCTTGATATTTTTTATACAAGGTATTAGTAAGCAAACATCCAGTCTCCCTCATTACGGGCTTCATGTCGGTTCTTATGGATTTCAGTAAGGCCAAGATTCAAGTGCCCTTGCAACATAAAAAGAGTAGAGGACTGAACTCACAGTTTTAATGCAATAATTTGCATGAAGAATGATAGCTGTGACTCATAACAAGTTCAGAAGAGGTTTTGTTTGTTTGCATTCCATTTCATGAAATCAGCATATGCATGTGGTTTCTGTGGGTTTGCTGTGGCAGTGGGTTGTGGTTCTCGCGCTTAATTATCAAAACTTAAGGTGGAGTTTGTTCAACTCCTGAAATCAAAGGAAACAAGTTAATAGTTTGTAATGCAGTGATATGTGTTGCCAAAGGAAATGGAAAAGATTTTTATACTTCCGTAGTTGCAGAGTGAGTGTGCTCTGAGATCTTTTGATGCCAAAGTTTATGCAAAACCTTGCTAATTGCTATGGCTAAGTAATTTGCAAAGCATCCCAATGCCAGCAGGAAACAAAAAGATAGCTGGACTGGGTGCTGCATCTTATTCTCTTTCTGTCCCTGGGAAATCAAACAGGTAGCACCCCCCAGGAGTATACCTGGGTGCACCAAATTGCTGGATCTCACCTTTAATTTTTGAATGCCTGCTGTCAACTATAGGAATGCTCTGAGATGTTTATGAGGAGTCTGAGCAAGGGGTCCTTTAGAAAATAAATGGAGAAAAATGTCGCTCGCAACAACAGTCATTTCACTAAAAACCTTTCCCAAATTATTTTACTAAAATAGACAAGAACCCCTTGTTCTATTTAGAATGATTTATAACTGTTCCCAGCTGATCACAAAGTGTTTCTAAATTAAAAGCCATTAATTATAGCCTTATATAGATAAAAGATATGCAAGAAGTGCTTTGTACTTCCAGCTTTGCACTTCAGGTGAGAGCTTTTTAAATTACTTGGACCATTGGAGCCACCTGCTTGACTAAATGGTGAGGGCCCTGTGTTTCAGTACTCATCAGTGCATTGCAGTGTTAACATTGTTACTGATTTTTCTCATTTCTCCAGGGCAAATACTAATTAATGGATACAATTCACAGCTGATTAGCTGTAGTTTCTTCAGTAATTACATTCGCAGACTAACTGTTCAGAAGAGGATTTCTAACCCAGTTCTTATTTCACTCTAAGCTTAATTTGTTTTTTGAATTGTTTAGGTCCTTAAGATAATAACCATTTTATTTTCTTTTGTTGTTATAGGTACCATTAGATAATAAGGAAGTTTAATCTTAGAAATACTCACCGATAATTGTTGTGTGCCTTCAATGGAGTTCTAATTCAGAGACAGAAAATGAATGTAAATAATATTGGTTATGAGCCATACTAACAAAAGCCCAAATATGCCCAGGTACTGATATCAGAACCTGGCATATGTAATGGGGTCTTAAATATTGTAGCCCAAGAACAGAATGAATCTAAGGATATTTAATTGTAATTTTTAGTTTTGACATTCCTCATTAGGTCACTTGCTCCTGTGGCCTTGATAAAATGGATAATTATGTTGTCGCATTCCCCTTTGTTATTCTTTAATAAAACAAAAAGAAAATCAGTTGGTGGTCAGAACAGTAGCTGTGTGTGAAACAATGTAGAATTTTGCTCTTCAAGGTAAAGATCAGCTGCATTTCAATTTTGAGGCACTAGAGCCCCTAGGATGCTAAGCTCATTGAAATAGAATAGGGTTTGTTCCCACTTTTTTATCCAGTTTTAGAGCTATATTTGCCTACTGTACCTATGCACTTAGGCATAATTTGAAAACCCAATTTTATTTTTTGTTTTGTTACTGTAGAAAGAACAGCTTTATTGGAGCCATTTGAGTTTTTCATGCAAATCCTTCTTAGTTTGCCACTAACTGACATGAAAAAATCTATCCTGTCGATCTTGCTGTTCAGCTGAAGTACTATCAGCTGAAGTACAGTCTTTGTGAAACAAATCCACACACACACACATGCTCATGTGCCAAAACAGTAATTTGAATGTGCAATTTTACTTGAATTTTTTAATCTCCAAAAATGGGTGACATCTGGGCTTTTAAAAATGGATGACATTACTTGAGTATCTGCATAGCTGGGGATAACAGAGTTTTAATAGCTATGAGGCAGCCTACATATTGTGTTAAGGCCTCTGTTGCTTAACATGTGTTATAGGTTGAAAGACTCAACTTGTTAAGTACACAAGGAAATTTTGTACTTCAGAATGAGGAATCTCATCTCATATTCCTTCATCCCCATGACTGTCTTCTGATTTTGTTGATGTCCTGTCAGTCAGACAATTCATCAGGTGCACAAGGCTCCAGTTCTTTGTGTCCATCTTCTTTTCTTTTCATCATCTGCCACCTTAGCTTCCTCCCTTTTTTTTTTCTTTTTTTCTGATTTTCAGAAACGGATTTTGGAGTTTTCAGGGAAAGAGCCCTTCTTGAAAGAATCACTCTAGTGCCTCTGCTGCTCTAGGATGCTCAGAAGAACTGGAGAGTGTCAGGGACTGAAACACTTCCCTGCTAGAAACAGTCAGGCACAATGAACTGCAGTAGTGAATTGAGCTGGAGCCAAGTAGTTTTCCTTTCAGGACAGGTTCAGCTGCCCTCAAAGGACAATAGAGTTTCTTGCTTGGAAGGACCAGTCTGTGCAGAAAGCACTTGGTTACCCATCCTCATGCACTTGTTGCAGAGCTTATGCTGGTGGTGGTGTTTGCTTTTATGGTTTTGAGGGCAGGTCCATCAAGATCTGGCAAGATAAAACAGTCTTCCTGAAAAAAATTTGCTTTACAGAACTTGAAAATAGAAGTTAAGGGCAGAATGCTTAGTGTGGCTTTAGCAGCAGTTATGTGGCAGGGCACTGTAGGGGCAGTGTGGGGACTTGTCTCTCATTTGATGCTCTTACTTTGCAGTGTGCACTGTGCCTGATAATAGAAATGTAAAAACCTGTGATTTAGTGTTTTAGAGGTAGCTGCATGATGTGTGCTGTTTGTTCCTTGAAGCAAAGACTCTAGCTGCCTGCCTGCCCTGGGAACATGCAGGAAGTTACCAGACAACCTGGTTTTTGGAAGTACTGTTTAAGGGGTAAGGCACACTGAGTGCCAGTTAACCAAATGCTGGTAATCTCTTTCTATTCCATGCTCAGAGTGTAAAATAAAAAGTACTTATCTTCTTCAACAAAAGCTCATACTTGAGAATTTAGGGGAAATTGCTCTGGCATCCAAGAAGATCCTTTCAGATCACTTGTGTGTGGGAGGAGGTGCACCTCAGTGGGAGGAAGTGGGCACTCGGCCCACTCCACCCTGAGCAGATCTCAAGGTCTCAGTGTGATACAGTTTCTCTGATTTGCAAAATCCTCTGGTGTTAATGTTTACTGGGGGCGTGGGAGCTCAACTGGAATGAAGGATAGACAAAGGAGGATTGTTTGGCTTTTTAATTTTGTAGAAAGAATGGGATTTTAAGAACAACACTGCAGATTCTCATTCTTCGCCTTATTGACCTTCATCTCTTTAAAACCAGGTCTTCTTGGAATAGTAATACACCAGCTCCTTCTACCTGCAGCGACCCTCTTGATCAGCATAGCATCATCTGCAGAAATGTTACAATGCATGTCAGGAAAGATACAGTAGAATTGAAATGTCTTTTCTGGAGAACAGTCTCTTCCTAATGCACACTTAATTTCCAAAGTCACCTCTTGGTCTGTGGGGTGGCTTTGCTACATGGACAAAGAAAGCTGGGATACCTTCCATGTACAGAGCTGGGAATGCAGAGTATATAATAATAATAATAATGTTGAATCCAATCTAGTTCTGACTTCAAAGAACATCTGCAAAATTACATCTTGTCAGTTTGCTTTTTTGATTTTGTTGGTTTTTGCATGTTTTTTTTTTTCTGTGCTAGTGATGTAGTAAAGAACAGTTAATCGTGACATGCATTAAAATCCAAATATTTATTTTTCTTTCAGTTTGGAAACAATAACAACTACATGAACATGGCAGAGGCAAATAATCCATTTCTTGCTGCAAATGAGGTAGATGGTTTTCTTTTTTTCTATGCTCATATTCTGCTGTTTGCTGTGATAATTTAACAGACTTTGGATGAAGAGTGAAGTGCTGAATTTCTGTGTTTTATGGAGCACAAAATAAAGACTTTAATGAGAAAGAAAATAACCTGACAGCTCTCCATTACCAGTCAATTTAGCTGTCCATACGGCTGTTACTTACATAGCATGTCAATAGAAACAAATCTGCTTTATGTAGGAAAAAATTATAAACAGAAGGAAACAAAAAGCACAGTAGGTGTATACTGTGAAAGCAAGCTTAGGAATAGTCTTTGCTACCTAATGTGCTAATTTCTGTTCTGGATACAAACATTTTAATTTGGGTTCTTGATACTCATGTAAGTTAGAAATCCCAAACCAACTTTGTTGTGTGAAGTGTAGGTGCTGTGTGAAGGAAACTGACCAGGATCCAGAACAAACACAGGGACCAGGCTGGTGGAGGCTGACTGGGCTGTGGGGGTGATGTCTTTGATCACTGCCTTTGAGAATGGAAATGGGAAAGGTCTGGAGACTACAGTCTCCACGTATTTGTTACAGTGGTGCCACCTCCCAGCCAGTTAATAGACTATCAACATGCTAATACTGACCCCATCTCCAGACAGAAACACCTTTTGCTCATCACTAAAAAAACAACAGCTCTTATTCTGAAGTGAAGGATGGAAAGTGCACTGTCTAGTAATGTGCACAGCAATATGGAGAACAAAACCTAATTATTTATTTCGGGTGCATGCCATAAATGATCTTCCCAACATAAGGAAAGGTTGGAAGACTGGGCAGCCTTGATTTTACATGGTATAGGTGATTCAGTTGCAGGTATTCTTGTGCACTTTTAAAAAGCTATCTTGGAGAAAATAAGCAGAATATGAAGGTTAGAATATAAATATGAAGGTTAGAATTAAGAGTCGTGTTTTATGAATCATTTATACAATGGTCACCATTTCTTTTTACCCAGCAAGACTGCTTAGATAAGACAATATTGTTTGGCACTAGCTCCAGTGTTATTTGTGATAATGAACACAAACCCCATCTGTAATGACAACATGATGTTTCTTTCTGTAGAATTTCTTTCCTACATTTGAATCAAACATTGATGAAAGCTCTGCTGCCAGCAGCTGTTCAGAGACAATTTAATTCCAGCTGTGATAATTCACCGTGTCAGACATTGGCTGTTATATGTTGATACAACAGTTCTCCAGATTTGCATTTTTATCAAAAGGAACAAATGTTTTGAACATTTCAGTACAGATGGCATTTAACCATGCACACAGTTTAAAAAAAAATGTGTAAGATATAAATATTTGAAAAGTTAATAACTTTAAAAGATGTGATTGGTAAGATAAATCCCACAAATGTTATACCATCTTTTGGTCATAACAGCACCTTTTTGCAATCCCAAATTGCGTACTATTCAAGCTCTTTTTACAGACTGAATAGCTCAGTGATTTGGATTTAAGACTACTTCACTAAGGGGCTTGCTTTCTTCTTAGATTACATCTATTTTATCCTCAATCTTAGATCTCTTATATGCTTTTTTAAAAAAAGATATATATTATTTGGACAAGTTATATTGTGAGAATTAAATTCACATTTTTAAAATGTTAAGGTATTCATCAATTTACTCCGCATATGTAGTAATCTATATGTAGTAAGATGAATGCAACTTTTAAAATTAAAGTATTGCATTATTCTCTGTGTTATATATGTCTACAGCAGTCCTAGAGTTTGGTTAGATGGGGAAAAAAGATCCATTTCTTGTAACTACTACTATCTCATCAATATGTCAAGTAAAGAGTGGTTCAAACATACTAAAATAATACTGATTTCACTGAACCCTGTTTTTGAGCAAGAAATAAAAATATGATTAAGTGTTAGTGCTTGCGTTAAAGCATGAACCTGAGTTTGCAATTGCTACATTACAATGTATTTAATTATACTGTTTTTACCTTACCATGAATGCAGCTTTCTCACTGTGATTTTGGGCCTGACCACTGCTGGGCTGGAAGCTCATTTTATTCCTGTAAATAATGCCTTAAGAGTGTAATCCTAGAGCACCTTCAGGCTTACAAGCCACATGTTTACTTTATGTTTTCTGTCTCTATGTCATGATTACTACGACCTATTTTAAAGCACCTTAAATATTTATTGAAATAATATTTCAAGTGTTAATTACAGTGGTAATGAAAACAGCCAAATGCCACATATCAAGAATGAGTGTTTATCCGTATTGTTAATGTGATATGTTAGATTTCATTAAGCAGTAATGGGGTAGCAAATGAGTCACAAATTACAGTTGCATCTGTTACTAGGCCACATTAGTGCCAAAATAACTGCAAATGCAGCCATAGGGTTATGTTCATTAGCCAAACACTTCTCCTGGCCAATCCGTCCTTTGTGATTGTGAGCTAAGGGGTCCACGGGAAGACAAATTCACACCTTTTGTAGCACAGCGGCAGGGAAGTCAAACGGCTCCCTAATCCAGGCCCAGCTTTCACATTCAGAATTAAGTTACAGCCCTGCAGACAGAGTGAGATGGGTAGAGTCTCGGCAGGCTCTGCCGGTGCTGCAGCCTGCCGCAGCCTGGGACCTCATCATTTCTGGTGTGAGACCAATAATGACAGCTGACAGGTTCTATATGCAAGCAAAGGTTTTCCTTGTGTTTCAGTTTCCATCTTCTCTCAAGCGGTTATTAATTTATATCATCATTAACAGTTTGAAGGATGACAATTTGCAGCAGTTAATGAGATCTTTCACTGAACATATAATTTTTAAATTAACTGGCATTAAGTCACTCTTTCAAACAACGTAAATAATACATAAAATAATTCCTCCCCCCTCCAACTCAAATCCTGAACTAATGCAAACAAACAAATCCCAGAGCAGCCTTGCATGTCCAGAACAAGACATGAGTGCCTATTTTAGGATTGCCAACTGCCCAGTTTGATCAAGACAGTCCTGATTTGGATACATTTAAAATGGCCTAATTTCAAGTGCTGCATTTCCATTATTAAGTAGCAGTGGACCTGAAATAATATATGAAAGTTAATTTAACTTGCAAGAAATTTGAATAAGCATAGCTTGTTTGTTTCCCAAATAAAAGTCAGCTATGTTGAAGCCAGATACAGACTCTACTTGAATAAAGATTGTCTTTGACAGACACATGCACACGTACAAACACGCAGAAACCCTGAAGATAACTGGCAGTAAATGTTTTGCTCAAGGCATCTTAACAGGTGTTTAGTTCATAACAAACCTACTGTTCAAACAAAGCTGGCTCGCTTCAGAAAGCACTGGAAGCTGCTGTAATCACCCTCACTCTTTTATGTGTGTCTCATCTCCATATTACAACCCTGGTTTAAAAAGGTGCATTGTACTTTTGGGATCAAAAAGAAATAAAGACCAGAATTATAATATTTCATGTTTATTAGTGGCTAAAAAGCAAACAAAAGATGTGGTCAGTGCTGAATTAATGCTGTGTGTGCACTACAAAATTGTCAGTATTTTGGGAAGCATGAGAGTAACGTGAGCTGTTTGTTCTGTTTTACTAACATATCAATAAAGTGGCAATTTGTTACACGGCCAAATCCAATGTAGCTGATATTCAGACTAACAACAGAGACAGATGTTGCTAATTAAGCACACATTAAAAAACTGTTAATACTGATACTTCATTAAAGTCATATGATAATGAGACTTAAATCTTCAATCAGAATGATCCACAAACTTCTTCAGTTATACAAAACTTAAAAACATTGTTGTCTATAGACTTTGCATTTGGGATCAGAACAAGATTTGGACAGTGGGTCTGGAGGGTGGGTGCTGGGAGCTGTGTGCCCTAACCTGGTTTGCCTTGTCCTGTCTTTTTCTAGCAGACGTTCCATACGCCGAGCCTTGGGGATGAGGAGTTTGAAATCCCACCCATCACCCCCCCACCTGAGTCAGACCCTGCACTGGGGATGGCAGATATTCTGCTGCCCTTTCAGGGCCTTGGGGACCAGCTGCCTGCACAAGGAACTGAATTTACACCTCAGTTTCCCCCCCAGAGCTTGGATCTTCCCTCTATTACAATATCACGCAATCTTGTGGAGCAAGACGGCGTCATCCACAGCAATGGATTGCATATGGTAGGTCGAGTTCTTTGTGTGTTTCTGTTGCCTAATAATGTAGATTTGTGTCATCTATCAGTTTAACTGACCTCTCAGAAGATCTGTGTGATTTCTTGGTGTTGTAGCCTGGCCAAGTATTTGCCAATAGTTCTGCATTATGTGCAGGCATATTCTGTGTGAGTGATGACACGTGTTGTCAGTGTTACACAGCCAACAATGAGATGCTATTATTCAGTTCCCTAAGGCAGTTGGCAAATGGTTAAGGGTTTAATATTGGTGGATTCAGGAAGATAAACATGCTTGTTAATGTACAGTGCAATACTAGACTGTGTGTGAACAGATCTCTTGTGAAAAAGTAGCCAGGCTTTATAAACACAGAATTTTAATTATTTGCAAATGGGCTTGGAAGCCCATAACCATTGGCATCATGTGCATCCCAAGTCCTGCTAGAATTCAAAATGTGTAAAACAGTTGATGTTGGCGCCAAGTTGAAAGACCATTGTGTTGGCTAGGGTGAACTACAGCATTTAGAAGGAATTGCTTGTCTGTATTTCAAGTATAGGACATAGGACCCACATCTGATAGCCATCAGGATATTTTGAAAGTGCAGTATTGAGAGTAGCTCAGAAGGGGATCCAGACACACTATGCCAGTAGTAAAAAAACCCATAAATTTCCCTATATTATGTGTATACCATGGGCTAAATATTTATAAATGGAAATTGGTATTTTTTTTACATCATTATCAAAGTGGTAGGGATGTATTACCTTGACCATACCTAGAAACACAGGGCCATAAAGAGGCTTTGTTCTGTCTGGTGCTCTCATTAACCATAGACTGTGGCAGGTTGGGCCTATTCTGTTCCTAGGCTGTTCCTGAGCCCTCTGGGAGTGGGAGGGATGATCTGGGTGTGGGGAAGGGCTGAGTGACAGAGACTTTTGGGCTGGTTCTAGTGATCATTCCTATTAATTAGAACAGTCAAAACCAAAGCTGCATGGAGTCTTCTCCAGAACCTCTACACACTGTATGCCTGTGATCTCAGTGGGAGGGTATAGCAGGAAGTTTCCATTTTCTTCTTGTATTTTCCCTTTTTGCTGTGGAGGATCTGCCTGTTTGTGTTTCTCTAAGCTTTGTGCAGTAGCATTATTGCTCCCAGTGCCGAGACACAGCTGTGAGTCAGTTTATCATACTTAGCATTTTAAACTCAATGGTTGCAATTAGAATTAGTTTCTGTATTGCATATTGAAGTCAGAGTCAATGTTTATCTCGAACAGATATTTTACATCAACTATATTTTTTCTGATTAGTTTTTTTACATAGGACCTTCTGCTAAACTTAGTGCAGTGAAAATACAGATTTACTGCTGGACTGTAATAGAGGTCATTGTGTTGTCAAGTTCTGATTTCATGTAAATATTTTTCTTTTTATTATTCTGGCAAGTGAAAATTAATTAAAGATTTACAAATCGATACACAGCAAATATTCCTCTAGAATTCTGCAGGCTGCTGACTTCTTTGCAAATTTTAGTATTTGCTTTGAGATCATGAAGAGTAGCTAGCACTGATACACAATTAAGTGCAAACTGCTCACTGTTGAGGAGGTACAGAATTCAGTAATGTCTTAGATACAGAGCAGGGACTGCCTAAAACAGGTGTTGAAGGATATGATACTTCCTTTCAGATCCAATTTTGCATGGGATTTTGTATGGACTGGCTATGTTGGGGGACTACTAAAGAACAATCAGGTTAATAAAACCTGAGAGTAAGGAATGTCATGACTGCAGACTGAAGCAGTGGAGTGTGTGTGCCCTGAATCCAATGAAACTTGCTCAGAAATATGTAACAAGTATCATGGTCTGGATCAGTCCTGTATGATGTGTGTGAGTATCCCCAGAGTGTTATCAAGTGGTTTGTAACCTGACCCAGTTTTGCCTTTTAGTTTTGCATCCTTTCACTGAATGTGATTCTTCCATGAGTAAGTGCTGTTGCCTTAACAGTTCCAGCCAGAGGAGCCCTCCTGGTTAGGTATCTCTTCTCTTACCTCTTCTTCTACTGGATGAGAAACTTTACATCTTTTTTTTTTTTTCCCCCTAGTCTGTGCAATGTGCAAATTAACTGTATAGTTTACATTGACTTCAATGGTAAGAACGTATTCCTGTCTGTGTCAAAGACCTAGAGAAGCTCATGCTTTCTTATGCCAATAGTGCATTTGTATTTTCCAGGGTGACTCTCACTTCAAAGCTGTGAGTTGGGAAGTTGAGTGTAGTTTTGCTGGAGAGAATTGATGAGGAATTGCATGATTTGATACAGAGGAGCCACACAGGGAGGTTCATGGGTCAGATGCTTCCCCACAACTGTTTAATTTGTTTTATACTGTGAGATAGAGTGACCCCTGCCATTCAGTCAGTAATCTTTTCTGCTCATAACTGCTGGGTAGCTTCAGGAAGTTTAAAAAAATTAACAGAGGGTTCTTGCATAGGTTTCCCCTGAACTCATCTAGCCCTCTTTAGTGCTCAAATTTTCCAGCAGTTAATCCATATTTCAAAAATAGAAAATGAAAACATTATATCATATTTTATGTGAAAAATGTGCACTTTATTAAACTGGTAAATATTTATTAATAATATCAGAATTCATCTTTAAATTAGACATTTCATGAATTACCTTGCCTTGGAGCTATAAAAACTTTATTGCAGCAATAAAAAAAATGTAAAGGAGGCATTTTGACTATGAAATTTCATTTCATGGTCAATTGAATTTACTACATCTGAAAGAACTAAAGATGGGGTTGTAAAATAATTATGATGTTCGTATACACTTACAGAACAATGTTCTTACCCAGCGATATTAGAATAGTCTTATTTAAAGGCTGTATTAACGGTGTATTGCTAATCACTGAAGCTTCTTTAGCTGAATACAAACTTAAATTATTTTAATATAAACTGCATTGAGTTTATTGGTTATCTAGTGAAACATTAGAGAGGTTTACTCTAAGCGGTATTTAATTTAGATGAATGTATCCCTACCCTGTTGCAGAGTCTGGTAGAAGAATTTCACCTTGAAGAAATGTCATGAGATTTTAAATCACAAATGTTGAAAAAATAAAATGGGATTGGACAGAATTATGATTAATACTGTGTGTCTTTGGCTTTTTTCTTTGTACTACCTGACATGTTCACCTATAAACTTGAATGCAGAATTGCCAGAGGCATGGTTAAAAATAGGTTATGTCAAGGTTCTCCTCTGTCTCCCTTAGGGTATGGAGTTGGCTAGCTACCTCATAATACTTCTGCAAGTATCTCATGTTTCCCACAGGAAGACCAAAAAAAAAAAAAAAAGGAAATAATTATCTTTTTAATATATTATTTATATATTATGATATTGAAAAAAATAATTCATGGTGCATGAAAGATATTTATTCTCAGAATACATGTGGTCTAGCAAGTATTAAAAGATCATATGGATGAATTAACCGTTGTTCATATTATTAAGAAGAAGGTAGGGTTTTTTCCTGATACACAGGAGCTGGATTCAGGCACACTGATTATACTAAGGAAAGAGTGACAATTTGTCATAATGCTGATTAACTTCATTATTGTAGGCAGCAAACACAACACATTCATCTTACTTAGCAGCATTTTTCTACATTTAAAAACAGACAACAGCAACAAAAAGAGCAGACAAAATGAAGGAAGTCAGATTAATTTTCTTATTTTAATTATATGCAAATAAAA
Organism: Hemiprocne comata; assembly: GCA_020745705.1. Taxonomy (NCBI): domain Eukaryota; kingdom Metazoa; phylum Chordata; class Aves; order Apodiformes; family Apodidae; genus Hemiprocne; species Hemiprocne comata. The sequence continues at coordinate 5,875,322 of CM036598.1, forward strand.
TCCTGATGCTCAAAAGTGAGTCACTGAAAAACGGAGTGCTGATGTACATTTGACTTCAAAGAACACGTGGATTTACATGATGCAAATATTATCCCTATAAATACGTGAATATAAATAAGCTGAAATCAACAGTAATATCCTCATTAAAAATAAGCCCCCAATATTTTATATTAGTGCACTGTTTTCTGTAGACCTGACCACAGAAAAAATTATTTTATTCTGCAAACTGTGGCAATTCTATAAAACTACAACTTGTGCTCCTGAGGGTTCCTTTTTTTAACACCTCTCTATAATCTGCCCAGCCTGCTGAGTAGCATTGACATCAGTAGTACATCAATTTCAGAAAGTGGATTATTTTTACTAGACAGCTATTGTGACATATTGGGTCAGTCATAAATGAAAGATATTCATGCAAGCATGCAATACTTGTAATGAAGTCTCACTCTGACCTTCTGTATGATTGATTCTGTAATTTAGTTTTCTCAGGCAGTGCCTGAAATGAAATGAAATCATGTTGAACAAGTTTTGAATACCCACAGTGCACCAGGAGAAGAAAAATCTGCAGCCCCAGAGGCTTGAGAGAGAGCAGCTGAACGATTTATCTCCATGCTATTATAGCCTTTGCCAGCATTCAACATTTCTTCTTCTTTTTTTTTTTTTTCTTATTTGGCTTAAGTACTTAATTCTGCAGGTAGCTGTAAATGGGAAAATAAAATGCTGTTCAGATTTAAAATGACAGGACAGGAGTATGTGCAGGGGACTGATAAAATATCTTGAATAGAACTGACCTTTCATGTAGCTGAAAGTTACTGGGGGATTCATCCTCATAATTACCATATAGATTATTTTTATTTCTTTCCTGCAATGAAACATTTCAGAGAGCAGTAGTGCTGATTGAATGAAAATTGAACTTGTTAACATTCTTTTCAGCTTAGCCTGTTGTACATAACAGAAGGTTAGCTTTGATGAATTTCAAAATTCTCGTTCTGATATCTAAGAAAAAGACAGTAAAATAATTGTCTTTTTTCAGTCCGATTTTTTCTTTTATTCAAAAAAGTACAGATGTTACAAAAACAGACTGATAATTTTACATACATTGCTGGACATATTACTCATGCTGCTAGAGAAAATATGTTCCCTATTTGATGAAGATTTGAGCTGGTTTCTGTGTTGCAATTGCTGTCAGTGCATTCAGGATTCTGCACAGATAAGGCTAATTCATAGTGGAATATGCTTGTCTTTAATTACATTACTACTTAGGAGTGGCACTGTGCTCAAATCAAAAGCTGATGGTGACTGTTGCTTTTATTTCAAGATGAGATTTTTAAGTAATCAGCTCAATGATGTGGCTTTAAAGAACTGAGTTGCAAATTTGAGCTTGTTAAGGGCTGCATACGACAAATATTATTAATGTTTCAAAACAGTGGTGCCTTTTACTTAAAGGTCTAAATCTTTTTTAGTCATTTAAATTCCCAAATTACTAATTAACTTTCAATGAATAGATAAAAGAAGATTGCAAGAATAAAAGCAAAAATGTTGCTCTAAAATTGGCAAAACCCAGTTATTTCACTGCTCTCCAGACTGTGTGCCTCTCATTTCTATGTTTAGTTTTCCTTCACAAAGAAAATTATTTGTAAATCTCTCTTTTAGTATCCAGTCTGTAATCTTCTATCTAGAGAGAATGGAGTAGATTTTCAATTAATACAATGTTATAACAACGTTGTTTAATGTGTTGCAGATGAAACAGTTATTTCATAGGTCATTAATGTGTTTAACGCCTGGAATGGTCTATTAGAACAAGCCCTTGTTATTGTTATGAACATGTTTATTGTCATCTTTAATACAAAACATACAACCAATTCTGGAAGATTTTAATTATACGTTTATAGAAGTAGCAACTATTCTTACTAGAGATTATCTTCAGAGTGATCTTATTTTTGCTTTTTCTTTCATTACTATGGTGGATTAGACCCACAGTGTTAGTCTGGTTCGCATTGGGCAACAGAAATGGTAGCTGTTATCGTCACTGTTTTTAATCATTTGTGGTACCAAGACAAATTAAATCCCAAAACTAAGTAATCTCCAATTAAATGATGCTCTGGTGGCTTCGGTCAGTGACATTTGGCCGTATAGAGAACCTGGCAAATGGTGGTGGACACTTTGTCAAATTAGAGCTTCAGGACTAAGTTGGGATTTTGCAGCTCGGGTGCCCGCTGCCAGCCTGGCAGTGGGACAGTCTGGTTTGTGCCTGCAGATCTGAGCTGTGTGCTTTGCTGATTAATTTCCCAGCCTTTACAGAGTCCTTTTCTTTTGACTGGTGTATAGTTAAAAATTTTAGGTCTAATGATGTAGTTGTGCATTCTTTAGTTACCTTTCAGAGAGCATGTGTGCACAGCTCCTGTGGTGCTGGGGAAGGTGGACAATGGGCTGAAAACCCTGCAGGCAACAGGCAGCAGTTGCTTCTGCAGAGAAACTACGTGCTACAACTTTAACATAATATGAAGATAGTGCTAGCCTAATGATGTATTAAATAATGGAGTTTTAATAGTGTGTAGATTTTAATGTTCTCAGTAACACTGTAATGCTTGTTGTGGATAATATAGTCACTTCTCTGAGGCATGCTCTTCCCTCCTTTCTCATCAATACAGACACAATGGGCCATCTGTCAATGAGCTGTTATGGCTGGAGAAGGAAACATATTCTGATGTTCTTTTCAAAAACAGGCAACTGATAGTGGCTGCAACAGAGGACCTGTCCATAGGAAACAAAGTGACAGCAGTTGCTAAAGACACCTGTTGGAATAGCAGGTACTGCTGGTGCTAAAAAAAAAAAATAAACAAACAAATTATGCAAGTAAGTTATTACCTATGAGAATACATGAGGGACTTCCGCATGAGAGAAGCACAGTAACATTGGCAGAACAGTCTGGGGAAAAAGACAGGGACTACTTCATATTAATAATGCCTAAATCAAGATTCATCAGCTCCAGAAAATACTGTGAGGTGCTGTATGAATATGTGGAAAATGATACACCCCACTGGGAAAGCTGTCAGGGACTGGAGCGGAAGCTGAATCTATGATAATCCAAAGAACTGAGGTCAGAAGGAACGTGGATGTATGTGACTGTGGGCATTAAGCCTGGGCCGTGGCTTTAAACTATTCTGCCTCCTGAGTTTAAACTTTAAAATCAGGTGCCGCTTTCTTAAGCCAGCCAAATGAGCCAGGTGCTGCAGCTGGTCAGGGTATATTGTACCTTGGCAAAGGCTTTGTTTGGTCCAGCTACTCTTGTTCGTGGGTTATTTGAAAACTTCCTTTGAAATGCCTACTATTCTCTGCTGGTACCACCTCTGTTTCCCCTAGGACAGCTTACCCAATACTCAGCTTCCACTTCAAGTTCTCAAGCTATAAAGAAATGCTAAGTCTCTGTAGAGTTTTAAATTATTCTATGTTGCCAGATAGCTGGCTCTGGTAATATAAGATATGAGACCTACTCTTCTGATTGGCTTTAAAGAAAAAACAACAAAGAAAACCACCCCACAAAAATACCCAAAGCAAAAAACAAGCTCCTCTAGAACATAACGACCAACACTTGTAGCAATTTTTCAACAGAGGCCATGTAACCCCCAAGTCTGTGTCCCCCCTCCCAATTCCTTGCACAATTTTTGTTACCTTTGATAATGTTCGTTAGTTGTCATGCTTTCTTGCAGCCTTTCCCTGTGTTGCTTACGCATAAGGACCTTTGAAGTCTGCCTTTGATTTGGTAGCTGAAGCACCTGATGTTGTACAAGTTGTAATGGAACAGCTAACAGCATTTATCTGACATCCTGGGATTTAATTTTAACTATCTAGGGTTTGCTTGTGCTGCGCCTTCGCTGTTTGCATACAGCAGACCTAAGCTTGTACTGCTGATTTGGAGAGAAGCTCCTCATGCCAACAGACTCATCAGATCAGAGCCCAGATTTGTGATCTGAGTCACACGTGTATTGTGATCATGATGTTGGCTACCTTCTCCAAAAGGAGTGTGATTCAATATGCTTTAAAGTGTTGTAGAAGTTTGGGGAGAATAGAGTGGAGAATCTGGTTTTAAATGCCTCCACAAAATGGTGTAAAAATTAAATGAAGAAATTGTTAATTAGGTGATGCTAAAGCCTCAGTAGCAACCACTGTGGATGGGTGGGGGGCTGTAGCAAGGCTATGGTGCCATCTGTCTGCAGGAGCAGAAGGACTCAATGTACAACCAAGGCCACTAAGCAGCGTTATCCTGTCATCCCACTTTGGGGACTGTGTGAGGAACCAACTGGATTGTGTCTCAGATGTGGTTTTACAGGAAAGTAAGTGGGTAAGAACAAAGTTCGCAAACAGCAAAAGCCCTGTGCTAGGGTGGTGGGGAATTTTGGATAAGAATGACAAGCATTTCAGATACAAGTCTGTATCTCTTAGTTGGGTAGCTGTGTGATTTGGGCCTGGCTGTGAGCTTTTTGTATTTCTTCACCATGTAATGCAGAGTTTTGTTAGAGACAGCTGAGCGTGCTGTGAATGAGCAGTACCAGTGGAGGCCACAGGGCAGTGTTGCAGAGGTACCCAGTCCTGGGGCCTGGAGTAGTGTCAGGCTGGCTGCTTGGCCCTGTCCCTTGGCACCTTCTTGCCTGGAATTTCATCTCTGAGGTGCTGCTGCACTGCCTGGCCTAGGTGTGCTCCTACAGTCTAATCCCCAAATGTTGTTCTGTAGAAGAAATGGTTTTAGCCTGTGATTTGGTGGTCTCACAGCACTCTTACTACCCCTCTAGGAGGTCAGGCTGGGTGCTCTGGAGGAAGCTCTGTGCTGCACACAGGAGTCTGAGGAACACCAGCCATGGGAGGGGCTGCTGCAAATGGGGTTGTAGAGCAGACCCCAAAGAAAAACAAGGGACAGTAAATCAGAAAGAGTCCAATAAATCACATTAAACTAACTTGGAGGTTGCAGCCATAGAAGAAAATTTTAAAACATGGCATGAGATCAATTTCCAGAAACATCTGAGACTGCCAGAACAAAAGGAGTTGCTCAGTTTTGAGTAACAGATCAGTGGGCCCTCATGTGTCTTGATTTTGGTTTGGTTTGTTTTCTCTTCCTGTTTCTTGTCTGGCTCATGCGCTCTGTGTGAAGCTAATCCAGTAATTTCTGAGGTACTGGGACTGGGGGAGCACACAAACAAACAAACAAAAAAATTGTGTTCAGGCAGCAGAATGCGTAAGCCTCCCATCACCAAACAATCTTTTAGATACAGCTGCAGACATAATTTTTTTCTGAACCAGTCTACTGTTTGTCGTAGCCTTTATTTGGGAATTAAACTAGGTAAGGTTTACTTTTCTACAGAGACATGAAGCAAAACATGGAATTTTTCTCATTGCCAGAGAAAAGAAGCTGCTGCTTGTAGAGGATCTTCTGATAACTATCGTTTGACAGATCTATTACTGGCGGCAGTATCTGAGGAGGGGGGAGGAAGGACAGTTCTTCAGTGATGACAGTACCAAGTGCAACTGTTTTGTATTCTATTAAGTAAGGATTTCATCTCTGACAGAGAAAAGCATCCTGTTAGTTCGGTTTGTTTTGATTGGCAGTGAATTCCAATCTTGTAAAAAATTAGATTAATGGATTATTTTATCTGTACTTTACTAGTGGAGAAAGAGTATTGAGGATTTCTTCTAGAGATATGCTGACTTGCCCAAAAGTAAAGGGAGTAATTTACAGATAGGGACAACTGAGGATTTCACTCTTCACATTGCAGTGCATTTGCTTCAACTTAAATATATCCTTTAAAATATTACATCAGCTTATGTTACATTGACAGTGACAAATTCCTAAGGCAATAGAATATATAATGTTTTAAGTCAACTCCTGAAACCAGGGCACCGTGAGCGTAACCATAAATGTTGGGTTTTGCATAGTTATTTTTCTTGGCAGATTTCTGACTTTCCTTAGAAAACTATCTCATGCAGAATAGGGTCAAATTCCAGCCCTACAACTCCCTGTAGGCACCAAAATGGGCTCTATCCTGACATAGCTAGAAAGAGTCTTACTGGAAGTGTTGACTGTTGAAATAATTGAAGGCTGTAGACACTGATTTTAAGCAAGGCTTCAATACTACGTGAAACACTTGAAACATTCTTAAAAGTAATTTCCTAGTTATGTTTTTAAAAATCATGTTCAATGTTCCTAAAGATTAAAATTATATCAAGGTAGAAATCCAGGATAAAACTACTGTAAGTAAATTATTCTTATAATGCAGGGTAAGTGGAAATTAGGGCATCTCTCAGTGTAATGGCTGGATGCATTTATCTGTCACAGTAAACACTAGCTGTGTTACTAGCTGCCTTAACTACCGGATGCTTAAGGGGTTGGTTACAGAAGAACGAACAGTCTTTTTTTACTTTAATTTTTCCCCTAGTACTTAATGGTGTGTTTCACTTTGGCTGGCTCAGGAATAGTAATTGTTGAAAAACATCTTTGACACTACTGTATAAAGTGTGGAAATTCGCACATTCTTTTTTTTTGAGTCTCATCACTCTGTTGTTTGCCTTCCAGTGGCTGTTGAGGAATGGCTGTTTTATAAATTTTTGAGAACTTCCTACTTTTACAAATCAAAGTAAAATAAGTTATATATTTGGCATATGCTGTGAGACGTGTCCTTTGGCAATGTGACTAAATATTACTTCTTTGGCATGACTGTCTAAATGGATTAGAGTAGCTGGGAGTAGGATAGTTTGATGGATGGATATCCTTATGGTTCCTTTCATGAGGCCTTCAGTGCATCAAATGCTGAATGTCTGTGTAATGTGTGCTGTTGGAGCTGTGCAAGAGTGGTGACAGCCACTGTGCCTAGATACAGTCACCATAAAGTTGTTTGAAAAAGGGGGACACACTTAGGACCACGTTTTGCTTTTTTCACGTGTGTAATTGAAGAGAGCAGAGCAGGGGCTGGCATTCCCCTCAGAACATGTGGCTACACCTTAGGTTTGTTGTAGCACTCGTAGGATAACGAGAGAGAGATCCGAGATGGTGTCATTTCACTTTGCAGGGAAATCACACAAGCTATTTCTCTTTGGTTTTCCGTTTCACACGTTATTTCCTTGTTTGATTGTCATGCTGAGTAAACCAATGGTCGAGTTTTGCCTGACTTGTGTTAAAATCACCAAGTTTTGCCTAGCTTCAATCCAAGACTATGAAGCAGATCAGACTCGATGAAAACTTGATTCTGTCTGCTTGAGAAGTTCATGAATTTTGTCAGAACTAATCTGTCATTTTTGCATAATGTTACAAAAATCCCAAACGCTCATAATATGTGTGTATCACTTCTACTTCTGGTTAAGTGTATGTAAAAAAGCTTGTGATATTCTCTAAATTTTTCACAGTATTCTCAGTGGATTATTTCGAACACCTGAGCCTTTGCAGTTTTTATGTGGTAATGTAATGAGGTGTCGTGGATATTTTTGTGCACTTGTATTTCCATGCGTGCTCCTGATACGATTTTAATTTTTAAACATTTCTTTGATAAACTTTTTGTGCATAATGAAATACTGGTGATCCTTTTGGTTCAATATTGGTCTTTGTAGTATAAGGGAAAAAATCAGAGTTAAGGTAATTGATAGAATTTCATTTTCTTGATCATAGATTCCTCCTTAGAAGATTTTATTTGCTCAGGAGCTATATACAGACACTGCAGACTTTTATGTTACTAGTGACTAGCAGCCCAACCTTGCTACTTGCTAAACCACGGTACAAACAAGAAATGGTTTATGCTTACTTGTCTGAAAGCTCTTCTATAGGTACCATAGGTTGTTGAGGCCCACAACACTGTACCACAAAGTATAAAAAATGAAATGCCCATCCTGTGTGATTTAAAAAAAAAAAAAAAAAAAAAAGCCATATAACTTAAATTTAAAGTGCAGAAAATATATTGCTTTTTGTTGTCATATCCACGGATGATGTAAATGGTAGAAACTGGAAACGGTACAAAATATTTTCTTTTATATAATGTCTTACCTGTTTGGTGCTAGATAGCCAGTTACAAAATATTGTTCTTACCACTTCTAGCTTTTAGTGAAGTTTTTAAGATTAAGAATAAAAAAACAAAACAGAAAAGATACAGAAAAGAAAAACTGGACTTAAATAAGTGGGTGTAAAAACCAAGCATCAAATGATGTCAAAAAGAAGGGACAGTTAAGAATTCATGGGCTTGTGTATAAAATTAGATTCTGGGTCAGCACAAGTCAAGAGAATTTAGTCTCAATAAAAACATAGATGCAACTGAAATGACAAGACTTGGAGTAAATCATTTGTAACCCATGTCACCACATTTTGTTGCCTCGATGGAAAGGCCAGGAAGGCCTGTATTGTATAACAATAAAGAGAGAACAAAAGCTAGCCTGTTAGGTGAAGAACACCTCCAAGAAACTACCACCTGCAAAATAATGAAGAAAGTTAATTTCTATGAGAGAAGATCATTCTGATGATCTCCACCTTTGCTTTGCCAGCAGTTTTTTTTCTTGCAATAAAGTAACATCAGTAAACTAAAACAAATGGAGTAGTATGCAGAAAGTGATATATTTTTATAAAAGACTCTGAATGACTTCCAGATGCCACTGCCAATACAAGTCACAGTCAAAACAACCTTGGAGTTAACAGTAGTAAATTTTTACAGAAAGGTGCCCTGAAGCAAATGGGTATTTCAGCCAATAAGTCTGATGTTTTGATCTTTCTGTATCGAGTGCTCCATTTTGGCACATGCATTCATCTCTTTACTGAAAATATTAAAGGAGTTTAAGAAGTAGGAAAAGCAGTGTGGTACAGTATGGATGATGAGCTGAGCTGACAATGGCTTGGAAAGAATGGGGAAAATAAGGGTGAGACATAAGTGTATAGGATCTGGATCATGAGCTTGTGGGGTTAACTTAATCTGTACTGGATCCAGGAGCAACACCACAAGTATTTTTAGGCTAAGAAGGATTTCTTTTTTCTGTATCAGATTCAGCAAAAAGACACATGAATGCCAAATTCAGAATTATATGATTGATTGCTATAGGAAAGCAGCGTGCTGCAGCACTGGTACGTAAGAGGGATGAGGCAGGGTTTGCATCTTCTCTAACACATGCATTGCTGTTTTGTACACTGGCATTGGCCCCATCTACGAAAAGGTTTCCAGGAGCACAGAGCCACTGCCTCTGTTGAGGAAAGAGTTGTAAAAAGGAAGAGGAAAGTCACTTGGGCTAAAGTCACCTCTGTGCTGACACAGTTTTGAAAACTGGTCTGGGCTTATCCACACGTCATAGGAGAATGCTGGGAAAGTCATAGTCCATTGTGGAAGTCCAGTGGACTGTTTGCTGAGCTCCCAGCATTGCTGTTTGCTTCTGTCTCATTTCATTAAGGATCGTTGCACCTGCTACTAATTGTGATGTAGGTTATTAATAATGAAAGAGTTTTCAAAATCTAATTTATTTCTCATGTTTCTGTCTGTCTGAAAAATGGCTATAGATTAATCAGGTTACTGAATAAAATTTGTGATCTATTTATTCTCTTCACCTATTAACTGTTTTAAAAAACTTCTGTTTAAATGTTATTTCATTGTGTATTGATCCATGTGTGGTTAAAAATAACAAAACTGAGTAGTTCATAAGCAGATTCCAGTTGACTTTACCTTCAGCATCTTGCTTCTTTTTATTTACAAATGTGTAAGGGTTGTGCAGATGTAGAAGACAACAATGTTTGTGCCCTCAGGAAAAAGCAGAAACAACATCATGCCAGCACTTGAGTTTCTGAGACACGCAGTACAAGAAAAATGAAGTCTGTGAGGATACATAGCTTGCTAGTTCCAAAGGTGTTTGATCGTTGGATTAAAGATAAAAATGTATGGATTTGTGTGGTACTTGCAAACAAGGATTTTTAGGAGTGATTTTGACTACTCGAATGATTCTCCAGTGTGCTGCAGCATCTGCGCTCAAGACCTGGCAGGGCAATGCTCTTTGTTTAAAACAACTTTAAAATCCCACCTACTACTGTTACTAGTAACAGCTAAGAACAATTGAATGTCAGTAAAGGGAGATGCTTTTCTATATACATGCCCACCCACCATGTGCTGGTTTTGCTTATTTTCTGCATTTGACATCAGTTTGTGTCTTCTCAGGTGCAATGTTTTCCCTGTATCATCAGTCAGCCCCTTTCCCTGTTGTTTCTGTGGGTATTTCACAATGCATCAAGAGAAGAAATGTTCAAAAATGGGGAAATGCCATTTTTATTCCACAAATGGGGGAGAATTCAGGGGCAAGCGTGGTAACTGTTGCTGTGTTTAATCTAGTAAAAATGCATTTAATTCATTGAAAAGAAATGAAACAAACAGCAAGTTGGCAGTGTCAGTTCCGCAGGCCTGTGAAAATAACTTTATTTGGCAATGCTCTGTGGCCACTGTTGATGACTGAATAACGTTTCAATCTCTTCTAGGATCAGAGTCACACCCAAGTCTCCCAGTATCGCCAGGATCACTCTCTGATTATGAGATCTATTGTCCATATGACTGATGCTGCTCATTCAGGAATTATGCCTCCTTCCCAGCTAACCACCATTAACCAGTCTCAGCTAAGTGCGCAGCTGGGGCTAAATTTAGGGGGCACTAATTTGCCACACACTTCACCCTCCCCTCCTGCAAGTAAATCAGCCACTCCTTCCCCATCCAGCTCTATAAATGAAGAAGATGCAGATGAATCAAACAGAGTAAGTTATTCCATGTGCTGTAGTGACTGAGCTTTATGTGGCTGTATGCTATGTTTACATCAACGTGGCAGTATCATCTCATCTGCAATGTGGTCAAATAGACTATATAAAAGCATGTAAGGATATATAGATATATATTTGGTTGAATACATTCATAATTAATTTCAGATTTTATAGGTGGTGAATCTGTTTACTCATCAACTTTGGACAGTTTTGTCATTTGGGTATTCTCTGGAGTCATATAGAACACAGATGCATTTAGATAGAAATAAAATAATCTTTCTTCTAACTGAAGGTTGAGTTAATTACATTTTGTCTTAAATCTGTTATAAAAGCAAAATTTTATCAAGAAAACAAAGCACAAATGTCAATATACTGGTATATTTAAAGGGCCTAATTTAGGCTGTTCCATGAAAAGTTTTCTCATGAAGTTAATGGACATTGGGCATATGTAAAGATCATTGTACGGGATCCTCAAAATATCCAAGTAAAATGCCTATCATAGCAGTATATTTAGAGCCACCTTATCCCTTTGCTGCAATGATCTGTGCACAGTCCAAAAATCAGGGGTAAAGGGACCCGGGCAGCGGAGTGGGTGGGTGATGGACACGGTGGGTGTTTGCTGCAGGTGGACAGAAGCAGCAGAGTTGCTATTGCTTTTTGCCTGAAGGGTGGGCTTTTAGACCCCTGACCCATGGCTAAGCTGACATCAGAAGTCTGGGCATTAGGAATGCCTCCAAGCTCTTGTCTTTTGAGTTCTGTACTGCTGAATTACAGCTGAATGGCAAAACACAGATTGCCAATTCAAAATATACTGTACATTAAATCTTAATTTTTTAAAAAATAGAAATTAGCATTGGTGTGTACTTTTTCAGGTCAAGCTTGTATGATTGACTCTCCAAGCCATGTTTAGCATGAGTAGAAAATATTCATGCATTTAGTCCCAGTAGATCTGATGAGATTAAGCTGAGACCAAGTAGTATTTCCTAGGAGAAAGGCTGGCACAACAGGAACCTCCAAAATCTTGCATATCCAGTATTAATCCACACTGCCAATAATTTTTGTGAATTAATCTGACTTATTTGTTGCATATATTGACTGGTTTTGATTTTACTGTTTCTTAGGCTACTGGAGAAAAAAGAGCTGCTCCAGATTCTGGCAAGAAGCCCAAGACTCCAAAGAAGAAGAAAAAGAAAGATCCCAATGAGCCACAAAAGCCAGTGTCAGCATATGCCCTTTTCTTCAGGGATACACAAGCTGCAATTAAAGGGCAGAACCCGAATGCTACATTTGGAGATGTTTCAAAAATTGTGGCATCTATGTGGGACAGTTTAGGAGAAGAACAAAAACAGGTAAAAAAATTCATGCAGGGTTGTCTCACAAGAAGTAAAATATGAGTTTGTATAAAAAATGCTCCTACCTCTGCTCAGAGTGGACCACACTACTTGCTGCTGTAGACCTCTTAACTCTGTAGAGCTACGCTGGTCTTTGAACTTGCTGAAGACCTGACATGTAAAAAGCATTCTGTTGTAAGAGCCAGTAGGTAGTATTAAATGGCTCTATTTGCTTTTAAATTTTAAAGGACAGTTTGTAAAAAGCTCAGGTGATATGTCCTTTTAAGACCATCTTTTGACGATTCCTGTTTCAAAGCTCTTCTTTCCTATTAATCAGAAGTTAGAAAAGGGGAAGGTACAGCACATTTACCATTTTCCTTTGATGTGCCTTATATAAATTTGTTATAAAGTGTGTTGATTTTCAACCTTTGAAGCCAATCCTCTTCTGCCTCATTACAATGTTGTGTGTGAAATGTTCTGCCCAGCTCAAAGTTGGTACAGAATGATGAGTTTTGTTCTTCCTTGAGGGTTATTCTTGCTGTACACATGTAACTCCTACACAGGGATTGAAGGAAAAAGAAATAATAATCCTTTAGGGCTGTTTGCCTGGTGATACTCCATGCAGCTCCCAGTGACAGTCAATGGAAGCTGTGATGGAAGAGTAGACTCCTGCATAGGACACCTTCTGGCAACATAGGAATGATTCTTCTTTGTGCAATACATTTGGAAACTTTTAGTCTGATCTAACAGATGGTGGTGAACATGATTTATAGGTGAACTTTACATTTACTGATGATTAAAAATACAGATTAACTTTTTGCCTAACTGTTCTTGTTTAACTCAATGGGATTCTCTAATACTGTCTTTGGGAAAGGGAATTGTCCAAGCCCTGTGAACTACCTTCTCTAAAGGTATAGATTCTTTCATATGTACTTTTAATATTTGTTTAAAAATATATTACCTAGGCATTTTCTGCTATTTTATACTACTTAAGACACTTTTTTAGCATCTGAAAATACTTACTGTTCTAATATCCCTGTTACTTAGAGTCATTAAAATACAATTTCCTGGGGAGGTAAAGTGTGCATAGGGAGTCTTGTCAAACAGTTGGCTGCTCTAGCAGCTTTTTTTATTTGTGATAAATCAATATAAATTGTGTTGCAAGCCCAGCAAGTAGACCTGAAAGTCTGTGACCACCCACAAGAATATTTAGATCTTTCAGCAAAGAAAAAGCACATATAACAGTAGAATGTTTTAAGGTTTTTGGTCTGTATTTTTTGTTTCTCTGCACATGATTTTGAAAGCATTCTGGCAAAAAATGTCTTAGTAACTGAAGTTGGTGAAATTGTATTCTCTCTTAATAGGTTTACAAAAGAAAAACTGAAGCTGCCAAAAAAGAATACCTAAAGGCACTTGCTGCTTATAGAGCAAGCCTTGTTTCTAAGGTAAGCCTAGTACTGCCTCCAGTGTAATGCAAGTTAGCTTTTGGCAATGGGGTTTAAATACAGAAGGTGGAATCCTAGGATTTGTGTAATACAGCTCTACAAGATGTAGTGCTGCTGCTTGAGCCCTACTTAGTCTCTGGAAAAAAACAAATCATCTCTCTAAAGGCACAGTAGTGATTAGCAAACAATAACTTTGCAAATATACATCTTTCTTTATCTATGGAAGCAAAATAATGCACTTCACTACAAAAGTAAAATTTGTTCAAGAAAAATACACTGACCTTTTGACACTAACATTAACAAGCTATTGACTAAGTTTTGTTTTTCCTCAAGAGCTACTTCTTGAAAGACAGGCTTGTTTTGCATGGAGCTGGAGACCAGTTGTTTTATGACAAAGCTTAAGTATTTCTTGCAGGTGAGGGGAAAAAAATGTGTGGTGGCTCTGAATTTGGAGAGTACTTACAAATGGACTAGCTGGCAGTGAGCCACGTGGAATATTTTAGCAGATCCCAAGTTCAAATAAAACTCATGAAGAAAATGAAGCTCTGCTGACTTTACCTTTTTAACCTTTAACGATGTCACTGCCCTGGTTGTAGATCTGTTGCACCTCAAAACCATAAGTAGAAATATGCTTAGGGCCTTATCTAAAATAGGAGTAAAAATTAAGCAAGGTGTTTATTTCTCTAATATTTCATAAAGATGTGAGAATCCTTACTTGAATCCTAACTCCTGAGAATCCTTCCTTGAATGTGCAACTGCAGAGAATTAGTAAATCACATTGAATGGTGCTGTGTGTTTTAGTTAAGGCTTAGAAGTACAACAGGAGGAATTATACTCATACCTTCCTGAAAGCTAGAAAATTTCTTTTCCCTGTGTTGAGAAGCTGTATTTTTCTGTTGTCTCTAGGACTTTGATAATATGCTTTCATTATTACAATGCTCGGTTCTGTGGCAGCTGGAATTCTAAATACCTTTGAGGGACTTTATTTTGTAAGTCTGAAGTTCCCATTTCAAAAACATCAGAAATCATATTTTCTCCCAAAATTCATCATACGTGGGCTGCTGAGTAACTTGTGGGAAGGCTGTGAGTGGAAATTACACTGAGAGTCAGAATTCACCTCATCTCCTTTAACATAAGACACCCTTGCTGTAGACTTCTCATCCATTTTTCATCCATCTCCAGTTGCTGAGAGTAGGGATGGAACAGACACTTCTGCAGCACAATTGGACACATTCTAAGGGAAATGTCTAAAACATACCAGTTAATTGTGTTGAAACAGACTTTTCTCTCTGTTTTCTTCATATAGGAATTCCAGGCAATTATTCTAAATGTCGCGTGCAGTGCAGATGTGTAAATTATGAGAGACAAATCCCAACTTCTCAATAGGTCTAATTTAAACATACACAATATATTTAAATATATCTAATAAAGGTATGCCTTCAAAGGCACCAAAATGCTTATGTATTGCAATAGTCCTCTTTGAACTGCAGTTTTCCCATGGGTGTGTTTCCTCACACCTCCTCAGAAACCTCCAGGACACTGGAAGTAGGCAGGATTCCCAAGCAGAGCATCCCACAGATACAGCTGTACTGCTCCCAGAGTGTTCCTCTGGGTGCCTTCACAATGTTCCCTCAGACTTTTTTCAGTTGTGGATACCTAGGTCTTGATGCCTCAGATGTGAAGAACTACGACAAGCACATTGAAAAAGTCGTTTGAGGAGTTTTGTTGTTTGTAAACTGCTCTTATCAGATTGCTGATTGATCTTTTCTGATAGAAGACAAAAGATGAAGAAGTCTCCGTGAGACTTTTCTTTTCATGTAAACAGTAACAACATTTTTTCAGTTAAAAATACAATTAATTTCTTTTCCAAAAACAGGCTGCTGCAGAATCTGCCGAGGCCCAGACCATTCGTTCTGTTCAGCAAACATTGGCATCCACAAATTTGTCTTCCTCCCTTATTCTGAATACTTCTCTTTCTCAACATGCAACAGTATCAGCATCCCCTCAAGCTCTTCAGCAGTCCCTTCCCAGAGCAATTGCTCCAAAACCTTTAACCATGAGACTGCCAATGAATCAGATTGTAGCTTCTGTTACCATTGCATCAAACATGCCAACAAACATTGCAGCCCCCTTGATAAGCTCTATGGGAACAAATATGGTGGCAACGCCATCTTCATCTCAAGTCAGTCCCTCAATGCAAAGCCAGCAGCACCAGATACAGCAGCTCCAGCAGCAACAGATGCAGCAGATGCAACAGCAGCAACTGCATCAGCATCAAATGCATCAGCAAATACAACAACAAATGCAACAACAGCATTTTCAGCACCATATGCAACAGCATTTGCAGCAGCAGCAGCATCTTCAGCAGCAAATTAATCAACAGCAAATGCAACAGCAACTGCAGCACATACAGCTCCAGCAGATGCAGCAGCAGCAAATGCAGCATATGCAACACCAGTCACAGCCTTCTCCTCAGCAGCACTCTCCAGTAGCCTCGCAGATCACTTCTCCCATCCCTGCCATTGGGAGCCCTCAGCCAGCACCTCAGCAGCACCAGTCACAAATACAATCTCAGACACAGACTCAAGTATTATCACAGGTCAGTATTTTCTGAAGATAAATGATCTTGCAACATGGCTTTGTGTTGATGAAGGGGGTAGGGGTAAACCATATTTGGCTGAAAACTGTAAATTGTTGATGGTAGTTATGCAGGGATGCATAACAGATCAAATGATCCTCTAAAGTGTCTATTAGATAGGCAATAAAGAACTACAATGTAGCTGTGTATCATCTTTTAGCTGACTATAAATCATTTTGTTTAAGAAAAAAAAAAAAAAGCTGTGCTCTTTTTCATGTGATGCCTTTTTAATTTATTTAAGCTTTACCTACAATATGTGAATCAAATGGCCTAATAAATACCTGGACCTTATGACTGCAAAATGGCCTTTAAAAGTTATATGATACAACCCTTCTTTCTCTAAAAGTGAACGATGCACTTCAAGGCAGTATGAACTCATGAAGCCCTTAAAGCACAGTCGTAACTACCTGTAAACTGATGATTGGATTTCATACAATCATAATTGTATGACATGAGTTAGTTGATGGCATTTTTTGTCATGAAAAAATAGAGTAAATCACAGATTTTTGCCAAAGCTCTTAACTTTTTTTTTCTCTTAAATGTCTTCAGAAAAACAAATGCAAGTAACTGAACGTAAATGTTTGACCCAACCTTTTGCTTCATTTCTCCAAATAAACCTGCCATAGTTTGTAAGAAAATATATATTGACATTTACCCTCTTACGTTAATTCCAATTACAGAACAAATGTGAATATTATATTCTGTGTCGAAGTGATGAGTTTCAGATTTAATACACTGTATTTTTAAAAGGGAAATGCACTTAAATAAAACTGTTATTACAGAAAGCTAAGATGAGAAATGCAAGAGTTTTTAATACGCTGTAAAACCATTAGAATATTTAAATGAAACTCCACAACTGAATAATCAATGTAAATATTTTCTTTAAAAGTTGTAAGTTTTCATATCATGTGTTGTAAAGTTTTCATAAATGAGGCTTTAATGTAAACACTGGTAACATGAATTATTAATTGCTACATTGCTTATTGTGTTTTTATGCTGTTTTATACTTTTTTATGAGTTATGATAGCAGCAATTAAGTTGTTTGTATTTTGCTTATCTAAAATAAATGCTTTTATCTTGCTATAGAATAAACACATTTCAGTAAAACTGATGAGTACACGTCTTTGAGAGAAAAACCAGAAATATTTCCATATGGAAACAATTCATTGGAAAATGTAAAGAACTTGCTGGGAGTTTTATTTTATCAAACATACCGGGTGGATGGGTACGGATGGGAAGGGAGTGCAGCCCGCTCGTGTGCTGCGGAAGAGTCACGTACAACTTCACTGGGGTTTGTAGCACTCCAGAGACAGAGAAAGCAGGTGCTGGGAGTTGCAAAACATTCCTGGGTACCCCCTGTTGCATTTATCTACAGCACAGGAGAGCGAACCTGTCTCTGAGCAGGAGTGTTCAGAGATGCAAATAAGCACAACTGTGATTTTCTTTGTGTCTTTGAGTTTCAGATGTAAACCCAACTATTGCCATGGGCTTCCCAGCTCTCAGCCCCGAGCTCTGACTCGGGCTGATCCCAGGTTATCTGACTTGATCATAAAAGCAGGACATGATAGAGAGGGGGGTGGTTATGTCATAGGGGGATTTGGAAATATTTATGTGCAAAATGTTGTCAAGTTATTAGAGCTGATATATTTTTACTCTTGGCAGAGAGAAATCTTTTTTCTTCTTCTTTCCCTTCTTTGCCTGCACTAGCTGTGCTGCAAGTGCAGCCTGACCACTATCCCCAGTTGTCTTGCATGATTAATTACAGCATCTGTCCTGTCAGAAGCCATAATGAAGAGGTCTTGATAAAAATTGCAAATTACCACTGGCAACAATCTTAAACTGCTTATGATAAAATGAAAATTAAAAAACAGCAAGTGTCAAACCTGAAATCCTGTTTGAGGTGGTGTCCATGGCTACAAGGTTCAGGCCACAACCAAACAATAATGGAATATAGATCCCCAAAAAGTTGCTGCAAGACTTAAGGGAAGAGGTACTATACCATGTGTGTTTATTAATAATGAATTCAGCTTTCAATATTTCATCATCTTCAGGTACTCTGTTTATTATGTACAAATATTGAACAGCAAGAGATTCTAATTATAAATTTATAGATTTCTTGGAGCAGAAAAAATCTTGTCTTTTCATGATAGGTGTTAGTTGACAGCTAGCCATGCTCATAAGAGCCTTAGTATGATATCTAATAACGTCTGGGATGGAGGCTGTGTATTCCAGGCGTGAGGAAGCCTGCCTGCATTGGAAATGGCACAGCAGAGCCTGGCTGGGAGGGATTTGTGCCTGTGTCAGCTTTAACCAATGTTACATAACAAAGGGAACCATTTTATAGTAGTTTTGAAACCTTTAGACAAATGTCTTCAGAAATAATTGCTAAACTGCATGTGACAGTAATTGTGTATTAGTTCTATAATTGTCATTTTGAAGACCTATGAAGTATCGTTGGAAAAATGTCACTAGTGATAAGAGTTAATTACAACTGAAGTCTGTTTTCAACTATTTGTAGCGAGAAGCAGGTGTTATTACACTCATTAAATGATTTCATAAATCCTGGGTTTTATCACATTTGATTAAGAGCTGCTGAACTACTGATGGTCAATTCCAGGAAAAATGGTTTCAATTAATGCAGCTAAAAAAGAATTAATCACCAAGCAGGACTGAACATTTTAAATATCAAAATTTGAATCTTGAAAAAGTGGAGCATCACCCTGCTTGCTACAAAATTATATTTTGCATTACCCACAACAGCATATTGCAGAACATCTTGTGTTTCAAACTGTGCAAGTTGGTGTTCATATTCCCTAAGACTAAGTGAATAACTTTGCTATCGTAGGTCATAAATAAAACTGTTAATTTAAATTGCTTAATATGCAATTTATAGAAGAAAAATGCAGTATCCGTATGCTTTCAGTGTCAAGCACAGTTTAAAGAATGTTTTCCTTCATATCATTTACAAGTACTTAACTGCTCCCTTCTTTTCCCAAGGTTTCAGATGGTTTATCACCCCGGTTAACCACATTCTACTTTCACATTAACCCAGGTTGACACATGATGAAAGAACATAAGGAGGTTTAATTTTTAGCTGACACAGGGTCATTAGTTTCTAACTTGGAGAACAAAGGCTTTAAATACCTCTATGCAACATAATCTCAATTTTATATTATCACCTGACCATTGTGGTTTGCAGGACAGATGGATTAAATATCTCAAGTTTAACCAGAAGTCTTGCACTGACTCTTTTCAATGGAGATTGGCTATTTGAATGGCTCCTTTTCCATTTCTCACTTCATGGAGTATTTTGCAGCACTGGACTTCATTCTAACCTTTCCCTCCCCCCTTTGTTTGGCTTTTGTTTTGCAACAGCTGTTATTATCGTTTTTGGTCAGCTGTGATTGCTGGAGGCAAAATAGGACCAGATGGTGTTTTGCTATGCATGAATGGCGAGTTAGAGGAGTTTAGATTGAATAGGCCAAGTTTGAATGGTGTCTATGCACCACCTGCCCTCTTCAGCAGCAGCATACACATCATAGGAGCATGATCTGTCGCAGACCTACTAGAATTGGATGGGAATGGAGAGAGCCTGGTTGGATTTTCTCCATATTTATTGATCTTCCATGCACTAACAGCATAATGCAGTACACAGACAATTTGAGTTAATTGGATATGACACAGCATGTACGTGTAATCTATCACTGCAGTCTCCTGGTGCACCTTAGGTTTAGCTGCCACGAGAACATGCAGTATTAGCCTGCATTAATAGGCTAAGTGGATGGAAGTAAAGCAGGATCATGCATGGCTTGATTTAACAAAATATACTGCAGTTTTAGAATGATCCCCTTGAAACTGCCAGAGATGCAGTTAGACACCAACATTTTGGATTTGATAGACTGGACTGAGTATTTTGGCACAGAGCAAAATATACCTCGTTCTCGTACTTCTCTGAGAGGTTTGCCAGTGAAATTTAAATGAAGAGTTGACTACAAGTAGGGAGCAGCATCCACAGTGATGAGCTGGTGCCGTTAGGAGAAGGCGTGTGTTTATGTGGAGGAATCTACTTTGGAGCAGAAGGCATAGTATATTAAGCAAATTGTGATTTCCAGCCCCTAAACCACAGAAATTAAACTTAGGCATCCAAATTGCTTTTAGAGTAGCAAAGGGATCCTTTGGTGTTCTAAAATGGGTCAATAGAGGTAGAATTTATGTGTTACAGAAATTTCAGATCTGGTTGTATCCTCTGTTAAGGTTGACTGAAGGACACTGTGTATGCAAGAGTTGTGTCTGGACCTTACGGAATAAAATACATAATAATAACATATAATACATACATGGCTTGAATTGTTGCAGCAATTTGGATGTTGAAAAGCCTACTTAGGTATGTAACTGGGGGTTGCCATCATGCTCTGCCTAAGCTGCCAGGAGCTGCTCACTCGGTGTCTTTGTCTGTGGTGTCAGGTAGCTGAGTGAGCTACTTTATTATGAAAATTGCATTCAACTGGAAAAATGTTAAATATTTTCGAGTGCCTGTGGGAAAAGCTGGGTTTGTATTAAAGGATTTGGTTCTTAAAGTCACCAAGAAGTTAATGCTTCTCAGGTGCATCCGAGGGAGAGACTTTTCATTTATAATCTTTCAAAAGAGAATGTATTGCTTTCAGTGAGCTGTCCTGGCACTTCCTTAGGCCACGCTGGAGATTTTTAATGCACTGTTTACCTCAGGTAAAAAGTAAAACAGCTATTTTAAATTGTGGGTTTCGTTGAAGTTCTTGGGCTATTAGCATCTTCTGCCCCTACACAAACCAAAGTACTGCAGAATTTTCTTACAATTGAAATAAAATTTATTTTAAACTAGTAAAAAAAAGCTGAATGCATAATTATAGTTGATGTGGTGTAGTCATATGGGCACTTCCTACAGGTATCACTTACTCTCTTTCCCCTCTGGGAATCTGTTTATGGATAGAGCCACCTTTGGTCTGTTATTTTCTCCAAACTGGAGTTGTTAGATTACTTTAACTCTGCTGTTCTAATTGAAAGAGAAAGGCTTTGATCCGGAAAATCACTTAAAATGAGTGGATAATTCATGTATATAAGTAGTAATTTCATTAAAGTGACTACTCATGTGCTCTATCATACAGTTACTCAAGTGCTTTCATAGATCAGGGGTGTAATTGCAAAATGTTGTATTTGTTTTCCAAACGATTCCAATGATAATAATCAGAACCTAAAAGCAACATAACCTAACTTATATTTTCTGCATTTCTTTTATTAAATTCTATTCTAAACAAGTCACAGGTCTGATTTTCAAGGAGAGGTGTCTAACCTTTGTGTTGGTTCAGTGACTGTGCATCATCATAAATGTGTAAAGAATTAACCACCTGCCTGGTGATTTGTATACTCAGCCATTTAGATGGGTTTCTGCTGTGCACATGTGTGCAAACCTGTACCTGGATCAGCAGTCACAGCTCTTGACTGAGCAGATGCCTTGACCAAATATTTGTATTTACAAAACAGAGAAGTGAATGCAGGCAAACAAATGGCAATATTTGTGAAACCTAAAGGGTATAGTTACTGCAGGCTGGTTTGGTTTTGATGCTCTATCCCATCCTGTGCTGATAACAAACATATACATTGCATTGGCATAAAGCACATAATAAATCCCGTGTTACACTTTTCTCACTGGTGGTTATAGGTGCTTAGTTTTGGAATTAGTTTTGGTGTTTCACGATTCATGAGAATTGACCATACAGCATGGATATTTTAAAATAATAGTTAGCAGTACCATTGCTGAATTTCTTTCCTGTTCCTGATTTTGGAAGTGCTGAATATTCGGTGTCTGAAAATCAGAGTTCACTTTTGAAAACACTGCCCTATCAGCTGCTGATCAGCAGGTTCTCACTGCCCCACTGATGTGTGTGTGTGTGTATAAGTATGAACTGGTAGTAGTGAGCAATCCCTGCCTGAGTTCCAGCTTCCCAGGAGACGTCCCTTCTGTGCCTGCCCTCTCCACAGGGCAGGAAGTGTTTTACTGTTGGCTTCAGTGCTATGGCACCAAACAGCTCTGGAGCTGCACTGCAGCTTCAACCAAATCCCATTCCCCATGCTTCCCAGCTTCTCACTTTTCCTGCTGTCCCATTCCCCGTTTCTCTGGGCTCTGCTGATCATAATAGCAGCCAGGTGCCATACACCAAGATCTTGCACCCTGCTCCTGCCTGCTCACCATCTATGGAAAGCTCCTTCTGAAGAGCTTCTCCTCTTCCAGAGCCTCTTCTTGTTCCTCCTAATCCAGATGATCACAAGGAAATGAATAAATAGTCCAAATACTTTATATATATTTGTTTAAATGAAGAGATATCCAGATATGTGCACTTAATTATCTTTGAAAAATTTATAAAATATATGTAAAAAGGCATTTATTTGGGGATTTTTGGGGTAATATTCTGGTGCTTTGCAGCATGAACTGCTGAAGGATTTGGTTACTGCTTAGCATAGTGGCATTGGCAAAATATAGATGAAGCTACTGATAAAAATCCTTGTTTAAACAGACTTTCTCCCTTATAATATTGTGGCAGATAAATCTATAAGTGTTTTGGTCACTTACAGTAGATAGCATATTACAGCAGATCTTGAGCTCCTAGTGGAATACATGTAATTCCAAGTGTCAATTTAGAGATAGTGGTGTTTCTATAAGGAATGAGCAGCCATTTTTTTTTTCTTTTTTCTTTTTTTTTTTTTTGTAATCCCAATGCAAATGAAATCCTTATCCTTCACTTCAGAAAGCAGCCAGAGCTTGCTAGCAGGCTTGGACAAATTAAACATCTTTGAACAAAAATAGTGATACAAATGTGGCATTCTCACACTCACTTCTGTTGAAGTCTACTGAAGCTGTACTTGGCTTTAAACCCAAGGCTGAGTTCTGATTATTTCCATTTTCATAGGTGCTGATCAGCAAAAATTAATTGATAGATGGTTCTGCATCTCTGCCAGTTCAGCTGCACAACACGCAGATCCCTGTGGGGTCCGTGGCAGGCCCGGGGCGCGCAGCACAGCGGTGGGCACGGCAGGCAGGGTGTGCCAGTCCGTGGGCCTGGGCTCTGTTCTCATTTCATATCATTTTAGTGTTCAAGGTCAACACAAGGTGTAACTGGTGAGTTGAAAGGGAGCAAGATCAGGCAGTCGTGGACCAGGGTGTCTTGGCCCTGTCACCATCAGCTGTGTAACTGCAGTGGCTTTAGCAGGGCAGGAGGTCACTTCTGTGCCATTAGGCCAGATTCTCCACATAAGCAACTCCACTGAGCAGTGACCTATTCAAAATTAAAACCACCTCTGCAGCATACTCAGGGCTGAATAAGAGGTTGTGATTTCAGGGGACTTTGGGCCAGCGTTTAACTGAAAATGGCACAAAATTGCAGCTATTAGGAGCATGCTTGTATTTTTTTTCAAATTATGTAGGAATTCTGCAAATTCTTGCAGAAAGAGAATTTGAAGGAGAGAGACCGCAATTTTCCTCTTGAATTGTGAAAATTAAAACTGTTGGGTGTGTGTTGCTATCACAGCAAAGTGTTTCTATCCCAGCTCAATGCTCCAGCATGTAAACAACTTCCACTGAAATCTGCAGTGACCGTGTAGAGCATCTGGGAAAATATTTGTGATTTAAATGCATTAAGCAAAATGATAATGTTATTTGACTTTGGTTAATCAATAACAGAGAAGAAATGTAACACTTCTGTGTGATTGACCTTCTGCCATACAACACAAAGTCAATGAAACCAGAAATACTTTGTTCTTTTTTTAAATTCGCATAAATTATAGTGAGGTTTCATTTCTGAGAGGGTTTTTCTTCCACCTGTTGTTATCTGTATATTTTATCTGAAGTTTGTTTGTTGCTTTAGAAGAATTTATTTGTCCACTGTGGGCAAATACACACTTTGTTCAGTTCCTTACTTGAGGTCAAATTTTCTTGAGGAGAACAAGTGTGGGTTGTGTAGCTGTCAAAAGAGGGTTTAGTGCTTGACCCTAAGAAGCTTTCAAAGCCTAGATCTCTCTTTTTTATTGCTTTTCATTTTCATTGTTTGTACTTTATAGCTAAGAAGGGGCCTCTGCAGAGGGGAAAGCCCCTACTTTGGTATTCAGAACCAGCAGCCTTCTGCTGAAACACCTCAAAAGCTTTTCACAGCAAGAATTTGGAAACCACCAGTCTGTGTCAAAAACCACGCGGCGGTGGGAGCCCAGGGAGGGGTGGGTGGAGGTGGAGCCAGGGATGCAGGGTGGATGCATAAATGTCCTTGCAGTTAAGAGCAAGTACTGAAGGTATGTAAGCTTGGATGCAATGTAGCAGGAGTGTGAATCCAAAAGGGTAAGTTGCTGAATTAAGGTAGTTTTGAGGAAGATGCAGACGATAGGTGTGTAACTGGATGCACGTTGAAGAGTTGATACAGTTTTATGTACCTGTGCTCATACAGAAGTTGTCTCTCATTCTCTATAGATGGTGTTTATATAGTGTACACTATGTAGACATTTTAATGTAGCCATTAAAAAGCCTGAGATTTTGTATAATTATTCACAATTCCTATTGTGTAATTGGAAAGTGTAAGTATTACATGGCATTTTATAGAACTACAGTGCAATTATACTTGGTAAATAGCTGTTAACAGTATGAGGTGCCTCATTTGTAAAAAGTGCAAAATACTTGTAGTATTCCTGACTGAACATGAGTTTTGGCTAACATACAGATGTAGTAAAGGTGGATTTCAATTCCTTTCCGTCCCAGTTGGCAAGAGTGTTGGCCTTATCTTTTTTATCTCAGGTAATAACTTGCAGTTCTCCAGGGCCATTCCAAAGGAGCCAGGTGCACAAGAGGACCAAACAAACAGATGGAGTGAGATAACATGAACCTGAGCAGCAGAGGAAGGTCACCTCTTTGGAGAGTTACACAACTCTTGTGTGAGCCTGTCTGTGGCAGGGCCACCGTGCTCATGAGGGTGATTGTGGGGACTGCACAAGCCCTCCCCTCTGCTGGTAAAGGCATGGAACAGAAGTCATCTTAGGAAAAGGAAATGACTAGATATTTTCTCAGCCACATATCTTGGGATAGACTACATGTACTCTGTATTCTGGAATAATTTGCACCCTTAAGAAACTCTAAACCAGGAGCTGTTGCTGCCCTACTTGGAGCAGAGACTCCAAAGAAACTTTCATATGGGGAAATGTGGTTTTAATTACACAGATCTCCAGCCTACAGCTGGGAGCCAAGGAAAGGCCAAGTTACATGAGCACTCTCTGTCAGTATCATTGGGTTCAGCAAACCAGAAGCATTTCACATGGTACTGTCTCGATAGAAAACACAGGCAAATAAAAGTTGACTAAGTTAAGAAATCATACAAAGAAGAAATAAAAAGGCTTTTAGGTTATTTGAGAGTTTAAAAAAAAAAAAATCACTCAACGTTATGGACTGGATGAACTGTTACGTGCAGCACAAGTTCCTCCAGAATTGTATTTTTTGTTCCTAATATTCAGCTGGGAATAACATGAGAGGCTTGCAGAGTCCCTGCAGGGCACAGTGCACATGTAGGCACTATCTAAGCTACATTCTTGAGGGCAAATACTGCTTTCTGTTTGTTGCCAGAGGTTCAGTACTCTCATTTTTATGCAGCCTTGAGGCCATATCATTAGTCTCTGGTGCCTGTTCTCAACAGCCAGCTGGTCCCAGCCAGGCACCATCAATGGTAAAGTGACTTTCAGGGTCATTGAGGGACGTCCCTGAGCCCTGAGGGAACCTCCCCAAGCCCTGAGGGAACCTCCCCTGTGAAATGGGGCGTGTGGGCCCCTGCTGGCCCCGCTGTGGGCGAGGGGCACACAGCCAGCACGGGGAAATTGGAGGGTGCTTAGAGATGCACCCACTTGGCCAGGGTCCCCTGAGCCCTTCCCTGGGAGGTCATTTCAAGCTCTCAGTCCTGCTGATTTAAGGCGCTCCTGTAGGTGCTTCCTGAGCAGGGCATTACAGGAAAGTAAAACTTGCCTGACTTGGAGAGCACTGTCTGCTGTGCTGGTGGCCAAGGGTGCTGGTGGCCTCCAGGGAGCTGCTGGTGAGGGGTTCTGCAGTCACTGCTGCCCTGCCTGTGGAGCTGGGCCGGAGAGTGTGCAAGCTGGGAACCTGCATCAGAAAGGAACAAACAGTAATCAGTGATACATATTTTTTTTGCTTTCAAACACCTGAACTAGAGGATCCAGAGCTACAGCCAATATGGATTTATTAGAAAGGACTAGTTTAATGTACATGCAGAAAATATTATGTGTCCACTGTAAGATTAAAAGCCTGGGGAGGAGCGGGAACAGCAGAGAGATGATTTCCAGCCTCTAATCCTGCACTTTTGATTGCTGGAGGTTTTTCTGGTTCTCCTGCAAAGCATTAGCTGTTTTAACTGCAGTATCTTGGGGTCAAGGATAGTTTGCTCTTGGGATGGTATATCCTGGAATGTGGCACTGCTCAGTGGCCTCCATACGCTGCTGAAAAGTGGTTGGTAACAAGGCAATGAGGAGAAAGGTGGGATCGGCTGTAATGGATTGGCAATGCCTACGAAAAGAAAAAAATAAAGCAGCTCTCACAGCCATGGTTCACAGCCATCCTCCCAGCTGGTGTGGTTTGGGGAGTGAGAAGAGCAGTGTTACTGAATGGACATGGAGCTGCCTGGGTTTGTGATGGGTGCTTGGACAGCACATTCTGTGGGCTGGCCTGAGTCCCTTTCAGCCCTTTAGCCCTTCGTGTGCAGTGCAGAAGCATGTGTTCCAGCCTATTGATATTCAGATGATGCTGATTTCACATGTGTTCAGATGTAAAAATCTGCTTAAATTTCATAGACTTTAATTAAAGAAAAATTGTAAATGCTAATAAAAGCCCAGATCACATCAAACCAGTCTAAATCTCCCACAGTCACCAATGGCCTCTGTTGCCCTTTGAACCTGGAGATAAGCTAATGATATCTGTGGCCTGCCAAGAGACCACTTCTCATTGCCAGCATCCTGACTCTACCTTGTTCTTCTTGGATTCAATGACTCTTAAGCACATGCTTAAAGTTAAGCTCCTTATGAAGTATGTTCCTGAGTAGGAAACCTAATTAAGATTTAAGAACAGTATAAAAGCCTGTAACAGCTCATAATCCTGCTCATCTTTCTCCAGACCTTGGAAATATAACTAAAAGAATTCCCAAAGGATTTATATTTTACTTTTATTTTGGTTTTTTTGGTTCTGTTACGGATTTCACTCTGTAAAAGTGAAGTGAAAATAAAAGTTTGTACTGGAGGTTTTTGTTAAAACTGAAGCAGCAGATTAAATAGGTGACTTCATGAAAAGCTGAACCAGGTCACCGTTAGTCTTGGTGATTAATTAAAGCCTGGAATGTTTAAGTGCTGATCACTGCACTCATTTCTTTAAAACATCCTCCTGTGTTTGCTGTGCAGAAAAGCACAGGGTGAGTGGTTGATGGTCTGCAGCTCAAGGCAAATATTGCTGTGCCTGAGATTTTTGGTAAGGTGCTGAATGAAACTGAGACCTTGAAGCAGAGTAGATAGATGATTCCTCTGTGAATTAAACAGAACTTGAAAAAAGATTCATTAACCCATTACAGTACCATATATAGCATTTCCATCCTATGGTTTTAGTTTAGTGCCAAGAGGGTTTTTAGCCATCTCCTCTTGAAATCAATTGTAAAGCTCACAATGGCTTTGCTGCTACTGGACCAAGTCCTGACAGAGCAGCTACAATACTTTTTTAAGTAAAAGAATTATCATGACTCAGAGCTCCTGTTTAGCATGAATGATTTTGAGCAATACTGAGCTTGGGGAAAATGTGGGGATGTAGTTGGTGTTGAAAGAGTTGATATTATTTCCCCCTGAAGTATGATTTGATTCAGGTATTTGTGAGTGCAGTGTCTTACTTTCCACATGTAGGCCATTGAGTAGATAGTAATTACAATTAATATGCTGCACCCACTGTCCCAATACTTGGTCACAAAGCAAAATCAATATTGCTGGGATTTTTTGTCTTCACATAATGGTGGGATTAGATTCTCTTCCTTACTCCTTTTCTCACTTTTGGTCCATACACAGGACCTTAAAGCAATACAGGTTTGCTTGAAAAAAGCCCCCAGCAGCATAAACCACAAAAACTGTGTTTATCAAAGTACTTTGTGCATCATAGCTGCTACTTATCATTCCTATTCATCTGGCATTTATAGAGAAAGCCTGTCTTGATATCTTGAAGGCACTTTTAATGAGTACACATCATGAATTTTCCAACTGCTTTTAGATTGAAAATTATTTCCTTTCTATTTGTCACATAATCATGTTATTTTACATTTTAAAAGGTTTTTGCAGACCTCCCTGGCACCTGGATTGTAAGTGATTATTGGCTATTGTAGTTTGAAAATCAAAGTTGGTAGAATTTACTTCAAGCCTGTTCAACTAAATAAAAAAAAACTGCTTAAAAAAAAAAAAAAGCAAAACTGCCACATGGCTACTGTACTCTCAGCTAAAGATTTTTTCATGAAAACTTTAAATCCTGCACTCCTTGTCTGTAAGGCACCTGTACTGGCTGTCCCATTGCTCTTGCAGAACAGATACTCAAATGTGTCAGATGACTCCCAACAGGATGTTGGAACTTCATGAGGGTTCAAAGGATAGACTGGTCAGAGTCATCAAGGAAAATCCAATCAGGATTATTCAACACAAGGACACCATTTCTGGTCCAGGAAGTCCTCTAGATAAAATCTGTTGGACACTGGAAGGCAATCAAGTATCTTGTGCTCACCCTTGTCCCAGAGCAGCTGGATTTGGACACTGGAGAATGAGCTGGGTCAACTTTTGCTATGCTTGGTTTTAGGTCTAATGTTTAAACAACTAATTTTAAAACCACTGCAAAGGTTTTTCCAGCTTTGGGAAGTTTCAGAATGGGAAAGGCAAAACTGAATTTCATAAACAGACTCTATAGGCAAAATGTGTGAAATAAGTGGGGAAATTTTCTATAGGAAGTCTCCTCCAAGCCTTAAGCCTAACTGTCAAGCACTGAACAGTAGCTACTAATTTTCTTTATCAAACTGTAAGTACATTAGGAGTACTTCCTTATTTTATTTTTCAAATATTACTAAAGTTGAGTACACTCAGCTTTACCCACTCCTGCTCTGCCAAACTGGCCATGTAGCTCTCAGGTCTAGTGGGAGCAGATGGAGGCTTCTGCCTGTCAGATGATGGCTGCTGTTCCATCACCACTAACCAGGTGACTTCACTGCCCTTTACAATTCAGTATAATAAAACAGAGCATATTTTGGTCATAACCTTGTAAAACTTCAGTTTGCATTTTAAAATACTTGGAGTAAAGATGAATAATGAACTTTCACTATCCACATTAAATAGATAATTAAGGATATGACTATTATGAAGCTCAGTTTAAAGAGCTACTGATTGATTTGCTGCAAGTTACTGTGAATAAGTTCTGCAAGGAGGAAAACAGGATTACAACTCAAAGATTGTAGTTCAATGGGTCAGACTTTGTACCATTTTTCAGTCTCCTTACATGTGCAGCAATAAAGCACTTCTGCCACACAATCTAGTAGTTACTGGGGTAAAAGAAACTTCCATTTTCTGTCGTTATTCTGATGATCATACAGTCAAAGCCAGCAAGCAAACCATTGTTATTTTTAATACAAATTGATGACATGCTTTACTGTCTGGGCAAATATGGCAGAGTGATAAGGACCATGTCCCATGGATGGCATCAAATAAAAATCTTGATTCCATGGTGTAACAAAACGATGGAAGGAATCTGCTGGTGAGCAGCGTGCTTCCCACCATGATCCCTGGAGAGAGCAAATCTTGCCAAAATGGCAGGGGTGACATAGTTAAGGGCTGCTGTTTTCTGGGGTGTGGTTGCCCACGCTTTGAGCAGGTTTGAGGTCAGACCACTGACAGTGGCCTTTGAAACGATTCCTTGGAATGGGAGGGCTTGGCAGAATCCTGGCAGTTCTCTGGGCTTGAGCAAGTTAATGCTGTTGCCTGACGCCTAGGATCTAGCATACAGTCTGCTCACTGTTCATATTTAAGGACAAATTTGCAGACAGGGAGCAGAGAAATGACTTGTTTTTTAGCTAGCTATCACATATGGCTGTTCAGTTTTTGTGTGAGGTCTTTACAGAGAGATCTAAGACTTGTTTTCCAAAACTTACCAGCAGAGAATATGATGGCAGTTCTTATTAGGAAACAAACACAGCTCTATTTATGCAGAAAAGCTGTCTGTTCATTAATGATCTTATGTAGGTAATAGCTAGCAGTAGTGATGGTAATTCATTGCTTGGAACACATTTACCCAAAATACTTGTATTTATTTTTGGAGAAGATGGCATATACTGACTTGTTCAATACAGATATAAAGAAAAGTCTGTTGTGTTTTACAGAACAACTGTCTTTATTCTCTCTTTTCCTTTGTCCCTTGAGCTTTAGAGTATGACTATTAATTAAAGACTGAATCAGAGAGCAAGTTTAGTTTTTTCTAAACAATAAACTCCAACATATTCAACAATGTCTCATGCCTTCCTGGCATTTTGACGTACGCCGGCAGCAGAGAGTCTATTGAATTTGGTATGTGACTAAAAATCTAACAAAGAACACTGTCTACTGAACTCTAAATCTGCTTGGATAACTCATTCAATGTGCTGTACAAGTTGTACAGCTGAAACTGAAAATAAGCAGAGGCCCTACAAAACACAGCCCAGAAGATGCTTAGCTAAAAGTCTCAAGACATGATTTGGAAGCTTTGGGGTGGTTTTTACAGTAGAAAACCCACTGGAATTGTTACTTCATATTAATTAATCTTATTTCCTTTCCTTGTTACTTATTATTATTTACCACTTAAATTAAAACTGAAAGAAATGTGTTTGGTTGCATCCTTGCAACTAATTGCACCAATGATTATTATTTGGATAAAGATATGATTGCAAGAAGAACCCTGTCTGACTGGGACACGGAGTTGGCTTGGCATTGACATCTGAACAGTTAGACAAGAAACCCTTTTTGTGCATGATGTAAAGAAAGAGCCATCTACTGAAAAATAAAAGCTCTCTTTTGCATATCCAGTACAGTTGTCTGTCAGACTATGCTCTCCAAGGGAGACACTTTCATGTATTGGCACACTGTAAATAATAAATAAAAATAAGACAGTACATTATCACATTTAAATAACAAATAAAGAATATAGGAGGCAACATCCACTGAACTTCGAGAGATCTATAGGACTACATTTAATGCTAGATAAGGCCTAGAGGAATGAGCAAAAAAAGATGAGAATACTCTCACAGATCTGGCAAAATGCTGTTATAAATCCTGGGCCAAGGATTCATCTTTGGTCAAACTCTTTTGAAAGCAGTGATTGGAAATTAAAAGTGAAGATATTTACAAGCCGTTTAATAAAATTATCTAAAGCCCTGTTAAATCTAAATGACCTGTTTCACATGGAGATTGCACCCTGAATTATATTGGGGCAGTTATCACGAAAATAGCAGGTGTCCTATTGCTTTTTGGTCAATTAGCATCGCTAATGAATGAAGCAATTTTTTAATTACAATTTAATTACCCAAGATTGTTCAGCTCCCTTGCAGCAGCTGTTTTTCTGCAAGGGCCTACTTTTGAACCAATGTTTTTTTACAAGTAGGTCATCTGGAGCACACAGAGCTTGATCCAGCACTGTGCATTTGAACTTCTGTACCCAGAAGGGGGGTCAGAGACTTAATCTTCTCATATTTCAGACTGGAACTATTGCAACCACCCCAGATCTGAACTCTGCCCACCTCCTCACTTTTTCCCAGAGATGTGTTTCTCAGCACCATGTTTCTTTCCACTGATATTAGTAACCAATGGCAGCAGGATGATGGGATTAACATAAACATGGTCTCTGGTTTCAGGCTGTGACTTCTGCACATGTGTCAAGTCAGCAGCCTTAACCATCAAAGAAAGAGTTCCTCCTGAGTACTCTCCCTGGGTGGCTGTCATGGCCACACTCTGGGTTGCTGTAGCCCAGCCCAGGTGGGATCTAGCCCAACCACAAGGGACCCAGCTCTTACAGCTGGGATGTCAGGACACCACAAGAGTACTTCACTGCACTGTGTAGTCAGGGCATATCCATTGCAAAATATCCTCACGGCTTGCTGCGCAGTGTGTACCTGCAGTGCTGAGATGCACTCCTGCTACCAGAAGGCATCAGCTCGATAAATGAATTATTGAGTAAAACTCTATGGTTAGACTAGGTAATCACAGGGATCCCTTCTGGCCTTAAAATCTATTATCTTAATTCTCATTTACCCTAAGGCCATTTTACCCCCCTCTAGCAACATAAATGGACCTTAAGGTTTGAATATTTATATCCCTTTGAGGTATCTTTATGTTGCCAGAGTGATGCCTCACTAACCTTTGTGTGAATGAGAATGAGGAGCTCCGAGTCCCTCAACTGTCATGTTGGAAGTTGGCTCAGGGGCTGGGGTTTTGCTCATTTCTGTGGTTTTCATTGTCTGATCAATACACATAGACTGTTAGGGAGTCCTTGTTTTAATATTTTATGAACATTGATTCATATAACTTTGCTTATGCCTTTTGTGCTGGGGATTGACTCATTAGTGACATAAGCAATAGATCCCCCTGCCCTTGGTGCAGTGCTCATATCAAGGCGTACATCTTTCCCAGATGGGATGTGAAATAACAATAGTAACAACCTGTGGTGAACTGAAAAGAAATCAAACAGTAAAACTAAAATGGTCTGGGCTATAAGCTTGGAAATGAGTCCTAATGGCCCACAGCTGGACATCAGATGTTCTGTACTGTTGGCGAATCTCAGTTGGTGTAAACCTGGGTGGCACCAGGAGCTCGGTGTGAAAGTAGAACTGCTTGACCTAAGGGCTACCTATTAATGTGATTGTGGCTGTGCTGCCAAGACTGAGTTTTCTGCATTAAAACCTGCAAGGATGGCCCTGATGCATGCTCGCTCTAGTAGCAGCCTCATCTTTCTTGTGGTCTAAACATGATTTAATAATAAACGAAAATTCATGGTGGGTGCTTGGATTAGATGAACATCTGCTCATTAATCTGTTTTTAAACTGCATAGTGTGTCTTCCCCATAAGCTTTTCACTTGGATGAAAAGTCAGTAAAGAATAAAGAAAAAAAAAAAAAAGACATTCAGAAGCTCCAGATTCCTGCTGGATAAACACTTGCATTCAGTGCTTCCTGGAGCACAGTACAGAGTTCCCTGCACGGAGCCCTTCACACAGCTAATGTTGACCCAAATGCCTCCTACAGAGAGAGGCTCTTTTTGTTCCACTGGGTATTGAATGCAGCATTACAAGCCATGACTTATGACAGGAGAAAGGCAGACACCCGAGGACAGCTCCCTTAGTTGCATAATTCCACAGCTGAGGAATGTGCCAGGGAATGCAGAATCATGGTCAAGACTTTTCCAGCTTTCGTTCTCGTTGTCTTCATGGCCCAGTAGAAAATTATGACAGCTGGAAGTGAGGAAAATGGAGCTTATTGCTTTCCAGACTAGTCAGATGGCCTTCAGCTCTTACTGTGAGAAGTGAGAACTGGTCCTCCTAATGGGTCTGCCACAAATCTGGGGACTTGGTCTGTGTATCTATTGCAATTGTTCTCCCAGTCCCAAAGTGCTCCTGGGAGACTCTGGATGGTAAACGCCTCCAAGATTTTGCCACTTGCAAAGCCACAACAGCATCTACTTCCTGGAAGCCTCCAAGCCATCTCTCTGCCTCCCCAGCAAAAGGAATAGCAAAGCAGGACAAACTGAGCTTAAAACTATGTCTGCTAAAGCACCATTGATTTTCAACCCCAATGTGGAAGCTGTTCAAAGTAAACAGAGGAAGATAACTTGTGTTGTGGTTGTTTGGTTTTTTTAATTTTTATTTTGAAATACAGGAACTGCCAGCAGTCTGTGCTAGGGTATGTCCCTGCATACTCCAACTGCTCCCTCTGCCCACTGCTGCTGGGGGCAGGTGGGTACAGCATGGTTTGGTTGCCCCAGCTTGAAGACTCATCTGTGCTGACCCTGCTTGGAGTGGGGTGCAGGGCTCAGCACACTGGGAGGATGGGTCAGGGCAGCACCCAGCCCTGTTGCACAAATGCTTTAATGAGGCAATAGGCTCCTTAGAGCTTATTGCTTTGGATTACACCATGTTGCCTTCTGTTACACTGCATGAAGCCCTAAACTGGGCTGACACGGTGTGACTCCGGGGACCTCGATGTGGAATGACATTACATGATGCAGTGTGTGAGAAAATCAAAGTTGGTCCCTCCTGGCACTGAGTACTGGCTACCTGTTTCTGCAGTGGCCGTGTGGTCCAGCTTGCAGCAGGTGAATGGCAGGGCAGGTGTTTGGAAGAACTGGGGTATTTTCATTAAGCCATTTCAAATGTCATTTGCAGATTTTCATAAAATGATAATGCAGTGGCCATATTAGCCTTATTAATCCAATATGAAAGTCACTCTTATGAGAACGGTGCCAATAAAAGCCTTTCATTTTGTGCAGGCTAACAGCACATGCACCAGTGTGTTCTTAATAAAGCGATGCTGAATTTTAATCTCCCAGAATCAGTTCAAAGCTTTGGAGCACAGTGAATGGAAACAGTTTTAAAGGTTCATTTTTTTATCTTAATAATAACTGCCAGTACTTGCTCAAATCAAGAGCTGTTTGCTTTTTAAAAAAAATCCACAAAACTAAACAAAATCCAAAAAACTTTTCATTTAAGCCTGACAGGAAGAAGAGATTTGGGTTGTCGTGTAGCTCCAGAGAAAAGCAGCACCTCAGAACTGCCTCTCAGTTGCCAGGACGACTAACCATTGCCACACACTCAGCCCTGCTGACAGCAACGGGAAATCAGTGTGTGATGGATCAGCTCAACCACCAGCCTCGGCAGCAAAACAAAATCACAAGGCTCTCTGGTGACTTCTAGCCTTTGCTCATATGTGAAAAAAACCATAGGGCCACCATCTATGTCTAATTTCATCTTCAGACCTTACAGCTTTTTGTAAGGAGATGAATAACTCAAAACATACATTTTGCTCATGATATGAAATCTGTTTTGCAGACTACACCATCCAAAGCCCAGCTGACAC
Source organism: Hemiprocne comata (assembly GCA_020745705.1). NCBI lineage: Eukaryota > Metazoa > Chordata > Aves > Apodiformes > Apodidae > Hemiprocne > Hemiprocne comata. Next base: position 5,910,642 of record CM036598.1, read on the forward strand.
CAGAAACCATGTCTGGCCATTTGACTGATTGCAGGGGGCAGAGGGAATAGGTGCAGGGCAGTGCTTGCCCTTCTCCCATCTCCCAGCTGGTCTCATCCTGGTGGGTCACAGCGAGACAGACCAGCCCTGTCAGCAGATAGGTGGACCCCCTCTGCCACAGCGTGCTGGTTCATGCTGTCCCCAGCACAGATGTCTTGCCATAAACTCAAGCTTGTACCAACACTTTGAGGAAGGTATTAAAATCAACTGTGTTTAATTCCAGGCTCAGACCTGTGTCCTCTCTATGTAGGGAGCATCAGCTGGTGTCAAGGCAGAGTGCAGAGCTCTGTTGGGTCAGAGCTGGGGTCAGTAATTACTTCCAGCAGCAGTTACTGTTACAGATGAGGACTAGTTTATGCACAACGAATTTAATTAGCTGGCTTCTCTTTACTATTTCATCAATTAGTATGAGCACATGGTGGTTTGTGAAAAGATCAATAGGGTGGGGCTTTAATTACTTAAGAGGATGTTATTTACATTATTTATCCCCTGGTTAGTCAGGTGCTTTGTGTTTATAAAAGAGACTTTTGAAAGTTGTAGGGCTGCTGGTTAACTGCTCATCATGTTAAGGGATGCTGCTCACGTGAGTAAGTGCTCTGCAGTTTTGTCAAGAGGTGTAGATAAATGCTTCCTAGAAGTAATCAGTTTCTTTAGTTTCATACTGCATAAAGAGTTTCCAACTTTAAAGACTCTTTTCATGAATGGGAAAATATGAAATCAATTCCATTTATCTGAATGAATCTTTCAGCAAGCTCAGGGTTTAGTGTGTGGGCACTGCAGGCAAAATGTAAAAAATGCAGTAGCATAAAAATGATTAAAATATTATGAGCAAGGTTATAGAGATAAAAAATGAGAAGAAAAGAGCTGGAGAAGTGAAAACAAGAAATCTTTGTCTATTTTTCATGTTTACTTCTTCTGTGTTCATCATTTTTTGGTCCATCATCAATCACTGTCAATTTGAAAAAGTGCTGTACTTAGGGTCATTTATCCAGGGCTATTGGAGGCTAAAATTATGCAGTTTCAGTCAAATATACATGAATAAAGACTGTCATTTCTGATTAATGACATGTGACTTCAGTGTCTTACAGAATCATCTTACCATCCAAGCTTTACAAAAAGGTTATTATGTAAGGCCTTTTCCATAATATATCTGCTGTTTCTCTAAAAACACTGCAAAAGGCATTTCACTCACATTAAAATCAGTGTTGCTCTCCATATTTTGAGATTGCCAGAATAAGTAAATTTTTGTGGGATTTGGGATTACACTACTGAGGATGGTTACTAAGCTTGTGGTTTTGGTGCTGTTTCATATATTGCTTTTTTTTTTAGCTGTAGGAGAAATCAGTATTTTTTTGAGGAAAAAAATAATTTAAAACACTAGTTTAATGCAATGTATTTCAAAACATGCCACACATGCTATTTCAGAATTAATTACTGTTTTTCATTATTCACCATGGCCCTTACCTCTATGTGCATAATGTAGCCCTTACATGCATTTGTCTAAGAAAGGAGAAGGAGTGAAAGTTTAGAAACTTGAGGGAAATGTCACAAAATAAGGACAAGGAGAGAGCAGGGTAAGGAGGAGAGAGGTGCCCAGGCCAGGGGCTGAGGGACTTGCCTGCACAGCTTCCCGCCATTTCTGAGGCGGCAGCAGTGAGCGGTGGGGCCCCTCGGCCTCTCCTCCCCACCCCTGAGGGCCCTGCATGCAGCAGCCATCTTACCAGCTCCCTACAGTCAAAGCCGTCTGGTCACTTCAGTACAGATCATCCCTCTCACAGGAAAGCTTTTCTCTGAGGGGAAAAAGAGGGAGCTTGCTGTCAGGGCAGGGACCTTGAGGTCTCTGGGGACCCACAGAGGATGCTGCAGGGAAAGCCCCCGTGCTGCTGTATCATCAGGCCCTCTCTTCAGCTCTTCCTGGTGCCAACTGTGAATTCAGCAGCTGCAGCCCTCCAAATTCCCCTTTGTACAGCAGATGGGGTAGTGGTTAGGTGCAGCTGTAGTTACTAGGCCTCATAATATATAAGGGATTTGCTGAAGTCAGGTTCTGACATAGAAATCTGAATATATTTTTCCTCTTTCCTGAATGCTGTTAGCAAGGCCTATTTCTTCACTTGGGAGGCCATAAAACAGAGGGAAGTTTGAAGGAGAGAGGAATTACCAGAGGAACTGGGCTGGCTGCTGAGAGTCCAGTTGCCCGCAGTACTGCAGCTCCAATTCTGGGTTATACTTTAAAATTATCTTTTACCTCCCCCTGGTCCATAGCCAAATAGTCCAGTGAGCAAATATTCCTGCCAGACACCCTTCCCTGACCCTTCTCTGTATGCAGTACCTGTATGACTTCATACTAGGGGAGCAGATGATCTTGGGTGTTGTGTATTTGGGAGGCAGGTTGTTCTGAGGGCTGCTGGTTCAGTGCTCCCCAGGCCACAAGCCCTTCATCCCACCCTGAGACATCACCTTAGCACAGGCTGGGACCTCCAGGTGACTGTGTACACAGTGATAAAACCAGACTCGGGATGATCCAGTAGAAAGGCCTAACAGGCCAGTGAATCTATATTTATCCTATAATGTCACAACACAGCTGTCATTCCAGGGTCTCCCCTTCAAATCTCCCCTCCTAGTTTTACTATTTTTACTATGATTTATAAAATTTGAATTGGTAATTCATATTAATTCCATACCATGCATAACAGGAATGTTAATAGCATGGAGTCTAAAAACTAAAATTATTTAATTAAATAATTAATTTTCTTTAAGGCATATGATTTTTTTATATTTCTCAAGAAGATTAAGGTAGAATTTTGTGTTGCTGTCTTGGTGCACAACAAATTTTATATTTTTACCTTTCTATTTTGTTGGTTCAGATTACTTTAACTTTGTTGGTAATGTCCATTGACCCAAATGGAAAAACATTTCTCAGAATAAATATTGATAGAGAGAGTGCTCCTTGGGAACTGTATTTCCAACCCCATAAGGTGCCACTGTTGATAAACAGGCTATGAGCTGTGTACTCCCCCTGGGGAAGGGACTGATTCCTCATCCATGACAAATCCACACTGGAAGAAGCAAGCAGCTTTGGGGTGGGATGAGTTTGAAGCCCACAGCATCTCCAACAGGCCCTATTAGCTAATCTCATATTTGCTTTTTAGTTTCTAGAGACTTCTTTTGTAAAAGCTTTGTGTTGCTCTGCTTCCTGCAAAATCTGAGAAGTTGCTGAGGTGGTGTTCTTCACTCCCCCTTACAACCAATTGAAGGTTCAAGTATTACGGCTGTGTGTTGCAAATTTTGATTATTATCCAAATGGTCAAACTTCCTTAAAGAGAGCCACCACTTGTCTGAAAGTAAAATGTTGTTACCTTCCATTTATTTTGTATTTAATGTTCATGGTACTGTTAGTAGTGAAAGATCTGTGCGTTTGGCTGTGATAATTTACAGTGTTTAGTGGTTAAGAGCTACAGACATGGTCAATGAGCTAATTCAATAATCTCTCACCCTTTGCTGAGCAAGTGATGTGTTAAGGGAATGTGTTTGTACAAGTCCTAAATGACAGCAGAATGTCACATCCCAAAATATTGTTCTTGTAGGAGGTAGAGTGGCTCCAGGGGTAGGTATGTGCTTTGAGAGATACACTATGTAGTAGTATACACACTTGTATATAAACACACACATATAATGTCTATTACATGCCTTGGTGTTCAATTGCTAGCAGTATTAATGGATAAATTTGCCTACTGCAAAAAAGGTAGTGCTCAAATGTGAAGGTCTTGCTAGGAATATAAATTACATGAAGGAGGAGAAAATAAGAACATGAGGAAAAAACCCAGATTACAAGCCAAAGGAAAAAGATTTTGAGTGATCAATGGACAGCAACGGTGAGAGTAGTGAGGAATATGCAAAACTTCCTATTTGCATTGCATAGTGCAACATTGTCCTATTTAATGCTGTCTTTCTCTGCAAATCAAATGGTATCCAGAATCATGGCATGATATAGTTGAATCAGCTCTCATCCATTACATTTAAAGACCACAACACAGGGCATCTGTAATATAGGATTGTACTTATTTCTTGTGGCTCTGATACTATTAAAGCTACTTAAGTGTCATGACGTGTTTATTTATGAGATCATCAAAGCCACTTAATAACTTTCTCTTGGTTACTTGTTTACATCTGTGTAATACAGAGCCAGATTGTGCAGCCCACAGTCACATCAGTGAGCACTTATTCATGTAAGTTGTGCTACTGACATAAGGGTTCACAATCTGGCCCATAATGTATCAAAATACATGAGGCCAAGATCTTATCACTTACAATCATGTAAATCTGGCCTTAATCCATTTAAGCTCAGAGTTAGGCATCTAGATATAAATCAGTGAAATTTCCTTGGCTTCAGTGTTTGATTGAGTGGAGCTCCTCTGATTTATGCTGAGAAGATCAGGTCCCTTGGATTTGCAATTTAGAAATACATTTGCTCCACTGCGTGTATAAACGTTAGGATAGCTGAAATTACCATCACCACAAAATATTATTTTCAACACTGGCTATTTAAAATATCTCTTTGTGCAATATAAACAAAGAGAATTATGTTAGAGTTAGAAGCAAGAAGGTTTAGGCGTCACATATGTCTTAACCTTTACACTGGCTATGAGTACATCAATTCCTACAAGATGAACTTCATTATAAAGTAAATAGATCTGCTTTAAAGAAAGGTCAGGACACATGTTCTTCTAAAATCTAATTTCAGTCTATTGCCCTATAACCTACTGCTCTCTGGAATGCAACAGATATAATAGTAATAGCCTGCATTTAATTATCTGTGATATAAAGCCTTCTTATACCCCTGAGAATATTCACAGGAATAATAGAAGGTATTCTCAAATAGTCTATTTACTTCCGTATAGTGATTGCATTCTGTTTTAACTGTCTTTCCTGCATTCTAGAAATATTATTCTAGCACCTCTTGTACCTTTAATCAAATGTTGTAGTACTTTTATGTTGTGAAAGACTAGATTGTTTTACAGATCCAAGCAAACTGCACTGCATAATGTTAGGTAGTTGTAGATTCCTATGAGCATATTAAGAGCAAGCTTCCCTCATTATCCTTGTGCATTAGCTGTTCGCTGCTGCCTGTTGCTAAGATGAATTACATTAGGATTCAACAGCTTAATAATAACATTAATTTTGCCTGATACAAGCCAGAAGAACTTTAAAGTGAAGGATACTTGCCACAATCTCAGTGTTAGCCTGCCAGACAAACACCTAAAGAGAATGTGTAGACTTAAATAAAAGAATAATTAAGATGGGCTTAGTCATGTTACAACTGATGTGCCATGCAGTCCTAAATCAACATGTCATTTAGAAGGGAGATAAATGCTAAGTTAGCTTTTCATGGTAATCATTCAAGCACCTGCCTGAAATATTTAAATAATTTTCAGGAAAGAAGAGAAGAACACCTGTCTAGGGCTTAGATATAAATGAGAATTTTTGTCTCATGTTTGACACTGCAAGTATCATTGCAATCAAAATTGTACAAACTTTATTCTGAACTGGTATCAACTGGCCTAATTACTGAACAAATTAGAGTAACTCCACCAAAGGGCAAAAGCTGAGCATCAGGCCTGAACCAGCTATCACAATCCATCTCACCTGTGTCCCAGGAAGGACTGTTGTGGAGCATGCTTTGAAAGTAAACACCCCCTAAGAACTGGGATTTCAGTAGAGTTTGAGGAGTTTCTAATTTGCTTTTTGCAGATGGGTCAGGATTGATTCCCTGTAGCTTGACTTCAGAAAATGACTGAGCTGGCTACATTCACAGCACACACTTCTGCTATCATTCCTGCATCCATCACCAACTCCATTATCTTAAGATTATTGTTCAATATGTAGTCCAAGTAAAACTTCACATATTTATACGTATACTTCCCTGGAGTCTTTTCCATGGAAGACAGTGATAGTCATTTAAGGTAGTATTCTGTCATCATCTGAAACTTGTCATTCTCATTGAAGTCCAGGGTGTTCTGTGGAAAGGAAGAAAATGATAGGAAAGGAAAAAAGGAAAAGGAAGGAAAAGAAATGGGATAGCTGTTAAAGCTGTCCCTGGAAAATGAATAGCCTGACTTCTGTGAATAACTTTGGAATTAGGCTGGCAGTGTCTATGAAATTGTTGCACAAAAAGATAAATGGATAAATGCAGATTTATTTTTTTTTCCTGTGCTCCTTCAGGTATCACCAAGGGGCCTACTTTCAGTTTGGGATTCCTCCTCTGTGGAGGAAAAGGGCTGAGATGACCCACTGGTGGAAGAGGGGGCTCTGAGGCTCTTCCCTTGTAGGCATTTTCTTGTTGTGTTTGGTAAGTTCATAAAACTGTTGCAATCTGATGCACTTTAGAAGTTTAAAAGATGCTAAGGCATATGATTGTGCTGGTGAAGCTGGTTTAATCGTACCCAAAGGAGATCAATAAATTCCACCTAGAAGCAAGAAAAATGCGTCTAATTCTCCTTTAGGGAGCATCTATATAACTAACTTTCCTATTCCGGTGCACTGAGACCTAGCAGTCTCTGCAGAGACTCCTGCTTTTACTGTTTCAAGTTTTCTTAGAAACCTTAATACTTCCACACAGGAGAGTTCCTTCTGGGGCATTAAAATACAGTTCCCTAGGACCTCTCTTCCATTTCTTGCAAAATTAATGGTAATTACCAAGAATGATTAGCAGGTTCAGTGCTTATTAGTCTTACTTCTTAAAATTCTGAAACAAATGTTTTTTTTTCTTCCAGTGTAACTGATCATTTTAATTTCCCTTCCTTGTCTGTAATAAAAATTGACGTTAAAGGATGCCCGAGGCAGTGTAATGAGAAAATGAAATTAGTTTTTCAGTTGGCTGGTCAAAAACATTTTATACATGATAATAAACAGTTTATTTTACTTTTGCTTATGACATAATAAATGACTTTTTTTTTTTTTCCTGAAACAGATATTGCCCACTTTGCTACAGAGACCTCGAGCTGGAATCTTTTCCATTCATGGGGTCACATAACTCTGAGGAATGTTTGCCTCCTCAAACTGCTTTTCTTAACCTTTTTTATGTCGTATGCAACAGTCGATCTCCATACTGAGCATGACCAAAAATGTAGGGTTTCTTTTCTTCCTTCTTGAATACTTCTCAGCAATGCAGGGTCAATTACACTGTGTAATCTAGGAGCAAATCTGTGGCAAGGCATTGCTGAGGAGTTGCTCAGAGTTTTTTATAGTGATCTTAAAGATAAACCCAACTGTGTATTTTAAACAAATGCTGCTGTTTCATTTGCAAACAGTTCAGCAACAGAGCAAGTCTGAGCAGAAGCACCATGCAGCCAAGCAACCCCACTGCACTGGATGAGCCCATTTCTTCTTCTCTGTCTTTAAATTTTGGGGGGGGAAAGTTGTTAGTGGGTTGCCTAAATTTTTTGTTGTCAAATTATCCACTGATTTCTGATGCCATATAGAGCAACCCTTACCATTCTGATTCAATGTTTGCATGGTTGCAGATAAGGGGGAAAAGAGGTTCAGATATCTATTCTGAAGAACCATTCATGATTCTGTGAACGTCTGTGACCACTTGGAGATTTGTCCTGTTTCAGGTACCTACCCCTGCATTCGTATTTTGCATTAATTGTAAAAGCCTTTTCTTCACAGAAGCTCCTTCTGAAGTGAACATATGAGACTCCTTGAATTGTTCAGATTGGTTTAGATTGATTATAGCAGCTTCTTCAAAGCAAGAAATCAAAATAGGCCAGTGGTGAGATGAAAACATAACATATTGATAAATGTAGTTGCATATATGAAATGGGCAAGAAAAAGAGAGAAAAGTTGCATTTCTTGCATGTGATTCTTACAGTTCTTGGCAGCTCAAACTCCCACATGCTTGAATAGTTCAATACTGGATTAGTGTGATGCCTGTTTGGTGGATCCTGTGGGGCATAGACTCAGCAAGAAGCACATCATTCAGGATTTTGGGGACAGCTTGTAAACTGTCTAACACTACTGGCAATCCCACTCCAATCTAAGTCAAACTTGAAGAGTGAACAAGTGGGGGAGAGGAGGCACTCTCTTATTCATGCTCCCATAATTTATATTCTAAATTGTGATTAGCCCATTTCTGTAGAATAGTGCCAATGACAGATTTATTTGTAAAATAATATGAACCGTGTTGGGTAGGCTAGGGCATGCTTAATTACAGAAGCAAGAAGGAAAAGCAAAATGGGCCTGTAAGGACTAGACTGAAATCCTGATTTTTTAAAAATCTATTTTTACTGAAGCCCATGGCAAAACTGCCATTATATTTAATAAAGCCAGGGGGTTACCTATTAACATCAAGAAATGTTGGGGTTTTTTTGTGCTTACGAAAAAGGAAAATTCTCACTGAAGTTCATGCACAGCTTGCTTGTAATTGGCTAGTGAGTGTGTTGAATTATACCCTTTCAGTGGAAAAAATATATCCATTGCTAAAAATACTATTGAAACTTTTGAGATATTAACAACTGCACAAGTAATATTAATATTACTGGTAACATGTTAAAAGCACCACTTTTATATGCTGAGGTAGTTTTCACTAAAGTAAGCAAGATTTAAGAACAAAGAACCTGTTTGTGTATTATTACTCATATGTTTTCCCATTTACATTCCTAGGAATGTTCATAAGAGTGAAGGTTGCATTTTTGCTAAGTCTAGCCTAAGGTAAGACATACTGCAACTATATGATGAGTGAGAATTTTAAAATAATGTATTAGAAACAGACCTGACCCTGCAGTGCTCATGAATCCAGCAAGCAAACCCAAGTCATAGTGCAACAGGTGGAAAACCAACTCAAGATTCAAAGTAAAGAATGGTGTAAGTTTGTGTTGAAAAGACTCCTCAAGGGGCCACCTGCTCCAGTTCCTACAGGCAGACCTGCAATGCCAAGGTCTTTTTTTTTTTTTTTGGCAGATGTTTTGAATCTGTCTTCAAAAAGCTCTGCAGGGAGAGCTGTTGTATCTTCCACTCCTCAAGGGGCTGCCCAGACCCTCTGCTGCACAGGCAGACCAGGCTCCCCACTGTAGCCATCACACACGAGGCCTTTCCTCTGTGCCAATGCCTTCTACAAACTCCTGAAGACTTGTGCTGACCTCCATGCCATATGCCCTCCATCTTCTTTCTGCTAAACAGTGCAAGTTTAGTTTAATTTTTCTTCTTGAAGTGAGTGGAATTCAAACCCAGCTGAGGTGTCACTTTGCAGCAGGATATTATAAGGACAATTAAAGAGCAGAAATTGTTAACAAGGAATACAGTAATCTATTCATTCTTTAATGTTGTTAAATCACAGTGTATCTGCTGCTACAAATGCAAACTACTTGGATGGATTACTGGTTGAGATTTGGTGGCCTCTGCTCATAATTACAAAACTTGTTTGGAAACATTAACTACAAGTATTTCACAACTTTTCAGAAGCCACTTACTTGCTATCCAGGTAGCCATGTCACTCTTCATGTATGTGAACGTGAGGAAGCCCCTGGAAGATGCACATGACTCTTATATTCAAGGTCCATTTTTCCTGCTGAATAATGGGTATTCCAGTTTATAGTGCATCCCTGCTGGGATGGGGCTGTGCAGAGTCTGACCATAGCCTTGCTTTCCCAGCTCCAAATCCAAACCCAAAAAGGTGTTTCCTTGTCTTGGCCCCAGTGCAGACCTAAAGATGGTGGGGGAAGGCAGGAATATGAAATGTCAAATCAAGCTAATACAATTAATAAGACTGATTAGCTAACTTACAACTTGAAACTTACTCCATCAAACTACAAATGAATGATCTTTTGTTATTCCAGATATATTTCCTGAGAGAGATCTCATTTTGGAGGTGGTGAATGCTCCCTCTTAATTTTTCTCACAAGTACATAATTATCCAGGAATTTCCTTCAAATACCAGAAAACCTTTTAGCAAACGTGAGCACTGTGGCAGCAATGGCAAACTTGAACCTGTATGGAGCTATATATTAAAATAGGGATTATTCCACAGATATTCCAGTTTTTTTCTGCTATGATGAAAATTGAGTGAATTTCTGAGGAAAACATCATTCATCCTATGTATTCTTTTTATAAGACCTTAAATAAGCTCTAAATTCCTGAAGGTGTGTTTTTTGTTTTTCCTCTGTGCAAAGAATGCAACTGTTTCCTAACTAATTTTCAAGGAAGGAGCAAATTGGTATGTTATCTAAAATAACATCTACCTTTGCTTAGTATTTGATACAAAGTTTATTTTTAGAGATAGTATCCCCAAAATATTTTATTTAATTCAAGTGTTTGTCATAATTTAGAAGACAAATTGAGTTAAGAGTTTTACCTGGCAGCCCCTTCATGGGGGTGTGCAGGAGAGTTCATGATATCTTCCACATATCTCTGGCTTTCAATAATTTTCCAGGAAGCCCAAGGACAAGCAGAGTGACCTCCCTTTTATTTTAAAACTCAATTATAGAAAATAGAAATGTGGGAGAAAAAAAATATAACTTCTTTTTGGAGAGGAAGAAACCACTTTTTGGCACTCAGTGTAGCTTCTCCCTTTCCTGCTCAGCCCCCACTCATGTGTGGTGCCCATATGGATGAGGTTTATGTGTGTATGTATATACCCTTCTAATATATCAAAATATTTACCTTGTGCATTTCAGTACAAGATCATTAGTTTTACTAACCTCCCATGCTCAATAAGTGCCAGCTGTCTTTGGGTTTCCAAGGCACTGGGATCTGATAAGTGAGCTCTTGTGTTAGCACTGTGATGGTCAAAGGTCTGTGTCAGGTCAGGACCTCTGCCCCGTGGGAGAGATAAACTGATTTAAAACTACCAGAGGAAACAAGCAAAGGGGAAAATGGAATTTATAAAGCTTATGAAATGTCATGAGATGTGTTGCAGCCTTTCGGACAAATCCTGAATGAAGTTAAGCTGGAGGAAAAAGGGGGAGATCAAAAGATCACCTGCTACTAGAAAAAGACCCTGTGCTAAGGATGAGTGGGACATAATGAGATCTTTTAAGCTGTATCAGCAATGATGCTTCCCTTTCCCTGTAAGAGACTGGAAAGGTATAATCAGAAGCATTTATTTTTCTGCTACCGATTCAGCTTGTGAGCTTTATTTAGTACAATAAAAAATCCAGATAAATAAAACCATCATACTTAATTTGAGTTCACAGTATAACATTTGTTAATATTTGTCTATTTTTGGTTAAGTGGATAAATCACGTAACTATTAAATATGCAAGATATAAACCACAGCCAATTAAATGATAGCTAAGGTACTGTGGCAGACCTGATTAAATTGGTGTGTTATTAAGATTATATACACAACATCTGTGGAACAACATCTCAGATATGTGCTGTGAAATTGAAAAAGAAGTTTGCTGGATTCCCAGCCAGCCAGACATGTCTCCTATCTGCTGAACACCAACCCTGAACTGTCTGAGTGAGTCCTGCAAGTCGTCCCACCTCCCTACACAGATGACCTGCATCTTCTTGGCTTCATTGGTGCCACTAAGAGAAACAGCAGAACAGAGGACCAGGGGAAGGGTGCTTGGGTCCAGGTATCCCCCTTTCCTTGTCAAAAGGCTGTGCCTGTAGAAGGCTCTTTCTGGAGTCAGGGAAAAGGTGACACTGGCACTTCCCACATTTCAGAGCAGGATTTAGTCTTGGACATTCAGGGATTCATAGGCATGAGCACCATTGCTTCTCTGTTTTCCCAAATAAGAAGCACTCACCACTGAAGTTCAGATGTGATTTTTAAAACCTTTAATCAAATCCTGTAGTTAAGATTCAATGGAAAGAGTGGTGCTGGAAATAGGGTTGTTTTTTTTCCAACTGTCAAATCTGGAGCAATACTAAATGTGTGACAGCAGAATTAGTATTCTCAAATTCTTTTTCTAAGGTTTCTTGATGTGAACAAGTGATGGTGTTAGGGAAAAGTGAACTAGTTAAGAAAATATAACTAATTTGGGGATCAATTTAAAACCAAGCTATTGTGTCTCCCAGCTTTTTCAGTTCTGCACTTTGAGACATCTATTAACATCAGCAGGAAGAGTTACAATGCTGTGTAGTAAATAATTCTTGCAGGGTTTCCATCCACCTGAAAAAATGGATCAAAATAAGATCATTTTTTCCCTTGTATTTTCCTAAAAAAATTTTGCATATTTGGATTAGTAGGAGACTAATTCTGCTAAATCTAAACTAAATAAAATATAAAGAAAATGCTTGTGTTTGAAATTGTAACTAGGCTCAGTGAATTCAATAGTTGTTCCAGCTTCAAACATTTTCTAGGATGTTTTAAGATAGTATTGTAAATTGTGCAGAATTTGGTTTTTGAATGAATGCAAAAGATTTTGATTCTGTCTTTTGCTCTTCTGTAAGATTTTTGCACAGGAATAGAACTGCTGGGAAATACAGGCCAAGGATTGCATAACTCACCATTTCTAAAGGAGATACAAGAGTCTCAGAGTTTCAGCATCTCCCCAGGTACACCATGCATGGATGGCTTTTTTTTCTGCTCTGCCAGGCTTTCCAGCATATACAAAGTAAAACTGCATTATCTTGGCACTTCCTATTTTAATTTCTGCATGGCTAGATTGCTTCTCTTCTCCATTTTTGTTAAGGGCTGGAGTGGTGTAGAGTTTTGCTAAGCTTTGCTAGGAGATGTTTCTTGCCTATCAAGAAAATTGGACAAAAGCATGATCAGACAAGTGAGCACATTTGCCATCTTGCTCTGCTCTTAGAGTGCTGACTCCTTTGTCAGGGATAATAACATCAGGGAGATGACCTTGTGAGGTAAACCACACAGTTATTTAGTCTCTAAGCTCTGCTGGCATGGTGGTTGAAGCATGATCTTTGTCAAGCCCAGAGATGTAATTACCCTGAGAGTTAATACTAATTAGTTTATTGAGTTTAACTGGATATCATTAAAAATACTGTCTTCTAATGCAGCAACTTAGACAATATTTTTCTAAAGGAAGAATGATAATTCTTACTTTATCATTCACATATAACCTTAATTTTACATCAATATTTCACAAGAAATTTTTGATGAACAAGGTCCACCACTGACAATATTCTATTTTTAGTTCTGTCTGCTACTCTTAACCTTTTCCAAAGTTTTGGGTGAAGAACTTGATAAAATGTTTGATGATATCACTAAAGTTAATTACAGTTTCAGCTATGGCAAGAGACATGTTGTAAATGATTTAAAGAATAATAAAACTATAGAGGTCAAAAGAGCTGATAAAGGAGGTTTCAATTGTAATGAATAATGAGTAGGAATAATTAGACAGTTTTAGTGATGATTATCAGAAATTAACATGTGATGTCACTAAAGAGTTTCAGCTGCTCTTAGATGGGATTACTGATAACTTTTTGAAAAGGGGCAGCTCAGAATTAATAAGAGTATTTTTTGTCATTGCTAGGACTGCAAGTCAGAATGGTATATATCATCTAAGGACACAGGTTCAGAGGGTCCTAGGTAAAGATGGAGGTAGAGTTTTGGGTTTGGATGTGGAAAGTCAGAAAATGACAACATTTGGGCTCATTTATTTGTGATGAAGACATCTATTAAAACAGCATAACCCTTTCCTGGGGTTGTAGTAAAAAAAAAAAAAGTTTATTTTGTAAAATAGGAAAATCTTGGGCATGTGGTCAGTTAGCTATGTTATAGCTGGGGAACTGAAATTTTGGGGAACTGTCCACAAAGTCCAACTCTTTCATGCCACTTAAAAAGAATAAAAAAATCCCACATATTTTGTTTTGCTACTCTAATACTAAAAAGGATGGAATGATTGGGATTTCCTTCCTATATTTCATTTCAGATGTGATAGGTGTTGACCAGAGTCCTAAACCCCCCTGTTCTGCTGATAATGTGCACCTGGCTGCAATGGGGAGGACACCAGTAGCTTCTCTGAACGTTGGGTAAATCTCAACACAGGTCATGCTGATTTCAAGTCATCTTCAGCACTTTAAGTAAAATTTTGCAGAATTGGGTCTGAATGTGGTAACATGTAGAAGATGAAGTATATTGAGCTTCCCAGTTATTCAGAATATGTGATGCTGTAGCATAATAAAGATAAGGATCACAGAGTGTAAATCCTTTCTAAAACTTAATTTAAGCTTTCTATATAATATTAAAAATGCAGTGTTGTTTCATGCCACTCTAAGGCCTCTTTAGTTGGTTTCCTTTAGTGTCTCTGACCCATGGTTACTACAGCAACTCTACCATTGGAGGGAGGAATACAATAAAGATATTTGTTATTTACTTAAATTTAAAAGCATTTCTTATTTAAATATATTTATTGATAGTAAAGACACTTATTGCATTTTCATTGTAAAATTTATTTTATGAAACTTTAATTACACAAAATACAAGAAATTCTTTCTACTGTCTCTTATATTTAAACTAGAGACAACATTAAACAAATTTTCTCCTAGAGATTTGGGACAAAGAGAATCCATATAAATATAAGCCAATATTTAACAGCAGAATTTAACATGATTTTAAAATGTATTTGTGTGGGAATGCTCTTACCTCTTATCCACTTAACCAGCCATACATAAACCTCTGTCCAAGACAAACACTGGTATAACTACCTTGTGTTGGATCCTCGGGACTAGAGACAGACAAAGCCCATGCTGCTGGGAGCTGATTTTTGCAGGTGGGCCCAACAGAGTTGCTATTGGAGTCAGCTGAGTCTTTTTTTGACTTTAGCCAAGTTTGGCTGATGGGAAGTTATAAGGAGCTAAAGCAGCAGTACAAATTTCAGGGTTAAGCTTGTTTTTCCATTTGCTAGCTGGAAGTTGGAAGGATTTGTAACTCATCCAGGGATTTGAAACTTCAGCAGTTTCTCTTCCTCTGATATACTTCATGGAAGCAAAGAAAATTTTCAGGCTGCATTATGACCTTAATTCCTCCATATAGTCCATTATCTGCTCATTATTGAGCTATAATAAATATGGAGTCCTTCAAGGATTTTTTCCTCCCCAATTCACTTTAAGAAGGAACACTAGCAATATTGAATCAAGGACATCTTGTCAAATGGAATCATTTCAGGGTAAGCAGAGTTTTCTTTGAATTATGGCTAGCATCTTGGATATATGGGTGTAATTAAAAAAAAAAAACAACAACAATGCTGGAGCTTGTATCTAAGTGTGAGCTTAAAGGGGCATCCCTACAGTCACTAACTGTTTTTTTATATGTATCTTATAGCAAAACTAGCCATAACAGTGTTGTATGCTTTCCTGGATAATATGTAGTATGATAAATTAGCTTGCACAAGTGAAGTGGCTGTGTATGACCAGCAGCAGCAAAGAAGTTACATAAATAAAATGAAGTTAATTAAAATGTTAGCAAATATAAATAATCCAAGGTTAGTGAACATTGTTTCATTTTAAATTAATAAATATGCAAAGGTAATGTTTATAATTAAAGCTATAATTTATCTTCATGCTCTGCTTGTTTAATAACAGTGGTAACATAATGTTACATGCAGAAATGTAGTAATAGATTTGTTTAGCACTGACATTATAAACAAATGTCTCAGTCTATTTATTCTAAGTTATGATACAGATTCTTCTCACATGCATCTGATGGCCTTTAAACCATTTAAAATGAACTACATTAATGTAATCTAATCTTGATACTGAACATAACATTTCAGTTTGAATTATCCAGAATCCATGATCCATTTTATTACTCACAAAGCACTTTATACATTTATGATAATGGCAAACCTTGCTCTGTTATTTAAATCCCATTTCAGATGGGATTTTTTTATTATTTTATTTTTAAAAAAATTTTTGATAGTAAAATACAAATAAAGAAAAGTCAATGCTCAGTAAGCCCTCTAACAAAGCAAACATTTCAGCTTTTTATGACATTAGCAAATAATAAAGAAAAGATCTGACATTTACACTTGATGAAATGTTATGCTATTACAGAGATGAAGAAAATGGAATGGAAATCACACATGATAAAACCTGTCCATGATATTCAGGCGAGTCTTAAAAATAACCACTGCTAAATATTTTGGGAGTTCTCTTACTTTATTAAGGTCTGCATTTTACTGGAAAAAAACCTGCCCTTAGAAGTCAGTTCTTCAACACGTGCAAATGCTGTAGTTGGAATCATTCTCATAAAATAATAATGAGAGACTTCAGGGGATTTATTCATGTAAGGAAGAAGGCAATGTAACATGGAATAGAAATATTCAAATAAAGGTTTGTAGGAATTAGAATGGATTTGATATAGTAGTCATAAGAAATGAATTTAGTTTTCCTGAAAACTTCTGGTAATGTTCTTGGAATTTGCATTTAATCTACTTGATTTTCAATTCAAACTGTCTGATATTTATAGTTGATCTAGATTTTTAACACGTGTGCCCATGGCTGTATTTTTGGTGCTAGCATATTACATGTGATGCAAGGAGCAGTTATGCATATTAACTTATTGCAGTGAAATTTATTTATGGTTAGTTCATCCTTTTCCATAGATCGAATCACTCATGTGCATAGAAATAGCACAACCAAAGACCTAAACCTGAAGTGAGCAGCTACTGCTACATTCCTTTAAATAATAAGCTAATTTGATTAAATACCAGTTTTATTTGGCTTGACTTTGAAAGCACAGTTCAGGCTGGCTTTCCTCACCTACTCAGTTACCATCATAATGACACAGAGCTGCAGAATCAGAATTCCAGTTCATACACAAAGCAGTGCCCTGCATCTTAAAGGGTAACTGCTATAGCCCAATATCAGGAATCAGAGCTTAACTGATCAACTCACTGGTTTAAAATCAATTTAAAAAAGACAATAAAACATATTCAGTGTCTGACTACTAAAGAACAAATTAAAATAACATTCTGGATTTAAGGGTTTGCTTTACTTTGGATATGTCAGAAAAATCAGCTCCATGGTAATAGTGTATGCATAAGAGCATTACTAATAAATTGCCATTTAAGAAAGCATTTTTAGAATTATGTCATTTGCTCCTGTGGGAAAGTTTATCTTTTGAAAACTTCCCCTTCAATGTCATATTCAGCAGAACTTAGTCCTTAATAGTAATGATGCATGAATATTCCTTTTCTCTTTGTATCTGCATATTAGCAAGGGATTTCAGTAGGGACATAAAAGACTGAAATATAGCTGATATTATAGAAAATAAATAATCCTCATCACAAAACTAAATCTAGTCTAGAAGTGTTTCATTATAGTACAAATATAATAAATGAGCAAAAAATCTAGCGAGGCATGGAATGTATGGAATTTCACAAAGCTGTAATGAGTAACCAAATGGGTTATAAACAGGTAAATGTGATGGTGTTTTAAAAAATCATGTACAAGAAAGTAATGGAAGCAGAAGTGTCAGAGATTGTGTTATTTACATGGTGGCTCTCACTGAGATTTTGGTGTCTTTGACAGTGTGTCCCTGTCGGGTTTCAAGGCTTGCACTCAATGTTTGGCTAAGAGAGCCATTAGATACAACCACAGAGGAGGATTAGGAACCAGGAGCTCCTGTCTCTTAATTTTCAGTCCCAAGACTGGCTACTCCAGCAGTGTTGGACAGTTTATAACTGCTCAGAGACATTTTCTTGTGCAAAGAAGGTAATAGGTTATTTAGCTATCTTTAAAGAATTTGGATGGTATTTTTTAACTGATGACCATTAACCATCTTTAAAATAAGGCATGCATTTGGTGTAACTTTTAATTGTCATTATTAGGACAGAGCAAAATAAGATTTTTTTGATGTTTCATTATGACAATAGAAAGCCCTCCCCCACCCCCAAGGTTACTTTGAATACTGTATTTCAGGACAAAAAAGAAGATAACATTTTTACAAGAAAGTAAACAGCAGGTTCCAGCTGTATCGTTCTTTAAATGATCTTTTATAATAGTAGACAAAACAAGAAAGGTACCCTCAGAAGAGGTACCACACTATTTTTATGTTGATTGCAGTAATTGCTGAGAGTAGAGTGCATTCTGTGTAAAATGGGGGGGGGGGGGGGGGGGGGGGGTTGGTGTGTGAAGGAAAAATAGCAGCACAAAGACTTTGGGATTTATCCTTTAAGTGCCTCTCCGGGAACAAAGCCATGCCCAGCAAGGGCAGGAGCAGAGGCCAGGAGGAAGGACATAGACAATAGAGAGGCTATCACAGGGTGAAAGGGGTAACGTAACAGGAAGAGCATCAGAAGGGAACATCTTTATTAATTTTATCATGTATTTACTTTCCTAAATCTTCTTGTGTGTTCACTCAACCTTGATCCCATTCTGTGATATCCTTGCAGATTTATACTGAACATCTCCCTTCAGGATAGCAAAAAAGGAGATAAGCCTGAACTGTAAAGGAAAAAAAAAAAAAAGAACCAACAAAAAACCCTCTAAAAACAAAGGGAAGAAAGGAAAGCTTGGTACAAAGCTATCATCATTGGTACTGTCTGATAGCACCTGAAACTGACAGTCACAAAAACCAGATACAATATAACCAAATTACTCCAATACTCTTTCACTAGAGAAATCTTTTTCCCTTTCTTCTTAAGGAAAACCTTTACTCAGAATAATTATTAAGGCAGGCCTAGGGAACTGTGATAATTTCAGCGCTTTCATTTTTAGAAAGACTGTTTAATATTTATAAAAAGCTCATGTTAAGTTTATGCACCTGTCAAAATACTAAATTATATGATAGTGATTGCAAAATGAGCTATTTATCAGACAGATGTCTCTTCCAAACCTGGAGTAGGTAGATATGGAGGGGCAGACCCCTCCTGCTGCAGGGGGATTGTGCTTTATTTTCAACAACCTGCCAGGGCAGGGATGTGCTTAACCCTGCTGGCTCCAAAAGCTCTATGTGGTGAAGGAACCTTGCCAAAGAGACAGAGCACTAATAACTTCTTTAATAAAGGCTTGTGAAGCACGAGTCACTATTCTAATGTAAAGCTTACCTTCACATTTCCTATGGTGTTCTTCAAAAGTTGCTTTGTTTTGGTATTGGATGGCTTCTTTCTCCAGCTGTGGCCTTAGGAGTAAAAAAATAATGCAAAGACATATTTTAAGTGGAAGACAGGTGGTCTCATGAAGTAATTCTATAATCAACAGTGTTGTAGAATAATGCTTAGAGGTGTTATAGCCTGACCTTGGCAGGCTGTAAATGGTAACCAAAATGTGCTGTTTGTTACTGCAGGAACAGGTGAGGGTGTCAGGAGTCTGAGAGAAGGGGCAGAGCTCGAGGAAAAGGTGGTAGCAGGAGAGGATGGAGATGTCACAAGTTGAGTAACACAGAGCATTAGTAATGACACAACCTCTAGGAAGTTTAAGCAGTTTGCTGTAACTTTCTCCAGATGTGTTTGAATGTATGCCTTGTGTTTGCTGGGTTTTTGCAGGGCACCCATTTGCCTTGGGGCCACCTAGGCTGCCTGTGCCTCCAAGAGGTGTGCAATGCAGGTTCAGCTTTAAGGAGCAGGTCCTGTCCATCAGGAACCCCTGCATGTAAAAACTTGGGAAATGTATGTTAAAAAAAGAAGTCTGTTTGTCCTGGACCTTAGATGCTTGGCTCTGGTATCTAGGAAACATAGCACATTGCCTCCAGCAAGGCTGCTTCTACAGGATCTCAAATTCAATGTTTCTGTCCAAACTAATCCTGTGCTGTTTTTTTCTTTCTTAAAGTATTTATTTATGAAGAATAATCTGCACGGGCTTCACTCTGCTTTGGAGAGAAATTCTTTGTAAATACAACTAAGTCTCTCTAATCCTTTTTATAATAAACTCCACTGATCTGAACAGGTGTGTCTCACAGTTGCTGCTTTTCAGCAGCACAGCGCTTCTTGTGGTAGAATACCTGAATTCCTCCCTCAAATGCAAATTCATACCAGTTTGCTACTAACCTGCCTCCAACGTCTGTGCTCCCAGAAGCCAAGAAGGAAACCAGCAGCCACTAGCTGGCTGGCAAATCACCACCCGTGTTATCCAAAGAACTACAGCAAAAACTTGGGAAATGTATGTTTGGAAGCACGCAGTTTTTAAAATAAGTTCTCAAATTCAAAAGCCATAGGGGAATTTTGCACAAATTATTGAAATTACCTGCGTAATAGAAAAAATGTACTGCATATCACTTGTGTGTACTGCGTCTCTGTACTTATTCCAGTTACTTAATGCATACATTAAATACATCGGGGAGAGAAGTAGTTTTTCACCCAGTTTTAATTTGTTTTGATTCTGTGTGATGGATTATGAATTACCATGCTACTGATATACCTATGCAAAAATACAATGCAGTAGATGTCTAATTATGAACTCAAGTGAAAATGAATTATAAGTCCTTTTGATACTTCTTATGATTTGCTGCATTATAAATAACAGAGATTTATTATTGTTTCACCTACTGCTCTGCTAGTGATGGATCATAATAGTAGATCATCGTATTTCTGAAATCAGAACAGAGCTGTTTTGTCTTCCATATAATTCAATTTTAACTCCACTGCTGAGGTGGTTGAGTATCACAATCCATCTACTTTACGTTATGTTTTATTAGAAAGAAGATACATTAATATATTTGCTAGCTGTTTCTTAGACTTCTCTGTTAAACTGTCCAACATACCTTTTGATAGTCTCATTATGCTTTCAACATGGCCACTGCCAATAGAATATATTGGCTGAGGGCTAGCATCCAAGAGGAGGACTTCCCCTTCCGTATGTGCTATGTATTTAAAGCAAAATTGCTGTACCATTACAGCACATTTTCAGATCAATACGGTCTTAGCACTGTAGTATTCAGTGGTTCAACAAGACCCTTCCTTTACCCTTTTGGTCTCTGCTAGTGCTTAACATTTGGTTAGTCCATATACTGCATTCTTGTTAACACAGCTGGGTTGGGGCTCATCCAGACAGTTCTCAAGCAGTGGTATAGCCTGAACGAGGATCTTCCTGATCTTCCTGTCTCCTCTGTATGTTTTCCTGAGATGTTCACCTCAGCAGTGGGAAGCCTATCGTGAAGCAGGAGCATCCCTGCCACAGGTCCAGCCTGACGTAGGTGCACGAAGCCTGGATTAAATCTGAGCAAACAGATTATGCTTTTACACAACAGGTTCACAAAGTATTTCTCTCTGAAGACTTTGAGTCTCCTCTCCCCCTTGCTGCCACCAGATTCTTCTCACATGGCTGTCATTGTGCTTTGCTTTGTATTTTGATGCTTCAGCAACTTGCACTCCCATTCTAGCCAAGGGCCCTGGCAGGTCATTGTGGCAGACACTATATAGCCAGTGAGCAGCTGAAGCAAGAATCTCACTGGCAGCTAGTAGGGACTTCATATTTGAAATTAAGTCCCTCCCCCAGGGAAAAAACAGCCTCCTACAGCTTCACTGATGGGAAGATCAGGAGGTGGCAGATCTTTTGGTGGAACAGAATCAGACACCATCAGCTGCTGCTGTGTTTGCACAAACCCCTCATCATGAACAGTGATGGACCCTTGTTCAATAGCCATTGCCCACAGTTATAGATGAGAATCTGTGTCTTTTAAAACCAGTTTCATTTTAATAATCTTATTTATTTAATCTGTGACGGCATCCAAATACCTCAGGCTGCTTCTGCAGCTTCCTTTGATGTGGACTGTGCCAGAGCAACTCTAGAAAACGGTGGGCAGATGGATGCAGTGTGGCTGCTGGAGACATGGAGCTGCTCCCTGGGCACTGCTAGGGCCAGCCCAGAGCAGAGGGGCTGTTGGGGGCAGCTGGACTGTGGCTCCAGCTGCAGAATATGAACTGCTAAACATGAAACCATCTCTGCAGAACTAGGTGAGCTGGTGTCTACAGGACAGCAGAGGCAGTGCTTGCTCATCAGTGCCCAAGTGCTAAACTTCAGCTGCTGTTGGGGGCCTGGGACAAGGCCAGAGATTAAGCCAGCCTGTGGTGATGGAGCGTTCATTTCATAGATGGTTGTGCACCACGTCCTAAACCACACAGCTGGATTATCATTGAAAACTGCCCTAGATGCCTAAATCTTTTTTTTTTTTAAAAGCTATGAATGATTCACTTAACTTCAAATAATTTATTTCAGTACTTAATTATTATCTTAGTTGGAAAAAAAAAAAAGGTTATTTCTGGCTTAACAATTAAGAATTTGATAGTTACCTTCTTTCTCTATCCTCTTGTTTGCCCATGAGCAGATAGGGTGATATTGCTTGTTTGTTTGAAATTATTTCTGTGAGCATACTGCAGTCCATAAAATGGTTTCAAATTATTTTCTGGCTGTTTGCATTTCAAAACTGAAGGGGTTCTGCATGGACATAACACCTACTATTTCCCTGACACCTAATCTGGAGTAGTTACTTTTTAAATTTGAGCGAATTAATATTTATGATGCAAAGTGTATTTTCACTGAATATTCTGCAACATCAGTTCAAAATATTTTTTATGACCATTAACTTGTAGATGTATGGAAAACAAGCACAAATGGAGTAAATGTGTGGCTGCATTCACTCGGCCCCTTTTGTAATCCAGTTTCTATCACTTTCCAGCTATTGGGGGACTCTCTGAGAAGAGATGGATGGTGTCAGACCTGCTCCTCAGGAACACGCTGCTGAGGTCCACTCTAAGCCCACAGCAAGAACTGCCACTAAATTGCAGCTTTTGAGAACCTGACAAAAGGAGGTGAGAATGGAGTGGGACAGGATGCCCTACCTTTGTCACAAGGTGACTCCTCTTAATTGCACCTGAAAAAAATAGCAAGGAAAAAGAAAGTTTCTTGCATTGTGGTTGTCCTGTTGATGTGCTCTGTAGATAATGAGACTTCAGTCTCTGGAGCTATCTTTGGCATATTCCTCAACTGCTAATCTCATTAAATGGCCATGAGAATGTTAACCATTCAATATAGTTTCACTTTTTCTTTCCCATTATTATTTTTCTTTCCCATTATTATTTTTCTTAGAGTCCTTATCCCTTGTTTAGGAAAAAAAATGCTCATGAAGTTGTATATTCAGTTCTTGTTTATTAAAGAAAAAATAAATAAGGGCATCTGAAAACTTTCATAAAAGCCAAAATGTAATGGAACTCAGACATCTGGGAAGAAACTAAAAAGTAAAAAGAAAAGGAAAAACTAGAAAACCCTAGAAGCACAGCTGAAATTTGTATATACACAATTTTAAAGCTCCTGCTTTACAACTGAATAAATAACTCCTTGAGCAATAATTTATTTGCATGCTGTTAATTAGAAGCATAATTAATTTTTGTAGATTATAAATAATGTTTCGCAAAATGTCATTCCCAGCAGATCAAATGGAAATAATATAAACATTCTTAAAAAATAAGACTAGCTTGCAATGAAACTGATTTAAATTAGTTAAGATTTTTTGTGATGTCTTTTACTAATGAAAACTATAAATTTGTGTCTGAAGTTAGTAATTTATTGGTAAAATGGAAGGGTTCATTAATCATTCTGCTTTCTCTTATACTTGGCACATATGGAAGGAAAATCTCTGTGTTTATCACTGCTTCAAATAAACAGTAGCATAAGTAGATTATTCCCAACAGAAAGATTTTTCCCACACCCTAATCTCAGAGCAATCATTCACTGATCTAAATGAGCAGTTACTTAAACCACAAAGAAGGGATGCTAATTAGCTAAGGAAAACTATGCGAGAGTATTTAATTTAAAATACAAAACAAAACCCACAATTTTTTTTTCCCCCTATCTTATTTCTAATGTATTATTTACTTTCAGTTTGCTTGGATGCTGTCTCTGTGATATTATCATACTTAGGGGTGTCTTCTCAGGAGGATGACTTCTTATGAACTTCTCTGCTGGGAAGCTTTGGTTTTGTAGCCTCCACTCAGCTGTGGTTACACCTCTCGCCTCCCAGTTAGTTTAGGTATGTATTGGGGTAAAAGTAGGAATCCATGTGAGTCCACTTTGCTCTCTGCAAGCAGGGAGGGTGGATCTGAGTCTGCCTGGACTCTAAACACTTTAAAACATGTGAATGTTTTTGTTTTCTACAGATGTCTCATGCCTTCAGGTCCAAATAGCTCCTAACAAGGTACGTGCCTAAGAAATATCTTTTAGCTTTTGATGCAAAACAGAATCTGCAGCTTGTGATGCACAAATAATTTCAGAGCTCTGCCGCACTTGTAGATAATGTTGTGTCTCTGGCTAAAGTGCTATGTAGTCAGATTATTCAAATTTATTAAATCTTCTCTGATGAAATCTCGGCATCCTGAGTGATGTCTTGCAGGCTTATGCAGGAAAGATGCTCTGTTTGTTCACTGTCAGATCCTGGCAGCTTCCTCTGATGGTCTGGTCAGCAGTGGGGATAATTAGGTGGTGCTCAAAAGAGAGAAGGAAGGAGGGGTTTGTCCCCCAGCCACTGGAATCCTTGTTCCTATGGTCTGTCCTGGTCACAGACCTGTCCCTGTTCCACATGCCAGCAGCACTGAAGAGAGAAGGGTTAGGATTATGGTCACTGCTGGTATGGGACTGGTGTTTACGTGTTAATCTCTGGTCAAGCACATGTGGATGTAAGTAAACTAGCTGTAGAAGGGCTTCTGCTGTTAGCTTTCCGGCATTTCTTGTCAGCCATATGGGTAGATTTTTGTACTTGAAGCTTCACTCCATCACAGCAGCTTTGCAGTGCTGACTGTCCTGCTGCTGCCACAAGTCGTGCTGGTGCAACACCAGTGCTGTCCTGGAGACTCAGGGCACCTTACTGCTTGACAGCTGTCATCTTCAGTACTGTGATTCTGATAGGAGACATCATGTGAAAAGGGACAGTAATCAACAGAAAATAAGGGTAATCCAATATTTTAATGAATTAGAAATTTGGTTTTCAACTTCCTTTTTACTTATTCTGCCCTCTGTCTTGCCAATGTTGAGGGATGTAATGGAGAGTCTTTTCATGGAAAATATATCAATGTTGCCAAAAGTCAGCTAATGGCTGTAGGAAAGCTTTCAGATTTTAAATTTATGTATTTATTCCGTTAAAAACGAAATGATTCTACAGAGGGGAGAGGCACTGTGCAACAACAGTGCACTATTTGCTGAATGGATGGAATGTATTGGATATGGATGAAATTCTTGAACTGTCTTACATGGCATCTTGTTCTTTCATCTTTTTGTCCAATTCCAGCAGACAAACAATGCTTTATAGAGCTGACCTCATCTAAGCTTATTTCCTCTTCATAAATTGTATTCCCTTTGCATGCTCTTTTACAAGTACAAAAATCTAAATGTCTCATACACTGTTCTGCAAAAATCCTTCCACTTTATTTTTTGCTTTAATTCTTCAACTAGAATTTAAATATGTTGTTTAAAGACATTTTCAGGAAGGCTGGCAGAGACAAGGTTCTAACAGAACTAGGTGTTAGAGGTTTTCCTGGTATTTCTAGAAGGCTGCACAAACTGTGTGTGAATGGTAACAGCACAGCTGAATGTTGTTGAGCCTAAGAAAAGACATTGAGCATATTACTGTGTAGAGATTAAAAACTAAGCACATGCAAAGTGTTGAGATTGGTCTTTGTTTCATCTGTGAGCTGTGATTCACCAGTCTGGCATGTGTTGAGTAGCCAGGCATCATTGTGGACCTTTGATGTATTCTCCATTAAAATGCATGTGCTGTACTTCTGGAGGATTGATGAGAGGTGGAAAAATTGAAGATGTAGTAGAAAGAAAACAGAATAAGAAAGAATTCTCATAGGCTATATAGACACAATTCATGTCAGCATATGAATAAATGCTTCATGTACCTATTGCTAGACAAAAAACTCTGAGAAACTTGGGTGCTCTGCTGCATTTTGTCTACAAAATTTCTAGCATAGAAAATTGTTTAAGCAAGAAACATTCTCAAATAATGCTTTTGTGTTCAATGCACAGTTTCTGGACATTGCAATTATGGGTTCTCTTCTTAACTCTGTCACAGGTTTATTTTAGATTCAAAAAAACCTTGCAAAAAAACCTGCCCATATTCTCTAGTGGTAAGATGGGAATAAAAATACGAGTTTGATTAGGATGTTGTTAGTTATAATTTGTGAAATGCTTTGAGGTCCTCTGAGAAAAGCACTAAAGACTTGAAAAGAAGTATTGTATAATAAAGATTTAACAAATAAATAGCCATAGGGCCTAAATACACTGACACTAAGGATAAATTGTTTTATGACAGATACCCTCACTGGTTTTGTATAACTGCTATGAAAACTAGAAAAAAAAATAGCTTGAAGTTGAGAAAGCATCTGAACAATTTGTGGTTTATCATGAGTTCTATTTTAAATCCTGACCTCCAGATGAGATCTGCCATTGGATAGATGCACAGTTTTATATAGTAATATACAGAAATAATTGAGAAAGGAAGGATTCAGAGCTACGTGATTGAAAGCATGAAAAACCCCCAAAGCCTTTCATGTTATCATCTTTGAATGGTGCTTTGGTGTTTTGTTCCTCTTATGATAGATGATGCTTTGGTGTTACAATGACAGTGAAGCTCCTATTCTAAATTGTGAGGGGAAAAAGTTAACAGAAATTAAATGTTTGCTTACCCACAAAATATTTTTATAAATCTAGTTACCACCAATAATCTTTGCTTCTGTTATTGATGATGAATTACTCATGTATGACTGCTTTCCCTCATGTCACAGCCAAATATAATGAGCTGTGTAACAGCAAATAATGTTAAATTTCTGCTTTAAGGAAAAGAATTAGATTTTGAAACTATCACAAAATAGCACCACAATGAACTTTTGTATGAAAATGGCTTCTTATAGAGATGTGTGTCATCTCTGATGTCCTTTATTCTGAATTATAGGGTTTTTTTTTACTTTTCTGTGCCTGACTCTACAACTTTCATTCTGAGATGTTCCAGAAGCTTTAGTGAATCCAAACTCTTACACAAGTTAAAAATGACAGAATTTGGCATTTGTTATTAAGTTAGAGGGGAAAAAATACCTCAAAAAAAATGCTGGCCTCTTCCTCCAGCATCACCTTTTCTATATGAAAACTAGATATAAAGATTTTTTTTGTTTTGTTTAAGTAAGTGGTGTCTGAAGGCATAATTACTGAGTGGGTAATTGATATGCTGTACTACAGAGCTTCTTGGCTTATGCAGTTGTTCTGAGAAGCACAACGGTCCCTTTTCTCTAAACTATGTGATATAATCACGGGGCTGCCACAGCATCAGCTTGTCCTTTTTGCAGGGCCTATAATGTAGTCCAAAAGGCACATATAAAATAAAAAGATTGATTTTGACATGTGTGCTTCATCAAGGTACTCCTGTAAGACATCTAGTTTCATAATGCAAAGACCTTCCTACCCCAGCCACCAAATTATCATATAATTAAAGCTTTTCTTTGCTAATTACTAGGTCATTAAATGTATTGTGCTTCTTGCAAACCTAAGAAAAAGGCTATAGGGAGCACTGTAGGAAATGACCAAGAGAACCTCAGGAGAAGTCCTTCAGAGATTGTGCTGGTCATATCCACTCTTATGCAAACACTACAGGGCTCCCTTTCACTAAACTGTGCTGGAGAATGTTTTGCAATTGTTAGAATTCACCGGGGTAACCACTGCAACTCCCCAGATCTTGCAGCAAGACTTATCTCAAGCTGCTTCAAATGCAGGTTAAAAATTCTATTTTATGTGGGTTTGTATAGATTTTACAGACTTCCTGCCACTCTTAGATGCTTTTGAGTTCTGTGTTTTTTCAGTCCAGTCTAGAGCTTCCAAAATATACTCCTGGGATATACATATACTGAAGCATACTCATGGGATGAAATGAGGGATGGGGGATACTGCTAAGTGCTGTCAGCTGTTGTGGGTGGGTCGTGTGCCCTAATCTTAAAGGACCACAAAATGAAAGTTTAGAAACAGGGAACTCAGCTGCAGTTTATTCCCTGATGGCAAACTGGTATGTTCCTGTTAGTGGTCATCACCTTTTGACCATGAGGTCTAAAAATGAGAGAGCTATAGAAGACAAGTGGGTTTAACAGGTTGATATTGGTGAAATACTTTACAAGAATGATGAGCTTGTTTGATTTGTACATAATAAGCACCAGGTGCCACACCATATGTGTTAGTTGTGTTACTCACTATCCTGAGTTTCAGGAAAATCATTGTGCTTGGCTCTTGTTTTCCTGGATCGTTTATACTGAACTTTGGATGAATGATAAAGCCTCCAAAGCATTTCAGATTCATGCATTACCACTGCCCAGGAGAAGATAATATGTATACAGGTAATAATGCATTCAAAGCAGAATATCTAGTGCTTGTGGAGCTGTTTAAATCTCTGGATGTGTATTTTGTTTGGTTTAAAGGCATTATAGGAATGATATAATCTACTATATGAATAGCAAATTATGTTTGTGGAAATATTTGTATTTTATATATTTTAGAACATCTTACTTGGCATCTAAATGCAAAACAACTTCATTTTTACTGGATGACATGGTCATGAATAGGAGATACTGAGCAATAGAATAGATAATGACCCATATGTAACAGTTGCCTTTAGATATATGGCCGTGTTTACAGAGATTATGGGGAGGCTTCAGGTGCTTCAGTGCAATTTACTAAATACAATGTGGGATGAAATTGCTGTTGTTGGAGCACAGGATAGTTTTTAGAAATGAGTAGCTTGGGGGGGGAAGCCTAATGTATTCACCTGGAACTAAAAACATTAGTATATTTAGATGATTGTTCTTTGGAAATAATTTACAAAATGGCAATACCTTTGACAGTGAATTCCAGTTAATTGCTTTACTTTAAGAGAGCACTTTTTTCTTCCAGGAGCAACTCCCCTATGAACCTGTCCTAATGAAGTCTTGCAGATTTCTGTCCAATTTCTTCATATGTTGTGTCATGTCACTAGCTTTATTGCCCTCATTGGGTCTTCTCAGTCTCTTCCATGTTCCAGCCCCATTTTCTACTGAGGTTATTTAATTTACTATTTTGTAGCCTTTTCCCCACAGCTCGTAAGTTCTCACATAGTTAGAGAAGCAAAGGACAGCACGTATCACTGCCAGTCCAGGGGTCAGCATGTCCTCAGAACGAGCAGGCAGCAATCAGGCTTTAAGAATGGGCAGGGATGAAGTTCTCTAAGCATCTCCTTAATGGGGACAATATTTGGCTCTGGCTTCCAAGCAGCCTTTGGCTTTCATGAAACCTTTAGCAACAATCTCTCTGATCATATTGACTGTTTGTCAAGGGTGACCAGCCAGCAGATTCAAAGGGACAATCAGAGGCACAAGCAAAAAAGACTCTTATTTCTTTAGGAGACCAGTCTAAAAATAATTTGGCCTTTAGATATCTGTGGTATGTTACAAATGCATGTTGCCACACAATTCTCTTTCCTCTCCTACCCCTGGGAAAATGTGTGTGTATATATTTATTTCTTTATTAGATATGGTCAATTCCGTAGATTCAAGGGTCTCTATGCAATGAATGCAACTTCACTGTGAAAAGCCTGCAATTAATTTATGAAATATCTGCTGAAGAAGAACACATCTTTCAGTGGAAGTTGTGAGCACTTAACAGAGATAGCTAAGAGGATTGGCCCAGCACAGTTGCAACTAATTGTGTGCAGTGGGATTTTCAAAAGCACTAAAGGAAAAAATACTTTAATAGAACTCCCATACTTAATCTTCTCATTGTTGCTAAGCTCCCATGATACAAACTTCTAACCCACGTTAGGGAATACTGTCCTTGCTAGACTTGGTTTCAGGTTACAAAACTGGAAATTCAGTTTTGTAAAGCATTCTTCATGATAGCTTCTGTATGTTGTGCTCATCCTACGCCTAGTTTATATAGAAAGAGTAATTCTTAATTACATTAAACAAGGTCTTTCTGAAACCTTAATGTGGTTCATCTGGATAAACAAAAATGGGAAAAGCATTGTGTTCTAGCATTCTTACAAGAAAGTGGGCCCATATGAAATCTGTCCACGGTGGCAGTTTGTACAATATGCCTGCTTCCTTGGTAAATAGCAGGGTCCAAATTTTATGTTAAGTGTTCTATTTCATGACAATTTAGTTAGTTTCCATGGAGATAATTATGTCACAAACTAAGGGTAAAGATTTCAAGTGCAAGATAAATAGGAGGAGCACACGGACTTCCAAGCAATAAAGAGGTGGGGTTTTTTTCTTTATAGTAACAAAAGGCAACTATAATCACAGCAGTGAAAGAGTGAGCTGTCTTTGCTATGAACGTTGTTGGCATTCAGTATATCAACACCCTGTATTTCATACTATGCTTCTCAATACCTTTTCCTTTATGATCATGCTTTAACAGTTACACTAGAATGGGGCCAACTCTTTAGCTGCAATAAATCAGCCCAGCTGGACTGCAGTCAATGAAACTGCAAAATTAAAGCTGAATTAAGCTGTGCTGAATTAAACCACTTGAGACTTCGCCTTCATATTGTTCACCTACCCAGCCAAGTGATCAGGTTAATAATATGAACAACAGAAGGTAGATACCTGATGGTTTTATGCCTTTCCCACCCTGCCCCCCATAGGTAGATGCTCCCTTCAGTCCTTTGAGTTATTGAATAAAATAGTTTGGTCAAGATTCTTCTTTACCAGTTGCCCAACCAGTTGATCACTGAAGGTGCTGGAAACTCCTGTGTTTTGACCACTATTCTGGTAAATTATTAATGCAATACTTTTTCACAAATGCTCATTAAAGAGATGGGCGTGTCATGTTTTCTAGGACTATTTGCACTGCTTCTCATTGAAACTCTTGGTTGAACTTGCTCTCAAATTTTTAAATGTTGGACTGTGGCAGTACTGGAAAATAATCTGGATAAAGCCTGAGTGCAGGCGCATATATATATATACACACTAGTTAGCTATACTATAAAACTGAACTTGGGAATGTCCAAGAATACAAAAACTGTGAACTTTTGAATAGTATGTTTCTAAAAGCATTATTTTCTTACTGTGGTGAGATTAGAATGTATTATTTCTTAAATTACTAGCTAATCTGGGAGTGGGGTTATTGAAACCTGGTCTTGCACAAACCAGGAAATCCACAAATTTGAATTTCTCTTCGGGATTTTCAGTGGGATTTTCAGTGCCTGCCATGTGAGAAAAGAACAAAGGTCTCAGCTGGACTTCTTTGAATTTGAACTGGAAGTCAGGCATATCCCAAAGAGACACCTGCTTACTTTAGGGTTACATGTATTGCTCGACCTAGTAATGAACTAGGATGGCAGCTCCGAAGGGGCAGGTTCAAGTCATTGCTTATATGATGAAGCACAAGAATATGAATAGCAGATGTGCTCATTTTCTGCTTGCAGGATGTGTGATTATATCAGGGAGTAGCACAACTCAACTGTAAGAAGCAATGCCTTGTTAAAGAAGAAAGAAAGATCCTGTCAATTGTGATGAGGTCCATTGGCAGAGCTGAGGGGAAAGCTGTGGTATAGCAACTCTTGCCCAGGCTTTGTACTTCAGACCCTTATTTTTACCACATTACTTCTGCAAGGAGTAGATAAAATGGGTATTGCATTCAAAATTTGTATATCCTAAAGTCAAAGTATTTCTCACAGTGTAAAAATCTGAATTTTTTTATTTACATATATCACAAAAGATAGAGCCCAGGAGATGCTAAACATCAGTTTCATGAAGAAGGTGGACAGAGATGCATCCCATCTCCACCCCCAACCCAAAAGCAGAAGCTATGGTAGGAGGCTTATTTTGTTCTTTAAAGAGCCAGAAAAAACAGATTTGGTCATTCACTTCTGTGCCTTAGTAACTGTGGTATTTACAGATGTGGTCTCTTTCCAGGCTTTGATGCTAAGACTATAGCATCAGTTAAAGTTTTCTGATGGTGGTGGCTGTGGTGTCTGCCACTGTTAGATAGGGATATCTATCAGACCTTCAGCTTATTTAATCCTATTGAACGGCACTGTGAGATGGAATAATTGATTTATTCAATGATCTCTGGCTTGCATTTATGCTGTCTACCAAAGGAGTCCTAGGTCCTAACACTTGTGTTGAGAGAATTTCAGAAGGCCCATAGGGGATGGCAATAACTCAGATTATATCAAAAGACAATTTCTGTTCCTGGGAGTCTGGCATAATTAGCAAAGGGCTTCAGTGACCTCAGAGGTCAAATTAACCACAGCATGTTGCAGAGCTGCTGTTAGTTTGGTTGCAAATCAAATGTCTTTCCTTTGGTAGAGCTTCAGAATGTAGCATTTTGTGAGAGTGTTCCATGAAGCTCCCTGGTATAGACAGTGATTTAAAAATAAATATTTTTAATAGGATTTAACCTTTCATGGTGAGAATGTGTTAACAGCAGTTCTTCCCTTTAGCAATTTATTATGGGAAGGTAAGCTTAGAAGCTGTTCTCTGCCTTTGCCACAGCTGTTTTGTTTCTCAGTAAAGAAAATATTCAATGAACTATGGTATGTTTGCAATGAGAGTGTTTTGGAGAGGAGCACCTTTAATGTCAGTACTTGAATCATTACATTACATACATAAGAATTACATTTTTCTTAAAAAACAACAACAAAAAAACCCAGTGACAAACTGAGGATAAATACAAAGCAATGTGAAGGCCTGTCACTCTTGCCAGCTCTAGCAGGGTTAGGTTTCAGTTCCTGGTACGGTTTCCTCCCAGCACCTTGCCTTCTCCATCCATACTGCTTTCATTGGAGAGAAAAGGATATTTTTTCTTTTTTAATTTTGGATGCTGAGGAATTGTGCCAGGTTGAGCTGGCAAAGAGAGAAGTGCCACAGCAGGGAGGAAGATTGGTAAATGATGAAGACACAATCTCTTAAACTCCCTGGCTCACAGGTGTTTTGTTATTAATGAAGCTGAAAAAGATGCTCAAATTATGTCTCCTCCTTGACATGAGAGCTTTGGAGACCTTTGTGACTGAAAGCTCCTGCTCTTGCAGGTGTGCAGGATGAGCTTGCAAGCCAGAATAGGGAAATGAGAGAGAGAGAAAAATATTCACATACCCAAGGGATTCTAGGGATGGAAGAGGGACAGAAAAAAAAAAAGTCAGTGCATCGTGAAATGTATTCTGTCAATATATACAGGAAAAGAGATAAATACAAACCTCATCTCCGTGCATCTTATTTATTCCTCCAGCCCACATACACCTGGCAGCAAAGAGAAGTGTAATCTGGTCTGTAACCCTACACTGACATGCTTTTTAAATTCTTAAGCAGAGCAACCTAAAGGCTAAAAAGGATTTATAAAGTTTTGTAAGCTTCTTTCCAAAAAAAACATAAAATCTCTGGAACAAAAGAAAAAGGGTTATTTTTTTCATATTTTCATCTTTTGTCCCCTGTGTGTTAAGACCTGACTTATGGAAAATAATTTTATAATGCTGTTTTTTATTGCCTTGTTATGGAAGAATGAAGTTCATTTTTGCTTTTTATTGGCACCATCTGTTTCTTTCTGGCAAGTATCTAAGACAGCATTGTATGGTGGTATCAAACATATAAGTGGGCTGGTCCTGGGGTATTAGGGTTGTACTGACCATCAGATGCCCAAGAACCCTGTTTTTCCTTATTCATCCTTCTTTTGCATAGTCTGAGAAAACAAAAGGCTCCCCCCCCCTCCCCCCCCAAAAAAAAAAAAAGCCATAAGATCAATTTTTCTATTGAAAATAGAAAATAGTTCAGCAAATAGTTACACGCTAAAGATAATGAAAAATGTAGATAATGTGTTTGGCAAGAGTTGCACTAGTACCTTCTTGCATTCATCTTTCTAAACCACTGGAAATACCTGTGAGCAATGCCCCCCCTTCTTGAACCATAGACCTTCTTGAACCATAGGTGCACAGGTCAGCTGTACAGGGCAATGTGCTGTAGTTTTGAGGCTAATTAGAATTTTGCCAGTGACTTCATTTCCAGACAGCTTATTTTTAGATACATTTTGCATATGTGGGTTGACTTGTTATTTGGCAATACCTATTGATTTCTGCTAACTGTAAGGGGAGCCTAAAGAATGAAGTGAAGCAAGATGCATCCCACTTATTGTTATGTACAAAGCAATTCCAGATATTGATATAGCAAAGGAAAATAGCCTCATTTTGATACTAGGTGCAGTAAAATTTTTTTAAAGAATAAAAGTCTACTCTCTTCTGAAGCCTTTTATAGAAATTGTTTATTTGCAGAGGTTTTTGGAATCGAGTTTGATGGCAAAGTACAGTCTAAATAGATCCTCAATAATGATTCAAGGCCTCAAATTAGAAGAAAAATAAAGGTAATGGGATCTTAACTTCAGAATCCATTTTGAAGTGTAAACAGGATTCACGGTGTTCTCTGGTTTGTGAGTCAGTGTCACATATCAACAATTCATAGGAATCAGAGACCTAATGCACATTTTACGTTGAACATAGCCACCCCTGAGCATAAAAGATTGCTGAGGCACCTATCCTGCTGCTAAGCAGCTGAGAAGTTTATTTGGATCTAATGTAATGATTGATTTATTTTTGGCTGGTTAGAGGTGGAAAACAGTATTGTGTAAGTTCCTACTAAAATGGTTTGTAGGTTTCTATGAAATCTGCCCATGGTGACAGTTTGTGCAGTACACACATTTACTAGGTTTTCAGTAAACAGGGTCCAAATATTGTGCAAATGCTCTATTTCATGAGAACTCAATTAGTTTCTATGGAGACAATTATGTTGTCACAAGCTGAGTGTTATGGCTTCAAGTGTGAGATAAATAAGAAGAGCCTGGGAACTTCTAATCAGTAAAAATGATCTATTTTTGCTTTGTATTAACAAAAAAAGCAACAGCAATCCACAGGAATTAAATTAAAGTCAATGCTCTCTTTAATGTTGTCAGAGAGTAATGTATTAATATTCTGAATTCATCCTCTGACTGTGTACACCTGTCTTCTCATATTACTTCTCATGGTCCTTCTGCTAAAAATTAGCATCACTTTTTAAACTGCTTATCCTGTGGTAGTGGAAAACAAAACTCATAAAGCACGTATCAGGACTGGTATTTTTTCAAGGACCATGTGGCAGATCAGATGACAGATGTGTGCACGTTCCCCATCTAATGCTTCACTTGTGTGATGTAGCTGGGTTAGAACTATTTACCAGCATTTTAAATCTCTCTTACTTATGCATTAGAAAATGAAATATAGCCTGTAAGCTGGTTGACATACTCAGTTTTTACAAATGCTCTCTGTTTATCCAGTGTACATTTTAAAACTAGAGCAAAAAGTGAAGATTTGGAACTTATTGCCATAGTTTCCCTTGCACTGAGCAGTACTTTGTTTTAGAGGAAGGGTAAGGGGATTGTGGCCTCAGGACTAGGCACAGCCTACACCTTTACTTTGTGATGCCCAAAGTGGGAAGAGTATTTTCTCTTGCCATTATTTGATAGCTGTTAATACACTAAGGTCTGTTTTGTCAGAGATGTGTGAAAGTGCCATTCATCCCAAGCAGGGAGGATATCCCCCTGCTCTTTAGGTATGGTGTATGCAGTTTGGGGATGAATGAGATATGGGTCTGGCAATTAGACAGTTATTTTTGTTTGGAGTAATTAAACACAGAAGAGGAAAATATATCTAGGGGACAAATTTTATAGATTTACTATAGATCAGCATTTACTAAATATTTTCTCTTTCAGCACACACACACAGACACACGTAGCATGTTTATATTGAGGCTCCCTCTTTCTCTTTTATTTTGTAATTCGGTAGCACTGTCTTGGCAACACAAATGGCTGGTTTTCTTTGTTCAGCACTGACAAGAGCTTTTCCAACTTAAAAAATCTGACACAGTTCCAGCTTTTTTTTTCCCTTTTCTTTCTGTTTTTTCCAGGGTTTCATGTTACTTGAATGAGAAGGATATATCCTGGTTGAACCTTCTGTGTTCAGCTGTTAAACTGACAGCTTTTTCTTCTGCCATGAGAAGGCTTTCAGTAATTTGGATGTGGTGCCTTTTTCCTGTCACTGCCAAGAACAATGCTTCTGTTCAGGCTGACATCAGAGGTATAGAATTGCTCTGTGTTTGACCTCTGATAGCTGTGCATAATAGATCTGTGCATCACAAATACTCCACAAATAGTCTATTTGGGTGCATAGCTCAAGTCAAAACAGCAGTATATATTACAAGGATATGTAAGTCAGAGGGGAGAGAGTTTAGAGGGGAAAAAGTCATTGCTAGACTTGCCATTCTGTATCAGTGTTTACAAAGGAGCTATCTTCCTTATGCAAATGTGATACACCCCATCCCTGCTCCTGCTTCACATCTACTTCATGCTCTGAACAACAGCATTCAAGAGACAGGTTTCTCAGAAGTTTAATTTACCTACAGATACAAGTGTTTGGAAGGCAATTTAGGTTATACTTGCCATTACTGTTGGCTGAAATTGGAATATGAATTTTTTGGTATGGTTTTCTGATATTCAGTATGCAATGCAAATAAGGCAAGATGGCACTAGCCAGTAAGCTGCAAAAAGAAATGAAAATTATTCGGAAGTGAAGGACAGGATGGTTCCATTTTCATGTTAGTGTTGTTTTTTTTTAAAAAAATAAATATTTTTAAATAGAGATGTCTTATTTCTTCAGGCTCCTCTGCAAATCTCTTTGAGTCAGTTATTCTCTTACTAGAATTTTACAGATGTTTCTTTGTCCTTCTTTTAATGACAATAGAACTGAAAAGCCTTTCTAATGCACTGAAATATCAGACTGTCTATAGATATTTTCATTATGAACAATCTTTCTTATGTATCTGACAGAGTAAAGTTGTCTGAAATCTTTACACGTGGAGAATGAAGTGGGGGGGAATTGTTTAGGCTACTAAGGTCACTAGAGTCTGTAGCAAGAGCAGCTGGTGTGTATCCTGTGCAGTACCCTCAGCATAAGTCGATGCATTAATTCACTTCCTGTTTTTTTTTGGTTTTGGCTAGTTTGTTGGGGTTTTTTTCCGCCAAGAAGTGCAAGAATTAATTTTAAACAGAAATTGTGACGTAAAATCTGTTTTGATGTGTCTGCACACGTGTAAATGTTCAATGTGCCATGAGGTTATACAGTCTATGTTGAGACTGAAGCCACAGTTTTCAGTGGTACTGATGCCTGAGCTGGGTAGGCGAAGTCAAGTTGAAATTTGGGGAATCTGTAGTACATTCTGAAAACACACACAAAATCATGTACATCACCACAACCACATGTAAAGCTGGCAACAGATATTATATGAAGGCTGTCTCACTCTATCCCAAACATAATTAAAGGAATGGACAAGGCAAGTTATCTTGTAAGTGAAATCCCAGGATATTTATATCAACACATCCTTCAAAATTAAGTTTTTAGTACTTCCATTTGGATAAG
The DNA here is from genome assembly GCA_020745705.1 of Hemiprocne comata. Classification (NCBI taxonomy): domain Eukaryota; kingdom Metazoa; phylum Chordata; class Aves; order Apodiformes; family Apodidae; genus Hemiprocne; species Hemiprocne comata. The sequence continues at coordinate 5,947,969 of CM036598.1, forward strand.
AGTTGCATAGTAATATTAGTTCCCTGCTTTTTAAAATATAAATATAACTCTCGCTTGTTAACATTAGCCCCCAGTATTCACCATGACTTAAATTGCTCCATATCACAGCTTTGCATAATTATGCTAATTTGTGTACTTTGCAAAGTTTTACTTAGTCTTGTGATGGTTCCTGTCTCTGTACACTTACGGCGGGTGTGTTCATATGATTATATATATATCTAAATATAATGGCTAGTAGCAATGAAAGACTTACATTTACATTTATTAAAACAGCAACTTCTCTCCAGAAGACCTTCAAATACCTTTAGAATGTAAAAAATGGTGTCTTTATTAGCAGTGTTCCACCAAAAGTTCAATGCAATTGAGAGGGAAAGCATATTGCTAAGTAAAACACTGTGGTGCATTGTTGTTGCAGTAAATCCATTTATCCAGATCTACATCAGAGACAGATTTGGCCCAGTAATTCTGGGCCAAAAATTCAGCAACTTTAAATTATTTTTAATAGAAAGATATAACAATTTTTTATAAGCAATTGGAAGGAACTCGTAATGCAAATATACTTAGCAGGAGAAAAACATTTAAATATCCATTCACAGATAATTACAAATTGAAATTAAATGCCATGTCTTTCTTATGTCCCTTGGTGCAATTTAGGAAACATGAACCCAAAGATATAACTGGGAAGTGACAGACTAACCTGTCTAGTAATCAGAGAACTTAATTTGACTTATTATTTGCCCCACCATTTACAATCTCTAGTCCAATTACTGATAAAAGCTGCTGCACTGTAATGAAATAAAGAAAAGTTATAAATTTTTTGTACAGGTTGGAAAGGTATTTCTGGTAAAACAAAAAAAAGGTAAAAGAAAGTTCATATGTACACTTGAAACACTAGACAGCTGAAGTATAACATTTTTTTTTGTTTCATTTGACAATGTAGCATTAGTAACAATTTGCTAGTAGTTTACTGAAAATTTTAAATATTTCACAAACTGACAAGCAATTTGGAGCATTTTATGCTAATAGTAAGAAATGGTCAGGGATGCTACTTAAACATGATTAATGGGAAATGTATATGAGACATGTCTAAATGATTTGCAGAGTGTTGAGCTTCAGGTGTCTAACACTGAGATTTCAAAACCCATGCATGTATTTTGAGCAAACAACTTACAAATAGCTATTTCCTTCTGAAATAGCTTGAGTGTTTTATGTTAGTAATCAATCCACAGAGAGAAGTAAGACACACAGAAGAGTAACTGTTTACCATGGATTTATCAACATCTAATGCTGGAGTTCCTAAGTAATAGGTAGATGGTATAATTCAGTGCTGTTCCACTGAGGTTTGGAATTTGGAGCTATTCCTAATTATCAAAGCTGGGGATAGAAGTATTTCAGAGAAGAATGTGAAGGAAATGTCTTCCTCCTGGCCTAAACATACATAGATCCTCCTATAGTACCATTTTCTTTTTCCATCCTGTGAGAAATCTTCAACAGGTCTAATCATCCACTGTGTAATACATCATCTGGTTGACCAAAAGGGTATTAATTGCTGCAAATCTCTAAAAGCCTTCACTACTGCAGAACTTTGGAAAATACAATACTGTGGCTCTTTCTTTTTTCTCCCATCTTCTGTTAAAATAGTCATCTCCTTGGGAGATGTGTAATTTTAAGGCAGGATATGTGCTTTGAAGGTAGCTTCTAGCAAATGTCAAGATAGGATGGAGACAGGATATTGGACTACACTGGAATCAGAACTATTAAAAAGTGGTCTGTATTGTCCCAATCTATGCAAGATCACTATGTGACCTTCAAGCATGGCATTTTAGAAACTACAGTAAACCAGAAAAATATTTGGTGATCATAGTCTGTACATAGCTAGAGTTTGGCAATCTGCAGAGATTTAATTTAATGCAGATAACCTCATCATTATTCAAATTAAAGATTTTTAAGGAATGGTGCTTGTTGTTGTAATAGTCAATGTGTGGGAAGTCAATGTGAATCAGCTGCCATCTCCACACATTGAACTTGGGTCACATTAGAACATGCAAAGAATCCCTGACCTGCTTCTGTTTTCCTTGAAGACCTATTGCTGGGTCTTGATGATTACCAATGAGGGCATCTTAAGTCTACAGTGCAACAACTAGAACTTCATGTGTTGCACCCAACCAAAGACTGAAAAATACTGATTTGTAAAGATAATTCATAAGGAATAGCAATCATGTAGGAAGGAATTTATATCATCATGAGAAAATTTATGATCACGTTTGCCTCAGCACTGCCCAGATAAAAACTGCGCTCTAAGAATCCTGCAAAGCCACAAGCATGTGTAGTATAAGAGGGCAAGTATTTGAAAAAGAATAGATTTTCCTTGCCACTGCTCTATTCTATTCTTTGCAAACCAATAAAAGTGAAAATCAGGCAAGCTGTGTAAAAATAATGCTTCCTATTGTACCCATGGCTCTTACAGCACAGGAGGAAGAAAAGGTAGGTAACTTAGAAATACTGAATAGCTTTGTAAAGATAAGGGCTACTGTGGGAAGAAGTAAGGTAACACACTTTCTTCCTGTGACTGTCTCACACCAAGAGCTCTGCAGAGAGAAAACTGGTGCAGATTTTTTGGGATAAGAGCAGTGGTTATTTGTCAGTATGGAACTGGTCCAGCTCTCAAAATGTAGGTTAAATCCACAATAGAGCCAACAATGGCTGCGCTTTTATGTAAAGATGAGAGAAAAAAGGCATTGTTTCTACCTTTGTTAGCATAAAAATGATTACTTTCTTCTGCCTTTTTTCTAGAAAAAGCTGGATATTGTGAAGTTTGCACCCGGCCTTTTCATTTTTCAACTGACGACAGAGTTTCAGTTTGGTTTCTTTGGAAATGGACACTAAGAGAACTCCCATCATGTTGGTGTCTACGATTTGCTTCTCATCACCTTACTAGTGGAGCAAACTGGAGTGAGTGACTCATGTTAAGTGGATATATTTAAGTGAAGTTCAAGGCCTACTGGCTTTCTTTCACAAAATTTGCTTTATTTTAGTCTAACCAATCCATTAATTAAACTTTGAATGTCCTATACCTACTTTTATGGGCTATTTTTCAAGCAAGCTGCTTTATCAGAAGTTGACTGTATGGTGGGGTAGTAGCTTTTGCTTTTAGCTCAATACAATAAACTCCTCCTTTAAAATGCTTTTGCAAAGTGGAAACCAAAGATAAGGTTTTTATTTTGAGATATACTTTTCTTGAAATTAATTTTGCTGTAGGGGAAACAGATTTTTTTTTTTTTTTTTTTTTTTTTAAAAGCTAGTATTTACAACCATGCCTGACCCAGACCCCTTCTGCCAGCCGGGGCAGCAAAAGCCCATGTTAAGTTCTTACAGTTTTCCTAAACAGTCTGCTCTTTTTATTTGGTTTCCTTCAGTTTAGATGTTCTGCTACTAATGGATGTATGTAATTTCTGATTAATTAGTGATGGGAGCCATCTCCAAAGGCCATGTAGTGTTTGTGTGTATCTGTATGAAAAAGAAATTTGCCTACTCACTGCTTTCAAAGTAATGTAGGTAGCTGGTTCTCAAACTGAAATGACTTGGTGGAAAATCCAACAAAAGAAATACTCAAAAGTTTAAGTAGCTCAAGACCTGATTTTCAAAAGAGCTAAACTCTCACTTAGAGCTGCTGTATTTTTCAGAAAGTGAACTCCTGATACTGAGTACTTGAAAATCTAGCCCTGAGCTTTGGATTACTTGAGTCCAGTGCAAGTAAGGTAAAATGTGTCTAGAAAAATGAAGTATTTTCTCAATTAAATTATTATTTTTTAATTCTTTTAACTAAGACAATACAGAAACATTATAAAGTTTGTAAAAAGCAGGCTGCCAAGTGAGAAACTCCTGTTTTTCTTGGTTTACATTACATTAATTACTGCAATAACCTACTGCCTTACACATATGATCATGCAATTATACAAAATAATAAAAGCCAGAAAATTACATGGAAACTCTACATAAAGAAAAACCTTATACTTGTGCCTGCTGTAATTTTAAATTCCTTTTTTTTTTTCCCCCCCAGTTTTTATCTCATAGAAATATTTAAAATAATGTGAGAAAATATTATTTTTACTTGATTATTTTCTTAGGACCATGCATTATTAAGGCTCCATGGAATTTCCACTGTATTTTCTCAAGACAAGAGCTAATGTAGCCTATCTCATGACAGTACATGCTGTCAATGGATGCCTCTTTCTCTGCGAATCCTCTAGCAAGACAGATTTGCTCAATCACTATATCTGATAAAAAGATGAATAAATCAACAGTTGTCACTTTGATGATACTGGTTCACATATATTTAGTAGAAGTTAAACTGATTTAATTTTTAATATTTTTCTGGTGATCTATAAGAAAGCAAATAATCATTTTTCAGTCTTCTCAGAGACATCTGTTAAGTAGTACCTTCATCTTTATAAGGGATCTGGAGCATTACTAGCCCTCTCGCCTTGAGAACTATTGATTATTACATGATAGTAAAAGATACACTAAGATTTAGAGTCCCAAAAGCACTTAGGCCCATAAATCCCATTGATTACAGTGGGAATGAAATTTCTCCATTAATTCAGAGAACTAGATTTTATTGTTTGTTTTTTTTTTTTTAAATATAATTTAACTTGTCAGATGATCTTTGATTAGAAGACAATTAACGAGTAACAGCTACAGGCTTTGAGTCTCCTTTAGGTGGAGTTCATTCTGTAGCCAGTCTTAGTGCTGTTGTAGAATAGTGTGAGAGGTGAGTTTTTGGTTTTAATCTTTTATTTGGGGATTATGAGACTCAAAGTTTCACCATTATTACAACTATTTTTGAAATATGCTGCTGCATTTAACAGTTGGATGTCATGATCTTAAAGGTCTTTTCTAACCAAAACGATTCCATGATTTTCCATGAGAACACCCTTCCTCTGTCCATCCTCAAGAGCTTTCCACCAGACCCTGGAGATTAATATAATAAAACAACACCACTGTGGATCTGTCCCCTTCTTTAGGTAAGAAAACAGGTGTGACGTGTTTGGCTGGGGCTGACCTGCTGCAGTTTATGTACTTGAACAACACAGAGCTTTGATGCTGGTAATTAGAATCAGTTTAGACTTTTGATTGAATGATACTTTATTTGTTTAACTTTATTTTCCTTGAAAATGCATTAGGTATTTCAGACTGCAAAGGTGTCATTTCATCTAGAGATTAGAACTGGAGAACTCTGATAAATCGTTGACTTGGTAAGATTCATAAGGGAGAGGTGTAGTTTCTTGAATATAATTTATTTTTTAACATGCTAGAATATATAAACAGATTACAGCATGCAGTAAGAACACCTACCTATGCTAGTCCATGAAAATCTGTTTGTTGAAAGCAAATTTACATGTCTAATTAGTCTGACACTTGTAATCTCTATTTATTCATAACTGTCCACACAACACAAAATATCTTTGTATGTGCTCTCCATGTGATGTGAACTTCATCTCTTGTGAATATTATGCATGTCTCTGCAGCCTGACCACTGTAACTGCATGCTTTTGCACCTTTTGAACAAGACATTCACAGAATGGAAGGAGAGGGGAGACAGAAGGAGATGTGAGGTTTTTGTAAAAAAGGGGAGAGAGTGCCATGCACCAACAAAGGCAGTGTCTTGTAGAAGAAAATGCTTCCCATAGGAAAAAATATTGTGAGAACATTTAAAGCTCTTAATGCACCTTACTAAGTGCATTCACTCACTCAGTTGTGAATTTTGAATTTGTTCTCTAATGTGATAGATGAAGGCCAAAAAACATGTGAAATCTTGACCTCAGTTTCTCTGCTGTTTTTATCTGCTTCTTGGGAAAGGGTCAGTGGTCCTGGGATATGACTGCTAGGTTAAAGGAAGCCCTGCCTAGCAGCATCTGGTTTACTCCAAACATTTCTAATCCCTGGTGGAGAAAGCAATAAAGTTGTGTGCTTCAGGTCACGTACCTGAGTACTGGCAGTTCTTTTCAATATCTTAGATTAAATGAACTGTGAAATATTTGTTTTATTAGAAGAGCTTTAGTTTACTTGTGAGTTGTTTTCTAAATCATTTCTGTCCAGAGTAGCTTTGAAAATCAAGTAGTGTGTATTGAACACAGTGTTTAGAAACATTTTTTAACAGTCTGATGCACAATGCTTCATTGTTCTGATTGTTAAAACATTCATAGAGGGCTATTCTCCTCTTCGGATGCATGCATAAATCTCAGGAAGGCTAATGGGAAATTGTGCAGATGCAAGGAGAGCACAGCTCCTCTAGCATTGTTGGTAAAGGTGTACACATGACACAGAATTTCTTGATGAAAAGTAGTCAACAAGAATAAAGGTTTCTGCTTTAGGGGCTGGATTAGGATTCCAAAGGCCCATGTAAAGTGTTTTTTTTCTGCTACATTTCTGTATGTCTCCAACATGCAAATCACATGGGACATTTATAGTAGGGGTGCAGGCACCATCATGAACTCTGTTCACACTGACCTCAGCAGGGACCTCTGCTCTGGGCATGAGCAGCACAGAGGGAACTGAGGAAACTCCTCAGGTTTGGGCTGGAGATAGTAAACCCACTACAGAAGGCATCAGTTTGGACACTGGCTGTCTCAAGAAGCTTCACATCCTGTTTCATCTCTATTGCAGACATCCACAAAGACATCTATGCGTAGGAACTGTATTATAATGTTGCTACCAGAATGTTTCTGCTGCAGGAGAGTTTTGCATATATGCATTCACAACTGGAACCACACTGTGTTTTATCTCTGTGCATCTGGAATGCAATAAGCTATTTATGCTTTGTTGTGAGCTCTTGGATGTTTTTTCAGATAAGGTGGCCCCGACCAGTGTTCTTGTAGAGGAATTGTACCTGGAGGGGATAAATGCCAAGGCTTTGCCAAAATTTCAGCCAGTGCTGAGAAACTCTGTAGCTGACGAGCTGTGAACTCGGGGTGTGAACTCCTTAGCTGGTGAAGGTCAGCCTTAGATGTATGATGCTCTCACTGGCCTGCTAAAAACCATCAATTCTGGAGTACTGCTGCGTACTGTTTTTTCTGTTATTGATCTCTAGGCTTGCATATGAGCTCCTAAGAGAACGATTTTAGTGAGGTGCTTACTTTGAGACACATTATACCTAGCTCCCTACCTTCACCTTATCTGACTTGTCAGTAGAGTTGAGAAACTTACCTAATATTTAATAGATGCTAGGTCTGAAACTGAATGTAGATTTCAGGAAAGGCTGAAATAACATTTATAGTGCTGCCAAAGCAATTAGTGAAGCCAACAAAGGCTGTATCTGTCCTCTTAATCAAGAAGGATTACCTGTCTGTCTGTTGTCTACCACTTTCCAAGAACTGTCAGAAGAAGAATATGCTATAGAGTCACCTCTCTTCACCTCCCAGTAAAACTGTAGTAGGTAAAGAAACTGAAACGGGTGGGGATTGGCCAAAGAAGTATCATTGTCAGAATTCTACTGTGAGCTTGTAATAAATGGGTTTAAGGAACATGGTCTGTGAAAGAATCAGGATGGAGTGAATAATGGAAAAATATTCAGAAATATGTTCTTCAGAACATTTTATGTATTCATGAATTATTCACCCTCACAGAACTGCAGGTGCCTCAGGATTTTTCCATGTAATGTCAGATCCTCAGCTGGCACTGCTGCATTTGTTTCCATGGAATGATGCCAGTCTATATGGATCTGGCCCACATTGTTGTTGTTTTTTTTTTCCTTATTCTTTTTCTGTTCCCAAATATTCAAATGCATGTAACTCTACACTGGGATCTATGCTGAGTCTGGAGATGAACCTTGCAGCACTGTGATAGTGCAACCTCTTTAAGCTTTACTTTCACTGTTTCCATAACATCAGGTTTTTTTATGTGTTGACAGTGTCCCTGCGCAGAGTCACCTGTACGCATTTTCCCTCTCTCCTGTACCTGTTTGGTGTGTGTATATTGAATGGCCAAGTTCCATTATCCACCTATCTTCAGTTCTTATCAAGTTAATTTACGGATTAATGTAGTTAGCTTTGCATGTATTTACAAAACCAAGAGTAAACAGAATTGGTTTTCCTTATTTAAAATCCCATTATAGCAGCTGCACTAGAAAGCGTATTTTTCTGCTGTTAAATATTTTATCTTGACCGCAGCTTGCATATCAGCAAACTTGTAGCAGTATGTTGACTGTTATCTTCTGTGTACCAAAGCACAAGATAGTGTGGAATAATTAAATAACATCGCTTCTCTATTATCCTTGGAGGGCTGATACTCTTTTCTTCTAAGAAGATAAAAGGTAAACATAAATAACAGCAAATCAAACCATTGGATGATAAATATTGTTGTATGCCAGGATAATAATATAACAAAAAATAAGACTAAATCCACTCTTTCCATCTTCTATATTTATTTTTGCTGATACAGCTATCGAAAAGAAAGACAATATCTGCGGCAGTGCTTTTGCAAGGCCATTATGCATTTGTGAATGACACAGTCATCATTACTGTGAGCCTTATTTGCTCAAGATTTTATAAATATAGATTGGTGTATGGGTTTAGGTGGGAAAAGGATCAAATCTGAGACAGATGCATAACTCAAATCAGCACCATTTCTGTATAAGTTTTCCAGGAGGGCTTCTGCAGCAGAGTGGTGACCATGTGTTATCTGTGTACTCCCCATGTTTTCGTTAGCACGGGTGACAGTTATAGTGTCTGTAACTCTTCAAGTGAAATGAAGGCATTCCCAGGTACTACTGAGATTAAGATTTCATAGGATCAGAAATATTTTTCATAATAATTTGTGTCTAGTATTTTTTCGATGGCATAGATATTTATCCAAGAACAAGATTTAATTTACTTTTGCTCGTTACTCAAATGAATTACTCAGATGAAAACCATTTTTAATTTGAGAAAAGATAGAACATTAATAGAATAGTGGATAGAGATACAGATATGAAATAGTTTTAGATGTAAAGGGTGAATTACAAGTAACAGATGGGAAGTCTTGAGCAAGCTAGGACTAGGATACAAAAGTCCTTATGGCACAGATTCAGGGTAAAAAAAATGTAATAAATTGAGCATAAGCAAAGGGTGTGATGAGGATCAGGAGGTATCATAGGATTAAATTATAATTCAATCTGTTAATCTTTGCTGCAGAACTCCACCACAATAATAACTAATAAGATATTTCTGGAGCCCACAACGGAAGAGGGACATGGCCATGTTGGAATGAGTCCAGAGAAGGGCCAGAAAAATAATCCAAGGGCTGGAACACCTCTCCAATGAAGACAGACTGAGAGAGCTGCGATTGTTCAGCCTGGAGAGGCTCTGGGGAGACCTTGGATGTGGCCTTCCAGTACCTGGAGAGGCTACAGAAAAGCTGGGGAGGGACTGTTTACAAAGGTGCGTGTGACGACAGGACAAGGGGCAATGGTCTTAAACAAGAGTGGGGAAGATTTAGATTGGGTATTAGGAAGAAGTTCTTTACAATGAGGTGGTGGGTCACTGGAACGTGTTGCCCAGAGAGGTGGTGGAGGTCCCATCCCTGGAAACATTCAAGGTCAGGCTTGACAAGGCTCTGAGCAACCTGATCTAGTTAAAATGTCCCTGTGCACTGCAGGGCGGAGCTGGACTAGATGACCTTTAAAGGTCCCTTCCAACTCCACATATTCTATGATTCTATGATACTGCTACAGCTTAATTAAAAAAAAAAAAAAAGACATATAAAAGCATAGAAAATCCCCAATTTAAAAAAAAAAAAAATGTTGAAAATTCATGTTGGTCAGCTGTCATGCCTTCAAGAAAATAAGCTTTTAAATGTTATATATATATATTTTTTTCCATTTTATGTTGATTATTTGAAGAGCCTGAATTAAAAGTCTTAGGTTACCAGAAGTTCCTTTTCCCTTTACTGTCCACTGGGGAAACTCTCATTAGCACAAAACCTTCCACCCCACTGCTGTCATTGGCTAGGGAGAAACTCTACTTAAAATGGACAGATAATTTCATAATTTTCAGTAAAAAATGGTGACTTACATCACCAGATAAACTCAAATATTTGTAATTACTCAAGTTTTTTTATGGAGCAAGAAGTCCTCTAAGAATGAAGTTGCTGTGAATTATTTTTAGATTATTGTGTTTTTTCATTATCCTGCTATTCTCTAAAGGTACTTTTACCCGTTTTTGTTTCCATATTGCTATTATTATTTGATTTTGTGCTAGGAAGTATATAATTTACATAATCATAAAATAAAGAATGCACATAAAGATGTGAAGTAAAACAGTAAACAACTTTATCCATGAAATGTTATTGCCTGACCTGGTGTAAATTAAGACCAGCTGCCATTTAAATAGTGATTATTTGTTATTTTGAAAGGCTGATACTGAAAATAAATGAGGAATTTTTTGGCATACCGTGTGTTGAAATAGTAATCTTTTGTTCAATTTCATTTTAGTCTTTGGATTTTATAGAACTGTATCTGTCATGTAATCATGAGAGAGATGAACAATAGATTCTTGTATTCATTTTGGCAGATATAAACATGTAAACAGAGTGGCAAGCACATATTTTCAAGTGCTGCAGTCACAGGGAAAACTTTATGAAACATTTAGTTGTTCAACAGAGTAGCAATGCTCAGAGGTTGACCTTGAAGTTTTTGAAATGTGAATTGATCCACTGGAACAAGTACAAAGCCAGCTTTGGTGCTAAATGTAAATTGTTAAAAATGGTGCTGCATAACATCTGCCTTGTAGTACGCCTTAATCAGCACTGTGAAAAATGAAAGTTTAACGATCTACCATAGTGGCTTCTAAGTGAAGGATAAACAAAGGATGAAAGAGTTTCCTTGCATGGTTTGTAACTGATGGCATGAAAAATGTCAAGAACCATCTGCCTCAAACTTATCCAAACTGTCATCAAGTATTCTAATCCAGTCAAAGGAGATACAACTAGAACAACCTATGTAACTTGCTGAAGGCTTATCAAAAGAGTTGTAAATAAGGGGGAAAAAAAAAGAAAAAAGGGGAAAAAAAAAAAAAGCTCAACACCCTACCCAACTGCATAACTACAGATTTCTGCCAGCTTGCCTGTGGCTTTGAAATTCAATCTCATTTCTCTAGTCTGACAAACTGTACTAAATGGTAAAATGGATTTTTATTGCTTTCAGCCATTTTCATTCCAGCTGCTATCACTAGGTAAGTACTTGGTTTTCTAATATGAGAATTATATTTTTTATTTCACTTTTCTCTTTTGTGTGTGTATTGACTGCAAAATGCACAAAAACCTATTTTTGCAGAGCTAGGGTGTAAATGCAGACATTTACACATCTGAGCTTAAAAAGCTTCTACTCCTCCTAACCTAGCACACAAAAGAATCCCAAATATATCCATCACTGCAGAAAGCTGCATTCAAGCCAACAGCCATCTTTCCTGCATTGGCTTTCACAACAGATAGGAAAACATTATTTTCCCAATAAAAGAAGCAAACATCTAAAGCTGACCTTACTTAATTATGCCAAGAAATCCTATGACCACACGTTTGCTACCCTGATTTTCAGTAAGTTATGCAATTTTCAGTAAGATAGGCCATTCTGTATTTTAGACACAGATCCACCTTTTTGAAATGTCCCTTAGTAACTAAAGAGTACAAATTTTGTTGAAAGTCAATGAAAAGTCTGCTGCTAAATCCATGAATTACTGTTCCTTGTACCTAAGTGATTTCAAGGGCTGGCAGATAAATCCCAGGGCTTACTCTTGCACCCTGTATTCCTATGGAGTCCCCTTGGTTTTGACTGGTTTCCAAAATGGGTGAGTTGGGGCTTTTTGTTTGTACTAGTGTTGTGAAATCAGGGCTTAATCTGGGCTAAAGCATGTATCACCCCTTGTTAAAACTTCCTCCAAAGGCATTTATTGAGCACTGAAACTGGAGGTGTTGGATAATGGCTTAGGTAGGCCAAAGGAAAACACAAAAACAAAAGCAAGAGACACAGAAGGAAAAGTGAAAGGATAATGAATTCCAAATGTATTTGGTATTTTCACTTGTATTGAAGTATCACTTTTTTGTAATATGTAGCATAATGCAAACTTGGAGCTGGAAACTATGCATTTTGGGTATGGAATAGGAAACATGCAATTTCATAAGGTTCCAGTTAAAGTTCCATATTTGCAGTCTATATTGATGTATTTAATTTTCACTCAAAATTCAGAAGCCTTATAATGCATACAAACATCCATATATTGTGTTGTTTGAAGTTGTAATTTTTTATTTGCTACCAAGCTATGATATCTTCTAATAGCTGTGTAGCGTTTAAGGGAAAAAGAAATCTTTCTATTAAATGTATCCATACTTTTCATTGGCTCTTGAGTGAATTTATACAATTGATGTTGATACATTTGTCATGGAATATTCTAGTGTACAGGTGGAAACAGATGATACAGTATTACTTTTTTTGGTGACAAAATGGTATGCAATGCATTGGAAGATTAGTTATCCATAGCAGTTATATGAAATGCAAATGTCATAACACAGATTACATTTCCATAAAACCAAAATAACACTTCAATGTATGTGATTTAGTTTTACTGTGCACATTTTTATTTAGCAGAACTGACACATTGCTTCATATTTGCATCATTTTTTTCACCGTTCACATTGAACAAAAAGGTGAAGAACTATTTCAATGTACGGTAAGCACTGCAGTGCTGGCAAAGTCTCTCAAAAAGCATTCCCAGCATAATAAAAATAAACTTTCCACTTTTAATCTCTAGTGCTAAAACCAAATGGGGTATGTAGGCCAAATATTTAATCTTCTCCCTGCAGTTCCACTGTGCAAATCTTGCCCATCTGAAACCCCACTTTGAGGTAGCTCTCACAGAGAAAGAACTAGGGAAAAAGGAACAGGGAAGAATGTGGTGAAGGGACAATATTTTTTGAATCATCTATTCTTTATTATCCAGATGAATGAATTAATTAGGCTTACTAAGTATTTATAAAGATAAACAGTTTCTTGTCCAATTCTTGGGACTGGCCTACTTAAGCTAGAGCCATTCTCAGCCCATCTAAGTTTCAAGCATACAGGAAGGAACTGGAAGAGGAGGTTTTGTAGGTAGTTACGCCCCATCAGAGTCAGAAATTCTCTCTGTCTTGTTTATTCAGTTGGCAGCTTATTAAAAAAAACAGACTTTAAATGGGACCATTCATCCTCCAGAGAGCTCTGGTACTCTACTTATTTGATTTTGCATTTTAAAAATCATTAATTATTATCATGTGCTTACATATGTGGATAATTAACTAATTTAGCTAGGGTGTCAATGGGGTAAAAAAAGCCCTTTAAAAGAGTTACAACAAGCTAAGCAGAAGATGAGAGGCAGCAGTTAAACATGGGCAGAAGAAGCTGTTTCAGGAATGAGAAAATTCCCAGATTGACAGGCAGGGACCTTATCATGCTGCAGATCTCATCATATTGCCTGTAGGATGTCTCAGCCTGTAAAGCACCATGTATAGCTGTGGAGATCACTAATATGCCATTGTTATGTTCTTGTCCACCTGTTAGATGAGCAACTATCATGAATTATTATTTAATTTCTCTCTATAATCATGCAGGGGTATAAGTACCTCTGGGTTGTTAGCATCTATCTTCAGACATCCCTGGAGGGTGATGCATTTCCACTGATGAGTGGGGGGAGTAACTAACTCTATACAGCTAAAATGCAAAGACAAGTCCCACCCTCTGTGTTGTCTCAAAGAGCTGGCAGTCATTTCCTGTGTGGGTTGTGGTTTAGTGTGGTGTTGGGTTTTGGTTTGTGGTTTTTTGTGGTTTTTTTGTTTTTTTTTTAATTCTACACCTGCATAACTTCATCCTGTTAGTATTCATACCCAGAGCACTTGGCATGCACTGGCATTTAAAAATAAATTACTGTTAATAGTCTGTAACACATCAGTAGTAGCATGAAGTGCTACTTTGTGAGGTAACAATGGATGCTGTAAATGGAACTTGATTTTTCACAATATCTGACTGTGGCATGAGAGAAGTGGAATCTAAATGGTCATGATACAATAAAGCATCTGCGGACTAGCTGAGACACTGAATTAGCATTTTTAGATAAAGAATAGTGTGGTGCATAGCCTGTAAACCATGCTAATAGCTGTATCTTTGTCATTCATAAAGCATATACAGCATATGCAGGTGGTTTCTTATTTTTGTATGGCCAGAATTTTTTGAGTCTTGTACCCAGGTATGTATTCCATGAATTCCTGGCTTTCTCACAAACCAGATTACTTGTTTACTGGTACTTTTTAATTGCTTTCACTGATTGACCATATCTGATGTGTTTTGCTATAAACAGCGTGTGATTTAAAGGAAAAAAAGCACTGATTTCATTGCATGTTATTGTTGCTGTTATTTTGTCAAGATGTTAAAGAAAAATCGCATGATATTAGTGTTTGCCTTGTTACGACAATTTCACTTCCAGTAGTCAAAGATACATCAGCGATGGCAAAACATGTGCTTGTGCTTTAGTAAACTACTAGATTTGTGGTTTTGTTGTAGGTTAAGCAGTTCGTGGCAACTACAAAACCTAAAACTTTCCCAAGAGTGATGTTCAGTTGGCTAGCCTCTAAACAGCAGCTTATAGCAACAAGTTATAAATGGCAGGAGAAAAAACCCTTCTCCGTGCTCTGAGGGTTGTCTTAAGAGATCCTCAGAGGTGTGCTGGTCGTGCAGTCATTTCCATTGAGATACATGTGAATTTTAATAAAAACAGACAGGCCTCTCCAACTGGGGTTTGCAGGCAAACTATATAAAAACACTGGATAGAAAACAGGAAAAGAGCTGGATACTTGTGCTCAGCATGCCTGGAAATATGTTAATGCACTCATGTAAATGGACTTAATGGAGAGAATGGAAAGCGTCCAGCTACAATAGCTAACTTGACAAATCTCAGCATGCTGAGAGCACTGTTCAGCCTGGCTGACCGAAAAGAAGATAAATCCAGTAAATAACTAGGATGAACAGCACTACCTGGTTTTCCAGAGTAAGGCTCTGGCACAGCAGCATTTTGCTGTGCATGCCACACTGTGCACACCCCATCCTGGGAGGAAAAGGTGATCTACTTGGAAGGGACCCACAGCAGCCGGGTGCGCCCCACCACCGGGCCCGTGTTCTGCCAGCCAGCGCTGGGGAGGACACTGGGTGAGTGTGCCCAGGTGTCTGTCTGTCGGTCCCCGCCATTAGCGCGCTGCCCGCTCCGTGTCCGCGGGGAGGCTGCAGCGCCCCCCGGCCCGTCCCTTAGCTCGCGGGAGAGCCGCAGAGCCCCGCGCGCCGCCGCAGCCCGCCCTGGCCCCGCTCGCGGGCACGAGCTGCCCCCGCGCTGCACCGCGAGCGCTCCTCACAGGGCTGGGCGGGAAGGTCGCAGCCGCGCTACAGGCAGAGCTGCGCACCCTGCGCCTGCGGCTCGCCACGGCCTCCTTTGCTCCTGGTTGCTCTACGTCAGTGCGAAGTCATTGGCAGGGGTGTAAATAGAAGAACCGAAGAGCTGGCACTTGTGCTAGGAGCAAGGAAGGGTGTTCTCAGTGCTCCTCTCTTCACACAGCCAAGGTGACTTTTTTTTGAGGATGGGGCAGGAGAGATTCCGCACACCCTGGGCGGAGCAGGAGGTAGAACCCCCAAGCCTGAGGGTGACAGGAGTGCCCGGAGCCCCAGAGGCTGGCACATGGTCCACGTTTTTCCTCAGAAAAGACTGGAATTGTTTGCCTGAATTTAGGCCAGCTGTTGAGCTTGCGCAGAGGAAAGAGTCACTGAGGTGGCGAGGGAGAAATAAAGTGCACGAATTAGGGATTTCCAAGTAAATGTCTGTTTCTTTAGTTCTATATAAAATGGCTTTCTGGCAGTAGTTGCAGAGGGCAGGAAAGAAAACCTTGAATATTGATTACTCTCTTAGGAGAAAGGGTCATTTGTTAAATGTAACCTAATGTTTGATTGCACTGGAATAGGTTAATTTCGAAGAGTGATTTTCCACATTTCGTATATTGCACATATTCAAAGAAAGAGGAAAGTATGTGACCATGTTTCATTACATCTTTCTTCCAGCCCTGAATACCTGTGCTTAATTAACAAGGACTTGGACAAAAACAAGCAATAAAAGGCTAAAAAGCTTTTTAAATTGTGTCTTAGATACCATTGCTTTACTGCAGCACTAAAGGTTCAGCTTAGCATGGGTTTGGAAATCTGGCTTATTTTGCAGGGAGGTAGAGAAGTTACTACTGTGAGGAGCATCTACCATAGTATAACTTTGTTTTCCAACTATTCAGGGATTGAGGGCAACATCTAGTAGGAATATGATATGGTTCTATATTCGTTGTTAGTGACTTGGCTGTTAACTCATCTTGCAGTACACATTCCATCTCTTGTGAGCTAGTTTCTTGCTGGTTTGAAGCCCCCACAAAGAGCAGTGAGGTGTTCATGGCAACTGTTTGGCTTTACACCACAAACTGGAGCTGATTCAGCATATTAGAGCCATTTGATCAACTGATTCTGGAACAAAGATCTATTGGAAAAAAATTGGCTGTATGATCTTCGCCCATTTCAGAAGTTTTAATCATGTGGCATTTATGATCAAACCCTAACCCAGAACTGATGGAACCACCAGCTGAGGAGCTGAGGAATCACAGTTGCATCACATCTTTGCTCCCTGCCCTCCTTTCCTCTCACAGATGTATGTTATTAAGGGCAGAATCTGTGATGATGCCTCAGAGAGTCATGCTGTTTGCCCTGGCGATGGGAGGCACGTGCAGTTTGGTTGGGTTTTTTGCCAGCTGACCAAAGAAGTAGTCATTTCCCACCACTCAGCAATTTCCTGTACAATCTGTGGTGTGGTCTTTCTGGCAGAGCCCTCTCGGAACCTTGCAAGCCTAGTATTAATGGATTTACACTTGTTGAAGGGTTGGCCTATGTACAAGTGTCTGCTGTACAAACTATTGCAGTATTGGAGTGCTTCATCAGGACTGAGTTTCCTGCTCTTCCAGCTCATCAGTGCATCAACACAAGTGTGGAGGAAACATACCAGGTAACTTCCAGCAACTCTTTGATTTCACAAATATATAATCTTATATATGAACAATTAAAAACAAATATTAATTGGTATTTGTTTTAAGTATGGTTGCAAATGATGTTTTTTTCCATTTTAGTTTCTATTTTCTCTCAATT
Source organism: Hemiprocne comata (assembly GCA_020745705.1). NCBI lineage: Eukaryota > Metazoa > Chordata > Aves > Apodiformes > Apodidae > Hemiprocne > Hemiprocne comata. The sequence goes on from CM036598.1 coordinate 5,965,184, forward strand.
ACATACAATAAATTCTGTGTTCTGATGTTGTGCGGTATGTTATCTAAAAACAACTGTGGCTTGATCTGTAGTAGAGTTTGTGGATTTGTTGTGTTTTGCCAGAGATGGTGTACATCTAAATATAGTGGATATTTTTTAGTAGCAGTTTGAGGGAAAAAATCCCAACAGTGTAGTAGTTTAATAATTTTAAAGTGTAATAAAAGTAATTGAAGTCTGAAATGTTTAAGGTCATGAAAGCTTTTCATGTGTTGTTGGTTGTTTTGTCTTTTTTCCTTCAAGAATTTGGAGACTTTTAAAATACACTTAGGGTCTTGGCCATCTTGTTTTCTCAAGTGTTTGTGGATAGCTCTATCATTTCTCAGGAAATTTCTAGCAACTGTGCTGTTTGCTGTGATGTTGTAAGCTGCATCTAGGGTAGAATTAACACCCATGGTGGCTTTGTTATCCATATGGCTATAATAATATCACCTTTAGTTTTAAATTCACTTCTCATTTTCGCTTTCTACAAAGGTGTAGAGATACAGGGAGGGCAACATTCTTTCTTTACCAGTAAGATTCCTAACAGTTAAGGTGAGCATAGTATGCAAGTCATTTTCAGAAACCTTTGATGCAGGAAATTAGCAAACTTCTCAAGTTTGTTCTAAACGGTAATGCAGTTATTCAATAGCCTTGTGGATTTTTTTTTTTCCAGAAATCTCTAACAAGTTAACAACTTGACATTCATACCCGCAGTCTTTACCTGCCTGAAACTTTAATATAGAATGTTAAGATTTTCCAAAATGTATTGACTAAAAAATGCACTGGGGGAGATGGGGATAAGGGATGCATGCATCCGTCTCCCCCCAGAAAAAAACAAAACCAAAACCAAAACAACAACAACAAAAAAAAACAACATAAAAACCAAAAACTACCAAAACCCCCAAACAAAGCAACAACTCTACCTTCAAATTTTTTGTGTAACTTAGGATTTACTATCTGGAAATAATTCTTGCTCTGTGGAGCAACTTGTGAGAGAATTATGCTTTTAAGCTCATTGGCGCTTATATATTATATTGCTCCCTTATTTTGATAGTTTACTTGATGGACTCTATGTAGAGGTCTTACTTTAGCAGAGCCACTTCCCCATTAAAAACTTTCAGGCAGCCCTCTTTTCCAGTTGCCATAATCTGCACAAAGATTCCCTAATGATCCAAGATTATCCAGAGCTTCTTTCTAGCCATGGGAACAGAGCTCCTGTGACTCAAAAAGAAAAAAAAAAAAACAAAACACAAAAAAACAACTACAAAAAAGCCAGCGCTCCTTGAGGTGATGGAGACCTTGTAAGAGAGTATAGATATAGTCAGCTGGATCCCTGGTGTTTGGGCTTTGTGTTATGGGGTTTTTTTAGCTTCTTCTGTTTGGTTTTTGTTTTGTTTTGTTTTTTTTTAATTACTCAAACCTTCAAATGTGTTTTGAAGGGTGATATGCTTCACTTCTAAGCCTCTGTACTATATTCCTGAATTCTCTGAGTTTAAGGGTTTTTATTTCATGCTATTACAGTATTATATGTCAACGCTGTTGACTGGTGTGACTAATGCTATTAATGCTGTTAATCAGTAAAACTGTATTTCTCAAAAGACCTTTCAGGTTTGTCTATTTGTTCATGACTTTAGATAAATAATTGATCAATGGCATGACAAATTTGGCAGAAGTTCTAGCAGTGAAGTGTTACATTGAATGTTTTTAGAATGTGTGACAAAGATTGTGTGTGATCAACCTGTCCTCTGATATTTCATTATCAAGCTTAATACAGAGCTGTTTGTAGTTCAGAAGGCATTTTCTTTCTGATTATATGTATTTCTGTGATGCCTAGTATTTTGAACAAACCCTTGAATTGGTTGAATGTACAGCATTTAGAAGTGGGTTTTGGTTTGTGTTATGTTTATTATTTTTTTTTAATGTAAGGGTACTTCAGCAGTTCAGTTGCTGATTACCTGGTTCAACATAGGGAAAATAAACCCTTCCATTAACTTACATTATTGGATTTGGACAATAGCAGGGGAGGCTGACAGAGGCTCCAAAGTGACAGAAGCTTTTGTGCATCACATATCAAAATATGTCAAATATGAATTGCTATGTTGGGAATACTATAATGCTAAGCAGGTTCCTGGTGTATGCTAACTAGGTTGTGAAGTGAACAAGATGCCAGAATAACCTATGGTGTATTTTTGACATGCAGTAGAAGAAACACTTAACTCCTAATCTGTCAAATTATTTCATTTGGAGTTAAAAACAGGTGATGTCTTGTTTCTCTTGCTGCTTACTTAATGAAGTAATTAATTTCTACAACATTTCTTAATTTCTGTTGTTTTCATGAAGTTAACAAACGGAGGTTTTGCACCTGCTGATGGTTAACAGAGAAAAGACCCTTTTCTTGCTGGTGCAATATTTGGAGTTTTTCTAGTGCTCTGCTAATTTTCCATAATTTGTTGAGCTCACACTGGTCAGAATATCAACCATAATACAATGTTCATATAATTCAAACCAAATCAGTCCAGGGTAGTGTTACAATCTTTCATCACATAGTATTTATCTTCTCACTACTTCTCTTCACAAAACTGGCTGAAGAGAGGATTGGATTATTCCTCTCAGATGAGCTTATCCATTCAGTCTGTCAAAGGATCACTCAGTAAAAGGGTGATGGAGAACAGAATTTGCCTTTACAGTCATGGAAGTCTCTCTGCATCTTTGAAGAAGAATAAAAACCTAAAAGAATTAAAACCTTAGTGTTTTCCATTTAGTGATTTCTTTTTACTTTGTCAAAAGATGCAATAATGAAATGATTTTTCTTTTCACCTGGGATGGATGTGAATAGCAGTCTTCCATCCAAGAGTCTTGCTGTCCTGGAGGAAAGAAATCCTAACCACTTCTAAAGAAATCAGTGTTCAGTTCACTTGAGACAAAATGAATTTCTTGTTTATAAGCAGAATCTTCAGATTTTTTCTGCGTGATTACTGGAAGGTCACAAGCATGAATCACTATTTTTTCTGAGTTGCATTATGTTCTTGCACTAGTGTAAATTAGATATCAATTGCTATGAAGTTAGAAAGATAGCACTTTGCATAGACCCTTTTTACATTGCTAAGGCAATTACAAGAGACTTGAAAAAGTAAGAAAAATCAAAGTCTCTATTTAAGCTCTTAATTGGCACTAGTGAGTTCTAGATAAAGAGTAGGCCTGAGATGAGCACTAAGGACGCTTTGGGGGTAGGTGGCACTTGATCTAAAAATGTCATGTTTCATTGTGTACGCGTCTTTCACTATGAAGTTATGTTATTCCCTGTAATGCTTTTCTTTCTAGACTGGATTATGATGACTTTCAATTCAATAAGCTTAGGAAAATACTTGGCAGATATTCTGTCTGCTTTTGGGAAGCTTCATATGTTTAATACTTAATCTGTTGGATACTAGTTTCTTGTTTTGCACTTTTTCTAATTTAGAAAGAAGTGGTTTTACCAGTTCACAAGCCTTACTTTCATCTAAGTTTATAACCATAATGATTTCCCCCTGCATAATAAAGTCTTAGAGTTTTGAGCACCATGCAAATGGCTTAAAAATCACATGTAGTATTCTTCTGAGTACATGGTATATTTTTCTCTCAGTCATAATTTCTTTCTTATTTTTCTGTGTGTTTTGTGTGTTTTTCTAAGTCTTTGCTTTTATCCAAGCTATAGCTGTTGTTTATTCCTCCTTTTTTTTTATCTCCTTGTGTGTAAGCCTTACAGTGTCAGTTCTAAAAGTCTGTGCTTGGTTTTGATTTTCAATCCAGGTCTATGAAGGAACATAATGTATTTCAATATTTACAGTAGGCCTTGGTGAGCCAGTAGAAATGGATGGAAGCCCAATAGGGTTGCCTTCTCTTTTCTAACAAGTGTAAGACCATATTATGTCAGGTACTTTTTTTTTCCCCCTTTAATTTGTAAAACCCTAGTTCAATCTCTCCCTAATTTTGGGTAAAAAGCAACATACACTTCACAGTTTAGCCCAAAAGCATAAAATACTTAAAATGCTGACAGGCTGTATATCATGGTACTTCTAGCCAACTAGAAATTCTCTAGGAATTGAGACTTGCTGACTAGAAATGTCAAATTTTAATGCTTATCTGAACAGGGCTGTAGCTAAAGATCTTTTGTGGTTCCTTTTATTGCTTTTAGAGGTACAGTAAATACTAACATTCAGAAAGGTCATGGAGTAGAGAAACAGAACTTAATTTCAAAACGTTGTCTGAAATGCGTGAGTGAGAGATTGGAATTTGACTCAGTGTATTCCTCGATCTTTTTAACATATAATTTATATTTTAGCAACCAGTGACTTGTCTATTTTGTTGCAGAGATGTTTTCTTTTGTCAAAAGAATGTGACTGTAGAAATAACGATGCTTGAATTGTGTGTGCTTTGTACAATCCTCCAAAGGAAGGCAGAGGGGAGGGTGCTCAGGAGATCTTAAAATAGATCTATATGAAAAGTTTGACTTAAAAAAAAAAAAACCCAAACATACGTAATTTTATATTCTTAATTGCTCTTTGGATGAGTGAGTGATAGTGGGCTCTAGCCTCCTTCTGTGGGCAAAGCCCACAGGACTCCTGAGTTGTTTGTGTGCTCTCTAGTGTCAATATACCTATACAGCATTTATGACAATAGAATCTTAACGTTCTTTTATTGCTGAAAAAAATGAGGACGAATAGATGATACAAAGCCTCATTCCCATTTTATATGCTTTCTGAAGTCATAATACTTTTAAATTAAAGTTAGTGGATGTTTGAAAAGCTGTCTTTATAATAGCATTTTTTTAAGATCATGTTTTACAAAGAGGTTTGCGCAATATTGTTTTTTGTTTAACAGAGATGGCAGTTTTTTCTTGCTGGCATCAAACATTGGCTAAAATATTATGTTCTAAATAGCCAGTATTTTCAGGGAATTCATAATAGGTAGGATGATGTCTATCAAAACACACAAGACTTGCAAAATCTATTTTAAATTTGGGGAATTTAAAAAACATGGAAGTTTAGTTCAGAAACTCTTGGGGTTTCTACTTATTTATGTAGTCCTTGGAACATTCTTCATGTTAGCTTATCAGATAGTGGGTATTCTTTCAGAAACAGAAAAGTCTGGGTGGTATGCCCTTGGCACAGTACTACAGACTAGCTTACATAATGTCAGTCGGCAAAGGTGAAATGTGCTGTTGTGGTTTTGTGAAGTTAGCTTTTACTGAGAGATTCTGAAGTTCCTACCAGCTTGAGTGCAATAGGTATCCTGGAATCTCAGTATCTGTTTAGATAAGCACCATGTCAATCTCTGTATTAACTGCTCTGCATTACATAAATGTCTGGAATAGGTGTCTTAGGGGTGAAAGAAAGGTTGAAACTGAGAAAGAAAAATTGAAATGCCTCTTGATCTGCTCAAGTGTTGCTCCCTGATTCTTTTTAACACCTTGGGCTGCATGTTGGTCTCTCTATGAAGGCGTGTTTCTGCATAACATGAAAAATGCATGTGCTTCTGGGTACACCTGTGACAGCAATTTTCTAAGAGCTGCAGGGATGTTTGAGCAGATCTTGTGCTGATTCTAGGAATAGTTTCTGAATATAATGGGGAACCAAACTCGAGTGGCAGAACAGAGGTCCAGACTGTGGTTGTTAAAAAAAAATATAAAAATGCGTGACACAAACGTTTTTAGCTAAAGTATTTGAACTGAATTGAACTGTGTTGCTTTATATTTTTATCTCCATCTGACTCAGTAGAACAAGACTATGTTCCTTTTTTCCCATGAATTTTTGTGGAATGAACAGCTTTATTTCTTCCAGGAAAAAAACAACACAACAACACAAAAACCCATTAGGTGACAATACTTGACAGCAGATGCTGGTACTAACTGAATTTACTGGGGCTACCATACTTTGTCCCAATTTAAGTGAGTGGAAAATGAGGCTGATGGGTTCTTCAGGTGGTCTGTCCATTAACCTCAAAAGTTACACTGAAATCTCTAAAGGTGTGTAGATTTTGGCAAGCCTTCCTCCTAGCCTTTGTGCCCAAGTGGTGCAGAGATCATGGGAAGAACTATAGAAGCCCATCAAACAGGACTGCAAAAAGTGAAAATAACTTGCATAGTTTGGTATAGTGTTTTGTTTTTAAAAACCAACAGATTTGGAACAGAATACTGGAAAACAGCCAGATCAGCCAAATAGGAAGGCATTATTCAGTAAAATGTATAATGATCAGAGCAGGACAGGACCCTGAGGAGAAGAATGCTGTCTGCTTGAGAACCTGCCACTTAAGACAACACAGTTTTCAGTTCTGTCATATAATGATTTCTATGTGGTCTGGATTGCAGATCCTGCACACAGATGAGCTGGTAAGGGCTATTTTTAGAATTTAATACTTCTGTTTCTTGATTATGAGGCAAATGTGGTTGTCATTGTAGGATGCTCACAGTATTAAAGGGTATACATGTATGTGAACCAGTCCTTGCTTTGAATTCCTGGGGAGTTAAGAGGGCTTTATTTTTCATTCCTAGGAGTCTTGTAGTTCATCCTGTAGGCTGCAAGTCAAATGGTAGAGGAAAAAATAACTCGCACCAAAGACAACTATAAGAACTTTATCCAAAGGATATAAATGAGAGTCCTTGCAGAAATGACAAACTACATTTGTCCACTGAACCATGTTGGCCTAGTAAATAAGGAAAATGCCTTATGGAGTTATTAGAAGAAAACATAACGTGCCCTGAAAAGGGGGGGGCGGGGAATTGAAAAGGGGCTTCTTAGTCAGTGTCTTTGTACATGTGTCCTGGTAGAGCTTACATCATCCTAAGAGCTGCACTTCTCCTTTTCCTCAGGAGTTACAGCATTATCTGATCAGTGGTTTCTTTTGGCCATCTTTTCCCAGAAGAGTGGGACTTCAAGGTGTTGAGAAATACTAGAACCTTTTAACACTTTTAACATGTCTACCATTCACAGATCTTGCAGTCTTTAATGAATATCAAGTAAGCCCCTTTTGTTACATAGCTGAATGTCACTGGCCCCACTTCATGAATGGGTAAATTGAGGTAGAGGAAGGTTAAGGGACTTGTCAAGTGTTGTTCAGAAAGCCTGTGTCAAAACCATACATTCCTGACTCTGCTTTCTAGCTAGGAGTTTCACTTCTATGACATTTAATTAAAGATCATAATGGAATTATATGCTTAACAGATAACAAAGATGTGCTATTATGTGTTTGTTTTTCTACATGTGCTCTTACAATGCTTCCAGATGACACAAAATGTCTTTCAGGTATTTTCAGATGCCTGAAGATAAAAATAGTCATCATCTTAACCTGTTGCAATCTACCTTTTATCCTGATGACTGTGAGATGTGAATGGAGATGTCAGGTTCTGTTTTGGAATCATTGTGTTGCTGCTTCTCCCTGCCCACTGCCCCCCTGCAGTTCCCAGTGTTGTGTGTCTGTGTGTGCTGTTTTTAACACCTAAGTGGAGATATAAAATGACTCAATCCACAATGACACATTTAGATTTCAGATGGTATACTGACTGATATGCTCATAGTTAAGCTGTTGTTAGAAAGTGTACTTTTTTATTACTGGTGAAAGTGGTTTCAGGCTTGCTATGATGAGCTGTGGTAAAATCTAGTTAGATTTCTCATAGGTGCATTCCCCATAGACATGTAAAAAGATGGAATATCTCATAACTTATTTTCTGGCTTGAAACAATTCTTAATATTTTATAGAGCATACAGAATGAAAATATCTTTCTTTAACCTATCACACCTCTAACTAGAGATCACTGTGTTTCATTTCAAAAAAGTGTGATCAACTTACTTTTCAGAAACATGTGATTTCTAAGGGGGCTACTCATGAACAGGCCAAATTATATCAGAGTGGTATTTCTGTCACTATTGGGCTTATTGATCCTTTGTTACAGTGAAATGTAAAATTATTAAATATCAATATTATGAATGATCAATAAAAATAACTGTAGATTTTTCTTGAGGATGTGTTTGTGCACAGAATTTGCAGAAAGGCATGTAATAATGTAAGCAACTGAGTTTGGAGTATGTGGTGAAGTCGCAGGTTAAGAACTTATGAAGTCACCTGCCCCCCCAAATCTCTTTGCTTTAGCTTCCCATTTGTGGACTGTAGGAGACTATGTATCTTTCCTGATATGCTTTTTTTACCCTGCAGTCTTCTGGGGTACTGATTCCTTTGTTCTACTGTGTGTAGTCCAGTCTCTGGTCTTATTTGTGGTGGTCCTTTTCACATAAGGACCAATATATTTATTTGGGTTTTACATGATAGTATCAGTTGAGAGGCATTGCTTTTTTGGAGAAACCCAAAGCTTTATTTTCCTCTGGTGCAAAAGAGGGTGACTCAATCCAAAGACCACTCCAGTTGAGGAATTATCATTAACCTGTATCAAGAGAAACCAAGTCCTCTTTCCTTAAAAGTTAAATCTATATCAGACCTGAAAACCTGGAGTCTTGTGAATCATGTGCCTATCCCTTAATCATGCCTCTTTAATAAAGAGAAAGAGGTTGCAACATCTAGTGTGATAAATGGGTTTTGAACATCCATGAAAATTTTATTTAGGTTGAGGCTATGTGTTAGAAATTAAGGTAGCCAAACAGCCTGTAGTTTTATTTTGTGGAAAATGTCATTAATATTTGCAACATATTTGACTGTTGCGCTTACATTTGCTTGCTATTTTCTGTTTGATATGTAATTGCTGTAGTAACAAAGCAGTAAATAAAGCATAAAGAGGCATTACAGGCAACTGGAGGTTATTTGGGGGAAAAAAAGGGAAAAAAGGATGAGTAAATTATGTTAATCTGAGTAAATGGATCTTTCCCTGGAGAACTTCAGTTTTAGTGTTTTGCTGGGTTGCTGAACAGAGAGCACTGCTTTGATAGAAACGATGGCCGGATGTACTTTTGCACCATAAACAGGACAATGCCTGTACTTCTGGAGCAGCAGCGAGCAAATGTTTCTGTGTGGATCTCTGCTTGTTACAAAGACTTAGATCTCTCTGTTATCTGGTTCCTGGGTTGCTAGGACACATGAAAAGTGTTTTCATTCAACTGTAGGAAAAAAATAGGAAGAGAGCAGATGCTTTAGAAGGCACTTTAGTACGGCCTTGATCCACTCCCAAGCTGTGTACATGTGCCCTGGGGCTTGCTCCAGGTGCAGGCCTATGGGCCCCAGGTGACATATGTTGCTTTGTTGTTTGGGGTTTTTCTTGTTTTTGTTTTTTTTTGTTTAAAGTTCATTATAGGGTTCATAAGGGGAAACCTGACTGGAACCTTGGATCCAGGTACAGACAGCAAGGAACATCATGGTGTGCTGCAGGAGCCACAGTGGATTGTAGAAGACCTTGTTAAGAGATGGTGAAAGGGCTGTTGTCACTTTTGCATGCTTTACATGCTTCATCTGGCAAACAGCTGCAATCTTATCCTGAGTGAGTGAGAGTTAATATTCATTCAGGTTTATCTGTCAGACAACATGAAAGCAATCAGATGGTAGAAACCAGGCTTAATGTAGAGGAGATGTATTATCATCAGCAAAACATTTTGCGGTCTCCTGTGCTGGCTTAAACATGCTGAAAGGTTGTGTAGATAGACAAACCTGTACTGTTATCAATGCAGAGGGGTCCTTAGGTAAGAAAATCAAGCCTGCTGTGTTACATTTTGGGGTAGTGCCAAGGGTTGGAGAAAGTAACTGTTTCCAGTTTTTCCCATTAGATCTCAGAGCAGTGAATTTAGTGCTATTAGTGGTGTAATAGTCTCTTGGAAGGTGAATCATTATTTTAGTAACATTAGCAACTGACTCAAGGTTCAGCTTTTTTTTTTTTCTCAGAAGTAGCTAAAAACTAAATCAGAGCGGGTGTTTTATCACTTAATATTTTTCATGCTTAGCAATATACACTCAGTTTAGTATTGGATTCCAGAGAGAGATGCAGGAAATCTGTGAAACCAAGTCTGTTTACTGTTTGATCTTGGCATTTTTCCATTAAAAAAAAGAAATTGGAAGGTTTAAAAGAAAAACGTGCTTCTTGCAGAGCAAGGCAGGTCTTCAGAAATGCAGATGTAATTCCTAGCTTTTGCCATGAGCTGCTTCTGCCCTTGTAGAAGTTGGTCAGTTTCTCTGTCTCAGTTATGCAAAGTGGGAATCACAGCACATTTGTTTCCACATGATTGTGGTAGAATATGTCTACCAAAGAGTGAGAGGCAACATTTTGGCAATGGAAGCTGTGCTGTGATCCCTGTGATGGGGTGGCAATTACTGGATTCATCATAAGAAAGAGCTAACAAACATTTATTTAGGTGGGGCTGACAGGCTACCACTGGCATGCACCTTCCATAGATTTGACAAACCTGTCCTGGGCTTTACATGTTGTGCTGTTTGTTACTGTCTGAGGCCACTTTTTGTTTTTTGTAATTGAAAAAAAACCCCACCATTTCTAAAGGACAACTTCATATGGTGCCAACTAACTTGCAACCCATCTACAAGACATGAGCAGGAGAGACACCAAATGCATTCCCAGCTGTAAGAAACGTGGTCAAGGTTGTAAGGAGTGTCTCTTAGCAAGATTGTGAACTATTTTCTTTGAATTCCAAAGTGCAGCTCTGCTGCTTCTGCTGAGGGAGTTCCCCCAACAGTCTCTCAGCTTCAGTGGAAACAGTTCTACTGTAACACATAAACCTGCAAACAAAGCAGAAAGCTAAACCTTATTCTTAGATTTACCAGGCTTAATGAAACTAATCCAAACTACAGTGTTTGCCCCCTTTTGTGCTAAAGTAGACCTATGACTATTATTACATGCTATAACAAGAATAGCTTTTTACTTAGACTGAAGAATTTGTAACCCATTTTTGTGTAGTTTTACCTTTTTTTTTTTTCTGCCTAGAATTTCCCAATTTAAAAAAATACTTTGTGTCCTTCCCTTCAAATAAGGATAGGTAAGGAAAACAGCCTACTGAATTGTCTTCTCTTTGTTCTGTGTACATTTCTGGTAAAGAAATGCAAGGTCTCTTGTCTACTCTGGTGCTATCTCGCTGCCTTCTAGTACCCAAGTAAAATGCTTAAAAGAAACAAGAACTGGCCAATGCAGTTGACAGGTCAAAAACATTCAGCCCCTTCCTGCCCTGCAGGACTTGGGTAAAATAATGCTGTGTTCCTAATTTAGGGATACTTGACTTCCTGCAAGAAGGATACAAACTGACTTTTCCAGGCTTGTAGCTGTCACTTAAAGCTCAGGCCCTCTTCTGGTCTCAGGCTTGTGATGTGATAAATATTTTACTGCCAGCCAGGCTTCTGGTTAGTGGCTCTGTGACAAAGTGGTAGCTTTCTGGAACTGTAGTATTAGAAATATGGTCTGGCAGATTTGGGAGAGTGTTCTTGCAAGATCTGGCAAGAAATATGATGCATACTTCCTTTCTATTGCAATGGGGGTTTTTAAGTTAATTAATCATCTAGGTGCCAGTATTAACCTATTGGACACAAGAGCTCTCGCCATGAGTCCCCTCTTAAAATCCTTGTTTGGTAACTTCTGATTAAAGTGTTCTGCACAGTCAATTTTTTTTAGAGTTAATAATTATTTGCTGTTAGGAGGCCCTGGACAAAAGAAAATATTGAAGTACTTAAATCTTTAAATCACAATTCCCTCTTCAGTAGTACTTTCCCCCCCCTCTGACTCCCATCCACACCCCCTGGTTTGTTTTGCACTTCCCATGGGAAGTCCTGCATATCTCTTTTGGCTAGTCATCTACCTCATATGGAGTTACAGCATATTGAAGTTCTGGTTCTGTGGGGTCTGGAGTGTTTCCATGTGGTTTAAATAAGGAATGCATTTGAGAAAATACAATCTGCTTGTGGACATGCTGGAAGCAGAAAAAGAGACTAATTTTGTTTAGTTAATTATTCACTGATAATTATTTACTCAGCTCTACAAATTGATGAAAACTTGTAATCATGTTGCTATGGCACCTGATGTAATTTATAAATGCTGAGTGAAGCAGCTTTATCTAATTGTAAAACTGGACACAACTATTGAACAAATGAAATCTGTCAAACTGAATTTTGTGAGGGAAATCTTAACAACAGAGTTTGCAAGTTAAGCATCTAGTTGTGTAATAAATTCCTCCCTGTGAACACAGGGAAAAACACAGTTGCGCAGTTTTCTGACTCCAGCCTGCATATTATTATCTCGTTAGAGTAAGCAACATCTGAATAACAAAATCTGTTATCTGAAACTGCTGAAGGCCTTTCTGAACTGTTCCTTCACTGTGAAACTACAGCCGTTTTCTGTAATAGTCTTAGCCTTGCAAAACAGCCTCCCAGAGAAGACTACTATACAAGGCTTTGATGCTAAGACTTTCTAAATCTAATTTCCCAAGCATTTTAGAAAGCAGTTGATGAACCTCCAAGCATTAAAATGTGAATATTATCAGGCCTAAAACATTTAAATGCTTAATCTGCAAGCTGCAATTAAAGCTTTAATTTCCTTGGTGTAAGTGGACCTTCATTATTAATTCATTTGGTATATGTTTAATTGTGATAAATGAATATAGGGCTAAATTGAGCTATATATTTCCATATGCTTTTCTTTGTAATCTGGCCATGCATAATACATCGTTATTTTAAAAGCCCTACCAGCAAATTATTCTGCGTGTACTTCTTTTCTAAGTTCTTTAAACATTTTTCTATATTGTGTGATTTCAATTGTTTCTACTCCTTTCTTGGTAAATAGTTGAGGAGTAAGCACATTTTCGCGAGCTGTAGGGAGGCTAAGATGCCAGTTGCATTTTAACGATATGGTGCATTATCATTCTTACTGTAGCCAATTCTCTTTTAAATCATTGCAGTTTCTGCTTTAGCCTCCAGCTATAGAATTCTTTTCAAACCGACAGTGAACTTGGCAGATCGCCAAGAGAAAAATAAAGGTGTTTTGGTCCACCAAAGTATTTTGAGTGGTTCTTAGTGATACAGTTTTCTTCTCTACATCTGCAAAACATTTTTTTCTGAAGTGAATTTTCATGTGAAAAGCCTCCTTAATAATCACCAGTATTGTTTGTTTCAATGCAGTTATTTAACTGCACCCCTGGGTGCTTACAAAATAAACAAGAGAGTCTTTTAAAGAGTTTTAAAAGTGGCAGGTGCTTAGTCTGTCGCCTATTCACTTAGTTTGCAATGACATTTTTGTGCTAATCTATAGACAAACAAGAGACAGGTGACACACAGCATCAAGTACAATGTGCTAAGTCGACAAACTTTGGTCTAGATAAGATGTTTGTGCTGTATATGCCCACAGTGGCAACACGGATTTAGACTGTTTATATTTAAGTTGTACTCCTTAGCATTGGTAATATTACAAACTTAAATGCTTATAAATTGACAGAGGATGAAGTATTTTGGGGGTCAGACATTTCAAAGAATCTTCCCCCCCAGAAAAAAAAATAAATTGCTAATTCCTGGAAGTAAAGCATAATGTTCATTTTTACCATTGTTGAAGTACAAATATTAACTAAACCAAATTCTTAAATGTAGCTGAAATAGAAAAATAGTATCTCTGAGACTCTGGCTATGAATGCATTTTGTTCATTATAAAATACTGTGTCCATGGCCCTCTTAGGCAACAGTATTGTACATTCTGAAGTGGTATAGTTATTACTAAATGTTATATTATAAAATATGGCCAACAGAGACTAGTACTGAGTGAATTTAGCAGCAAGTGGCAGCAGGATATTCGTCATCCCCTCTTTCACACTCTAATCTATCGAGATATCAGATGAGCAACTGGCTCAAAGCTTTTTAATGATCTTGTTTGTAAGAAGGAACTCTATTTAGGCAGGATGAGATTGGAGGACCAAGGGAAGATGAGATAGGACAGAAGATTGACCAGTCTTTTTACAAAGGTAGTAATTGACTATTGCTCCAAGGGGAGATGGTAAGGAAGAGCAGTATATGTATGTGTGGAGACATCGATGGCTATGTGAATTGAAAAATACTGTTAATCCAGGCAGATCCCTTACTTTAAGGCCTGTGTTGTCCTGAAAGCGGGATAGTCTTAAGTGACTTCCCGTTCCATATCACATTCCTATATTCACTTCTATTTATATACTACTTGTCCCTGACATCAGAAGAAACAGAGTAATGTCTTACATTATCAGTGTCACTGCTTTTGCATGTGAGGCCATGTATCAAATTGCTTTCCCTTACAAAATAGAGGGGAGCTGCAGAGTGTACTCACAGCTGCATAGCTTTTGTTGTGCCTCACATTCCTTTTTATCACTCTCGGTGGGAGGTATAGTTTATGGCAGAAAGGCATGGGCAGGGGGCTTGTTGCTGCAATAGAAGAGAATAGCAGGGCTTTTTCCTACTGATTCATCGAAGCCCAACAAATGGGGCTGGTTTTGGGAACCAGAAGCGGATTCTGAGTAGGTAGTTTGTGCAATCTGGCACAGAGCATGAGCGAAATGTATCATTGGGTCACATCAGAATACTGTCCTTGGGTCAAGGACAGTTTTCATTGGGAGATTTATGCATGGTTCTCAACTATCCTTTGCATATTTGTGTATCCATCTTTGAGAGAAGTTCAAAGATTCATCAAAATGGAAAATAAGATTGGAAAATACTCAGTTTTATTAATAATTGAATCAGTTGTTGTGGCATTGCTTTTTTTCTTCCCCAAACTGAAGTTTAGCCTGGATGTTGGGATATGTAAAGTAAGCTTGTATTTTATTCAACCAAAACCCAGCCCATGCTCTGATGTGGCTATTGATGCAATTCTTGATCAGCAGGTACATCATTCTCATCAATACTTCTTGAGGTACATTTTTTTTAGTTATGGAAAGGGAGAAAATAGATATCAAGTCCTGCTTTCTGTATGAGCACTGATAAAATATTCCCTAGATGGGATGAGAGGGATGCTGCTCTTGAAGAGAAATGATAATCTAATCAATAGAGAGGCAATTGATCTAATTTTCTGGGCTTCAGTAAAGCCTTTGATAATCTACCACTTGGGAAATGGTTAACCTGGAGAAGATAGGGATTAGTAGAAGTGGATAGTGAGTAAGGAAGGAACTTCTAGAAGAGAGTCACTAGTGGAGTATGCCAAGTTGTTTGATGTTCAATCTATTTAGTTAGGGATTTTGGGTGGAGGAAAGAAATGAGGGCTTGGTAATGATTTGTAGATGAGGCATAGCTGAGAAAGCATCACTAGCACCAAAAAGGATCATAGTTTTAAGCATGCAGTAGAAAGGCTGAGAACCAAGTAGTGCAAGTGCCTTTCTAGCTGTTACAAATAAGGGGCTTCTGTTCTGCAGATAACAGCAGTGGAGAACGTCCACACATATTATTTGATCACAAAGTGATTCCAAAATGCAGAACTGAGGCAATGAAGTATTAGGCTGGACTGAGCAAAATGTTAATATTGTACAAGGTGAATCTATTTACATATGGGTCAGCCATTTGAGCAGGAGGGTAGAAGTAGGAAATAGCAATGCAGTGAAGAAAAGAGGTATTAGTTTTACAAATGAAGACTTAAAGCTCCCCTGCATAGTACAGCAGACCTGTATGGGCAGAGGGAGCCACAGTGGCTCCGAATTTAACCATATTGACAGGGCAGCTGGCTTTTGTGGGCCTAGTATGAGTGTGGAGGTAAGAACATCATGAAGTTCTTAGTTAAGAAGCAAAACAGATTAATAACAGAACTTGGGAGCTGGAGTATAAATCTCTTGCAAATCTAAGTCAGCTGTTCTAGTTCTATTTTTTCCTCCAAGTTGTTTTCTTCTGTTTATGACAGGCAGACTGCTGCTGTCACTTACGTGCAAAAGCAATTAAAATAATTTCTGCTGTTCTGAAAATTGACATTAGTTCCTATTTGCTTTGTTTTATAAACAAATGAGTTGCATTATTATCTATAGCACTGACCATCCCCCAACTATCCTATCATGCAAGTAGTTTGTATAAATAATTAAAAGCTGGGGTTCACAGTGGTGTCTGCAACAATGGGCTTGTTTTCTGCAACTTGATAGGAAAGATTTGATTTACATCTGCTCTGGGTATTTTATTCCCTATCTTATTAAAGCTTACAACTTAGATATACCATAGGTTTTTATGGGAAACCTTGCCAAACATTTTCAGATGAAGAGAAATTTTCTCCAATTAAGAGATAGTATCAGTGGAATAGAGCGTTGTCACAGGATAATGGTCTCCTGCTGCTTTGTTAAATGCCAAGGTAAACCTGAGGCATTTATCAGAAATTAATGTCAAAGCAAAGTCGAGAGGTTTATCTTGAAAGCTGGGAACACCAAGCCTGTGAAAATGCTCTGTTAAAAAATAGTCTGTGTTTCCTTGTGAATCCCTTTTCACCGCAATTACACTTGGAAGGAAGCAGATTTTCTTTCTGGCAGCAATTGCTGCCCCAGAACTGTACATCAACTTTCTCTTAGATGTATAAACAGGCTGTTAAATCTCTTAACTTTAAGCATAAACAGGCTGCTGAATCTCTAAGCAGAATGAGTAGTTCTGTTGATTGTTTTGCAGGTGTGTATGAGCTTTGCCATTGCATCCCATTACACTGAGCTGATCTAGGGCTTTAATTTTGTCAGGATTCACATAGCCCTGATCCAAATTAAGTTGAAGTCAAGTGAAAGAAAAGGGAAGTCTGAACTTGGAAAAAGTAAGTATCCCTCTAACCAAATACATAAATCTGCTGGACTTACTCTGTTATCTGGGTAGGGCCTGAAGGAAGGGGCAGGGTGGGGGGAAAGAAGGGTTGGAAGATAAAAATATAGCTCAGTCACTTGAAGAGATGCAACAAAATGTCTTGTGGCACAGAAACAGGCATTAGTGCTATGTTCTTGTTTGTTTCTCCCAGGCACTGAGAAAAGTTTGTCAACCGGCTATCTTTGAAGAACCTGTCTGTTAGATCTAAGGCAAATCTTGTTAGAGGAGTAAAGTCCTTCAAGTATTCTTGCTTTTCACTTGCAATGCAACACTTTTGCCAATGTCACAAGGTGTCCGCTGCATTTTAAACCCTAAATTAACCATGTCAAATCAAACTTAATAGCTACTTAATTCGTCCAGAAATATGCATACATTTTTATAATTGTCCTAAAATTTGCCTCCTCAAGAAAACCTAAAATACTAATTTCTGGAGGTCTTAATTTCCTTCCTTCCTATTTCCTTTTTCTTTTTTATTTTTGTAGCAGTGATTACTGTTTTGTCACCTCCCTTACCTTCCATTGCTGTATGACAAAACAAATAATGAGTTGGGTTTTGTCATTTTATGTTAAATCAATCATTTTGTAAACAATACAGAAAACCTCTTGAAATTAATGTTTCAAATTTACTTATTATCTAGAGATTAGAGGAGAATGTGTTCATCTCATGATCAACAGAATTATTTCCTTGATATATAAAAATACTTTATGGAAACTATTTTTAACATGCATAAGATTACTTTGCATTATTGCCAGACTATATATTGCTTTACTGAAAATGTAAAGGTAAAAACCACTACACATAGAAAGCAATCAATTTAGCTTCACTTCTGTTGTCCAATCTGGGACAAGAGACAACAGTTGACCATTTTTGGACCCTGGGAGTTATTAATCCAATTTATTAAGAAGCCAAAAGGAGACAAGTAAGAAGTAACAAGTGGATTTTGTTATTTATTTTTCTCTCTATTTCAGAGTAGAGATATTTTATTTCAGGGCTGTTTTCAGAAGACTAGATACTGGGTTGTACTGCAGCATACAGTGTTTCATCAGTCATGCTGCATTATGTCACATTAGGTATTTCTGTGAATTCATTTTAGTTTGAGATTTACTGAGGTGTGAGAGAGAAATAATTCCATGAATATCTAGAAAGTGCCAGTGGTGGGCAATCCTCTCTCACCAAATAGGGTGGGGGTGGATCCTTGTCATTTAAGACCAAGAGGACTTGAGAGGAAATGCAAAGGTAAAATGGTGAAGCACTCCTAGCAAAATAGCACGTAATATTAAAACCTTGTTCAGAAAAGATGCGCGTGACCCTGAAATGTTCCTGAATGTGGTAAGTTTCCCAGCCTAGTGGTTGGCTCAGCTCCCTAGTGCTTCCCATAACATCACTGATCTAAAGTGTGTGTGGTGAGGCAGGGATGGGAGTTATGTGGTTTAGCTGTGCCATGGGGTGCAGAAGGACGTGTATACCAGATGATACGCTAACATGAATTAAAGACCATAGAGCAGCCCTCCCTGGAGGGAGGAGAGGAGCATGTACCTGTGTGGCTGTGGCTGTGAATAACTGGTTCTTGGTCAGTTTTCTCAAAAGTGATCTGCAGGAACCAATTTTATTTGAATAAAACATGCATTAGTATTCATTGAAATAAATACATTCTTTGTTTTTAAATGTCCTGGACTTCTGTCAAGCAATGAGGTGTTTACAGAATCTCAGAATAGCATGCAAAAGGGAAATTGTTAAATAGTTGGGGCTGGTGCAATCACAGTTTATCAACATTTTAAACCTTTTTTTTTTTGGGGGGGGAGGGCGTGGAACCCTGTAGATTTCCATTGTATTTCACAAACAAATTCAGTGAGTTTCACTGGATATTGGTAAATAAAAAAAGGAATTGGTAAAGCTAAAAACAAACAAAAGAACCACAAACAAAAAAACATTTCAGGATGGGATACAGGGAAATGAAAAAGTGACTCACTTTGTTCCTTGCTTTTAGTCCTAGGAATAGGATGGAGTAAATGGTGGAAACGTAAATCTTTCTGGGTAGTTATGAAAAGGAAATATTGAGATGAGAAAACATCTTGTCACTTCATTCCCTAGTTGATGCGTTCTGAAATTATGTATTCAGATGGCAGCGTAACTAACTTCTGAACTGAACCAAAGAAGTACTTTGCTGGACTAAAATCACAAATATTAGCTGTTTCCAAATCAACCTCAACAAAGAATGAACAGGATCTGAGCTGATTCAGTGTGTGATGCTTTTCGAGAACAAAATTGATTTCAGTATCTTTGAGAGAAAGGAATCTCTAGGCAATGTGAAACCATAATCCTGTAAGGAAAAGTAGATGTGCTCAGTAATTGATGTGCAATACTTTACACTTCAGAAACAAAATATTCTTATGACTATTTCTTCTAATTGAGAACACATTAATATACAACTTAAAAACCTGGATCTCTCTGTGCAGGCCATTAGTGTGATTGATAAAACCAATGTTGCTTCTCTTTGTTTTAAACAAATTATGCTCTCTTAAGAAATGACCTTTGTCTCTACTTTTCTTCATTCTGTGTATCTTTTGATGCATTTATAATTAAACAGCAAAAATTGGGGTCTTGATGGAAAATGGAATGGATGTGTGTTTTCTGAAAATGTCTCAATATCAACTTCAGGAAAAAGCAGGAGGGGACCCATGATCCACTGTGAATGTTTTCTGAAGACAAACAAACTTACAACCTTTGTGGATAAAGGGAATAGCATTAAAAGGGCTGTGCACTTCTATCATACATGATGATTTTTCAGGAGCTTTTGGAAGCTTTGGGGGGGTGTTCTAAGGCTCACCTGCAGTCAAAACAACTGGTAGAGCAGTACCTCGCTGTAGGATAGCAGTGATTGGGCTGTAGATCATTGGCAGACCCAGGTTCAAAGCCCAGAGAAGTAAGCAATAAAAAGCAGGAATTTTAGACTGTCTTCCATACCTCAATTACCTTCAAATTCTAAAAACGAATATATAATTTAGCCTTCTTAGGGCAAATTGGAGCTGTTGGGGATGAACAGGAAATTGTGTGGATGAGAAGACCATAGCTCCGGGACTTTTTGCTAGTCTATCATGGCTACAGTGTGCTTAAACAGATGCAATTCTGGAAATAAATCCCTGAAGCTCTACCAAGGTTCTAGGGAGCAGTAGTCCTTTATCTCTAATAATCAGCTTTAGTTGCAATATAGTCTATCTCCTGTAATTGTAAAGGCATGATCAGTTGTCACCTTAAGATGTTAACTGAATAACATCCTCATGTTTCCATTTGTGGATTTGCAGAATAAATGGGATGCTACTTTGTGTTGCATGACTGCAATGTGATTGTTCCGTGGGTGAAGCACTGCAGGGCAGACTTGAATACTAACCTTTCACTGAGCTGTATTAAGCATACACTTCATGTACAACCATGATGCTAGATACTGTGCCCCAGGACCTGTCTGGCTAAAGTTGGTGAGAGTTTCACTACTGACTTCTTCTAGGCCATGATTTGTGCTGTAGGGTCTAGTTGGTTTGAGTTGGAATATGTAATCCAACAGGTTTCAAGATGAAATTTAGAAAAAATGTATTTGGAATATAAAGAGTAATAACTTTATTAGTCCAAATCTGAAATAAATGTGTTAACCAGTGTCTATGAGCTGAAGTTAGTATGGACATAATAGTGTGAGCAGTATGACATTCATAAACTGCTAGAACTAAGAATAGTATGGCAGTAAAAATATACTATGAAATAGTTACACTGTCAAATCTCCAATTATGAAGACACATCAGAAGGAAGAGAGTTGTAACCCATTACACTACTGCACATCCCCAAGGGTGGTATCACAGGCTGAATACTGACTACTTACAGTAATTTCTAGTGGCTTCAATGGTTCATGGCAGAGATGAATATCAGAAGCCCCAGTAATAGACTTTCTTGCCTAGGTTTATATTTATAATGAAATTCTGTTCACATTAGTGGAAAAAAGTACATCCAAAGAAGAGAAGGAGTGAAAACTAAACAGAATTGCCACAGGATTTCTTTTTGCTTTAACTTCTAGATGGTGATTAAAAATGTGTATTGATTTGGAATCCACCCTGATACTTGAAACTGATAAAAGTGTAAACTACTACTTTGATTTAATAGCTTTATTAGAGCTGACGCTGGGCAGAGTTATGTGGGGTCACTTTTTGCCTGAGGTTGCCGATCAGCTTTCAGCAGAAGAAAAGAATAGGAATGAAGCTCTGACAGATCCCATCTGGGCTCCCTGAGACAGCTGGCTTCAATACAGTCTGTCTAATGCTAGAATTGTGCCTTCAGTTGCTTTTGTTGGCATATCACAATAGTTTAGTGTTTTGAGATAACACCTACAGAATGGACCAAGTCCATAGTGTGTTAGTAATAATGTTTCTCATGAATTAGAGAAATACTGGATATCTGTATATGGGTTCAGCTGTACAGAGCTGGGAGTGTGTGTGTGTATATATATATATATATATCAAACAACCATAACAGTGCTAAGAATACGCAAATTAAACATGAAACTGGGACTATTTTTAAGGTTTTGTTTAGGTCCATCTGTGTCTTGGGCTAGCAGCAGGAGATCAAATGCACACAGTATATATTTTTTTGTTTTTAATATCTAAGTATTGCATATTGATGCTTAGTGAGCTTGGCTTATAAACGTGCTTTGTGGGTCATGCTCTCATTTAAATACCATGCTCTGATATCCTTGAGTGTGAAAAGGGTAGCAGAAACACTTAGACAAAGATACTGGAATCTGGTGAGATATTTTTGCTCTGTTTTCCTAGAAATTGCATCTTTTAATTTGGCTTTTGGTTTTGTATGAAGTGGCATTGAATCTAATATCCTCTTTATTATTTTACTACTTGTTATAACTATTTTTTTTTAAATTTGGCATTTCCCCAATCCAAAAGCTCCAGGAAGAGTAGTGCCCAATCTGTAGGGCACAGAATGTGAATAAAATACCATAGCAAGCAACTGCAACTGCACAGGGGTTAGGACTCATTTTGGGAGAACTGAAATTGGAGTCTAATGTGGGGAGAAAATAGCAGACTAGGAAAATGGCCATATTCCCTGAGGAACTTCAATGCAGCGTTTCAGAAAAAAATACTGTGAGATTTCTAATGTACATGCAAATGCACACATCAGTATTGGTCCCTGAATCCTCTTCAGCTGAAATCTTATTTTCCAAAAATTAAGTTGCCTTCTGCTATGAAAAATTACTGTTTGTCATTTATTCCAAGAGACTGCATGTCTTGTGTCATCAGTTTACTACATTTGCAATATGGAAACAACATATTTCCATTAATGCAGACATTCACTTCCATCTCCATAAGACTCCTGAAGCACACTACTCTAAATTTAGAAGTGCTTGCTGTTCCCTCTCTGCCCCCCCATTCAATTTTTTTAAAATGATGTAGTTAGATCGCTAAGATTGATTCTATAATCAAACCCAGCCTGTAAGATGACACTCACTTTGTGAATAGATAACTTATCCACCTCCTATCCTAATGTTCAGATGTACAGCAGAGAACATTAACTCTTTTAGCCTCCTACTTGCTCCCCCATTATTTTTAAAGGGGGTTACCCTCAATATTATACAGTAAACACGAATTTTTCCTATGAAAGTATCTGTCTCTTATTGCCTGTTTCTGCTTAAAATGAACCGTTTTGTCCTGCAAACCAGAAATAAAATTACAACTTCACTGCAAGGTTCACTAATGTGAAGACCCATGTTTAATGCTTGCAACAAATGCAGGATACACCATGCATTTGTTTTCCAGAATATCAGAAGATTCCTATAAATCTGTTTGTTTTTTCTTATCCCGTTTATCAGAAGATTTTTTTTCTTCCTTTGTTCCTGACATACTTATAGACTATGAATTAGCACCTTGGTTCTTTAATTGCAGTGCAGTTTGGGGAAGTAGAGGTTGAAAGATGGTGATCTGTTTATAGTGAACATGTAGAAATGACAGCATGCTTTAGTTAGAGTTCTGGAAACAATGGGAGAAGTCCAAACTAGGATTAAAAGGAAGAACAGGAAAGTTTAGGACATGTTTTCTATTTCGAGAGAGATTTCACTGAAGAGTTAATAGAACTTGGATTTGAAGAACTTCTGTAATTGTGCCCATATGCATTATTTTATTATTATTTAAATGGTGTTAAAACGAACCTCTAAGCTGAAAGTAAGAAGGCTAAAAAGGAGGTATGTTTTTTGTGGGTTGTTTTTGTTAGTTCTGGTTTTGTTGTTGTTTTTTTTGTAGTTAAAATATGTGCAACTTACATTCTTTTATATTTGTGACATAGTGTTTTCTGGGCATTTTATGGTATGTTCCAGAGCCTGTTGGAGTGGAAAACTATGCCCCTTGTAACTAACTCCCATGCCTTTGTGTTAAATCACCCTTCCTTTTCCAGGTCTCCAAGCAACAGTATCTTAAAGATGAAATATTCATTTCTGAAACCTAATTTAATTTCAGAGTTGCCTGAGCTGCAGAGCTTATCAGTTCATGGAATCCACCAAATTCAGTGAATTAACAACTCTTTCCCATAGATGGAAGGTTATTTTTAATTTTTTTTTCAGAATCTTGTTAAAAATGCATCTTCTGATTTTAAACCTTGGTTTGGCTGGCTTTGATTTACTCATTCGTGGTATAGGGGATAAGAAGAAAAACTAGAAGCAATAATCTTCCCGTCAATAAATGCAAGGCATTGTTGCTTTATAATAGCTATTAGCAACACTGAGCAGTGCAGAGCCATGAATAAATGAAGACTAAAGCATTTTCTGTTCCCCTTGTTTTAGTTCAGATTTTTTTAAATGTTTTGTCCAGAATTTTAAGGTTATCTAACAGATCACTAGTGGCATATTTTAACTAGTTATGGCAGTAACAAATGAAACTGGGCATGAAGCATTATGGAAATAGTGAATGAGTGCACGAGCTTAGGCTGAGCTTTGTAAATGTAACTATAAAATGAGTTAAGGTGAGTTTACCAAAAACGTCTGAGGATGCTTCCTTTATTCCTGTGAATTTGGAGTGACTGGCAGCTGCATGTGTGTGCTTCTGATGTTTACACAGTTTTGCAAATTAGATACTTCTGACAATTCTCATGATTAATGTATAGACATTATTGCCTTTTCCTCTTCTTATACTAAATAAGAAGTAATTTTTGGAGATGGGAATACTTGGATATATTTTGGAGGTTCTAACCTGAAGCTGGGATTAATCATTAGCAGGTGAAAATCATAAATATTAAGCGTTTAGAATCGTATAAACATAGAATTGTTTTTTTTTGGAAAAAGGCTTTAAAATGTAGTCCAATAATTAATCTAGCACTGCCAAGTCTGCCACTAAACTATGTCCCTAAATTTATCAATTTATCCATACTTTACTCATTCTTAAAGGCTACAACTGTTCATTGTTAGGTCTTCCTGAAAGTGAAGAAAAGCAGTGCTGGTGATGCAAGAGCAAAGCAGCCCCTCCTGTCCACCTGAACTTGTCCCTTGTGCTGCTTCTGGTGTGTTCTCATGATCCTTGGGCAGGCAGGTGTAGAGGTGCCAGGATCTCTCCTGGATTAACTGCCCTGGAGTCACTGTGGGTGGAACAGGGGTTACCCTCCTTGGATATTGGCTGCTGATAGGTCTTATGAAGGAGATCCAGTAACATCAGTTACTAGTTGTCTCGTTGAGAAAAGCTGAAAATTAGATGGTGGATAACCTGAAATAGTGTAATCTTTCTGTGGTTCTGCTCTATGCTATGGCTTCCACCATATTTGGATTTACAGTAACCATATGGCTAGAAATATTTTCTCTATGGAAAGAATACCCTCAAGAGTTGTTGTATGGTGTCATAGGTTTAGTACAGAGCGGATGTAGGCAGACAGGACTTGCACATCACTAACTTCAACCCAAATAGAAGTAATATCTGCTACTGCATGTGATATGATAAAGATCAGGTATCTGAATCTTCTACCTGACAAAAAATATTTACTTAGGTGCCGTTGGGCACACTCGTGTTCCAAGGAAGTTGAACGATTACGTAATAATCTCTATCCTGTTGTATAAAAAAGTGAGCTTATTTTGTTGTTGTTGGGTTTTTATTTTGCTTTTCCTAGCTAGAACAAAAATATTGCAAAGGTGAGAATTTGTAGATATTGCCAAGTATTTTCCAGGAATGGTATTGCGAGCCCTTCAAATGAATTTGCATTTCAGGGCAAATTTTCAGTGTTTACTATGGTTCATAAATGTCAATGACACAATCGCATTTTTCAGCAGGGGAAATTACAGGCCTTAATTCAAGCATGCCTCATCACTTAGTAGCTATGCTTCTGTTGCGAACAAGTAGGCAGAACAAACTGGCATGTGCAAGAAAGGATTAAGCAGAAAGTGCTATAAAGAGATGTATTTTCTGCATGTTTTATATAAAACTCCTATGATGTCTGCATTTTTTCTATTTATGATATACAGATGCTTTGGTCACTTACGCTTTTTTTTTAATACGTGGAAATGAATACATTTTCCAAGACTATGGTGATTTACAACTAAACCTAAAATATAAATCATATAGCAAAATAATAAGCCATTTTTGCAAGCTAAACTATTTCTCTTGACTCGTATGCTCAAGAAAAGACAGAAAATAGGTAAGTGTTGCAATGCTCTGTGAAGGGTAGTAATCAGGGCTTCTGCTTGGGGAAATGGAAAGCTTTGGCACCCTTGGCAAGGCAGGATGAAGTTAGCAACCCTTTGTTTTTTAGAATTGTGTTTAGCATGTTCTTGTGCTGTGGTTTACAAAGCTGTAGCCCTAAAACTTCAAGGTTAAACAGCTCTATAAAGGTACAATTAATGAGAATCTCTCCAGAATAAAGGCTTCCATGCTACAATGGAGGAAACCTCATAGAGAGAGACAGTGGTTTTCTCTAAAAAGAAACAAACCTGTGAGAAAATAAGATTCCAAAAGAAAAGGACTTTCCTGAAGGGAATGAGCAGTGTTGGTTTATTTAAGATACTGTTGTGGAAGAAGAATCCAGGGGCAGGACATTATCATAGAATCACAGAGTGATTTGGATTGGAGGAGACTTTAAAGACCATCTAGTTCCAAGCCCCTGCCGTGGGCAGAGACACTTCCTGCTGGACCAGGTTGCTCCAAGAAGCATGAAACCTGCCCTTGAACACTTCCAGGGATGGGGCCTCCACAACTTCCCTGTTCCAACCTATACTGTTCCAGTATCTCAACACCCTCATAGTGAAGAATTTCTTCCTAATGTCCAACCTAAAATGTTGTGCCGTAGAATATATCACATGGGTAATTTTTGTTTAAATCACATGGTGCTGAGACAGGAGACAGACACTGCCTGGATTAAGGCAGACTTTTAAGTCCAGAGAGCAGCCATGAGCCTATTGCGGAGAGGGGCAATTGCTGTTCTGTAAGGAAAGAAGAAGTTGATCTCAGTGCGATTGCTGATCAGTACAGGGGTCTTGATAGTGCTCAAGACAGAGCTAAAGAGGAGAAAATACAACACAGTAAAATTAACCAAACAGAATCCACAAGAAGCACAAATAAGGAAATTCTGGTATACATTTTTTTATATCCTATGCAGTTATATTTGCATAGATTATTCCAGTGTATTGTAATATATTTAATATGCTGTAAAAGAAAGACCTCTGGGTCCCTAACACATTCAAGTGTTGGATAATTTATATTTCAGAAGATGGGTTGGCCAGTGGGTGTTTGCCTTTCCTTTTAATTTTATGATTAGTGGGAGAAATGGTTTGGAACAACTGTTGTTTCCATTAATGTACTCCTCATTGTTAGTGGTGTGTGCAAGTTCCGTGCAGAAATAATAATTCTAGATTGCTCCTCACTTGCTTCAGGCATGTCTCATAACCAAGAGCCAGCTCTGGAAACAGCACCATCTAGATCTGTCAGCTCCCTGATAGCAGGTAATGAAG
Source organism: Hemiprocne comata (assembly GCA_020745705.1). Lineage (NCBI taxonomy): Eukaryota > Metazoa > Chordata > Aves > Apodiformes > Apodidae > Hemiprocne > Hemiprocne comata. Next base: position 5,991,897 of record CM036598.1, read on the forward strand.
ACTAGGAGAAAGTGTAGGTGATGCGAACTGTGACAAAAATACACAGCATAGAAAAAGTACATGCCCTGCAGAATAAAATTTTGCTGCTATGTAGGACCTAGATAAAGTAGGAATCTAGATGCAAATCATAGAGAAAACAAAAGTAATTGGCACTAAAACCAGTGTCCTTCTTACTGGCTCCCCTTCAACTTACCAATGTGTTTGCTGATCATATGTAAACAGATCGTTGCTAGGAAGGAGAAATATTTGGAAACATTTTCTCATGCACATTAGTAATGAAAAGTAATGTTTGATTCCCTGGGCACTTTTTCAGCTCAGGCTGTGAAACTGAACTTAATTACCAATGTTGCATTACAAAGTGGAGCCTTTTCTGCTTAGGGAACAGAACAGGCATAATGACAGCTTCTATTATTATTTTTTTTTTAAAGATTTTCTGCACATTAAGTTTAGTTTATTCAACACGCCCCTACTAGTCTTTAAGTAGCACACCAAAAAAATGAACCTCAACACCCTGTCTTTGCCTTTTAGTTTATATGCTTGGTTTATCTTTATTCCAGAGAGAAAATAGAACATTTTAATTTTACTTTGCTGTCATATGGTTAGTTATCAACCTGAGATTTCAATGAAATGTCCTTTGTTGAAGATTTAGAAAAACAATCAGTGTGCAGATAATATTGATATGACTCTTAATGGCAATTTAACTGATTAATATCCTTTCATGCTGCAAAGCTGCATGAAACAGTGTTTTAATGAATGCCAAAAACAAAGAACGTACCAGGTGTGTTACTAAGAAACAATCTCTAGTGTGATTTAATTAATCAAATCATTGCATGGAGCAATTATGAGCAACCTTGTGTAAGTGGCAGTGGTACGTTGTCCTTGATTTAAAATTGTTTTTAAAGAAAGACATCATGGCCTGGTAATTAGGCTTTACCAGTCACAGAAGAAACCTTTGCTTAACTAGTCTTTTTTGTTTTTGTGCTTTCTGTGGGTTGTTTTTTTTTTTAAAGTGGAAGGAGAAGGAAAATATATGATTTTGAGTGATGGTTACTGAATGGATGGATAAAAAATCACTAGTCTGTTGAATATGTTACGAATCATATTCTTCTTTTTTAATAACTTCCTGAGGGGCTTAAGCTGCTCCTGCTGAGGAGAGGACACTTCCAGCAAGCCTCAGGTAACAGGTAAGCAGGTGTATGTGATACCAAAGCCAAACAGCCCGAGTTGTGTTCTGCCAGGTTAGCAGAGCTGCATTGTGGGAGCATTTTGGTGGAGAGGAAGAAAAGAGTTCAGCTTGCAGTCACAGGATGTAGAAGCAGGAGGCACCTACCTGTTCTGTTCAAAGCCAAACCAAAATCAGAATAGTCCACAGTGCTTACCTGGAAGCCTGAGGATTTTTTGCTAAACGTAAGACTGGAACACAAACCCATTTTGAAAATTAAGAAGGTTTTGCTTCTTGTTGTTGGAGGAAAAATTGCCATGACTGACTGACCTGTCAAACAGCTATTGCCCTCTTAATGGAAATTGGAAAGGCTTATAATCTGCTCTCTTGCTCACAGTTGAAAAAGGTTACTATACTGTTGCTAATTCCTCTGCTATAGTTTGTTTCAAATAACAAAGTAACAAAAAACATTGTGTTTGTTGCATAAACTATTGATGTGTTGATTTTTTTCCCTGACCAAATCCCAATTCCAAGAGAGCCTTGCTGTGTTTTGCCAAGCACACTGCCACTACGGACATAAGGTCTTTCATGGAACTTAATAGAGTGAAATATAGCTCAGACTCATTCCTTCTTGCAGAAGTTGAGGGACAGAAATGCAGACAGTAGCTGTGACCCACACAGATGCAGTTATTTCCCTCTTCAAATTCTTTGTAGAGCTTTTGTAGATGAATCTCATTCCCTTCAAGCTTGAGGCAAAAGGAGGTCAAACAAGACTTCAGCCCTGCAAGATAAGCATATGCAAAACCCACAGAGAATTAAAAACACTAGCTGGACAAAACACTAATGGATGGAGAAAACTTTATGTAAGATGAAAAAATCTGCTACTATTCAGCAGTTAGATTTCTGTTCAGGGCACTTTTCAGAGCTTGTTAAATTAACACTTCTGTGTTATTTTGGTTTAAGATTTCAGAGTGGAAAAAACAGACCAGTGAATATAAATACTCTGGCACAACTCCCACTGACATAATAGTGGGGAAATGGAGAGAGACGGAAACTTTCAGTCTGAAATATCTGCTGAAATTCACTATGTAAAAAACCTGATACATGAAAACCTTCCTATTTATATCAGGGCTGTGCTCCAGGACTTAAGAGGTACTGTCTGCAACCATGTGTATACACAAGAGAGAATGCATGTGCATTTTTTAACATTATCTAAAAATTAAGCTTAATTTTTCTTTAAATGGAGACCCTCCTTTGCCTTCAACTGTCAGCAGAGCCGAGACACTTACCTGAACTGCTTAATGCTGTTTTTCTGAAAGCAGTGGTTAAGGACATGGAGCAAATTAATTTAAAAATTACTCTTTTTTCTTATTCAGCATGGTACAGTACACCCCAGTATTTTTCTGGAATAGTAAGATGAAACTTTTTCAGTTTCCTAGCAAAACCTGGAAAGAGAAGTTAACTCAAGGTGGTGGACTTTGTTCATATATTTAGGAGTTTAGCTTTCTTCTATTGTACTCCATGTGCCTTCTAGCTTGTGGTGCCGCACAAAGAGTAAAACAAAAAAAAATCCGCTCTCTTGGGTTCTTCACTGGAACCGTGATGTAGTATCCTCCAGATGAGGGGAGTGTGATGGTTATGGAAATGTATACCTAGGTTATGGGTGCCATGAATATCATGAAATCATAAAATAGCTTTGCCATTAAATGCACCCATGTGGAAGTGGAAAGCACTGTTTCTGTACAGGGGCTGTATTTCACTTCTGCTAGTGAAGACCAGAGGCAGTGGAGAGTCCTTTTTATCTTGATGGTTTTGGTCTGCCTGACCAATGAGTATGCAGAAATGATTGTGTGACCAGGAAAATGCAGGGGCTGGGAAATAGTGCAGAGAACCAGCTTCACTAGAATAGAACAAGGCAGTAGGTGTGTTGTGTGGCAATGGACCCCTAACACCATGTCGGAAGGGACCTTAGCAAGTACCATGCTTGGAAAAGGTGAGCAAAGTGGAGCTGAAGAGACATGGGCAGAAACGGATTGCAGGATTAAGAACTCAAACCATGAGTTGCTGAAGTTCAGCTCTGGACAATATAGGTATAGTTGGACTAGGTCCCACCATGCTCTAGGTTACAATAAGGTAATTATTTTTTATATTTTTATGAATTTTCATTAAATTATTACTTTTTCTTAAAACTAACTCAAAGTAATTATTTGTTGGTTGGTTTGTTTTGGTTGGTTTTTTTTTTGTCAAAGAAGCTTCTTTAGTTGTAAGGCTGCACTGACCACTAACTTTCTTTTTAGTGTTATGTTGCTGTCTGCATTTTGTTTTAAAGAGCCATGGTGTTTAAAGGATATGCATATAAGAGTTAGGATGTGCAGAACACACAGCCAAACTTTGGTTTAGGCATTACCTTTGAACATCATGTCTCTTGTATATACTAATGTGCTGAGGAAAAATAACAGGAAAGAATGTTCTAGGTTAAATTTGATGTGATTCTATCTTAAGTTCCCCTAAAAGAAACAGAGCTTGAAGTTTAACCTGAAAGTCAACATATTATGCCCTTTTATTTTAATGCATAAAACTTGTGGGTTTTAAGATTAATCATGCAGAGACCTGGAGGAATAGAGCAGCAATAAAATATCTCCCTTGGCTGTTAATTTTCTTGTTAGGGCAGGCCTTTAACTATGTACATTGCAAATCGGACCACTGTAATACCTGTAAAGTAAGTGGAACTTCACCACATGTTGAAATTTAATATTAAACACAAGCTTAAATCCTTTCATTTTCTAGCAATGTCCTTAGGGAAGTTCTGAAATGTTGTATGAGTGTCACCTGACTCCAAGAGCTGGAACTTTTTACAGTAGCCATGTGTAGAACTCTGTATGCAAGAGTAACTGATTTTTGTCTCTGATTCTGGGACAGAGGGATTAGATATGCTTGGTAAAAAGGTGCATCTAAAAAAAGGATATAAACTGCATTGTGCCTCACAGGGAAAGGAAGGATTCTTAATTTTTCTCATTGTTTTACGATGTTGATAGTATTTTCATTACATCTGAATGGGATGAGCACTTCTTTCTCCCATTATAAAGTTGTATGTTCAGAACCCAGAACTGTCTGATAACCCTGTTTTAATAAACAAAAAAAAATCTCAACACAAAACCCCCCAACAATGAAACAGGCAAAAAACGCACCCCACCTTAAACTTAAAACCCTCAGTAAATTCTCTGCTTCAGTGTTTTGGACCTATGAGTTGCCTATAGGCTTGATGATTATAGGCAGCACACAGTGCAACTTCTCCGATCACACAACTGCCAAACTGTGACTCATTCCCTGGTCCTGCAGTCCTGCAGGGAACTAAGCTGTGCCAGACCTTTCACAGCTTCTCTCTGACTCTGTACTGGATCAGCTCTGCTGGCTGACAAGCTCTATCATTATCAAATCTAGGAATCCATGAGTCAAGAAATTAACTTTCAGATCACAAGAGTTTATATTTATATGTGCACATACATACACTCACATTAACATAAATTATACAATACATAATTCCATATATAAAGATTATTGCATTTCTTCATGTTCGACGTGTTATTTCAGCCTTTCAGGTTTACATTTCATAATGTTTCCTTCACATGCTTGGAAGCTAGGAGTCTTTGTTTCATCTTAAACAAAATCCTCTGAAGAGCTGTGAAAACTAGTTCTTAAAAGAAGAAAAGATAAATAAGCAAGTCAGCAATGTTGTTTTGGTGGATCAGATTCAAGGCTGAAATACAAAAACATTTTCTGTGTCAGAAGCAGTTCTCTTCCTCCTCCAGTCTATGGTATCACTAGCCCACTCAGACCAGTAGAGTCTGCCTAAGCATTTATATCAAGAGATGTAAGGCTATACCTTTTATAAGATCCTAAATTTCCATGTGCTACTTAAAAGGTAGGAACATGTATTTGCATACAACTTGAGGTTGGAATGGGCTATAACGCAGTAATACGACAGACTGGCATTTGAAGTGTATAAAGGCATATTTCTGATTTAGATTGCAAGAGTATAGATTAAGACTTCCAAATTGTCAGTGCTTTCTGAATTTTCACATAGAAATAGTCAATACATAATGCATGACTTGCATGTATTATGTTCTTATCCACTCTTTCCCCCATCCCTCTGCTTTGTGCTTTGACAACATATGTGGAAGAGAGAGTGTCTGTGCTCAGCAAAACTTGCAAGACTGCAGGTGTCTGCTGTTGCTCTTCAGGGACTGCAAGGGAGTTGTTACCCCTTTTTCTTGTTTTGTCAATGGCCCTGATTTAGACGTAGGTGAATTAAAAAAAAAAAAGTCACAAATGTAAAACACAGTGAGTGGAAACTGTAGACTTTTTTTGAAATTGTTTTAGATAGCTGTTTTTTGCTGGAACAGATTTCGCATGTGAGAATGGTAAACCAGATCTGTGTCATGAAAGAATTTGCCCATTGGAGGGTGCTCTCCTGATAGCAACCATGGCTTGGGGAAGAGTCTGTGAATTTATTCATGGTGCTGTGTAACCAGGGAGGCGGCTACTGATACCCATTCCCACTGGGAGCAATAGTAATGAGCTAGGAAGATTTAGGTTAGACATGACAAAAATCTTTCTAATAGCAAAAGTGGGCAAGTACATAAATTCCCAGAGATATTACGGAATCCTTATCAGTGAAGATTTTTAAGTCAATACTAGGGTCTAACATTGGAGGAACCAGTCACTACTTGACAGAGCTAACTCTGCACATCACATTTCACTTCTGAAGCATTAGTTCTGGATAGAATAGCTGTATATTAACTGTGGCCCAGTAAAAGTTAAGAGAAGAAAGGAACTGTTCATACTGCTACACCAAGGTTACCTCTGTCTTTCAGGAAATGGTGGTTACTTCAGCGAGGTCACTATAATTCACTATGTCTTAAACCTCTTCAGAAACCTAGTACCACTGTTTGCTCATGTCATGAGTTACTTTGTCTTCCTGCAGCTCCCAGGATTTGTTTCTGTGCAAGCAGTTTCTTTTAGAGGATTTCTCCCTGTGTACAAATAGAATCTTAAAATGGAATTAAAAATACAGTATTTAAAAACAATTTAAAAAATCATATTGCAAAATATTGCTTAGACTACTAGTTGATGTCAGGGACTCTCTGTGCTTTTGCAGCACACTTTATCATGAATGAAGGAGTGTGCCACTTATCTTGGGAGCTATAGGACACTTTTCTCCTGCACTAAAGTCAGAACTCTTGTTCACCTCAGCAAGAAGTGGCTCAAGTATGGACTATGTAAAGATTTTGGATTAGGTGCTTGGAAAGTAAAACATTACTGAACAGGTTTTCTTCCTATAAAAATAAATCATTTCTGTATAAAGTGCAGGGCTAGCCCCTTCCTGGAATTCGGGACAGGCCAAAATGCCCAAGCAGAGATCAAACACACTCTGACCACAGAAGCCAATCCAGGTCTCGTTTAGGAATCTTCTCCCATGTTACACTCCCACAGCCTGGCAAGAGACAAGGAGCTTCTGGTTTGCTTTGACAAACAGAGGAGACAACATACTGAGTAAGAGATGTATGATGATTTGGAAAAAAAAAAATATTAAAAATGCATAAGTTAATGTAGCTCTCTTCTGGTGTGCATGATCATGATTACCATAGCTGAGACTGCCATTTTCTTCAAGAAGTAACAGCATAAATATAATAAAGTATTCTAGTTTAAAACCTTCTTATTAGGACAGTCATCAATGTCCAATTTTCTTTCTAGTTGTGAAAGAGGCTAGTGCAACATCACCAGATGCTAGCCTTTTGTTGAACATGATGATCAAGGCCCCTAACATTCTCTAAAAAGCACAATTTAAAAAATGAAGAACAATGGGAGAAACTTTTGTTTCCTATCTTCATTTAGTATTTTGCAAAGGATCAAGCTTTCTGAGTTGGGAGCTTTGTTTGCTGGGGTCTTGTTTGAGTTAGTTTCATCAAACATTCTTAAAAAAACTCTGAAGAAGAGGGACTGAAAAATCAATACTACTTAGAGGATGAAGAAATTCTGTTTAAAGCTATACCAATTCAGAATATACACACATGGCGTAAGCATGTTTCAGAAAACATGGCTCCAAACAGCCCAAGGGCAAAACCCCAACTTGGTGCTGTGGAAATAACTTCAGTGCAGGTGTGCCTTACTGACTGTTACTGAACCATCTGAAAACCGGGCTACTAAAGCTGACTCTGCGTCCTGACCGATGTCTCGAAGCCTCTGGGACACCTGTCATTTAGTTGTTTCCTAAGAGGCTAAACCTCACTTTAGATACCTGAGTGAGAGCAAGCTGAAGTTTACAGACTCTTGGAGGCTTAGGGCAAAGCCAGGAACACGATTCAGGTCTCCTTTTTTTATGTTTTAAAAGCAAAACAAAACCAAGAAGAGATTGACTTTCTCCCTGATGTGTTTCAACAGGACAGCATGAAAAGTGGGAGAGTGGCTAAAGGCTGAACATAGGGAATGTAGGCAAAAAGAGTCTTCTGCAATGAATTAATTACTTTTATATTTTTAAGGTGATGCTTGAGGCACGTGGGTATTGGGCCTTCCATTGCCTTAACCTGCTGCCTTTTTACTTAAATTTATCTGTGAAAATCAGAGCCTGCATAAGAGGTGTTGCTTACGTAATTAATACATTTTCCCCTAAGTTTTAAAGGCAAACACGTAAGCTGAATCCTTCTGTACTGGCCATCTCTTTCAATGTGTGTAGCATCTGAGTGGGTCTACCCTGAGTGTGCTGAAGTACTGTACGTAAAACTTTTGCATTGCAGAGCATTTCTCTGGGGTTCTGAAGTCTTAAGCTTGATAATTTTATAAGCATATGAAATTTAATAAAGTCTAACATTTTTTTATAAATATATATGGTAAATGCTATCTATATGTGTCTCACTGATAAAGAGGACATTTTATGTCAATGTCTGAACAGTTAGCTGCATGTGTGCTAAATGTTGCTTTTAATTTAACAATAAAGAATGTAACAATCTTTATTGTATTGTTGTAAATTTTGATGTGGTACAACAATTTGATTCCTTAAAAATTAATTGCCTAGGAGTGTGTTTAAGTAATATTGATTATGCCGGTGCCTCATGTTGATCTGTGATACTTAACCCAGCATTTAAAATATCTTTTTTCCATTATACATTTGTGATGCAAGAATAAAAGCAAAGTACAAAACAAATAGGCACTTGAATTCTAATAGCAATAAGCAATAACTGTCAGGCATCTGGAAATTATGGTTGCAATTTCATCAGAGTACACTTTGTTCTTCTATTAAGCCTGCATGAATTTTGCTACAGGCAAAATCTATTACAGATAACAGTTAAGAACCTTTCTAATCTACACAGATAGTCATGGAAAAATGGTAGAAAACAGAATGTTGGAAAATGTAATATTGTCCAGTAAAGCTGATACTTGTAGAAAATAATGTGACTGTATTTAGAGCTGCAGAGATAATTTCTTTAAGATCACGTTGAAATAGAAATTTTTGGGATGTTTAGTCCTGCTGAAGGGCATATAAATATGCAGTATATCATTAAATGTTTGTGTACTGTATATACATAGATATTTATCTCTATACCATGGGCTAGTTATTTTGCTTGTTTAATGATTGTTACCTGAAATAGCCATTACCAAGTAAAAGCATACATTAGAAGCCAGTACTTTTCCATTGCCAATTACTGTATTTCCTTAGTGGCTATTTCTGCTCCATGTCATCTCTATTGCCCTATGAAGGCAATCTCTATTGTCTGTGAAAGTATTCATTTTATACTTTTATCATGCATTATAATGCTTTACTACTCTTTAATTGACCCTGTGAAGATTTATGGTCTGTTGATCACTTCTAATTCTGTCAAGTTCTTAAAGTAGATTGTTTATTTTATATAGCATTTTGGTGCCAAAATGCCATGTTCTAGACAGCTTAAATTCATCCTAGGGTTGCACTGCAATAACACAAAGCTTAGACTTGAGTAAAGGTGGTACTGGTGCTAAAGAGATGCTTAATATTCTGTATGTATATTTTTGCTCTGGTATATAACAGAATAGAAAGGACAACTTGATTTGTGCTCTTCGAACAATCTCTAACTAATTGAAAATGGATATATTGGCTTGCTTTCATCTGTAGATTTTTAGTAAGAAAATCTAAATATTTCTTTCAGTGTAAAGATCAGTCCAAGTATTTTTTTCATAGTTACTAAGGAAGATGCCTTTTGCAGTAATAAAACGGACAAATTTTCCTCTAGTTTCCTTTCTTCAATAACAAGGTGTTCTTTTTAATAACTACTAAAAGGCAGATAAGCCTAAAACTTGGTTCGTGTTCATGCAGTAAACAGTGTGATAAAGGAAGTGTTAATTTTCTTTTAATTGTACAGCGGCTGCAATTGCTTTTTTATGAATAGGTATCTTTTCACAATGTCATGCAGTATGGTTAAAGTAAGTTTATCAGATGAATTATATCCTGCTTCAAAAAATGTAGATTCTGTCCTGATGAGTCAAATAGTCTTAATGGAAAGTCTTTGTTGTCAATACATTTCATGGAAGTAAGGGTGGAAGAGTTTTGAGGAATACTTTTGAAACAAAAATTGTTTTTTACCTTTTGATATATGGCTCAATATCAATGAAGTTGGAGGACTGTGAATGTTTAAAATTACTGTCCTGTTCCTTTTATTAAGAAAAAAAAGAGCTTTAAAATATATGCAAGATCATCTCTTTACTAGTTGAAGGAAAGAGTTTATTTCACAATGAAAATTAAGATAGTTTTTTCACTCAGCAGTGTGGTATCTGGACATCCTTTGTGGTTTTGATGAAATGGAAAAAGGAATTTTTAATCAATATAAAATAGTTCACTACTTTAAACAGACTCCTGTTTCCAGTTTTGCATGTTTCAGAGATGGGAAGATCTTTATAAAGCTTTCTCCATGTATGTAATTTTTCTTTTTTTTTTCTTTGGAAAAGTATAGATGTCTTTGCCTGGGAAAATTTTTCCTAGTGCTCTTCATATATGAGTAGAATATCTTCTATTTATTTTTTATTTCGTTGTCTCTAACTGGTGGGTTTTGAGTCACTTCAATACTTTAGGAGCGAATGCTAGTTTGGACTATTTGTATTTAGAAAATGTTTTCTTTGAACAGAGATAGAATTTGGCTTCAGTAAGGGGAAACAAATTGGTCAAAAATGCTGCAAGTGACATGATTGGCTGGGGAGAAATGCAAGTTCTTGTTTTGATTCCAGCAAAGATATGTAGGTTTACTGAGTCCTAAAGAAGAGTCTATGCCGATTGTCTATGTAACTTGGCTGAAGAGGAGGCTGTCTTCTCCGCTGTTGTCAAGTAGCTGGTTTATGTACAGAAGTTAATGAATCTTTTCAGTTTCTTTCCTATTCCCTTGCTCCACTTTTGGTGATGAGCACTTTGGTACTATGACCACATGATAATGTTGGCAACTGTGCTTACAAAGGTTTCAAGAGCCCATATCTTTCCTTCTAAACAGAAGCTAAACAACCCTTGAGGTGAAAGTGAACCTTTATAATAACTGTAATCTCTTACCATACTTGTGCTGTCTTCTCATAGGTGTTCTTGTTCTGAAATGTATGATCAGTACATCTGAAGAAATATAAAAACACTTTCATATTTAATATCACAATGAACAAAGCATATTAATACCTTTGATGCCACTAGGGTTGTAAACCCTAGGGCTAGAAATTGTTGATTGTGCATATCTATGAATTTTTTTAAAAAAGAGGACAGCTTCTGACACAAATGGGACTGCATGTATGAGAAGGATTCATATTTCACTTCTTGTTGTGAGATCAGTCAGACTCTGGTCTTCAGCATTATTTTTACAGGGAGATAGAGTATGCAACTATAGGAACAAACAGAACTTTTAAAGATGTGTGCTGTATTAAGTTAATATTCAGTTTGCAGCTGGTTATACACAGTAACACTTATATTCAGATCAAATACTTATTTGAATAGAATTTATTCTGAATGGCATACAAAGATCATCTCCCTGTATGCTTAGTGGAATTCTATCTTGAATGAAAATGGCTTATCTGAATAAATTTACTCATAATTTTGCTGATTATTGGCAGAAGTCTTGTATTTCCATGTAAATTTTTGGTACTGTAAGTCTATCTCTGAAGTTTTATATTTGGATAATTTCAAAATTCTAGATACTGTATTTAAATGTGCAAACATCTAAAATGATATTTTTCATCAACCTGAGATTTTTAATTCAATTCCCTGGTATGTATAAAGAGCATTTTAAACATTAGTAGTTGATTAATTTTAAAGCCCTTTAGTTCTAATAATGTTCAGCATAGCCTTAATTCAGGATCACAGAATTCCCTCCAGTTCTATTCCTTGTATCATTGACTCACTTGCCCTATTTTGAACCCAGTGACTGTCATTAGAGAGTTGTGGTCAATGGTTCAGTGTCCAAGTGGAGGCAAGTGACGAGTGGTGTTCCTCAAGGGTCAGTATTGGGACCAATGCTGTTTAACATCTTCGCTGGAGACATGGACAGTGGGACTGAGTGTATCCTTAGCAAAATTGCTGATGATACCAAGCTGTGTGGAGTAGTTGACACACTAGAGGGAAGGGATGCCATCCAGAGGGACCCTGACAAGCTGGAGAGGTGGGCCAAGTTCAACAAGGGCAAGCGCAAGGTTCTGCACCTGGGTCTGTGCAATCCCAGGCACAAATACAGGCCAGAGGGGAGAACAGATAGAGAGCAGCCCTGAGGAGAAGGACCTGGGGATTGTAGTAGATGAGAAGCTCAACGTGAGCCAGCAATGTGCACTTGCAGCCCAGAAATCCATCCATGTCCTGGGCTGCATCAAAAGAAGTATGGCTGACAGGGCCAGGGGGGTGATTCTGCCCCTCTACTCTGGTGAGACTTCACCTAGAGTACTGTGTACAGCTCTGGAGCCCTCAACACAGGAAAGACATGGACCTGTTGGAAAGGGTCCAGAGGAGGGCCATGAAAATGATTAAAGGGCTGGAGCATCTCTGCTATGAAGACAGGCTGAGGAAGTTGGGGCTGTTCAGCCTGCAGAAGAGAAGGCTCCAGGGAGAGGTAGCAGCCTTCCAGTACCTGAAGAGGGCCTAAAGGAAAGCTGGGGAGGGGCTTTTCCCCAGAGAGGTTAGTGATAGAACAAGGGGTAATGGTTTTAAACTGAAAGAGGAGAGATTTAGGTTGGACATCAGGAAGAAATTCTTCATTGTAAGGGTAGTAAAGCACTGGAATAGATTGCCCAAGAAGGTTGTGTATGCCCCCTCACTGGAGATGTTCAAGGCCAGGTTGGATGAGGCTTTGTACAACCTGGGTCTAGTGTGAGGTGTCCCTGTTCATAGCAGGAAGGTTGGAACCTGATGATTTTTAAGGTCCCTTCCAACCTTAACCATTCTATTATTCTATTATTAGAGTCCTGACTTTAGATTTTACTGGTGCCTTGGTTCTCCCTCAGTGTTGAGGTTGAACAGGTAGCAAATACTTCTCTCCCATAAAATTCCTGCCAGCCCATGGTATATTTCTTGAATTTCATGAAATGTGAGAATTATCCAAGAACCCATTACATTCTCCTTGCTCCTTCTCGTGGGCTTTCTTTATTAAAAACCCCACCTTCCTTTGTCTCATGAGATGCAGGTGATGCAAATCACAATCAGAGATAATTTTGTCATTGCTTTGTGCCATGCTGTTTTGGGTGTCCATGGATTCATTCTTCTCCATCACAAATCTGAAGCTCTCATCTTCCTGAAGGGTGCTTTTTGAATTTGTCTTCAAAGTTATTTGCTAAAGCGTTTTTCCCCCTACCTACATCTGTCCTGACTTCTTGCTTTCACCAAAAATAGCAAACTTTTAACTGCTTCTCCCATATTACATATTCTTTCATGTCATCCCTTTCTTTCCTCCCTATAATGATTCCTGAGGACACTGCTATGTGCTGCTTAAGACCTCACCTATCAAGTTGTTTATGAGGAATTAACATTCTTATCTTGGAACACTAAAGATACTTCTAAAAGATGGATCAAATGTAAATTGTGCCTATTTGAATTACCTTCACCTTGGCTTTCAGTCCTTCAGACTTTGATTCTTATTTGTGGTCCCTGAGAAAACATTCCCTGCAAGCTGGACTTGGCACCAGGACCAACTTGGTGAGGACTCTTCCTGGAAGACTCGGAACATGAGAAGTTAATTGTAACAAAGACCATCCTTTCTTACTGCTAACACAAGTTTCACATACCTTACAATGAAAATCAAGGCACTTCCATGTCCTAATTTAGGTTACAACAGTAACAGTTGTGGGCACTTTTTGCTCTCAGATACATTATTTTTGCTGCCCTCTCTCAACAGTTCTCCCCCTAAAATCCTCCTTAAACACTTCGGTACTTCTAGGTTACTCAGTCTGAACTTTGTAGCTAGGGGCTTAAATTGTGAACTTAAATGTTTTCCTTATCCTTATGTTAAATAAATCTAACCTGCAAAATTTGTGTTCTATGAAAGAAAAGCTGAAAATATAACATGAGCTGCAGATATTTATGATTGCTATAGACCATGAACATAAATCCTTGTATTTTATAGGCCAGAGAGATTCTGAGAGAGATGCTGGATTGTAGGTTCATCTGTGCTTTATATTGACTGCACCATCAGAAAATGCTGTTCACTTCTGTAATCTGATGTGATCTTGGTATTGGCTTAAAATCTGACAGCCTGTGTGATACAAGTGAGAAAGACCACCTGCATGAAAAGTGCAATGTGGGAATTTGACAAAGAAAGACTTAATGAGGGGCAAAATGGACCTCACTCTGGTCTTCCTAATGACCTTTGAAAAAAAAAAATTTTTTTTTGCTTGTCTGCACCTATTTGTATAGTGAGAATGGTGGTATTTCTCTTTTTATGAAGCTCTATGTACGATCAAGGGAATTTTATCAATTATTACTTAACTAAGCTCTGCTCATCTGACAGCACAAATGTCAATTGAGACCAGGACACCAGGCTTTTTCTCATTAAAAGGACATTTTAATACAACCTTGTCAACTAAGTCAAATGTCCTGATTCAGGATCATTTCTTCTACATTCTTTCTTATCAGTCTGTTTTCTTTTGAAAAAAATAATAATGAACTAACTTTTGAAGTATTGACACCCTGATTTTAATTTGTAGACCTGACGTTTATTATTAATTTACTAGATATTTTATCCAATTTATTTATTAGGTTTTATTTTGCAGTAACAGGGTTTTGGTGTGTTTAGAAAGGTTTGCAATCAGTCAATAGACCACAGGTAGAAGATCGCAGTTTTAGATGGGGAATTTGCTGAGGGATGTATTTTTCTCTCTCCTTGTATGGATTCCACATTTTCTGCAGTGGAAGCTGTGACCTACTTAATACAAATGAGATCCCTTAATGGCTACCAATTGGTTATCAGATTGTTTTCTTTAAATGTACATATCCATCATCAGCTGCTTTGTAATAATAAATGTCTCCTGTGTTTATCCCATTTGTCTGTTCATATGACAAAGTAACGTCATACTATAAAATGCAAATGTGTTCATTGAGATGTTTGCTTTATCCTGATGTTGAGTAGTGTAACTGCATTACATGACATGTGATGTGTCAACGTATTAGGTATTTATTAATATATCTCTTCTGTAATTGAATTTCAGAAATAATTTCTTTCAAGTGAATGTCCTCTAATGTGTTAGGGAAGAGCTACCAAAAAAGGGCAGTGCACAAGAAATCATGCAGAAATCTTGTGTGGAAGGTATTCGTATTCAGAGACATGATAAGATGACCAAAGCAGTGCACGGCTGACATGTGGAAATCTAGTATCTTACATTTTTGTCATCTTTGTTCTGTTTCTGGCTATGTGCCTTGTTCATCAAATGTCATGGCAGACTTCTGCTTTACTAGAAAGATAAGCTGATTCTAATGCTGTTAAAATACAAGTGAAAATAATGTGAAACTTCTGTTTGTTGTTTTGGGTTTTTTTTTTCCCCCAGCAAATAATTATTAAACAGGTGGCTATTTCTAAAATTCAGAATTCTAGTTGTATGTTGCATATTGACAACTGGAGTTCTTAAGAACATCTCCCTGATAGTTTCATAATTGCCTTTCTTTTGGTTGTGCACTATTAGACAAAATGGGAAAAAGAAGAATTAAATTATGATGCAATTATATTTTAAACAAATCCTTTAAAGGTGTTATTTCAAAAAGTGTCATTATTAGAATCCAAAAGGAGTAAAAGTAGTCTGCTTTGATTGAATTCAGCAAGAGCAAAGCAAGGTCAGTGTAAGATGTTTTGACAGTATGACGTTAGGTAATTGATGTCTGTGAATACTGGATAGATCATCTGGACATTTAGAATTACAGTTGATTTTTAAGAAGCATCTAGTCCTTGGCTAGATTTTCAAAAGTGTGGTCTTTCAGGTTAAAACCCTTCTGGCCTTCTTCAGGAACCTCACAAAAGTGAAGAGGTCTGGAGATAGCCCCTTCAAAGCTCCAACTTGTGCTTTCATCACAATCAATCAGTCTTTATACACACCACTTGAAAATCTGCAGTTCTTGCTATTCAGCAAATGCACTAATTATCTCCCAAAACTGCAAACTTCTGGATGGAGAAAAAATAGTTTTCTTATGTGGACTGTGTTCTTGCATGGCCAGCTAATCACTTGTATTTTCTCTGAATCATGCAGATGTGTTTGCTGGGGTAGAGAGAGAAACAATAAGGACTGTTTTACTCTTGTTACAAACATGGTCCTCTACACCCACATGCACTGAGCCCAACTGACTAATCACTTCAGTCTACATTTTACTTCATGGAACGTTTGCATTTTTAGTATGAATTAATTCCCAAATTCATTGCACTGAGAAGTCCTTGGTTTGAAAAGTAGCAAATACCAATTATGAAGTTATGCCTCCCTAGCCACTTAAAATGTGCAGGTGCAATAACTTTGCTATCAACAGTTTTAGTGTTTATCTAGGAAGTTTTATATAAAGAAATATTTTGCAATAGCATTGGAAAATAAGCCCATTAGAGAAATATTCTTACTACTTGATGCTTAAAAGGTAACTTAGGAGTACTGGATTTGGTACTGGCTGAATTAACCGCCACTGATTCAGCAACCAGAGAAAGAGTCATTCTGGACGAAGAGGAAATAGGAGGAAGTAAACCCATATTAACCTCTCCTTAATTAAGCATAAGGACTTGGATTACAAAAGAGGACTTTCCTTGCAGATGAATTAGATTTATATAGTTATTGTGTAGGAGGCAATTTTACTTCTGTAGCCTGGCTATCCTTTGCACAGAGCAATAGTTCTTTTACCCTGAAGCTCATGGGAATACAAAGAAGCACCATAATGACACTGACAATAAAGCAGGCAGTTTTATTTAGAAAATGGAATATAATAAACTGTACCTAGTGTTTGGAGTGAAATATGTAGTGCTCCCCAGATTCTGATAAACCTTTTCCTTGGAACATACAGGGATTGCCTATTGAAAAGAGCAAGGCTAAACCCAGCATCAAGAGGGCTCCAGGAATCCATATTAGCTAAGCTGACAGTATGTGTTATTACTGACAATAACTTTTTAGGGTTAGTTTTCAGTTTGCTGCAGTCACTCTACACAGCGCTCAAGTGCTGCACAGTTTTCCTTGCTTCCATCAGGAACTCTGAATGCATTGTCATCTCTGCGTTTTACCTTGCTCATTACTTTCCTTGATTCAGGTTTCAGTAACATCTTTAAAGGCTTGTCTTACAGGTGCAGTTTCTATAAAGTAAGCCATGATTTATCCTTGCACAAAGTTGTGAGATGATACAGTATCCTTGAAGAAGGTCTTAGATTATTCTTCAAACAGTGGGAAACACAAAAACATAATCTCTCAAAAGTAGTTTATAGTTGATTTTTCAGTGTGGGTTGGGGTAGGAGGAGTGGGGAATTGCCTTTCTTTCTCTGTCAAAACTCCTGGTTATCCATTTATACAACAAACCACTAAGTCAAGTGAGTGATGGAGATCTGGCTAGGTCAAGTTTGATGCAAGTGTATTGGAAACAGTTTTGTGGGGTAAGGGATTTAGAAGACCTCTGCCTCTTCCTCCTGCTAATGGTCTTGCAGATTCCACTGATTCTGTGGTCTGGTTTAGTGCTTTTACACAGACTGTGCGTTCCCTCATTCTGTGATCTCACTCTTAAGACTTTGCACTCAGAAATTTTGGCTTATGTGACATCCAGCTGGAGTCATGCCCTGCTCTTTGACAGTGGTATGACTGTTTCTTCTGAGCCAGGTGTATTTATTTTCATCTTTCTACTGTTTCTCCCAACAGTAACTTCATAGTCAGGTGAACAGCTGTCATTTTGTTATTGTCACCAGCCACCTTCATATTTTAAACAAAGGCAGCTCATGAAGAAGAAAATTATTCATGTTCCTTTTGCTGAAGTACTCACTTGTGCACAGGTGTAGGACTTACATGACAAAACTCTTTGTCCTGAGTGACCTTGGAATATATATGCCAATATCTTATGGGTGTAAATCTGTGTGGGTGTTTGGTGACCTCAGGCAAGCCAGATCAGGACCTGGCTGCAGAATGTGCCTCTGAATGTGGTAACAGCATTTTATAAAGTCATATAAGAACCAAAAAATTCATGTATGAGCCAACTTTAGGAAGATTGTTACTGTCATGTAGCTACTTGAAAAAGGAGTTCTAAAGAAAAGGAGAAACAGGAGCTAGTTTCTCTTCCTTTTTCTAGGCACTTGATCACATTAAGCTCATATCTCTCGGCTGCCCTTCCTTCTGTGTGTAAGGGGGAAGAGGTTCAGTCTAGTAAAAATGTTTTGTCTGCCTCCTACTTGCAGACCTACACAGCTGCATAAGGCACCTACTCTACCCAAAGGCGTGGGACTTTCTTCACTGGGGTGGAGAAGGTGGTTTGACTTGCTCTAGTTGGTCTAATTAGCGCTTGCTTAAGATAGGCCAGGAGCACAAGCTAGCCCTTTTCCTTCTTGTGTATGTGTGTCTCTGTAGAACTGAAGCCTTGAATGTAAGGCAGCTCTCATAAAATTTTCTTCCAAAGAAAAAACAAACCGTTATTGTTATAAACACTATGAATAAATGAAATATAAGTGAAAAAAATCCCTAACCCCAAACCAACTCATATCTTTAGCTCAGTTGGCACTTGGTGAGTATGGGACTAGCTACAGCATCATAACTAATGATTCGACATGATAAATTGCAGTAGTATTTGTAATACCTCCAGTTGCTTCCACAGAGCTGCTACTAAAGAGATCCTTCAGTTGACAGCAAAATGATTGGTTAATGACAGACATGGAGAAAATTGACAACTCAGCCAAAACATCTGGGGATGAAATATATTTTGTCAAAGAGCTAAAACCGTCATGTTGAGAAAATGCATTTTTTCTCTCTGATCCATTCTGTCAACAAAATACTTTTCATCAGAAACATCAAAGACATTTCATCTGCAAATTTCATTTTTTGAATCCCTTAATCTATTCTGTTGACAAAAAATTTCTGTCAACTGCCTCAAACCATTGTATTAACAAATTTCTTTTTGTCAATCATGATTTATTCTTTTGGAAAATGTACTCTATAATACTCAGCTTCATTCTGTGAAAAGAATACATAAGTCAGGCTCCATCTTAATTTTTTAGGAAGTGAAAGTTGTAAGTAAAAGTAGTGTCACAGCTGCTAATCTGCATCTATCCACTGACTTGCCTTATTTTAAGTATAGCCAGTTGAATTAATTTGTCTGCTGAATAATGTAGAAGGTGAAGTAAGAAAGCTGTTGGTGCAATAATATCACGTTTCTCATTTAATGTTTTCTTTGCAGTATCTCTCTGCTAATCATAGCTTTCAGGTTTACAGTAGTGTGGTGGTTTGGGCCACGTGGCCACTCGCTCAATTCCCCCCCCACTAATCAAATGCACAGGACACAGGCAACACAATGAGCAGGGCTTACATACCTTACACCCACCCCTCCATTCTTCCCTGGCCCAGATTACTTTGTTCCTGGTTTCTCTGCCTCCTTCCCCCTAGCAGCACAGGGGGACAGGAATGGGGTTTAAAGTTGGTCCACAGTCTGGAGGCTTCTGCTGCTCCTTCCTCCTCAGGAAGAAGGATTCCTTACAGTCCTCCCCTGCTTCCCCATGGGGTCCCTCCGATGGGAGAGAGTCCTCCACAAAGCTCTCCTTCATGAGTCCTTCCCACAAGGTCAGGAGCAAGCTGTTCCAGTGTGGGCTTCCCACAGCGTCACAGACTGCTTTGGGAACAGTCACCTCTCCTGCCACAGGGCCTTCCACAGCTGCATAATCCAAGTCCACTGGCAGCAAATTCAAGTCCACCCCTCCTGATGCCTTCAGGGAATGTTCCACCACGTTCCCTCCATGAATGCAGGGGGGACAGCCTGCCATCTTGCCATAGGTTGCAGGGAAACTTCTGCTTGGGCACCTTCTTCCCCTTCTTCCTCAGCAGCCAAGGGCACTGCTCTGCCTCTCTAGCTCAGCTCTTCCACTGCTTGCTCTGCTCAGGTTTTATATCAGTTCTTTTGCATGTTAGTTGCCGAGGCACATCTGTTGTCTCTCTCTAATGGCTCCTTGGCTCGCTGGTTTTGGAGCTTGGGATGCTCTTCAGCTTCTTACCAGAGCCACCCATGGGGCTGTTACCCTACTACCAAAAAACCTGCCAAACCAAACCCACACAAATACAAATACGACCTCTAATGAGCGGTACTTTAACTGGTTTCTAGATGTTGATGTACTGGAGGCTTATTGTAACCTCACTATTTATAGTTAACTCCTGAAATAGAACAAAATATTGCAGCAACCCCTAATGTATTCCATGCTAATTTAGCATTAAGCAGTATAGTATAGAGATTATTTACTAGCAAGTTCATTCCTTAAGCAAATAATGTTTAAAATCTGTTTAAAAGCAGAATCACATCATTATAGGAAAAGCAAAAGCCTTGAGTGTAAAATGCCAATAATCTACATTAAAAAATATTAGTCATATAACTGCTCTTTGTACAAATTGAAAAGAAAAAAGAGTCAGTAGACTTTATGATCCATATGTAAGACAAGATAATAGGTGGACAGTGATTTGTTTCCTGTGCATCATTTCTGTGTATTGGACGTATCTTTGCCTTGTCTGATTTTGATCATTCTGAGGTATTTATTTTTCATGCATTTCCTTAATTTCCATATCAAATATAATAAATGTATGGGATTATAAGGGCAGATATTTGAGCATTGTAACTACTAGGTAATTTTTTTGTATACAGTGCATATCGTAAAATAGAATTGTGCTATTAGCATCTTATTGAAAGTGTCTGCATATAGTCTTGAGGAAACCCTTCAGAAATAGAGTTTTCCCCGAATAAAATAGGAATAATCAAGTGTCAAAGTAATATTACAAATATTTGCTGTAATGGTTAACTTTTCTGAGCTGTGGGAAGAATAAAACAGTAACCTTGAGTCCTTGGCAGTGCATGATTATGGGTTTGAATCTTAGTTTCAGCTCAGCCTCTGCTGGCTAGGAAAGAGCAGTATGCTGTTTCCTCACACCTGGCCAATTCCCTTCATCAAAAATTCTGGACTGTGCCACTGTGTAGTTTGGCATGCTAATGTATGCCAAGAGTTGGTGGGCATTTGGCATATGTGGCTGAAAAAAGTGTGCCCTGGGAGTAATGAATATGCGACTAAGGATATAATTTTTTTCACTGCCAATGGCTAGAACAGTGGAAATTGAAACTGTAAGAGAGAGAAATCACTGTAAGAAACACCAGAGTGGCACCAGCCCTTTTTTGTTTATGTTTGAATTTCCCCTCTTATGTGTAGGGAGAAGTCTCGTAGCTCTGACTTCTCCAGCACATTGTGTGTCACTGTCAGTCCCCTACCCAAAGAAGTGACAACTACAGAACTAAACAAAACCAAAACAACAAATTAATACAAATATTGAGCTAGAATAGACATGTTCTAGGCTGGGATAAACTGCTACACTTGCATTCAGGTGCTGCTGGAACAAACAGTTCAGTAAGTCTGTGAGGTAATTTGTTGTTGACTACCCACAATGCCATTACCTATGTCCTCTGAAATTTTCAAAGTAAAGCTATTGAGATACTGTTTCCTAGCTGTGGATTTTGGTGGGTTACAGATCAATTAGCTTCTCTCCTATGTTTAAAAATCATGTACCAAGCCCAAGCTGCCATTTGGACTAACATTTATCTGATTTCTTGCAACATTTCAGGGATGTTGCAACGGGGTATTCTGGGCTGGTTCTTGAAAGATAAATGCAGACTGTGGTTCTAAGCAAGGACTAACCACAATATCTGAGCTAGGCTTTTCCTGATAAGATCAATCACTCGAGAATGTATAGGCCAGCTGACCAGTCCAAAATCAAACAAAATAGACATCACATTGTTATTTCTTATTTAATTTTCACAAATGTAAATTGGAAGTTCTTTAAAAATGAATCAGTCCCCATTTTCTTTGAAATAAAATATTACTGTGGGGGCACTTCTTCTAGTCTCAACTCAGCCCATTCTTTTTTTGTCAAGAACTAGTCTGTGTTCAGTGTTGTTTCTGTGGACTCAAACAGTTTTCACCGTTGTGCAGTTTTGGGAGGGCTTTAAGTCTTCTTATAGGTTAACGTTTGTTTTTTTTTTTCTTGCTGTGTGTTCCAGCTTTCTGGATCTTTTAATGGATTTAATTTCAAACTTTAGTGTCAATTTCATCTCTGGAGTTTTTGCCCTTAATCTGCAGAGGGGACACAAAGCAGTTGCTTTGTATAAAGGCTGCAGTATGCAATCAAGTTTATAATAATTTATTAGCATCTTTCATTAGAATGTTAAGAATTTGGCATGTCATTCCATTGGAAATAATGTGTGATTGATTCATTGGCACTGATGAAAACTTGTTTCTTCATTCACTGTCATACCAAATACTGAGAATAATGAGTTGTGTGTAATGTCAGTAATTCCTAGAAAAAAGTGGAATAGCCAATCAAGGGAGTATTTTGCTTAACACTGTTTCTGCTCCTCTAAGAAGGGGATCCTAAATGATTGAGGAATAAATCTTGTTAAGGTTGAATTTTACTTCCAAAGTATCAGTCCTTGTCATAATACGAAGGCTAAAAATAAAAAAAAAACAAACCATAATTATTTCTTTCCTGGATAACAAGTCAGAGAAATGCAATACAACAGTTTAATAAAATTAATTATTGTTTGGATAATAATAAGTATAATGTAAGAGTAAGGGGAATTCTCTTATATAGCCATTTATCTCTTCAGGGCTAATTGAAACAGAACATGGTTCTAATTTAGACTTTAATTCTGAGGACAACTGTACATCTGATATTTACATCTCCAAGACAAATTTTGGTTTTGAGCAATATGTAAACAATGTACATATCCTTAACTTGTTTAGCATTAAGTAAATTTTCTTCTTTTTTCTTTAACCTAGAAAACCATCATAGCTGCCCTAATGACAGAGGAAGCTGCAAAGATGAACAGCTGGGCAGCAGTGGAAAAGAGTGGTTCCCCAAGTAGAGGACTCTATTCTGGAAAAACACCTCTTACTCCAGGGGCAGCAGTTGTCTTCAGTGGAGGCATACCTCAGTGGACTTGTTGTAGACAAGGTCAACACCAGATCTGTGAGCAAAGAGAGAAAGGAAGCAGGAGGAATTAAGGCTATTCAGCTGGCTGCACAGGTACCTACCTACCTGTCTGACTTTGAGCATGCAAGTAATCTCAGAAGTCAGGAGAACTATAGAGAACCATTTACTTTTTCCCTGATGGGGGCCAAGTTAATAAAGAGGAATGAAAATAAAATATCTATTCTATGGATTTTTTCAGTGGTTGTTCAGTGCAGGCTGGGTGTACTGGAAGCTGGTTACAATTTAATGCACTAATACAAAGAAAGGACAATGCTGTGTAGAAAAGATTTTATTTTATTTTTTGCACAGAAAGTAAAAGAGCAAAATTTGTCATTTTACTGCTTTCTTCAAAGGTCAACAATATTTTACTGTTTTGCTTAATGAAGGCAGTAATCACCCACGTTCACTACAGCCTTTAAAGTCTCTCTTCCCCCCCTCCCCACTTTTTTCCCCCCATTGACATGAAACGAGAGAGGTGAATGTGAAAAGGGTGCACAATGAGTATGTTGCTGTAGCACATCATATTACTTTACTGAGGCCTAAGCCTCCCACTGAGGTTGGTGGGATTTGGTCATTGCTCCTATGGGAAGAAAAAGTTACTTGGAGCTAGAATATGCTCCAGGAGCCTTTTTTGGTGACATGCAAGACTCTTCCTTGGAGGTGTTATTTGCAGATTATTCTTATTAATAGTAAATTACTGGCCTCTCCCCTTCTCCCACTATCAAATGATCGTGTTGGGGGATAGAACTGGTATTCCTTCATTTTGTCTGTGTGGGAAGAATGAAATAAATATTGCAGTTTCTTAATAATGTAAAAAAGAGAGTGCTGTAGTAAAGTTTTGGTGCAGAGCTTGAAATAAAGGAGTAAATAGGCCCTTGATGCAACCATATCAGTTGGCCTGCAATTTATAAGATACTACTTCATGCAAAAAGATGCATTTTCAGTGGTACAGAGTTTCATCATGGCATAATATGGGGAGCACAACAGAGAAGATTGGGCACTGGAGGCCTGAGTTCTGCTTCCAGCTTTGCCATTTTCCTTGGGAAAGTAACTCATCTTATTTTGTTTCCTTGTCTGCAATATAAAATCAGGATATTTGCCCTCCCTTGTGAAGCACTGGAATACCCATAGTATTACAAAATAATTGTTACAGAAACCACTAGTCATAAGAGTTAAATCACAATGGAAAGCTTGTTTGAAGTTTATATTTATTTTAGTTTCTTCTGCAGACAGGATGAACTACGTTCTGTATCTCCAATATGTTCATTTCTTTCGTCTTTCTGATTAAATTTGGCCATACTCCAGCAGCAGAAGAAGGCTCTGCATCATTTGTTCACACTTAACCTTGTAAATTATGTTTGTTTCTAAAGCTTTTAGCTTTTTGCTGCAGCACTAACAGGATGGAGTACCAGAATATACATTTGTAACACTTGTCATTGGTGCCTGCAATGACCCTGATTTAACTTAAGTGCTTAAAAATGCCCTGAAAGAGTAACTCTGTCTACAACAATTCTCATGATTCCCTAAACTCAGCCTGCCATTTAGCCAGATAGAAAATAAACTTGCAATACCTGTGAATACATGCATCATTTTGTTCTTCATGATATATTAGTAGTGTCAAGTGCTGGTGAGATAACAGTTGATAGTAGTTGATGATATAGGATGAGTGGGTGGTGAGCTAAGGCATTTTTTAATCCATCTGTTCCAGAATTCACTCAACTGGACCTGACACCCCTCCCATCTTGTGCCACCTGATGTAAAATCAGGAACATCTCTATTGAAGGCAAGTCAGTTATGCCGTGTAGAAGAGGTCAAGGTAGGAAAAATGATTGGTTTACTACTCTGGTCTTGTTTGGTTATAGCAAGCTCTGTTGCAGAAGACAATGGAGTTTTATCTGTCCAAAACTAGTCAGATTAGAGGCAATTATATTTTGACCAATTAAAAATCTATAGTTTTATGGTGACTTCGGGTATTTTATATGCTTTCCTGAAACCCCTAGTTTTCTTCTTTCTTGATATTGTTCCCTTCTAATGTTGGTAAAACCAGGATTTACTTCTGTTCATGAATTCTGTTGATTTGTTTGTCAATAGTCCAGTAATATAGTGCATTTTGGACAGGTGTACTCTAATGGATGTCTGTAAACAATTTGAACATGGCTAGTTGACTTAATTATTTGTTTCTTCATTATAGCAAATATCAAACTCTGCAAACAGCTAGCTAAGCAATGAGTGCTGCCAGAATTCCATTGTCAAATGTACCATTTTCTTGTCTTTTATGCACATTTATATAGTCTATTTGGTTCCTGTGGTTTCTGGGAAACTCGGTCTCTTTCCTTTCATTGTGATGCCAGGATGAAAGAATGTTAGTTGATGCAAGCTGAGTATTTGGAAATAATTCTGTCCTAACTTGTATTAGCCCCTTAAATTTTGCACTGTAACTTTTATTCTTGCTTTGGTGTTGAAATCTCCTTATCGAATAGCATGTTAAATTGGAGCTTTCTGCTTATAGTGATGGTTTTCTGTACTCTGTCTCTCCAACACATGGCGTATGGGCACATACTCCTCAGGAGAAATCATTGTTCATCCTTCTCCGTAGCATGCATACTGCTTAATTTTATACAGACAGAGATGGTATTTCAGGGATTCTCAGTTAAGTTTTGGATGAAAACTGATGGCTGTGCCATTGGAGCCAATTGCATTAGGACTTAAACTGTCTGAAAATGGAGATACCTAACCAAACAAAACAGGACTTGAGGGTTGAAAACAATGCGAATTGTGTGGTAAATGGATTTATTTAAATTCTACTCGTATGACTACATTTGTGGTCATATTGGGTGCTTTACTAGTGGCCTTAGCAACTTGCTGTCTGCATTCCAGATGACCAGGGAGGGTTTTTATGAAAAAATAAGAATACAGTTGTGCAAATGAATCTGTTGCATAGTACAAGGCTGAAATATTGTGTTTTCTGTTACTTTATTTGCATGTTCATGCAACCTATAAGCCTTGGTGTTCTGACATTGCAAGTTTCCAGCTCAATTAAGACTGCCTTCCTGAGAATGAATAATGGTTTAGCAAAAGCTCAACTTCATTGCTAAAGCAAGGAACAGTTCTCTTTCAAATCACAGCTGAATCAGAAATTTATGGTGTAAGAGCTATGAAAGACATAAATTCAGTTCTCTGTCTTGCTAGTACTGACAGGCTGTCCCTGTTGATCAACATGGATAAAATTAATAAAAGGCATTTGGGGACTTATGAAGCAATATTAGTCATTGTAACATAGGAACCTCTTCACTGTTGGCAATACAAGCCTTGTGTGCAGGTTCTTTAGATGTGCTAAATACCTTTTGCCTTTGTCCTTATACACCTTTCCAATTTCAGCTGCTTTGCTTCTTTTCTCCCTATCTATCTCTTTTTTTTGGTGCTGGTTTTGTATTGCTCGTGCTTGGAGCAGATTTGAACATTCCAGTGAAGCTGATTGTTTCACTTCTGTGAACTTATTTCTGTTCTATTGAATTAGTATCCTGGTTTTGTTGAGCAAAGCAGCACAGCAGGTCCAGAAGCTGCCGGTGATGGTGAACATGCCAGACCAAACCAAGAGCAGCTGTTGTTTTTTTTCTTAGGTTTGACATGTGTTCGCTGTCAATTTTTTCTTTCCTGATATTTTTCTCTTCTAATCAAGAAAGTCTTTAAGAGATAATAAATGAGACTTGAGAGTGACACCTGTCAGTGGACAACAGGGTTTTCTCTGACCTGTAGAGAGGATGAAGCCAATTGTATGGAGCCAGACCAAGTCCCCTACTGAAGCACACCGTGAGATGTTTTGTTCAGCTGATGTAACACTGTATCTAAACTAAACTAAAGAGGCAGCCAGATTTAAACTAATGTGAGCAAAGCACATATCTTCACTCCTTTATTCCCCCTGCCCATTAGGAAGTTGTGAAATTCTCTGTTTCTGCACATCCACAACTACAAGTGTGTGAGCTCCTGTCTGATTCAGACCTTTGTGATATGTACGCTCAAAGCAAAGAAGTAAGTTACCTCAAACTTTCCAGGTCTCTGACTTTAAGCATTAGGTTCTCCTTTGGTATGTCTAAAGAAAGAATGATGAACTTTCTACTCACTGGAGTATTCTATTTGTTTTAAATGAGCTCCATAATTATTTTAAGTGTCTTAAGATGGCCATTGTAAAAGCTACTATAAAGATACATACTGATTTTCAACAGATACTGACTTTCCTGTGCTTTACTCATCAAGCACTTTAGTGTTTCCTAATACTGGACAAGGCACATGTCTGTTGACATAGAGGCTTAATGTGTAGATGGTTTAAGTCTTTCCATTGACTTTGAGGATACCAAGATCCCTAGGGTGCTGGTGTCCCTCAGAATGGAATCAAGAAAATGAGATTTATGTTGCTCCCTTTATGCTAATGAAAAATCTAGTCCTGTCTTTTGTTGTTAGAATAATATGGGCTAGTAGTACTGAACAGTTACGTAAACAGTACAGTTTACGTTCCTCTGTCAGAAGTAACTGATCCATGAAGCAATATGGCAGGGCTGTGAAGAGAATGCAAGGCTTGGTTGGTACCTAAGGTGATGGTCCCATCTGTTCTCTTGAACCTTGAAAGGGTCTGTTTGGTTTCTGTAGCTCTGTGGGCAAGTGGGGATGGATTTACTTCTGTTTCTTTGGAGTTAGTGAGACTTATACATGAGCTTTCTTTAACTTCAGCCTTGCAGCAATTCTCCTATTTTGAATGCTTTTTTAAATTGCCATATTGTTTTTTTCTCTTTTTTTTAACTTCTCATCTTTTTTCTCTCGTATTCCCATCTGGTTAAGTGTGCTTAACTGGAGAGTTTGTGTGCTGCAGTGTCCTCTTTGTGTTTAGTATCTAATTGCCACTAGTGAAAAACAATGATGATGTGTGAGAGTAAGGAATTCTACAGAAATGTTGTAGAGCTGCTGTTAAGTACAAATCAGTCAAGCCCTGGTGTCAGAAATTACTTTTTCAAAACATGACTCTGGTGTACTCTCCACAAAGCTAGCTGCCACTGTCTAGCAAATACACTACAGTCAGGTGCATTTCATATGTCCAGTGGTACCGCATGGTTGTTCTGTATGGCTTTTTAATTTTGTTTTTTATATTGTACTTTTAAAGTAATATTGGCATTGCTTATTAGCTATATTGTTACAGTATTATATCCCTTGTAGATATTTAAGCTTAAAACACCTCTAATCCATTACTAGCTACGTATTGTGTGTTGAATGGGGATGCTCACAAATGAAGTCAGTTTCATTTCTTTACAGAATATTTTTATATTGTACATTTCAACTTTCATACAACTTTCCTATGCAAACAAGCCATTAGCAAAATCTATAATATTCCAGTTGTATTTCCAAAGTCACATCAATAGACTATAGCCATAATCCAACTGAAAATGCATATTCCTTAAGGAAAGAATAGTATATGTATTTTAGAATTAAATTTCAGCATTTCATTGGCATTTGTTTGTCTTCACCTACTGCGTTAACATGAAACTGGATCTGGAGTGGAAAAACAAAATGAAGCTTTGCTCAGCTGAGGTTTCCCAGAGGTGACATGACTTGGAGATTAGGTTGAGACAGAGAGTCACATCTTGCTCAATGAAGGTATTCTGCATTACACAGGGATGTTTGTCTGCAGGGACATGGGTTACCCTAAATCACTATTGATGTTAATAAGCTGAAGAATTTATTTTTTTTTTTTTACATCATCATCTATTCCACCTCCCTATATCTTGCACTTTAGCACTAAAACAGTTGTTGCAGAATTTCTTAGTATCTGTGAGAATTCATAGATGATGAATCATTCCAGTGACATTGGAATAAGTACAGCATTGACATTATCTCACTTGCTATGTCCTTGCAATATCAAACATGCTTTGAGAAGTGTATATTCTGTACTTTCTTGCATCAGTCCCATTGCAGTTCCGGTGTAGCTGATGAAGTCACACGTGGGCATTCAGTTCTAGTTGTGTTTAAAAAAACCAACCAACCAACCGAAAAAACAAATAACAAAAGTACTTCAAAAGCTTTCTAACATATTTTTCCTCTATCAATACAGGTTTCTTAAACCGGGTCTTCTCAAGGGTTATGTGGCTTTTCAATTTTACTTTTAAATCTAAACAAAACTATTGGTAATTCACATTATTTAGATATATAATTCAGGAATCTGCTGTCAATACAGGACAGTAGAATAAAGCCAACTTGCATCATAAATGGAATCCACTAGTACAAGTGGATGTATGATTCTCATAATGCATATAGCAATAATGAACAATATAATAAATAAATACATTTAACATTAGGATTTCAGAAAAAAATCCACTATTGGTAAATGAAATAAAAAAACCCATAAATCCCAACAAAACCCAGACCTATTAATTTCTATGTGACAAAGACAGGGGAAAAGTAAACACTTCTAAAAAGTCTGAAAAAAGACTATCTAAAGGATAACTACATCTGACGTCTTCTCCAGGAAGTAGAACATGTGCTGTTGGTGGTAATTACCTGTTCTAGTACTCTAGAAAGATTTTGATTACATTTTCCTGATCATGTCATGCCCCCAGGTTGTCAATATTCCCTTGCAATGATGTATAAAATGTGTATACAGAATACTTCCTTTAACCAGATACCTGGGTATTTTATAATTACATGAGACTCTGCTGGGAATTAATCTCTTTCAGACTCTCCTGATTTTTGTGATTTTTCTAAAGGGTGTTTTAAATCCAATAAGCTACAGAAAATCCTATTTGTTGTTATGATTATGATGATGATGATTATTCTTCTGTAGAAGTAGTTAACAGAACTTAAAATCTATCTTAATCCTCTTTGTGATAATTTCCTTTTTGCAATTGTACATACAGACATTATATTGATAAAATGGTAAATGTTTATCAGCTTTAAAAGATACCTTAAAAATACTCAAGGTTTTCTTATATCTTACTTCACTCTGAGGATACAGGATATTCAAGTTTTATTTCCTATCAACTTTTTCCTGGTTTAGCTGACCAATGAACAGTTAATTCTTTTCAGAATTGTTAACTGTATGATCTTGAAATATGTTTAGCTATTGCCTTTCTCTGTTCCTTGTAGGATTTCCTGTGGAAGATGCTTATAAAATAAACATGGTTTAAGACCCATGAATATAAATGGAAACACTCTTACTCCATTCATTAAGTGCAGTAGGACCTGGATCAAGGCAACAAATCAGTTTCTGTAGTTAGGTGCTGATTGATGGAGGTCAGTGTGATGTTGAGGGCAGACAGCATTGTGGAACCCCATACGGGAGGGTGTACAGTAGCATCCTCCAGCTCCCTTTTGATACACCAGAGAAAGTGAGACTATCTCCAAGAAAAATGAGCTTGATTGTACCTTGTTCTATTGGATGGTATTACACATCTGGTCCTCCTCTCTGCCTCTCGTGGTGTTTTTTGAGACAGCAGTGCCAATAGAAGATGCTTCCTTAGCTTTGCTTTCAAACTTCTTTATAGAAATAGCCTCCTATAATGATTCCCTGGTCACAGGAGGAGATAGGAATTATCTACTCTGTAGATAATGGTAGCCAAAGGAAAGTGAGCGGATAAATGTACAAAATACTCCAGTCTGGCAATTAGTTGTGTGCTTATTCTTCATTAAAATGTGGGTTCACACTTTGCACCCTATCTGCTTCTTAGATCTGTGTGAGTTTGGGAAGTCCAGATTCAAGTTCATGAAGTGTATTTTTCAGTTGCCATATTTCAAAATCATTTACTTGTTTATTTCAGTAAAGCACTGCATTTCCATTGAATTTGATTTGTGAGATCATTTTTTTCCTGGCTGTTGCTACGACAACAAAAGCAGTTTTTGTACTCCAGTACATTGAAGCCAGTACATGCTGTATCCATTAGCCTTCAGAAATACTTCTAAAATAATCAATATCAAATGTATTGAATATGTTAGATTTTAAAATTACATTTACAGTGGAAAACAATTTTATTTCCAGTGTACTTTAGGATCTGTATGGTTCAGTATTGATTTTTATTTCAGCCATCGTGTTCTGGTGTCTGACTTGGCCATTATATTGGTATTCTCTCTGGAGCTTTCTATTTAAGAGGAGTTCATGCTAAATGGAAATGACTAATGAATAAGGAGAACAGTTACTGTTTCACTGAATTTAGAAATCCGAAAGATTGTAAAGACTTTCTGCTGTAGCTATTTAAACATTCTCTGAGATGTGCTTTGAATGAAATTATTCCAGTACCACAAAAAATGGCTGCAAGTTACTCTACAAAGGTCCAAGAACTTCCAGTGACACGCCTTGCAAACACAGGTTGTGCTGATGTCACTAGGAGTTTGAGATCATGCAGCATCCAGCTGGATGGGAGGGAATTAGTTTCATTTGAGCTTGAACTGCTTCAAATACACAGTAGATAATTAAGAAAGCTCTTTAAGACATACTGCCAGTGTCTATACACAGGTGCTTTCAAAACTGTTTAAATTCAGGTGCTGCTCATGTTAGGCAGCCTAGCAGTAATGCTGTTTCTGCAGGTTTATTGTATCACAACCATAATGTTATCATGGTTGAGTTAACAACTAGACTGAGTGGCAGGTGGTAGTTTTATGTCCCTTAATTGTATCTTACTTCTAGGATTTAAAGGGAATTGACAGTTGTATACCACAGAATACTAGTCCATTTGAAAATAAAATAACCCTATACACCATTTTAACTTTTTTTTGGATGGTAAATAAACATACTACTTTTGCATAGTTTTGACATAGAATCCTACTATACCATAGGCAGTTATTATCCTACTGCTTTCATACCTGAATGCAATATACATGGATTACTGGCTCAGATGCAGAGAAAATTTTAAATGTTTTAAACATTTAAGGTTAAAACTGACATACTCTTAGCACTGAAATCAATGTGCAAAAAGCATAAAATGAAGTAGTTCTTCACTGCGAGAGGCCCAGCCAACTTAAAAGCCCTCCAAGAGAGTTTGGAGCCCAAAAGTTTTCCAGCTAAATGGCAGATTCTTACTACTTGTCTTTGAAAAGAATGGGTTTAGGGAGTTAAAAAATACGTTCAAATCTTTTATTGTAGACATGAAATGTCACATGCTTCCCAGTATCAATACATGATATAGTACATTGTTCCATGTATTAGACGAGCAGTTAATAACTATGTTAATTTTTTACTTGTACATTATTTTATAATGTCACAATGTGCAACTGTATATGTCACAACATATTTACTTGATGGTTTGTGATGGGAAGTGTAATTTTTATAGACTGTGTCATTTCTGTCCTAATGTGGGTATCTTAATCACATAGCTGTTGCTGTTGAGGAGTGTCTGGGGAAAGTTCACTCTTGGTAGCTGATACTCAAAAAGTTCACCTAGGGAATAATTTCCATTGAGTTCTTTTGTTGTATTTTGTTTTGTTTTGTTTTTTTTTTCTTTTAGCTTTGCTTATATAATCAGTTCAACTGCCCTTTAGATGTATGTTGTTTGGTGAAGGTTTTTGGGTTTTTTTTGGTTTGTGGTAGCTTTTTGTTTTGCATCCATTAAGTCAGTAACTGCAGAAGTTTTATGGTTTGTGTTTTCTCAGTCAGGTGCTGAGATACTTATTGCCCTAAACTTCCACTGAATGCACTGGGAATTGTCTCAGTGCATATCGGGATCAAGCCATGAAATTATTATGCAAAATAGTTTAATTGAAAGTGTTGTCTTGACTTCTCAAAGGAACGTAAATGCTATTAAAATTCAGGGCAATGTGGGCATCTAGCTTCTTTTCACTCTGTTGAACATCTCGGCCAATATTCTCTAAATAAATTAGAATTTTACTTCTTTCTGACCAAAATAATAATTTTTCCATTTTTGGATGGTTATATAATAGTAATTTCTCTGCTTTTGTGTAGTGTGCCCAGGCCAATAATAGATTCTTTGATGCAGCTGTCTTGAATTGCATTTGCTATATTTTTGGCAGTAGCTTCAGCTCTTTGTCGAAACAGTGTAGGGAACCTATTTTAACTTTTTATTCTGATAATCTGCATTACTTTTGGAGAGAAGTGGCACCTTTTTCTTTGCACATAGTTTGGCCTTCATTTTTCTCCCTAATTTTCCAGTAAGCCTGAAGCAAAGTAGGAAATGTGGTTTCATTCAATCTCTTTGCTGGTGTTGTCACCTACCAGAAGAGCTACTGAGAACATTCTGTTCTAGTATTTAATTAAAAAACACAACAAATAAAAAAAAATAACAACAAATACACCTCTCAGTTTCATAGAAGTTTATAGTGACTCATAAGAACCCTTGTGTGGAAAAAAACCCAAACCAACCAGATTTTAAGTATCCAGTGGGATTTTTTTTTTTCAGGCTTAAATGTGTTTGAGATGTGTTTACAATAGACTCATAAGTATGTCTGCTTCATCACTGATGAAACTTAGATTTTTTTTTTATGATAGACTTGAACAGGCTGAAATAAGGACTGTATGTATGATTAAATGTAACTTGGTATCACAATACTGGTATATACTTCCCCTACAGTATTGCAATTCATTGTTATTTCAATCTTATTGAACCTTTTGAGCTATTCTCAAGTTTTGAAACCATGTGAAATTCATGAACTCTTTTTCTTTGCATAGTTATTTCTTCTGTTTTTATTACTTGTATAGTCAGTTCATTTTTTCTCTGATCTTCTTGTTGAGGGAGGAAAGATACTTGTGAGTTTCACCTCTGCATAAAAGTTGGATTGGCATGAGGGAGAAGAAATTAGAATCTCCCATTGATCTATTTTGCACAAAATCTGGTTTCCATTCTGCTTGGTTTCCATCCAAATGCATTTTCCTTCCTGTTCCCTCATTTATTTTTTGTCATCTCTTTCTACTCTTCTTTAAAAATCTTTGAATTCAAGAACGACTTCCTAATCTACAGTTTGAGTATATTTGTAATCCCTCATCTCTATTGCATTGTCTGGGAATTCAGGAGCACATCTAGACACTGTGTCAAAAACAGAAGCTGCTTCAACTCCTATGAAAGACTGAAGCGCTTTCTGATGGCAGCAAGTGAAACTAAGAAACAAGCAGTGGTCCAGCCATCTCATTTGTTTCATGCCTGCAGTCTGAGTGTCTTGATGAAGCTAAATCCAGTTTCAAATACTTGGGGAGCTATGAGCTCTGGCATGTGGAAAAAAAAAAAATCTATCATTGTCCTATATTAACATTATGTGCTGTTTTTATAGAGACCACAGAAAAGGTGGCTGTAGTGGGGATGTTTGATTCAGCACTTTATTGGGTGCAATAGCTGAAGTCTTCAACTAGAGAAGAGAAAAAAAAAAGGTTTGTTCTTCAGAGTTTTAAGCCGTCTCAGGAAAGGAACCAAAAATAACATGGTTATTAACATTCCTCCTGTGGAGGAGGTGGTGTAAATCAGTATGAGACTGCAGCTGGTTCCACATAACCAATTTGCATCATTTTTATGGCAGCAGGTCTGGCAAGCCAGATGACAATGTAACTATGGATATTGAGAAAGGGTGGCTTTCTAGCAAAGTCGAGCATTTAACTGTCAGTGTATGAGTTTTGGTTTGTGGGGTTTTTTCTTCCAAAAGGTTTGACTAAGTCTTTGAGACTTGAATAAGAAGTGGAACTGGAAGATGGAATCCACTTATTTCATAAGATTTTGGTAATGTCAACTTATGTTTGAATTCAGAGTTGTCACAGCTAATGAAGGGAGTTATAAAAGGACTGCAGTGAGGCAGATATGCCAAAATTTTCAGTTCCCATTACTGACTCTGTGGGGGGACTGCAAGTACTGCTGGATGTACTCACTGTCTTTTGCCTTTGGGCTCGTCGTATTGTTTGCAACAAGGAAATTTGGCTTTATTCATAACTGTCCTGTTGCATTTCTGTGAGGTCTTTATCAAACTATTTCCTGCTTCATTTTGATCACCTGTAAAATGGAGCTGAAATTCTGTCAGTGGTCAAGTACTCTGAAATTTGCTAGTGAAAATTCTTTTATATGTAGCTTTTATTAAATACAGTATCTACGTGAATTCTTGAAATAAGTTCCTTCATCCTAGTTCCTGAGTTGATATGGGCTCTTTATCCCCAGGGCATCTATAAATTAGCTCATTCTGGGTCGGTCATTTGCACACTAAAACTTTGGTCCCAAGATGACAATTAGTCTGCTGCTCTCAATAGCATGAAAACAAGTGTGCAAGAGCTTGTGTAAACAGCCACAGCTTCATGAGGATTATATCTCAGACAGGCTGAAACAAAGACATTCTTAATAACGCAGTGTACGAGAGAATTTTGTGTCCTTTCATATAAATCTATGGCTTTAAAGACCTGGTTTATAAATTGGCTGAAATATAATTAAAGGTATGTCCTTGGTAACTGTACACTGTAAAATATTTACAGTAGCCCCTGGGACAATGGTAGCTATATTTTGATTTTTACAGTCAAAACATCTCTTCTCGAGCTGCATTATGGAACATAAAAAGATTTGTAACAATGGCTGGTGTTATTTGGGCATTTCTTAAGAAATCATTTGAGCTGGTCTTCCATTGATAGAGTCAAATCTGGCATGAAATTAAATCCAATTCAAGAACCTCATGAATAGCAAGAGAAGGTCTAGCCACTAAGGTCCTCACAATTACTTTGTGGTCTTTACAGGATGGGTGTCCTGAAAACCGAAGTGACAAATCTGTCTGTATTTGAGTGGTCATCTATGCCTCAGTAAGCAGACTTTAAAGACAGGTTCTAAAAGCCAGAGGCACTCAGATATACTCCATTAGAAAACCATTCCTTTTCCCTTCATGGTCTGAAGATTTAGTATCTTAGGGGCTTTTGCTCCCCAGTCAATAGTGGTGTTTGATAAAGAGGAGAGAGAAGAAAAAAAAAGGAGGAGGAAAAAAAGGGACTTGGATTCAAAGTACAAAGACTCTGTATGTAATATATTTAACTGTCAAGCACTTTTTCTTGAGACTAATGTGCAAGCTCTCAAATAAGAGAACTGAAGTTGTAAAGAATTCTCATGGTGAGTGTGTTGTAAGAGATGCATCCACAACAGGATGTGTTGGCAGGGCCTCCAAACTACATTTTCTTTAACTTTGGTTCATTTATATTTAATTTGTATGCAGCTTTTAATTTTGTTTCCCGGATTTCTGAAACATGAGAACAGAAGAATCCATTCCAAGACCAGAACAAAATGTAATGTTTCTTTGGACAGATAGTAGGGTCCAGCAGAAGTCTGGGCATCACCAGCTGAAATATGGTAGCCATTGCAAATAGATGCACGGCAAAAGGAGTACGGATCCCCACACTGTATTGTCACAAAATCCCAAAAATGCATCAGTTTAGTGTAGTGGCCAAATTCAATCCCCTTTTTCTCCCTCTCATTTATTCCTGAAATGCAGAACGTAACACTGCTAAAGTCTTCTGATCTTTCGCTGGCATCATGGGATGGGAATTCAGCAGATAAAATATTACATAACAAACAAATTTCATCTCAGTGTGCAGGTTTTCTCTAAAATCTGGTCTGGACACATTGCAAACCTCTTCGGTATAATTTTTTCTTCCTTAGTACCCTGTGTAACCTCATCTCTTTCTGGACCTGTGTGTGTGTATTTCTAAGCCTGGAGGCTGCTGCTTAGGACTGTCCTCTTCAGTAAACCCAGGAATATAAAAGCTTCTAACACTTGAGATAAATGCATTACTCCAAATTTTGGTATCTTAAAAAGAGCCTTGTTCTCTGTGTGTGGACACTCATTGGTGAACTCTGGCATTTGGTCTTGCATTCTGCACTGTGAATAATGCAGACAAAATAGTCTCCAGGTGCTTTGCCTGGCTGTTGCCCAGATTGAGTCTATGGAAACGTGTTTCAGTCTTGATGCAAACTGCATTATAAACACTCTGTGCTTCTGCTGACAGCAGAGAAACTACTCTGGGATAAACACTGGCATTAGCTCAAAATGTCTCTAAAGAATTGCAAGTATTTGATCGAAAGATTTATCTTTTGCTTTCTGTGGTTGTTTAAAGCTGTGCAATGACCCATAGGCAGAAGCTATGTGATGGATAGCCCATCAGTATTTTGTATCACCCCAGTAGCCACCCTCTAGAAAAAGACTGGAATTAAAAGGTTAATATTTGTTAAAAGCTGACATTTTCGTAGTCTCAAGATTCAGGTTCCTGAGGGAGAAGAAAAAAGTTAATTTCAAGGATATATTTTGGTGTTGTGATTTGGAAAGCATATTTTGTTTACTTTGTTTGCTTTCTGAAAAATCTCGGTCTAGGAGAGAGTCAGTGTTACTGTAAGGCAATCAACTTCTACTGAAGTCAGGGAAGTATTTTAGCTTTTCAGCTGCAAGTCTGTCCCTTACATTCTTAGTAAGTTAATGACTAGATTAGATGGGCTAGCAAGGGAGATGGAAGCACAGTTTACATTGGCATTTCAGTCAATGCCTGTATTAACGTGTTAAGCTGTTGCTGTTGGCCATATAGCTATAATGGTGTACAATTTTATATAAGCACCAAATCAAATTGCCTGAGAGAAACTGTAACCAGAAAACGGTCCATAACCAGGAAATAACTCCACTTCCACACTTCAAGTTCTCATGGGGAACTGAGCCCTCACATTTCCCACCTGGGTAAACGGGGTCCTTCTTCAACACAGAATAACAAATTGAAATCCGTGGAATACCATCAGCTGAATAATTTGCTCAGTTTTAAAATTATATCTTGTATTCGAGACCCCTTTTTTTTTTATTATTTGATGTGGTAGAAAGGGCAAGATAATTCCTTCAGCTGACTTAAGCATGGGTCTTGTTTATTCCTTGGTAGCTTTCATTTAGCCTAAGCCAATTGATTTTTTTTCATTTTTCATTTTTTTCTACTCAATTGATGTTTAACATTTATAACAACTGCATTTTAAAATGTGGACATGAATCTTGATCATATTCATAAATCAAAACATTCTAAAGAAAATATTATTAAACCTATATCAAGATTAACATCACACTGTATACATGTGTCAGTGATGTTTTGTTGGAGAACAGAGGATTGTAAAGTAGTATTCTGCAGTGTTAACCAGTGGGACCTAGCAGGATTTTCTAGAATCCTTATGGACTTCAGGTAGAACAATACCCCATATGAATATGCTTCATTACCATGTTATTGTTCAAGGCTGCTGGATATTATTTAGAATTCTCAGATATACATGTTAAGGCTTCAGTATTGGCAAATTATCATACTAATTTTTTAAATCTACATATAAAGCATAAGAAATAAGTCACAATTAAATATCAGTGTTTAAAATAGAGAATTATGGAATTATGTTATTAAAAATATAAATAGCTATAAACTATGCTCAGTTTTATGAAAATATAACAGATGACAGGAAAGGATGAAAAATGCTTACTATACATGTTGCTAAATCAAAGGATTTAGCAATGGTGGATTGTGTTATGCAATCCTTTTCAAAATTCCTTTCTTCTTAGTCCTTGAGTAACCACACTGATTTCAATAAAGATCACTTGGTAGTTAAGTATGATAGTGAAAAAGTGAGTACCAGAATAGTTTTTAGTGAAAAGTGGTAGCTACTTTCGGAATAGATAATTCTGCATTTCATGAGAGTCAGTACATATTTGTTATTTCTTCCTATTCATACTCTCTTTCTGCTCAATAGAAGGGTCGCTGTCTCTTGTTTTGATTTGATTCCAAGGAGGTTGAGAGAATTGGCAGTCATGTTTTATGGACAGGAAACACACAACATTTCTAGGGTGACTCTCAAGTGTATCAAAACAAAATACACAATCACATCTATCACACAAGCTGCAGGTGGCTTCATGAAACACCAACATTATCAACACAGTACAACTGATAGCAGCTAAAGCTCAGCTTAAAAACCTAACTGCTTTTCATCTCCACTGGGTTGCTACTCTCTAAAAATGTAGTTTTCTCTTAAATTACTTCTTTGTCAGAGGGAAGATAAATGGAGGAGGACAGTGAAAAGAATTTGGCAAAAAATATTGTAATATTGTATTAATTAGTAGCAAACACAAATTAAATTCCAGGTTAAAATACTGTCAAATCTTAACATGGGTCTTTAGGAGGTCAATAGTTTCATGCTTTTCAAGAGATGAGCACTTTTAATGTTAACATTGATTAAAGCACTGAAGGTA
Organism: Hemiprocne comata; assembly: GCA_020745705.1. Classification (NCBI taxonomy): domain Eukaryota; kingdom Metazoa; phylum Chordata; class Aves; order Apodiformes; family Apodidae; genus Hemiprocne; species Hemiprocne comata. Next base: position 6,030,928 of record CM036598.1, read on the forward strand.
ATACTTCTCAGATTGTATGTCATAGTCTTTCTTCTGGCAAAATGATGCGTTTGGTTGCTGGCTGCAGAACTGTCACAGTTCAACGTTCTCCACAAGAACGTAGTGAGGTAATTACCTTACTGGCTGTTCTGGAGGAAAACTGATTCCTACCATAGGGATATATATCTCTGTATATGCAGAGCACTATATATCTTTTTGTTAGTACAGAGAAAGAAGCAGGAATTGTTGTGTACCCATATACATATATGTGAAAAGAGATAGAGGCAGAGTGATTCTTGCATCCAAAAACATTTAGCTGTTGACAGAGGCTTGTTGCTTTTTGGCCAGCTGACCTACATGAAAGAAGCCAGCACCTAAGGGTATAAAATGAAAGACCATGAAGGTGAAAATGAAGATGTCTAACTGTGGAGATCGGTAATAGAGAATACCTAATAAAATCTGAGAGTATTATTATGTCTGTTGTTCTTGAGATACACCCTGGCAGCTTACAAAATAGTGTGGTATCTCCTTGAAACAATTATGGTGTGTGAATGTTTGTTTTAACAAGTGGCAAGCCAGGATACAATTTGAAGTCTTTTATAGATAATACTTCTATTTAAAAGCTGTGGTTAATTCTAGGTTTAACTAAGAGTTATTGATTACAATACTGGTTTTACCTTGAAATCTGTATTTTTTTAATCTAATTTGATTTAGGGATCGTACACCCAAATGTTTGCTCATTTTTTCATCTAAATCAAATAAGAAATATTGTCTCTCCTTAATGTCTTTTATTTGGGTCTCTTATTCTCAAAGTACCTTCCCAGTCAGAGAAAAAGAAACTACAACAGTATGTAATAATAATAGGTTCCAGGCAAGACAAAATTTTCTGGTGGTTCTCCCTTCCACATTTTATCCCTTCTTAACCCCAGGTCAGTTCCCATCATGGGGAGGTGCTGCTGTGTGTGTACTCCAGAGAGCTCTTCTCATCAGTGTAGCACCTGAGCTCCAGAGGGATCCCTGAGATGTGGGCAGCTGAAAGAGATAGAGGGAGTGGATGTGACCTCATCTGCAAAACAGACCAATGCCTTGCCTGGGTATGAGAATAAATGGAAGTGCTGCCTGAAGGGCAGTGACCTTTAAAACACCACATAGGTGTGAAAATGGATAGGGAATTGAGTGATAATTCTTCCTAGCAATTCCACGCTGGGTTTTTATAGAGCAAAGTCCATGTGTTGAGAACTTATTTAGGGACTTGGGAGAATTGTCAGACCTTCAGTATCAGAGAACCTCCAAAGCAATTAGTATAAAGTATATCTGTCTCAATTATCTCCTGAGATCATGTGGTATCACATGGGCATATGTGAGAAATAGGAGAGAAATAATTTTTTTCAGCACTCCTATTCAATGTAAGTAGTATTCAGTAAGGAACATCCCCTTGCCCTAAGAAGGAAATTCTTCTGCAGGTGATGAAAGGTTATGCTCACAGGTAATGTGTACAACATGGCAATTACAGATGCTCAGGAGCTAATTTATTGAAAATAGTGGAAAAGGGGTCACTTCATTACCATGAAAAATAACTTAGGGGAAGAACTGATGGAATATTCAAATCACATTCTGATATTTTACTTAAAAAAAAATAAAAAAAAATTTGAGACTGTTAGGGTGCTGTGAGGGCCAGCTCCTCCCTGGGGACCAGGAGCTGTGGGAGACCCTTGGGCTGGCAAGACATGACCTGCTGCCCCAGCAAAGGAGCAGGGCAGGTTGTGGCGGGACAGCCCCCAGCCCAGACATTGGGCACTTCCTTGGGGATGGGATGAGGCCAGGCCAGGATGTCAGCTCGTGAGTGAGGGGTGAGGGTCAGGTCCAGAGAGGGTAAGAAGGATCAGACAGCCCCAGGTGAAGCAGGTCAGGGCCAGCTAAAACAGACAATATGATTATATGTGTTTTGTTTGCAATAATTTAGCATCGTTTTTAGCCACTCTAAAGGCTACTCAGGTAGCTTAGTAATGTCCCATCAGATCTATATGGAATCTGTCTTTGCCACAGCTTTTCCCTGCTAAAACAGTGTATTTGATAATGCCTTATGTCATTGATAAATATATGTAATCTGCTGCTCTTCTGTTTTCTTTTTAGTACTCAAATTTGCTGGTGGTAGTATGAGGAAAAACTGTGTCATTGCTTACCAACCCTCTTCAGCTCATGCATAAGAGGGGTAAAGGAAGGTTCACTGTAATTCTGCAAGTTTATGGGGCTGAGAAGCAGCACAGTATACAGATTGCTCACAGTTCCAGATATACTGTCTCAGCGATCAATACTGAAACTTGTTATCTGGAGGCAGAAATTTGCTGTGCATTTAAACCAAACACACTTGACTAGGCTTACTGATCTCCAGTAAGAGTCTAGAAAGATAACTACCTTAAAGTTATTGCTGAAATGTTCGTAGCAGTTGTCAGAGAGATTTTTCAGATGAGGATAAAAGGCTCACAAGGAGTTCAAGTTTTAGGAATCTGCTTGCTTTGATACCAGTATATTCTAGGGGCTCTTTTTTGTTAATAGCTCTATTAGGGAAAGAGTTTGGAGTAAAATTCCCCTTTCTTTAGGTACAGTTTATTGTTAAAAGCTCATATCAAATATTTTGATCATTAAGAGCTATGCTAGTGATCACACACACACACGCAGAAGACATTGAAACAACTATTGTACAGTGATTGTGAAAATTGTTGCTTCCTGTGAAGAAAGGAAAGAAAATTCGTGTTCCAGTGTCTGTCTGCTACCCTGAGTCTGCAGTGATTCATCTAGTTGTTATCAGGCCAATAGAGACAGTGCTTGATTAGAGCCAGTATCTTATAATAGTATTTACAATTGCCCTTTGCTCAGAGATTCTTTCGTGGTAGATCATAGTGTCCTTCTCAAGTAGAAATAATGTCATGGAATGAGATCCCTTTTGTTTAGCAGTTATGTTCAATAGTTGGGGTACTGAGTGATGGTGTTTAGTAATCAAATGGAGTGTAGAAGCATCTCTTTATTCTGCTCCCATAGAGCCCTCAAAGTAAACTTCCAGCAAACTACTGCCCTATGGATAGGAGTAAAGACTAAGTTTAGTGTCACAGTTTGAAGAACTAAACTTTCAGAGTCCATTCCATTTCTGTTTTTTGTTCCAGAGTAAGTGTAGATGTGGTGCTTACAGATGTGGCTTAGAGGTGGGCCTGGCAGTGATCAGCCTAGGTTGATGGTTGAACTTGATGATCTGAAAGGTCTATTCCAACCGGAATGATTCTGTGAGTGCAAATACTGATTTACATGCCTCAAACAAATCCTGACATATCATTTTCAGCATTTAGTTCCCTTAAGAACACAGCAATTTATAATTAGGCTTGATTTACATATGCTGATTTGTCCCATGGGTCAGACAACCAAGGGAGCTCCAGTAAAACGAGATACAAAAAGGGTAAATCATAAAAGTTACATGTTGGCATTTGTTTTGCATTGGCTGTCTTCCATCCTTCCTTCCCCCCCTTAATGTAATGTTCTTTCATGCTAATATTTAGGATGATAATAGACTTCTAGTCATTTCTTGCCTAAATCAAGATTCTTGCCTGGCATGTAGATTCCTTCAGGCTATCGTAGTTAGTGGGAAATTTCATGCAAGTGTGTAATTATTCAGCTCATCTGAAGTGCTCTATAAAACTCAATGTCTGTTGCAAATTAAAAGTGGAGAATTTATATTTTTTTCCAAGCTCTAGCATGAAAAGATGTTTCTTGTTATGAAATCACATTCAGAAAAATTTTGTGGAAGTGACTACTTTTGGGACTCTGGAAGACAGAAGTTTTGGAAGTTTGGAAGAATTTATACTATGCAGACATGAAAGTCATTCACTGAGGGTAGCTCTCTTTTGTTAGGGTTAAAATATTTTTGTGTTAAGCCATTTAATTTTATTTCTTTCAAATTTAGACTGTGCCTAAATTTGTTTCCTAAAAGCGTAGCAGTTAGTTACAGGTCAATGGATAAAAGATACTGGTGAGAAATAGTATTGGGAGAATTTTTCATTCCACACTTTGCTAATAATGGAAATACACATCTTGCAGTGAAAACGGGTGAAAATGCCAGCAGTCTAGATATCCAGGTAGGATCACTGTCACCAAAACTAGCACATTCGAGGGAATTTTTTCCTAGATAGAGGGTTTTTTAAAAAAATTTCACTTTTTTATTAAATGAAAAAGCAAGCCTCAAAACTGGAGACGTTGGAAATGGCATTGGTTAAAACTGCTGTTGTAGACAAGGATCATGAGATAAAAGTACCTGAACTGAATCCAGTCCAGTTAATGAAGCTACTGGATAGTGCCTAATAGCTCTATGAACTCCATGATTAAATCATGACACATGAAAACTTTTACCAAAAAGGAAGGAAAAGACACTAATTTCTGAAAACAACTCCCTGAAAAGGATTTGAGGATAATTGCCTGTTTTCTTCTAATAAAAAACATTTTTGTATGTTTGCTGCTGAACTTGAGATTCTAAATATGTATGTGACTCACATAAATTGCTGCCTTAAGAAAGTAGATGGTGTATTAGAATTTTGCTGGTTTGGTGTACTCCATATGAGAAGTGATCAGAATTGTGACTCTTAAAAATGTCTTTACTAGCGGATCAGTTGAAGAGTAAGAATTTTTTATGCACTCTTCATACTATGTTTTCTTTCTCCTTCAGTGTATGTGTATATTTCTCATGACCATCTTTTCAATTAGGGCACTTAAATATTCTGAAATTGTCTTCACTTCTCATTAAAGCTCTACCTGTATCACCAGAGGCAGATGAGCCAGAGCACAGGCTGTGGTATAGCACAGTTAGCTCAGATTTCTCCTGTTCTGCCTCCTTTAGTCAGCACTACTGACAGGCAGTATATAATAGCATAGGCAAAGTATATCCTGAGATTTTTATTTCTTCTGCCCATCCCATCCTTATTATTTGCAATAGGACTTTGGCATCTTTCCATAGTTTTTGTTTCCTTCCTTTTCTGCTCAACCCTGAAAGTAGTTCGTGTTGGACTTCCTGGATACTGTGGACTTGATCAGGATTATAGCCCTTGCTAGGGATGATGGCAGTATTCCTCACACAGCACAGGCATGAAGATTAAATGAAAGCAGCCTAATCCTGAAGGGTACTGAGTTGACTAGTAGTTTAACTACTCACCTATTAGAGACAAGGCTAACTCATACTTTCATGCTTTATTCTGAAAATGTGTTCACACACTGGAGAAAATAAAAAAATTTAGAGAAAGATGTAAGGCTGAGTCAGTGCTGGTGTTGTGCTTGACTGAGGAAAATTAAATTATTCCCTATTTATCATTACATTGACAATGAGAGTTATTTCCCATGCTTTCATCAGAAGTTTCTGACTCCTTTGATTAGCGCAGGCTTATGTTTCATATTTATCCTGGATTTCATGTATCATATTTCTAATGTATCTTGAAAGACTCTTAAGTGGCTTAAATATAAACTCAGCAGGTGTTTGGGGTCTGCTGAAAAACGTATTTCCAAGTCTTTTTTATTGTAGACTGGTATTGCCACAGAACTGATGAGCTCAGTTTTTTGTAGACTAACAGTATAATGCAGTGCTGTTTGTGAACCTCCATTGACTGGCTGCATTGGCTTACCTTAAAATTTACAGGGTGACAGCAGCAATTTTAATTGTATGTATTCTATACTCGTTTAACAAATTATTATGAAGTTGCAGATGGTGTTTTTCATTTATCACTGAGACACTATTTAAATTCTGGGATTAAATTATTCTTTAGAAAACTTGGTACATATTGTAATTTATTCATAACCACTAGGAATCAACATCTCTAAATGATCCTGAAACTGTAATCCAAACTATATTACAGTAGGTGATTGTCAGTCTTCAGCTGCTGACTTGATTGCATAGTACTCTGACAAGCAGATGTTACTCGGGAAACATTAGCACCTTAGGTGTATGGGTAAATATTCTTTCCTTACTTCATCTCTGAAATATAATCTTATTAAAGAAAATGTCAGGGTTTTTTCTTTTCCTTATGTTCCCATTATCCGTTTTTGTACAAAACTGGGTTGTATTTATTATTGCTGTTATGCAAGATTTGAAGCAAATCTCCACATGGCGTTAATACATTCTTGTTTGATCAGATACACTTTTTAGGCTTTATCATAACATTTTCTTAGCAAAGTCAGGTTCTTTTGCAAATTAAAATACTATAAAAGGGTTTTGACAGTTATAGAAGTGAATGCTATCTGCATTTAGTAACTAGGACACACAAACCTTTTTGCTGTCCAGATAGTCTTACAGTATCACTTCCTTACAAAATGTCACATAAAAAAATAGCATTTTAGTCCTTTGCATGCTGCTTGTTTCCTTTATTGAGAAAAAAGATCTTTGCATTTTCCCAACTTTCTTCATAATGAGAGATTTGGTGTGAAGAACACATTGTATTTGTGCTGTGGTCTGATTCTCTTATCCAGTGCTTGCTCCATTTCAGATAATTTTAACGAGTGTGCCAGTGTGTAACAGCTAAAGAGTTGTGGCAGCACAATTCTTTCAATCCATCTGCTGAGTTTCCAATGAGGATGATATGAGCTCTATGTGTGGAATGAAAGCTGTATTGCAATTTTCACCTGCTGCTAGGGTCTCTGCTAATTCACAGCTTCCTAAGATGAATGAGGAGTGGAAGTGATTTTGTAGTGGCTTTGTCCTTGCTTTGCTACAGAGCTGATGTTGTGGCACATTACAATCCATTTTTAGAGTCTTAATAATCTATATATTAATTTTTTCATTCTCATAGAAATTATTACTTCTGTCTAAACTGTCTCAAAATGTATTTAATACTACTTGAAATATATGTAGGCTAAATATATATTTAGGACTTTTTTTTCAAAACTGTAATGCACATTTTTCCTTAGTGTGTTTACATAGTCTGATCAGATACCTACATTCTGTAGTGAAGTTAAAAACAGACTCCTGAAATCCTTCCTGCCCCTGTACTATCACATACCTCCATGTCCAGAAGCCTTCAAAACTTATGGTAGTTGAGTGCAGGGTTTAACAGAGAGGACAAAGAACTGAAAAAGAATGTAAATGTGAATTTTGAAATAAATAATATGGATAATGGGGGAAAGGAGATACTTCCTAGACTGGGAAAGAAAGGGGGAGGTGTATTTTGTTATTTTTTTTGCATGGATGAGATTGCACTCATGTGTCTATAAATGCTGTTAAACCTGCATTGCTGTAAGCTGTACTACAGAAGCAGCAGGTGATGTGTTAGGGGAGAGTCCTTCACATGACTCTGCAGAACCTTGCTGTGACCTGACAAAGCTGACACTGCCCATAGAAGAAAGAATAAAATGGGACCCTTTTTGTGCTGGTAATTGTCAAACTTTGTCCCTTCTGTATAGCTTTTGCACCTGATATTTGGACCTGCCATTTGCACCTGCTGAGGTGTTCCAGTTTGACAGCTATGCCCACTCAGTGGTCACAGCTGTGGTGTGGAAATGGCAGTTACTCTTACTAATAAATAGATCATCCTATCTGTGCTCACCCTGCCCACTGGCGTGTTCACCCCCAAGCTGTGAAACACCTCCTACATCATCCCTGTTGCTTTGTACTTCTGGGTAGTGATACCACAATACAGGTCTGTGATTTGACACTAAGATCTGTCCCCACTGATAAATGTGTCTGTTTGCAAGTAGCTTGGTGACATTTTGTTCTGGTTTTGGCTGGAGTAGAGTTAATTTTCTTCATAGTAGCTAGTTTGAGGCTATGCTTTGGATTTGTGCTGAAAGCAGTGTTGATAGCACAGAATGTTTTCCTTATTGCTGAGCAGTGCTTACACAGAGTCAAGATTAAATCATGGTATGTGTCCAGGAGTCTTATTTACGTTTCAGTCCTGGGAGTGGTTATTTTTGTGGTGTTTTTGTTTGGTTTTAGGGTTTTTGTTTATTGTTTGGGTTTGGTTTTTTTTGGAGTGGGGGGGGAAATTGTTGGGGTTTTTGAGACACAATAATCTGTAGTCACAGATCCTAAACAAAAAGAACGCAGAAGACCACTTGACTTTTCTGCTCTACATAGTCTTGTATACAGTGATTGCAGTGTTTCCTCAATTGTAGGTTTTTGCTCTATTTTTCCCTTAATTTCTTAACTTCCAATAGTTCAAAAGGTGCAGTTAGAATATCCATGAGGGCACTGTGTGACTGGGCTATGTCCATTCAGGGAGTGTGACCCATGTGTTATTTTACCTGGACTCTGTACTTATTTCAATCTATATTTTTCTTTGGAAGTCAGATGGGTTTTTGGACATTTTGTTGGGATTTTTTTCTAGTACAAGTTGTTGTTTGTAAGTACGGAATAGCCATCTCTGCAATGGAGTTAGCATAACCAGTTTTAGACCTCAATTTGATTTCAAGACTCTCATTTCTTTTAGAGAGGTGCACTGTGCCTGACCCTGCTATCTCCCAGATTCCAATAGTAGTTGAAATGACAGTTCTACCTTAAAACATTATCAAACCTGGAATCCAGTGGGTTTTTTTATCTTGGGCCTTTTCACTTAATGTCAGAGTCCTCTAACAAAAGCTATGCTCTCAAAGCTGGTGTAAAGAATAATGTCAAACCAAAGTAATTATTGTTCAAACATTTTCCATATTCCATACTGTATGATCTTTTTTCATATTCATATGATGTTTCTGTTTTCGTTGGACCAGGTACAATGAGTTTAATACTTTTTTTATTAAATTCCATTTCTAATAACTAGAAAGAATTCCATTCTTCTGCTCTCTACAGTACATGCTTTAGCATACTCCTCACCTTTCTTTAGTTTGCAGAAGAAATGCAAGATGAATACTTACTGCTCAAATGAACAGGAAATAAAAGGTCCTTTTTAAATTTGATACGCGACATAAGATCATGAATAAGGAGAGTTTCGGTATTAAGAAGTGAGTGGCATCCTGGGTCATCTGACAGCTGCAGTCAGTAAGTAAGTTGTGAGCCTTTTTCACAATGGCATACAGAGGAGAAACTTCAGATGTAATTGTCTGCTGTAATTGGAAAGTGGTCTGTGGTAAATACAAACTTTTGGAGGATAGTTACTGCGTTTTGGATTCTAAAATGTGTTGGTAAATGAGTTCTTGTCTTGAGCTGTTGTAATTCCTAAACTTGTTTGGAGGAATCTTGCACAGCTGCAGAATCACTGCACACTGATTATAGTGCTCAGTATGGTGAGTGCAAACACTGATATAAAGTGTAACAGCCCTAGAAATACCTCACATCAGTGAAACTCACCGTGGTTACAAAGCAGTGCAAAACATGTTTTTCTACTATAGAACATAGGTCCAAAAACTAACAAGATGCATGAATCACTTGTTGTGCATGAGTCCTGGTAATAAACAAGAAAAAAATAATATTAGGATTAATAACAACCTCTAGATTTAGGAGTTCATGAATTATAAGTCATCAGTCTACCTGCAGAGAAGCTGAGTATTGTGTAGTTAATGCATTTCTTTTCCTTTTAACCAATGTATCAAATTTTTCAAGTACCTATTCAAGAAGCCAACTGGGAAAGATCTTAGTCTAATGAAAGGTTTGTTCTTATTTGAGGGGGAAACTGTATTTTTTTCTTTTAATGTGGTCTATATTGACAGGTGGTTCTGTCTCCATTGGAGACAAACATTATTACAGCTGAATGAGGTGCAAAAGCCAGTTCATTTGGATATCTAACTGATTTGTAAATTGCTAATCTATTAAAATTTAAGAAATACGTTGGTTCCTTACAGACCCTGAAGTTAACGCAGGAAATAACTAGATTAGAGATAACTAAGATTTTTTATCTAGAGATAACTAGATTTTTTATATTTTTTTTAAATACATCATTTAACTGTATACTCAGATCTTGCTTTAAAGCAGTCTTGAGGAAAATTTCCCAACTATATGGAAGTTCCTTTTTTGAAGTCATTATTTGTATTTTTCTAGTCCCTAGAAGCCACCACCTATACAACATTAGGGTGTTGTGTGGACACAGGCAGGGAGAGGATCTACAGCTCCATAGTGCTTAGAGAGCTAGTAGGCAAATCAGGCAAGGGTAACAGTCTATTTTAGATACAAAGGAACTGAAAAAAAGGGACATTAAGAAATTTACAGTCTATGTCAGATCCAGAAACTGAAAAAGCCTATACTTCTTCCTCATATTTATCTAATACAAATTCTAAACGTATCTAAAAGATACTCAGATCACTGAGTTCTCATTATTCTCCTGTAGTATAAACAGCTCTTTCCTAACTACACATAATGAAATATTTTCTCATCCTTCTATTTTTCAAGGCTGAATGATTTGAGTCTCAAAGCTTTTTCTCACAAAAAATAATTTTTTAATCCTTAAATACACTTTGTAGACTTTCTAGTGGAATTTCAATTTATTTTGAAAGAGCTTTTAGTAGTTATATTTTAAAAGAAAAATTTTAAAGATCTAATATGTATACTCAACATGGGAGGAATTACTGTGTTTTTGTGGAGAAGGATTTTGTTTTGCCAGTGTTTCTTCTTTGAAACAAAACTGTGTCAAAACCATCTAGTCTAGAGGAAATAATAGAGTGAAACAGTAATTGCACAGCCCTGGATGTAATGCTGGCTCAATTAAAGTCAATGGAAAAGCTCTCACAGATGACAATGAGACCTAAATTCTACCATCAGTTTTATTGCCATTGGAAAATTCACACTGAAGCACTTAACAGCTCTCCCGTGTGCTTCTGGCTCCTCCAGCAGTAGAAGAAATTCAGAATAAGAATGTATGGGCTTCATCTGCTTCCCAAGAGTTGCTTTCCCAGTGAGTTGGATCAGAATGATAAATATATTTTTGATATTTAGGCTAACATTTTTCAATTATTTACCCAGGAATTTATGCTTATATTCTACCAACTTTATTTACAGAAGTTTGTATAGCTCAGGTTGACTAAAACTGCAAAGATGCCCGTTGTATGTACATACCTATGTTATACATATAGATTCTATGCTTATATTTTACTAGCTTTATTTACAGAAGTTTATATATCTCAGGTGGCCTAAGAAACAGCTAAATCACCCATTATGCCTATTATGACATTCTTTTTAGATGCATACAGATCCTTCAAAGTAACTTTTAAAATTACAATTTCTTTTTTTCTTTTAATTATCTAAATTCTATTGATAAAATATTTCTTTTCAGAGCTGTGAAGCAAATTTGAGTTTAATTGTTGACTTTGAGCACATGATGTACCTTCTAAAAAGAGTAATAATCTAACACAGATCTTCAAGAATGTCCTTTTTGATGCAGTTTTACATGCTGTACTACATCTTAAACACTACCTTTCTTATATACAAAAGATGTCTAATCATGTTTAGATAAGCAATAACACTTAAAATCACTTGTCCACAGCAGGAAAATCCTACTTCTAGATACATTTGATAATATGAGCTGATGATCTACTAATAAATGCATGACTTTTTTTGGAGAGAAAAAGAACTTCGAGTTAATGGGGCAATTTCAGACTTTTGAACATTTTCACCTTCATTTGGAGTTATAGTTGACTCACTGATTAAGCAAGATTATCATGTTATGCAAGTTGCTGTAGCTTCATTGACATCAGAAGGTGAATTTAGATGTAATACAAATCCAACCTGTAGACTTACTGCCAGAACAAATGATTTCAAAACTGAATAAAAAGGACTGCTGACAGTAATGTCAACCATCTGGAAGGGAGACTGCATAGAAAGAAAAAATGTTTCTGTCAGAGTTATCAACTTTTCCAAAACTTGTAACAAAAACATGAACCAGTCATTTTGGCAGTAGTTTAAGCAACAAAACTGTGAAATGAACTGATAACTAATCAAGGCCACACACACCAGGGCAATGCAATACAGTGAGATACTGCTACTGGTAATAAATGGAGAGTTGTAGGCAGCTTATCAAAACAATGGGAAGAAAAGAGACTGGCAAAGAATCTGCCTGATAAAACAAGCAGTGTAAGCAAAATAAATATTTTTTTTTGAGTGGTCACTACTGACTTGGTCAGTTTTGCTTGTTGATTAACTGCAGCTGAGGAACCATTTACGGATGTTCAGTACAGGGGAAAAAAAAAAAATAAAAGAAAAAAACACCTTGTTCTTGACTTTTTCTTCGGGACATCTTCCAACTCATACTCACTTAGAACATCAGAAGTGATCTCCTGCTCCAGATGAGTCATAATCTAATCAAGTACCAGATTAGAAAATATTTTTCTTCCCCCTATTCTATCTGTTGCCAGAGTGTGTATTGTGCTGTTTAGAAGGCTGTGTGTTCTGGCAGAATGGATTAAAAGGACTGGAAAGTAGCCCGTGGGTTACCAGGTTGTGACTATGTGTAGGTAGTTGGCTGTGTGACTCTGAAGAAATTACCTTTTTCCTTGAAGGTAGTCACTAAAAGGGCTGTTGCCAAACATTGTTTCAATCATATGAGGCATTTTAATGCAGGTCCAGGTAAATAAAGAAATTATTTAAATATAGATGGATTACTGGTGGCAGCACTTTCCCAAAATACAGTCTGATTTTATTTTTTATACTTGGGCATGCTCTCACTGACTGCTCCTTCCATTCCCCTGCCAATAGAAACAGAGATATAGGAACTCTTGCCTTTTCACTTGTGCGCTTGAAATCCACAGGATTTTATCTTCTTGCAAGGTGCAAACATCTTCATCCTGTTACTAGCAGAGACAATTTTGAAGCATGTCTTGATTTTCACATCTGTGTGTGTGGGGGGGGATTGTTGTAGATAGCTGAATGCTCTCTTCTGCCTGCAGCACTCTTAAAAGCTGCTCATGCAATCAGCACAAAATGCTGTGATGACTTTGTTGAAGCAGAGACACAAGGTGGTCAGTGTGACTTCTGCTACCCTCCTAGTATGACATACTTAGCTCTGTTAATTGAAGAAGTAGTACCTCGCTTGGCTGTGTAATGCCTTTCACAGCCTATAAGCAATATTTCTTCTTCAACAGATATTTCTGAAACAGGAAGAAACTCAACATTGACAGAAAATGCAATGAGTCAGTCATGACAGTTACTCATAAATGATGTGACCTACATCTAAAGAAAAATTCTGTATAAAATTTTCTGTCTGAAATAATAACTCTAAAAGTGACATTTGCCCTTTAGATATACAGATACAAATAAAGGGTAAATTAATCATAGTGAATGAGTAATTTTAAAGATTACAAGCTTCCACTATATTGTTATTATGAAAGTTTTGTTCCCTCAAGATGTTCTGCACCTGATAAGGTTTTAGAAGTTTAATTGAAAAAGTTTAATAAAGAATTAAAATTATTATGTGCCCTTTTACTCAAATACAAATTAACTAAGAGATTCTTTGTGAAACAAACTAAGGTGAATAGCATGTTAGTATTCCTTTGAATACCATATCTACTTTTTGCTATTGTTAATAAAAATATGGTTGGTTTACCAGGTGAAATAATTTTAAGATAAATAGCTTCTGTGCAGATATTACAAAGATTTCAGTATCACTATTTCACAGTGTTGAGATAATGGAAAAGAAGATACACTTAAAGGTCATTGCTTATGCTGTAGTTATGTCTTGCAATGCCTGAATGATGTTTTTAAAAAAGTGAATACTTAAAACTAGCAGGAGTGACATTCTTTCAGATGCTGACAAACATACATCTATCTAGATAATGGAAATATTTTTTTTAACGTGTTTGTTCATATAAATACAGCATATAGTGCATTCAACTGTGACTCATTAATAAATCTTGAAGATGCATGAGGAACCAGAGCATTCAAATCTGATTTTCAGCTGAAATGAAAAAAAAAGTGAATTGAATTTCTTTAGTCCATTGGGAAGAGATTATTTCATTTAACTCCTTCTCTGTCAAAAATACTTGCCAAGTCTAAAGAATTTTGGTAGAAATTTTCAAAGGCACCCAAGAGAATTAGCATTTAACTCCCACTGAAATAAGGCAGTAAAGCCTATTGAATTTTAACAGAACTAAGCACTAAACCTTTTTGGTCTTCAAAGAACAGCAGAGCTGCATTCCCCATCCTTCACAGGGCTTTCGTACATTTATCTGTTCCACTTTTTTAGTTTGAAGATGTTAAGAGATTTGCACTGATGTAACACTCCTACCTGTGGCACTTTCACTACATACCTTTATAGTTTCATCGCTTTTTACCTATATATCCTGAGCACCATTCCCATCTGTTTCTTCTTGATAAGACACCTACCTGTCTTTAAGGGAGAAGAACTCAGGTTGTGTTCTGTGTGATTTTTTAATAGTGAATTCTTACAGTTTTCTATGATGTTCCTCTGTGTCTCAAAGGCATAGTGTGCAAGAGAAGGTTTTAGCCTACTTACAGGTGTGGTAGGTCTGTGAGAGGATGTATCTTTTTCCTATAGTATGTAGATTTCAAACATCTACTAAATCTTTGTAAGATTTCCTTGTTTTATGAGATCAAGAACAGCTAATAGTTTCCCTAGCCTTCTCTTTTAGGGGAAATCCTGTAATCTTCCAAAATTAGCATTTTATAACAAATTCATAACTTCCAAGATGAACTCCTCATTTCCTTGATTGTTTTCTTACACTCTTATTATTCATTCTTTTTATCAACTTATGATCTCTTAAGATTCTTTTTTTTTTTTTCTACACAGCATACTTCCATTCTGTTTTCTGTAGATGCATCTTTTTATCTTTCCCTTCATCTGGAAACTGAATGCCTGAGCCATTATATGACAAAAGCAGGTTGACATGACTTCAAACTTCTAGATGTACATATTTAGGCCAAATTCTGCATCTTTTTGTTTTTTTAAGTCAACACAGGAGATGTTATGCTATTAGCAATCTACTTTCTCTCTCCATGCTTTTCTTACAGTAAAACTGCTGTCAACTCAAAATACTTCAAAACAGCAAATCACTTAAAAATATATTAAACAACTGTATTGCAGGACATGGTTTTGATTTATATGAAATGTTAAGTATAAGCATTTTCACTAACGTCATTGGAAAACTAACCAGTGAAGGGATGGGATTAAATGAAGAAGCTATTTGTAACATCTTTAATCCACAGCCTCCAAGTAAAAGGGATTTCTTGAACTTTCACATGGACAGTGATCAAAACCTGCTCCTTTCTGGCAATTGTGGCCTGGGTATTTGCCATTCACAGCACTAGGGGAAGTAAGTGAACTGTGGCCTTAATTTTAAGGTTAATATTCCTGGAGGGCCTGAAATTAAGGACTGTACTCGAGCTTTATGTGAGGAAATATTTACAGGTGAGGAAATATTTACAGGGTGAATCCTTGTTAATAGGAAAGTGAGAAGACACCAATACTTTCTTTCCCTAGTCCTGATGCTTAACCAGTATGTAGTCTTGGGGCTAACACAGTCTCCTCCAAAGAACTAGCAGTTTGTAACAGGTCTTATATTGTCTGGATTCTGCAGACTTCTGAGTGTCCATACAACCTAAAAGGTACAAGGTGCCATGTCAAAATGCAGAGATTTCACAAAAATCCTTTTAAGCTTCAGCACCTCTGGACATCTGGCAGTACTCTGTAGAAGAAGGCCCTTTCAGCCTACTGTGACCACAGACACAATCAACTAATGGACATATCTGTATTACATATGAATGTTAAGATACTATTTTTAATAATTTTAGCTCTCTCTAGGCTTTGTAGTCTTTTGATACAAGAAGGGAAAATAATGCTATATCACCACAGATTGTTCCAGTATGAAAAAAAATTTCTCATGACTCACAATAGGAAATCAGCTAAACTCAGACATTGCAGGACTACAAAACAAAGCATAGGAAGATGGGTTTGCATACTTTGAGAATACTGTTAAAACAATACTGCTAGAGCTGTTCAGTCTTCTAAATTTACTGGGATTTGTAAAGAGACTTAGCCTTTCCTAATAGACGTTAATTTATAGGTGGAAGAGCATTGGCTCAAATATTTGTTTCAAATATTTAAACTCTCCCTTTTCTTCTTCTGAATCACTGCTGATTTGGCCAACAAATATTGAGTTTTGAAAGATTTAATAGATAACTTTCGTCAATAAAATGAATCTTGTTAGTTTATGTTACATCTTTATACTTGTTCTTCTTTGCTAGTTTACAAAAGAGCAGTACTTAAAGTGTACAGTGAAACTTCTGTCTTGGTAGGGCTTTCTCAAGTTAAAGGAAAGGGAAAAGAAATTCCCAATCCTACATAACTTGTAATGAGAGAATTTATTAATGTATTTTTCAGATGAGGAAATGGTAAGAAACCAGAAAATGTGAAAATCTAAATTTCCGGTTACTAGTCGTCTTTAAAGTAGTTGTGAAATTCTTTCAAGGTGCTTTGTATGCTTAGCCACTAAAATCACAACTAAGATGTCACAGGGTTATGTGTGAGCAATGTATGTACAAATTAGAGTAGCACACATCTCAATGTGCCATTTATAGATGTAGATACATCTCAGAAGTCTGTGCCTACTCCTTTACAATGAATACATATTCAGGCAGTAAAGATTAAAACTAATTATACACACGTTGTTGGTACTAATATTTGTACTTAATTTGATTTACAGTATACCAAATAATAAACCTGACTAAAACTATTAAAAGTTATATATTCAGTCATTAATATGCTCTTTTTATAGTGCCTTATTTTAAAAAAGCATATTAAATGAGTTCTAATGTTTGTAAAGCAGATGAAAGGCATGTAAAGTTAAGATAAAAACAGTGAATATGATTATTTAGCAGTAATATTGATTGCCTTTACTCTCTTCTGTCTGAGTCCATTGTGATATTATGTATTTCAAGAGATGAAAAGAAGTCTAGCTACAATTAATTACTATGAATTGAAAGCATCAATTAGGAAGTATCCAGTCCTTGGTAATAAAAAACGGTGATGGGAAAGTAGTGAAAAGAGGTTTGAATGTTAGTTATCCTTTGATTTCAACCTCTCTTCATGGTTGAAGAGGAATATATGCTGCAATGTGTCATGCATAGATTTAGCTCTGCATTTTCAGATGGATGGCTTGATCTCAGCACGTTATTGGGGGGGACCTACTTGGAATGACTCTACATGGAGCTCATACTATATAACATCACGCTCTCATCAGGAGAGATGTGCCTGAGCTGAGGTGGTGCTGCCATGGCTAGGCTTCTGCCAAGATTGGTAGTAACATGTCTAATGTAGGCTCACTCATTTCTTGTGAAGCACACCACTTTGCACATCTCCTTCAAATTGTGGCACTTGCACTGTTAAAATCAATGAATATTTGGCAAGCCACCAAGTATAAAGGGAGGTGGCAGTTTAGGGGTATTGGATCATAACTTCCCAAACCAAAGTCATAAATTATTACATGTGAAAAGCAAGATGGGCATTATCCTAACCTTATGTGCATGCAGAACAGCCCTCTGCACCCTTTCTACCCAAGATGCAACAGGGAGGGAATTATATCTGTGTACCAAGGATATTTTGCTCTATCATAACAGCACTATCTCAGAGTCCAACCCGCTCCGTAGGAATTTCAAGTACCCACAGAAAGCACCTTAGCGATCCTGGCAAAAGCTCCCAGAACAGTAGTAAATTTGCTAGGGCAGAATGCTCAATGAAGAGAGTGAGAAAACAAATTTATAATTTCGTAGCCATTAGTGGCTATCTATGATGCTGTACTCACATTAATAATAAAAGATGTTAGGCTTATAAAACAAGGCATCTGCACATTTCAGAAATATATTATTTCTGTTATCAGTACCCAAACTTTATGATAGACCATCATGTAATTTCCTGAGTATGCTGTTCCTTAGCTAGAACACATATAATACATCTGCCATTAACAGGAAATAAGTATGTGCTATTTTGACATTAAGATTCATGTCCCAACATGATATCAGATCTTTTTTTAATTTTTTTAACCAATGCCTTCAGTAAACCAGAATGCCTAAGGACTTGGATGATCAGATAGTGTTAGAAGCACATGGAACAAAAATGCTTTTCCTTTCAGTGTATTACCACCATCTGCTACGTTCTTTGGAGTGGTTTTATTTCTGCAGAGTATTAATAGGAGCTACACAGCAGCTTGAGCTGTTTCTAAATAATTAACTCTAAAAGTCATGTTCTTGGCCATATATTTGATACTTTTTTTAACCTCTTTAGACTGAAACTGTTCTATCGTTGTTTTTTTTTCCCCCTGATATTTTCTTATCTATATAGTGTTACTTCAAGCTGAGGTTCTAAAAAAAACTAACAAAAAATCCCCACCAGAACAAACAAACAAAACCCCCTGTTGTGTTAGAGAGAAATCCAGTTCTAAAATGATGATTAATTTTCCTGTTTTTTATTCTGTTTATTTGATTGTGTGATTAACATGTTACTACTATGAAATATGTTTACTCTTTCAATAGTTTATTATTTAATCAAAGAAGTATCCATGTACATACAAGGATTCCATTAGGAATTCTTAACGTTATTTCTCCAAAATGTCACCTTCGCATATCTATCTATGTATATACACACACACTTTGCAATGTCTCACAGAAGGTATTGTTTGGTACCTTAAATAAGTTGTGGTGTCTTTTTTTCATAAGTGTATATATATAGACAGAGAGATAGCTAAAAAGAAAAGATCTTTGGAACTTTTTTCAAGGTAATGAATGTCTTTTTACACTATATTATGTGCCCTTATCCTGAATTATTTAGTGACTTAGTCATGTGGTGGGAGGTTGGTTTGTTTATATTACAGAGGAAGCATTTTCTCTTGAGACAGATTAGAAGAAATAATTTTTATTTACTTTTTAGAACTGTATATTTACTTGTGTCAATTGAAAAATGTATGCCTCAAATTGTATACATGAATCTATTTTCCTAAGCTGTCAATTCTTCAAAGATTAGTTTTATTAAGCTAGACAATAATATTATAGTTAATAAATATTTTATAAATTTTTACAGTATCCTGCTGTAAAATGAGGGCAGATTCAGAGTTGCATGGTAGACCTTTGTAAAATAAGTCCTAAATGTGTAGGGCTCTTTATTTTTAAGGCATTAGGGAGCAAATAATCAAAAAACTCTGATGCGTTTTTGAGGTGATTCTATCTCTGGTAAGGTTTAATAATTCATAGTCTTTACTACCCTTGTCTAATAAATGCAAGTATTATTACTACTATTAAAAAATAAATAATAAATTAGAAATTCACAACAGCATCAAAACTGACATATGAATTAACCAATAAAACCCACTTTCTGCTCTTACAGGAGTATTATTTTTTAATTATCTTTGTGTATTACAGTCAGTGTTCCCACTGACGTCAAGTATTACACTCCATAGTAGTGATCTAAGTCCTCTGTTACTCATTAAGAAAAAGTTTCCAAGCTGTTGATACAATTATCCCACTACAGAAGCTTCCTATGTTCCCAGAGAATCTTTTAAGAAATGGTTGTTAGGAAAGCAAACAAAGACAGTTTCACATGCTCGTGGAACGCTTTAGAACTGGCAGGGATATTAACAGCTCAGCATGATTCATTTGTCCTTCTTGAGTGCTCCAAATCCATCACTCCACATGACAAAATTCACATTTTTATTGGATTTCCACTTCTTGGAGAAAAGCTACATTTCCATTTTTAATAGATTTTCAGCTTCCAGAATAAGACTTAATTTTTTTTGTTATTGCCAATCTCCTAGCAATTCTGCACAGACAATGTAAAGCTTATTTGTTTATTTTTGTAACAGTCTGTATACGCACATGAATTCAGGTTGCTGAGCAAAGGGAAAGAGGTCTAATTAACCAGACAGTTAATTACTAGGACAACACCAGTCTTTTGTTTGAAGCAATAACATTTACATAATACAGCAGTTCCAATTTTTGGTCTGAAGGAAATAGTGCAAGCTCTCTATTAAATGTTGGAGCTGGAGGGGCACATCCTAAGCTCATTTTCATCAAGGTAGATGGGAGTTTTTTTAAAAGCTGAGTAAAATCTGAATCAGATACGAACAGCTATGGATGTATTTACCAAGTAGACAAAGCTCTATTGCTAAAGCTGTCAAAAGCATTCTATACTAATAAGTATATAGCTTTGCCAGTGTAATTTTTTTGTTCCTTTTACTCTTTCCAAACAGATTGTTAATCTTTTAACCCACGGACAGCACAGTAAAGACAGCAAAAATCTATAACTTAGATCTGTTCTGATCCAGTAGAACTGAACCCTGAAGAATGTCTATACAACCCAAGGGATACTTGCCGCAGAAAATTGACTCTTGGCTTCTCTTTTCTGTGGAGGGGGATGTAGGAAAGAAATATATTCAGCTGTATAAACAGAGGTGTCTGGTCTAGGGTCTTTCCATAATCAATAAAGAGTGGCAGGTACATTGTTTAACCAAACATCTGCCACCATTAGGAAGCAGTGGAAAAGAAATGCAGTAACAGATTATGCTTGCTTAGGATAGTACAAATTGCATTTTTTTTTAATTCATTGATTTAAAAATCTCTGTTACAGCTTAAGGGACTCTGGACAACTAATCAAGGTTAGTTGCCTAGATTATCAGTCCTTAGAGTGAACTAACTGCCTAGGCAATTGAGCTTGGTGGAAAAGCTACTAATTCCTCCAGTTGTCTTCCTGCTGCTCTATGCTGATCATGATAGGATCACACAGACAGTAACTGTTCACTTCTGCTGGTCTCGTCAGAGAAGCTCAAGCTGTCCTTCATGGCTTTATTTCCTCTACCTAGCCAAGGTTGAGCAAAAACTTGCATTTAGGAGCATGAATATTCAGTAGGTTTGGTACCCATGCTCATTAAGGACTGTGTTAACTTTTGTTTTTAATTTCAACGTAAGAATTGTTCTTTTCCCCTTTGTTTCTGTAAGAAACACTTCCAAGTGCCTAGTGTCCCTTACAGGTTCACTTGATGAAATCTGTGAAATACTGTTCTTGGGAGGCTTTTGCTTTTCTCCACATTGACCAAATCTCGTCTTGAACCTGACATTTTGATTCTGACCCCAGATCACATAGTGTCCAAAGGCAGTTGGTTTAGGTAGTCTAGTTTGCATCCTTCTCTAGGAGGAGTTACATTGTAATTCCCCAAAAATATTATTTCTATCTACATAATACTTTTCACAGTCTTTATGCAAATTCTAGTGGGACACTAGTCAGCTGAAGCTGCTCATGCTAAACACGCTGTTGTCCCTGTTTTACAAGACACTCCTGACTCTAAGCAGGTTTGATTCCATATATTTCTAACCTCATTTACATCCCAATAGTATCACACCCCATGTGTTTGCATGTTTCTTTTGTTGAGGCTTGTCATCTGAATGCTACCTTTTATCCCACCTCAAGCTTTTACATAGGAATACTTGTTGTCATCTTGTAATCTACTGAACATTAATATTCTGCAAGGCACTATGGGGGTTGTGCTTCACTGAGCACGTTTTCACCTGAAAGCAGTTTTTTAATATAAACATTTACTTAATATTCTGTAGATTTAGAGTATTTTATCTGCATCAGTGCTTTACTGAAAGTAATTTAAATTCAATGGGAACTGATTATGCATAAAGAATCAACCTCTTTCATAGCCGTTTTAATAATGTACATACAGATTATAAAATTTATATGGGCAATTGGAAGAACATTTTGTGTAGATAAATCCATGTCCAAGCATATATTCTATTTCTACGTGGACACTGGATTGTATATTTGAGGGACTCTTCTGCACAGCATTGTGTTGTGCAGCTTTTAAAAGTTTAATTATGAGGTATCCTTTCCATAATAATTCTTTTTATTGTAATAGTAAACTATTAAATACTTTCTCACAGAGGAACTATTTTAGCTCTTTTCAACAGGAATAAAGAAACAGTTTGGAGAGAGAGACATAACCCTTGCATAGTCTTTGAAATGTTTTGTTGTGATGGCAGTCTGATTTCACAGGTCTTTTGGAACATAGTCCCACTTGTTGATTTTGAATTGATGGTGTGTGCAACAGAGTTGTTGATGGCTCACACATTTGGGTTGCATTTGCCTCATGTGGCTTATAGATTGCCACTTTAAACTGCACATATATTTTTCTTCCATCTCACTTGGATTAGATGCAGCTCTTGGGATAGAATAGTCTAAACTCTGAAGACGTTTTTCGGTACCTGTTGACTGCAGATGTGTCCTGAATAATTAAACTAGGCACCTAAGGTGTCTACAGGGCTGAAATTAAGCAGCATGAATCACAAATCAGTACTTGTTGTACCTGGTGTGGTCCTGGGCTTCTGTCTGAAATCTGGACTCTTTCCTGGGATTCCTAAATAACTAGTCTGATTTTCAGATCTGAGACCTCCAGAATTTCTGAATTTCAAGTGGTATTTTTGGTTCTCAGGGCTTTTGAAAATAATATAAAGATAATACAGGTTTTGGTACCTAAATTGAAGCATTTGAAGTTCGAAACTTGAGATTTTCTTTGTCTCAGTTTTCACATGTGTCAAGTAGAGTTAATAAATAGTTAAATACTTTAGACAGAGGTGTATTATTAATGTTCATTTATAATTAATGTTCATACAGTTTTTGAAGATTTAAAGTGACATATAACTGTTAAGTATAACAATCATGATAGCTTTACTAATGAAAAAGGATTCCTTGAACAATAGAAAAAACCCTGTTTTTATCCTTTCATAGTATAGTTTCATGACCACAAAGTTTGAGTTTGTTTTAATGCTGTCCCAGTTGCACATTATCTGTGGTCCAATGTGCTAAATTAAAGTAGTTGACTCTGTTCTGCTCTGATTTCAAGCAAACCAAGTGAATGGCAGGGATATAAGAGTAATGGAGTTCAAAATTCAGTAGTTTGTGTACATCCCAGAAAGAGGAAGTTTTATGACATTAAACTCCAGACTTTGGTACTGTGTTCTCATTTAATATACAACTGTGATGGAAATAAATAAAAGCAAATAAAAACACAACCAAACAACATTATATGCTTAAGAATGCCACAAGTTTCAGGTTAAATAATTTGGAAAGGTGTAACATGTCAGTATCCCAAACATTATCCCAAAATACAGTGTTTCTAAAAGGCTTGAAGGAACAGCTGTCATTTTATTCTGTCACTGCCTATTGGTCAGTAACCACCTTATTTTTAGTTTACTGCTCCTTCAGTATGACTTTTATTTCAGTAGATAGTACTTAAAAACATATTAATGTACTGAACTTTAAAGAACAGTTTATATTTGTTATCCATTGAAGATGATCAGATCTGGGTCTTCATATTTTAATGATATTAAAAGCACTTGTTGATGCTAGTTTTTCTTCCGTTTTCATCCTTTTCTTGGAAAGGGACCAAGTTGGTCAATAGTTATGTAAACTAAATTACATATTTTTATCAAGTAGTAGCTATTGCTTTAAAAATACATTCCTGGTTTGATTTTGGCATTCTTTTAGCTTTGATAGATTGTTATCCTGTCATAAGTAATTACCGTATTGTCTTACTTACCTAGAAACTGTTCAATTCTAGTGCAACAATAGAAGAGTTGTAGTTTCTGTCTAAATGAACACTGAAGGTGCACTCCTACAGAGTTACCAAAGAAACTGTGAAGAGGACAAAGGTGGTGGATAGTTTCTCTTGCACCACTTCCAGTCCTTGGTGAGATGCTGAAATAAGTAAGCAGTTTTAGTTTTACATTAGGATTTGAAAAGTGAGCAAATCCCAGGGCTCTGTGTGTAGGAGCTTCTAGTTGAACAGCAGTGGACTTTCTGCAGATTCATTTGCATGCATTTTTCTCGTGCTGAGTTCAAGAGAGTTTCTTCTCTTCTGAATAAGAAGTCAGAGGAGAAATTGAGTATGTATTTACATGAGTCTAACCCAGAATCATATCAGAAATTTTGGGGTTTTGTTCATCTTTTGAGACTTACCAAATTCAGATATGTTCTTTGTGTACCAGAAGAGATCTATCTTATTTGTTTGCTGTCTAAGCCAGTCCTGTCATACAGCACTGACTAGACTAAAAGCAGTAGCTAGACTCATTATGCAAATAGTGACAAATAACTGCAAAAATGTGAAATTGCTCATCTCTGGGGAAAAACCCTACAGATCTCTTGAGAACCTGCTATTATCTGATCTTCACTGTCATTTATGCTACAGCCATTAGATATTTTTGTTTCCTTTAATAGTGTTGGCTGAAAATGAGTTTAGTATTAGTCTTTATTGAACTGGGGTCAAATGGCATAGTATTAAAATGTGAGAAAACTCCACACAATGTGTAAAAAATCACAGCATTTATGCTGTAGTAAAGGAAGAAGGTAACTGTAAATGGAATGGCACTCATTTTCTTGCCTGCAATAAGGTCCCACACGTTTCAGATCTGAACATACATATAATAATTTTCTGATGAAAAAAGAATTGCCCAGAGCTATGCCAGGATTAATGCAATCATGTATGTGAATCCATAGGTTCAGTCCTGAACAGAGTTTTTAATGTAAAACTTTATTCAGGATTGCATGTATTTCCTGTTGTCTGGTGCAAAGGAAATAACCTGTGGCTTCTGGCTCTGCTAGTGATGATGTGCTACCAGGCTGTTCAGACAATCCTTGTATGTAGTTCTGCTCCCTTATCCATATTCTATCACTTGTATCTTGCAGTCTGTGATATGTTTAATGGATCTACACATATTAGGCTATTGATTACAAAAACTATTGCAACTTCTCAGAGTGTAGGAGAATGCAATTTATTGAGGCTATTGGCCTTTTTGCACTACTTGTTTTGCTAATTAATTTGCATAGCTTCCTTCAATATTTTGATGTAGGGTCAGTTTTTTATGAAGGACATTGTCTAATTTCAAGGGAGGAATTCGGTTCAATATAACCCAATTGTCTTCTCAAAAGGATGGCTTAAGAGCTGTTGAATGTCCATGGTTGTGTGTATCAGGCCTAGCTATCATGTATTCAGATGCTTGTTATAATTTGGTGGTGACCTAAGTGATTATTTGTATGGTGTTGCCAAAATAGTTGGAATTAGGGCCCACTTGATGGACTGATCTATTTTGTTTAATGATATGTTTTTCCATAGATAAGATATTTAACTCTTCTGTTTTTATCCTGAGAGATTATTAGTTGGAAGTGACTATTTTTCTAAAAGAAATACAACTAAGCTTCATTCTCAAGGCTTACATCTGCTTTTTATGAAAAGAAACAAATTCTATTCTGAATATAAATCCCGAGTAATATTACAGAAGACACAAACTAGTGACCACAAAAGGGTTATTCTAAGGTTGTTTTATGAACTCATGGTGAGAAGCAAAACATGACCATTAGACTTTCAGTAACATGCAAGTGCATGCCTGTGTTTTGTGAATGTTATTGCCACATATGAGCAGGGAATTAATGGCTGGACAGTGCCTAATAGCTCGTTATTCATGTCTATGCACACATGGGTTAGCTTGACCTCCAAACACAGTTGTTTGCACAAACTTAATGCATGTTCACAGATGCCTGTGACCTGATTACTAAGAGCTGAGCCCAGGAGCATAATCCACTTATGGACTATCATGACTAGAGAAAACTAGTGTTCTTCTAATAATAAAAACTGCATAATTACTTCCTTTTGCTACGGGGAAGCAATGGTGTTTTCGATCAGTTGCAGCTTTGGTTACAATGTAAGCTTTGCGCACTAGCAGATAAGATGGGGTTGTTTTTAATAGTGTTTTGGGTGTTTATTGTTTTAGCTTCAATGTAACGGAATGTTGCCAGTTTGGTTTTTTTCCCCTCTTAGCAAGTGAGTGGTCAATAGCTTTCAGTTTGTTTGGAGAAGTAGGGTTTACATTCCTTGTAAACCCTCTATGTGCAGCATGGCTGACAATGCTGACACCTACAATAATATTTTAAAAGAAAAGAAGGAAAAATAAAATACCTAATTGTAGAACCATGAACAAGTCCCAGTGTAATGAGTGACAGGTAGATGCTGCAATATATACTCAAACTTGATTATTGTTTTATGAAAATGATATAGAAGGTGTGATCAAAGGGCTTTTTCTTACATTAGCCAGAAAAAAAAAAAAGAAGTAGTTTTTATTGCTTAATATCTTGTGTTTATGTATAAGAATTTGATGAGATTAAATATTAAAGCATAACACTGTCTTTATGATATGGCTACCACAAATACTTTAAAGGATTAATATAAACCTAGTCATAAAAAACAACTCTGTATTTTTGTCAGTCCTAATACACTCAGATGACATATGCTGGTTTTGTTATTTTGGAGTGCCTTTTAAAATCAGTTTGTTTTAGCAGCAACACATCCAGAGATGGGAAGAAAAATGGTTGCATCTAGGAACTCCCACTAGAATGCACCACAGAGGTAGCCCTTGTTGAACCTAGAAAAGGAAAAAATGTAGTGAATCTTTCAAAATAGAGCAGGGAAGAAAGGCTTTAACAAGAATGAGGGAAATGAGATATAGGATCGAAGAAAATTTGTGGAGCAAATTTTTTGCTGCTCAGGAGCATCACACAGTAGTTAGAGCAGATATGCTGCTTGAGTCTGTTTGCATGCTAATAATACACAGGGACTGGAAGGGTTCTTTTGCTGCTACTATAGTAAACTCTTTAGGACAAAACAAAGCAGTTGTTATCTATGGAATTTATTCCATGAGAGTGAAGGAGCTATAGACTGAGAAACTGAGCTTTTTATGGAAGCATTGTGAGGATATTGTGCCACTTCAAAATCACGTGTTGTAGAAAAGGAAGAAGCATAGCCTATCCACTTTGCTTAAGTGACATGACATTGAAAATGGGAATAGATAGAGAAGTAAGAGTCTGTGATTTTTTTGATAGAGTGTACAAGAAAAGGAATTTAAAGTATTTTGGAAAAAAAATACTTTTTACAAATTACAGCAAAGGCTATGTATGTATGCACTACTGTACCTTTTAAGTGTATCTGTTTTCCATTAGAATTCATGCATTTGTGCCCTCCATTATTGGACAGAAAGCTGCTGTCTGAATTTTAACTGATACCACAGTGTGCTAGTGACTCGGAGGAAAAGAGAAAGTTAAAAAATTGTTATACTATATTTGGTACAGGTGGGGGGTTTGTAAAAGGATATTGCTTAAAATGAATTAGAGTAATAACTAGGCAGAATTTTACCAGAGGAATTTGAATAATTGGCTTATGAACTTTAGAGGCTGATAGGGGGAGCAGGGTTCCTTCACCTCAGCTTTTCCCTCCCTGCCAACAGGGACCCTGGGACCACAGGAGAAAAATCCTCTGACAGGGAACTTGGATGAGGGGCTGTTTGGGTATGAAAGGTTTTCTTATGGGGTGACCAGTGCACCTGCTGTATTTCAGAGAAAAACATATGAGGTATAGCAAGAGGTAGATAGTGTTGTCTCTGTTTGGATGATATACAAACACTTGGAGGAATGCAGAGAATGTTTGCAAAGCATGGAGAAAGTTCTAAAGATACAGTTATAGTTAGCAGCAAAATTCTGCCATTTCAGAACAAGACTTCTTGCTTGTGGCACTGTACAACCCAGCAAAAGAGCAGACAAGCTCTATTGAGCATGCAGTAATATCCAGGAGTGGCTGAGCTTAAGTTACTCATTTGCTGCGGCAATTTCCTCTAAGCATCTTAATGTGAGTCAGTCACACCTGCCCTGTACCTGGAAAACAGAAAATCAGGACTGGGGTTTTTGACAAAACACTCAAGGCATTGCATATTCCCAGGCTGTTCCTTCTTTTTTGTCTGGCCTTTCCCATAGGGTGCAGGTGAATAGCACTGCTTCGTTCAGAGCTGAGGCTGTTGCTTTACACAGTTGAATGATGGGAGTGAAGTCATAGTGGTGGTCTTTGTAATTCTACTGGAGGGGGAGAGAAACTGAACTTATGAAATAAAGCTTTGGGTATAATTTCAAATTAAAAAAAAACACTGCTGAGAGTAGTAGGCTTAAAGGAATGTGGAACTACATGGGAAGAAGGACCAAGAAGGATACAGTTAAAATTTGGTTCTTTATGACTTATCACTGTGAAATTAGTTATAAAGCATCATCAAAGTCATACGAAGGTAAATAAATTATCACGATTTGTCCAGTACACAAGAAAATATACAAGGAAAGTTCTATATATAAAATTCATTTTCTAGATTACTTCTTTATTGCAGCTATTTAAATTACTCTGTGACAAATTCCATTTCTTGCTTACAAGTAATGTTCTCTGTATATAATTGAACAGCACCTTCAGAACTCACAATTTCAAGAAGTGGGACTTATAATGAAGTATGTTGTCAGCTAATGTAAACAGCATCAAGGATTTGTAAAAATAAATGTGATGGGCTGCTACTTAATTAAAACTAAAATGTAGAAGTTTGAGTGGGACTCTGAGGTGGAAACTATATGTTTTTGTAGAGGAAAAAACCAAAACTAAGTATATCAATGGTTAATGTATATTCTCAGTGCCTAGAAGAGGGGCACCCTGTACTGAAGTACAGGATTGTATAGACTTGTACCCACCCCTGCACTTCTACAACAACTTTCAATTATCTTTGTTGTCCTTCTCTGTACTGCTTCTAATTTTTTACTTTTTTTTTTTTTTCCTCACACAGAACTTAAGCTGTGGGGATAAAATGGAGTTCTACAATGTCACAAAGCTGTTTTCTGTGTAGTTCCTTATTCTTTTCCTAATTATAAATAATGTATTTTCTTTTTAACTGCTATTGACCATTAAGATGAAATTTCTGCTGGTCTATCTGGAATAATGCCAAGATACTGTCTCTGAGCATTAATGTTCATTTCAAGCAGTACTTAACATATGTGTGAAATAAGGATTGCTTTCTCCTCGTTGGCATTCCTTTCAATTTATTTGTGTTAGAGGAGTGTTTTCTGCACACACTAAGATGAGATATTCAACAAACATGCTTAAAGGATGTTGGTGCAATGCATTGTACTTTTTCTTTCTGATGGCAGTCTGTCCCATGCAGGGGGTCTCAGAGGACTTCAGAACTTTCTCTCCCAAATGGAAATTATTTACTAGACTTAATTTATTAGTACGGTTAGACTTGCTAAAAATGCTGAAGAAATCAAGTCTTGTAAAATCCATACCGTAGAGGTGGAAGTAGCTTTTCAATGTGCAGTAAAGACACAAGTAGTAAAAGAAACTTCAAAAGGCAGAATCAAGTGTTGAGTCAGCTTTTGGGACTATCACTAATTTAGTGGATGTAAAAGGAGGAAATAATGCAGTACATTTCCCAGCTCTTAGGGGGTATGTACTCCTTACAGTTAATTTGATATCTGACATTAAACCTATTCCATTTTTGATGACAGAAAGAGAAGGTAATGCAAGTACATCAGTGGTGTTTGTGCTGTGAATAATCCTCATGGTATCTATAATTATCCAGGAAAGAAAGTAAGTATCCATTTGTCCCTTACAGGAGCAAAGTGAATGTCCCCTCTGTGAGGTTAACCTTGCTTTTATTCTGAAGTTATCTGAGAAATTTAAAGGATGGTCAAGTGACATACTAGAGTACAATGCTGCTCTATTGTCTCTTCATTTCTGTTAGTGTGGGCTGGGGGCTTGGGGGAGGTCAGGAGCTAGCCTTCAATTAAGATTAGTCACTTAGTCTTTGTTGTAGTCATAAATGGAAATGAAAACAGAGTTTAAGTGACCTTAAAATTAATAGAATAGGTTTTAGATGTTGTTCTGGGTTCTAAATAAATACAAGAACATTTTGTTGCTGCATTTTCTGAGTTGTAGTACTGATTTCTAAATTTGACATAAAGTTAAAGCCTGACTTCACTCTTACGGCACTGTCTTTCAATCTAGACTTTGAATACCATGAACATATTTATTTCAAATGAAATCCAAACCTGTTCAGTTCAATGCTTCTCTAAGACATAAAAGATTTTCTGCAGTGGATGGAGTATCTATATACAGAATGTCCCCACTGATGTATCTGAGTTTTTTTCCTGTTAAAATCAACTGTGATAATCACAATAAAAGTTGCTAATGTTTCTTCTAAGAATTGGGATCTTATGGACTGTCAAAAAAACCCCACAACAAACCAACATTTCACCTGATGTTGACTCCCTGTGATTTTGATATCATCCCTAAATCACTGTTTCAAATACAGGTTTGATTAGAGAGTGGTATTTTGTCTCTGCTTTCCTATTGTAGGATGCTAGTTGTGGCATTTTGAGGGCTTTTAGAGTAAAAATATTTGTACAGTTTCAGAAATAACATAATGCATGAAAGGTCTTTTTTTTTTCCATTTCCTTGCAAATGTCAGCTTCTGTGTACAGTACAGTTTAATTGAAAATATTCTTGCAAAGTTGCATTCCCACTGACCTGGAGGTTTGTGACTGCTGCAAAACTCAAACTTGAGAAGCTTCTGCCTTACACTGCGCAGTGACTGGTAATGATGGTGTAAGTGGGTATGAAGTAGTATTTGAATAATGATTTGCACTCATTTTGCACTGGTAAAAATGACTAAGTGAAATAAGGCTCAGAGCAAGAGAACTGGGCTGTGATTAAAATGTTCAGTAGTTTCACTGTTATGAATGACCTTTCACAACTCCTGTTGTTCCATTTCAGTGCTTTGAGGTATCTTTTCTATTCATCTTGTTGCGCTTTGTGCAGATTTTCCTCAACTTTTGACCATCTGCCAAATGGTCTCTTATCCGTTGCAAGGCATGAAAATGTTTCACCCTTCCATTGAAATTTTTACATTATGGAACCTAGTTTGATTTTTAAAGTCTTTAAAAGGTGGAAAAAAATTTTATCTGGAAGGTATACTAGAATCTAAATGAATTCTCTGGCTTTTACTTTTATTACATATGAAGTTTAAAAATCAGTATGTAATGCAGTATGATTCCTCTATCAACTTTTATTTTTACTTGTTTGTGTTTTCAGAAGATTAAACCCAAGAGGGTTTAATTTGGGGATTTACCCATGCAATCATAGCCACCTTTATTTTTCCACAGTCACATAAGCTGCCATTTCCAGCCCAAGGCACATGTTTCATATGCTCTAAATATATATGGAATAAATCATTTTTATCAGTTTAAAACAAACAAAAGCCTTAAACAAAAGCCCAGTACAATATTGAAATACACATGGGACTCTTCCAAAAGGGCTATGGATGTGCCTTAGAACTCTGTGGTGCAGGATGATACCCAGATCTAATCAGTTCATCTAATTCATCTTATATAAAAATGCTGATGTCTGTACTAACCTGTAATTCACCAACATTATTTTTAAGAACTCATTTCTCCATTTTTGTCCCCTCTGTCTGGAAATGGTAGCTATGGCACTTGTGTTTTGTAGAGAATCCCATTTTTTACTCTTATTCATTTCAATTTCTTGAATTATCTTGCTAGGTTTTCAAAGACTGGCAAAAGCTGTTCAGATCAATAATTATATGTGTTTGGATTTTTATAATTCAATAAATGCACACCACCATACCTCCTGAAACCCTTCACTGGTGAGGGTCCTCCTGTCCTCTCCCTCCTTTGCATTTCCTCTAGACAGCTACAGAATTATTCTAGGAGTGATGAAGAAATTGGGCATTTTGCTACTATTTTTCTTTGTTTTCAAAGTTATATGCAATTAGATATATATGTATGCATTATTCTTTCAGGAGACTTAATTTATGTATGTTCAAAGCCTTGTGAGACTGAAATCTAGATAAAATTACTAAGATGAAGATGAAATTTAATCATGTTGTCAAACTTTCATGTAAGCTCAGGACTTCTGCTGCCATCGTTTTACTCTGATTTCATCCTCTTCTTTTAATTTCATTTTTGATGCAGTTGATCCATTTATGCTAGATTAATAAGAATGAGATGAAATCTTTCAGGATGCCAGGAAGATTGTGACTTAAACAGTCCTTAAAAAATCTGAAGATTATAAAAATCTGACTTAATGTATTGATTGATAGCTAATATACTGTCCTTTAAAGCTACATGAGGAATATACACAAACTGTCTTGACAAAGTTTTAAGTTCTCCTTTTTTAATGCTTGGCCAAAGCATCCTGTGTTTTATTTACTCTGAGTAATGTTTTGCATACTAAGATCTGGTGTAAAGCAGTATTTTATTTATGTATTTATTTTGGTAGAAACTATCTAAGTGATCCATCTTTAAGTGCAAGCTCTGAAGCAGGTGTCCTTAGCTTCTTTGTGTCTTGTAGAGGCTGGCACACATGAGTTCCAGAATTTCCAGTCCTATTTTTTGAATATGACTTTGAATATTAATTTAACACCTTAAGTTTTGGATACTATAAGTATTTTAATATTCCTGCAATAGCATCTTTAAAGAAGTTTCCTAACAAATATAGATAGTCTTATTTCTTTGAAATTAATAACTTTCATGTAACCTTCCTTTCTACATCTTAATAGTATCTTCTCATCACATAATGAGCCATTAATCTTTTCAAAAAATGTATGCAAATCTATCTGAAGTATTTAATACCTAAGCAACCAGTAAAAGGCTTTTTTTCAACTAGACCTTTCTTGCACTGTTCCTCCAAACCAAAATATATTAAATTTATCTAAGGTTTTTCCATCATCCAAGAGATTCATTTCACTATCTTAAGTGTTTTTCTGACTCATGGCAAGGATCTGTGAGCTCATGGAACTGAAGGACTACATGGGGGAAGAGTCAGAAAATCTGAAATAGGCTTTTTTAAGCTACCAGAAATACCATGAGAACTTGTGAGAGACGGACTCTATAATGGCACTCCATGGGACACTCTCTATTCAGCTCCACCTTTAAACATTTTTCAGCCATTTCTGGACTTGGTGGAAAAGCTTCCTGTGAATTTTATCATTAGTACTTCAGCTGTGCTTGGATTAGAGGGTACATGGTATGATTATGTATGATGTCTGCTCAGGAGCATAGTAATGACAAATGCAGAAGTTTATGAGGCTGACAATTTAACAGCAAGCAGGCCGTTCTTGTTGGCTCAAAACATCAGGTGAATGTTAGGGCTCAGTTGCCTCAGGTGGTACAGCAGTACTTGGTATCAACACATCAGTCACTCTTTCTCTGTAAAACCTCATTTTCTAAAGAAAATGGAAGTGTGATGCACTTACAAAATTGCAGGCCTGATGGCAAGTACAAATAAGGAAAATTTCTAAATCTTTGAGTGCACCCAGCCATCAGGTAATGAGGCACCCAAGCCTGCATTTTTGTCCATTGTTGTTGTTGGATAGAAGACTGCTCACAAAAGAAGGGTGTAACCCTTTGAAAAATTTGCCTATCTATCGCTCCTGATATCTTTAGTTAATACCTTTAACTTAAATGTGGCAAGTAAACTTTATTTTATTACTTATTTTTAAATGACCCTTCTTCATTAAATCCTTATTATGTTTAGGAGGATAATATCCAGTAGCTTGGATAAAACTCAAACAGCTTTACCATAATTAAAATGCAGATTCAGTTCTTCTGGAGTGTAATAGCTTTGAAGCATACCAAGGTCTGCTGAGGGAATCTGTTTTGTTTGTGTATCCTAATAGAACATAATGACTGCTTTCAAGCTATTATAGTCCATCATGTTAGTGCCCTGCATATGCTGAATATCCTTATCAATGATATTTCCTCTGAGAAAATGTACCAGAGTTATGTGGTGGGGTGTGTGTATGTGTGTATATATATATATAACTTTTAAATAAAACAATCACTTCGCTTTCAAAATAGCTATCATCTCTTTATAGGCCTTTGAGCTTGTCACAGTGGAAAAGGAAGGGTGTTCATTGTCTTCATTTTAGCCGAAAATTCCACCTTAGTGGAAATAAAACCATTCATTTATTTGAGAAATAGGTAAACTAGATCATAGGTAAAGGTGAGCTAAGGTTCCCCATGGTGACTTGCCAGCAGTTCACCTGTTGGCTGCTTGGTAGCCTTTTGCAGTCAGGTCTGTGTGTCCAGCCCATGGGAGGCCAGCTGAAGTATGCTGTGCTCTGTATTGTGCTTTAAACTATACCAGTAGCCAACTGTTAACTGGACAGGCCCTATGTGACTTGAAAACAGGGAAGTGTAATCTCATGCCTTTGTAGCTCCCTTAGTTTACCCTGCCCTAAAGAAGGCACAATGGTTGCCTTCTTGAGCTAAACCTTTTACCCTATGACTACTTTACATCAGTAGACAAAATCAAGAGTAAAGATCTGTGGGATGGAGGCAGGCTAAAGGACCAGGAATGTTGAAGTATTGAAGTTGAGTTTTTAAAGTAAAACAGAGGTCTGAGATTATTTTGCTTGCTTTTTGTTTCCTCCTCTCAAGAGTTTAATTTTTAAAAACATATATCTAGCAATAGCTTTCAGGTAAGTGTGACTCGTGTTACTTTGTACTCAGGGTGAGTGGGAGAGGAGATAATACTTGAATTATAAATAGCTAGTTCATACAGTATTCTCTCCCTGTGAGTCTGATGTAGGGTATACACTAGCAGAGAAAGTCTCTGCTGCAGGTCCACGAGAAGAAATAGGGATGTGCAACTGGGCAAAAGCCCTGTACTCACAACATGAGAATGTGGGCCCATGCTCTGCCTGCATGCCCCAATGATGAAAGCAGCCTGGACTGCATTTTCAGCTTCCCATAGGTCTCAATCTTACATGAATATCTTCTCTATCATTCTACAATGAGGAAACTGCCCAGCCACAGGAGCTGCTTTACACTGCTCTTTTGAAGACTCCCTCTGTTGTGAATGCCAGCCCTTGGCTGTCCATGTGCAGCTGGAATATTGATCATAAATCAACAGTTATGTAGTTACAGGCTTGAAGATAATATGAGAAGAACATTGCACGTTATTGTTTGTAAGATCATTCCTGGCTCCATATTAACACCAACCTAGTGGCATCCCAGTCCTTGACGAGGGAAGAACTGGCAGAGTGACTTTTCCTGGAAACACCAATGTATCAGAAACAATCAAGCTAAAAAGCATCTATGAAGACACTAAGGCTGTGTCTGGACTGTAGGGCAGGAAAGGTTTGCTCTGCTTCCTTGTCTGTCTAGACTGAGGGACTAGATAAAAGCTCCCCCTTTCTGCCCCACTTGACTGTTACGTTCCATTAGAAGCACTGAGTGTGAAAAGTAGGGTTTATCTCATTTGACTGTGGAGTCAGGATGTCACCCAAGGCATGGGTCACATCCCAGGTCTCCATGGTGTGATATTTTAGATGGCTGCATAGTGAGTGTGTCTTCTTCTGGTGAAGGAAATGGAGGGTGGGGAGGGATGGTCCTGGCATGGGAGTCTCCCCACCAAATTCAGTCCTGAGGCTGATTTGAAGGGTGAATTGCAATGTCTTGGAAATAGTCCGGGGTTATGAATAAAATGCTGACAGATCCTTTAACTTCAGCTATGGGAACAGGGCTGCTGTAATATACAGATCCTGTAAATTAGAGATATAAAGTATGTTTAAGTAGAACCAATATGTGTCTAGATATTCCATTGCTTTCAATGCCCTTTCTGTCCTGTTAATTTTGCTTTACAGTGTGACAGTGATGAATTGATGTCTACCATTTCCACCTGCCAGGTAGATGGTGTACACATTTATTAAGATTAATTAAAAAGTAACAAATTGTAAAGTAATAACATTAACAACTACTGGAAAAAGTGTAGACATTTTGACAGTCTTTTTGAATTTCATTAAAAGATGGTAGTGACAAAAACCCAAGAGACTATTTCTACTTTACTAAAGAAATAGGTCACAGATTCAATTACAGTCACTGAAGCATGGACTCAATCTATCATGGCAAATTAAGTACATTTTAGCAACCTACTTTCCTTTAAAAATTTTATAGACACTTTCACTGGAAGAAAGACTATAGAAAAAGAAATTGCAAACTGAAGGCTTTTTTTCTTTTCTTTTTTTCTTTTTTTTTTTTTTTCCCCCGCTGTTGCTACTGAGTGCTTGGCTTATTTACCGTAAGTATATGACACAGAAAAAATAATTATGGAATGCCAAGATATGTAATAATAATTTTTCTTCCCAATTCTTGTCTTTAATTAATGATACATAGTTGTTCTGTGACTAGGAAGCTTGGCTCAGATTGAATCCGCAGTGCCTCAGTTAGAGGCTTTGTTCTCTCATTGAAATAAAGCACACATTTACTTAGAAAAATTTACTGCACAACCTTTATGCAACTTTGCCACAGATCCATAGTGCTGGGCTGAAAATGTGTTGTACTCCTGGTTCCAAATAAATAAATAAATGAAGACACATACAGCCTGTGGATATGGTTTAGCTGAGTGCAAATATTGGAATGATGAAACACTCTTTTGCCCATAGCAGAATTGATTTCATGTTGACAACTGGAATTTATAAAGATCCTCTTTCAACAGAGCAGTAGTGGCCATATTTGCTGCATTACCACAACTGCAACAAAATAGCAACCAACATAAGAGCTGATAAGAGAGATGTAATCTATTTCCTCTTTAAACATAACCCCCAGATTTACTGTGGTACCCCTAGGTAATTTGCACACTTTCATATATTAGGGTATTCAGTGACCTTTAGATAGCAGAGGCATATCAGGGTTTTGTGGGTTTGGTTTTTTGTTTGTTTAATATATAGCATTTAATAGCGCAAATAAATCTACGTCCATCATACAAATGAAACCAGAATGATGTTGGTTAAAAGTAACACAATGCTTTCTGAGGCAATGTTGATTAAATGTGTGATCTTCTCAAAGTACACTGGGGACAAGATGTTTTCCATTTCCAGATACACTTCTTTCCGGCAATGCTTTTTACTTACCACTCAACAATTTGTCCTGGTTAAATATTCAGTGCCAGATTCACCATCGCACTACTTCACTGTGGCACTGGAAAAGCAAGCAGCACAGTAAGGACAGCACAAAGCTAGCCCTGTGAAGCAAGCTTTCATTATACTGAATTGCACAGCAATACAGTCCACACATGTCTTGAACCTATTAATAGTTACAGTCTAGCCACAATCATAAGCTCAGGAAGGATGGATCCAGTGACAGGCACAACTACATCAGCAAAAATAGTGAAAGGTTGAAAAACACCCACTGCTCCCATTAGTCATCAAATTCTGCTGTATTGCAGGTACCCCAACAATCATGGGAATATTAGAGGACAAAAAGCAGACCTGTTTTACCCTGTCAACCTTAATATGCTTATTTTCTTGTCAAAATTACATTTCCCTTTAAAACAATTCCACTTGATTACTATATTAAGGGCACAACATTTAACTAACTCCTGTGCTGGGTTTTCTTGTACTCTCCCTATAATCCATTATCCACAGAGGAGAAGTGATCGTGATGCCAGCTAAAGCAATGATAAGTGCTTTGCAGAAGATCCAAACTTGCACAAAATTATCCTTTTGGTTGTTTTCTAGACTCGGTACTCAGCCTCATTTTTCAGGAAGCTTCATCATTTCTGTTTTAATTAATAAGCATAATGTTTCCTTTTTAGCAGCATTAAGAGAAAAACATATTGGGCAATATTAATGATATTTAATAATATTGAATGAACACATCTTTGAAATATTTGAAAACAGAGCAAAATAATAAAATGGCAAAATGTTAGTTTTGAAAAGCAGGGTTAGATATGAGAATTGCATCACTGGTTACAAAGAGTTTGGGACAAAGGAAGGAATATTGTTGGAGAAGAGACTGGAAAAGAACCATTGCCTTAATTTTGGTGCAGTGTGGCTGTCCCCTTGGAGTATGGAAGATGGAACTACATGTCCAATAGTGAGGGGGGACAGGATGAGACTCAGAAGGGACTGTAGCTTAATCATTGTATAAGAAATGAGAAGGAGAAAATGACAGCAGAAAGACCACAAGAGAAAATGACATTGTTTATATTCCAGAGAGCTGTGCACTGAATATTAAAACAGCTGTTTGGAAAGTCTCTCACCCAAAGATTTATTTATGCTTTCAAAGTATTCCAAATGTAACCAAAATGTTTAAGGTGACTCAAAAAAAAAAAAAAAAAAAGTACAAAAGGGAAAGTTTTAAAGTTCTTTTTTGGCTTTGAATGCATCTGTCTTTCCATTGAAATGACTGAGCACAGTCTAATCACTGGCGCTTGTTAATTAAGGAGATTTTTCTTACAAAAAATGTAGGATTCACTCTAAGTTAAATATATTGTGTATGTTTCCGTGGCAGTGTGCTAGTAACTGTAAATGCAAGCAAGAAGGCATGAGCAGGACTGCTTCTGCTCACCATTATACCAGCACATTAGGGAGGAAGTGATTCTAGTAAAGCTCAAAAAAGTTTTATGAGTATCAGGTGGCTGAAAGACAGCCAGGCTTGATGTTCTAGGCAGGTTGATTTTGACACATTCCTGGTGAGTGTGCAGGACACAATGGAGGACAGCAGAGCTGAGGGAGCACTGCTGCCTTCCTGTCTCATGCTAGAGCACTCTAAGATAAAGAAAATTTGCACATTGGAAAACATTCCTTTTTATCTAGTGTATATAGGGGTGTTAATATGATTAAGGGGGCAGCAGAATTGGCTGAATGCTGATGCTATTAAAAAGTGGTTGTTGAATGAGTTGCTTTGTGTTTGGCACACATGAAAGCTTAAACCCAGATATGTTCAAAGATGATGTTAAGTGAGAGAATCAACTGAAGATAGAGACAGCCTAACTATCCCTTGTTTTTTTTTCTGTCTGTTGCCACTGGAGCTTGCAACTGGTGTCATGGCTAAAATCTGCTATTATATATAGAGTGACCATAACAGTATGATACTTTTGCTACTTGATCTTATTGGAGAGCTGATATTTGCTTTTGCACCCTATGAAACAGATGATGAAATTCTCTGCAGGGTGTACACTTGGGAAGTGAAGTTGCTCATAGGAGTCCCTGAGCAGAGGATATTCATATCCTGGGCCATGTACTGGCTTCTAATTATTACAATTACTTAACCTTGCTGTGTGAAGTCCTAAGTCACTGCAGCTGTCTGTAAAAAGCATTTATCTCTATGTGCAGTTCTGCAGGTATTATCAGAGTACTTCAGCTTAAACTTGGAACTGACAGGAGGGTGGTGATGTTGGAATGGAGCACATTGGGCTCTGACTTCAGAATTAGAGCTGATTTGGGAATTTTCCTTCATGGCGTTTCTGGGAAGTCCAGGTTTTCAAGGTCTGGCACTTTAACAGCAAATCTGGTAAACTAGTGAGGAGCTTTTCAGAACTTCCAGTCAAGTCACTCTTTAATTTTTGTAGTCTACTTTTATTATTGTTAAATGGTATATAGAAATGGGAATAGGGGATTGTGATGCTTTTGTTTTAAGTGGGGCAAGAATGAATAGATTTATCCACAGATTATGCAGAACACCTCTAAAAATACTCTCTCTTCTAAACTGTCTTCTTGCTCTGTTTTGCATCTCATTTAAATAAGCACCTTTCACTGGAATCTAGAAGCATTTAAATGTACTGCTTTAAGTTTTTCTGTTCTGATATAGTAAGTTTTGTTAGTTTTAACATGGAATTGCAAGGAATATGTAAAGGCCTGGAAAATCAGGTTGACAAGAACCACAGCTGTAGGCTTGACTAATAAAAAATAAGACACACATTTTTAGTCATAGTTAGTAGACTTGTACTGTGTCTGAATCACAGGAACTGAAAGAGGTCTGTCACTGTCACCACATCCCAGTTGACATCCAAACTTATTTTACATAAAAATCTTCACTGCCACCTCTGAGGGATTACTGAATATGTTAGATTAAGAGGGAGAAAAGCTACAGCTTTCAGGAAACCAGTAAGTAAAAGCTGGAGCCCATCATAGCAAAAATGTTTTTATAGTATATCCTATATCAGAAAACCTATGGACACTGCTTTTTATTTCCATGCCTCCATGTGGGTTGCAATTTCATATTGGTACACTAGGTTAAACTGCTAACATCTAAAATTCGCCATCTGGTAGGAGACTCACTGAAGTTGAAACTTGTAGCATGAGTACTTCATTGTTGCCATCGTTGCAGTTGGAACAACGGAAGGAGAGAATACATTTGATGTTAAACAAAGCATTAGGAGAACATCCACAAGTCAATTGTGTGCAACAGTGATTGGTGCGCTGAGAGGCATGATTAAGCTGTACATAACACGGAAGTCCTATTCAAGGACTGGGGAAAATCCATTTTGTTTGTTTTAAACCAGGTTTGGGAAGTCACATGTTGAATAATGGGGGGAGGGGGAAACCTCCTTATTATGGTCAAGGTTCCCTTTAATCCCAGGTTGTAATAACTGAGAGCCTGTTTGTAGGGAAAGATTTCCTCTGTGAATGGCAGGACTCATCTGGGGAATGCTCTTAAAGTAATGACCACCATTTGGGGTGATTTCATGGCTGTTGCAGCAGGGCCTTTAGGGCATTCTGCCTAAAGAATGATACTCTAGGCTTTAAGGTGAAATAGGAGCTCATGAAAGAGGGCTACTTAGCCTTGTATATATTGCACTAGTATTTCTGAGGTGTTACTTATCTAACACTTGGAACAGTTTTGAGGGAATCAGAAAGATGCCCTTTCCCACAAGTCTATTTTTTTTTTCTTCATTCCTGCTTCTTTGTATATTATTCAAGATTTTAGCAGTGGGTGAGCAAATTCTGTTCAGAGAATTTTAGTAGTAATGACTGTTTCTCCACATGAAACCCTGGTGCACCAAGAGATGTAAGCTTGTGGTTTATCCCAGGGAACAGAAAAATGCTTTAGCCCTGGTATAAATGCATATAAATGCATAGTGCTGCTACTTGGATGGGGAGTAAATGCCTTCCACTATCTCTACTCTAATGAACTCTTTTCAGTTCCCAACTTCTTTTTAATGCTAGGCTTGGGAAATTTTAATCCAAAGAGAAAATAAGCTTTAATGGATTACAAAAGAAGTAAAAAAAAAAAAAAGCCAAGTAAATAGCACATACATATTCTTAATCACTAAAACCATAAATAAAGTTTTCATGTCACACTGGAATAATCGACTGGTTCCTAGCTTCTGGAAGTCAGAGAATGAATTAGGTTCCAGTAACATCATTTTGCTGTCTCAGCTAAGTTAGCTCTCTGAGCCATAAATAACTACATGGTTTAGCATAAACGTATTTATTTTACAATTTATGAAGTTCACTCATCACTAGGATTCTTGGCATGTATACAAAGATAACAACAATAAGAACATACTGACTAGTTTCAACTAAGCAAACTCCTTCAACATGTCCTCAATAAATGTATATAAATCATCACCAACATCTGCAGGCAAAGGCATCAATAAATATATAAGCCTTGGACATTGTCCTGAAAGTCAATGAACTACAGAGTCTATCAGATCACCAGGGAGCAATTTCTAGAGTTAAAAATACTCTAACAAAAGCTCTCTGACTCAGCCCCAGAATTTAAATCCATCAGGTGATATATTTAAATCAACCATTAGTGTTATTCTGGTGGACTCCATGACTGTGATGATATCCAGGGGAAGTGTCTCAAGCTAGCACCACTCTGACCCAGTGCAGCCCAACCTACATTGCACCTGCAAATAAATAAAGAAAGTGCTTTGCAGAACTCACCATGTAGGAGGACACACTCAGCACTGGCCAATGCTTCTGAGCTTGAGTGAAGTTCTAAGAGAAATGAAGGTAAGAGTTAACTGAGTCTACCTCCAAACGACTCAGGAAACTTGCTTGGTTGAGTGTGTGTGTGGTTTCTTCCTGACAGAAAATAGAGCTGAGCCAAATACTGGATGATTTGCAATAAATGAAACGTGGAAGTGATTTGAGAATTTATGTAATGATTTCTCACTCAGATTTCCTCCTGAAGGAAAAGTTGGAGATGATTTTTTCACTGAAAGGGTTTCCAATGTTAGGAAGGAGATTCTTGGCAGATGATGATTTTTTCCTACGCCGGGGTCCCAGGCAAAGCTCAAATCAGTGCAGTGAAGCAGTGCTTGTGACTGACAAGTGGTTGCACCACTTTCCCCAGAGGACGTTGCTCTGCACTTCCCCAGTGACCTGGGCCTGGACACCACTGGGGCCTAAATCCTACAGAGTATTGGTATTACCAGCTCCTCATCCAATGCCTCTGAGGAGCTGGTCTGCAGTTCCTTTTGCCTTCCATCCCCATCCATTTTGCTGTGCTGTTGTGAAGATACTCTCATGGAAAGCTCTAGGACCTGGCTTGAGAGGTACAATGAGCACAGGTGGCCCTGCCACAGCAGAGCGAAGGCCTGGTGCCACAGCAGGGACCGAGCTGGGGGAGCAGCTCCCTCTGCTCAGCTCCCCTCCCCTGCACCACCCTTATCACAGAAAAACAGGAGTGTCCTACAGTGTCCCCTGCAAAGTTCATGATGTCAGAGATGATTGTTAAATTATTAGTCACAATTCTTATCAAGAGGATTATCCACAGTAGATACTTGCAGAAGATAATTTTTCCATGACTTTGCAGTAACATTTGTAGTGATTTTATTTAGTAATAGAAGCTGAGAATTATACTGAAGCATGGCAGGATTGTCAATCATCAGCTTAAAAAAACCCCAGGCTAGTGCCATCCCACCTTGGCAGTCCTTGTCTCCAGTTGCACACTCCAGGCCTTAGTGCATCCTCTGAGGAGGAAGAGCTGAATGCAGTTTAAGTAGAAAGACTGTTATTTTTGCTACTTCTAGACTACCTGCTGCCAAGGAAGTGGCTAATCCATCTTAATTCCAATTGCTTTTATTCACAAAGCATGTGGAAAATTCATGTCAGCATTAAAACAGTCCAGGTGTGAGGGAGAAGATGCAGTCTAAATTTGCCAACCTGTTCACCTGTTAGGATTTCACAGATGCTACTAAAGGAAAGGAGTAACATGTAATTTATGACATAACCCAGGAATTTAAAATTTTCCAGAGACCAATTATAGAGATTTGGGCACTTACACTGTTATCAGCCTTCCAAGCTCCACCTGAGATACTCCTTCTTTCAGATGTCCTTGTCCATGTCTCTAGTTATTTTCTATAGGATAATTGACACAGTGTCTGTGCTTCATTCATATGATCAATGGGTTCTTCCAGTGATAACCTGAAGCTTAGCACTGTATCATGCTTGAGAAATATCCCTGAAGCCCTTTCCCCTTTTAAATCTACTGATTTGATGACTCTTTGAAGCTCTTTCATAATACTCTTTACATGTAACATCTACAAAAATAGCCAGAGTTTCTATTGAGGTCAGTTCCGTTCATAGTCTAGTTTATGGTACTTTTTGTAGCTTACTAAATAAAGGTATTTACATTTTTTTGTGTCCAAAACATAGCCACCAAAATATGGCCAACTGATAAGAGGTGAGTTTAATATTCACTTTTATGACAGACAGTCTTCAGTAGAAGCTAGATCTAAGTATTCCTTGGTAACTGCCCACTTAGAGAACTACTCAGGAGAGAAATAACATGCCTAAATATGCAAACCATGTTCATCTCCAAGAAAAATAATTCACCTCTAAGACAGCATCATGATAGCTTAAAGTAGGTGGACACTTAGTATAGAGGGCAAGTTCTAAAAATCTTGCCTGTTTCCACAGCTTGGTTTCATCAAATATAAAAGGAAATGCAAATATTTATTGGAATTTTTTTCTGCATTTGGAGAGGTAAGGTTGATAAATGGTTACTTTCATTTCTACCAAAACTCTCAAGATAGGTCTACTTGCTTGCTCCCAGGATGATGTTTGTATATATGGGAGAGAAACATAATTAGGCTTTGAGTTCTGTACAACATAATCCGTGGCAAGTATGAATGACATGAAAGGCAGCAGAAATTGCCTGGGAGGAGGCTGGTTTTGTTTGTTTTGGAAAAAAAAAAAAGGTTGAAAAGATTCTTTCTGCAGCTGATGCAATCTGGCTGTGTTTGCTCTGAGCTAGAGATACTTGTGCATAACAGCGAAGGCAATGGAGGGGGTGGGAAGAGGAGGGAGTCAAGGGGTAAATTCCACTTGCTGTAATACCTGCTTTTGATCTAAGCTTTAATTGGATGTGATTTAGAAAACTGCTGGCATCACAGGGGATATTAATACTCTCCTCTTATTCTCTATGCTGCCTGTCCCTGAGAGAGCTGTTATGTTTCTGTCTGTGTTAGGACTTCTCTTGCTCCTTCCTTTTTTTAGTGAAAAAGCATTGGATAATAGGAGAGAAAACATGGAAGACACCTCGTTTCCCTTCCTAAGTGGTATAATAACTCCTAGGGGTGTTTATCACACACTTGTTTCATGCACAGCTCACTCAATACTCATCCACATGCCCCCAGATGATTACAATGCATTATATAAGGAAGGCTGCTTCTCCCTTTCTTTTCCTTGTTTTACCAAATATTGGGCAACAAGTATCTCTAGTTCTTTTTGTCTCGTTAAGTCACCTGTTATTCGCCCTTGGGCTAGAACGATTTGAATATGCTACCATCCTTTACAGATATTAAAACTGGATATTGCTTTTGACTGAAATGCATAATGCATCTATGGAAAATACAGTCCATGGTCAGTATCTTCCTCACTCTTTGTCAGTTTGGTGGATAATATCTGCTTATGTAAGGAAGTTCAAATATAGTTCTATCAGTTTATACTTTTGAATCAGATCTAATCACTACAGAAATAAATTTAGTCACTAAATTAACAAGCATTTCTGGCAGCTCAAATCTCACGACTCCATCTTGTGGAAGAAGCCAGAAGAGACACAAGTGATGTTTCAAGAAGTGCCATGCTGGTGTACTATTACCTAATAACCCTAAAATACCAAGATTTCATAGATTTTCTGTAGATGGTGTTGGCTAATGTCTGTTTTCTTCTTAAACCTTGATTCAAAAAAATATTTCAACATCTGTGTGACATGAAC
Organism: Hemiprocne comata; assembly: GCA_020745705.1. NCBI lineage: Eukaryota > Metazoa > Chordata > Aves > Apodiformes > Apodidae > Hemiprocne > Hemiprocne comata. The sequence goes on from CM036598.1 coordinate 6,075,669, forward strand.
AACGTTTTCTATGAGTATTTAAATTCATATTGAATTGGATTTGTAATACAATTGAACAGGGAGATCTGGGGTTTTTTCCCCTCATTTGAGAAAATAGTGTGAAATTTGTGAAATAGTGTGAAACTTGGCTTTTCTATAAGACACAGGTCATTATTGCTCTCAAGCTATAAAATTAAAACATATATTATGTGGCTCATGACATAATATTTCCATTTTTCTTCTGTCAGGCCTTTGTGGCTTCAGTAGGCACAGGCTGAGAGATCATCTGTTCAACGAGCTGACATGGTTGTGTTTACCTTCTTATCTTTCTGTACTCCCACTGAAAATGTTTTTCCCAACAGAGACCTCTGCTGAAAGGAGCAGAGTAGCTCTGCAGAGTATGAGCAGCTCTGTGGAGCAGATCCACTCTGATGAGACCAGTTAATTGTGGTATCATGCAGAAGTTTAGGAAGTGTCAGAATAATCCATTTATTACCTCTTTTCCTCATGGAAATAGAGGAAAATAATAATAAAGTAGTTAAAAGTCTTACTTTATTTAGTGTTTCCAAAGAAGTGGGATGTGTATTTGATTAATATCACACCAAAGCCCTAATGCTTCTGATGAAATTGGTGTGCCAATTGCTCCAGCAGGGCTAGTCCTTTTTTAAAGACAACTATATAGTATATGATGTGTCATAGTGTAAAAGATTCTAAAGTCTTTTGGTTTAGTTGTACACTTTCCATAGGGGAAAAAATAAGATAACTTCCAAACCGAGTTAAGTGTAACATAAGCACAACACTGACATCTGGTGTTTAAATCAGATTTAACCCTGGGCAACGTTAGGTTACCAAGTACTAAAATGTAGGCGTCTCAGATGGTCAGGCAGGGTACAGACATAGCTAAAGAGGCAGATTAAAGCCTAAGTGATCTTGATGACATTAGCCTAGTGCCCTCAAGGGCATGGGCCTTTAGTCGCTGGAAGGGGAGCTCCCTATACTTTGAAAAATTGGCCTGCAAAACCTGTGTTACTTAATAAAGGGAAAGACAAGCTTGTAGCAAGAGCTGAAGGTCCTCAGACTGATTCTGATGGGTACTTCAGGTAAGGGGGTCAGGAAAAGTAATTTCCAAAAGCAAGGCTCTCAACCAAGTAATTAAAATTCTGCATTTGCTTTCAAACATAGTTAAGGATATTTTTACAATAAAAGATTCAACAAAGTAATTTTTTTCTATGTGTCAACTTACCATTTTTGCAGTGATGTTTATTTAAGAATTTGTAATATCCTCTTTGTTAATGTACCAGTTTGACACATGCAATGGTAGTTTCTGCCTGACCTTTGCATTTTAGATAATCTCTGTGATGTATTTGCTGTAAGTCTTAAAAGCGATAAGCAGAAATGATCAGTTATCAATATTTGCCTTGTGTGGCATGTAATGTAAACATTCATTGCAGGGAAGCCAAAACCTTTTCTCTTATTTTTTTTGCAACTATACCTGACTCTTGGCTGAATTTTTGTGTTTTTTTTTTCCTGCCACCCCTGAAAAAGAAATAAAAGGAAGTGGAAAATACCATAGAAAAAGAGGTGATGTGGGATCAGGCTTGCTCAGATAGCTTTGAGGAGAGTAGTCAGTGTTGTACTTTAAAATATAGAGCTAGTTCTCAGGTACAGATGAAGTATTCATCCTTAACCCTGTCATTTATAAGGACCCAAGAGAAGAAGCAGATGTTATTTCCCTGTGACTTGGCTTCCAGGGCTGGTGTGACTCACAAAAGTTACATACCTCTTTCTGAGAAGTGGTATCACTCCAAGTATGGACTGAGTTTCAACGGGGATCTATGTGCTCTGTGATGAAAACAGAACAGGAAATACCTGAAAAGGTGGTGTTTGTTTCTTGCTTTCTCCAAAAGTTTATTCTACAGTTCAGTCTCACCCCTCTTAAAGGAGGTGATTAGCCATTCCTGTCTTCCCTGTCCTGCGCAGGGCTAGCGTTTCCAGAATTGGCATTGAATTATAAGGCACACCTCAACAGAAGAGAACCTCCCGTTATGTCTGAGTTCAGTAATGACATTAAACTTCTGGTAATGACTGAAAGGAAAAGATGCTGGAGGCATGCACTGGTGAGCAGCACACCTTCAACAATGGTACTTATGTAATTATTTTTTGCTCTGTAAAGTGGCACATGCAGAAAAAACGTCCAAAGTGTCATAGGGTCATTCAGCGTACGGGAATGAGAAAACCTGGGGGTTATTAGTCTATTACAAACCCTTAAAAGGTAGAGATTAGCATTTGTCTGTTCAGTCTTATATCTCCAGCCACAGGCTTTTTTCTAATAACAGCAGCCTTATGGGCTCACCTCCTCTGCTCCCTGCCATGGTGTACTTGATTACAAGCTGTATAAAAAAGGTAGAAAACATGAGAAATACATGAGGAAGCATTTGCGAGTCTTCATGACTCATCTGTGAGGCTCAAAATGAAGTGGTTATTGTTATTTTTCTGAAAATTAATAATGACTATAACAGTCTAGCAAAAAAAAGGAAGCAATACATCCCTCCAAAAAGGGACTGATGAGGCAGCTGTGTGTATGGCTAGTTCTAGTATACTCTAGCCTATTTTTTTGTGTATTCATTCATTTTGTGTTAAGTAAGAATTCTTTTTTTCTTCTCTTACATTCATAATAGCCACAGAAAATATTTAGTTTTTAGCTTAACTGCTGTAAATAATGTTGGTTTTGTTCTTTTCCTTGATTTCCTGAGCATGTGCTTTGGGTTTTGGTTGTTTTTACTTTTGCTCACCTAGAAATTAATGATGATATTAATTTCAAAATACATTTCTGAGAGCAAAACCAGATGGGACTGGTGGTATTTATAAGGAGAATAGGCAGTATCATTGTGCTCCCGGTCTCAAATAAGAGTTCATATTTGATATATTCTGTAGTAATCCTAACCCTTGCAAGACACAGATTTTCAGAGCTCCTCAGTGTACATCTCTTTGGTAAAAAGTCCCAGTTCCTGATCTTGCAGAGTGGCTGGGAAGATGGAGGGAGGAGCCACTATACTTTTCTTTTACTGAAATAAATGCTAGGCATGTGGTAGTGTAAGTTTCCGTGTGTATCAGCTGTTTACAAATGTAGGAATTCCCCCTCAAACTGCATCAGCCACTCTGTATCTGGAGCCAGAGTATAAATGTTTCTTTTAAATCTAATCAATACCCCATCCTGTTATTTCAGTAGAAGTTATAATGCTTCTTTTAAAAGTCCTCAAGGAAATTAATCCTTGGAATTCCATTCCAAATGCCCTATCTACGTAATCTAAATCCATCCACTAATTCCATGAGTGCTAAGATCCCCCAGGAGGATTTCCACCTATGACCAAACCTGCAGGGATTTGCAGACAGGCTCATGCAGCCAAATGACTGCTGGGAGAGCCTTTCTTCCAGCTCAGGAGAATTCTGAATTTAATCCATTGAGGTATCAGTATCTCTAAGTGTCTGAATTCCCCTGGTGCACCAGGATGCTTCTATCACTTCATGTGCATATGATATAGAGGAGGGACCATTGTTTGTTTGCTTTTGGTTTTAATATACTAGTATCTTCTCCTTTGATTGCAACAAAGCTATCTGGGATCTGAGCTGAAAACATAATGATACATAATTTTAAAAACTCAAGAAAAATATTTTCCATCCAATTTTACAATAGGAACATGAAGTGCCATTTGAAGTAATGGGTCACAATCTTGCAGTATTATACAGGTGCATTACAAAAAGCATCACTTTCTTTGTTTCTCATCAATGTGACAAGAAAAGGTAGTAACAATAGGATTTGGATTCTGTATAATTCAAAGGCAGCAAGTACTGTCTCTCTTTTACCATCTGTGTACTGTAGAGCTGAAAATTAGATGTTCTGGGACCAAAAATGATGTCAAAGGTAATGAGAGCACTGCAGGCAAACACAGAGTTGGTGTTAAAGGATGAGTCAGTAATCTGCATAGAAATAGCAGAAGGTGGGGGCTGAGATATTGATGACTCCATTATCTTTTTGAAAAGCAGCTCCCAGTCTACTTGCAGTGTCTGAAAGTTTTCAAACACACACACATTTCCAAATTCTCCAGATTTTTTAGTAGCTGCTGGTGGGGACCTCCAGTCAGTGGCTGGCCTGGGCTGCTCTCAGCTTCACGTAAAGAATAGCTGTAGCTACAGGAAAGGGTTGAGTTCCTTAGAGATTAGCAGAAGTGTACTACTATTCTATAAAGATGAAGAAAGGAGGAGATTAATATATTCTTTGCTGGCTTCTCTTTTATGGATTAGAAATTAGGAGAAAATGCAGGTCATTTAGAATAGGTCTTCACTGTGAAGACCTTTGACAGCTTTCTTCAGGCAGAGATTGGCCTTTTAGGCTGCTATGCAATCTTGTATCCTCAGCACTCTGGGCTGCTATAGGAACAGAACAGTTGTCTAAACATGAGTGAATTTGCCATCTTTTTGCCTCGTTCTTTTATTTCTTTTTCTTTCTCTCTCCCTAAGAAAATAAAAGCTATGGACCTAGTCTTTAATTCACTAAATAGGAAAGATATCACTGATCAATTTAGGGTTCACATGGAATAATGAGCTTTCGGAAAATGAGTATCCATTCAATATTAAAAAAAAATAGTTTGAACATCTTCTTATAAATATTCTAACAAATTAATATATTGTCAGAAATATTTGGGTAAACGTGGATCCTTAAGTCACTACTTAAACATGTCTATGGAAAGGTAGAATTCAAATTTACAATGTTATTTATGCTAGAAATATAACTCTAGGATTTATGTTCATCCAACTGGGAAGACAGTATGCTTAATCTAAACAGCTCAGATATTGAGCACTCATAATTCACTGGCTGAAATAAAATAAAAAGTGCCTTTTTTGCAGGTGTTGCTAATCAGACCCATTGCATCTTGCTGCATAGCAGGGGAGCAGAGGGATCATGGGGCACTAAGGTGCATATGACAGCTTTGTATATTGTGGTGTACTTCATATGCACAAATGCAGAATACATGTGTGCATATTGCAATGCATTTATGTTGCATATGGATATATTCAGCATTGAAAGTGGACCTGTATTCTCTCACAATACTGATAATAACTGAAATATTTTCGTTAATATTGTCCAACTACATGTATTTTTTATATTTTTGAGGCTAAGAATGGAAACAACAAACCAGCTGAACTGATTCCTATGCTCTATACAGTCTAGTTTGAGGTACCTCTCTTGATACAGACGCTCCTCCCTTTAAAGTGAAAGGCCTATTGCACATTCAAATACTTCTCAGCTCACTATTCATATGCTTTTCCCTTATTTTTCAGCCTAGCAGCACTCCAAGCAGTAGTTCATTCATTTTAATTTAGCCCTGTTCTACTCCTTGTATCCCTCTGTTTATCACTTATTCAAGCTGTATTTTGTGCTGCTTGTGTTATGGCAACTATTACAGTCATCCTGCAAAGATTGAATTGGTACCACAGCTCAGTCTATGGCTCTGCACACTGGTTTAAATTGCTTCTCTAGGTCTTCCAGCTACAATTAGTAGCAATGCTACTATGACCTCTGCCAGGCAGCAGTCATTGCAAGATTTTTTTGTTGGCACTCATGGCTAAAAATGAGAAACCATGAGAAATGACAGTATCAAGTAAGTAAAAATTAGGTGGTTTAAAATTCATATTTATTTTCTTCTGTGATGAAAACTATTCTGCTTTTTCTTAGTCTTTCAGATTTTGTATGCAACTGTGGAAGCACTGTTCACAACTATTTTTTAAACTTATTTTATTAAATTATCTTGCAACAGGTTTCTTCATTAATCTGCCCCCCCCCTAAATAATTTCCAGCTGCAGTTGCTTTATTTGTGTTTCACTTTTTAGTTTTCCTGTAGCTTACTTCAAGTTAGTATTACACATTGATCTACTTCCTTACATCAGGGATGTTTTTAGTATTTATAATACACAATGGAGTCTTTTTTTGGTTAAGTACATAAGGTACCTTCCATAAAGTAGAAGATCGATAAAAAAGGAATCTGCAGACTATTTTCAGCTTATATTTCACAAATAAAACATTGATGCTCCCTTTTAAGTTGACCATCATTCATCCAGCAGGTTTCACAGACAGTAGCAGTTCGTTAGTAATTTCGGGAGGGGAAGATGTATGATGTTGTAAATATTTAAAATCAAATTTGAAAAAAAGGACAGAGATGAATGTGATCAGAGTAACACAATGCTGAAGGCAATATTTTCAGAGCAACTTGGTAGATACTGTTTTCCCTTGTAGGTGGCAGTATTGAAAAGGAAGTTAAACTGGATCTGGTGTGGGGAACCAAAAATCCCTGCCTGCCTGAAAGTCACACAGGTTGGAATATGAAGAACAGACTAACTGCTGTCAGATCCAGACAGGGTGAATAAAACTGCTAGAGATAGCACTTGCTAGTTTTAAGCAAAGGTATATTTTCATCCTTTAAAAAAACCCTGTTGTTGAAGTTGAACATATCATCTCAGATGTGGCCCTGTGCACACAGTGACGTTACAGGAATTACTTGCATAAGGGTGGGTAAAAGAGTTGTCAGTTTAATTTTCACTATGGAATCATGAAAGAATATTTCCAAAAAACTGCTCTTTGGCCAAGGAAGTATTTGCTATTCTTAATGATATGTTTGTGATACATAGCACAGAGGATCTCATTTGTTAGTAGAGGATCTCAGCTTGTTAGTCTTTTTTTCTGTGCTCTAATTGCAAAGAAACTGCCCTGTGGCCAACTTGGGCTGTTACGCTGCTTATTGCTGAACTCTGGAAAATGCTCTGAGGAACTGAGTGCTTTTAAAGCCAAACAGCAGTTGCTGATAGGGCTATGGACTTGTTTTTCTCTTGGTAGGGCAGTCTTGGATATTGAACATTAACATCAAATAGCAGATTTGTGTCTTTTAGCTACCAAGTTACTTTGAATCTCTTCCTAACATTCAGTTGGTACCCTTCATTTATTGCCAGGAAGTGTTATACCTGGATAACTTCATTATTATAGGTTGATGTTAAATTAGTAAATCAAGAAGCACAAACTTTAAGACAATGTATCAACTCGGAAAGTGTGTTTAGTCAATTACTTTAAAAATTGACTGTTTAGTCACACAGCAGTAATGTAATTGTCATGGCAATAGCTTAAGCATCTCATTCTGCACTGTGCCAAACTAGCAGTAAAAATATTTAGATAACTTGTGATGCCCCCTGACTTTAGAAATATTCTAAAAAATATGAACAACCTAGATAACATGAAACAGTAATAAAATGAATAATCAAATTAAAGGGTATCACTTTCAATACTTGCATCAGTTCTGTAATTTGAGGCTGCGCATATTTTTTAAATTAAAAATAACTTGTATGCAGTGTCCTCTACAATATCATTGTCCAAAGACACAAATATGGAGGTTTGATTATTTTTTCAGAGGTGTTTTTTGTTTTTTTTTAAGAGATGTTTTCTGGTTAGGTTTTCCTTTGAGCAGTGGTAGTTCTAAGGATCACATAGGGCTTGCTTCTTGCTTTTACAATTTCAGACTTCATGTTAGTTAGAATACAACATAATCAAAATATTTTTAGATGGATCCATCCTTTCCTGTAGCATTTAAAAATAAAGTAAGAAATCTAAATAAGGTATGTTCATCACTACTCTTTGGCTTTATTATTTGTCATATATTTTTAATACATAGGTGACATCTGATGTATTAGTTAATCAAAAGCAAAAGAATTATACCTTGCACATAATCAGTTATTTTTGCCATATCAAAAAAATTAGACTAACAGATGAGGAAAATAAATAAGATGAACTTTAAAAATGAAAATGCTTAGCCTTTGGAATTTTAGTTGACAGCTTTTGAAAATTAAATTATAAGTCAAGTACTGATAGGTTTGATATCTTCTTTGCAGCTTTGCAGATGATATATTGCAGCTTTAATGGAATATCATTTATCATCTGATAATAACAAATGTAGTATTTCTGAGCTTGTCATCTCTTCTGTGATGACAAATAGTCCAACTTGTAGCAGTGATAATGGGATTTTATAATGATCTCTCCAAACCAACTCTGCTCCAGTGCAGGCTATTTTACTTTAAATCTCAAAATACCTATTAGAAGTAGATTACAATAGTCAAGCTTTTGAGACCTGCTTGTGTCTATAAGCCTTCTGTGCTACAAAAGGTGCATTTACCTCATTGATTTTAGAGTTTGGTCCATTGCATTTTGTTGGGTTTATAGTAAAAGTTGTCTAGATTTACTAAGCAGTATGTTTATCACCATTTTCTTTGTAACAAGACTCATATGTAATAGTTCAACAGCAGCCCTTTATACCAATGGAACTTGCTTTACAGCAATGTATGAGAAGAAACAATGCAGCTCAGTTTTATTCTGAAAAAAGTGGCCAGTTACCTCTTGAAATTCTATGGAACTATTTGAATTCACATCAATGAATGCCTTAAAAGGAAAGTCTTTTATACTTGGTTGTATTGGTTTTATCTTGAACCACAAGCAGTTTTCATTAGTGATGTTGTCTTCTGTAACACAGATACCTTGGTGTTTCTGTCAAAACCACTGGATTCTTTGAAAGCATTCTTGTCTTCTCAGGGACTAATAGACAGGAGTTTTAATTTACTTGAGCTTGGCAGTTAGAGTGTTTGAACTGTTCTTCAGGACAATGACTGAAAAAAGAGGAATGGTGAAGGAAAATGTTTTTTCTCATATAAAATGTGTTTAAAAAACCAACTAGATAATCTACTTCTTGTAGACAAGCATCTACAAGGATACTGAAGTATCCTAATATTAAGACATTAAATATAACCTTGATGCAAATAATTTTAAGAGAATTTGATCAGGTTGTCCAGATGTTTTGGCATGAAATACCTAAACAGGGCAATTTGAAACCTATGTGTTCTTCCAATGATTTTTCCGCTCTGAAGGTATTAAAAACCCAATCTGAATTTCTCAGGTTTAGTTCTGTATACTGTCTTGTCTTCCACAAACATTTATTCATACAGACCTTATTTCAAATGAACATGAATGAGAATAATTTTGAACTTTATTTTTAAATGAAAATTTTACTCCCCCTTTCTCCAATGTAGTTTGCCAAAGTAAGGGAGCTACTTCCAATATCACTTTACATCTCTTAATGTGAGAATGTCACATTGGAACAGGTCCCAAAAACTTCTGTTCTGGGAACATGAGAGAACTGTTGAAGAGCTCTGCCAGACCCTGGCCAGGATCCTGACTCCAGCAGCCTTCCCAGAGCATTGGTTAGCAGTAATCTTAACCACATTTTTGCTTGAGGGGGCGCCAGGCTGATAAATTCAAGAACAGTGCTGTGTGGACAGGTGAAAAATTACTTTGGAGACCTCTGGAGCATCACGTGCACTCTGTCCATCCCAATGACTGGCTGGAGCCCTGCTGGGGATTCACAGTTCAGGGCCTTGCTCCATGGCAGCCACTGTAATATTAATGGCTGTAATGCTGTCACTGGAGCACCTAACCCAAACACTGCTTAGTGGGCAGCAGCTTACGTTTTGCATCCACATACTGCTTGCAATTATGAAGCAATATACATTTTATACAAGTCTAATTCAAGACCTAAACTAACCTACAACCACATCAGAACATACCCTATTGTGCTTTATAATCTACAGTGTTTTACTGTCTGCATTTTCAGATAACGTTAAATCTTAAATAAAATGAATCCCAAATCCTCCTTTTTATTGTTACTTTTACTTATGAATAGTTTTTTCTAAAGGGATGCTATGTAATCAAGAATTTGCAAGAATGGTCTGCTGAAATATGGTCCGTAACTTGTTCAAATTCTCAGATTACAGTAAGGGTCAAGAGATTTCAGCATCTTTAATCTAGTGATTTATTTCACATCTCTTACACCTTATTCTTGTGAAAGTGAAGACTAAGTAATCCCATATTTTGTGTCTAAGGGAACAAGTATATGAATAATATACAAACTATCAACTATTCCATACTTTCAGTTGAACAAAAGTCATGCTCATAAGCTTCATCCATGTTTTAATGTAAACTGAAAGAATTCAAATTATAGACCAAACCATGTAATAGGATGTGTATCTGCTTATGAACAATTCACAAACGGAAAAAAAATGTCACTTAAAGATTCAGTTTGAATATTTTACCCAGACTTCATAAAGGCACAATAAAAGCATGCTTAGCAATGAAGTGAAGAATTAAGCAAATACACTGCCACTCTTTCCTTCGAGTAGACCAAAGTTAGTACATTGGATTTTCCCTTTTGTGTCTTAAGTAGTGACATAAAATCTGAAGACTAAGGGAATTGACTTGAAGATAAAAGATAAAAAAAGCTGAAGGTGCAGAGCTTGCCTAAGCAGTGATAAAGGGAGGATATGATAACCATCTACAAGTACTTGGAAAGTGTTAACACCAATGAAGGAGAAGAATTGCTCCGTAAGTGAGAGTGTAGTTAGAAATTACAGGAAGATATTTCAATAAGTCAAATTTTTGGTTGATTATCAGCAAGAAGCTTCTGATAGTGTTATACATCAGTTGTGGGAAAGTGTCTGAAGTGATGTTCTTTGGATACTGTTAGCTAGATTGGACAACCCTTGAGATGGTTTAGAAATAATCCTGCACTTGTAGTCAGGCACTGGGCCAAAAACTGGTATGGGTTTTTTAACATTTTCAAATTTTCTGTCCTTTGTTTATAAACGTAATTGTTGCTGGTGAGAAACAATAATGTGGTTTTATATCAACGTAAACACTTCAGTTATCTGAGAACAGATCTATCGACCGGTGCGAAATCCTGCAGATGAATACCAGTGCCCAGAGTTTCCTACCATGTTCCAGCCTTGAAACAAATGACTGATGTCCAGTGCTAATCATTCACCTTCTGTCAGTTCAATTGCACATTCCTCTTTTAATGTGATCTAACCCCTGCAGCAACTGAGATAGTGTACATCACTGCTGTAGTCAGACTTCCATTCATCACTAGAGGAAAAAAAGCCATCACCTCCTCCTCCTCTCCCTACCTCTGTACTTCAGTGTTGCAGATACTTCAGCCAACCTAAAAGCACGAGATAGAAATTAATACAAGTAATTTAAAGTTGGTGGGGACTTTTTTTTTTAATTCTTGAAATTTTGCTTTGAATGCAGCTAATGGAAAAATATAGTATTTGGAGTTGAGTCTTTGGGAGGTTTCTGAGTGAAATGAACATTGATTACAGCACAATGTAAATGTACTTCTAATTCTGTTGACCTCAGTGGCATTCTGAAAAGGCCAGCTAGGAACCTGGCTTAAAAACTTGGTCTTCATTTACCCATCCAAACAGGTGGCAATTTATAAATATGCAAATCTGGATTTCATAGAAACAAGTATTTAGGAATAAAAATAAAGCAAACAAAAGCAAACCCAAAAAAACTGGTAAAAGAGCACATGGTGATAACACTAAATTCTTCTGTACCCAGTCACTACCCTATCCTTATTTTGTAGAGTATTTTCTGAAAACATTTGACAAAATCTATTGACTTGAAAATCTAAATGCTGAGTCCTTCTTTCAGTCTGGCTGAGCACTGTAGGAAAGCTGAACTGAAACCTTAACTAATTTCCTCATCCTTTTCTAGCATCATCAGAAAATCATAGGAAGTAGTTGCTCAACTTTCTTTAAATAAGCTGTTCCCCTAGTTGTTCCTTACAAAATCTTTTATATGTTCTGTGTTGTAGTTTATCCATCATGCCGTCAGTTGCTAAGACCTCCACGGTGGATAATTTTGAAATCTGAGAGCTATATTTTCTTATAAAATTGTGTTCATAATAATTATTTAGGTTGATGAAAAAATACATTAAAAATATTGAAGTTAAGAGGCTGAATGAGATATAAGAGGAAATAATGGTTTTACACTTTTGAGGGTAAATATTTCTACAACTTAATATTCATGGCCACAAAGTCATTGTGTTCCAGGCTGTGGATTTGTTTTTTTCCCCTGCTGAAATGAGCTCTTCTGAAGGTAGACTCTGACCAATGCAGATCAACTTTTCTTCTGTAACTTTGTGAGATCTCTTCTAGAGCTTAACTGTCTGTTAAGAAATTATCAGATATCTGCCATTTCATTTTTATTAAGTTGAGTGTGTGACAGGATCTAAGAAGGATTATGTCTTAAACTGCAATTTTCAATTTGACAAGCTCTATTAAACATAAAATTGGATGTCATATGTAATGGACATATGATTACATTTTATCATTAAAATTATCTTTGTGAGAGAAAATGAAATTTCTTTTAACTGAAATGTATACAAAATTAAATACCAGCTGGCTTGATTAAAATAAGTGATAGTCTTCCTTACCTTATCAAAGTGGGGAATTTCTACACATACAGATGCTGAGAGCTGGTGAATAATGACAAGAATAATGACTAAATTTAATATGACTTAAAACATTACTGTGTTAATGTCCATTTTATTAGGCTTTTGATAAAAAAAGATAGTTCAATACAGTTCTGCTTATGAGTTCATTGTAAATACAACTTTACTCTTTCTACCAGACACGGATTTGTAGTTAAGTTGCTTCCCCACAAAACAGTATTTTTCTAGAATGGAAGCAGAATTTATAATATCAGAAAACAAATTATACAACATGATCGATTTTTCAGTTTAAGAATCAAATATGCAAAAAGTGTTTGTCTGCTGGCAGTTCACAAGTCATCCATAGGAAATAATTTTCACCATAACTTGGACAACTTTAATGAGAGAATAAAACATTAAAACTGTTGAAGACAATTATGAGTAGGAAATTAATGCTGATTTTCCAAAAAAGTCGTTACAAACTGCTTGTTTGTGGTATCTGGGGAACTGTAGAGTGGTTGTCTCCATCCTGACTCATTCTGGGTATCTTCCAAGTTAAATACACTTGTATCTCTACAGACTCTGTGGAAGGGCTTCTGTACTTATGGGTTGGAACAAATTTCACCTACCTGGGACTTGATGTAAAGCCCAGTGAGCTGGAGGAGGATAACTTCACAGGTACTGAGTATCTGCTGCTGAAGTCTGAGCTTAGATTGTGTGTAACAGTTTGCCTTTAGCAAGCAAAGGACATGCAATAAGGCCATTTGGTTGTCTGCATCTACACCATTAACCCAACTTGCAGAAAGCATAAACCTAGGGGAATGTGGTTTGTGGTGGCTGGGTTTGATTTTCGGTTTATGGGAAAGGGTTTGTGGGGATTTTTTAGTATGTTGCTATCAGGCATGAGATCAAAGACATTTCCCAATGCAAGATCTGCTCAGTTAGTTTGCTGTTCCAGGGCTGGATGAGTGGTGTCTAGGACTGAGGCTGAAGACACAGAAATGTGTGTCAAATCTTCCTATGCTGGCAGGTCTGCTTTGCCTGGGTGAGCACTCCCTATTCTAACAAATGTCCTAGTATACTCTTAAAAAAGAGAGAGAGATATGGCAAAGTTTCTACAAATCTGGGTGCTCCGGCCCAGATTTGTATCCTAAAAGCTGCTTCTCCCTGTTACCCTTTTGGAGCTAATTGCTGAGTGGGGTTTTGGTAGCACTTGTGGGAGACAGAGGGGTGAGTCAGCTAAGTAATTTCTGATGCTTTCTAACTGTACTTCAGAATTCCAGTAGGAATTTGACTTGTTCATGTGTTGATTTCTTCTTTTATTTGTGGACTTTGAGAGTCCCTTTAACCAACATAAAAAAAGTGTTATAATTCTCTGAATTAACAAGAGATGATGTAATCAGGTTAAAAACAAGGATTTTTGCAGTATTGTTTTTTGTGGTGGTGTCTTTGTTTTGTTTTTCTAAAAAAGGTAATTGAAAAAAATATGTAGAAGACAATGGCAAATGAAAGGAATCCTTTTCAGGGCCATAAGGGGGAACTTTACCATGCTTCAGTAAACAAGTAATAGAATAATAGAATGGCTAAAATATATAGTCAGAATGGTAATAATGAACTATGAATTCTGTCACCTGCTCATACTGTTCACTCATCACACTGTAAAATGCCATATCCTAGGCTCAATGTTAAATACAATTAAGTCTCTGATTTATTTTCATGTACACCTAACAAAGTCACGGGGTTCAAAGTCCTGCTTGTATAGAGTGTAACTCTCCAGGCAGATGATGCTGTTACTACATCAAGCATATGATATTTTTATTATTTGCATGAATCATATCTATGACTCTGATACCTACAGGCTATATATTCCTACCAGATCTGTGCATTCAAAGGATTCATAATGTACATTTGAGCAAACAAGCTACTTACTGTTCCTGTTCATCATGTTCCTTATCTTAATAAATAATGAAGGTGCCATGGGCTGACAATGAAATATTTTGAAAATAGTTTTAATGCATAGCTGGCAGAGGACCTGTTGGGCATTGATAAATTACAAAATGGAGAGGATGAGAAATCTATAAAATATTAATGGTCTGCTTCTGTAGGCAGTGGAGGAGAATATACCTGTGTCTTACGTAAGGTCTTACACTACCCTTGTAGGGCTAAAGGGAATGATTCCTGCTGACCCACAGGCTTGGGAATTGCAAGCAGAGCTCAGAGCATTTGGTAAGGCTCAGAGCACTGGTGAAGTGAATGTTCCCAGGGACATGAAACAGTGTCAAGAGATTCATCCGCAATTGTTGCAGTGTGTGTTCCACAAGATAAAGCTGTCCCGGTGGTTGAAGCGGTGTAGAGGTGACTCTTGGCTTGTAAGGGTAGAATCGAATCTATAAGGAACCTCTTGTGCCCCAGTGCTCACGGTCCCCATTGTGCCCTGGGTGCTTGGGTTGTTCTTTGCTAATGGCTCTTGGATTGCACTGCCTGGAGGGGCTAGTTTATGGGAGGGATATGTGAAGTATGGGGAGTTAAAGGGGAATGCTGTTCCCTCAGGAAACAGAGTCCTGTCTTGGTAATGCCATGAATAAAGAGAGGAAGGATACTGTCACAGCCCTTCTTCCTCATCTCCTCCTGAGGCCAGGAGCTCTGTCATTTTCCTTTGCCCTAATAATCAGCATATTCTTACTGGGTGAAGAAAACAGCTTCTCTCGCGCTCCTGTCTTCATTTGGAGCAATAGCTGAATGCTGCAGTTATACCCCAGGGGATACTTTCGGTAAAGCTATTGTCCAGTGTTACTGTAAAACCATTTAACATCTAGTTGCATACTGCCAGGAAGCTATCTTTTATGCAGTGATTTGGCTCTTTTAGAAACACTAATAGGGAGAGGAACTCTTCTGCAAACTGGTGGATGTTTGGTCCAGACATTTTGCTAGACCTCAAATGTAACTGTCTGCAGCAAAGTGCTATTTGAATTCAGCAGATCAGGATTGCTGTGATGTAGAACATATTTTGACTGGGAAATGGGTAATGGAGCAATGAATTAAAATGGTAATATAGCAGCATGATTTCAGCTCACTTTGATAATGATTTTACTTCATTTCTGGATAATTCTGAAGTCGAATTAAAGCTTCAAATGTTAGTTTGAGTGAGAAAGATGAACACGTCTATAAATAAGAGAGGTAAAATCACTAAAGCATTCAATTTTTGTAGTAACTGTACCATAAAACTCCAAATACTGCCTTAGTTGGGCTCTCTGTGCAAAAGAGGGGTTTTGGTTGGTGCTCGAGGCAAGCCCAGCACAGCTGCTGGCGTGCAGCGCACCTCTGCAGCCTGCTGCCACCGGGGCGCCAGCCACCACAGAGCCTCTGCCCCGAGGGACAAGTTGTCTCTGCTGCGTGTAGTTCATAGAACTAAACACTTTTTTAAAGTTTTGCCTTTTGGGTTATAACACAACATACAATTTCTGTTTAGAGAACCGTGTTGTCTTTAGGTATTAACTGTGAATTACTGAGAGTTGAAATACCAGTATGATTTTTTTTTTTTTCAGGTGTGTTTTCTATATCCCAGATTCTGTTCAAATTGCTTACAAATATCCAAAATGAACATATTGTTTATTAAAATTTTATGTTTAGAAATAAGATCTCTGTAGTTATCTTGGCTCTGAAGCTCAGCAAAGTTATAACCACTTCCAACTGTTACAGAGCTTACATTTAATTTTAATAAAAAACACATAGATGTGTAATCCATAACACGATCTCATGTTCTTTGTGTGAATATACTCTGCATTAACTCTGATATTGAATTATTTCACTATGGAACGTAATTATCTGCACAGGCAAATTCTTATTTAATATCATTGAAGATTATATAAAGATTTTCCATACATCGAGCACTAACCTTGCAGCTGGATTAACATGATGGACTATCAAGACTTCTTTAGGGGCATAATGCACTGTTTGGTCAATAGTCCATGAACAAAGAAGGATTTACACAATAATCTGTAATGGCTCCTTAGGAGCTGTTATGGTCTATCAGGATAAAAATCAGGTAGATAATACGTATAAAGTGCATGCTTGCTTGTGGAAAGAAAGAATTTGACTGCTTAAATGCCGGCCCTTTAAAAGGTCAAATCAGATTCTTTTAACATTTTGAATGCAAGTTTATCTGTGAGAAGATTTACCTCTGCTTGGTTAATTGCATGCCATATAATGAAAATGAAATTCGTTAAAATACACAGCGGGTTTATGGAAAAAAAAAAAAATCTTTAAAAACTATCAATACCTTCTTTTAAAAATAATTTTCAAGGGTTTATTTCTGCCATCCGCTCTGTCTTGGCTAGTGAATTTCAGAAATGGGACCTAGCAACCCTGACCGAAGAGCCCCAAGACCCCTCGGGAGGCAGCTTCGGTGTTCCAGCCCGCCTCGGGCTGGGCTGCCGCGCCTTCCCTCCGGCCCTGCCTCGGGTGCGGGTCTGCCTGGAAGCGTTTATATCCCCGTGAGACTGGCCAGAAAAATGCTTATTTCAGCTTTTCTCAATGGACTTGTATTCTCTAGTCTTATATGTTAAACGAAAGAAACCTGTTTCTTGGCAGATCTGTTTTTTCAAGCCCTTAAATGTGGGATGTCACCACAATGTATTTCCGTCGCAGCGAAGGACAAGGGCGGATTTGGATTTAATGTCACTATTTTCCTATGACTAGGAATAGCATCTTCTGATTTTTTTTTTTTTTTTACATGTGACACTACTTTTTGATGATCAGACTTGACATAGTCCTTAGGGAAGTGGAATTTAATTTGCACCATTCTCCCTCTCCTGGATGTGTGGTGCCCCCGCCCGGAGCCCCCGCAGCCCCGTAGCGCGGCCGGCAGGGGGCAGCAGAGCCGCGGGGATCCCCGCGCAGGGCCGGCCCGAGGCAGCGGCCCCGCACATAAACACCTCGGGCGGGATTCAAAGGTTATTTGCACACTAAAAGAGGAATTAGCAAAATAGATTTACAAGCCAAAAGTAATTTTGAATATTCCAAAAAGGCTGTGGTCCTATGAAAAGAGTACCTTTAGGTGGAAAAGGCTCTTGCTGTCATTGATGTCTGATTAAAATGAAAACACGTTCAAAATAAATGAGCCGAAGTGATTTCTGGGAAAGCGCATACATAAAAATATAAAATTACATAACTACATGAAAGTCTAGCATTTTTTGCTAGCATCAGACCACATTTCCTCAGCTACAGCCCCCCAAATGTTTATAGTTAAAATTTGCATGCAGCTTAATAACCTAAAATACTGATGTTAATATGAAGAGCAACTGTGGTGCATAATATATTGTGGTGTTTTTTATTGTGCAATTTACTTTTAAGTCATTACTCTACTTTGTACATAGGAAGTCAGCAAATTATCAGAGTTTATTCCATTGAATTTCTCACACCTTGAGAAATAGCCCATTTGTATTATCACCGTTTGATATATTTCCCATTTACTGAGCTTCTTTGGCAAGCTGGCATTTTAATTTAATTATACTTTTTTGCTAATGGTCTTTATTTTTCAGTGTCTCTGTGGTAAAATGCCTTTAAGGTCTAGGTTTTTTTTTATTCTTCCCTGCCCCGTCCTTTTGCTATGCTCTAGTGTATATTTATAAAACTGACAAAATTCAGTGTAAAATTTGAGAGATGATATTAAAGAATCTGTTAAGAAATCCTGAGCTTAAACGGTTGAGTGTTTCTTCACTTTAAGAATGTGATTCCTGAATATATTTTGCATCATACACTCCTAATTAGGACCTGCAATGCGAAGAGAGAATGTATAACAGACGTTCAGGAGGATTCATGTAGTTTCATGCATGTTGTCAAAAAACCCTTGTTATGGGGCTTAGTCTCAGACCACTGAACTCAAGGGAACCTTTGCTGTATTTTTCGTTTGTGGGCAGATCCTTAATCCTTAAGAGTATATCCTTAGTGTAAATTAAAACTTCTGTTAAGAATAAAATACATATAGTTACAATAGTGCTTCTGATATGTGATTTGGATCAATGTAGAATTCCTTTTTCATCCATGCATCCACTAGTTTTCACTCCATTTCTTTTTTCAACCTTTGTTAGCCTCCAGAAAGGTGGTGCATACACATCCTGCTAATCCTTTTAGCGTCCTCATGTTTGCACCATCACCTTCCTAATAGCCTGCAGGAACTGCTGGATCTCTTTTCCTGGAACATTAACAGAAGTCTGTGGTGTGATTGCTGTTTGCTTTGGCACCTCCTAGGAGCCAGAGAGAAGAGGGCAGGAATTTTTCAGTGGCGGGGACATGGCACACAGGGGTGTGAATTAGGAGATCAAAACACAGCTAAACAAATGGGACCCATGCTGTAGGGACGATGGAAGTCCAGGAGTCGACATAGCCCACCAAAACCTAATGCAGTTGAAGCTAGACTACGGCACTAAAAACATTTCAGAGAGGGAGAAGCTGTGGTATGGAGAAAATGTCCTGTAAATGTGTGACTTTTTTGAATTAGCACCTTATGTAAATAAAGGTTAGGGACACTACGCCTACCTCTGTCTTCTGCATACCTGACAAATCAGTATGACTGTGATTAAAATTCCACCTTGGATATGAAAAGCCAAAATAAGAAATCACACTTTCACTCTTGACAGCAAAGCTGTCCAATTTCTCACAAAGAACTGGCTGCTTTGCAAGAGTGTGCTTGCATTCACACTTCAATATTTTGCCTTAACTGGAGTAAAAGTTTGGAGAAAACTGGCTGCCTCCTCTGCTAAATTCCCACTGAAATCTTCCTGGTTTTTCTTCTGCCATTACCTCTCTGTACCCAACACTTGCACTTTCTACTTTGTGTCTTACCCTTCTAAATCTTGACATTTTCTTTCCTTGATCCATATTCCTACGTGCTGTTGTAGTTTTCACTGAAAGTCCTTATAACTACACCTGCAATCACAGTATCATGTGCTAGACAAAAGCAGTCCCAGTCCATCCTCCTAACCATGTACCTGCAGATTCCATTTGCACTGAGTTTCTGCTTGCTGAAGGAGGGGGTTGGTTTTACCACACAAGCTTTGGGGTCTGCATACTTAAATGGAATCTTGGCATGTGTTGATTGCCCTTCGTGTGCTTAGTTGAGGGTTTCTGCATCTGCTGCAGTTGATCACAGTTAGCACAGAACCCCTATCAAATGCCTTGTATGTCTTAATGACAACAAACTATAAGGAAATTATTTACAGTAACAGTGAACTGGAACTCGGTACTGGCTGGGCTGTATAGAGGTGTTCTGGCTATAGCTGCTGTGACAATTCGTGTTTGTTCTTTGTGCACAACAGCTCTGCAAGGTTCAGCATCCCAATTACAGCTTCCTAATTGAAGAAATCACATAATGAAGACAGGTACTTGCTGGACTATTTAAAGGGTCTTGGAAAAGAATTTACATAAACATCCAGAAGAGCATGAAAATGAAACCAGTTCTTGATGTATAAAAAAGAAATACTGTTATCCATAGATGAAGTATTAATAAAGCTTTTTTTTCATTTTTCTATTTAAAAAAGAACAAAACTCAGAAAAGGCCATAAAAATTATCTTGACAACAAATCCATAGTGAGAGTTAAGGAATTCAGTGTATTTAAATCCCCTAAGGGGGTGGCAAAAATGGACAATTTAATGACAGGAGGGAAAAGGAAACAAATGATTAAAAAAACCCTTTATCCAAGTGACAGTACATAAAGAAGTTTGCAAGTTAAAGAAACTTGAATCAAAAATAATATACAAGCCTAACATTAAGATTAATTAACCACTAGACAATTTGAAGTGGTGTTTTCAAATGCTGATTCTCCATCATTTGAAAGCAAGATTGGATATTTTGCCAGCTAGATGAAGTTCAGGCTGCAGAGCCTCTGTTGTGCTTGCCCATCCCATTCTGTTTTTCAGACTAGCTCTTTAATCTGTTTGTACTTGCCACCATCCACAAAGATGTATGAAGCTTTTAATAGAAAACCATTCTTTGTGGCCTTTTTCTATCATCAGAGCAAAGGCAGTAGATAATAACCTCTCATTTTACAACTTCCTCTGTAAATGTTGGCTCGACAATTAGCATTTTCAAAGACTGAGAGCAACCTTCAAAGACAACCATCACCAAACAGAAGGTTGATTGTGGAACCAAACATCAGGATTAATGGCAAACCATTAACAATGTGACAAAGTCTACCTCGAGTGTTTATTTGGCGTCATTTTCTGTCCTCACCAATGCCAATGCAATAAGAGGATGTCAGCTCAGATGCTCCCAGAGTTAGCTTTGAAGAGTAAATTTATGAATTCCACATTTGTGTAATATTGACCTAGAGCACTGGGAACACGTTGGTGCTCCCTGAACTAGCAGCGACTGAAATGTAAATGCTGCCACGAAGCTCTGCCCAAGGCAGAGTGCAGCTGCAGACCTCAGCCACAGCTCGGGCCAGCTTTGACATGATCTGACAGGTCCTGGGCTTCATTCAGTGCAGCTTTGCCTTGGCCTCTCACTGACAGCTGGTCTATTTGCAGGCGGTTAGAAAAAAAAGCAAAGAATAAGTTTTGCCACATTTTTTCAAAGTTTTTTTCATTCTACTTTTGTGGAAGTTCAGTGTGTGTAGTTGGGTGAAAACTGAAATTTTGACCAGACCATTTCTTTTGCTGTGATCTAAGCAGTTGTGACTACATGGTAGTTGAGCCTTCAGCTTCAGGCTTTCAGTTGGCATCTGTTCCTGGGGCTCTGGAGGTTACCACAGCAGTGGTGTCATCCTGCCTTGGTTCTTTAAATCTGAGCCGTGGAAACCGAGTTAACATATCCCATCCTGGCTGTTCATAAGGACAGGAACTGATCAATTAACTAAGCGGATTATATAGTTCATCAGAGCACCTTACAATGTTCTTCACCCAGGCCTTAAACTGTGATGGCATGAACAGAGGACAGTTGAAAAGGACTATCCAGAACTGATGGTATATATGTTTTAAAGAATGATTTTGCTCATGCAAAACTGAGAGTGGAAGTTATATACAATAGATGGAGAACAATGGGAGGGAGAATATTTCAGAATACAGTTGGAGTAGAGCAAAACCAGAAGATGTTAGCTTTTACTCACACTGTGCCCTAAAGGCCTGGCATATGGTCATAGCTTTACAAGCAAAATCAGTTTTGTTCTTCCATAGAAAATAAACAAGGTTTTTTGTTGTTGTTTTTTTGTTGGGTTTTTTTTTTTTTTAATCCACAAGTGTCTTTTTTCTTTCTGTTTCATAGTGTTCTTTTTTTTTTTTTGCTTGGAAATTAACATAGTACTGGGTATTAAATAATTTGGTATACAAATGTTACCATTCCCAGTCCTTTGCAAGGAGCATGGACAGATGCAACTGTTGCCAGATGGAATTTTTTCTGAATATAGTTCTTGCATTCATTTCAGATTTCCCACAGCACTAATGCAGTGTAGTTTAGAAAGCTGTTAATCATTAATTAAATCCCATTTTATTAGATGGTATCTCCATAAGTCATCAAAAGTGAGGCAATAGAAATTAAAAAAAAAAGGTTTTCAATCAATGTTACATTGGAAAGTAAACAGCTTTAGTCGTTTGTAGCACTGACAGAATTAAAACTTGTGAGCAAAGTTTATCCAGCTGCTATTGCAAAGCACTGTTCCGTAATGCAGCAGCATGAAAGCAGGAACTCCTGCCACTTACACCAGGTAGTTTAATTTTGGAAACAGTCTCTTGATTCTGGGAAATTAATCAAAGTGCAGTAAAGCAGACTGATAGCTTTCGGTTTGACTCTTTAAAGTGTTGGGATGGGGTAGCTGAACTCCAAGATTATTAAAAACTAATACAAACTAAGATCTATTTGAATTCATGTAAAGAAGGAATTTTAATATTTTTTTTTTTAAATATATCTAAGAACAGAGTAGCTGTAATTTTATACGAGCTGAAGGCAAGAAAGGAATGACTGCAGCAGCTGAGCATGGGGCTGAGCTTCACTGCTTCAAAGCTGACAAAAAGATACTTCAAAATTTTCTGAGAAGAATACAGTAAAATTGGAGAAGCTTAAGAAAAGAAGCAAAAGTGAATCAAGATCTGGAAAACCAGTGCTACCCAAGAAATTAAGTCTATTCTGCTTATTGAAGAAAAGGTTAACAAGTTACTTGATCAGGCTGTATAATTATCTTCCCAGGGAGAAGATGTCACTTTTAGAAGGGCTCCTTTAATAAAAAGAAGGGGTAACAAGGCAAAACAGCTATAAATTGAAGCTAGCTGAAGTTAAAATCAGAAGTAAAATTGGATGTACATTTTCCATATGAATGTTAATTAATCATTGGAATACCACTGTACGTGGCGATTTTCCTTTCCCATTAAATCAAGATAAAGCAGAACAGTTTTAGAGGGATGCAAACTATGCTAGTAGAATAATGTAGAATTCTAAGGTTGAAGCCACTCATAAAGATAGCTTTGCAATTTTAAAACCAATCGGGTTTGCAATTTGAAAATTGCAAAACGGAGCTACTGGGGCTGTATTTCTTTACCTCCCTTTGGTTCAAGCACATCCCTAGTAATCCAAAGCATGTTCACTGACACCTTGTTATACTGCCTCTGTCTTCTGCTTTCTTGAATCTTGAACTTATTAGAAGTTAAGGCTCATGGGTGAAAAAACTGGATTTTGAGGCTGCTGTGGATTTTGATGCATCTTGTGGGGGACTCTCAATCTCTTCAAAAGTATTAATCTGTCCCTTCTCTATCTTTTCCAGGCATAAAAATTAACTACATGACCAGGCTGTAAAAGAATATTAGCTACACAGACAGTACAGGTGGTTGCTGTCAGAGAGAGTGGTCCAGTTTCCTCATCCATCCGTCCCTGTTTTCCCAGTGTTACAGTTCCTGGCTTTCCTTTTACTCACTCTGCTAGCTTTGCTGAGCTGGCTCATCTGCCTGGGCATAAAACTCTTCCTTTTTTCCATAGAGTTTAGAAGTTTATCTGTAGTGTCTGTACAGAAGGGCTCTAAGGCCAGCATAAGAGGCAGGAGTGTGCAGCTGGGAACAGGAACGGGGCAGGCAAAGGAAAAGGTGGATGGAAGAGACCATCCTTTATCAGTGGGTCACAAATCAACTCAGGAATTGCCTGTGATTGTGCCCCAGCTGTAGTCACACAGAGAGTGCACACTGTTTGGTGATAGATTATGTTTTCAGTGCTTATGAAACTCAAGCTACCCGTAGACTTTTTTTGCTACTGCTGAAGCTTTATATAACTGGAGCCATTACTGTTTCTTTTGTCTTTGTTCTCTGGAATGTTTAAGAGAGTTGTGCACATGCTGTTTAACGAGATTTATTTGGCCTGCAAGCTGCAGATGGGCAGAAATCAAAGGAGGTGGAAGTGGACATTGACATGACCTCCAGCATGTTGTTTATGGAGAACATCCTTCTAGTGATGTATGACAAGTCTGAGGTCAATGATTAGTATCTATTAGCTCTTTGAAAAATGGAGAAAGCAATAGTTCCTGATGGTGCATGTTTTAGATCTGGTTAAAATGGAGAAGGCTGATGTGAGAAGAAAAAAGAAGTTTCAGTGTCTATGTATACAATTACCATGCATCACCAGGGCATCTGAACACTCAAAATACTTACACAGTTATGTTAGGAGGAAGAACTGTGGTCTAGATTCCTTCTCCCTGTCTCCCCTCTGAAACAGCTGGATTTGATTATTTGTTATTCACTTCTTCCCCCTTTTCCCTCTAAATTCTCATCATTTCTTTTTGTTTTTGTTGGAAAGCTAAATCAAAGAGGAGCTTTACGTTCAGTTCTGAACACAGTGAGCGATGTGTGAACTTGCTCTTCTGCAAAAAAGGAATGTAAGGTTTTGTGTGAACCACCTCATGCCAGCTGCCCTCTAGTTCAGCTACTTTGTGAAGAAATGAACAGGCTTTCCAAGAGTTTTGGGAAATTCCAATATAATATTAGCATGAAAAATCTCTGCAGTTGTCTAGAGTGGCTGGTAAAGTGATTTCCAATTTTCTAACCACTCACGTTAAGTGGTACTGCAGCAATATTTGCAAGGTTCAGTAGCCCTTTCATAAACCTTTTTCTCACATAATTGCATATAGAATTGAAGTAAAACAAATTGATCGTATACACCTAAGGAATTGTGACCAAATCCACGCATACTTGAAACAGGGGCAGTCAGAATTGTAAAAAAAATTAGGTCTTTACAATTTTATTGGTAGGATAAAAAAATGTTTGTTGTCACTTAAAAAGCGTTGCTCATTATCCAGGAAAAAAAAATAAATTCTAAATTTTAGAAGAAACATTACCACAAAATATCCCTTTGCTTCTATGATTTATACCAATGATGATTGCTTGTATAGAATAAGTTCGTACAGAGTCCAAAAGGATGGTTTCCTTTAAAGTGAGACCAGAGACTCTCTGTACCAGCAGTGTATCTTCAAAATTGTTTTCTTCAGAAGACCCTGTTCCCCACCATGCTGTATTTGTTTGAGGAGTCCAGTCCCCAGTGACAGCTGCCCTTCATCTCTGCCGTGTCCAGGCAAAAAACCTTTTAGGAAAAGTAACGATTTGGACTTTGAGTAAAAGAGATGAGAGGCTGCATGAGTGGATCAGATGCGAGCCTGTGATGCCTCTGTGTCTCTCCGACAGGCTGTGCTAGAGGACATGGTCTAGCAGAGCAGCTCTTGTAAATTCTTTTGAATTTATTTGAATGCACTTTCAGTAAGGGAGGAGAGAGAGCTCTATTGTCTGCGAAACTGAGGCTTGCACAGAGCAAACTGTTTGTTTATGGCTGGACTGAGACACACAATGATCCAGGGGCTCCAAAGCACCTAGTTGCAATTATTTCCCCATGTTGCTTTGGAGATGTAGCTTGATAAAACAGAATACCCAAAGTTTTATGTAACTTTCCATGAATCATTTTCCTGTTACAGAAAGGATTTTAGTTTGTTCCCCAGTGGCTCTGCTGCAACAGAGCAGTGGTATTTACTCTGGGAAATACTGTGCGTGGCTGCTTCTGTGGGAATGTGTTGTGTGTGTGGAGAGATGACAGTATCTATATTTGTATGCTGTCATTCAGGTGTTGGCATCTGCGTTGCCTGCTCACAGCAGTGAGATCCTCTAGGATTAGCCCCCCTAAATCTTAATGAAGACCGCCTGCCTTCGGAAATCCTCTTCCACAATGGTTTTCAGTGCTTTAGGCAGGCATACAACTTTCCTTTCCCATTCATAACTTGGGAGTCTTATCCTTTTTTTTTTCCTTCTTTTTCTTTTTCTTTTTTTTTTTTACTCTTCTTTCACAGAAATTAAATGGTAGTGGCTGGCTCCCATCACCACATTCTCTCTCTGCTTAATTTCTGCTACAAAGTTCTCCAGTTCTTTTATCTGCACAGCTGTTTTTAATGGGCTGTTCAGAGAAGGAACTGATAATGGGCACTTTGTGCTGTTTGGATTATCACTAGTTCTAAGGTTGGCAGCCAGCATTGGCAATATGCTCTTCTTTAGGCAGTATTTTTTTCAGCTGGACAGCAACCCAGTGACACCAGACAAAGCTGCAGCAGCGGGCTGGCTAGCAGCAGCAGGCTGGCTACTCACTCTGTGTCAGCTAATGCTCCGGTGCCCACGACTATCAACTTGGGAACTGTTTCCTTCCTTCCTTTCTTTCTGATTTTTTTCTTTAAGCTTTATCCTTGGAATTGTCTTCAAGGGAAGCTAGGGGTGAAGTCGACACTCATCAAGATGTATAACACATACACAGAGGGAAGTATGACATATATTTTTGCCATAGGGTAATAGACGTGTGAAGTAGGGGAGTGTTTTTGAAAATGCCCCAAAATTACCTCTAAGCCTTGCCTTTTGTAAGAGAATACTTGGGAAAGTGGAAATTGGTGGATAGTGTGTGATCAGAGTCTGTGTGAGCTGGAAGGAGGGTTTGTATCCCACTGTCATTTCGTGTTGCTTTCTCCAGTCGCAATTAAGTTGACAAACAGTTGAAAACAGCCTATTTTTTATATCCTGTCTTGACATCTAGATAGTTTGGTTATCTCTACAATTCCCTAGGGGAGAAAAGTGATAATATTTGAAGGAAATAATATGAAGCAGAACTTTCCTAAGTAATAGTATTCTTCTCCTGGTTGTTAATAGTGGCCACCAGCTTAAAACATGATAAAGAGTTCAGGCTTCTTTTTTCAGCCCTAGATGGATACTATCATAATGTTTA
This sequence comes from Hemiprocne comata, assembly GCA_020745705.1. Classification (NCBI taxonomy): domain Eukaryota; kingdom Metazoa; phylum Chordata; class Aves; order Apodiformes; family Apodidae; genus Hemiprocne; species Hemiprocne comata. The sequence goes on from CM036598.1 coordinate 6,102,225, forward strand.
AAATCACTGTGCTCTTAAGGTCAGGCCAGATGTAGTGTTGCTATTCGGTCTGCTTTGTGGCAACATAAAGCACTTTATTAATTTCACTGGTTAGCTTAAAATACTAAACCCATTAATTTAGTTATGTTTTTTAGAAAAAGTTAGATAGTAGTTTTGGAGCAGTTACGTAGGGTCAGCCACTGTACAGTGTGTCTTCAGTTGCCAGGGATTTCTAAGAGCTGTTTCTTCTCTGTAGTGTGTACTCTAGTTTAAGTACCAAGGAATTTTACTCACACAAACAGAATTAGTATCTTGTTGGTTTCTGACAAGTCCACTACATTTAATCTGAGATGGCAACATTTTCGGATTTCTGTAGCAGTTTGCATGTATCTCCATTTCTCTAGAGCTTAGTAATTTTATTCTGATTTTTATGATTTTGGAAATAGACTGTATATATACATGCAAAAAGTCAATATAGTTTGTCAAAGCTGCAGCTGTTAGAAATATTATGTGGCATTACTTCTTAGTACTAAATATAGAGTGGCAAAATCTTCTCTTGATTTTCTAAGAAAAAATTACATCCTCTAGAAAAGCAGAAAAAGGAGATTCCATTTGTAAAAAAAAAAAAATCACTACAGTTTATTCCCAAAAGGGAGCAACACCCCCAAGTAACTGACATTACAGCTAGAAAAGTCAGTTCTTTTCCTGAATTACCAAAAAATTGCAACAATTTTTCAGGATTTTTCCCTAACACTTCTTGAAGCTACCTTTTTCATAATTGGGAAATTGGGAAGTACAAAGTGCAGGTACTTAAAGGAGATTAAACAAGTCTGAAATAATGCAAGAAGAGTTGAGGGAAAAGAGAAAATTATAATAAAACTGTTGTAATACAGGCATCCAGTACAGAACCAACATTTGAGAGAACTTTATCAGTATACCTAGCACATTGCTCTAACTTCAATCCACAAGAAAGTATACTTATTTTTCCAGAAGAAAAAGGTCTTTGAACTCAATGTAGTCTGAAAATTCTCAAAACCAGTGTGAAGTTATCATGAACCTCAATTTCTGAAAAATTGTCTGCATGATTTTTGTGTATGTATATAAAAAATTTTGAATATAGCAATAATATTTAGTATTTTAATCACATGTTCCATCTCTTGAATTGCTTTGTACATATTATTTGGCATGATACATCTGTGAGTTAGGTAACAATGTGAGAATGAATTGAATAATTCAAATGAATAATTTATTTGAATAAGTTAGTCCCTTGGTTGGCTCTCAGAATATCTATCAGAATCTTACTACGGCTAAGACTTTAAGCATTTGGAGGTGGATTTTTCCTTCTTCCATTCTAGCAACATTTATTAATTACAGATACTTCTGTTCAACTTAAAGCTATTTCAGCTACTTTTTTGTGTGCTTGAAAGGATAAAATATTAAAATAATGGTAAGATGATAGGAGGATGATCAGGATATGTGTACGTCAGAGTCACAAATCACATTTTCCTTTTGTTCAGTCTCCATGGCTTATTTCTCTGCAAAGTGTCGGATCCTCAGGCCAAGGCACTCTCGGTTTTGGGACATACTTTTTTGCACCAGAGAGATGGGGCAGTTTTCTCTCACTGGTTAAACTTGCTTTGCTCTAACATGAAAGAGCATTAGCTTGAAGTCAAGTCAGTTTTTTAAAGCCAGCATGACAGATAGGTATTCAAAGTCCCAATATAATCTGGTAGACAGGGATAAGTTAATATATCTTAAAAACTTGCTATTTATAGCTGCTACATGACTGGAACAGGTTTCTACCCTTAAAGGGCAGGCATGAAACTCCACTGGTAAAAACCCCCAAAATCTTATTATTGAGGAAGAAAGAATTGAGAGGAGGGGAGAAGGAATTTTATTGCTACAAACAAACCATTGATATATTCAAAATTCTCATTTGTTTATTAGTAAAGAAAATAGCAGGTTCCCAGGTATTCCTTGAAATCAAAGACCTGATGGAAGACATTGGTGGGGAAAACGTCTCCAAATGCTTCAGTAGGAGTGAGAGCTGATCTTCAAAGTATGAATAAGCAGAAATGAAGAATAACTTTACACTGAAGATCTACAATGAAAACATGAGCTATACTCACTCTAGTAGGAAATAGTAAGAGAAAGCGATTATGATTATTTGATTTCTTAATAATTTTAGAAGTTTTTTCCTGCATTTGTTTAAAAAATAGAACAAAGAATGACAAAACTTCAGGCGTTTATAACCCATATTTTATAGTCTAAAGGAAAGTTTTCCACATCTAATTCAAATACAAGTTGTGTTTATATTAATGACACTATATTCTATTGTCAGTTTCAGTAAACCAATGTTGTTATAGACTTAATGTATGGGAAGTGTCATGAATGAGGCTGCACAAGGGCACACACTATCCAAGACTTCAGAAAAAAGAAAAGTTATTTAACTTTTAGGAACACTAAAAACACAAACTGTGTCACATAAAATTAGAAATCAGTTCATAAAATAGTAATAACTGACCTGCACAATGTAAATTTCCTGAAATGTGCACTCATGTTGGCAGCAAGTAACAGCTAATGAAGGGAGTTTACAGAGCTGATTAACAAGGCCCTATGCTTTTTATTAGACTCATTTTGTTAATCCCTAAAATTAAGGAATTCCAGGTGTATGGAGCCAAGTATGCAAATGATTTCCTTCCGTCTAGCTGCTGATTTCATAAAAGGTCCTCCAAACAGTGAAGGAAAACACAACATGCATAATGTGGAAAGCTTTACTGCATATGAGAGAACAGTCTGGCTTTACAAAGTTAAGCCCAGTGTGCCATAAACTCGCCACAGATACAAATTTGAACAAAGCTGTAAAATAAGTAAATTAAAGGAATGAACAAAACAGAAGGAAAAAAAAAATACAACCAAAACCGAAAAGACCAAACATGCCTTTGGTTTACTGGTTGTCAGCTTGGCTGTTGTTACAGCTGAAAACAATATACCTAAAATTAAGCTTATCAGACTAATGTAAGGCATACAGATCTCTGCTGAAGCAGAAACAGATGTAAAATGATAAAGGAAACCATCATAATCCGGTAAAGATGTACCAATTAGTCTGGTGGTGCTATGGTACTGCTGATGCTTCTTATGTACAATTATACATTTAACTGGCTTATTAGCCTATTCTGTATGCAAATACCTAACTCACTGTTTAATTTTGGGTATACAGGCCTGGCACCATTAAAGTCAATGATAAAACTCCTCTGACTAAAACAAATATACACCCTCAAGCTGTTCATTACTTTCACCTCCTTTCATCTTGTCACAGTTTGGCAAAGTACTTTAGCATGTGAGGAGTCTCAGTAACTCTTAAAATTAACCCTAGCTTTTGAAATTCAACAGGCTATAAAATACTATCTTTTGGAGCAGAGCGCTCTGCTTCTGTATGACATTATATAGACAATTCATTTCCACATTAGGTTTCAAAAGCTTTTAATTTCTGCCAGTCCAGCACTATATGTTTTTCCCACACAGCCATGGATAGGCACTCTCCATTGATCTGAGAACAGTCCTTATTTACCTCGTGGGATGGGTGGGGCTATGAGGGAAAGAGAAGAGTTTCCAGATTGGCAAAGTGTGTTTTATCTGGAGTCAGTGAAAAGCCAGGTGGCCAAATCCAGGAAATGCAAGACTAAACAAGGAGTGAGTTCAGGGGGAGGTAACATGCTGCTGTAGAAGTGAGCTTTTTCTGAGAGGCAAAGACCTCGATAGTGTGAGATGAGACTGGCAATGGCTTTTAGGGTGGGATGAGAAAGGTACTAATTCCACACAAATAGCTCAGCCGTTAGTCTCTGGTTGCTGGAGTCCATGGTAGTAGAAAGCCTCCACACTGCTTTATCACGTATCTCATATTCTTTACAATTAACTTACCTTTAGGATTTGGTCCTGAGAGTGCATCCTTACTCAGTTAAATGGCTGCAGTCAGTAGGAATGTCCTTGCAACCTGAGCTGACTTACAGCTCTGGGGGACTGGGGGCTTAGGCACATACTGTGTAGTAAACTCATCTTGCGGGAGTGGGGCCAGGTGATGGCATCTGGTAAAATCAAAAAAACTTTCCTGGTTCCCAGGTTACTGTCTCCTGTGTCCTGTGACTGCTAAAGGCATCTAGGTGATTGTCTAGCTTCAGTTTTGTATCATAGAATGGCTTGGGTCAGAAGGGACCTTAAAGATCATATAGTACTAACTCATCTGCATGGGCAGGGTCATCTCCCACTAAAACAGGTTGCTCAAAGCCCCATCCAGCCTGGCATTGACCACTTCCAGGCTGTGGAAGACTGGCTATGGATTTTTCACAGAGCAGCCCCAGGAAAGCTACCTGTGAGCATGAACTGTCTGATCTTCCAGCTTAGTTTTCCTGATTAAATGAAATAGAGCTTTTCTCTGTGTCCTGTCAATTTAAATGTTGCATGTAATGCTCTTGGATTGTTTATCTCATAAAAAAAAAAAAGGCTTATTTCAAAGGGTTTTGTTCAAAATCTTAGTCTCAGGACACCACTGTTTTATATACTGGGTTGCAGGAAAAGAAACAAAAATTGCCTTTGTCTCTTGTGTAATGTGTGTGGTTGCGGTTGCTGTATTCCAGCTTTGGTCCTAACATATTTCAAAATTATATTTCTCTAGTGTTACATTGAAAAAAAACCCCAATAATTTACATTCCAACCAGGCTCACTCAGCTTTTTAAAAGGTGCTTAAAAAGAGGAAATAATTACATTTATGGTCACTTCTCCATAACCAAGCAAAATTAAAGTGATGTAAATGACAATGTGGCCATGTGTGCTCTTAACACACTTGTACTATTCACATGCTGTTATGTGAGACACTGATGTTTGCATCCTCATGAACTAGCAGTGCTTGCAGTGGTATACTTATGACAAGAAAAAGTAACTGATAAAGAAAAAAGTAATTGGTAAAGGTAAATACTAAAAAGCTGTTTCAGTTACTTGACTTTCCAGTTTCTTGATAGAACAGACAACCATAAACTGCGTGCTAGGATTTAAAAGTACTGACTGGGTGCCAGAAATGAAAAAAAAACAAACCCCAACAATCTCAAAATCTGAGAGTTGACCAATGTCCAGTTTGCTGAATGTTCAGATCTGAGTCCAACTTTGAGTCAAATAGAAAATATTGTCATAAATCTTATGCAATTAAGTGCAATTTTCCAACATGTTCTTTAATACCACTTGTGTGCTGCTACTACAAATCATGTTAAAAAGGCTCTAGAGCTAAGAGTTTGGGTAAAAGTTAGAAGTGTGGCATGTGGTTGTTATTACTAGTTTTGTCAGGGAAGTATAGCTGTCAAGGCTTGGACTGACAGTGAGTGAGCACACCACGTTAGCACACAGGGCATCAGTTCACAGTGTTGCATAGAACATGGCAGTGGTTTTTTTGGTCCCTCAGGAAAGATATAGGAGGACGTGATGAGAGGCAGTTGTGAATGAGCATTCTTGACAAAGGTCAAATGCAATTGTTTGCCATCTGCCCTTTGCCAAGTAGGTTGTATTTAATCTCAGCCATCATCTTTAGCAAGCTGTACCAGAGAACTCTATGACATACTGTGATAACATCTTCAGATACATCTCTCTGACATGCTGGGATATCCTTTCAGGTTGCAAATAAAGCATTTTGAATAAAAATCACAGGTAGGAAAAAGCTTTCATTAAATGAAATAAGTTTTGTATTTACGGTGGGCTGAATAATAAAGTAATAACAGATTTCAGCGTTCATCATAAATTGGTTGTGAAACTGGTATAAAGAAAACCTTTTACAGCTGCAAGAAGTACGTCACTCATCCAACCCAGTGGTAACAAGAGTAAATACAGCTCAGAATCGTATTATCCAATGTGCAAAACAAAGAATTCTTTCATAAACTCACCTAATTAGTCCAACTAATGTACATGTTCAAAGTCTAGGCATTAGCCAGATATACATGTGCTATTATACTCTAAGAATTCTGCAGAAGAATGACAGGATTTTGATTTTTTTTGAAGGCAACTAAACATGAGACTTGGATACTTGCCATTGACATTTTGGTTTTTATTTTGAAAAGACTGAAAACAAAAGCCTGGTCCTTCGGGCATTTAGATGTTTGACTACTGCTGATTTTATGTGAAGCCAATTTATGGGAGTATGCAGGATACCAGAAGTTGGTAACTCTAGTTCCAGTTAAAATGTTTATCATTGTGTGAACAAATGCAGTGAATGGTGGAGTTCAAACAGATAATTACATTCAACTTATGACACTGAAACCCTCAGTTGGACCAGTATCTAATAAGAAACCTGGGAATAGTACTGCCATTAATGTAATCATAGTAACTATGCAGATAGTTGCTTTTCTATCCTGCTGTGAAGCAAAGTAAGTATCTTCTGTTGTAGATTCTCCTGAAACTCATCTTGGGCCTTGATAATGAAGTACAGGTCCAAACTTTGCCAAGAGCCAAGATCATTTGCAATCTCAGAAATGCTCAGGTTGTGCTCTAAACCCATTCCTGCTCAGAATGCCCTCCTGTTTTGCTCCATCTGGAGGGTAGAAAGGCACCAACATACTCAGTGAGGCAAGACCCATCTTAACCTCCCAGTGTCACACTGACATTGCAGTGCCCATTTCTCACACGTGTGATTTTGGGATGGTTTCCAGAGATGTACCTTACTGACAGCATCCTTTTTATCTATGGTTATATGCTGGTTTCATGACTGTCATCAGGTTTTTGTTGGCAGAGTTGGTGTATACTTGCTGTCCTCATAAAATACTGGGGTAAGAAGCGGGCTATTTGTGATCAAAGCTGGCTGTACAGATTTCCTTTCAAGAATTCAATTTCATCTAAAAACAGATCAAAGAAACTTTTCTTCATAACAATGTTTAGAGGGCGGCAACTTGACATTCGTCTTGGCTCTCATCTTGCTGCGTAAATTTCTGAGTAGATTAAGCCACTGCAGCTCTCTTGAGAAAAATACATCCCTAGGAACTAAGACTGCATGGTCTCAGCTTCACCTTTCATATCGCTCTAAGGCAGAATTTCAAGCAAAGCCACAGTGGCCTGTCTGGTTACTAGTTTCATATACTTCTTTATATCCCACAAAGCCAGACACAGTTATTGGTCTTGGCCACCTCTCCCTGCACCTTATGAGATGTGTTGCTCTTAACTGCTGTTCCTAAACTCTGTGTCTGGCTCTTCTCCCATCATACAATCTGTCAGCTTGAATCAATGGAGATGAGGAAGATCCTGTAAACTCAAGCTGTTTATTTAATAGGTGAATGTAGATTTAATATCTTATTCTTGAAGACTTGGAAGCAAATTATTAGCCCTTATGGAACTGTTCTTCCAAACATCCTGTGTGCAGCTTAAGGCTTTATTGTGATCAGTTTAACATCGGAAAATATTGTAGTCCCAGCGACAGAGAGTAGCAGTTCATGGTAGGATGCAGCAGGGATAAATAATTTTAACAAGTATCTTTTTGCATACATAGCGAACGATAACCAACATTTGGAATAAACTACCAGAAGAAGCACTAGTAACAACAATAATTTCAGGGAAGTTATACAAATATGTGGAAGAATGAAGTAAATCCTCTAGGTCTAAAAATGTTACGGGCATGGACAAGGTGTAAACTTTGGTCTCCTTTCATGTTATAATTTTCTGCTTTTACCTTCTCTGAGAGACTAAAGCATATATTCAATCAAACTCACTGCACTAAATCTGCTATATGGTTTATCTTGAGCTTTAACTTCAAAGTGTTTTTACCTATTAAGAAACTGATTGTTCCTCTGTAATTGAAAGAGGAAGAAACTATTTTCAGGGCATGAAGATAACAAAACTATTTTACTATGACATGACATACATGTTCTACTTCATACGCATTGGCTCAAGTTCTACTTCTGCTTACCTGGTCTGGTGCACTTCTCTCATATCCATGTGACCTTCAGATGGTGGAAAAATCCCTTTTATAAGGAGGATGAACTTGCATTATTACCAAAGGAAAAGAATTCATAGATATGGTGATGTGATCCAGAGGTTAAATTCAGGTTCTGCCTTTCATGTGCTGTTAAGACACTCGTCCATAACTCTTGCAGCTCATGAGGATGCTGGAAATTATCTCAAAATGGGTGCTGAGAAGAGAAAAAGACAAGTTGAAATGAACCAAATAGTTTACTTAATTAACTAGAATTTTAACTTATACCCTACTTGACTTTTCTTAGGTTTTATTGTATTACCTAAATGGGTATGAAATCGTATTTCCAGCCATTTAAAAACACCCAATTACCTGTGTTCCTGCACATTTTGAATCCAAAGACTCAGGCTGTTTTATTTCAGATCATTTCAGCATTGCATTGTCATTGGCAAAATGCAACTGCAGACACAGCATGTAGGTGGTAGAGAACCTTTGGTGTGTAAAATGGAGTTCCTATTTTAAGAACAGGTAGCAGGTTGTTTTTATGTTAGAAAAGAGCTTTATACCTTCAAAGCAGCTCTCATTAGAATAGATTTGATTGACTGTGAGCCTCTTTCGTTATTTTTTTCTCTAGTTCTCCCATAGGCAAAGACAAATTGATGTCACACCTACCTGTTTAAAAGTCATGAGAAATTCGCTACTGATTGCAGCCAGAATTACAGCCTGCCACAAAATGCCTTGTATTCAAGAATGTAATGGTTAGTCAGAATCACAGAGTTAATTCGAGCACAAGCTGAACTCAAGCTTCTCAAAACATTTTTGTTCAGTAACCATAAAAGAAACCTGAAAAGTGTGGGATTTGCAAAAATAGTCTGATCGGCTTAGAAATACTAACATCTGCTCTGCAGGAAGAAAAGAAAGTGTTTATGAATAATCATGGTACAGTAATATTTAAAGTATGATTCCATTTCCCTCTTTTTTAATAATCTTTGTCAGATATTGTTTTAGTAGGTGTTAGCTGCTTCGTAATGCTAAACTGTAGCATTTTGTGTCAGAGGACAAAAACTCCCAGTTTACATGAATTGCCAGTGATGTTTAGGTGACCTAAAGTTTAACAGCTTTAGCACTAGCTCTTGTAAATGAAGGAAAAACAAAACAATACCTCAGACCATGCAGTAGCTGCCAAATCAGCAGAACTGTGGTTATTTCAGCAGGTTTTTTAATGTTGTTAAAAGTTATTTGTGTACTGAGCATTAATTCTTATGCAAACGAGCAACACAAGCCATTCCACACAGAGTATAAGTTGGTGTAAAAACTGTTCCCAGGGTGCAGCTCCTGTCACTGAGTGCAGGAAATAAAGTAAAACCAAACCAACTTTTTGTTAATGGCAAGAGACATTGCATTGTCAATATGGAGCTGTTGTCTCCCTTTCTCATGCACAACTGGTTTTAAAAATCTGTTGAACAACTCGGAGATTATCTCCTCATACTGAAACTCATCATGAAATCACGTGGTAGGAGGTCATCCAAGATGTTTTCTAGCAAAGTGTATAGATAGCACAGCATTAACTGTTGAGAAACAGGAAATCAGTTTAGCAAAAGAAGATTCTCTGAAACGGGGAACAAAAAAAAATCCCATTATTATAGAGGGCTTCATCCTGAGATGTTGCATGTCCACTTGGTCAGGACCAGGCCCAGAGGTGCTCAGCTCACAGCTTCCCTGCCTGTCTAGCGTTGCACCCCAAAGAAGCATCAAATATAATCTATGGAATTGTTGCAGTTGTTGAACAGAAATGCTTTGGAAAGTGTTTTGGGTCATTTGGTGGTCATGCTATGCTATGCTATGCTAGGCAGATTTTATAGACTATTAAATGAAAATCAGAACCATGTCTCCCCACCAAAGAATTTGCTCCACTGCCTCTGGGATATCACACAAATTTTTCTCCTTGTCTGTGGGATATCAGGAGTGCAACAGGTGTGTAGAGAGGTAGCTCTGGATATCAGCAGATATCTGAGGAAAAAAGATTCTTTTTAAAAATTAGGTACAGCTTTAAGGGTTTTGTCTTGTACTTTTTCTCGCTGGGAATCTGGCTGCAATACTGCATGTAACTGCTAAAGTTACTGGAATGTGTTCCAGGTTACAGAAAGTCTCAGTTGAGGTTACAAAAAATTATTTTAGCACCTACTGTATAAGTATATGTGACTATTCTAATTAGATGTTAAATTATATTTCAAATTTAGCTGGTTAATATGAACACTATTATTAAGGAACGCTTCTTCGTGTTCTAAATGAATGATTGAGTGTGTCATTAATTTATGTCAGGAACGTGACTAGAAGAAGAAATTCTAGGTGACTGTTTGGGTAGTAAGTACAGAGATTTAAGATTTGATTGACAATCAAAATTTCTGTTATACAGAAGGAACTGAAGAAAGTCTAATCTGACAGAGAAAATCCTTTTCTTCAACATATGAAACAAATACTTCTTTGTTATAAAGAGGAACATTTTGTTGATTTCTAGAGTATTCAAAATACTGGTTTTAGAGAATCTGATTAGTTTTTATATTTAGGAATGATGGAATTGATTGTTCTGAATGCCTTGAAAATTTAATCATGTTAGTAACTATACACACACTGTTAGTTCTATTAATTTTGAAGAATTACTTACATGTGCATAATTGTAATTTTCTTCTATTATGAGAAGTTAACCTGTATCATGCAGCTGGAGCTTGTCAGACTCTCCTCATTCATGTGAAGACCATGTAAGACAGTTAGGAGGTTTGGCCTACACCATGGGAAGGCTTTTCCCAAAGCCCTCTTTTGCAGATTTTCCTGCTTGATCTCCTTTGATCAAGATACAATTGCTGCTTACAAGAGGGGTACACTATCAAAATGGTCACTGCAGTGCGTAGAGCTGTTGAAAGATGGTTGGTCTGGCTTTACATAATCTATGTACAAGACCATAGCTGAAAAATCAGTGCTACATACTCAGAACCTTCCTGGAAGACTTGAGAGTTCATGGAATCTGTAGATAGCAAATAAATGATCAGAAGAATATCAGCCTGCACATGGAGATGCTTTGGGAGTGGAAAAAAAAAAAATTTTTTAAAAAATTGTAGTTATGGATTGGAAACAGGAACACTCTTATGACCTCTGCCAAACTTTTACTGACATGCGGGGGTAGCACCGTTAAGAAAAAAATAAACAGAAAAAACAGGATAAGTGCAGAAGACAGAATGGATAGACTCCTTTGAACTGTTTCAAACTACAATTTTAACTTGCAAGTAAATTTCTGAAATCAGCTGTAGAAAGATATGAATTAAAAATACGATTGGAATCCCTCACTGTGCATCTAGGATCTGAGTCCTTAATCTGTACCACATCAGCAAGATCATCATACTACTGTTCTCCTACAGTAGAGGGAAAGAGGCAAATTTCATTCAAATCCACAGTCATTGGGACTTCTGAATAATATTACAAGGCTCAGACATTGTTCTCAGTTAACAATTCCCACTGTCTTCAAGGGGACAAATCCAAATTGCTTTGAGAGCCTTTACAATAAATAGATATTGTTTGTTAAAATGATACTAAACTAGTTTTTGGTGGATTCAGAAGGTCCCTGAACCAACCCACAGTATTTGCCAGACACCACTGATTTGAAGTTCCTTTTTATCATCCAAGACTTAATTCAGTTTGGCTAATGAGTATCTTGAACTTGTCTTGAGCATGAAGGCAATTGCTGAATTTATCCAAAACTTTCATCAGTCACTGGTGGTTTGTCTGATCAGAGAGCAAAATAACATTCCCTGGTATCAGCACAGTTATTATGTAGCAGTGATTTCCTCTCCTGATATTGGACAATAGTACTGTCTGATGTGTTTAGGTTCTAGACAGAGAAAAAGATTATAAAAATCCATACTTTTTGCTCAAACCCATCAGAACAGTACTGAAAAAGCAACTTATTTAAAGTCGAATCACAACATCATCTGGTTAAACTGGTAGGGTAGTAAATAAAACACAGGTTCACTATCAACTCCAGCCATCAGAGCATCTAATCACCTTTGCATGTGAATGGATTAATTGAACAGTGCATGGAACACTGAACTTTTTTCTTCTGTTAATCATTCACTGATTCACCTTGAGGGTAGGATATAAGTGGTGGATTAACCTAAACTTAATTCGTTCCTTCTTAGGTTCCATGCTTGGAACCACTCTGTTCACTCTGTGGTTTACTCACCACTGCACTGACCAACACCTTATCCTTTCAAAGGACTGACAGCTTTTCAGAATTTATAAAAATATCTGCTGTGTTTTATAGTTCTCTATATGCTGTAGGTGTTAACATATCTAATTATTTTGTGATAGGAAACTCAATTTATATTTTGCCCTTGGATATCATACTTTTTGAAACTAACTAAGCTACATATTACTAGCTGAAGTTTGGGACTAAGTATTTGCAAACGCTTTCTGGTTATGTATTGTCTCAGCTAGAAAAAAGGTACAACATCAGTATCTATGATGGCAGTTTACATGGACCTGTTACATTTTGCATTTCAGCAGAGTTAGCAAAGTGCCACAGCTGGCTATCTTATCTCATTTTATAAAACAGTGACTAACTTTGTCATTTGCTATGGTAGCCAAAACAAATAAATATTGGTCATGCTGTGAAATGTTAGGGTTTGAAGTCATTGAAACTTGCTAACAATGAGTTCCAGTAGGCATACCAACCAATTTCCATGGAATATAGGTACTGCCAATGGTAAAGCCAGGGGGGTTTTAATCACTGGAGATGTATAATGAACTGGAAGTGCAGGAAGTCCTGTAGCTTGTCTGAGCTCCTAGGTCAAGCAGGTTTTCTAACTGTTATGTCTGAAAGAAATCAGGAGTGTCTTTGGATAAAAAAAGGATTCAAGCAAGATCACTAGATATTATCTGATACATATTAAAAGTTATCATTTTAAGGAGATTTACCTTCATTACCAAAGACTGGTCAATAAATAAAACCGCATTATACTACACCACTCAAATAATAATTAATTGCTCTGTAGTCTCCAAGCATGTATGATCCGTTAATTAGTCTATGCTTTTACTAGAAAGCTCAGTTGATCACTTATTTTATCAAAAAGTAATCCATGACTAAACCTTTTTCTTTTGAAAGTTATAAATTAAAATCAGTGGACCCTGTTAAGTGCAGAATCACAAATTAATATGAAATATAGTGCTTTTTCATAAGGTTTGAGAACCAGATTTAAAAGCATATTGGTGTTTGTGCACAGCAGGCAATAATGATCCATTATCCTGCAAGCAGAGGAGCTAGCAGCAACACATAAATAAGAAGCAATTGGACCATCTGCTTTGATTTCTGTAGCATCCCCAGAGGATGTGAGCAGGAGCTGACACTTCTCTCCATCTGCCCTTACATTATCAATTACAGTTAAATTATGCTGCATGCTACAAGGCTGGCAGATATGGATTGTAGATTGTGGCACCTGAAAAATATAGAAGAAAATACATATGTTGCAAGCCAGCTGTTTATTTACAAGATCTTGACATTTTTCCTCACTTTCTTTGGTGCCTTTTTTCTAAAGCTTCTAAGAGACATTTCTGCTTAGAGTGAAATAGATAAATTAGGTATAACAGTATGGCACCATGCCCAAAATATTCCAGTTCCCTGTTTTATGGTGGAATCCTGAATGGAGCACAAAACGTCAGGTGGAGCGGTTTTTAAATTTTGAACAAATAAGTTCTGCATACATCTGGGTCAGCTGCTCTAGCCAATGTTTATAAAGCATGTTAGAGCAGGAGGGGCAACACACTCTCTACATTTTTTGTAGCTTAGAAATCACGTGTAAAACTGTAACTTTTATGAAATGTTAAGTGTTTATGAAAGCTCTGGGAGCGGTAGAAGCTGCAACTGAGGGTCATGGTGTGCTGCAAGCAAGAGCTCTGTCGAAGTATCTTACCGCAACCCATAGGAATGCTACTCCCTTTTGGCCAGGGATAATTTTGTTGTAAGTTCATTCAATTTTCGACCTGTTTGATGGATGGTTGCCAGTCGTGCTGAATTGCATTTTGGTTTTGTGGTATGGTATTCGGGCCATCGAAGCTGACATATGAACAGTACTTAACAACTTTCCTTTTGCCCTAACTGCAATTGGAAGGCTGGCGCATTCATCAATCGCGCTAGCCAGTTAGCCAAGGGATGCTCCAAGGCAAACACACTCCAAACTTTGAACATTCTGCCTTTCTCATAGTTTCTCACGCTACTCCTTACATTTGCACTATCATTAGCTTTCTCATTAAACAAAGCCTTTAGCAACTGCTACAAAATAATAAAATTGATCACATATGTTTTAATAGCCTCTTGCCAATGCTGTCTGATCAGTACAGGCTATTAGAATGCTGCACAAGGCAGAAGTTAACAGGGAAGTAAACCAAGGCTTTAAAAAGACCAGAAAGAAAAGCTTGAACACAAAGAAGCAAATAGCATGCAGCAAAGAGGAGCTGAAAAAAAAGAACTTATTTGCATTATGACTACCTGTTATAATAAGCGTTTTAAAGGTGCTTTCTCTTCCTGATATTCCAGGGCAGGATTGTCATGGGAGAGATTTGGGGTTCCAGAAAGGAAAGTTGGGCTATCTTGCTATGTATGGCCTGTATTCTCACATTCGTGTAATTGCATACGTGTTACTTATTTTGCCTTTGCTTTTTGGGAGCATTCACCATTAGCAGTAGTGTCAGCTGAGGAGAGTGTATTGCAAGCTCTGCCTCCTGTATCTAACTCTAAAGGGCTTTCTAGAGACCATTCCACCGTCTTTGAAACAAAGGGGGTTTATTATATTCAGTCTAGAAAGCAAAATTTTTTACTCCCTGGTTCTCTTCCCTGACTCCTCTGAGGACTGTCCTTTCCTTTTTTCATTGTTTCTTGCAGCTTTGTGTTTTTGTACCTGCATCATTACGCTATGGCTTCCTCTCCTGAATTTGCCTTTTGAGGATTATGTGGACAAGCTCACTTTTCTGGGGGGTAAAACATGGTTCTTACTGATTTCACACCTGTTCCTCTCTATAGATTATAATATTACTCTCTGTTGCAAAGTGATTTATCATGCGAGGGATATGAGAATTGTCCTTGGGCAACAAAAGACAGAGCCCTACTCAGGATCCCAAGGTACAGGCAAAGTTGCCTTATTTCCTCATTGAAGTTGAATTCATCAATATATTTGTAACAGGATACGTTGGTATCTGTTTTGAGCCTGCCTGCTCTAGCAATGTTGTTATCCTTGGCATGGACATGTAGGAAATTCTCTCTTTATCAGCCCACTGTTACTGAATATGCCCTTGGAGAGGCCAGACCTTCCTTCCACTGTTGGTCGCAAAGCCCAGACTAAAGCAGCAAACGCTGGGTTATTTAGCGTAGTTGTTGTAAGAGCTTTAAAATTCTTGTGAAATGAGACTCTCTCAGTCTTTAGGACTTTATTCTCTATGTTTATGCTAACTTTGCTTTAACCTGAGAGTCTCTGTGTGCTTGTCTGCACTTGTTCATGCAGACTGACGTAGAGGACTAAATTATGTTATTCACAAGCGACAGAGATACTTGGATGTGATGTTAACAAGGATAAAATGTGTTGAAAACATCAACTTGTCCAAACCATATAAACTTACTGTGATGGAAAAGTTTTGCTTTTAAATGAGAACGTCTTCAAATTAATTGAAATTGTCTCAGGTTCCAGACTTCCACTGTTCTTGAACAATCCTTTTTTGCTGTGTGTTGCTATAAAAGCTTTGTAGCAAGCAGACTTAAAAATTTTGGATTTTTCCAGTGCGGCAATGATAAGAGCAAGAAACCTGTGAAATAGAAAAGAGCAGCCAAAAAGTCTGAAGTAAATTAAACCCATTTCACATTCTGCATATAGCTCACAATATGCCATCAATAAGTGTATTTCTGAAAGCACTAAGAAAATTTTTACTTTCTTAGTGATCACTTTAAAAAAATTATCTTTTTTTCTACCAGTCCTATGAAGTAGGATTTCAATTTGCATGTTTATGTATAGTAGATAACTATGTCAAAGAATAGTTTTCCAGTTTACATATGTGGTCCATAAAACTAGAGTTACTAGCTCAGTGGGTAATTATTTCTATGAAATTATTGTAATAGCTTGGCACAAGGATTTACATTACTATGGTAAAATAACTAACAGTTATGTATATTATAATTCATTTTTCAGCAGCAACGTTTGTGTTTTGAAAGATTGTCCCTCAGAAATTGTATATCTTTTTGACAGGGAGGGGCAATGAATGAATGTGCATATTGTTCACACTTGCTTTATAAAGAAGAATGCAAGTTATGAATCTCTAACTTGAAATCTTCAACCTTAGAAATCAGGTTCTTGCTTTTTACCAGAACTGGCTCCGTGCAAACCAGTGCTGAAGCACCAGAAAATCAGGGACGTGAATGGTTTTTAAGTCTATAAAGACGGAACTTGAAAGTGCCCAAAGTGATAAATGTCAATATAAAAATATTCTGTGGTTGATTACAATTAAGTAATTCCATGTCTGACAACTTGGAGACCAGTCTGGCTAGCAAAGAGAGAGCCAGGCTCCTCGTGGACAGAAGATCCCTCAGCAGGCCACATGAAGGGGATATCTTGGTCCTTGGGGCTAGGGTGGTACCAGATGAGCAGCTCAGAGTTGGAGCTCTTTGAGTATTGGCTTTCTTGCATTCATCAAGTGCTTTTAGGGTCCTACCTCATTATAAACTTGACAGAAAGCTGTAAATCCCTTTTCCAGGCATCTCCAAAATGGTTTTGGTTTTGACTGGAAGGTAACAAAATGTCACATTCTCACATCCTTCATAAAAGGGAAACAACTGTCTACCTATCTTGACTCAAGGAGTAAAGGCTTTTTTTCACTTAAGGTTACCATCTCCCCTCATTTTTTTTTTAACACAAACAGAAATTAATTAAAAAAATATATGTTTCTAATAGTTTTTGATACAGCAAATAGAAGTGCTAGGTATTGTCAGTACCTGTCCATCCAAACTTGCATCTCTAGAAGAGGCTGCATGCAACCATTTAAAGATGCAAATGAATAATTTTCTTTTAGTTCAACAAATGTCCAGTGCATTTTCAGGGTAAGAGTAGAATTGAAAGGTCCAGTTTCTAAATCTGTGCTAGCTGCATAAATTGTGCCTTTTGTATTTCAGTTACTCTGAACTCTGAATTCTCTCTTATGTCAATAGCCTATCTCTTTAAAAGTCAACTGATGAAGTAAATAATTTTGTAGCATGTGAAAGACCTTGTATTTAATTTGATGGGGTGGGAACCTGCTTCTCCCCCTTAAAGTCTAATTAACATGGAGACTATTTTCTCTGATGAGTTCATAAGCTGTTCACGGACAGTTGGGATGTAGCAACTTTGCAAGACACTGTTTAAAGATCTTTGACATCTGAGAAAGCCACAAAATCCAATAATCCTACTTTCAGAACTCCAGGGTGTCCTCTGAGATCAATCTCATATCTAAACATCACATAAAGGGAGTGCATTGTGTTATAGACTGGTTTCTATTGAACACCAAGTAAGAAGCAGCATTAGCCATTCTCGAAGAAGAGCTTTTATCAGGGGAATAGAAAAGGTTGTCAAATTCTGAAAATTTTACCCATGATTAAAGCAGTGCTATAAAAATTGTTACATTTTTAACAAAGGTCAGCTTATCCTCCAGTGAGCTCTCTTGAGAGCACCCGGCAAATTATTTATTGGGAATAAAGTTGAGCAGCTTTCATGTTTATCTGTGTGCATGAACAGAGCTGGTATTAAGTCTCTTGTCTCTAGTCGCTGTGCTATCATGTCAAATATCCTTTCATCTAGTTTTGGGTTCTGGTTTCAGTTGTGCTTTTGGCCCACATACATTTAGATAAAATTTCAAGGCAGTCTTAAATACAGTTAAACTGTCTGAAAAAAAGGTTATGTAGGAATCGCAATGTATTGGTCTTCTCATTATCCTTGTGTCTGTATTTTCATACATATTCAGGCCACTCACATTCAGTCTGCTATGCTGATTTGTCAAGGTGTATTTTACATAGCGTTATAGATGTGGATCTAAGCACTAAATATCTTTATACCTGCTCTGCACCAAAACACAACTGAAAAGGAACTGGTGCTGTAAGTTTAAATCGGGCTGTTTAACCCAATATAGCAGCCATGGTGTGGAGTTATTCCAGAATACCTCAGGGGAACACACTTCAGGAGTGTGTTTTACTTTGCTCCCAACAGGAAAAATTCTCACGCTGTCGGTGACAGTGTAACAGGGCACTGTACCTCAGCCACACACCTGAACCCGTACCCCTGTGTACATGTCTGCACTGAAACACAATTTTCTTAATTTGTTAATTAATTGACATTTTAATAAACATTCATGTGAAGATGCAGTGGAAGTTTCTAGTGTCTATCTTTATTCCACTTTTGAGTGGTAACAAAATCAGTTTTATGGGGTTTTGGTGGTGGTTTTTTGGGTGGTTTTTTTTTTGTGTGTTTCGTATAATTTGGTTGCTTTTCTTTCTTTTTTTTTTTTTCCAAAGATGTGTTTCTCTGCCTTAAGTTTACATACTAATTTTGGCAAAATTTCATTTGTACCTTTGAGTTGTTGCATTCACCAATCAAAGCATTAAAAGATTAAAACATATAGTTTATATATAGCTAAGGAAGGATTGTAATAGAACTTTTGAAGGCTAGCCTTTCAGATAGCCTTACAATATTTAATATAAAGCACTAAATTCTTAACTTGAAGGTCCAGGTGCTGACAGAGGCTGAGCAAATCCATTCATCTGGGTGTGTGATCAAACTTTGTAACAGTTTATCCAACCTCATATTTATATGCCCGTTAATAATGGAAATAATGGTATTTAAACACCACAATACTGCTGACACATTGCTGGGATTGTGGAGCCACTTGTGGTTTTCAAATACGCAACAGTGAAAGGCTTCTTGAATCTTAACCTCTGGATTTCTAATATTTACCTCCAAGAAATAAGAGGAGTTTGTCTGGAAACTCCATTTGAACATTTGGATTCTGCCTCAAACTTTTAACATTTTAAACTGGTCCCATGTTGGACTCCTCCCTACTTTCTAGTGCCTTTCTGTTCTCACTGAGAAATATCAGTGTTGAGAGACACAACATTTATGAGCAAAAGGGAAGTAGTAGTAATAGATGCAGTAAATGAAGCAGAGATATTTTGTGTAGAGCTAAGAATGGGTAGTATTGTGCACTAACTGTGCCAGACCTCAAAAAATACCTGTTTAACGTGTCCTCTGGGAAATATGATAAGTTGATGTAAATAATGGCTGCAGAATAATCAAAGTAAATAAGATTTGTTTTCTTAAACTGGCAGTCAGTAGATGATAGCAGTTTCCAATAACACTGTAATTCTGCTAGGATACAGACAAGGGACATGAGTATACTGTGTGTTTAAACCTGTTTGGAAACAGGTAACAACAAACTTCTGATTAGTTGCTCCAAGTTGGCATTTCTCTCATAAATATCATACCTAGATGTATATTCTGTATTTCCTACAACTGCTAAACCATTTAGGCAAATCAGGTTTCATCACTGTGAAGATGATTCCCAAAGCAGTGTTACTTTGCTAGTGGTCAGGATATTCTGCTGAAGCATGTATTTCATCTTAATATCTTTAATATTGACTATATACACATATTTATCTATTTGCACAAACCTGGTGCTGGAGTTTAGAGTTCTGAAATGTAAATACAGTATTTGTCCTGTTAATGCAACATTTGCTAAGAAGTACACCTGCAGACATTGTGATTGTGGGAGACATTTTACAGTGTCCGTATTGGAAAACCTGTGACATCCCTTTTGGCCTGTAGAGGAGTCAGCAGAATCATGTTTCAAGACACTTTAAAATTCTCTTTTAATTAATTGTAATAGTTTACATGTATATTACATTTTCTACTTTATTCTTTGACTTGAGTCAATAGGCATCCAATGTAAGTGCAGTTCATTTATAAATAAATTGATATTCTGTCCCTCATTACCTATATTTCTAATGCATTCTGATAGATTAGTAAATAGACTTGTCTGATTAATCATTAGCACATGAAAAGAATTAGCTGTCTACTGCCAAATGGAACTATTGACAATGGTAATAAGACCAGCTACTGTATCATCTGGAAGCTGGTGTTTTACAGGAAGGCTGAAAATGGGTGGTATTGCATTTGTACATTGAAACTGAATGACAGAAGTCATCTGTCTGTGTAAAAGAAAAATAATAATTTTTGCATATGCCTTCATGCATTTCTACCACTAAAATACAAGAATGTCTTTGTACCAAGAGTATTGATTGGACTGCTTTCATGCCATCTTCAGTTTGTTGTTCAGACTGAGGAACAAAAGATAAAATGTAATTTCCTTCAAAGTAACATGTGAAAGTTTCTAGAATAATTATGCAGAGAAAAAAATAAAAGGGAAAAATACCTTGTCCTGAATGTTGTGTCATCCTGCTGCCATAGTTTAGCTTAGCACATCTAGAAAGGTCACCACACCAGCGTTTGAAAGTAGTAATGTGATTTTTCCTTTTTTGTTTGTACCATTTAAATGCAGGGTTTAAAAGCATTCCAGTAAAATTCCATAAATATGCACGTTAACTATACGATAAAAGCAGCAACTTACTCCTGAATAGTTTATTATGGTTATGTTGTATGCTAAACATTTGTTGCAGGTGATGAAACACTGCCAGTGTTCAGTGCAGCATTTGCAATTTTTCTAAGATGCTCAGAAATTCCATCCTGCAAAATGTTCGTGAGATGCCGACAAAAAAGCCGAACAGGATTTCATTAACACATCCTTAACTTTCCAATATGCTCAAATAATCCACATTTACCAAAGGCAAAAAAGGTGTTAATCATCTTCTAAATATTTTTTCATAAGCACTGCAGCATTTAATTGCATCTTAGTACATGCCATAAAATGCAAATATCTTGTTCAAACACCTTAAGAACTTCCCCTTGCCTGAGTAGGATTTACCCCGGCCAAGAAAACTGCTGCAGAGGCCATGAGCTCCTAGTGCTCCTGTTCACTCCTGTATGACCCGTAGAGGCCACAGGCTGATGCAGAGACTTCTCATCAGTGTTTGTCGTGCCCAACCTGTTGATTCAGCAGAAGTCTGGTGCTGTGGCCTGGGAGGTGCTTGCTTGCTACCCCTGCTTACTTTACTAGTGGATCTTCTGCTTCTCATCCTTTACAAAGCTTCTCTGGGCTTGTTAGAGCCACCCATGACCTACTAAACCTCTTTTCTCTCAAGCTGCTAAAGCATGAAGAGATGGAGGGACAGCACAAGTAATCAAAATGAGAATTGTACTGTAAATATTTTTTTCTTATGTTTAGTTTTCTAACACTTAGTCTTCACCTTTGGAGAACTGGGGACAACTGTGATTATCAGATTATTATTATTATGCAAATTTGAACCTCGTATCCATTTTTATGGAAAACAGCATCTTCATTTTTTAAAATTAAAAACTATCCTTTCAGCCTAAGACATTTTTCATGTGATGTTGATTAGGCAAGTAAACATGAGTGTGTCAAAAAGCAAATTTATTCATAGTGTGGGAGAAAGTGGTGGACTGCTACCTATAAGTCAAATATAATTTGCAAAGGAGCTATTTTTGCATTCTTTTAAAATTCAGTGGAGAATAATACTTCCACATGTTAAATTCAAGGAAACTGAAAAGACTAACTTTGTTCAGAATAAAGAGCAGATCTGCAATCTCTTCAGCCATTCCCCTGTTTGGAACAGACTACGAGTAAGGCCATTTATATTCACATGCATTCACAGGATGGGGCTGTGAATTTCCTGTATTCAGCTTTGTTTCTACCATATTTATAGTGTTTAGATTGCTAGTATCAGTGCTTCCTAGCTTCACTTACCAGTGCTTTTGAGATTCTGTCCAGGGACCTAATTAGTGCTTGAATTTGCAGTTCTCTTGTCGGAAAAGTGCTACATTTAACATAAGTCAATGGGACTTTTACTTTTGCAAAGACTGTTGGATTAGGCTCTTACTGTATACAAGAAATATTTCAGCTCGATGACCTTCGCTTTGCCATATTTGAAACTGAAGCAAAAAGAAGGTCATTGTTTTATGAAAAATATTAAAATTCATGATATGTTTTGGTTTCTGCACTCGGATTCCCGGAGTAAATAATACTAATGGTACATTTTAACATGTCTCTTTGCAATTACTGTATATTATGTAAATACTAGCAGGTAGCATACAGTAAATCCGCAACTAAAGAAATATTGACTTGAAACAAACTCATTTTAATTGAGAAACAGTGAACTTTTTGTACCTTTTTACTGGTCTCAGATTCATGGCGTAACAAATCCTTAATTTCCTAAGACAGTACACAGAGAAACTGTAAAATGCTATACTCAGTGTTCAGGGAATAAAGCAAGCAGAAAGACATTTTTACAAAAATAAACATCTTTACTAAAACCAGTGCTGTAAAGTGCAAGTGTGAAAATCCCACTTTAATTGTGAAAGAGAAAAAATGCCTCCACACCATGAATAAAGATACACCTCCAGCAGTACACGTGGGAAGGAACACAGAGGATACATACCAAGATACTGCAGTGGTGAATGTTCATAGAAGGCAGTGACAATAGATCAGAAGTTTCCATCATGATTACATATTGCTTTTGTTTTCTTACTCAATGCAATAACATTGCTGAAGGCTTTAATGAAAGGTGTTCTTCAGCAAATTACCTCTTTCCAGTACTATTTGGAAAAAAGAATACCCTGGAACGCCTTTCAGTGTATCCTAACTCAACACAGTGAAGTCACGGGAGTGAGACCTAGCAAGATCAGCTGTGTCTTGCTGAATGTAGCCTGTTCTGGAGCCCAGTGTCCTCTGTGCACAGACCCAAACACACAGTGCCACAACTGGTACCTGCCTAGAAATGTGAGCAAGGTCTGTGCTGGGTCTGTTCATGTCAAGGGAAGGAGGCACAGATAAAGTGCAGTATCTGTTTCCAGAAGCCTTTGCAGCCATTTCTCCACCAAATTTCCATCTGTGGTAGTGATGAAGGTATGAGTCCCCTTTCACTTCTCCAGATGATGATCAACTTTTATACTTAACTCTCAATGGAATTAGTGAGCAGTAAGGTGCTCATCTAACTGTTTTTATCCAGCTCTGATGTTTATTAGGTTTCATGCGTGAAATTTCAGTTTGAATTTTTCAAAGGAATCTTTATTAAATATTCCCCTGTCAGCTCAAATAAATCTAAGTAATGTGGGTTCAGGGTTGTTAGTTGGTTTGTTGTTTTTGTTTTCCTCCTTTTAGTAATTTTTTCCTTGCTAGCACAGGAGTTTCTGTGGTGCTGAGTGCCTTTGTCTTACTATGGAAGGTGACAACATGGCATAGAATAAGATTTTAAGTAATACTAAATGAAATGGCTTAAAAACCTGGAGGTTGCCATAGACAAATGTGTGTCCAAATGTGGACATAAAATATATCATTGTGTGCTTCAAAACTGCAGTTTTTCCTGCTGCTGAATGTGTGGGTTTAAGCTTAAAGACCTTAATGCTTAAAGAAAATGAATCACAATGGGTCAAGTCATTCTTATCTTAATTTCCACCTTTGCTATCCTTAGAACAAAACAGGTTTGGTAAAAATTTTATATGCAAAATAATTCAATTTACTTGATAAAAGCACTAAATATCCTTAAGATTATAGTTCAAGCTTCTGTATCAAAGAGGAGAATCTTATTTCTGAGGAGTTTAAGCAAATCCAGTGGGGAAAAAGTAATACTCAGTGTAATGGTACAACAGTCTCCTCCCATTTTGCATATGAGAGGTGAAATCTAGAATTTACAAAAGCTGGTGTGGAGGGAAGCTGCAGTTTGTTTAGTCCAAGGGTTTGGGCTCCTCCCTCCTCTGGTGATTCCAAAGGGAGCTAGTAATTTTGCCTGGGGGCTCTGTGTATGAAAGGAGAATGAGCTATTCTAAATATTTATCCTCTCAATATTCTCTATCCAAAATGTATGAATGGTGCAATGGTAAAGGTAGCTCTTTCAGTGGAGTAACTGTTTTATGAGATTTTGATTTTATTGTCTTGCTTCAATACATGTATGTTATGTTTATAGCAAACAATTAGTTGTGCCATTATTCTTCATCAAAACTAGTACAAATATGTTTTTTATTTTAAAGGTTACACTTTTCATTATAAATGGATTAGTATTTTATTTTATAAGCCCTAGCAAATGTTGTATAATGAAAAGGCTAACCCTTAAAATAAACTTAATGCATGTTCAGTGATTAAGTGGTTTGCTTATTTCCATTGAAAAGACTATATAAATGACTTAAAAGCCACATAGACATTATTTATGAAGCTTGTAGATTGCTTGTCAAAGTTCACTTGAAACTGCCAAAGGACAGGGATCCTTAAAAGTTTTACCTCTACCAGATTGTACTAAAATATTTTAAATTATTTTTACTTTTTTTTCCTAAGTGATAGATATAAAATGGGGTAAAATGTCCAGCATGCCATGTTTCATTTCAGTTAGGAATAATTTGTCTAGACCACAAGAAAAGCATTTAAAAAGTCCTCATGTCCTATTATATTGTATCCTCTGGTGCTTTTTCTAATAACAATTAAATACACTGAAAAAAAGTGCAATAGAAATATTCTTAATAGTAAAAGTCACATGGGATTTATATGTATTTATTCACATTTATTTAAATACTTGAAAGGTATGAGTCAATATAAAATTATATAAAGTATCTGCAATTCTAGATAACAAGATTACACATTAATAGCAACTTTAGGATTGGTCTCATGAAAAAAGGCACAGGAAAAATACATGTTAGTATCCTTATGCCAACTTTTATTTATAGCCATTTCCATACTGGAATCGATGTGACTCATTCATGTTTATCAGGAATATAATACTGATGAGGTGGAAGTTTGTGAGAAAGCAATTGGCATTATCCAAAGCTGGAATATTCCTGTAAAGTCTTGAGAGGTAGTGCTTAAGTCTACTGAAAATTAACCTTTTAGTGACTCAGAATTATCCTCCCAATTCATCTCAGAGCAATAGTATGCTTTATGTCAGCAGATGCACTAGTGGGTGCTGATCATATCCAATTAGATGATTTTCTTATGATTAGTCGTCTCACTTTCAGGTTCACCTCACCCCCAAGAATAGATGAGGAGTACAAATGCTGTTAAAAGTTGCTAATGGGGAAAGTTCTATTCTCGGATCAATAAGCCAAATTTTTGATATCTAGCTCTACTGAAGGCAATGACAATCTCCTGTGACATAAATACTCTCAGGAGCTCATTCCCAATTTACACAAACTGTCTTTAAATAACGGATGATTTATTATCTGTATATGTAGAGTAATAATTTCATCATCTTGAACATGGCATGTAGTACACAATTTTGGACGTGCAGTTTCAATGAAGGTGCTGTTTTAACTCAGCTAATAAATTTTGAAATATATCCCAGTTTGGAACAACATCCCTACATTTTAAAATACAACATGCTTTTTCAAAAATAGTCTCAGCTTGCAAGACCTGTAAATATAGAAACATTAAATATCATATAAATACCTAACGATCTGGAATACTTCATATGCAATTAATAAAAAGGTGAGATGCATCACAAACAGATCCAAAACCTAGCCACCCTTTGGAACTGCTTCTTCTGTTGTCTTTATATTTGAAACATGACCTCATATCTGTACTTTTTTTTTTCTTTTCTTTTTTTAATGAACCAAACATGGCTTATGTGTTTGTATGGCTACCTGGAATGCTTATGGGGAAAATTTAAGTGATACTTTTTTTAATTGTCCTTTCCTTTGCTTTTCTACTTTCATTAACACACCCATGATAGAATTCACAAAGTGAGTTTGGTAGAAATACCCAGTGTTATCTTTATGCACACGACACAAACACCAACTGTAGATTCAGCATCCTTGTGAGGGTCTTTTTAAAGCAAGTGTTAATTTTAGAAATGTTTATTCTTCTGTTATTTCAGCAGAAAATAAAAAATGTAGTAGAAATGACCAGTCTAATGAGATTCTCAAGAAGAAAATATAACCGCCTGGATAGAGTTGGACTCTTCTATCCAGGAGAAAAGACCAAACTAATAACAACCATTAGTTTTGAGTACAGATGGAAGCTAAAGGGCACTCAGGAGGCAAAGTGACCAAGAAGGCATCCATCATACCCAGTGTACATGCTGTAGAAATGATATGAAGGACAAAAATGAAAGTGTTCAGCCTTGGGCAACATTCTGTGCTGTGGGAAACAGAATCACTCTCTATCATAATGCCAGTGGCAAAGTACTAGGAAGGTAGAAGCATTCATATATCAAGTGATTGAAGACATGAAGCTCTCCTATGAAGGGAAAGATGCATATAGGGTGACTTTGAGAGATCCTAGGCAAATGCATGTTAAGTACATGTACATGGCAAAATAAAGCTTCCAGCTCCCTTCCTTCCAGCTAGTTCCATTAAGAAAGCCCACTCATATTCAGTCAGGTCTAGCTGGATTACTGAATTCTAGCTGTAATATACTGCTTATCAGCAGTAGAAATGTAATAGGAAAGCATGGCCAAGTTGGGGAGAAATACAGTAACACCTTTCTGAAACTACTGAACAAGTAAGTAGTTAATGAAAAATTTGCTAAATAAACCCATTATTATTTAGAGGGGACACCACAGAAGACACAAGGGTCAGGGAAAACAAGGAATTTTTCACAATATCATAACACAATCATTTAGCATACATGTTTAAGCATACTATACGTGTTTATTTTCCATGTCTGAATTAAAACTAGAAAAAACCCCACAAACTCTACTGGTTAAAAAGATACTTTTAAAATCTTGTAGTTTTGCTGCTCAATAGGGAGCATTGAGCAATGAAACTCACATGTTGGCTACCTTCATGTGATTAGATACTGTATGAATAAAATGTCTATTTCTTGAGCTGTCAGGATCTCTTTGGCACATTGAAACACTGGGCAGCTTTATTCTTTTGGGGTCAGTTGGGAAGGTGAAGAGCAGTTACAATGGTGGAATAATGCAACACTGACCTTGGTGTCTCCTACTGTGACTGCACATGCATTCACCATTTAAGACAGTGATTAGTACTAAATATCTATTCTATTCTGTAGTGCACCACAGGAATATGCATATCTCTCAGATTTTTTTCTACATCATTTATTCTAAGCTATTTAAACAAAGGATAAGCCAGTCATGGTTATTCTCTGTCAAGATCAATCAAGTAGTATGGTTTACCTTCCATTTTCTTGCCACCATGGATTGATATGTTCCTTCTATTGCTTCTTCAATAATTTTGACTTGCATGCTCACATCTGCTTTCTGTAATATGCTGACATAACTCAAATGTATGCATGACTATTTGAGGAAAATGGACATTAAAGATGACACCTGGACCTTGTTAGACTACTAGCAGTTGAAGAGTAGACACAGTCACTTTCTGAAAATATAGAATAATTTCAATACAGCGGAGGGGTTAAGTCTAAAAGTGAATCACCTGTATGAATATTCACCCTGTAACTTATAATGGAAGAAAATAGGCAGAGAAGGAGATAGAACTGTAGGTTTCTGATGACTGAAGGTTTTGTATAGAAAAGGGGATAAGTATTAAGAAATCTGGTCAAATCACAAGGCACTATGTTTACCTACCAAGTGTTGCTTTTTTCTTTATTATGTCCTGCTTTTTCAGCATAACTCTAATTTTTTTGAACAGCTGTTGCCATGAAAAATCAAATAAAATTTTAATTTTCAGAATCTTTCAGATATTTGTGCAGCCAGTACTAGGTGGAAGAAAAATCCAAACATTTCAGTTTTCATTATTTTACTTTAAACTTTGTTGAAGCACTTATTTCTTTTTGCTCATTCTGTTAGCAGTTCTCTTTCTAATATGTTTTTTTCTCTATATTATTTCTTTTGCATCTTAAAAAAAAAAAAAAGAAAAAAAGAAAAAAAGATAATTGAACAAGAAATATTCCCACGACTTCCTGAAAATTCGTAGCTAGACCTTGGAAGACCAGATGCTATGGTCTTATAAATTAAAGAGACATTATATACAGCCAGCTGTACCATATAAAGTCAGATTTTTATACCACATTGTGGTGTTCTGTGAATCCTTATTTGTTTCAACATCTGCTCAGACCTGTCCATACTTCCCATTTATTAATTACAATTAATCATATACTAGAATGCATCTTTATATTTGAGGTTTGACCCAATAGGCAAGCTATTATAGTATCCTCACTGGGCATTTGCTAAAAAGAAAATTGTATTCTGTTTATGCTTTTGCTGATTAATGAAAATTGCTTTACTGCTTACTTCTTAGCTTTGAAAAAAATTAATTGTAGCTTAATTTATGCAAAACATTATGGAGACTAAAATCCATATAAATATTTATATATTCAGTTCCAGTTTTTATTCACTTTGGTGTGAAAATATTTGACTGTCTGGCTCTTTGATGTATGTCCCCTCTTATTGGCATTTCAACATTCTTCTACTCTACTACTGTAAATTTATGGAAAGTTACTAAATCCTCCTCAAGGCACATCCCTTAATGAGAGTTTTAATAAAGCCTTTGTATGATCTCCAAAACCAGTTTTGGCTTTCTGTGTGCTAAGGTGAGACAAGGAATTAAAAACAGAATACTTGAAAATCAGAGGTGTTTCAGCTGAGTCTGCATTTTCCTGTGTAGATCCTGCATAGATTCTCTGTTCAAATTAGAAAATCCAAGGATAAATCCAAACCAAGAACTCTGAATAAAGCAAAGCCAGATAGACACATTTATAAGACATGGCAAGTGCCACAAAACACGTGGCAATATCCTAGAGGGTGCTCAGTCCTAGACAGGCAAGATTCTCATTCCTTTCTAAGCAGTGTAGGTTTTCATATAATTTCTGAGGGACTGGTAGCATCCTAGACTATCCTGTATCCAGCTCTGCTCAGCCAGCATCCAGAAAGAGAGACTTTGATAGAACAAGCCCAGAGAAGGGCTGCAAGTATTTGTAGGCGTGCAGGGAGTTTTCTTATGGGACAGGGCTAACTGACTTTGGCTTGGTTAGCCTAACAAAACAGGGACTGACTGGAGATACAGAGCCAGCATTGTGGACGTGGAGCCATGAACTTCTATAAACTGACCAGGAATAAATTTAGACTGCAAATACAAGAGGTTTGTCACATGACACAGAGCAGCTCTTTCCTTGGACTGTGACCCCTTAGTTTTCTTTGGGAAAAGCTATCCCTGATAGGGTTGGGGGGTTTATTGGTCTGTGGGGGTTGGGCCTGCAGCTGCTGGTTTTCCTGTCTCCCTGTAGTTCATGAAGAGGACATGTTCCTCAAGACTAGAGCTTTATCAGAAGTGGGCTGGCCATTTAAATACTTTCCTCTCTGAGGGTTTGCTATCCTATTTCTCTGAAAGCCAAATAAGGTAATAGGGAATAATTCTTTCCTTGTATTTGGCTACAGCTGATATATAAATAGTGGATAAAAGAAGGTATGTGGCAAGAAGTAATTTTTAAGAATTGAATGTGCGTAAAGTGTGTAGGTTTTTCCATCCTTCATTCACTTCATTAAATGCAAAGCAAGCAAAGTTTTAAAATAACTTTAATAAGTGTTTAATAGTTCCTAACACATTTGAATGGAAATGGTTATATTATCTTTTCCATGTAGGAGATACTATTAGGCAATGATTTTAAACTTAATATTTGCAGAATTATATCTAACATATAACTACTCAAAGTTTTAAAACTCAAACGCATTTGGGGATACTGAAAGCCTGACTTTTTTAAATACACATTTTCAGTTTATAAGGGTTTTCAGTACACTTTGAAACATATACGCATGCATTAGGCTTAAAGGCAAAAGGAAGCAATGAGTGGTAAATTACTAGTGGCTGAAATAAAACAGTGTTTTGGGATCAAAGTGTGGGCCAGCATTAACACAAGCCTCTCTAAATTTTTGAATGTTTTCAATTCTACAGCTAAAATTGATGCCAGAAGGGTTAGATTATATTTATTTAATTTGCCCCTTTTTATCATCACAAATGCACTGGAATACACAGCACGTAACACACTGTGCTTGGATGTCCCTGGGATGTCTACACGCCTGGTGCAAGCGTGTGCATCAAAGTAAAACTTTGTCATCAAAAGTGGGAACTGAATAGACCTGGTTACCATGAGAAAGGTAAAGATTATATGAAACTGGCCAAAATGGTGTCACTGATTATTAATCATTGAGTCTGTAATAACCATGCAAATGTTCATTTGTTCCAAATACGTATGAATTGAGAGAAGGATATCTCATATAATCTGGTGTTGCTCTGTTCACTGCATCATAAAATTTAATTTGTCTAATTAATGACATTAGTCGTTTTATACATGCATAATTCATATTAATTGATAGGTCTGCCTAAAAAGAGTACCTTTTGGAAGAAAAATGATCCTGTTAGTGCAAGTTTAATCCAAATCAGGGCTGACAAAGCATGGTGCTTTCAAGGCTTATCTGCAGCTTTGTTAATTGTCATAAGCATTCTAAATTGATTATTCTTACATTAACACGGGACATTTCATTCATCAATGCTTTGCTGTAAAGAAAATTTGTCTAATGGATTTGGGTAGCAGCACTAAATAAGTGTGTCGGTTCATTTTTCCACTGTAGCTACAGGGGTATTTAAAGCGTATTAATTTACTAATACTGAAAAAAATTAACTGCTAAAATATATAGAAATATAATACAAAATTAGGTTTCTGACACTGAATAATTTTTGTGATATTTCTATAGTAAATGAGCGTGTGCAGTAGTACTTTTATTGCTTTTCTGTTTCACAGATGCCTTGATAAACAGCCACTGTTACTGTTTCTTATGAGTGATGTTGCTTCACCTTCCAGGGCCACAGGGGTACAAAGTACAGGATAAATTAGTTAAGTATGCATTTTAAGGAGCTGCTTGGAGGAACAAAAATTATAATGTAGTCAGGCTTTATAATGTACAACCTTATAGTTAGCATTTTAATAATTTATTTGCAGATGATCAAGTTTACTATTGGTCAATGAAAGAGTTCAGACACAGACTGAGACTTCAGTGAAACAAGTGCATTTTAAAGTGTTGCTCTCTTTGCCAGTTAAGTTACAGTGCTGATTTAAAAAAAAAAATATTCAGACACACAGCAAATACAATCTTTACAAATTCATCTGGTTTCTGCTCAGAATGGGAGGGATTTACTTTCAAAAACTACACTCCTTTTATAAGTATTGGCTCTGTTGCAAACGGAATGCACTTTATGTGCACTTTTTATGAGACTCTAGTTTCTTTTCCCCATTCACCTGATCTTTGTTTGTCTTGCACTTTCTAGCATTCTGTTAATCACTAGAAGCCACTGTGGAATCAAATCTGTGGCAGTGCCAAGAATTTCAGGAAGCTTTTTATAGTACTTTGCAATTGAAGGCATGCATCATAAAATGAATGAGGAGGAAGGGAAGATGCTGTCCAGTAGAAGTTAAAGGCCTGTTCTCTCCAACTCTCGAATCAGGGCATATTTTTCCACTTTGTTGAGCCTATCATTGAACAGCAATCCATAAAATGGGGCCATGCTTGACCTCCGTTGCTTCTAGTATAGTTTAAAAGGATCCAGGAAAGAACACAAATGCTTTTCCCTATTTCTAGTCCTCCCAGTATTGGTCAGAGGGAGTAGATTAACACTCTGTTTAGCCTAGGAGTTTTGAGGTTCATTCTGTTTGTATGGGGCTTTGGATTCTCAATACCAAAGCTGTTTCCATGCCTGTGCTGCTTTATCTTTACTTTCTAGTTCCATGGGGCAGGTTGGAGATGTTTTTGTTTATTTGTTTGTTTTATTTCAAACACTACAAAAAAAGAGATCTGGGCTTTTGATCTTTGTATTGTATAATCAGATTCAGTCAATGAAAGCAACAGATTAAAAAAAAATGCAGCTGAACAGCTGGCTAGGCTATTTTCCATTCTTCAAACATAAAACTTAGCTAAAAGTGAACAGTGTTGGTTTGAATTTAATCCTATGGGAAGGGATTTTACTCTTGCTGATGAATTTTATGTGGGAAGTGCTCTGTTATTCTGTAATAAAACCCTGACAGTTATGCTGTAATTGTACAGCACAGGGTGGTTCTTCAGTTTGCACCAGGCTAGGAGTCAACACAACCTTACGCCTGATGTTACTTGCATTAAAACACAGACACTTGGGAATTTATACAGAAACACAGTGGTCAGGACCCCTGTTTTGCTTGCCCCTTCTGTAATCCTGGATCGTATCAGAAGTTAATAGTACAACTTCAGCTGCATTTGAAATATGTATCCTAACAGGGCCAACTGGATTCCTGTATAAAAACACACTTTGAATCCTTCCTGAATGCCATCATCCTGTGTAAGTTTGCTGTCTTCATTTATCATCTTTGACTTAGATCCAATCCTGATTTCTAAATTATATATTCTAATAACTAACCTAGGATGGATTGCACCTTCAAGTTTGTATCCATTCCTGTGGTCTAAAAAAAAAAATCCCTTTGTTCCAATCATGACTGGTTTTTCACATCCATTTTTAATCCATATGCCAAGCATTCTCCATAGGGTTCAAATTTCAGTGAAAAAGGAACACTTCCGAAAGTTGTTCAGTTTGGTTTACAGTAGACAATGTTTGGGAAAGACAGAGATATTCCATATCCCAAAACTAAAATATACCAGATGTGCAGCTTTATTCTGGTTAAAAACAGATCAGAAAAAAACCATATATAATATTCTTTGTTTCCTAAAAGTAATTTAATATTGCTTTCAACAGAGAATATGATACTCCAATTTTATTTAGTAAAAATGGAAAAGCTATACATCTATGATAAAGAAGGAAATTAAAACAAATGACCTGTGTTTAAAATCCAATAAAATTCAACAAATACCTTCATGTCTGATACTAGTTGAATACATACTTCCAAGTCATTTAAGAATTAATTGCTGTTCGAGTAATGTCATTTACCAGTGCCTGCATTTAACAGATTGCTCAGGTTGACATAGTAGTCTGGTAATTTTTATTATTTTTAAATGAATGGAACTAACAGATTTTTACTGGTCATTCAAAGAAGTATTATTGGGTTCCAGTATGCCTCTCATGTGCTCTGAGTTTGAAGGATAAAAAGCAAAGGGGTAGTTTTTCTCATTAAAACACAACAGTGAAATGAGATACTCCCGTCTTCTTCCTTTACACCACAAGAAGCAGAACACAATATTTCCTCCAAATGCTTTTGTTTGTTAGAGTTTCCTGTAAGTTTGATTGTTTTAAGAGACAGGAGAAAGGAGGAGGAGTTGAACTTCTTGGAAGATGTTTACTTATATTATATTTGTGCTCCTGGAAGTGTCTGCGAGACGTTGTCCCAGGCTGACAAGAAGATGCTTTTAAGATTCACTCATCTTTGGAAATTAGACATCAGGGGTAATGATTGAAGTATGGGACCTTCACAGACTAAAAATATGTATCTACTAAATTGCTTTTCTTGTCCATATATATATATATTTTAATTTTTTTTAAGAGTGAGTTCAGGCTGTCTGAGCTATCCTCTATATTCTCCACAGCCTTTATGACTTTCGTACAAGACACATGTGTCTAAGCATATATGTTACTATCTTTAGATTTGCAAGTGTGACTAGGATTTTGGAAGCTATTAGGTTTTGAATGTTTGGAGCTGGAGTTCTGGAGCAGCTGGTTGCAACTTTAAAATCTCAGCCATGAAATTCACATCCTGTTACAAATTCTGAGTGCAGTGTTAAGAGATGTTCATATTTAGGTTTTTATTTTAGTCTTATTTGATTATAGTACAATGGCGGGAACAAATAAGATTAAGGAATTAAAATGATTCAGACGGATTTTCTGAAGTTTGGCTTCCCCTTGAATAAAAAACCTCAAACCCATCCCACAGGATTTTTGTTCCTGATAGGTATTCACGGCAAAGCCAACCAATTTACTGTGGAACAGATCCCTTATTGAATAAAGCTGTGCTCCAAATGTCAATTCTGTATGACATCTGTCTGGCAGCGTGTGCTAAATCCACACAAGCTCCTCTTCCATAAGCATCTTTAGTAATACTATTTACAGGAGCATAACTAATATTGGCTAAATGAAAAAAATCAAATGGATTTGTACTTTACAGAAATGCATGGGCTTGGGACACAGCCTGGTAGATTCCTAGCTTTATCAACCAACAGGGGGAAGGAAAATCCAACTATGGTGGTGTTCAGGCTGTCACATTCCTGTACATATCTAAAAGGAAAGGAGGTAATGAACAGAAGAATCGTGATAGAGAACAGGCTTATGCTTAGAGAAGAAACCACCAATGAAAGCTGTTTCTTCTATGTTTATAAATCCTTTGTATTCAAAACCCTGTAACTTCTCATTTTAATTGGAATGAGGAGAGAGAAAGGAGTAAGAACAGCAATTGGCTTATTCCTTCTTTCTGTCCATGTTATAGTCTTCCTCAAAATAAATCATCTCTAGGCTGGCAAGAGGGAAGTGACTGAAGCCTCATGTAGAGGATATTCCTCTACAGCATCATGGATTGTCTGTAGGTGTTAGAGTCAATTCTCTGGATTGACATGTCAAAAATCAAGTAGTTATATCAGTGTAAAATTGCTAATAGATTATATAAATTAATAATGTTAAATTGAAGGTGTTTTGATAACCTTTTAAGTTCCACTTGGGTTACTGTTGATGAGTTTCTTGGGGCCAGCAGATTAGGAATTCTGGGAGGATAGGTTTGTAGGGTTTTGTAGTAGGTTATTTCCATGTCATTTCACTACAATTTTAATTTTGAGCCATCAGAACACAATGAAAACTGCTTGTCAGAAATATAGCAAGGCTTGGCAAAGCTATGCAGCAGCTCTTGTGTACATCAGGTTATTGCTTTAGAATATGAAATGCCAATTACACCAAGCTCTGTTACAAATTAGTGATGCCACGTCTCACTGTATGAGAATTATTTTGAAATGCTGCTGCAGATAAAGGGCATTATATGACCAAATGTTTATGATAATCCAGAAGGAGATAAATGGTTTGCGTTATTCAGGAGACAATCAGATTTTCTCTGTCCCAGCCCTAAAAGAAATACCAGCTTCTAATATGTTGGTGAAAGATTCTTTCCCATATTTCCCCTCTTCCCCCATTGCTTTGTACAGCAATTTCAAAGTAAACAATGGCCTACCACCAAGTAAGAGTTTACTAAGAATAAGAATTGAATTTGGTCTGCCCGTTGACAAGCTGATTGATTTGTGAGCTCTTATGACTGAGTCCTCTCCTAAATGTGCTCTCATTTATCATGTGTAAGATTGTTTCAGAATCAATACCAGCTTAGCACAGAAGCATTTCTACCATGGACATTTTGAAAACAACTTGCCTTCTCAGTATTGCTGCTAATTTTTTCAGGCAGAATTATCGGAACAGTTTAATTGCACTTCACAAGTTAGCACATGCTTATACTAGGTTCTGCTTTGAAAGGATGATATTCAGAGTAACTTCTATATATCATCTTTTTAAAAGAACAAAAATAGATTAAAATTGGATTTTCCTCCCTCTTCTAATGGGGAAATCAGATCGAACTTCCTCTAGTTGTTAAATGTGCCCTTTGAAAACCCATTTTCCAAAAATTGGATTTCTTAAATTAGCTTTTTAACATAATTATTAGCATTCTATTGGAATAAGTACCAGAAAGCAGTCTGGGAGAAAGCCTGCTTAGGTACATGTTCCTTTTCTTCCCGAGCAGTTGGAAGAGTTTAAAGTTACTTTGCTTGATTAAACACCCATAAATTATATTTTAAATGACAGAGAAAGACTTTAAAGTCAAATACAGTGCAAGGAATGGAGGAATAAGAAAAGATCTTCAATTTAACTCTGAACTCTGAGAGAGATTTCTGTTAAGCTTATTTGAGTTTGGTGTTCTCAAGGAGTTTCCTTCCAGACACTCTCATTTGTGGTCTGAGATGGTCCCGTTTCCTATCTGTTGATCTCAACACTTGGCCTGCCCCAGGTGTGTCAGAAGCTGTTGCCTCAGTTCAGCCTGCAGGGCACTGGGCTGTGCAGCAGATCCCAGAAATGGCTGGGCTGTCAGTTAGGAGCAAGGACCTCCTGTCTCATCCTGCCCACAGGCATCTGACAGGTCCCCACATCACACAAACCTTTTCAGAGATGTGTCACACTCAAAGATACTGCATTTGAACAAAAAGCCTGAACTTCACAAGACAAAAATGTCCTGACGGAAATTAAGCTTTTTTACAAACAAAAGCCTATTGTATGTATAGCTAGATATCTACCACATCATATACCATTTTTAACTATTCTTATACTTCATTGCATTGTATTTGTTATATTTATTCTTTATTTAGAGTTAGCTGTATTTAAATATAATTTATTTCACCAAGGAAAAAAGAAAAATGTCTTAATTTTTCAGGGAGTGCCTTAGCCTCTAATCAAAACAATTGGTTATTCATACAGCCTTGTGTGTTACATTATTCACAGTCCGTAAATGTTTTTACTACACTGGTTTACACTCTGCTACCATGTTATCTTGCTCACATAGCAAATAAATCACAAATTTATTTTGAATTGCTCAAAAAACTTCCAGGTTTCACCTCCATTTTTAGATTTCTGCTGAGGTGGTGGCAAAAACTAAGTTGTGACTGCACTGAGTATGTTCTCTGTCTCCACTTAGATCTAAAGAAGCTTTTCTGTAACTTTAATTAGAGCAAGACAGTATCATAGGATTGATTTAAATGGTTTCATGGCTAGAAATTAAGTTTATGGAATAAATTCAGCATTTTGATAGAAAATAAAAAATTGAAATAGTGGAAGTGCTAAAACAGTTGAAGGTACTTGCAGGTGATTAATACTGGACAAAATGATCATAAATAGAAAACAAAACAAGATAAATAAGCATTTAAACAAGATTATTACTGTACTGTGCAGTATAAAATTTGAAATAGATCTGGGTTTCAGCTGTGGTTTAGTTGGTACGGACAAAACCTAAATATGTTCTAGAACCAAATTATAAAATTTTCAAGAAGTTTCCACTTCATGCTAAATATGTATATGTTTAGCTATCATTTGTAAAAGAAAGGAGTAGTATTTTTTATGAAATATCTGTAACAACCTATTTTTGTACCATAAAGTGCTATTAGGGCTTACCTCAGAGTGGGAGATGATGATAATGTATACATGCAGGCAGATAAATGATTCAATTCTTACTTACAAGAGCAGCTGACAGTGATTGCTTATGCTCATTTCCTTCATGCACACTACGTAGACCAGGAAACTCTGGGTTTCATGGCCTTTCATGTTCTCCAAAGTAAATCAGTCACTCACATAATAATTATTAATTATTTCATGTTGGCAGATTGTTGTACTGGTTTATGACAGTTAAAAAGTACAATACAAAATGTAAAAAAGTGCAGAAACTGATAAAATACATTACAGCTCCAGTGATAGCATAAATAATTATCAGCTGTTTGTAAATAACTAGCCAGGTAAATTGAGATATTTGTTGTTGAGACTCAGCTCACTGCAGTCTAAACCTTCAGCTTTGTAGATTATGAAGCTGAAGGTACCCAACAAAGATTTTGGTTCATATTACAGTGGATTTATTCAGGTCATATTTGGGTCTCTACTCTGTATATTAAGAACATATGTGGTTAAACGTTTATCATGCAAGATATACACCAGTTGGTTGTGAATTTCTTGCATTGTGCTGACTCCAATATTTAATTTCAACTTCAGGCCTCTCAGAGCTGTGGTGTTTGGAATATTTCTGATTTTAATCTGAGCTCTTTATCCTGCTGTGCTTTCGAACTGGACTCCTAATCACCTAGCTGAGTTGAACTTTTCATCTGGGGAAGGCTGTGAGGTATCCTAGCCAAAGATCAAACACTCTCAACTGCTGTGCAGCATGGAAATGAGCCAAAGTGATCACCAAAGGCATTGCAAAAAGGAAAGGAAAGCTGTGATATTCTTAATGTTGTTCTTTATGAGGAAGCTCCTACGTAGCTGCTGAATGGGGGATATCTGCTGACTGGCCTCTCTGAACAAAGCCATGGGACAGAGGTGGTTGCTGTCTGTGGCAGGTTTCCCTCAGCAGCAGCTGGAGACCAAGCAGGCAAGCACAGGGCACATGGTGTGTTGCCAGTGCAGTGAGGTCTATGAGAACTGACCCTGGCATCTCGGCCTTCTCAGGGCTGCCCGCCCCTGCATGTTCTTTCCCACCTCTAAATTTTCTTCCAGCAGAGTTGGTAAGGTGGAATAGAGGGAAAGAGAAGGTGCTTTAGAGTTCAGAAGATTAGCTTCTGTGGTTCATTCCTTAGCTAGCTCGCTAGAAGAGTAGTTTTTACTTGGAGGATCTCTCCCACTACTGGATGCCCCAGGAAGAGCTGGAAATTACTAATGTAAGAATACTAATGTATTCTTGATCTTAGTTTGATAAGTCTCATTTTCCATTCTTTTTCTTTTACTAGCTCTTTTAAAAGATGATGTCTGGTTTTTATGGTCCCTGTGCCAAAGTAGGAGTGATGAGTTCTTGTGATATCCATGTATTAATACTTACAAGCAGAGTGCTCTTATCCATACTGCAAAGTTACTTTGTGCTTCTGAGTGGTTCAGCTGTTAGCAGCAAGCACTGATGCTTTTTTACGTTAAAAAGGTCTACAAAGAATGAATTAATTGTGCTTTGAATCATATGGACATTGTGTATCAGTACTCCAGCATTATTTTTAAGGGAAAGGTTACTACAGAAAATAGAAATATCCTTTTTTTTATTTATTTAACCATAATATATCACTATAATCAGGAAGTTTATTCCTTTATAAACATATCTTATCTTTAGCATCTCTGTCATATGCAACTGAGTTATCATTGTTTGTATTGTGTAGATGACTCATTTCCCTTTCAAGGATGTGCAAATCATATGTCATATACAGTATCTGACCTTTCCTCTTCCAGGGTCTACAGGCCTCTATTCGATTATTCAAAGCAATGCTTACAGTAATGATAACAATGTCAAGCAAAACAGTGCAGAAGAAAAAAAAAAAAGTCCCTCAAGGATGGCTGATATTAAATGCATGTAATATTAAAATATTACTGCAAAAGCGATACTGAGAAAAGTTTAAAACAATATAGGAGAGACCATATGGAAATGAAGAACAGCATGGGAAAAAAAGCAGCATGGAGCAAACTGTCTAAGAAATCCAAGTTTTTTCCAGATGAATTTCAAAGCATGAAAGGACTGCCTTTGTGAAAATGTAGATTCAAACAGGGAGGCTGTAACCATGAAGGCAGACCCTATTGCTGCAATGCAAATCTGCCATGGTTTCAGATTGCAAATCAGACAATGTCCTTCCATGATTTCCCCTCTGGAACAGACTTCCAAAGTGCTAATCGTTTCACATCAGTGGTTGTCTCTGGTAAAACCTTGGAAGGGAAAGGGGTAAGGTAAAGGGGTGTCCCTGGCAGTTTTGCCTTTTTCCATGTCTTGTCTAACCACAGTCCTTTGGCATGTCATGAAACTACCAAAACTGTGCCTTCCAAGTACCTGGGATGACCCCAACTGTAACACTGCATCCTTTGGGGGGACATACAGGCGTTGGCACAGACAGAGAGCAGGGAATCCCCAAAGTCACTTTTGTGTTAAGATTTGGTAATGGGTGTCTGTGATAGCTGAACAGCAGAATATTCAGATTGTGTAGCCCATAATACCAAGAAAAGCTTGATTCCTGCTGAGGTCTGCAGTAAGTGCCAGAAGAGGTGACTAGCTCTAGTGTAAAGTTAAGTCATGAAGGGAGCCAGCTCAGGTCAGGAGCTCGAGGCACGACATGATAGGGTCTAGGAGAGAATGTGAGTTTGGCCCTATGTCATACGAAGCAGCTGGTTTGCTTTCAAGGACAATCTGGTGGTGCTGACAGCATGGCTGTGCTTGCTTGGGGGGTGGGGGGTGAATTTGGTCTGCTGAACCCAGACTGGCCCCACAGGGAGCTGGTGGGAGTGCCTGTGCCCGCACCGCACAGGCAGCGTCTGACGTGCCCTCCCTACCTGAGCTGACTGAGCGTTGTCCATAACCTTGCAGGGGGTTCCTGCTCCTGCTCCCCTCTTTGCTTTACAAGCATTGTTTTCCACAGGGCACTTTTTTTTTTCTAAATATCTTTTAAACTTAATTTCCATTGTTCTGACTCATTCTGTTTTGGTGGAAAATCTGTATTATTTTTTGTTTAAAATCCCTGTTTATGACATGTGTCACGATAGCATATAAACTCCTGCTGAATCCCACCTGTACTTTTAATCTTCTTGGAACTAGAGCATTTTACTAGCGATGGATGTTATTGCAATGATTTTAGTGTGTGTGGTTTCCTAATTTCCTAACCTTACTATTAAAATTAATATTTAGGTTTTATATCTTTCAAATGGGAATAATGATGTTAGTTATCTGATGTTTATGTCTTTCAGTCACGAAAATGTTCCTATTTAGGCTGTAACAGGCCACACACATGTAATCACAATAAATAGCATTTAATATGTTTACAGTAGTGGAAGGATGAGGTTAACTTCTGTTTTATATTGATGGACTCAGCTGGACTTGGAATACTATTGTTTACAATTAGCTACATTTTTGTTGTTGTGCTTTATTTCATCAACTAACCCTAGGGATTCCCTGTTATAATCAATGTAATAAACAGCATTAGTCGATAGCCTATAGCTGATGTTCATTTGTAATTAGGCTTATGTTTAAAGAAGAATAATTTTCTAAATTTTACTGCAACAATTTTCCTTTAGATTTATTTATGAAAGACAGGATTAAAAGTTGTCTATGGGTTGTCTTGTCTCCACATGTCTTTAACGCAAAGTCACTTGGACGGGACATTTTTCCACGTCTTTTAAGCATAATTTTAGAAGGGAAATTACTAACAACCAAATAGTCATTCAAAAATCTGCTCTATGACTTTGTCAAATGCTTGTTAAAGACATGGCTACATATTGACTGCCCACATAAGTCCAGAGCATATGGCAAGTATCAGTGACACCCTAGTAAACAGGAAAAAGTAGGAGCAAGATGCAACAGGCCAGGGCACAGATAACAGTCTCCAAGTTAGGTTTTACTTGATGAAAAAAAAATGGCCAGAGGCAGAACTCCTGCAGGACTGAAATATAAACCTTTAACAGCAGTTCTCAGAATGCAGGTGACCCCCAAAGCCTTTTGTCTACAGCAAGCAAAGGGACATCTAGTGAAAGCTGTCTTGCAGAGGAGTTATTAACTTTACCCATTAACTTACCCTTCATTGGGTAATTTTTGAACATTTGTAAATGCTTGCCTAGGAAACACTAATTTAAATCTGATGAGGGGATCTGTACAGTCCTGATACCTGATGAAAGTAATCTTGTAACAAGCTTTAACTTCTAAAGCAAGAGATGAACAAAAGCACTTGAGTCATCTGAAAGAAAGTAAATGGAAAGAGTGCTTTATAAAGTATGTTCCTGACTAACCAAGAGGAGCACAAGCTGAAAGAGGTCCCAAACTTTGGGTACGTTTTATACATATTGACAGTTTAAGTGTATTTTTGATACATCTCAGTGCATCTCAGCTTAGTCCACTGGTGTTTAGGAAAAGAACAAAAGGAAAAAGGAGCTGACAAGAAAGCTGATAGATTATTTAGGTATGGGGGGTTTAAAGCACGTATCTGTGTGAAACTGAGGACAGCCCTGAGCAAGTCGATCTGGTAGTTTAAGTTGTCCAGCTTGCACCATTAGTACAGTGCTTTATTTCGATCTGGCTTGTGCCATGTAGACTTACTCTTTGGAACAAGATTAATTTCCTCTAAAACCACTGCTAATTCTCTCAAACCTCCTGCTTTATGTGACTGGTTTCCTGCGTTTAACTCTGGGAGGAAGTGTCGATCCACCCCTTCTTGAGTCTCTGGTTAACACTCCTTGCTGCCAGCTAGTACTCAGGGTGGGCAAGCTGAGCTCAATAGTAAATGAGCTTTAGTTAATAGAGGAGTGTGAGAAAAACAGTAACTGAAAAGTGGAAAGATACAAGAAGGAGATTCATTAATCTGAGGTTTGCAGTATGGGCCATTGCATAACCTGTAGGATGCGAATTGATCATCCTTATTT
Organism: Hemiprocne comata; assembly: GCA_020745705.1. NCBI lineage: Eukaryota > Metazoa > Chordata > Aves > Apodiformes > Apodidae > Hemiprocne > Hemiprocne comata. The sequence continues at coordinate 6,144,354 of CM036598.1, forward strand.
GCATGGTTACTCATACGTATTTTATTCAAGTTTAGTTATGAATATTTAGATGCAATATAGAACAAAGACTGACAAAATAATTTGCAAGGTACAGAGCTTATTATCTTACCATAACGAAGTTACTGACAGAACAAATTAATATGCTGCACTGGACCCACAGTAGGGTTGCTTACCCTGAGCTGTGAATGTAGGATACATTTCACTTGAGAGACCTGAAAAAGTTTGTCCTCCAAGCTGGTAATTCTATGTACTTACATGGTTCCAGTAATAGCTTATTTCTGTATTACTGTCATGATTTAAAACTCGTGCATCAGGACCTTTACCAATCTTTCCTAATTCTGTTTTGATTTGTGTCTGTGTGTGTGCATGTGCCATCTATATGTATTTATAGACAAATGCATAATGGCTTAGGAGACTAGTTAAAAAGCATAAAGGGTTTAATCTGGAAGTCACAGGTTGAAATAACTCTGATATTGACCTGGTGTAGGTGCCATCTTGCCAAAGTGAAATGACTGCAGAATCCCAAGTGGTATTGCAGAGGTATGCTTATTGAATGAACAGGGTGGAGGTTTGTAGACAGCAAGTTTCTAGAAGTTAAATGGAAGTCTTTAGTCTATGTGGTTGCTATTTAGGATCATATCTTCAAGGACTAAGATACAGTTCCTCAGAAGTATTTGAGAGAAGTAACTAAATTAAATGGTAACCAAGTAGAAAAATAAGTGAGATGCAGAATTGTTTGAAATATATGTTTAAATACAGTTGTTCAGTCCTTTTGTGGGTAGTGTGCTAAAGCTGGTTTTCACACTTGGCCTGAATTTTTCTAAGAAAACCACTGGAATTATCCAAGACATGGAAAAACTCTTTTTCCTCTGTGCCTAGCTGCTGTGAAGTCAGTAAGGGATAGATCGTGACCTACCTTGCTGTGCAGCTGTTCACCTCAGATTCCTGGGAAGACAGTGGAACTACACATGTGAGTAACTGCTCACTGGTGTAATGATGGGGCTCACAATCTAACCCTCAATGACAAAGTTCATTAAAATTGAGACTTGACATTTCAGGAAACTTTTAAATGAGAATAAAGGAACCACTTTATGCGAGATATCCGCAGCAGGCCTCGGAGATCTCATAATCATGTGAGGAAATGTGCCTCTCAATATGGGAAGTTTAAATAAAAATTATTTCATTTGTATTCAGGTAACATTTTTATAGCATCAATTTTATGATAAACACAACAGCTGCAGCAAGATTGCTTTTCTTGCTGTAAGGCATAGTAGAGAGTGTTTGCCAATTTTCTGTCTCAAAAAAGGTGTCTTCACATCTTGATTTAGCCCTGAATAATTCAGCAGATTCTTTAATAACAGACTTGCATGTTGTAAGATCCTAAAACACACTATAGCTTAAAGAGGCAGGAAGACATTGAATGCCATCATAGGAGTGTGATTTGTAAAGAGTCATTTTAGGGATATATTGTATCATCTTTGGTTTATCTTGAATGAGTTTTACTTGACCCTAGGTCAGAATCTGCGACCCTGAAACAAGCTATATTCCCTTGCTGGACCTTATAAAAGGAATACAGAAAAGCACATGCTTATCTATTGCGCTTAATTCATTCTCTGCCAAGTACATTCTTTCTCCAAGTGGCTGGTTTTGTGGATGGGAAGGAAAGAATTAACATAGGGGAACAGATTTCCTGTATCAGCGATTTCATCTATAAATAAGGAAAAGAGCTATTTTAGCATGGCATGCAGGAGGTACAAGACCACTAACCTGGGTTTTACATTAGGATTATTAACATCGTTTGAAATAAAAATAGCAAGGGCTGACATGAAGACCAAGAGCATCTTCAGTACTGAAGAATTACATATTTCTGTTTTCCCAAAATTTCTATGTTTTCAATTACAGTATATTTACATTATTTTTTCCTGTCTCAATAAGGCACAATCGTCTGGTGCAGTGATGGTAAAGTGTTCTGTCACATAACCAAATCCTCAGGTAGCTGAGAAACACGAGCCATACCAAAAATTACAGGAAATTACAGAATCCTGGGAGTAATTTGCACATGGGTGCTCCCAGAAGACTCTGCTGTTCCAGCGAAGGGTAGTTTGGGCATGAAGTTCTATCCTAAGGTGTCCTGGGTCACTCCTACAGATGAAGATGTGCAGCTGTGTTATAGTGCCACTCTCGACCATGTAAGCACTTGGGAGTGGCATGAAGTTCAAAAGCCGCCCCTGATTCAGCATACACATAATCATGTGAATTCTCTAACTTAAAGAAATTATTCTTACAGTGCCCTTACCACTTGCATAAGCAACTTGGGAAGATGAAATAAGGTATGAGCAGGATATCTTTTGTTGACAAACACTCTAACATAGGAAGAGCAGAATAAACATTGGCTCACAGCTTTGTCTCCAAGCTGCATGCCAAACACTAATCAACATAGCGTGGTATTTTCCTAAAACAAAATGGCTGCACAGTCATCAAAGTAATGGAAAATCTTTACAACAAGAACTTTTAAAAAAGGATAGGTTTCATGTTAATCAAACTTATGGCAGCTGCTAGAAGGGATTGTCAGTTTCTTTTATGACAAAAATCCACATGGGGCCAATTCACAGAGCTGGCCAAGTCACAGGTGTCACATGTATAAAACATGTAGTTGGTTTGAGATTTAATTAGGATTTTCTTCTCTGATCATAACACTTTAAAGGAAAAATACACTTAGGATTTAATTTTCTTAGAGAGTGGTTATTAATTTGATGTGATTGATGTTAAGTGGGAATTAAATCATAAATGTGATTATGCTTGTGGTTGGATGTTGTCTCAGCAGATTGTTTCTGCTTGTCACTTTTGAATGACTAGTGACGTGATATGGCATGTTGATTTTGATTATTGCTTAAAGATTTCACTTTATCATCGTTTGTCAGAAAACTGATTTTCCTCTTAGTCCCATTAATATTAAATCTGTCAGATTAGGAGAGACTTGTTCTTTACTGAACCTATAAGCCCTAGCCTAAATTTTACTCCCACAAAAAAGACAGCATAATAATACAGAGGGGAAAACCAACCAACTAAGAAAAAGTAAAGCCGGATTGTGAATATCAATAGAAGAAAGTAATTTATTTTTTTTTTCACTGCAATTACGGTGTATATTGCTGTTCACTTGCCTAAAACAGATTTCAGAAGTGTTTACACCTGAACCAGAAACTTGCTCTTCAGTGCTGGAGTAGGTAGGAAAAACTACCAAGATGAGGCATTCAAAGATGGAATAAGAATGGCATTATCTTTTAGAGATAGTAATTTACAAGTTTAGAGAGGCATTTTTATTTTCCTGACAGGAAACCTGCTTTTGGCAAAGATATTAGCGAACCATACACGATTTCTGTGGGCAACCCCTCCCACTTTGGTTCAGAATGCACCTAGAGTAACTGCAGGATTTCTGTTAACTTGCAGAATGGACCCAATGTCACTAACACATGTGCTGCCTTCTCTCATTCCGAGTATTGGTGAAGATGAGTTGGTGCAATATACTCTTTTACAATCAGAGTCTAGTTTGTGAAGCCTGCTAGTCAATTAAATGGGCTTCTGTGGTATCACATCAAGCCTTACATTTGTTGCTCATTTGCATTAACCAGTATTCTTTTCTGGGAGTTATTTGATGCCCATTGCTGTGATATCTGAGAACAAAGATCACTGAGGACAGATACTATTTCTACCAGAAAACAGAATTTGGTATTGTTGTAAGAGCAGAAGAATCCTGTTAATCCACAAAGCACATCAGAGTATGTTCCTATGTTCCACACAATTCAAGTCATGTGCATTCTCTCTAAACAAGCTGCAGCACACAAGCTGAGGTAGCTGTGGCATATCCTTCAGTCTAAAGTATAACCTTGAAAAATGTGTGAGGGTATTATTCATGATCCCAGACTAGTATCTGTTTTGTTAGAAACATCTTTATTATGGACAAATTCAAAGGATTTAGGCATCTCCCTGCTTGATTGATCTGCCATCTACTATCAATCTTTGAGCCACACTGTGCAAGGAATGTCATCAACTGCAGATGACACACAGCAGGGCAGATGTCTCTGGGTGTTGCAGTTTCTGGGTTTTTGAGAACCATAGTATGATAGAATAATGTTAAAAAAACTAAACTAAGGTTGATTTTTGTTCAGATCTTTTAAAATACACTTTTTAGACTTGAGAAGTCTGTCAAAACTAAAGCTTTCTTGCGAACACTTCAATTTTATTTTTAAAAATGCCTTTTTTGGCAATAAAAATGCACTTTAAAAGTTCCTCTTCAGTGCTAATGATTAATAACAAAAAAACTAAAAATGAGACACTCTAGAACAAGCAAGTAGAGCAACATACTGAGAACATTAGTTGTCTAAATTACTGAGTATGACAGATTATTCAATGATTTTTTTCACAAGAGAACTTTATTCAAAGAAAGTCTTTTAGTATGATACAGCAAGACTCTGAAATTCAGTATTAGGCACGTTAGACTGCAGTTCTCTTTTTTTTTGAAGGTCTGTGACTTCGAATATACTGAAGTAGCTTTTGCTGGCAAGTATGAGCTGTGTTAGAGAACCAAAGAAGGAAGGGATTAGATTCTGCGCTGTTAATACAGAAAACACAAGAATATACAATTGAAATAAGTGGAATTACAGAGGTGTAAAACGAGTCAGAGATCAGAATCAAGCCTTTGTTGAAAAAGCTTATGATGTTGAATATTAAATTAATCTAATTTGCACTGTCTGATGGTGGCCATTAGTGCCTGAAGTAGAGGCAATGAAATGCTAATGTGATTAGTTAGGAACACTAAAAACAACCAGTACATTTTTCCTTTGATTGTCTGTGTGTTTAAGAATATTTCATTACTTCTGCTTTCTTTGAAATAAGGGTAAGATATAAATCATAGGCACAGATATAACTAGCAGTTGTGACATTTTGTTACAGAGTTTAATTACATGAATCATAAAATATTGCTACAATTTTCCAAACTGTTAAACCTTAATTAATATGAACCCAGAGGGACCACCTTGATGGTTCATAATACTCTGGAATCTCTCCTCCTACAGTAGTAGTTCATATGGTTGAGGAGTGCTTTATAATTTACAAAGCATGATCAATTATTAGAAATGAAGCCAGACTAATTTAATATAAATGGGGCTGTATAGAGTTTGACTAATTCTTTTTAATTACCTATATGTTATTTTTTTCAATAGTCTAACAAAGGGAACCATTATTCTTCCCCATGTACAAATTCATTAATCTCATTACTGTGCAGTATTAATATAATTTTATCACACATTCCAGAAGTGGAGCACATTGACAAACCATAATGAATCACACCATTAGTCTACTATCTCTACATTAATTTCAGGACATGCCTAGCTCATCTGCAATTTGCGTCGAGACTTAGTATAAAATGAGCTGAATAAGCATGTAATTATGACATCTGCTTCTTTTCAGGTACCTCTTTGTAAATCAGTGACAAAGGAATAACAGGTTTAAATATGTGTTAACACTCTGATAGCATGTATAATTGCAATATGGCAATGTGTAAAGAAGATTAAATTAGACTGTGGTGTACCTGACATATGCAATAGCATAACTGAACCACAGTAATTGTGGAATGAAAAAGACTATAAAGTACTAATATTTCAATTGTGTAAGGTAAAACCAGTGTAAAGAAGAAACATTATTAAAATGGTGATGCAAACAAGTACATTATTTTTATAAGGAAACATGAGTTATGTTGATAATTGTTACCTTCAGTATACTTAACATGCTTTTGGTGCCAGGTAAAGTTTTCATAGACTCTATTACTTTTATCTTTTTGGGATTTCAGGTATCTTTACAAACTGAGTTTAAAACATTTACTGTGATAAAAAAACATTTGTTCACTCAAGCTGTGTCCTTGAATCAGGAGTTTGAGGAAGGGTTACATGCTTTGTCCTGTGTATGAGACTCAACCTGAAACATGGGAGATCTCACTGTAAGCCAGAGGGTATGGCAAATTATTAACTACATTTTAACTGAAGTCACTGTCACATAACTGGTAAAATATTTATTTTAGATGTGTATCGGGCTATATTTCAACTTCAAATCACTTGTGGAGGACAATTAATTCTAAAGGTTAGCAAGAGAATAGATTTTGCCTTAAATATTTTTCTTTGAACAACAGTATACAAAATCCGTGATTATAACTCCTGTGATGTCTGTGATGTTATACCAGGTGGTTACATTATAGCCTAAATTATATTAGAATAATTCAAGCAAAAAGAGATGTTAATATACAATAGGTTATTATATTAATGAATTCTCCTTATCATATTAGAATAAATCATTTGCATTGTGAGAATGGTTGCTTGCATAAAACACAAAAATTGTTGTATAAAACACAAAAATTTCTTCATGCTTATGACAGCACATAACATAATCTGTGATCTCTGTCATGTATGTATGTATGTGCACATACATACCTATGTGCATGTACTTATTATGAGACCACACGGTGTATTTCTCCTGTGAAATGATGTGTCTAGGAATTCTGTAGCTTCTTAGGCTTTCTTTTGACAGTAGCTTTTGTTTTGTGCTGCCAAGTTGGAAGACACTTCCTACAAGTTAAACTCACACAGGAATATGTTAAAAAAAAATTTCAAGCTACATAGAAGGATTTGCAGTGAAGCCATAAGATCCTGAACAACAAATAAAACAACCTGTGCTCTTCTAAAGCAAATGGTGACTTTTTTTAGCTCATGCTAGATTCCCCTTTTTCAGAACTCTCTGTGGCTCTTACTATACAACTGGCTCAATGAATTCCCTTGTGATGCTCCTATAAAGACACATCAAGCGGCCAGATTGGCCTGTGCCACAGAGCAGGTTTCAGCTGGAGCACAGCCCCCAGTTGGCTTGGAATTCCTCATGCAGAAAGTTTACTGATCTTCCCATGGCCAACTGCCAGGGAGCCTCGTTTGGGTTGGACAGGGCCCTAAGAAAGCACGCTCTGGCAAATATTTTCAGAAATTTCTCTGCAAGTCTTTCTAGTTTTCAGTGTCTAGTCTGTAACTACACGGTGCATACTCCTAGACACACACACACCCATCCTCTATTAATAACAAAGGAAACTTAAGCTGCTTTATCAAATTGATTGTGAGTAGCCAAACACACATAGAAAAATAAATACTATTTTAGTCTTGGTATTGAGAGACTCAAATTGCAGACTGTAGTAGCTCTTTCTGTAGTCTACTGCTCCCACTTGCTAATTTTCGTATCTTGTTGGCTCACTGGGTGTTTGGATCCTGGGTTTTAACTAATGAAATTTCCATCTCAGTATCAATAAAAGCATTAATACAAGTATATGAAATTAGACTAGAAAACTTCAAACTCTCAATTTATTAGAATGGTGCCATTTTCTTCTGGTGGCCTTAGTCAATAAACAAAAATATTAGAAGACCTTAACTACCATTATTTTAGGACAGATGAGTTAAAGATTAGAGGAATTATTAGTAAACTGGGACTTTTTATGGTTTAAAGCACCATTTAAATAACACTGTTAAAACTGGTAAAAATAATAATATAAGGGAGAATGGATTTTACTTGAAGTATTACAAACTAAATTGCTGTCTTATAAAAATACATATAACTGCTGGGAAACAGAAGCCTCAAAGATTTTTAAATTATAAATTTGCTATGCAAATTAAACAAGTATTTTTAAAAGGTAATTTCATGCCAATATAAATATAAGGTTTGTTTAAATTGAATAGTTATAATGTGGAAAATAAAGAAGAATTGTACATTCTGTAATTTAAGCTGCAATTATGTAGAGTAGGCTAGCTAATGTTATAATCTTTTTCTGATGTGCTGGAATATAAATACCAAAAAAACTCTAAGTGCTCTTCTAACAGTTTGCATGAATCACAATTTAAAACATTTTCTATATTAAGCTGAAAAAAGCACCTGCTTATGCACAAAATCTATTTAGTCACCAGATTTACAAGAATGAGAATTAATAGAAATGTTCAGACCTTTATTCTGTTATCTGAAAATTATTAACGGATAGAAATATGTTAGTCATGTAATGTTGATGTCACCTGAGTTTAGGAAATTAATAAGAGTACTTGCTTTTAATGTGAATTAGCAGTGAAGAAATTTAAGGTTTCTTGTATTGATGTTCAAGGAATTGTAGGTTCTCTTGCCCACTTAAATGCAAGCATTTTCTCCATAGTACACTTGCTAGTGCAGTTTTGTTTTGTTTCAAAATTTGCTGAATGGTAGAAAGAATCTAAACATCACTTCCTTTCTTCCACCATCTCACTTTCAAGGAGTTTTCCTGGTATTTACCCTACATTTTTCTCTTTCTACATTAATCTTCTAACTCCTAGTTATATACTATGGACATCACCAGATAATTCTTTTGTCTTATTTGTGTGTTTATATTCTTGATATATTTATAGACTGCTACCATGCCTCATATCCTTACCTTAGTCATTATTTGGCCAGTCTGTATTACCTCTTTTAAATCTTTCCTCATAAATCTCTTTTCCTTCACTAACCCCTCTTGTTGCTCTTCTCTGAATTCCCTTAATTTCTCTAGGTCTGTCTTACAGTGAGGTGGCCTATGCTGGACACAGTCCTCCAGATGTGAATGTCTCCAAGCCATGCTGACAGTGGTCGTTACCTCACTGCCCTATGCCGTGATGTTTCTGAACAGTCAGTGTAAAATTGTTTGGGCTTTTTTTTTGTATGTATAAACTTCCCATTGCAAACTGATGTCCAATGTCTTGTTAGGCAACAGCATTAAGGATCTCTGTGTTATTGTTTCTCAGGTTTCTCTCTTCAAATTGGATTATACATGTTTACTTTCCTTGAATATATGAACAAATGAATTTACGTGTACACACACACACACACTCTCTTCCGTCTCCATTGCCTAACACATGCAGAGCTGACTTAAACTTCTCTGTCTTCTCCCTCACATTTACTATTAGGCAATGACCTAAATTCTGGGGCCATCAGGAAGATTTTGACATTACTTCTATCCAAGATGTCTTATCTCTTTTCTGAGTACACAAGTATGTGGGCTAAGTTATGATCCAGTCTTTAGGGTATAATTCTAGACATTTAAGACAATATAGTTTGATTATCATAGTCCTACCTTCCTTCTGTCATTAAATGTCTGCTGCCTTTAAAGGCAGTAATCTGGTTTGGGAAGATGAGAGGTAAAAAGGAATTTTTTAATCTGTTTAGTATGCTTATATATTATCCACATCAGTTCCCAGAACTGATGTTGTCACTGTGCTTTTCCATTATAAGTGCTAGTGTAAGGAAGAGGGAAGGGAAGCTTGGCAAAGTCAGGGACAAGCTAGACCCTTAACAGCTTTAGTTGGAATTGGTTTAAAATGGCAGGGAAACTGAGAACGTGAACAGTAACTGGTAACAACAGAAAGCACTGTCACATTCCAGGGAAGGAATAATACCCTCGGTAAATGGCCAGTTCAGTCATATATTTTGCTTTATATTTAGGTGTCTGTGTTAAAATCTGTTTTTATTCTTATCTTCAATTATCATATTGTATAATTATTGGATAAAAGCTCTTCAGTGTTGTATGCTGAGATTTTTTTTTTTGCTCCTTGTTGTTTATGTGCATTACTACTTCGTGCACATTTTATGGGTTTAACCAAGTGGGTTTTTTTCCATTAGACAAACTTTAAAACAATTTACATACATATAACAGCTTTAGTAAATTAAATATATGGGAATTGATGGATTTTCATGACTCGAAGTAGTGTCCAAATTCTTAATTATTGCAGCTGTAATAATATTGAAATACAGAACTTTTCAAAACAGATTTATTAATTTTAATGCAATGTTTAGAAAACTCTGCTTTTTGTTGAGCAATAAGCCAGAAAAAAAGCCTGACTTTTTCTTCAAATGGATTCAAGTTTTGCCTTTTTTAGTTCATAAGTTAGCACAATAATATTCAAAGTATTTAAAGATGTCATGATGACTCTGACTTGTTGTAGAAATAAATAAAGATGGAATCCATATGTTTTTCTTTTGATGGATTAAGGGCCATGTTTACAACAACATAAGTTTACACTATTGCTGGCCTCAAGTATTCTGCAGACATTCGTGGGTCAGCTCCTGCAGAGGTTCATTCTTACTCAAGAATACAATTACAGTAACTGTTTCCAGGGGTAGGGAAGCAGTCTATTCTGAATAGAACATACAGCATGATGATGTGTTTTTTGGCTTTTCTTACAACTTTTTTGTAGTTGAGAACAATTTTTGTTTCCAATAGCAGTATTTCAGTATTTAGTGATTAACTGTAGCCATAGATTAATATTCCTCAAATACCATTAAAATATTTTGTATATATTAGTGTTATTTTGAATGGAGGTAGATTGTTTCTATGTAACAAATAATACACAGGCCTATTTTTTTAAGAAATATGGAGTCCCCTTTTGTAGCTGCTGTCCTTCCTTTTTCTCTATTTTAAAATCTGCAAATCTGCATTGCAGTGTTATTGGTGCTGTGGTTCTGTGAATGAAGCTGTAAGCAAATGATTCCCAACTGCAGTTCAGATAATCTATTTAGGAATCACATTTTCACTGGCTTCATTTTGTTGCTTTTGATTTTCTCTGGAATTAGCAACAGATTAATCTGGATAATATTTTTACAATGTTCATGATGTATTGAGATAAATGTTGTGCTCTTGCACATGTTTATAAGGTCAAGTTTTAAAATGTATATATTTATTCCTGTTAGTGTCACAAGGCCATAGTTTGAAGAGTACTCAGTCTTGATGAGCAATTCTTGGTGTTTATAGACTCCAGTCCATAACAGGAAAAAATATTTGCTATATTGATCATTGCCAACTCTCAGCCTGTCATTGGCCAAACTTACCCCAGTGAGCATTGCTTTACTCTAATAGCCACACTGAGTTAAGTGGATGAGGCTTCATGCGAGTGTACAGGCCAGTTTGACAAACAGAGGCTGGCCCAGTTTCCCAGGCTCTGGAAAAAAATCCAGCCTAGCTGTGGTACCATATCTTCTATGGCTGGACAGCAACACAGAGATGTTCTCATTCCACAGCTCCCTCAAGGCCTAATATGGCAGAAAAGAGAGAGGGCACTAAGAAATAATACAAACTGTCAAGCACATTTCCATGGGAGGCCCTTCAGGCAGGTCTGGGTGTAGGATTATTCACAAGCTTCCTTGCAGTGCTGCAGTTTTGTGTGTTGTGACCATTTCATTCAAGAAATTGAAAGTGTTGGAGCAATAAGTTGGTCAGGAAAAAATTGATAGTAGCAATGGCAGAAGTTGTTAGTATGCTTTGATTGTAATATTGAAAATTACCATGTAGGAAGTTCGTAACTGTAGCAGTGACTTTAGTAATGGGAGAGTGCAGTGGATTATTCTGATGGTAAATGGGAAGAAAAATGAAAAAAAAAAAGGTATTACAATTATAAAGAAAATGTCATTACAAAGATAAGAAAAATGTCTTAGCTTCAAGGAGAGGATAGAAAGCCAGACCATCTTCTGGGATTGCTCTCTCTGTTTATGCATTTGCAAGTACTAAATATTTGATGATCACTCTATGGCTTTCCAATAAGCCTGACACGTTTCAGAGAGGCAAGCTGAAAACTCCTTGTGACTCAGACATACAGAGCCTGTTTCTTTGAGTGTGCTGAGCACCATGTTTTTCCTTCACATTGTATGTTTTCTATGCCTTTTTTTTTATTTTCTCCAGACAGAAATAATATTAAATTAAAAATTTGTGTATTTATTTTTTAACCTATACATGGGCATTTGCACGTGATGAGTTTGGTTTGAGCTTATTTCAAATGATAATAATTTACTTGGTGAATTTGTATTGATGACATTCTCATACCTATAAATATTTTTTCATTTTTTATTAGTATGAATTATTTATGGTTTTGGCTACTCAAATCTTTGAGCAAAAGATACTATTCCACCTTTTGCAAAACTTGTTACATTTACAAAAAGAGTAGATCTGCTGAGGTATTATTTTTCTTAGATGTAAATATATTATGGAATTATAAGTACCTATTTAGAGAATTAGGAGTTGCTTGGAAATGCTCAAACAAGTGTTCATCTCATATTCTACAAACATGACTTAGTAAAAGCAGCTGCATTGTGCAGTATTTCCTTTTATCTACAAAATCTACGGTCATTCATTTGACAGTCACTGCTTGGAGAAAATAGCGGGAATATTATTAATGGGCTTCAATATTTTATTATCTACATGGTAGGTTTACTTCAGCACAAGAAAGCTGTCAATGACTACATAACGCGCTGTTTGATGTGACACTGGGAAAAGGTTAGGTGGTTCCCACATTAGAGCAGTCATTTCTGTTAGCACGCCAGTACTCAGTTTTATGGTGTATTGAAAGAAGCCACTTGGGAGGCTGGCTTTGTCGTGAGAGAAATGACTGGTAAAAACAGGTTGGAATATGGAAAGCAAAAAGTCTTAATGACATCATGTTCAAACTGAAACACACACGAAAATTTAGAGGCCAAACACTCAGCTGTTACAATTTGGCAAAGTCCAGTTAACTACTGAGGAGGCAAAAAGATACTGCAGCATTAAGGAAAACTGATCCCTTTGTGCCTTATCTCTGATAGTTTAACCATTGCAGTGCTAATTTTGTTGTGTTTCTTCATAAGTGACATTTATTAAGGTAGTAGTGGTAGGTGGGACAATACTAAGACCAGAATATTGCTTCCTGGAAACTTCCCAAACCTGGTTCTTTTCTGTTGTTTATTATCTTAAACATATCATAAGTTCCAGCTTTTCCAAGATTTTTTTCAGAATTTTTGGGAGATAGGAAATATACTCAGTTTTATAGTTTTGTTCCTTCTGCAAGGCATGCTGGGAACTCAGCTAAGATAAACCTTGCCATCCCTGCTGGAAAACAAATCCTGTAAATTGGAATCTCAGCAAGTTTTGAAATAATGGGCCCACAAATGAGTCAGCGAAAGTAGAAAATTAGTATGTCAGATGGAGAATTAAACTTAATCCTGTGTTTGAATGTGTGGAGAGAATCATAAATGAAGATAAATGAGTACCTCACCAGCCTTTCTCTCTCTTATTTTCATGTACCATGTAATCAAACAGTTTTGAATCGTACAGATAGTATTGGGAGAGTAAAACTGAGGCACAAACATCTTGTGGATTAGGTGTGGAATACAGAGTCTGAAGAGCTAGATTTTCAGTCAGGATATTTCACAGTCTTTAGTCTTAGGGATCTTTTCATGATAATATCTGGACTTGGCATATCTTTTTTAAAATGTCACATGGTTAAATTTAGAAGTTAATGTAATCTGCCCAAGAGCAGATGGCGAATAGACTGGTATTATCCATGTCAATGTGTATACTAGTGTATAAATTGAATATTTACCTGATCTCCTAATTGTTTCTCTTATTGCCCCTGTTGTACCTCACTTCTGAACATGGATCACAGAACCTATTGCAGGTAGCATCTGTTAATGTAATTCCCATTCACATGGCCCAGAAAAACTAAAACTTGAAAAAAGAAATCAACTGGAATATTAATTATTAGCTCCTTGCGTCTTTCTTTTGCCAGAATGAGTTACACTAAAGCCAGAAGATTTTATATTTAGTAAAAGTGAAAATAGCTTTAGAGAATTCTTAAGACTAAACGGACTTTCATTATGCCGTAATGTTCATGTTCAAAGACACATGATTCTCTAGCTCATAACTAGACAAAAATAGGTGGACAAAAGTAGAGAGAGAGGAGGAATCTTATGCAGAGCTATGTTGATTCAGAGATGCAATGAATCATAGAATCACAGAATGGTTTGAGTTGGAAGGGACCTTAAAGATCATCTACTTTCAATCCCCTGCATGGGCAGGGACACCTCCCACTAGGCCAGGTTCCTCCAAGCCCCATACAACCTACCCTTGAACAACCTTCAGGGATGAGGCATCCGTAACTTCCGTGGGCAACCTGGGCCAGTGTCTCACCACCCTCACACTGAAGATTTTCCCCCTAATGTCTAACCTAAATCTACCGTTATGCCCTAATTCTCTTCTGAAGATAGCCATGTTCAAGCATATGTTCTGTCTGAGGAAACTGGGGATACAAGCATGCACATCCCAGGAGTGTGTGAACTCTGGTGTAAACACGTGGCCATTAGAGCCCAACACTCGAGCTAATTTTGGGTGCCTCAGCTGAATTTATATAAACAAAAATGCTTAAAACCAGAACTTCTATGAGGTTGGGTTTTTTTAAGAAACATTTCAGATCTCTACCCATGTTTGTTCTCAGGGAGAACGATATGTCAACTAAAACAGATATAAGCCTTTTAAATACATTTTGAATATTTATAAGTAAATACCAGTAAGTGTCTCTAGTGTTTAGAGCTGCAGTATGGTCACCTTTGGAACTAAGATACAATGTCTCTTATTTTATAACAGACGATGGACGGCACAAACAAGGAACATAGCAAATACTCGTTTTGTTTGGTTGGATTGTTTTTTTGGGTGGTGGCGTGGGGTTTTTTTAGCAAAAAAAAACCCACTAGATTATGAGTTACTTGAGGAGAAAAGTAATGCAATGTATCCACAGCAGAAGACGTCATTTGTTCCTAGTAAAGCAAAGAGTAACTTACAATCTAGGGAAGGAGTTGTGCATGTAATCACCTAATCTGGCTACACAGTAATAATTTAGATTAGAAAGATCTTATCTTATAAAACTGTGGTTTTGTATGTCCTTGAACAGTCCAACTTCAGAGTGAGAGTTTATACCTCTCATGGTAAACTTGAGCTGTGCTGCAGGTGTTTTAGTTTATCACTGAAAGGAAATGACTTTTTTTACACCTAATTTAAACTGAAGCTATTCACAGTTTAAAATGTTCAGTAACAGTGAACTCTGTAATGACTAACACATTGCAGGTGGTCCGATACCAGGCCAGTGGTTAATGTTTGCTATCGAGAGAGACAGAATTAAATGTCCACCCCTGAGTTGTTTTCTTCCATTTATAGTATGAACACAACAGCTGGCACAAAAGTAAACCACAATTAAAGGACTTCTGAAAAGTTGTGATCTCTTTAGTTCCTGCAATAGGAGAGCTTTCCTGTTGGCATCTATTAAAAAATTGTCATTAAATTTGAAAGCAGAAATCCTGGTAAATATTTGCAACTTAAATCTCCAAATTAGACTTCTGATACTTAGGTTCCAGCCTTGCAGTCGGTGCTCAGACCTTCAGGCAAAACTCCTATTTGTTCTGTAGTTACATGGTTGGGATCAATGAGTGTTTTGTCTTGAAGGACTTGAAGTGCTTTACAGACCTAAGAAAACGCCACCAAAGCTCTCAGCTTTCACAAGTAACTGAGAAGGCAGTTCAGTGCTCCCATAACACCATATAAAGCAAAACTGGTGAGCCTGAAGCTTTCATTTAGCTTATTTTCCTTTTGACAAATATTGAGCATCTTTACTGTGCAGCTGCTGTGCAGCTTTTCCAGATGTGTCTAGACCTGGGGAGTGTCTGGGCCAGTCATAACCATTGTTAAGTGGCACCTTGATTCAGAATTCTATTTCTTGGTAATGCTTACTGAATTCTAATATTGCATAAGCAGAGCTGACCTTAATCCCTTTTGTACAGTGCAATTAGAGAGTCTAACATAATTCTGTGAGCACAAAAATACTTCATAAAAATAGGTGAGAAATTTAAGTTCTGTTGAAGGACAGTTTTCTACTCAGAAACAATTATGTTGTTTCTGCTATTTGCCTTGGAATGACATGAGTTGTTACATGAAGAACAAACCTCAAAATAAAAGTGAATCTGCTTCACAAACAATATTAGCCTTCATATCTCAGAATGTGTTTCTTCCAGAGGTTTCTTCAGCAGGAATTTAAAACAACCATCTTTTCATAGAAGACAGGGTAGCTGACCACAACAGTTGAGGGGATATGATACATAAATAGGAGTTTTTTCAATTATTTGATGTGCCAGATACTATCAACATGCCTTTTATGAAACAGCCATGATTAGGATTTTTCAGCACTTTGTGAACTAGTCCTTAAAGAAAAAAGTCATCTTACTAATAAGATGCCTGGATAGAACCCATTTCACTGCTTTGTTAACTATGCATACAGATGATAATCAAGGGCACTCTGTAGTGTTATGTGAAATACATCAGCTGACATTGCTTTTTGCTGCATGAATGAATGTAGACAAAAAAAACCTCCACAGTATGAGCAGCAGATAAAGTAAACTGGATGCTAATTGGAAAAGGGATTGGAATCCAGATCATTTATATATACAGCTCTAGGAGTGATCTCTTTTAGTCAGGCTGAAAAACTAAAGTGAAAATTTGCTATATCAACTACTCAAGAGACTTTCAATATTTATTTAATTATTTTATTCAGCCATTCCCACTTTGGAATTAGATATAATCCAGTTTTGAGGTTTCTCTTCTGGGAATAGGGAATCTGCATTTGAATCCTGCCAGACAGAGGGTGGGATTGAATTATGTTTCTTGTCTCCTAAAAGAGTGCCATCGTCTGCTAGATGTTACCCTGGAAGTTCTACTTAATTTTATAACAGCTTTCTGAAGATTAAAGATTTCTTTCAGATCTGTTTCATACTGAATGTTCATTCACGCTTGTCAGTGTTAGGTTAATGGTTGATCTTGAAGGTCTTTTCCAACCAATATGTTACTCTGTGATGTGTATGATTAATGTTTTATTCATTATTTGAGGATAGATTCAAAGACTAATATTGTTATTAGAAAAAATTGCATTAATATCAGCCTTATATTCATAGCAGGTTTTCATTGTCAGATCTTTATTCTTTGAGTAAAAATAATTATTTTGTCAAAGGCTTTTGATGGATATACTTGTTCAAAAGTATTCCAGTTGATAGAGTTTTTAACTAGGAATCTCAGTGTGGCATGGGACATCATCTTTATATTTTTTGTATTAGACATACAAACTTATAGAGAGACATATGTAGATTTATAAGGAAAAAATTCAATCATTATTTTCATAAGCTATGGTGCTTATATAAATAGTATATTTGTATCTTTTCCGCCTGTGTTACATAATAACACACAAAATTAAAATGTAGTCCTAACCCACCTACATTTATATCTGTAACACTAAAAATTTCCATTTGCAGTTAAAGTCCCTACATATATTAGCAAGACCCTTTATTGTCTTGAAATTAAAGCTTTTGAACTTTCTCCTTGTGACACAAAAGAAAGCATATAGTTCACATCAAAGTGGAGACATACTGCTGACTAGTAATTGTGGGAGCTTAACGTTGCCCAGTCCCCACCCATTTACAAGCCTGCCTTTACTTTCCTCAGCCTGTACTTATTTTGATCAACACCTTTTGAAATAACTGGACAGCCCAGCTACTTACAAAGTTTCTGCAAAATTTGGTTGGAAAACAAAGTACTGTTTTAATAATTTATTCTTTATATATAATTTCAGCTTTTTTTGAAACCTCATTTAATTACTCTTTGTAACTGTTAGCTGGGTGTTGCCAGATGTGAAACCAGACACAAGGGTGAGATTTTACAATTTAAGCACAGCTGCTTAAGACAAAATCTGGTTTAGGACACAAGAGATGGATTTAAAATACTACATTTTATATTAAAAATAGCGGGGAATCATATGCAGGACAGCTAAAGATCTTGGCAAGCTTACTAACTTCAAGTGATTCCAATCAAAGTCCAAAAAAGGCTTCAAAACCCAGCAAATAACATTTGCCATCAGTTTTCTCCCCTCATCCACCAAAGCAAACATACAAATGCAGAGCACTGCACTGCTTTGTTTTCAAATTAAAGTCTCAGTTCTTTGTAATGTGTATGTTAGTAAGGTGAGCACTGGAACCAAGGACAAAACGCCTCTGCATCTTGAACAGTTTTAAACTTCTTTAAGTACCAGGATGATGAACTCAAAAAAAGTTTATTTATCTTGGGCATTTGAGTTTTACAGCATAAGAGAGGATAACTTTAGAAATCCAGGAGAGAGGGGGGAAGGGGTGGGAGGCAGGGTCCTCCCCATTCTTGCATATTCTACTGCATTGGCCAGATTGTTGATACGCTTAGCAGAGCATGTAAGGTAGTGCAGAGCAGCTGAAACAACTCTGCACATCTTCTGCGTGCTGACCTCTGTGCAGTGTGTGTGTGAGGGAAGAGAAGGAGCAGCACAACATTTATATTAATATTTTGACAAGAGATGTGGGACTGGAGAAACCTATCCAGTGAGTAAGCCTTATTTTTCCACAACTAAAACAAAAGTAAGGTTGAGGTACTTTCATTATAAAGTGTGCTCAACTTATAAAGCTTTAATGGTTTGATTAGCTTAACCCCAATCTCGTGGGTACCATGTTTGCCCTCACTGTATTCCATCTCATGTTTAGCTGACAGGAATGCAACACTTTCAAGAGACATTTTCCTTCCGAGTGTGCCCTAAACCCAACAGTGACTCATAACAAGAACAAGACAATTTAGCTATAACAAAAGCCAAGACAATTTAGTCACAACAAAAAACTAGAATCTTCCATCTAGCTTAATTCTTCACTTCACCTCACTTTACAAAAATGGTAGATAAAACGCAAGCTTTTCCTATTGTTTCTCCCAAGCTGCTCTGTATCTGCCACCCGATGCTGATCTCAGTTACTGCTTCAGAGCAGGAACCAACTGCAGCAGCTAATTATAACCAGCAGTCCCTGCTTCCCCCACCTTCTTACCAGGTCATTGCAACATTCATTTTTTAAGTGTTTTTTTTCTAAACAGGAAAACATTTCTCCAACAAAAGTCTGTAAATATTTTTCTCAGTAGTACTAGCAAGCAATATTTAACCTGGTACTAAGGTCATTCAGAAGAGATCAAATGTGATAAAGCTGAGCTTCTGGCTATCAAACATAACTTTATGGCATTTCCATAGAATTTTCAGACATGTAAGCATAGAGGAGTCTGTTTTCTTGCAAAGCATGCTCCTAATTTCCATCACACTTAATAGGTGTTGTATGGTCTTATCAGGGAAATTACAGACCTCCCAAGTGTTCTATAGTGAGTTAACTCTCACGTTTTTATTGGTTATCTGTGCCAGATAACAATATGCACAAATCTGTGATTTGATCAAGAGATCCTGATGGAGCTCATAAATTTTCAAAATGAAACCTGTTTCATGAATACTTTCTAAACCTGGTGATGGAACCGCAGAATAACATGGGCAACGAGTGTGTTTATCACTGTATAAAACAGTGACTAGTCTCTTCTCTCAGCTTGCTCTGTCTCCTCATCACATTTTATTACTATTTCTCTGCTTTTTCTCATTTATTTTCTGTTGTGTGCTTTTTTTTTCCCTTTCATTACGACACTAATTTTCTGCGTGGGCCTTATTGCCAGTAACAATAGTTATTTTGAAGTGATGTGCGTTGTTTATAGAACTCAAGTAGCCAGTAGAGTAAAGCATTTATAAACTTCTCCTAAAGCATTTATAAACTTATTCAACAATTATTATTTATACAATACTTGTTAGTGTCAGCCATTCTATTCCTTTACTGGTCTGCCCATTATTGTCATCATGTTGATTTAAAAAAAAATAAAACCACCTTTTGTTCTGATTTCTTAAGAAGTAAGGAATTACTGGAGTAATGTAAATTTAAATGTTCTGCTACTTTGATTAAGAAATATAGACTATGGATGAGTTCTAAAGAACAATTCTTTGAACTTCTCAACTGAATGTTGAGAGAGGGGCATCGTTCTACCTCAGTGTCCATACAAAAATATTAGCATCTCTTTTATTAAATGACAATGTTTGGTGATTTCCTTGCTAAGGATTACCAACATGTAGGATTGACCTTCTTCAATATCATTGCCCATATGCATTTCATCTTAGAACCACCTTATTTTACCATCATTAAAAGCAATTACTGTTCACCCTTCCCCTGTAGTGCTATTAGGCTAAAACATTAACCTACCAAATCTCAGGTTTAACACGAGAAATCAGGCTATTGATGTGATACAGAACATTATCTGACTTTATAATAAACCTCTCAGAATTACGTGGATTTCCATTTAGAAAAGCATTTAGACTTTTCAGTTCAAGTCTCTGTGGCTTATTTGTCTTTATCTGCCTGGAAATGATTTTCTCTTTTAAAGGGTTCTCTCTTTCAAACCACTGCACAGTAGTACACAACTCTCTGACTACCTGGTGTAAGGAAAAGGGAACAGGAACCTGGCAATGGTGGCTGACTGCTTCTCAACGCATTTGAAGATATTACACACTTTCTTCAAATAGTGTTGTGCAGCTGGACTTCTAACAATAATATAACACTTTATAATGTCTTTATTTCTTGAAAATAGGTCTCTTGCTAATTTTGAATGTACCAGAGCAAGACCGTTCTCCAAGCGTCATAAAAAATGTCCACTGACATTGAAGATATTCTGTGCTACTCAGAACCCTAATTCAATTCACTGTGTGTATTAGGATGTCAAATTCCTCTCACATGACTGCCTCAAAAGAACAGACTGATTATGTGGGAAGTGATTGTTGAGTAGAAACAAGTTTTTGTGATACAATATGAACACTTATTTCTAACCTGTTAAGGAAACTAAAATCCTGGTATTCTCTTTTCAGTCTCACTTAGAATACTCACTTGCCATAAAGAGTTCACAGCTAATTAAAAATATTAGTAGTGTTAGCACTGAAGACTAGCTAAGTGATTTGTCTTAGTAACAATTCATCCAAACCAGAAGCAAGAGAAGGGAACAATTTTAAAATTAATTACCTAAGATTATGCATGTCAATCTTATGATGAATAGATGGTACCAAATTCCATGAAATAATTTAGTACATGGAAGTCTATTAGCTAGTTAGAAACAATGACCCCATTTAACAGTTATGGACCAATATAACATCTAATCTATATTAGTTGATTTGTATACCCTTTATGATCTGAACCAGATCCCATAATGTCAAAAATCATAGCTATCACATTGAATTATAACCCATTAAGATTGCAGGATTGGCAAAATCAGATGTATTTTCTGAAGAGTGTGCTCTGCGAGCATATCTGCTCTACAGTGAAACAGATTCTGCCCACTGCGTTTTAAAAAAAATCAAGAATCCATCCCCTAGTGCTTTTAAAATGACATGGGGCACGGGATATTCTGCTTCTAGTTGGCTTTTCACTGCAGTCTGCGTAAAAAATAATGAATTGTTATTTATATTTTCTTTTAGCAGTAGCTTCTGTAATTCTGTGCATATTTGTTTGATCGTGAAATTAGATCAGCAGATCATTTTAAATTGCATCATGCTTCTAAATCATACAGCAACTGCAGTTACCTGGAAGAAAAAAACTATTGATTCTAAATAAAAATGTGGTAGAATAAAGAAATACATCCCTTCACTTACTCTGTTTTTGCTCATTAAAAAACACAGCCAGTGATTCTTCAGGACAGAGTATGATGGGAATACATTACATGCTTACAGACGTTAATCACACAGCTTTAATTTAGCAAAATATGTCTTAAAGCTATTATAATTATATATTCAACTTACATTAATATCTCATGCTTTATTCCAGAACAGCTTTTTTGAAGTATAAACTGAAAAATATTAGCATAGGTTATTTTGGTACTTCAATAGTTAATACGATTTCTTCTCATGAGGTGCATCTCTAGTACCTAAATATTCCAGACTAAAAGTCAATATTTAACAGCTCCAGTGTCTTCTTTATTGTAATAACTTCTTTCCTTTTCCCAGAGACTTCTAATACTTGTCAGGTAGTTGTAGAGAGCAAAGACGTCTCCCCTCAGCTTCCTCTTCTCCAGGCTGAACAGCCCCAGCTCCCTCAGCCTCCCCTCATAAGACCTGTTCTCCAGACCCCTGAGACCCCCCCTAGTTGCCTTTCTCTGCACCCTCTCCAGCATCTCAATGTCTTTCCTTTTTTGGCCTAGTTTCAGAAACCTCCTAATAGAACATTTTTAAGATGTTGAGGAATCTGGAGAAAAATGCCAGATTTCAAATTTTTCACTAAGTAGAAAATCTGATCAATAGAGATAGATAATAATTAATTCTAAATAATATCTCTTAGTGTGTTACTTTAATCCTACTGAGTTATTATTTAGTTTTGTCATACACTATTCCCCAGCTCATACCAACTGGCATCACTGAAATAATTCACCGTGGGCCAAAGCCTGATTGCACTTAAGTCAGTGGCGAAAATCCCATTTTCTCCAGTGACAACAGCATTTAACCCTGAGAAACTGACCTTAAGGTTAATTAAATGTTTGAGAAAACCTGAGGTGATTTATAGTTTCATGCTGAAAGCAAGAAAAATTCACAGTTTTGTTAGGGTTTGATGTAAAACAAGATAAAATCTAGTGCTCTCAAGCTGAGTTTCACTTTCAGTTTTTATTTTCTTTTAAAATCTGAAACTCGGAGAAACTCAGGTTGAGTGAAATGCACTATGTGTGTTGCACCCAGATTATTGTTTTTGTAACTCCTTAAGAAGTTGGACCCAGAAAGTTCTGTACACCTTTGCTTCTATGAGCTCCTTCACACATCCCTACTAATAATCAGTCTTTTTATTGCAGGCTTGTTTTCATGGTACTTTTTACTGGAACTACTGGTAGCTGTGCTGGGGATATTTCTTCAATGTGCGTGTAAACAGTTATGAAAGAGAAAAAAAAGAAAGATTTCTGTATACACATTTCATTAAATGGACAGCATTAGTTAAGGAGTGTTATATACTTGATTTGATTAATGAGTTTTGGGGAGATTATTTCTCAGCTTGATTCATGTGCTTAAGCACTGTAAAGTAATTTAGCATCTAATTGCAATGTTTTCCAGAATGTTACGTTGCTTATGTTCTCCTTATGGAGTACAGCAATTCAAATCCATCCTCTGCATAGCTCTACAGCAGCGTGATTGATTTCACTGAAAGTAATTAGATTTGACATGCAAGTGTATTATTAATTTAAAGCTGTTAAACTTTCTTCTCTATATATTGCTAAAAATATCCAATAACAATGTTCATATACAGATTTTTCAAGGCTTGCCATACAGTTCTGCCAGTTACTGAAAGAAGGGAAAGATTTTCCCACTGTAATTGCACATAGCCTATTAAGGATTAGACTTTGCCTATAAAAAGAATGGTATTTTCTCCTTTTGATTTCCTCAGCTAGTACCCACTCAGAACTTGCCAATGTGTATTTGAGAGTGGAAAAGGTGCTGCTAGATGTAGAGTCCATAGGTGGGAAGGAGAATTAGGGGAAGTATTTAGCAGCAGCCATATCAAGAAACACAAGCACTGAAATAATTCGAAGCTGTGTAAGTAAAGAGATCAGACTGAATGGAAGACATGATGTTGAATTGAAAACCATGTGAACGGAGTTCAAGACTTCATAACTTCCCTGATTTCATAAAGAGGCTTTTCCATAAAAAAAAGCAGCAGAAACCACCTGTAGCAGCATGCCAAATTGCATGACTTAGCTGATCTAAAATTAAGGTGATTTTGTCCTCAGAGCAACAGGCTGAGAATTTGAGAAAGGGTGTTCAAAAATTGCTTGAACATCTCAGTTTTCTGATGGTCTCTGTTGCTTGCCCCATGCTCTAACACCACCACTGTGTTCTTCATATTTGGGAAAAGGTTCTGGATTTTTTTTACACTGTGTCCCTGACCAAGAGTTAGCAGAACAAAATCATGACCACAAACCCCAAAATACATAAAAGGAAGATCTTAACAGTGAGCTAGACATTGACATTCAGAACAAGAGAAAAGCTCTTATCTTTTACTATATTGCTTTATCTCTAGCTCTGGGTATCTACATCTGGCTGGTATTTTTCCTCCTGCAGGACATTTTTCATGTTCTCTGCTTTCCGTTTGCTTGAATTACTGACCTTTAATAGAAAAAATATTTCAAAAGGAATTTTCTGAAACCTAGGCATTTAGAGAAAAGTCTTCTGCTGTCAACCTCCTTGATGATGCAAAACTGAGAATTGGCTTGTGAACTGGTTGAAAGAAAGATGATAGAGAATTTTGGTCAATGGTGCAAAGTCTAGTTGGAGGCCTGTATCTAGTGGAGTCCCTCAGGGGCCAATACTGCGACCACTACTATTCAGTATATTCATCAACGACCAGGATGAGGGAACAGAATGTACTGTCAGCAAGTTTGCTGATGACACTAAACTGGCAGGACACACCAGAAGGCTGTGCTGCCATTCAGAGAGACCTGGACAGGCTGGAAAGTTGGGCAGGGAGAAATTCAAAGAAATCCAACAAGGGCACAAGTAGAGTCTTGCATCTGGGAAAGAACAACCCCATGTATCAGTACAGGTTGGGGGCTGACCTGTTGGAGAGCAGTGTAGGGAAAAGGGACCTGGGGGTCCTGGTGGACAGGAGGATGACCATGAGCCAGCAATGTGCTCTTGTGGCTAGGAAGGCCAATGGCATCACGGGGTGTATTAGAAGGGGTGTGGTTAGTAGGTCGAGAGAGGTACTCCTCCCACTCTACCCTGGTGAGGCCACATCTGGAATATTGTGTCCAGTTCTGGGCCCCTCAGTTCAAGAAGGACAGGGAACTGCTTGAAAGAGTCCAGCACAGAGCCACGAAGATGATTAAGGGAGGGGAACATCTCCCTTATGAGGAAAAGCTGAAGGATCTAGGTCTCTTTAGCTTGGAGGAGACTGAGGGGTGACCTTATTCATGTTTATAAATATGTAAAGGGTGAGTGTCAGGAGGACAGAGCCAGGCTCTTCTCAGTAATGCCCAATTGTAGGACAAGGGCAACAGGTGCAAGCTGGAGCATAGTAGGTTCCACATAAACATAAGGAAAAACGTTTTCACTGTGAGGGTGACAGAGCACTGGAACAGGCTGCCCAGAGAGGTTGTGGAGTCTCCTTCCTTAGAGACATTCAAAATCTGCCTGGACACTAGATGATCTTTCAAGGTCCCTTCCAACCCCTAACATTCTGTGATTCTGTGAAAGATCATTAGAGTAAAACCTATTTTTATAGAGACAATAGCTCTTTTAACTGTATGCCCTCTATTTAAACTTGGAGTAGGCTAATTTAACTTTTTTTAAATAGTCTAACTAATTTAAAAGAGTCTCTCAATGTCATGAGTTACTCTTTTTTCTATTCTGACTTGGAGCTGACAGTTGATACTTCGCTCTGCTGTAGATTCCATGTCAGTTTTCAGATATTCCATCCAACCTTCAGTTTCCTAGATATTTTCAGTGTGCAATAACATCTAATGTCTTATTTTTGGTGCCTGTGTTGTGCTAATTGCCATGTATAAGTTAGCTTTGTCAGAACACCTTAAGAGTACGAGCTGAAAGTAAGGACTTGACCACTGGCAAACAGTGATCTTTTAAAAGAAAGCACGGCTTGATAGGAGTCAAGTATCAAAATTACCTCCTTCATTTACATCTATTGAAAGCCAACAATTTTTTCCCTTTTGAAAATGTTATCAGAGGATAAAATTTATCCTACTGCAAGCATAGATACTGCAGACGATCTAGAACAGTGAGGAGGTTGTAAGATAGATTTTACTTCACCAAAGACAAATCATTGTTGATATTTTGGGATGTTATGTATTGTGGAAAAGAGGATGTTTCAGTAAGATACCAACAGCAAACGTATCCACCAGTAATTACCACAAAACCAGGAAAAATGTAGAAGAGGAAGAATACTTTTGCTTAGAGTCTTGATAACTGAAGTTTGATTACTGATTCTCTTAAAATTTACTCTCCCTGGAGAACTGTAATTATCTAAATGCTCTGTACTCCTTGTCTTCCTTTCTCCTGAGTTTTTTTCCCAGTTGTTTCATGGAACTAAAAACTTGACTCACAGATTGAAATCAATGAATTCCAAAGAACTGGCAATCTATCTATGTATTATTAAGTATTTATAAGCTAACAATAAACATTATATATATATATTTGGAGAAAAGAGAAGGAATGCCCCAGGTTCCATCTAGTTATAATCCACATATTGAAGGCTACATTTGACAGACTTTAAGTTTTAGTAGATGTGTCTGAATATAGAACTGAGCAACATACTTCACATTATTTTACACTACTCTCACCAGAAAAGTGACAGAACGCACAGAACCATCTTTGCATCCATAAAAAGACATTGGGGGAATGATTGATAAGATTCCAAGTG
Organism: Hemiprocne comata; assembly: GCA_020745705.1. Classification (NCBI taxonomy): domain Eukaryota; kingdom Metazoa; phylum Chordata; class Aves; order Apodiformes; family Apodidae; genus Hemiprocne; species Hemiprocne comata. The sequence goes on from CM036598.1 coordinate 6,170,535, forward strand.
TCCACTGCTAATGACTGCACTGAATTAAAGAACAAACTTTTCAAGTTCATTTTTTCAGCTTATGCAGTGTTGAAAATTAGTTTCTTAGCTATATTGAGAAAAACAATTATGAGAAAATAAGAAGAGAGAGAAGTATTTTATAAGAGGATTCAGTAGGGTAAGTCTCAAGTATTTTAAAAGAGGATTCAGTAGCATAAGACCCTAGTCTGTGTTGAACCTACTGGTGATATTAGAGTATAAAATAGAATGGAACATTTATGAGATTTTTAGCCTTGAATAACTTAGGCACTATTTGAAACTTGTATTATGGGAACTTTTCTACTTGCTCTGAGTCAATTGCAGTCTAAGTTGCAGCTGTTCAGCAGAGGAATATGAAATATTCAGTTCTTAAGAATTTGCAGAAGAATATTCCAGCTTCTGTCCATTGCTCAGGAAGTTTATATTTAATATGATTTTTTGGTAAACATTTTTGGAGTATATATTAAATATGAGTGTTTTGTTGGTACTTTTCTATAGGGTTTTTTGAGGAATATTACTGAGTTTTAAAATCATCCCTTTTGAGGAATAATTAAAATATTCCCATGTTATTCATCATTGAACCATAAGAACTCCTACAATTTTTGTTGTTGTAGTACAGTCCTGGAGATGATCAGATTGTAGCTGGTCAGACAGCTAAATCTTTGCATTGTCTATGATCATACACAGCCAAATCACTAAATCTGGGAACACCTGATTTCTGCTTTCTGATTCATATTTAAAGCTGTGGGATATTATCAAAACCTGCATAGATTTTGACCCTTGGTACTGAACAGTGAGTTAAAATCTGCCAGTTTTGTTGGCAGATGGCAAACCCCTCCCTATTTGGGGGTAATTGCAATCAAGTGGTTTTTTAACTGGTGCAGCACATCTTTATTTACAACTGTTACATACTCAGCACAACTTGTAAAGTGTGTTTTTTCTAAAACTTTCCATGTGATACAGCTCTATATATTATATTACACTTATAAAATCCCACCAAACCCTTATGAATTAAAAGATAATTAGTGGTTCAAAACACATAAGACATTAGGCCAAAAGTGTCAAAAATGTCATGAAAGGCCATAAATCATAGTATACTTGCATTGATCCCTTATATAGTTAGTTTTTAAATCATCTCTTTAACACCTTGTAAATGTACAAACAACTATGAACCCAAGGGAAACTTTAATATGTTTTTCATACATATTTTAATTTCATCTCAAAGTACTGGCTGCATAAAAATTAAGTCAGACTCACAAAAACTCATTGATTTCCTCTGGATAAAACCCATCTGTCCAAACTAATTTAGAACCTTTTTGAAGCTGTAAAGTTAGTCATGCAACACTGAGGTCATTATGGACATCCTGTACTGTAGGAACTCTAGTGTAATTTTAAGAAGGTAATTTTGTTATATTTACTGTATTTAAATACAGTGCTACTTTTAAGGAACAAAAGCCTTACTGTGTAACTGTATTGAAAGTAAACCAGAAGCTGTGAAAAGTGAGATCTGTTCTTTTCCTTGTGATTAATGCACCTTTCTGCCAAAATTGAAACTTCTTAACTGAGCTCATTTAATACAAAGTAAACGAATTCTGCTCTTTGGATTTGATCCGCTGGCTAAGCTCTATAGATAAGGGTCTAACAGTGAATAGCTTTCATTCTAAACAAAGGATGTTTTGATAGAAAGGTCAGAGCTAAGGTCTTTTATATTGTGATAACAGGAAAGGGAAATGACATATTAATGGCAATTCATGCCATGGTGGTCTGCTGAACATGGTGGATCCGAAAGAAAAAAAAAAATCTGCAGTGCTGTTTTTTTAAGGACATCAGTTTTTAATTGGTCTTATTTTGAATGACAATTTCTTTCATTGCAGTTGGCAAGACAGAGATGCCAAAATGTACAACACTAAAACCGCAGGGAAGATTGAAAAAAATTGTGTGTATTGATCTGGATTCTGCCCTCGAACATTTTGCTGCCAACCAGAATACTAAGCAGGCTTAGCCCCTCTGAGTCACACTTGTAAGAAATGGTGATCTGTGGCTAATTTTTGTAATGCGATAGACTTTAATTACATGCTGAATCACTTGAATAGGGCAAATAAGTTTAAATTAAGAGGTTCTCACTGTGGCTCAGGACGCGCACAACATGTTGCATGGTTCATGTGCAGCATTTGTGATTTTGGGAACAGTTGTCATAGCAGAAGCTTCATAGTTTCTGCAATAGAGAGCACAGGGAGTTTTAAAACATTTCTGCACATTAAATATAAAAGCTGTCGTGCAGTTGTAGGACTAATTCTACCACTGAAATCTGTATTCTGACATAAACAAAATTATGTGATTAGGCTAGGGAGTCACTTCAGTGAAGCTACTCAAAATGATTATTCTGCTCCCCTTCCCAACATCCCACCCCCTCCTCTTTGGGCAGGCTGCTTTATCTAAAGCCAGCTGATGTTATCTATAATGCTAGCAGTGTCTTACATATCCACATTGAGTCCAACAATTTCGTGACACAGTATGATAGTGTAGATTCCCATGTTACCTAATAAAGTCTGAATTGAATAGCATTTCTTTTATGCTTAGTAGAGTATCAACACAGAAAGCAGCAGGATCAAGTATTGAAGAAGCAGTGTAGGATGACAGCAGAATAGTACATTTTTCCTGTTTGTGTCTCACATCTCCAAAGAGAAAACTTTCCCTTGGCCTGCTTTCCTCTCTTCTCCCTTGGAGATGCATTCCCCAGTAGTCAGTCACTTTGCATGTCAGGCAGCAAATGCTGAATTGGTGATGTTAGTATCTATAGTATAGCAGCTATATCCAAGCACAGTAAGCTGCACTCCCCTTTTCTAAACTGCCACACAAATAATGCCATTATACTTGCTTGTAAAAGAAACCAAACAACCCCTGCCACAGTCATGTCTGCTATTTAAATGACCCCCCATCCCTAGACAGAAGATTAGAACCAATCTCATTACTTGCAAAGTGGGATATTGCATGCCATCTCTCTGGATAATCTTTGAGAGTACACAAGCCCACCTTAGAAATGCTTTGTCATGCCATCTGGGAGCAGCTGTGGGAAAGTGTTCTTTTAAAAAAAAGTAAAAAATGATTTCTCTCTCCAGTAGAGAGAATTGCAGGAACTCTAAAAATGTTGCTCACTCAGGAGAGAAGCTGAGTGCCTCTAAGCCATGTAGTGTGAAGATAGTTACACACCTGAGGTACACACCACGTTGATATAATCCAGCTGCTAGGCAAGAAGCAATAGGAATTATTAAATCCTCCTTTCACTACATCAGTTTATCCCTTTGTGCAGTGTCCATTCCCTTGTCTTAATGTGACCCAGCTGGATGGCTGTAGTGCTCCTGCAGGGAATGAAAATATAGGACCAAGAACCAATAGCTTTTCCTAAATCTTGATGGAATCCCAACTCAAACTTTAGTCATGATGAAATGCCTCTCCACATATCCTGTCTGTCTCCAGTTAATAATCCTCAGAGGTCTTAAATAGCATGCATCTACTATCTAGTCACAGAATTTGCCAGCTATCCCACTCAAAGAGGAGTATCTGCTTAAAAATTATATTCCCTAGCATCATTCTGCTGTTTCCTACTATTGGCCCAATAATACCTCGTGTCTCCCTCAGTCTTTCTACAGCGGTGTGAAAACCTTACTTCAAATGGTTCCTACTTGGGTAGCCAAACACTGTTATTTTACTGATGTGTGATTGTAACATAAATGTTTATCTTTTTACTCAGCGACACTAAATGATACCTGAAAAAATAAGGTATCAGCTAACATTTTGTTTTAGAGAAAGTTTGTAAATGAAGAACAATGCAGATACTACCGAAGAATATACAAGTGAATAAATGTAATATGACTTTGAATTTATTTTTAAGTTATAAATAATAAACAGCTCTTTATAAAATAATTTTGTTAGATTTTAATCTAGTCATGGAGTGAAAACAGTTTCCCATTTTGTAGCCTGTTACCAAGTAGTTGCAATTTTTTTCTAAATCAATTTCTTCCTTTTAATAGGGTAGCTATTTAAGCACCATAGAAACAAGGCAGTAGTGTTTTCAAAAATGTTTTAGGAGTCCTCTGGATTTTTTTTCAGCTCTCATTACAGATATGTAATTTAACTCCTGCCTCTGACCAATCATGCTACGAAAAAATAAACCTGATATGCAAAGTTTTTACCAGTGCCAAAGTTCATGTAAGTAAATGAAACTGTATTTCTTAATTTGCTACTTAAAAAAAATTCAGAGAACAGCATACTCAGGAAAACTGATTTAAGATACGAGTTGATTCTGAAATAACTTCTCAACTGCCACAATTACAATTAATTGTGTGGTTCTAGGTGACATCAAAGCCAAGATTGTTGTGCAAGTCAGTGTGTATGTGCATGTAGTGCTTTTATAACTGAATTCTAGAAGACAGAATAGGCATCTTTTGAAAGCACACTGTTCTTGACTGAGCTACTAATTGTACAAGACGATTTGGATCAATATGCTTAAATGATGGACAATTTGTTCTTCCCTGGTTCCCACTTCACTCTGTAAACTGGCAAGTGAGCAAGCAGAGCTCATGGGATATGTGAGTAATACTCTGATGCTCAGAAGGGTGAATTTAATCCTCAGACCTGACACTGTCACTTACAGGTAGCATTGCAATCTTCACTCATCAGATCACTTTGCAAATACAGACTAAGTAGGATTTTCTTTAGCAGTCTTTTCCACTAGCGAAGATTCCACTCTTAATCTTTTCCTTAATCTTTAAAAAAAAAAAAATCCAGTGGTAAAATTAATAATGGAGTAATGTGCTTGTAGCAAATGCATCAAGAAATGCCAACATTTTCACTGAATAGTGGAAATAGGTGAATTAATTTACTTCAGCTCAATTTTCCCACTATCACAGTTTTTATAGCACTCTCAAAAATTACTTCCTTATGCTGTCCTCTTCAGTGTTTCTTTCTCTCTGTCTTTGAGGGGATAGTTCATCATAAAAAAGGGGAACACATTGGAACAGTACAATAATTCCTTATATTCTCCAAAAAGATTTTTCTTATGCAAGGTCCTCTTTAAACATACATCGATCACACTCCATGGAACATTTTCTATCACCTCTGTTCTTGTATCTCATAGTCGTAATGTTCCCCAAGACATAACTGTGATGTAAGAAGGTGGTACTGTCTCTGTTCTACTGAGGGGAAATTAAACTACAAAGTGCTTATATGGATTGGCAAAATCACAAAAGAGGCCTATGGGGGAGCAGGAAATTGAATACCAGCCTTGCAGCTTAACCAGTGTGTCAACCTTCTCTTAGAAAAGAATAAATGGTCCTGGAACTACTGAATGTTTATTGAAATCAATATGCAAGGAATAAAAAATAAATATTTGTTAGGTTTTGCAATATTTTTGCCCATGAGCTAAGGTGTATATTTCAAATTTCAAAATTTATGTAATTTCAAATGACAAAAAATAGGCAGAACTTCGAGCAGAAACACAAAAATACTAAAGCTGTGGAATTCTTAAGAAATCGATGTACATCACAGTCAGATACTTCATGGTAAAACATTTCACATATGGTATATTTATCTAATTTATTCCATAAGACTTGTCCTCCCTCCATCATTTCTGACTTTCTTGTTAAAGTCATTTTCTGTCAAGGCAAGATATGCTATTAAAAGTGGATTTCAGATTTTTGTGCAATGTCTTGATGACAAAATATGCCCTCTTGTTCCCTGCTAGTCAATACTTCATGCATATCTTACCTGGTATTCATTGCATAACTAATTTCTGAATGATAGGATTATAACAATTGAAAAGTACTCAGGGTTTTTAGAAACAGATTCAATGTCAAATATCTTCCCAGTTATAAATTACTAATGTACACACTTGATAATATTGCATGTTTTTCTGTGTCTTAATTTAACAACCTTATTTTAGTGCAATATGGTTCTGAAATACCAAGACTGAAACAAAACTGAAGAGGCCAGAACATGGCATATTTCTGTATGACATTCAATGCTAATTATTAGCTATGTCGAGGAGGTCTAGAGCTGTTACAATACTGAAGTCATTAGCCTGACTGTTTATAACCTATTATTTAACTCCAGCATAGCATTAAAGAGTCAGCTAGCTACATTTGCTACTCAGGGAGAGACATTTATCACCAAACAGAAATTCTGTACACTGTGGTTTTCCTGGCATTTTGCTCAGCTGTTCACTACATATTGGAAACCATGATTACTGAATTGTTTGTTAAATTCAACATAAATTTTAATGAATTAGAGCAATATTCTTTACTAAGAATTACATTTAACAGGGATGGGCCTATGTCCTAGCATTAATATTCATGCCCAGAAAGAAAGAGAATTGAGCAGTAGGGGGCTTCCTACTATGAAATGAAATGGCTAAAAACAAAACAAAAGAAAAAACCCTCTACTTTTTCTTACCTTGGTTTTACTTTTATGGCTAAAATCAGAAATACAGATGGATGAAATTGTAATGTGTTTGCAATTGAAAATGTTTCTCAACTTTATTAGTATTTCATCTTCCTCTCTCTTTGGGCCATTTCTCATGCAGTGCATTTCAGACAATGGCAGCCCTAGAGTGATCTTCTGTTGACATTTAAGGAACTTTTTAATCTGTTGTCAAGTTATTCAATCCATCCATTTTTATGATTCCAATGATTTGTTTACTAAAATCTATCAAGTTTAAGGCTCTTCAGAAGATTCTGCATCTTTCTGAATCGTTCTGTTCTTATACATCTGAAGTTTGCAGACATTAATTTATGAGAAAATTTTACAATATGTAATGAGTTAAAGCTGTAAATTGGAGATGAAATTTCCCCAATTTCTGAGCAGAACCTTTGAATGTTTCAAAATACCAGTAACTTTTGTAACCACATTCATTTGATGTCAAGAAAAAGGAAGAAGGATTACCAGTTGGAATAATTAGTATTGGAAACTAATCTTCACATTGAACTCTAATGGAAATGAATGGGGGAGTTTTTGAGAGAGACTTTTAATCACCACTTTTACAAATAGTGAGCCTCTTATCACGGCCTCTTAAAACCCTTCATTATTTTTTTCTTCTCAGACTTTTCCTTTTCTTTCAGATTTTGAACTGTTTTTTCTAATTATAACAATGGACAGTTTAAACACAGAAATAAAAACTAACATCTTAGAAAAAATAACCAGAAGGGAAAAGATGATACCTAGTACAATACATATTAAACTCACTATAACCTTGAGAACAAAATCAGTATGTGCAATGGCCAACACCACAATCCAGTTAGCAGTGAATGAACTAGTAAACCCTCGAGTTAAACTCATGACTTTCTGAAGAACTTTAGCTAAGTGCTAAAACATATCAGTATCTTCTCTGAATTAGGCATGTAAGGGATACATCAAAATTGCCTAAACCTGAAAGGTCAGTGAAAAGTTCCATTCCATGATAAGCCACTGTGACAGAGGGTAAGAAGAATATGATAAAATATGCTAATCAAAGTGCCTTGCGAACATACTCATCCATGTGGATGAGTTCAACTTCATATCAATGCACCACAGTGGTAGCTATTTAAGTAGGTATTATTCTGATATTCCATTCAATTATGTTTATCTGAAAAAGGTAACATGTCTGGTGCTAGAAACTTGGCATCGTAACTGGTATACATTGAACTATACAGAGTGAGAGTTAAACATAAAAGATTTAATCCCTTTAATACAGAAGTGAGGAAGTATCAGAGCTTTTAGAAACATATGTAAATTTTGTGCTACCCACTTTTTAATCTACAAACATTTCAATTTACAGAAACACTTGCATCTTCCCCTGTGTTAGAGGCATGCTTTTTCATCAGTGCCATTTATCTCGTTGTAATAAAACAGTACTTCCTTCCCTACTGATCAACACTGATATCATATCACTGGTAACAGAAGCCACTTCTGAAGTGTACGGCAGATCAGTATAATCGAAAATCAATGATCTAAACTGAGGCTGGTTGTTCTATAATGTGGTTTATGTAATTTGATAATGCCAATCCTAATGGAGTTAAATATAATCCATCGAAATTTCAGGATGCAAGGGTCAATAGGGAGTGCAATGCTTCACTTCCCAGCAATTACCACTTATTACTGGGGCAGTGCTTTTGCTTTGCTGTTCTGCTTGCCTCAATAAATAATATCTGGAGACCCTGCAGCTGCAGTCAATAGAGTACAGTTTTATTGTCACAGCTTCATAGTCAGATCAATACCAACTCTTCTGAGGCACGGGAGAGAACCACCACATGCCAGTCTAATGAAACCATGTGTTTTTATGATTCTGAAATTATACATTTTATTCATTGCTCATGCTTAATGTCACTGTTGCTTTTAATAGGGCCCCTTTGACTAAACTTTTATGTGCCCTTCACATGACATTTATGCGTACAAAGAAAGGGAATTTGTGTTCTGAAAATGAGTTATGGTGAACCAAAATTGCAAACATTTCCTGATTTTTTTTTTTCCCTGATGTCAGGTTCAGTTACAAGATTTCCCTACTTTGCTGTTGCAGGGTTTGAGAATAAACTAGAAAATAAGCAAAGTATCTAAGTGGACCCTCATGCTGCAATTTAAAATCCATTAAAGGACAATGTAAGTTTCACTCTCTCAGGAGTGAACCAAAAACTGGTTAAAAAATTGATTCTTTTAAAATATGTCCAAAAAGATGTGCATCTTTATAAAATTTTTCATGCGACAGCTTGCACTGCAAACACTGGATTCAGAGGCTGTTTTTGCAGCTCTAAAAGAAGTTTAAATGATTTAAAGGAACAAGTTCCATCAAAGAAAGCTGGGCTCAATTCAGGAATTACATTTAAGATGGAAGTTCAGTTCTCTTGTGCAGACATCAGCAGTGATGTGAATAAGCATCAGGGAGCCTGAGCTGGTGTAGGGAGTTCTGATTTGCATCAAGAAGGTATTCCTTGTGAACTCCTTCAAGCGCATATGAATCTTTTTAAGTGGGATATAGACTTTCCTACTATGCTGTCTAAATAGATCTAATAAATAGTGATGGACAATATTTATATTCTGAGATTTGCAAAAACAAGACAAGTTTCCTTTTTACCAACCTCCTTTGTATCCTGCCTTTCACCACGATTGTGAATAAGGTGCACAAAAAATGCATAGACAGATCAAAATTAAGAAATCTAAGAGGTTCTGTAAGTATCAGAAGAAAATTACAGCTCTTCTAAGTTAATGACAAATACAACATATAAAAAGAGTCAATACAAAAGGAAAGGTATAGAAAATGTCTTTACATTGCAGGTATTTTCAGTAACATTTGCTTTTGAATTACATGACCATTTTCCAGGCCATACAATATACCATGGAAGCAATTTTCTTTGCAATTATTTTTCAACTATTACTGTATTTTTTACATCTCATGCCAGTGATGGTTCGTCACAGCATTGCAGAAGTAAGGTGATGAATCATTTCCATGGGGTTAGCATAGATGTGCTTTCAATGAATGCTTTGGGAACACCAAAAGCTCAATTTTTGCTGCTGGTAAATATCCCGCAAGACACTGAAAGTCTGTTCGATGATTTAAAGTCAGGTAAAAAAGGTGAGGAAGGATTTCAACATTTTTTTAAAACACAGACCCTCTTTCCAACACCTTCAGGAGAGAGTTTTCCTTTGCAGTAGCATAAATATTTATAACACTCACCACCACCTGCACAATCATCCCCATAAACTGATATGCTCTCATAACTAGGGGTAATGAAACGTGTTTTACACTACAAGCCTTTGGCAATGTGTCTATGCAGTGCAGACATTATCAAAACAAGAGCTTACAAGCAAGCTTACTACTGTGGCACAGCCATTGGCTGTTTTAAGGTGTTTTCTTTCCCAGACAGACATCTCACATGCACATATGTATGTATACAAAACTACAGGAAGCAGCATTGCCTAGAAGCTAGGGCAGAGTCTTGGGGTTCAGCTTCTGTTCCCATTTTTTTTCCCACCAATTTACTGGTAAATTTTTGGGAACTTTATCCTTTCATAGCTGAAGTAGCTACTTGTAAAATAGAATACTGACACCTGATTATTTTGTATGCTTTGAAACAAATGAATGAAAAACGGCATACATGGAATAAACATGCTGTGAATAATTTATTTATATTTGTATGTATCTGGGGTTTTAAGTGATCAATTTGGAGCTGACAATAGATAGTTACCAAACTGTAGGATAACTATGCTCATTCTCCTTGGGACATCTAGAGTATCATAGTTACCAAAGCATAGTTACTTAACAGGGACAGCTAACAATTGTTAAGTCATCTAGAATAATTTTTAATGTGAATAATGGTGTCAAAACAGAAAAGTTGAAATTAGTACATTTATTAATGTAAAATCTTTCTAGAATGTAGTATTATTATTTAAAATCATAGGTACGATCCAAAATTATCTTTATAACATGTGTGGTCTTTGTGTGTTTGTTGGTCATCATCCAGCTTTATATAGATTTAACATTTTTTATAATGAATAAGTAGGATAAAATATTCCAGGTTTACAATAAAATTTTGGCAGAACAGACATTCACCTTTATGTTCAGCTGTAAAAATCTTCTCATTGTACATTAGGAAAAAAAAAAGCAATTAGTTATGTAAAATGAGAAAAGAATCTGGATGAAGACCATGAAATAATAGAAGTAGATCAAAGCTCACTGAAGACAATAAAAGTCTCTTCCACTGATTACAATAGATATTGGATAGGACCCTAAATGAGAAAATTAAGGCATTCATCCAGTGAAGCACTTAAATATGAGAGTAGTCTCACTTAAATCTCCTGTAGTTTTTATTTCAGCAGGATTATTTGCAGAGTGAGAAATGACTTGGTATGAGCAGGGATAACAAATATATGGAGTTGTATACCTTTGTGTCAAGGAATGCAGAGTCTGTATCCACATCTTTAAATAGTCCTAGGCTCCTTTAGCTGAGCTGAAGTACAGTTGATGAAGTGTTATGGGGCTGAAGAATGCAGTAAGTCTCATAGCATGACATCACCACCTTCATGGAAGGAGGCTGGTCACTAGGCCACGTCATGCAGAAGGTGTAGCTTGTTCCCACCCTCAGTTAGGTTAGTTCTGCTGCTAAGGTTGGTGGATCACTCAGACAGATGTTTGTTTCATAATGAAGAACAAGCAAGACATTTGAAGAAGGGACTTTTCCCATGAGTAAACCTTTTGGCCATCTTTGCACCTTATTTCTTCTCTGAGTATATGATAGGAAGTTCGGTATGATAGAACAACTTGTATTTTAGCAAGATTGCACATGATGGCAGGCTGTTATTTAGATATGCCTTCTTAAAGGTAAATAACAAGGCACAGCTTATTCCTACATTAAAATAATTCATACTGTAAAAACTGAGGCCAAGATTAGGATATTGCTGTGAATATAAAATCCTCCACTTTTTAAAGAGTATACCAGTGTAAGTTGATTCCTTGGTTATGAACAGAAGTATACCCAATATGTGTAGACATTGGAGTTGTGTAGTGTTTTCTTTTTAAGCTGTCAGGTTTAGGCACTGATGGTTCAGTGAAAACAGAAAAGCTAGAAAAGCACTGCCCTACCAATCCTTGTATCCCTGACATGCAAAACTTAAAGATGGAATAAATACATTGAAGATATTTTACATTCATTGTTGAGAAAAGTAGAATCCAAGAGCAAGAGAGATATAGTTTAGTGTTTTTTAATTAATCACAGGACAAATGAGATTACTGTTGCGTATAGAAGTGTTCTGTTGTATTGATTTTTTTTTTTTCCTAACAACAAAAATTTAGGTGGAGAAGTGCTCATATATTTTACAATGAAATGTTATTGAAAATGGCTATGTCTTGGGAAATGAATGGGGTCTTATATTGTCACTGAACATACTAAAAGGGACTAAAGACCATAAGTTAACTCCTTATGGTTCTCATTTGAAATGTGTCAAAGCATCACTAGAACTAGATAATTCATTACAATCCAGTGCAGTTAAGCACCTCATAAAGTTAATATTCAACACTTGTATTTACAGCACTTTCACTTAAATAGGTTTTTAGGCATGTTGTTTAAACCAAACTAGTGTTGACACAATTATTTCATTTTGCCTTGTGTCAGTATGAGATAATAATATTTTTCTTTATTGAATGCTTTCCTGAAGTCAGACCAATTACTGGTGTTACTGCACAATAGAGCAACAACTGAAACACACCATTCCCACTGGGGAGGACAAGGCTTGTATGCAAGGACCAGAACTTTCAGTTCTTTTTCTTAGTCTTTGAAGAAATAAAGTCTCCCTTCCACCTTATAAAAAAGCACAATACGGGACTGGGGCAGAATTCCTTTTTTTTCTTGAAAGTTGTACATCATCTTTCTTTGCTATACAAGGGATCTAGAGATTTTCCATACATTTCATAACCAATACCAGAAAACTGGCTGCAGTTTTCATCTTCCTTACCCATGAAATACATAGAACAGGAAGAAAATGCAGTCACACCAGGAGATGTATTAATTATTTGCTATCTTACCTTTGTCTCCCAAAATGAAAATATTTTGACAACAAAGTGATATCCAGGTGGCCTAGATTCATCTTAGTTATTCCACAGTCCTACTGCAATCAACATCATCATTATCCCTGTAAAATTGTTTAAAAAATATTAATATATATGTAAATCTTCCTTGTAAGAAAAGGCAATAGTTTTGATCTTTATATTGTCTTTTTATCATGTAAACACACCAGAAAAATAATATATTGATATTTATAAAATGCTACCACATGATCTTAGTTTGGATGCAAATAATAAACAGTGTTAGCATTGCAGTAAACATACTGTAAAAATGTGTGTGGGAAAGTTTGTAGTAAGAATTTTTTAAAATACTTTTTAAAAAACACTCTTGTTTTCCACTCTATCAGAAAAAAAAGATATTGTCACTCCTTAAAAATCCTATTGTGAAAAATGAATAGTAACGATGACAAAATTTCTTTCAAATGCTTCTGTCTAGGATTGTGTAAAATTATGATGTCAGAAAAGAAATAGAATTAAAATATTGTCTGTAGACCATAGCAATTATTGCTCATAACCACAGACAATTGGGTATGATTTGAGGGTGTGCAGTTATAGTAGTTCTGGAATTAATTCACACATTGTGTTTTTTTTTATGTATGCTTTCTGATTCTGTTCAGTGTCACCAAATATATTGAAAACTCTTAACACCTTTTAAAACTCGATTCACTTCTGATGCAATAACAGAGATTGGTCCAATAAAGTGGAACGAAAATCCATTTGTGAACCTTTTTGCTGAAGTATATTAAAAAAAATCTCCTGTTATTTGAGCTTACCTTATAAAATGTTTACATGCCATTAAATAGTACTAACATCTCCTGTGTAAATTAAATGGGCTGTGATGTTCCCTATGTCCTAAAGAGCAGTAGTACTTGAGGCTATAAAAATACCTTCATGTAATAAATCAAATGCTCTGCTCCTAAAACTGGAATTATAAAAATAAAGGGACACAATCCTTGCCTAATTAGCTTGTCCGTACATGCATTACTCTGCAAGCACTATAAAGAAAAGTATGTTTAGACTACAGTTGTTTCTACAACTCAACATAGGCTAATAGCTGCCCTTACAAGAAAGGAGGGAGAATTTACTTTCCAGAGTAATTTTGAGATAATAATTTAAAGTGTGTGTGCTAGTTTGTTAAAGATTCTTCCATCCGTGTGGAAAATAGTGGGTAGCACTTTTGGACAGTATAGAAGTCTGACACAACAGTGTAAATTCAAAGGGAAGGTGAAGTAAGTTGGTGCTTTTCATGCTCACTTAAAATATTTGCTTTCATCCATTTACTGATGTGTAAGAGGAAGGCAGCCTAATGTGTGGCATGAAGGCAGGTACAAATTTTAAGCTCAACTAGAACCCTTTTTTTCCTGAGTTTACATGTTTCTGCATGCCCTGTTTCTTTCTTTTTTTATTACATTCCTCTTCATTGAGCCTTTTGCAAATGATGTTTGCCAACATGAGATTTGGCAAATCTTTCTGTTTCCATTTAGTTTCACTTTTGGAAATATTTTGGCTTCAGTTGTATACATATACAGTTGTATATATACAAGTACTATTTTTAGATAAGCCTATTCTACAAAGAATGAGATGTTGTTTGTATGTTGTAGTGGCTAAGGGGAGCTTTCCTGAGCCATTTTCTCTGCTAGAGCTACTTTTCTGTCTACTACAAAACTGAGCATCACTGAAATTCAGCTAAAAGCTGAAAGAATTACTGCAGTGAGGAAAAGTTTTTGTATACTGCATGTTTTTTTACATTGAAATACAATTTGAAATTAATTGAATCAATATACAGTAGTTAGTGTAACTACTCACCTAGGCTGATCCTTAAATAAGTATTTATTGACTGTATCACCACAAGTTATCTGAGGTTAAAACTGTGCCAATGGTTGGTACAACAAAATGTTGTGGGGGCTGCAGGCTGAACCGCTCTTCCTTTTCCTTGATGAGTGCAGAAGACATGTTCCAGCTATGAAGCTACTTTGTATTCAAATCCAAGAAAAACAAACTTGAGCAAGTATCTCTTTAAAGAAACAAAAAGATTAATAGGTTGAAAACGCATCTACCCTCTGCCCAGCAGGGCTTTGCAGAAACATTCCTTTTCTCTGTCCTGCTCTCCTTTCCAGCAACATCAGTGCTCTGAGGGGTTATAACAATCTCTGTGGAGTTCCCTTCTGATACCTAGAAACTCATCATCTTCCTGCCAGCCCCTGCACTTGCCTGGAAGGCTGATCCCTTGCACTCCTGCTGCAGAATGGGCCCTGCAGCACCATGGGGACACCCACAGCCCCTCACGCTGCTGCTGCTGCTGCTGGGCATGGCTCTGACCACAACCCTTTGTCTCCTCTTCACAGACTTTGCTTCCCTCACAGGCCTTAAGTGTTTGGGTTTTTTGTTTCCACAGGACGTATACAGTAAATTACAGACTGAACATTTTTGCCACCTAATCACACTTGGTGAAGAGGATGGTTATTTCGGTGAATTTTTGCAGTCTATTTTGCTGACAATGTTAGTGAGACTGTTTCATGGTCAAACATTATGGAAGTGCTTCTTGGCCACTTTGTGTTTTCTCACCATTAGTGAGAAGTAGCTGATCTAATCTACCAGGTGCAGAGGAGAGAGGCAGCCCCACCTGGTATTAAGTTCTCAGGCCTTGGTGCCTCCTCTCCACCAGCTGTAGCTGCCCGAAGTGAGGAATCTGCCCAGTTGGGTGATGGTTGCTGGTATGGCTGGAGTATTGAGGAGGAACGCAGCCTGAGAGCACCTGTTTCTCTGTTATGGTGGGTATATGAGCTGGTTTTTCTTCTCAGTGAGGTTGCTCTGGCTTGAGCAGCTCAGAGGCTGGGGTTGGTATGTGATGGGGATTCTCTGCTGGCTTTACCCCTCCTTAGTGCCAAAGCTGAAGGAATGCTGTGGTGACAAGGTGATCCTCAATGTCCCCTGGTTGCCCGTGGTGTGCAGGGTGGCTGCCAGCTACCCGGGCTGCCTTGGCGCTTCCAGCGGGGGAGCCCGAGGAAGCAGGCGGGAAGGCGCAGCTAGAGGCTGTGAGAGGAACCTGCTGGCTTGCGGCAGAGCTGTGCCTGCCTGTGGTTACTCTTTCGTCCCGTAGTGATAGAAAGCACTGCCGTGGCTACTTCATGTGCTCGGTGTTTTCTTCCCCCTGTTTTTTTGTACCTCTCGGGCAGCCGGTCCGTGGCAGGGTGTGCGGGCAGGACCCAGGGGAGGCCCCCTGAGTTCCCCTCCCTGGCGCTGCGGTCAGAGCCCCGTCACTGCTGTGAGGAGACCAGGGGCGTGGGGCGGTGTGTACTGCAGGCGGGCCCTGTCCTGCTCCAGGTGCCGTGTTAGGGGTTTTCTTTGTGTGTTCAGTTTAGGGCTTCAACTGGGAAACAAACATACATTGAGCTTTGACAAGTGCCAGGTGAAAATAGCTTATTTGTTGCTGTTTGAAATGCGTCATTTTGCATTTCCTTGGTACATAAACTGTGTGAAGTGTGCACTGCTGTTTATTTCTATGCCAAAAAGTGTCTGTTTTTAAAAGAAAAAAAAAACCGTAGGGTGACTGTGTGAATGGCATTTTAGGGTCTGTACTAACATGTTTTCACACATCGGTACTAGTGTTTTTCTACTGCCAGCCTAGTTGGAAGTTCAAATTAATTCTGTGAAGCCCTGAAATAGGATATAAGAGCAGATATATATGCTTTGCAGATTTCATTTGCTGTTTCTATAAAAAGTAGTGTTAGTTATATACCTGAATAAATGAATTTATAACGACAAATTAATACTAGGGTAGAATGAAAAGTTTGAGGCCTCGATATCTTTTACATGTAAAAGATGCTAACTTTACCAGCAGCAAGTACTAATTTACTTGTAAGTAAGCTATGTTTATCTCTGCATATTGATGTTATTTTTCAAATAGCCCACAAAGTGTGTAACCTTGCTGCCATATCCAAAAGCTGCCTGTGAGACTGCAAGCAGCAGGAAGGGCTGCCGTGGTGTGTAGGCAGAGACAGGGGATGGGCAGGTAGGGAGAGGGGAAAGGCCAGGCTTTTTGGCAGCAGATCAAGTCTGACTGGATTAATTGTATCATGAAACCTTAACACAGAATTTCATTGTACCTTTGTAAAGGAACTGGAAAACTGGTGCAGTTATGCTGTGAGTAGTTCTTTCGGTGTGGCAGAACATTGAATTCCTTGGTATTTTCAAATAAATCTGAGAGGAATAATGCACTCCTCAAAGAGAATTAAGTTTCTTTTAGCTTGTAAATAATTATCTGAGCAGAGATGGAATGTTATATACTGAGGTAACTTCGTAATTGGTTTCTTGTCCTGCTTGGCCTGATGCACGCGTGTATGATGACAAATGGTTGGTGAAAGGCATTATTAAATTTCACAAGTGAAATCTGGGTCTTAGATGGCCTGCATAACACAAAGCAGAGCAACCGGCATATAGAAAAGCATGAAAGAAATTCAAGAGGCCTTTGAGCATGGAAGAGGTGAAGATGAAGGAGAGGCATTAGGAGTTGTAGCTGCGCATCTGAAAGCAAAGCTAGGCTCTGTGACAGCATACCTCAGCTTCTGTACATGAGGATGTTTTTGCTGTATGCCTAGGTACACCATGATTCTCGGTAATTTTAATGAATTGTTACATAATGCTTCAGATGTGGTTCTTGATTGACTTACGTGGCCCAATGTTGAGTTGCAGTTAGTCTTTCCTGAACATTTTCCATTGAAGCAAAGCAGAGTAGTTGGCTTGAATCATGGATGAAATGTTGCTAGCCAGACCATTTCCAGTTCACTATCAGAAACCTGAGATGCCATCAAATTTGTATTTCTTCATGGGTAGCCACATACTCTTTTTAGGCAGATTTAATTTTAATGCTACTAAAAACTTGACCTGTCCTCTATAGAAAAGTTATAGTATTGTATCACTGGGTGGATTGTGTGAATGTGTATTGATGCTTGGATCACAATTATTTTAATTCCGTAACGTTATCAGGAACCAGACGTATGACTATAATAATGCAATTCTCTTTAACACAGTCTGTAAAAACACATCGATTTTACAGCTCCCCAAACTGATTACATTAATATCTGTGCATAATTAGTTTACACATTACTAAATTACTGACAGATTAAAAGTGAAATAGTGTAGTTCATACATGGCTGCATAAGTGCCAGAAAGGAAATTAATATGGATTCAAATGGTCCTTGGAGACCTGCACTGAAATAGCAGAAATCTATAAAGACTGCTTGCGTTAGGAAATTTCTATCACCAACATGTTTGTGGTTGATGCTTTGCTAAGTCTGTTAATATGGGTAAAATTTAGTACAGGAAATGATGTTTGAATGATGCTTTTACTGTTACCAGCTCAAGAATGTGTTTATTAAAAGCAAATTCCTGACTTAAATGGCAATTACATTGGATGTGAATATGAATTTTTAAATACCTTTTGAAGTGTTCCCAATGAAGTGGTAGTAGCATAAAGTAGCTGCTACTGAAGGTGCGTTTGAAAATTACATTGTTTTTAGATATAAACATTGAGAACTTACTCTTGGTGCTTCTGCCTCAGGCCAAATGCACATTGGAGATAACCCTATACCAAAGCTTGATCTGTTTATACAACCTCAAATACTTCCAGACAATTTTGTACCTGTAGAAGAATTTTAACATAAACTGTATAAACCAACTTTACATACAATTCATCAACTGTATACAGGCTTTTACTTACTGGATGCATCTTGATGAAGACTGGACTACTTGGATGCCAGTCCCAGCTTTTGTTATGGAAAGAATTGTAAAATAAATTGGTTCTTACAGGTTGGTTGAAGCAGAAAATTGTGCTAAGTGCTTTTTTTTCTTCTTCTTCTTTTCTTTTTCTTCCTTTTTTTCCTTTTCTCCTCAACTTCATTGGACCTATGTGTAATATGTCATTGAAAGAAAAATTAGAAGAGCAGTGAGATGCTGATGCAGCCAATACTACTTGTTGTAGGGTCTGGTGAAAGCTGGAGGATGTGACCTCAGTGAATGGGTGGCATTGCTCAGCTGAGCATGGTGGCAAGGGTGAATTGTGTTATGTGAAGAGCTGCAGCCAAGTTTCCTATCCATAACTGAATACAAAGTGGAAGTGCTATATGAATTTGGTCTCAGTTGTGTCTCCTGAGGCAAAATGCCCTCCAAGGTCAACTGGCGTGATGTGCATAAGGATCAGGTTTCTTGAAAGTCTCAGTATTTATAGCCCCTGTCGCCTTCAGCAGAAGCTGTGGTTCTTGGTGGCAGACAGCTCTAAAAGTCATATTACAAAGGCAGAGAAAGTCTTTTATTTCGGAGAAAGATTGCTGCTGTTTCTTTAACTTGTGTAGCCTCTATTAATGCTTTCTTTTTAAGTCTCAAAAAACCCTAGATTTGTATATATACAAAAGCTTTGGGAAGACTCATAATACTAAATATGCCTCTTCTGTAGTATTCCTGTAGTTCCTCAAGCAGGTTAATTTTCTCATTTAGTGAGAGCTTGTTGGTTCCTTTAGAAACATGCTTTATTCTAAATTAAACCTAAATTCTTCAATAGAGATGACGAACTCGAGCTTTTTGAATTTCATATTTAGCATTTGATCTTTTTTACTATGAGTTTAGCACAAAAATAAAGCACTGAAGAAAAGTGGTTCTTGTGTATTTCACCTGTTTTGGGTGAGAAGGGTTAAAGGTACCTTGTGTTGTGTCTTCAAGTAGCAACATGGCAAAGAAGGTGAGGTTTCAGACAAAGCTCAATAAAAACAAAGTTGAAAAGACAGCCACTTAGAGGTATCAAAAGAGTTCATTGTCAATGTGTTTCTTTAACTTTAATGGTAATAAATATGTGGATTTGCTAAGTTGAGATGATGTCTAGGTTCATGATTTCACATGGAATCTTCTGGACATTACAGTCTGTGTGAATATAGGTTTCGTGTTTAAGATAACAATTTTAACATCATTTCACTGGAGTAGTCGCTCTGACTCATTAGAACTGTATCTATGATTGCAGAATAAGTACTTCAGATTCACCAGTCTTTGCTGGAATTAATCACATGTACACGCCAATTTACTTTCTGGATTTGGAATTAAGATGAATCTGTGTGAAACATGACGATTTTGTTTGTGAGTATTTTTGGTAAATGTTTCCATCGGTTATAACTCATGCAGTGAGATGCTGTATGGGAGGTCTGCCAGATTTCATGTAGACCATATGAAATGCATTTGGCAGACCTGTTGTATATTAATGCTGGGTTGGTGTACATCTCGCTGAACTATCATGAAGTGCTTTTCTTCTGCCAGACAATGGAAGCTACTGTTGCACTTATTGTCTCATTGGGCTGGTGGAGAAAGCAGTAGCCAGAATTTCTAGGAGGAAGATGTTTTTAGTGTTGAGGAGGTATTAAAAGGCACAATGAAGATGAACTGTAGTTTTGTTTGCTTGGTTTCTTAAAAATTATTGCTTTTAGCTTCTGCAAGGTAGAGCTTTTGTAATTTGCTGTGTTAACAAATACAACGTTATTCACCAGGACTATTGACACCAAATCAGCTCTGTATTTACATGGTGTTTCAAGTGGGAAGGGACAATGTTACAACTGTTGTAACTGCCTTGTTCTACTCAGAATTGTATGACTCTGGTGATGCTTAACGTAGTGTAGAAATAGTTTGAATGCTTAAAATATTTAGTGTGACCAACCATCTTGCTTAAAACTACTTCGAGTTTTAAATGCTTTGTTTTGGCAATGGGTATACCTTGATAATGTTAGTAATTCCTACTTTGTGATCATGTCCAGTAAATAACTCTAAATGTTATGTTTGGTATGTTTTTCAGAGTTCTTTTGATTTTTAGTGATCTGGGGCTCCTGGAGATATGTTTTTTGGCAAAGAGAAAAGTTTTGCTCTGTTTTGGGGGTGGGGGTAATTAGTATAAAAGATGTAACTTCCACACCTACTAATTTCCATGGTTCTAAGATGAAGCTTTGTTAAAAAAATCAAAACAAAACACACACCCCTGCCCCCAAAACAGAGCAAAACAACACCAAAAAACCCCTACACAAACAAAGGAAACCCACCAAAACCATTTTTCCACTTTTCATTTATTACGAGCTTTATGCTGCTAAAACAGAGTTAAGATTGCTTAGGAGCTGGTCACAAAGACTGTTTCTGTTTAATGAGGTATGTGAGTGTTGGAAGAATTATGAAACATGAGACTGCAGTTTCCATAGATGTTAATTTGACATTTTTACAGGATTATTTTCTTCACTTGTCTATATCAAACAGGGTGTGACTAAATAATTATTTTTACAATTCCATTTGCTTCACGATATTCTTGTTTTCATATAGTCTGTTTCGTGTGTGCTCCATGTGAAGCTCCCTGCATTCAGACAGTTTAACCATCATTGGTTTACCAGTTCTACTGGTTTCTTCACAAGTCTTGCAACTCGTTTTTTCTCCTGGTATGAACTCCAGGAAACCTAAGATCGTGAAAGTTGAGTTTCTTACAGTAAAAGGGCAAATTAACTTGGCAAATCAGTATTTCCTGCTAAGATTGCAAAATTTGCCCAGGTGAGATATAATGAACATTCTCATGATGGGCTCAGACTTCCAATTTTCTGTTGCACGATCCTGAATAGTGTGATGGTTTGCAATTGGATCAATAGTGGAATAGTTTTTCCCATAGAAGTTAATGTATTAGATGGAGGCTATATGCAGAGACTTCAGAAGTATGCTCAGTTGAAATACATGTGTGAAATGCATGCAGCATGGAGGATGAAGGTGCAGTAGTAAGGTGGTCAGGATTGTCAAGTGATGGGGAGAGTGGCTTTTTAGTGGCTAAATTTTTGGTGCCTGGAGGTGTAGAATGCATTCTAAAATAGAGGTGATTTTTCAATATTCCGTACAACAGCACTACAGAACCCTGAAATTTGGGTGGAGATAATGGTGGGATTTGATGCTGTTTCATGAGAGCTGCCTCTATAAAATGTTGAAATCTTTATTCCTGTTAAATTTTCACTGAATTCAACATAGTGAATTTGAAATATTTATTGCTGACTTTTGAAAATTTTCTGGCAAAATTGTTTTCTTAATTACTGTTAGCCTTTTATTTTTAATTTTTTTTCTTTTTTTTTTTTTTTTGACAAAACAATTCTGCTTTTTAGAAATTATCTATCTCTGGCAATTTGGGATGTAACTGCAGCTGCAGATCCCTTTTAGTGGAAGCGATCCTGCTACCTTGTAATAGCTGCATTTTCATCACTGCTGTCTTCCTCAGGTGGCCTGAACATGAAAACTCACCATTTTTGCCTAAAACACCCCCCACGCTGGACGATTCTTGAGCATGTTGTTAGTACTAGGGTTGTTTTGTTTTTTTTTTTTAAATATGGGGATGCAAAGGCCAGAAAGGCCTTATCGTCCCTGGGTAATTGTACATACAGGCTGCTGGGCATTTTGGTCCTTTTAGAGACAACCTTCTTTTTCTCTCGAACCAATACTATTTGAAAGGAAGTCAAGCTGGGAAATATGATTTGAAATTCGGATTCCTATATTCATTTATTTGCTTTTCAGTAGTATCTTAGCATTTTCATTATGCATCCAAAATTAAAAATTGTAAAAGTTTACAAAAGAAGAATAAGAACATGTCTTTGCTGTTATGCTATTTTGGGAGACAGCCATTGTACACAATAGCCTTCATGTGAAGAAGTTAAATCTATGCATGATTGTTGTAATGACTTGGGAAGTATTGAAGTTGTCTTCTGTATTGGATATGGGCAGGAGCAAGAAGCATCATTAAAACACTTGAAGTTCTGTATTAGGCCACCCATTGAATCATCTAAGATATGAAGACTTTTCCAAGGAAGGGGGGAGTCATTGAAATGACTTTTTACTTACAAACTAACTAGAAGTTATTTTTTTCTGAGGAAAGGATATAGAAGGAAATAGGAGTAATGGTTGATAGTGTGACTAAGGTGTTTCTTTTTGTTTTGCATTTTTAAGGGGCATATGAAGTCTTACTTGGACATTAAAAATATATTCTAATAAAAAAAGCAATAAAAGAATCTCGTGTTAAGGATCTATTATTTAGACAACACTTTCCTAACCTGTTTTAGGAAACTGGTTATCTTTGTTTTTGTTCTTATTGTTATGCTCTAAACATCAAGTGTTTGGTATTTACAGGTTTCTTTTCCTTTTGACTTGAAAAGAGTTACATCATTGATTTCACAGTCTCTTCGAAAATTAATCTTCTAAGGCAAAAGAAGGAACAGTTCTGAAAAAAAATTGTAATTTTTCTGTGTCTTCATTATTTCTACTGTTACTTAAGAATGGTGAGAGTTACTTTCTGACTTCTATGAAGTAAATGTAGAATTTCCCTGCCTTATCAAAAGTAGTTAATCTTTGTTACATGGTAGTTTCATCATTTTTCTTTATACTAGGGAAAGAGGGCTTCTAATTAGAGAACTATAAGAAAATGTTATGATGATGTCAGGATGGATGCAAGTTTTATGGATGATAATTTTTAAAATTAAGTTGTAGGTCCATTCTTTTTCAACGACTTCTGAAGGGCATGAATATTGAACATGGGGGAGTTATGTTTACAAGTACTGGTTTTTTAATTGTTTGAGTAAATTTTGAAAATCTCTTACTTTTTAAAAAGTAGTTGCTGATTTAGTATTTGGATTCTTGGTAGAAGAAGGAGCAGATGAAGGTAGTAACAACATAGTTGGCAAAGCGGTGACTTTAATGAGGATTTTTCATAACTTTCTCTATGAATGGTTTACTGGATTGTGTGCAAATATTTGTACAGTTATATGCAAAAATAAATAAGCAGTAAGGGAATTGTTCTCCCCCACCCCTGATTCATAATTGATACTTCATGAAACTTATTTCAAAATTTCTTCATATATTATGCATGAGATGAAGGGCTCTGATATTTTTCTTATGAAAAAATGAACATAGAAGTGTGCTTCTGTTTTTTCAGATATCAAAATTTCACAATATGGTCCGTGTAGAACTATATTTACAGCTGTTTAGGAAACAGCTGAAGCAAGTTTGCAGCCTAAGTAACAAACTGCACAGACATAGCCCTCCATTAAGAGTTGCTTGTGTAAGCATATCACATTTCCTGGAATGTAAACCACATTAAAAAATATATTTTATATGCTGTAAATCTCATTAAAGCACTGAAACTAACTCAGGTATTTTTTTTTATTTTTGCTTCTACTTAGCAGCATTTGTAGCAGCACTTTCAAATGTATAGCTGCTTTCCATGTATTTCTGCATAGTAATGAGCAAATATGACTTCTTGTTGTTATACTTCTTTTTTCTTGCAATAGTGTCATTGTGCCACTCAGAGTAGTTCTCCTGATTATGGAGATATAAAAATGTCATTTTAGGGGAACTAATTAATTTTTTAATTCAAAGCACATCACAAAAATTATTTGAATGTTTTCAAGAAAGTCGAAAATCTTACAAGGTGCTCCTGTTCTGCTAAATCCCTACTCCTCTGAAACCAAGAAAATGAATATTCAATATTTTTTCCATTTGAGTCCCTTGACATGCTATTGATTCACTTCATTTTCCCAACGATTTCTGACAGATTTCCCAATGTGGATTACTTATGTGCTTTGATATTCATTTTGTGACTGCCTTTGAAAAGCACACAAAAATTAGAGCTGCAGCAAACTGTTCACTGGAGCTACAAACCAGTGAACACGACCCTTGGAATTAGTGTGTTCACTACTGCTTGCATGTGCAATATACTATTTCCAGCAGCCAAAAAATACTGAGTAACTGAAGGTAAAAAGTGTGAAGAGGCAGGAATTAAAGACTCCTTCATTGGCTCATGGCAACGTTATCGAAAATAGTTTAACATCCTGAAAGGCATATTGCTTCCGTGTTCCATCTCTGTGTGGTATATTTCAGTTATGTTTGGTCAGTACACTTTGTGTACCTTTTAGGTACACAGCTGAGATTGTACAATTTACGCATTTAGAAGGTGACTTTCTGAAATATATTTGTTATCTTCAGTAACTGGTGTGAACAACCTAGTGAAGTGACTGTCATTGAGTGGGGTAGGGTGCGTTTTTGTTTTGCTGTATGAGTATGCACACACATCTAAGATGTTTTGAAAAACAAACCGCTCAGATCTCCCAAAATACCACAAAGTTTGGAAATGTAATCCTCACCGCCTGGGGTTAAGAGGGAGAATGCATGGTCTAGGCAAAATTTGAGGGTCACTGCTTCCTTCTCACAAAGTCTAAAACCTTTTATTCTGCTGTGGGCTGGCTGTTGTCCGTAGCTTGATGTTCCCATTTTGCAAAGGGAGTCCATTTTATGTGGAAGTAAGTCTTTAACTAGCTCACTTAGTTAGACATTGAAAGGTGCAGCAGCATATAAATTCTTAAAAGTCATGAAGCTGGCCTGTTCTTGTCTTGCTGCCAATGCTAGGGGTGGAGGAGAAGGTTGACCTCAGCAAGCATGGTATCCAGATAAGTGTCTTATCTTAAATTTTCAGCTGGTGGAGATGGGGTTTTCTATCATCAAGGCCTGGGCTAGCTACATGGGGCTTTCTGCCCTGGATTCAGATAAAATGGCTTTTCACCAAGAGAAATTAGGCTTCTGCCTCTTACACCCAAACCTGTTCTTACCTGAGATCTTTGGAAACAAATGATACAGTTAATCACCATGAATAGTCAAATTTTTCACAATTTGGTGGGGCCCAGTCAAATCCTGTACATCCACAACAGCTGACAGCTCTCAAATTATTCAAAGGTTTTTTTTCTACCTGCATGATTTCATAAAACTGTAGCAATTTTCTTACTCTGAGATTAACCTGGTATGATGCATTAAATTTTGCTTCATTGGATAAATCAATCAGTTAAGAAAGATATTTGAGAAATGAGTTAATTTCTATTTACATACTTTTTGAGTTATTTTTCAAATTATTCTTTTTACAGATCTGGAAGCATTTGTGAAAACACTGCAAAGGAGAGATGCTGTGAAGGTGAAGAACACTTATTAAGAAGCTAGCAAAGCAGTAAGTCATGTATTTCATTTGTAGTGTGTTAATAACCACATCAAATCAGTATGCCTAAAGGAGCACCTGATGACCCAGGTCCACAGTTCTGGTTATGCACATTAAAGGAACACCATTTCAATACAAACCAAGATTTAATAAGTTCAACTGGTTAAAAAAGCAAACAAACAAAAAGAAACCCCCCAAAATACACAACAAACCCAAACACAGAGTGTGAAGACAGCGATTGTGTGACTATCAGGCCAGAATAATGTTAAGCAGTCCTGTTCAGGTCTGATTTTTCAAGGCTTTTTGAGCTTTATCATTACTCGGTTTGTGAGCTCAGATTTTTAAAATCTTTTTCTAGGTAGTTCCTTCAATTTTGGAACCAAATTCAGTGAAGCAAGTTAGGCCTTCGATACTAATTCTTTTTAAGCTTCTTTATGAAGGAGGTTCCAAGCAGGAATAACTCGAATTATTACCTTGGCAATATCTAAGCACCTAATACTGGTATCATTATTGAGAGTTTTACCTTGAATGTCACCTGTAGCAAGGTTATGCTTAGATAAAGTTCAGCTCCCAAGATACCATGATTATAATCTTGCCATAGTCTCTATTTAGTATTCTAATTCATGATGTATTTTAAATCAAAGAAGGAATAGTTTAGCAACAGACACTTAGCTTTAATCTATAAAACACATTGTTATTAAATTGAGAAAAGGGAAAAACCTGTAGGAAGGAGTAAGATTGTAGCGAGGTGGGGTTCATCCTCCCCTAGTAACAAATTGATAAGACAAGAAGAAATGGCCTCAGTTTGTGCCAGGGGAAATTTAGATTGGACATGAGAAGAAACTTCTTCACTGAAACGGTTATTGAACACTGGAACAGGCTGCCCAAGGAGGTGGTTGAATCACTGTCCCTGGAGGTGTTTAAAAGACGTGTAGATGTGGTGCTTAGAGACATGATTTTGCACCAGACTTTGTAGAATTAGGTTAATGGTTGGACTCTATGATCTTACAGGTCTTTTCCAACCAAAACGATTCTGTGATTCTAAAAGTAAACATTGCATCAATCACTAGTATCTGCTAAGTTCCTACAGTGTGAAAAGCATCTCTATTAAAGGAGCCTGGTAAAAATTTTCATTGTTGTTGTGATTTGTCCATAGAGCTCTTTTAATCTTTCGATTCATGTAATCTGTAGAAAGGACTTGGGGAGGTGACAGAAGTGTACCTCTGAATCATGTCCTTGTGGCCAGGATTGACTGTAATTTTGTACTTGGATCTGCAGTTTGGCACTGTAAAGTATTACGTATTTTCAAGGTTTCTCTTTCTGCTGACCCATAGTCTGGGAAGCTTTGAATCCAAGTCAAACTTGCTTGTTACCTGAAAAGCCTATGGCCAAATAAAACTGTCCTTTTGTATTCAAAAGGCTGCATCTTCTGGCTCTAATAATGTTTTCATTTAGAGGTCTTGTCACTGGAGTATGCATGGACTTGATAAGAGGGAAGATATTCTATATGGGCATTAAATAATATTATCTAGGCCTCATGCTTTTGAGGTGAAGATAGCAGCAACAGAGCCCAATATGTTGCAGTTGTCTATTTGATCACATTCTACTTCACTAGTTAAAGCTAGGCAGGAGATTTGGGTGTAAGCAGGCCAGGCCACACTCAGGAGCTGGAAAGTGTTCTTTTCAGTTATGATGTAGCATGTATGTATTCAGAAGAGTTAATATACAGTAAGATCAGAGACAAAAGGTATAAATTAGCTTTCTCTAGACAGGTTTTAAATTCTCATGTACTGCTTGGGTACTGTGACTTTTAGGTTTGTTCAGGAAGATGTCATAGCACGGACATTACATCAGAAAACCATTTTTCATTGTGCTTTCCCCTTGCTTTTTTCTACTTAGCAAATCTAAGAGAATTTAAAGATGGGATTTAGTGATCACTCAGAACTTTCGTTTTCTCATTTTTCACTTTTTCATATTTTCTTTTCAATTTTCTAAAATTTCTTGTGATACGTAGTATTAGCTACATATTGTTATGTGTTTGCAATTTGCCTCCTTTCTTACCTTCTCATTCAGGTTAGACTTTAGTAGCCAGTCGTTCCTTTAGTGCGAGACAGGTTGTTTTTTGAGTTAAATCACCCAGGAGCTCACCTGTGCCTTCATCGGTGATAATAGTCAATATTTATTTTAAAAGTATGAATACTAAAATTACTGTTGTTTGATGTGAAAACATAAAAATATTCAAAACAGTATTATGCTTTCTGGATTTATACCAAAGCATTTTTCTGGTGGGCTGTCAGGATTTTCTTCGAAGAAAATATTTTGAAAAGGCAACAGCTTAATATCTTTGGAGGCAGTAACATGATTAGATGAAAGCTTAAAATAGGGAATGAATGAATGAATGCTTCAAGATACTATTCCATGAAATGGCTGAACATTGTAATATATTTATCCTAAAAATGTCATTAGAATACCTAATAAGATATTGTAGTTTATGCCTGCTTGTGACTGTTTGCATAGATTTTTGTTAGGCCTGCTAACATACTTGGACAAGTGCACATATATAATCTTTGCAGAATTGTGGCAGTAGTTATACGAAAAATCAATATACTATGCCACGATATTGAAAAATAGGATTTTCTACCAATTAGCTGCACACCATTAAGGTATAGTAAGAATTTAAGCTATTGAGCTTTCTGGGTAGGCCTCCAAGTGCAATTGTTGTTGCTTTGTTTGCCAGGTTTTTCTCTTTGTATTATATGCTTATAGAAACTTGGGACAATTGCTCTAGCTCTCTATGGAAATTTGTTTTCTAATTTGAAGGGTTTGGGGTTTTCCCATTTTGGGGGTTTCTTTGGGGTTTTTTATGAAAGGAGGTAGGATTGTAATGAGTCCCTTGGCTTGATCCTTTCAGGATCTTTTTGTAGCAGTTTTACTGACTCTGCAACATGTAATGAATGGTACCTTCTTCTGCAAACAGCCAAGGTCTGTAAACTCAAGGGTATAGAGCAGAAATAACAATAATAGCAGCAGAGATCACAGTATTATTAATTTTGTAAAATATAGTAATGCTATACTGCTAACGAAGAGTAAGACCCTGTTGAGTGGAGATATGTTCATAGTGAAACATTAATTATGCTCTAAAGTCCATCTTAGTCCCTAACTTCTGTGACCAGTGCTGAGTGCTTTGGAAACTGCAGCCAGTGCTGTAAAATGTGCTGTGGTGGAAGCACTTGTGGACTTTAGAATTCTATTTTTTCTTATCCTACACCCTTTTATCCAATGAAAGCACTGTGATTTGCTTCCAAGTTTGTATTTATAATTATTATACAAATTTAGGGTATGAAAATGAAGGCATTCTCAAAACTCGCTAGGCTGCAGGCACAATGCAATGTGAATTACTTAAGGTCATTCGTCCAAATTGTTTAACTGGTTGCAGAAGTTAATATTTATAGTGCAATTGGAAAAATTACGTCACTATTTTAAAACAGCAAAGATCTGTTTGTTTTTTTGTGATAGACATTTACATTTGTAGCTGTACGTAAGCAAGCAGTGATTCAAACTCATTCTGTATCAGGATGTAGTGACCTCAAATATTCAGTAGTCCATGGGCAATCACAATCACACAGTAATACTTGAACCAGGATTTTCAATTGTTTTTGTAATCTCCAGTTTTAACATTAGTTTCTTGTGACCATGGGCAGTAACTTGAAAATTTTCTGTTGGGGAATGTTGGTAACTGCCCTGTTATGGGTAAGTACTTCCACATTAGTTCAAAGCATAGATATCTCATTTCCATGCAATTAAATGATACTCGGATCCTAATAAGTGATACCTTGCAGAAGGTTTTTCCTTTCATAGTGCATGTATCTGTTTTCAGTGAAACTGTTAAATAACTGGGATTTCTTACTGATTTAGTCTGAGTAGTATTTAATTAAAATGCAGTTTGTGACAGGACTTGTCTTGGCTGTCACTGAGATTTTGAGTGCTCTGTTTGTTAGGGCACTTGGCAAAAATATGGAAGAAATGTTTCCTGCCCCACAGAGTCTATAAAACAAATGTCTAGCCCAAATTCCCATGAAAGTTGTGAAAAATAGTATCTTTTCTGGTTATTTATATAAGAAGTTTTATGTTGTTTTCAGATGTTGTGTTAAAATGTAAAAAAAAAAAATTGACAAATGAAGTTATATTTAAAGGTAAAAGTCTATTACCTCCATGACCTTATGCATTTTTTGAACAAGGGAGAAAATGTCCAGCTCAGTACAGTTATCTGTGATCCTACAGATTTCATCTGGGTTGCTGGATTCTTGGCACACTGATATTCAATATATTTGCAAGGTGGTAGGTATATAGAAAATCTACTTACAACTTTAAGCAATGGGTTTTGCGTGGTTTAAAACATCTGTAATACTAACAATTAGCAAGAATGTAGACATTTTGATTTTTAAAAAAATCAACTATTTGTAAGTAAGGCTTGAAATAGCTAGCTGGGCAACTCTTGGTATTGGTGACTCAATATTTTGTAGTTTTCTGATATACTAAACTTATTCCTTAATATTAGGAAGGAATTATAAGAAGCTGTGCTATGTGTAGATAAGTTAAAGATGCAGACACAAGAATTCAGCTTTAGGGTGTGCCAAGTAGGTAATATAGATCAGTTGGAGATACTACTTTGGATTACTTTTTCTCTTTTTCTTTTTTTTTTTTGGGGGGTGTGTGTGTGTGTCTTTTTCTTGTTTATCAGCTACTGGGGTCTTAAAAATGGTGTAAGAAACTTCCATGTGATGTTGCACTGGGGTGATTGCATTTAACTGCAGGGACAAACAAAATAATGCTTAGTACATACCAGCTACTGAGTCACTGAAGTGTTGCAACAGTTTTCTGTTATAATATGAAAGAAAGCATATTGTGGGATGAGCAATACCAAATAAAACTTTATAAAAATACTTGTAGGGCAGAGAGTTTAAACTAAAGGAGTTTTGTATTTTTGAAGTTCATCTGTTCTGACACGTGGTACTGCTGCCAGAGGAATCTGGCCTGTTCGAGGCTTTTTCATGTCTGTTACCTGAACACTTTGATCTTTTCCTATTTCTAGCATTGCTAACTAGGATTATTTATTGTATGTCTCCATATCTTCAGTTCCATGGTATAGACAAGCATGACACACTGTCCTTTGGATTTGCAGACCTTGGTAGGATCTTATGCTTGCTGCAGGAGAAGGCAGGCATTCTGGTTTGATTCATAGTTTACCAAATGGAAGAATAGACTGCTCTGATTCTATTTTTTTTTTAATCTCAAGTGTTACACTGACTTATGTATGAAGTATTGAATCTATCAATTGGAGTTATCTGTTATTTGTTAGATGTAATAAAGGTGTTTGACTGTGAGTTGTTCGGGGGGGGGAGAGAAAGAGGGACTCTTAATTTTTGCCCTGCAGATGTGTGCTAGCTCTTGCTGAAATGGATAGGAGTATACTTATTTTACCAGGCATTGACCTGAATTCTAATGGCAGTGTCAGCCTGAAGAGCTCAGCAGTAGGATTTTCACAATAGCCTGTCCTAGGATTCTGAAATGTGAATTCTGCAAACATAGCTTACCTGTTTCTTGCTCATGTAGCCCAGTGTGCTCTGCATGTTCCACAGGCAGGCCAGCTGTTTATCATCAAGCTGTCACAGAGCACACTGTGCCTGGGACCCCACAGTGGGTACTAAATGTGTGATATTTTTGGTATGCACATGTACCAGCTAAGGCCTCTATGCACCTCATGAAACAGGCATCAAGTAAACAAATTAATTTACAGGGAGCAGTCAGAGGAGTAAGCAGAATCTGAGTTTCCCATCTATACAATTCCACTACCACGATTTGAGTGGTGTCACTGAGGAAGGACTGTCAGACCCAGTCCTATCATTTGTACTTTTACAGTTTTAGGGTGGTGCTTCTACTGGCAGGTCTGCTAATGCTGCAGAATTTGTCTTTATTTTTTACATCAGGTCTAAGGCTATTTCTCATGTGTATAAACTACATGGAAAAAAAGTTCAGAGGTCTGGATAGCCCCATTTTTTGGGGAAAAATTGTTCATTTTTGTGTTGATGTGGCAAATGCTTCCTCTTAAAGTGAGGTTGGTTGTATTTTCCTTTTAAATAGCAATAAAAGATTAAAAATATAAATTTCAACAGTTTCCCAACTTGCTGACCAGTCATTTCTCAGAAAATATTCCTGAGGCTGTTTTAGTTTTCATAATCTTATAATGGTAGCATTCCAAATACCACTTATTTTTAAACTGCTTGCTTACATGAATCCTGGACAGAATGAAATATATTAATCAGTTATGTGTATGAAATTTCTTAATGTCTTTATTCCTTATAACCAAAAAGAAAATAACTGTTTCTGAATTAAGCATTTATTAAGTAAGGATTAATGTAGGATATAAAGTGTGATGTTCTTGCCTAAGAAAATATTCTTTCTGTGTTCAGCAACCTCCTAAATTTCCTTCCAAAAGGTATCTAAATCAAAGCAAGAAAATAATGTCCATGAAACAGTTTAGAATGAGTGCTTCCCTGGAGTGGGACTAAGAAAATTCAGCTTTCTTCTTTTCCTTCAAATAAGGCCCTCCTGCTCAGATTTCATCTCTCCATGATTTTCAGCTGTCCTTACGTACCCATCTGATTCTCTGTGTGTCTTCCTCATTCTCTTTCGGTTTGTACAGTGAATCTGTGCGGAATTCTGCAAATCCTTTGGAACTAGGGTGAGTGGAATGTCATCTTTTTAGATTTAGATAACAGAATAATTGGACATGTCTCCAAAGCCCATTGTTCAAACCAGCAGATGGTGCTATGCAGCATCTTATGACCACATATCAACTAGAGTAATTTTTGAACAAGAAAACTACTTAAAGTTTCCGGTGCAATTCCTGAGCTGAAACAAATGTTTGTGGAATTAAATAGTGATTTCCTTTAAGTCTGGGGAACTATTTTACTGGGTATGTTTTCAGTCTTTAGATGTTAACATATGCCATATATATTGTTTTGTTTTTTTCCTGATGGAATCAGGGGTACCCAACCACCCTCACCAACTGTAACTGTTCATGTCACTTAGTAAAGGTTTGAATTTTCTGACAGAATAACTAATAAAACTTTCATATTAAGAGCTAAAATGGTTTAGAAGAGAGAGAAATTCTGGGATCTGTAAGTAAAAACAGCAGCTAAGCCTTCTATTTATGAAATACAGATGAGGGAAAGTTTGGGGTTTTTTTCTTTCAACAATAACCCTAGCTGTGTGAATTGTACAAAACAGTTGAAATATTCAATTATATACTGCATAGTAACTGAGGGCCTAAAACAAATACAGTGAGGTAATGCACTCTGTATGTATCATTAGATAAAAACTATATGTAACAAATGAAATTGTCTTGTATTTAGTTTTAAGTTGCAGTGTCAGCTGTACATTGCTCTGAGATTGTTATTTAACTAAAGGGTTAAGTGAAAATTCTGATGCAAGAATCAAATATAGAGCACTTGAATTGTAAATAAGGTTGTTCCAAGGTTTCAGTTTGTTGTATTAGTCAGTGACAAGTACAACATTTTTAATGCATGCCATAAGATTATTCTACCCCAAGTAAACAAGCAGTAGTCTGTGTGCATCTCCAGCAATTGGTTAGGGTTATATGTATGCAGCTTTGTTTCTGGTAATGGATTCAAGTTCAACATAAATAAAAACAGTGTACATTAAGGAGGATAAATATCTGATTTCCATAATCTGCATCTAGAATTGAATGGATGTAAACATACTAACCATAGAAAACAATTCCTTAGAACAGAAAGTAGCTGGTTGGATGATTATTAGCCATGTATCTGTACTTCTTTTGTCTATTAAGCCTTTCCTTTTCGAAGTTGGAAATATAATCTTCAGGACAGTTTTCTTTAAATCATAGTGTTTGAGCCTTTTAAATACGAGATGGAATTGTATTATGAGGGTTATACACATTTTGTGGCACTGTAGCAAAATACATTCTTTGTAGATTGTAAGATCACTAGAGAGCAGACCTACACTGTTATGTTTTTATATAATTTAAAATAGTTTTTGCACGCAGAATTCAATTTTAGTTCAGAAATTATATTCCTTTTTATTGTCACACTTTAAAGAATGAAGTAATATTTTTGTATCAGTATGCACGAACAGAGTACAAATAGTTTTTTATATTTTTTGGTTATAAACAATGTCTAAAAATACTCTGTAGTACTTAGTTTGAAAAAGAATGCAGAGTATTTGCTTTCAAAGTGCACAATATAGGCTCAGGCAGAATTATGTTTCTGCAGAGCATCCTGATTAATGAAACTTCTATCTAACAGAATTCAAAACTATTAATATTAGGGTGAGCTGTTTGTAGATTAATATATCAGTTTAGAAAACTATTAGGAAAATGTGACTTTGATTTGAGTAACAGATTGTTTTTCCAAGAACCAGGATTTTTTTAGATAACTGGATAATGTGTTTAAGTAGCTGCATTCACCTGTTTACTTTTTTTTAAAGGGGCTTTTTGACACAAAATTTTGCTAATAATTAAAAAAAAGTGTTAGCTTATACTGAAACATATTTGACTTTCAATAAATATATTGAACTATAGTTCTACCCTGTAAAAATGTTTGAGACTGATTGATATTAGAACATGTAAAACTTTGAAACTAAATGTCTTCTGTATTGAAAAGAATAAATATAGTAAGAACAATCTATTATTGATAAGTTACCAAAGACAAGTAGGGCTCTGAAAAGACAGTTAAGCACAGTGACCATGTTTAGTCTTAGTATCTTTATGTCAGTGCTTTGCCTCTTACAAAGCTGATAATTTTTTAAAATAAAATCTAGGTTCTAAACAGATATTTCAGATTTTTTCAGAAGCCTGTTTTTGAAATTACTGAAAAACTGTGATATTCATCACAAGTTTTAATAGTTTAAAAACTTATAAAAGAAGAAAATGCTGCCAACTATTTGTACAAAATTACTTTTGTCAGCTGAATTGTGCTTCTGTATAATTAAGTACTTGATTTAAAAAAATAAACAGTAAATTTACAGTATTTGTACTGTGAGATTAATGGAGGAAAAATTATAGTTAGGAGTTAAAAAGCAGTATCACATTGCCAGCATTGTAGTAATGCAGATAAAAGTGTATTTCTAATACACTAATATAGGCTTGCTAGCACTAGACTGGAAAAATATTCTTGCTGTACACAAAATTAAAATTATCTACTGGGAGTGTTAAATCTTTTAAAGATGTGATTGCATTTATAAAAAAGATCTATTTCTAATGTTTCTTTTAGGCTAAGTAAACTATCTTGCATAAGGCAAACCTTTTAGTATAATCTTTAAAACATTAATATTTAGGGAATATGTATAGTTAATTTGTGTTTGTAATTTTTTTTGTGATAAGCTGTGGTCCAATTTCTTCATGGATTTCTTATTTAATATCCTGAAAAAGAGTATTGAAATTACTAACTTGGGTTGTCCTTGCATTCATTGCATTACAACACTTCATCTCACTTCATCATTTAATTTGTATGGTTTCCAAATCGTAGTGATTATCATCTATTAGTAGCCCTGGTGACAGAGGGCAGGACACTGTTGTATCAGAGTTAATAAAGCAGAAACACAAGCCTAATTACTATGGGAGGTAAGCCATGCTGGCAAGATTTACCTTTCACAGAAGGTCTATATGTGGTTAATGCTTACAAATAAAGATGGATAGATAGGCATCTATGTGTGTGTGCTTCTTTCTCAGGTTGCAATAATTCATTTTTGTATTACAATTTTTGATATATTAGCCTTTTTTGTAGGCTTCTGTGCATATATTGCTGTAATAGTTTTCAGATGCTTTATGTTCAATTTTGAAAACTTAGCTATACATGGAAGCTTTCATCTGAGTTAATTCAAATGATTATGCAAATATAGTGCAAATGCTCTCAGGCATTGCTTCTACCTCTGCAAATTTATATTAAAAAGTATGCATACTGTATATATTAACTTAAGATTTATTCAAAACTGGTCTGTGCATAACAAACTTGTCATGATAGTATTAAATATAAAATGTACACAATATTAAACACTATTCTGTATGGATTTTGGATAGAGGGGTCTGTGTGTATATATATAGATCTATATACAAGTATGTGTGTGCCCATATATGTACAGAAATCAGTGTTGCAAACACTTATTTTGCTGCCACTGCCTTGTTACTCGTTACTCAAATATACAGTGTTGGCCCACAGTTCTTATAAATCATAGTGATTTTAAAGATGAAATGGTTTAAATGGATAATTCAAATCTCTACAGCTAATACACATTTTTAAAGATAAATCTCACATCTGCAAGTATAGGTGTATTTAATTTTCTGGATATTACATGAGTTTGGAAATTTTTAAGTCTTTGGCATTTGTGATGATTTGTTCTGAAGTGATGCAGTCTTTATTCAATAGAAAGAAATACACAAGTTTTTATGCTATGAGATTGAAAAATGTTATGGTAGTTTATAAAAGACTTTATATAAAATGTTTTATTGATTGACTCTGTCAATTCTAATTTAAGCTTTATGATTCAATCTGTGTCTATTTTTAATTTAAGTGGATTACATTCCGTAAAGATACTTTTACTGTATTGACTTGGATGTACCATATTATTAGGTACTATGAGTTCAGCTTCTACAAATCTGTTAATACATAAAACCATAAGAAGCCTCTTATGTTCAAACCAGGTTAGAGTGAAGACATCAGATTAATATTTGATCATGTAGAAGTGCCCTTAATCAGATTTACTTATTTCTCAGAGTGTTTCTGCAATTATCATAATTGTTGTGCTAAATATATTTGCCTTTATATCTGGCTTTGGGCATAATCTTCTCTCTTGAAACCCTCTCATTGTGGGACTCGGATTCCTGCACAAAACCCAATTAATATTAAGATGACAGTCCCTGATGAGTTCCCAAGGAGCCAGCAGCTGAGCAGACTCTGTAACGTTCTTAAGTACAGACTACTTGAATGATCAAGAGCATCTGAGGGAGACATACAATTCAATAATCCCTTTCTCAGGAAAGTCAAGAGTCCTGTGAGATAAGAGTGAAATCAAAGGAACACATCAGAAAGAAAATGACTGGTATAGTCTTGTAGTGTCTCTATTAAAATGCAAAAGTTATGGATTTTTTTTAGGGGTGATGGGAACCTTTTCTGTTTTATTGATTTCTTTTTATAGTTTGATGATTTCTCTAAGATTATCTTA
The DNA here is from genome assembly GCA_020745705.1 of Hemiprocne comata. NCBI lineage: Eukaryota > Metazoa > Chordata > Aves > Apodiformes > Apodidae > Hemiprocne > Hemiprocne comata. The sequence continues at coordinate 6,207,413 of CM036598.1, forward strand.
AAAGCTTTAAGAAAAAAGGGGCTTCATCAAAAGGTATTTTGTGTGACAGGAACATACATACGTTTTTGGTTCAATTTTATTATCTAATACAGCACATTTCAGTGATTCTTGTTTTTGAGACTTGAATGTATGCACTTTGTCTGTATTTGTTGAGGTTTTTATTCTTCTGGTGACCCACAAATGAGAAATAGGCCATATGTGACTTACTCTGTAAGAATTGTTCCTTGAAAACATGGAGTTGCAGGAAAGCAATACTGTTTACTGGGTTTTTTGCATGCATCAAAATGGCAACACCTGGTCTTTTCTGATATCCTTTTCTATGGTCTAATATCAACAACTAAACTTAGGGTCTGATGGTAGCATGATAACCTATTGATTTGTAATCAGAAATTGGTTTCCTGTCACTTTAAAAAGGAAGCACTAAGGGGCAGTAAAAACAAGCCTGTCTGTTCTAGATGGAGCTCTGGTACAGGCTACATGCTGTACATTTTCTTTTAAAGAGTTCACATTTTTTTTTTAAAAAAAAAGATTCTACGGTTAGACTGAAAAAGCATATTACTTCTTATTTTATTATATTGTATAGAGTTTGTGTGCTTAAATTGCTTTCGAAGTCCTTCTTAACAAATATCCATAATTAAGGTTTTTATTTTTTTAAATGATTGTATGGCTGAAGCTGCTATTTCTAGAGGTAAAAAACACAAAACCAAACAAAACATCTCAATGCTGGTAAGTGTTCTTTCACTATAGATTTACATCATTAACAAAGTTTCATTATCTGAAACTTGTTAGACAGATAGTAAATGTTACTAAGTGATCAAAAATGCTCTTGTGTTCAAAAATGCTCTTCTGTATCTTTTTTAATGTTCCTTCATTGTCCCTGAGGTTTAAGTCTTATGTATTTCACTGAATAGATTTATTCAAACAGTTACATAAAGCCTTGTTTCAAAGCCGGTAAGACTGTAATGGAATGCAGCACTGGCACTTTCTAAATGCAGATTTTTGTTTTACTCATCCTCTGTTTTTAGTTCAGTTTATTGTATATTATGGTAAATTTTGTAGCTGAGGACGTTATCCTAAGGAAGTCTAATATTACATTAGAAGTATGACCTGCCAACATAAGCATTTTTGTTCGTTTTCACTTGCCAAACTGGACTAAATTATGAAGGATGTGGAATAAAATGTGGCTTCTAGTTTTCTTCTACCTAATTAATATTCAAAAGAATCAAAGAGGAAAAAATGAATACCTAAATCATGCATATGTATACCCCTTTTGAGCTTTATAATAAAGGCAAAATAACCCCTCACTTGGTTAAAATCCAACTTAAGAGTCAACATACAAAGGTGACTGCTGTATAATATTAGACGTATCTGTATTATGTGGGCACGTTACTGCTCCACCAGAATCTCTCAATAGTAATTATTATGCCAAGCACCCTGTTGGCACAATTACACTAAAGCTCTAATTAGTAGCAGTAAGATTAGAACCCCTACATGTTAAATCTGTAGAAGCAAAGCTGAGTGAAGGATTTAAAACAGTTTCAAAACATTGTATTGTCTTTATTACAGTCTTTATACTTCAGTAAAGGAAGGTTTTCTATAAAATGCACTTAAAATAATGTGGTTCTGTCACTAAAAATAGGAAAGATAAGGTAATTGCAGTCAAACCTCAGTACTGTGCTTCTATCTAGGTGCTTTGTATCTGAAGTGACAAATCCAATGAACTCTAGTGGAAGCTACATACTTTGAAGATTTTCTTTCTATGAACTGATGTTTTTTGGATGGATAAAGCTAGCTAGTGCCTTCAGTTACTACTTAGTCCCCATTGATTGTTCTGTGCAGTAACTTTCTGGCATGTGGCAAGCTTCATGTCAGAACTTTGTTGGAAGCTAAACATGATCCTTGTTGATTCACGCCTTTCTCAGTTTCACTCTTCACTGTTCCTTCTGTAAAGTAATGAAAACACAAAGTCTGTTGTCCAGCTATAGCTTTATGGACAGTCCACAAACACTGGGCAATGCCATCCTGAATCTGTTCCTATAGCAGAGAAGAAACAGAAGCCAGCACAAACAATATCAAAGGATTGATTGCACTATTTAAAGTTGTGGTCTTACAACCTGTCCAATAGGAAGATGTTTAGCCGTTTGAAAAGACTGGTGATGCATCTTCATATAGACTTAATATCTATTAAAATAAAGTTTAAAATATCTGCTTCTGCATAACACTTTGAGGGAAAAAGATTTTATCATACGTACAATATTGGATCTTAGATACAGTATATTCAAGTAAAGCATCAACCCTTAGAATAGGATTTGCATACCTGAGGTTTTTTTTCCTCTGCTTCTGGTTCTTAGTATACTTGACGTTTGAGTGGAAGAAGGTGGTATTTTCTGGATTTCCTGTTTTAGGAACAACTTCTTTAGCTGTACTGAATTGTGATAATGATTCCTCTTATCCATTTAATTATTATTACTTATAGCACATGCCAGTTTCTCACTGAGAAAATGATTGTATGATTGCTTTGTCTTAATGTTTATTGATTGTATTAATTTACCGTTAATGAAGAAAGCTGAATGCAAAGCTAACTGGACCTGGTAAATATGTTCCCACTGGTTCCGGTATGATTTGAATTATGCCTGCAGTGGAAACAGATTTTTATGGAGCTCTCCTCAGGCTTCTAGTAATGGGAGCAGGACACCTTTTCTGGTTCTCATCTAGGTTACTTCAGAGGCAAAGTTATAAGCAAAACAGGAAGCCGGGGACCCAGGAATTGATTTTTTGAGGGATTTTTCACTTCAGCCCTTTATCTTTTAGTATACTCTGTATTTCTATTGCACATTTCACTATGCTTTTTTTTTTGTCAGACCGAGTTAAAGACAAAATTGGGAGAGAATGGATTGACTACATTTAAAGGTTTCTCCTACTGTGTTTTTCCACAGTAGAAGGAGGAGTCTTACGTGACAGTACTATTGTGTTTTGTCAGCTCAGGAAGAGACATGAGGGTATTTCTCAGTATAGCTTCAGGCTGGTTCAGTGACTGTGCTTCTCTGCAGCAGCACAAGTCTCCATTACATTGCACTAACTCTACTCAGGCAGCCTCGTATAATCAATCTAGTTAAATACCTTTCTTTGTAAATGCCTAGATGTTGAGGGCACAGGTGAAAATCATCAGTGTTCCAAAGGTATTGGGTTTTTATATGCATTATTCAGACTTAATTTATATACAGTCATTGCTGTCTATAATATGTGGCAGACTCTAGAGCCTGCTGTCTTAGTTTCAATATTTACCCTGATTTTTTTTTTTTCATTTTTAGTCTCAACTTCAGGAAAGAAAACTTGTAATGAAAAATGAAAATTATTTATTAATAATAAAATAGCTGTCATGAAATAAGTTTTATGACTTTAAAGAATTTTAAAATTGTTTAAGTTCATGTTCCTCTCATTGTTAGTTCTATTAAATGCATATTAGCATGGTCATTTTTGTTTAATGGAAACAAATAACAGTTAATCTTATTGGGAGGTTAAGTGGGTTTACTCTTTAAAGGGCAAATCCCAGATGAATGTCTTCTTTTTTAAAGAATAGCTTTAGTCACTGACAGATGGTCTCTGTCTGAGTCTCCCTGTAGACAGATACAGTTTCTTTTTACACGTTTATGAAAGTTGTAGATACAGATATTCAGTAATACGTTGTTGTGTAGGACAAAGAGCAAGGCTGGTGGATTGATAGGATTAGATTTCAGAACAGTGACATACGGTTGGTTTAGCAAAGTGGACAAAATTTGAAAGAAAAAAAATCTTCTGTTAACAGCTGGTCACGTAAGAAGAATTTATATTTGGCCATTTGCCTCTTACAGAAGACAGTGTGGTAGCACTTACTGCACTCTGCTTAGGCTTGGGTCTGTCATTATTATGTCCTGATTGTGTGCATTTCTGGCTTCCAGCTAACTCCACAAAGAAGTTGCCATGTGATCTTAAGTGCAGAAAACCAGTAATGCCCTAATTTAGAATATTGATAATATGGTCCCTGACTCTAACCAATCAGTTATCAATACTCTTTACATCTGTATTGCAAATTTGTTTTATAAATGCAACTAACAACCTCCATCATCTTGCATGATAAGCCTGCTTTTTGCTTACCCTGTGCGCTACATGGAAAGTTATAACATCATTATAACCTTAGTCAAATAACTATACAACATATTTAGTGGTAATTTGTCACACTAAAATTATTCATAGCTGTCTCAAGTAAGTCCAGTTATATTTATGTGTTATGCCATACCATGTTTTTTGGCAATGGAGTTTGCTATATTTCATAGATTTACTGTGTCTGCTTTTTTTTATGACTGACATAGCAATAACCAGATTGCAAGGATATTTATGTTGTTTGTGGCTTAGCAAGATAATTAAAGGATATAAATTAATCAAGTGCAATTAATTAGAAACTTTATGTTCACAGCAGTCCTTCTTTGCATGTATAATTTATATGTATTGATTTCCTGGCTTTCATTAGCCTATGAGATAACAGCAAAAATGCATTAGAGAAGAAAATGTACAATTAGCGTGAGAGTGAACCCTGGCATAATTGATAGATCAGCACATGTTTGGGGCAAATATAAAGCTTTGTTAACTGTCATAAGCAGTTAGAATTGATAAGTGGTATTTCACTACATATCTCTCAGCTGATTAATGGTGTTTTTAAAAAGTCCTCTTAATGGGAAGCTGATAGGTTGGTTGAATTTACATTTTAATCAGAGTATTTATGACGGAGGCAGCCATAAGAAATTCATTGGCACAGTGGAAGGACCTTCCCCTGAGGGACACGGGTGAAGAGAAAGCATTTTAATATGGCTACTCACCCTCCCCTTCTTTGCATGACCTGGTCAACGCATAGGAAGGGCAATCTTATTTGCTATCAGCTAATAACTTACTGTGAGGAATTTCAGTTTCTGATGTGCTAAGTAGTAAGGTAACGTTAGAAGGACAGCTTATTCAGGAAAAAAGTAACTCTGTAACCAGCAGAAACAATCTGCAACAACTACTTGTGGATCCTTTCTCTGTGAGTTACTGTGTTTCAGTTACAGTTAGCTTTAAACAACACATTTCTTTTATACCTGTACACCCTCTACTGTAGTAGAACTCTTGATCAAACCTAGTCTCTGAGTATCTGCTGAATGAGAACTGAGAGTAGCTAGGTTTGTTGGAATAGCCTCAGCTAATTTACAAGTGGAGCTTATGATTCAGTGTTCAGGTGTTTTTGGTTAAACTGTCTATATGTTGCTTAAAAAAGCTGATGTATGTTTGTTACTTGCAGATACTTCATTGCTTGAAACTGGAAGCTTTAATATAAAAATATGTTGAAGTCCTACTTTCTAGTTTAGATTATTTTCTGATTTATATATATACATCCACTCTGCTTTAATAAAAAGATCTAGCTAATGCACATATTATTCTCATTATACCAAGTTTCTGTCTAACAAATAAGCAGCTTGGCTTACCTACTTAAACTAATTGTTGATACAGTACAGCAGAGCTAGACTAAAAAGTATCTTTCTTTACTGTGTTTATTGACATGTCTCAGAAGTGAATAGGCTCACACATCACTTTGTCTTGATGAATTCTATTTGATATTCTTTTTATATAACTGTTCCACAAAATAAGCAATTGCTGGGCGTATTTTGAACATAGTATGTTAAATCAAGTTTTGTAGTTTAGGTATTTGGTTTTTTGGTTTTGTTTAATACTGCTAAATTAGAGTAACTGATTGATAAAACTAATTCACAGAACATTAAATATTTGGCATTAAAAAAGGAAATGACATCTAATAATGAAAAGAAAGGAAGCACCCCTTGGAAAAAATTATAGCTTATTTGTATGTCACATTATCAGTGTCAGATAAGACTCTTAGTCCATGTATAGACATATGAAGTTTGCATTTTAAATGTCTTGATTATTCAGAGTTCATTAGTTTCCTTTTTTTCACAATTCAAAATAAATGAAAGTTGGATGGTTTTTGCTATTCAGTAGCAGTAGCTATGCAGCATCACCAAGTGACAGTTTCATAGGCAGCATGGAAATGCCTTATTCCTTTAGAAACAGAGACACAGATTATTATATCACTTATTATTTTAATGCAGAAATGAGCATTTCCTACATTTGTAATATAGATAGGTTGCCACCCCAGTGCAAAGTTGTCTTTTGTATAATGTCCTTACTTGCTCAGTTCACATTGTGCCTGTTGCTTTACACAGTGTCTTAGGTTGGTTTTGTTGGCATTGCTGAGGTGAGAACTATTGTGTTATCTCTGTAGTGGCCACCAGAGGAGAAGTGTACCAGGCCCTGTCTGCAAAATAATTTCCTTTATTTCTAGGAACTAGAGATATAAAGATTGAAGAAGAGTACTTTGCTATAATTTGAAATTAATCCCATTTCTAAAATAAAGTGACTTGTAATCCTGCAGGTCCACAATCAGGAAAATGAATGCATTTGAGGTACAGATCTAAACAGTACTCATGTGACCTGTGCCTGCTCTCTCATTTGAACTAGAGAGTTTTGTTATACTGGACCAGTCCTTTGTCCCTCACCTCTTTGCCATTTTCTCAGATGCATTCGGTGCCCTTATGCCCAGTAGTGATTGATACCAGTCTGAAATGGCAGGTGCTTGCTCAGATTTTTGTATACTAGCCCTTGTCTTGCATGCTTACCACTTGCCAGTTGTTGAGGGTCTAGGCAGCTCCTCTGCCATCCCTTGATGGAAGCAGGCCTCAGCAGTGGCTGCTTGAGCCCACCCCTCGTGGCCCCAGGAAGTACTCTTTCTTGGAAGGCCACATGCTGGAGTCTCTCATTTCCCTTGTTTTCTCGTAAGAAACGTTCTACGTATGAAATTTGTGGACTAGTGTGTATATATGCCTGGCAGTGTATAACTGCATGCTTCATACTGAGAACTTGCTTCCAAAAGAACTAGGCTGATGTGTAAAAGTTACTATGGTAGATAAACTTGAAGGTAAAAAAAAATTAAATATGTCTACATCTAAGTCTAAAATGAGAAAAAAAAACCAAAACAACTACTTTCGAAAAACTGCATTTGAACAATGCTTGACTGGATTGTTTCCCAGCTATGTATGATGTGTTGGTTTGGGTTTTTTTAAATATTAGGTCATCTGTGAGTAGACAACTCCAGAAATACAATTATCTGTTAAAAAATGCTGTGTTGCCAATGGATTGAATAAGCAAAGATGAAGAGAATAACTTTATCTGATAAAAGCACAGAAAATATCTATAATTCCCTTTAAATTGTTGCATATGTACTTTAGCACTTTTAACTGAAAGATCAGACACTTTCGTTTTATAATGGTTCAGGTTCTCTCCCATTTAATGCCAAGAACTCTCTGCGGGTGAAAATGTGGCAGTATTCCAATAGAAAAGATCGACTGGCAGTGGTGTGATAAGGATGTTGTATCTAAGTTGTTGATGTGAATGTATTAAATTAGTTTATATGCACCAGGAGAAGAGCTACTTGAACAAGATATTGTTGCCTATTAACCACTATAAATTCTCCAGTCAGTGGGAGCATGCTCAGGATTTTACATGAGAATCTTTTTCATTGTGGGACCCCCATCACTGGCTGACTCGAGTGCAGCTTTATTCAGAGCCTTATACTGCAAAAGCAGTTTGAGAACACTGAACTAGGCAGTTAGTTGGGTATGGGATATTGCAAACAGTACATAAAGAAAAATCTGCCTGAATATGAGGGCTGCATTACACGTTGTTTTCTTTGCACAGATCAAAATTAACTAAAATCTGTCTCCTATGCAATAAACAGGAGCATAATACTAATTTCTGAAGAGACGGGATATTGTTCTAAAAGTTTTACTGGAATTTCATGGTAAAACGTGCTTCTGCTATATCCCCTGCAAATAACCATATTTTTCCCAGAATTAACCATTCAGTTTAATTGCTTACAAAGATGCTGGCTTCTTCAGGGTTTTTATCTTAAGTCTGTGTTCTCTCTAAAACAAAAGATAATGAAAGCTTGTTTCTGGTCAAAGCTGCTTCCTACACCTTTTGTTTTTATGATAGTCGATTTAAATTCCCAGGTTAATGAGACTAATGAGGATAGAACAACTCCATCGCTCAGGAAAACAGGCCGTTTATTCTGAAAGGAAGAGGGATGCTCAGTTATAAATACCTCATGTTTCTGTAACACAGAATTTGTTGACAAAGCAGCCAATCTAACTGGCCTGACTGATAGATTGAGCCAAACTATCTGAGGTTCTGGAAGAGAAGAAAAAACCCAAAAAGCCTTAAAACCTACCATGGAAAAGACAAAAAGTATGTACCTACATGCAATGAAAGGGATGTGGTATTTCAGAAGAACAGAAATATTAAGATTCACACATTGAAAGAACAACTCATAATTAGTATCTTGTAAGCAACCCTCTTCTAATGCTGATTAGTTCTACGGATCTTGGTGAGATTGCTGGCAGTGGATTCATGCTTTTATTGCTGCATGCTAAGCTATCACCTTAATACCACTTAGCCTTTTTCATCACACATGAGAGCAATCAAATGTTTTGTTTGAAAATGATAACATGAAATATGAAGGTTTCCTCATCATCAGTTTAGATGTGTATGAAATGCATCTTTATGAGAACAGTGACATTTCTGTGTATATTTAGCTTATGTTTGTCCCTTTGTGGTTAGTTCCAGTTCTCAATGGAAAGTAAGAAGTGGACAGTACTTACTTGAAATACTTCAGTGTGAATTTAATCCCATTAAATAAATTTCTTAATTCATCAAGGTGCCTGTGAGTGCTTCAGTATGTGACTGTTACTTGGATGTGGTTGAGGAGGTTATGAAATGTTTGGCTTCAGTGAATATTACAGCATTGGAATTCAAGTGTTGGATGCTTTATATAAAATGGTAATGTTTTAAAGAAAATTGTCAAATATTGTGCAAGTTAGGACTGTGCCTTGTGCCCTTTTAGGTGAATATTGGGAAGTTGTAATTTTTTATAGAATTTGTTAAACATGACTGCAAAAGAAGAGAATATAAAAATCTGTTTGTGCTAAGGTGAAATAAAAAATATATTTGCCTTTGGATGATGAACTAAACTTTTGAAGAAATACAAAGGAATACAAAATGCTTGGCTACCCTTATCAGATGTCATAATTACATCTTAATTTCTTTTTTGCTATGGTCATGCCTCTTTAAAAAAGAGGGAAATTTTTTTAGCAACAGCTTTTTCTAGCTTCCTTTAGTATGTTTCCATCTATTTTTGTTCCTAGATTGCACCTGTTCAGTAGTTATCTAATATTTCTTAGAAGTTTACACTCTCAAGTAAAAGCTTTGAAGTTTACACTAATTAGTGGTTTATGGCATAAGAGATACGTATAGATCCTTCTTTTGCAGTGTTAAAGCTATTATGCACCTGGTGAAAAGATAGACATTAAAGCACAGATGACAAACCTTTAAAATATTTAGTAGATTAAAGTACTGAATTACTCCCTACTTCTTGTTCAAGGTCCTTAATATTACAAAAAATGTTGCTAATTTAGGTTTGGAAGACAAGAGCTTTTCATTTGTAGTTGATGTTGGCAGACAGCAGACATTTTGCAAAAAGGTAGCAAATAGTTATAGAAAACCACTTTTTAACTAGAACTTTATTAAAATATTGCTAATCCTAGTCCTCTAGGACTAGGACTAAGGCATAATTTGTTAGATACTCAAAGTTTTTTGTTGGCAGAAAGCACTGTATTAACCAGCGTCTTTGCAAGGTAGATCTGGTGTATAAGATGCAAAAAGGATGCAAAGACTCCACAGTTAGTCCAGAACAACATGCGCTTAGAAAAGCTTGTTGTTAAAATCAGATTAATTTAAAAATAGATCTGGATCTAAATGCAATCATTTGATGAGCTACATTTGACTATTTATCAAACTTTACTTATTAAACACATAATTAAGTTGCAAATTTGAAAGATATGCAGATCTTGGGAAGTTCCTTTCATTAAGACTGAAGCTCAGACAGCCTGAAGAGTATAGAGCACTTGGGAACTGGTTCTATTTTACATTTAGCTGAAGACAGTCCTGCAACGTCCCAGGTGGTGTGTTTGCCTCACAAGTGGAGAGCATTGCACTGAGAGTGCTCCAGAGAACACTGGTTAACTGTGTGCTTTTGGTGGAAGCAGCCTAGATACCACCTTGCGTTCCTTTCTAAATAATTGTGTTCATTATACTCCTTTTTCCTTTTCTGTCAGACAGATAATTCTAAAATCAGTTTCTTAGGCATTTTCTGAATTGGAGAGTCGGTTTGGAAGCTGAGCTCTGAGATGTTGTAGCAGTAGCTGGAAATGACAATCTTTTTTGTTGTTCGACATAGCAACAATGAATCTCTAGTAACAGTGAATGAGCAGTGCTGATGTGTTCGCTCTAAAAATCCTAGTCCTTTTCGTCCAAAATGTAACATTTAAAACTTGTATCATTTATCTGCTTTGTTCTGGAGCTAAAGACAGATTGATTGTACTTCTTTTTTTTTCTTTTGGCACAAACAATTTTTGCTGCACATTTTCAGCACATGATTTAAAATGGCTTGATCAGACCACCTCAAATAGAGCTGGGTTTTTTTAAGTCCTAAATTGGAGTGTATCCATACAAGCTTTGGAATTGTCAGCGCTGTGCAATGAATGTATAGTTGTTTTCTATGAGTGTAACATCTTATGTGAAATAGTAATAATGTTTTAGAATGATATAAAATAGTCTTTCCTTATATCCACGTAGTTGCAGGGGATAATCAGTTGCTGCTGCCTGCAGTCTGAAATTTACTTTTGGAAGTCCTAGAAGGACAAGAAAGGCCCTCTTTGGAGAGAGGGGGGAAAAAAAACCAACCAGAACAAAACCACACAACAAAAACACAAATCCTCAACAAAACACTACCCCCCCAAAAGAAACCCACCAACCAAATAACAAAAAACCCCCACCATGCTTTCATGTAATCTGGCTATCTGTGGTGATGAAGTTTCAGGGAAAGCATCAACTACTGGGAAGGTGTACAGTAAAGTCTTTTCATTGGCAGGCTGGTCACATAAACTATATGATATAAAGCAAAAGAATCAACTTGGGATATCAGCAAGAAGAGATTTTTAGCACTGAGGCACTTGATTGGCCCAGAAGGATGAAAATGAAACAGACTAGTGAGATTTCATCAGGCTGGTGCTCTCATGGAGATAACTCTGATGGAAAAGGGATGACTGGCTCATGGAGGTCAGATAGCACAGCGAGAAGCTCAGTAAAAAAAGCTAAGAAATAAATGAGTTCAGGAAAGTAGCAAAAGCTACAATACTGTTCTACGAGTGCCAGTTACTATATGACTGAGAAGAGAAGCAGCAGCTGAAAATCTGCGTATTGTTAAGCCAGTGGGCGGTAAAAAGTGAAATAAAAGTAAGAGACTTACCCTAGCTATGCAAATTCTGAAATACTTCTGGTAGTCTCTGGAGTTTATTACTAAAGATACCCTTAAATTAAATGCAGTTTTGGGCTTCCTCAGTCTGAACTGAAGGCCATGAATTTCTGTGGAGTCTTGAAGCCCGACATGCTGAGCTCACAGTGTCTAGGTGCATAGACTTTGTAGCTGGGCTCCCACATACTTTGTTTTCCTTGTTTCTCAAATAGGACTGTAAGAACTGTCAATGCTTTAGAGTCTTCTGTGCTTTGCTTTAGAAATTGAACATCCATCTCAATGTTTGCACTATTGTAGACACAATAAGGAATAACAATGTGCCCTCTGGAATAAGCAGAGCAGGGCTCTCTGGAAATACTTGAGTAGCATTAATTCGCAGTAACAAATGGACTAGAAAATAATGTGGAGTTGTTGACTGTTTTCTGTCAATCCTGGAATATACTTTGGAGGCAAATTTTGTTGCTAAAAGTATTGCTTGACAGTATTGCTATGAATATTTTTTTGCAAAACCACAGGAAACAATATTGAGATTTTTTAAAAGTCTGATAAAAATACTATTGTGTATAGCTTATACATTTAAATGACTCAGTACCTTAGTATGTTTTTAATATTATATTTCTGTAATTATTACTATATTATTGAAAATTAATTTAGAACAGAAAAAAAAGTATTAAGTTCACATTGACATTTCCTGTAATAGGGGCAGCAGCAATAAAACAGTAGATGTTTTAGATGACTCTACTGTTCCATATATTTCAACACAGACAGCATTTTTATGGATATAAATAAAGTGTTAAGGATTCTGTCATGGAATGTAAGCTGTCAGCTTCTCAGAACAGCTTGTTTATGACAGTTTTGCTGGTCTTGTCATCTCTACCGTGGTGCTGTGGTAGTTATGGAAGTGGCGTATTGTGTTTTCTGTCATAGTTACTGAAAGTCCTGGAAATAGTTAAGCTCTATGGAACCATGTTTTAAAAGCAGTTTTGATTTGCTTTGACCCTTGCTTGTGTATTGTAGCTGGGCAAGTATTTTGTATTAGTTTATTTGTGATGGCTAAGACTGACTGAAATCTGATACTGATGTTAATGGGAGCCTTTGTATGCTCAAAATAGAAAAATCCAAATATCTTGCTGAGTTGAAATGGAGGAGAGGCAGATGTCATATTTATGACATCTGTGCAACTCGGTGTAAAAAAGTAATTTGTTTGCACAAAACTTCAATTTGCATGAAGAAATACTTTGGCACATTAAAATTATGCAAGTGTTTTTTAAAGATCACAGTGGTTTCTTTGTAGATTAATTTTTAAAGACGATCTGTGTCTTGAAAAGCATAGTAGTTGACAATAACTAAAATGTGTAGTCTCTTTGGATGCAATTTATACATACATGGTAAAGTGAAAATGGATGTTTGGTCTTCAATATTAGGAAAGTGGGCTAAGATTAGGATGTAGGTCAGATTTCACTGCAAAGTGTCTCAGTTTTAAATAAATCCATATCAGTGAAAAAATGTAGTAGGTCAATTAAGATCTAAATGAAGTAATTTCCATTTTAAGACCATCTATACAATCTTTGCTTAATAAAGCTAATAAAATTCAAATGTGAAAACATCCAAAATGTCTGGAATCAAATGGAAGAAACTGAGACAGTTTACTGAAATACATGGTTCCTGCCTTCTGTCTTGGGGTATTACTATTAAATGTATTTTTATATCTCAGTTCCATTTATTCTAACATTAGTGGGGACAGATTTCCACTCACTTCAGGGCTTGACCAATGCTGAGAATTCCTCTAAGTTCCACTGTTTTAGGTGAGACTTTCCAGGAAAAGTCGCATAGGTAAAAGTTCTTAGGTAATGGATTTTCTGTAGGGATGGAATGCCTTTCCCTAAGTATTGATAAATCAGGAGGCAAATGTGCTTTGAAAAAGAATGAACTGGAGAAACTTAGTTTTGTGTTGTGGGGTGGGGGTAGGTTTGGTTTTTATTTCCTTTTTTTTTTTAATATATAACTGATAGTGTTCACTGGAAACTAAAGTGAGGTACATTCAGTGTGCTCAGAAAGACTGCAATTTGATCTAATCAGGGCTTGGACTAAGAATGTAATATATTGTCACTGCAAGACTTTTGCATTCATTTACACTAATATAGAGTGTCTCATTTCTGAGGAGTAAATCACAGTGGCTTCAGTACTTTATTTTCCATCTTGTATGTAAGTAAACTGCAGGATCAACTGGGAGGTTGAATCAATCTGCTATTTATTACCTCGAAATGTGACACCCTATTTTAAGTGCCTTATTCCCTTATGATTTAGGCTGAGTAGTGCATTACATTTAAACAATATAGAAACCAGCTTTACTGTTAGTGGTTTTTTCACTTAAGATGTGATGGATTTACATTTGTAGAAAACTTTCAGTGCATCATTATGTTATTACATAAAATGGAGTTTCAAACAGATTGATACAGAGAGAACAAGGAAAGTAATTTCAAGTACTTTTCTGTTATCTAATAAGTATTAATTACTCTATAGGTTCTTTTTTTTTCCTAGGGCCTTATTTAAATACACTTGAAAACATGCTATTGATCAGCTGTTTCACTTTTTGTCTAGAACAGTTTGACATTTCTTAGGAAATTATTTTCCAAGAAAGCTGTGGCTTCTTGCAGACCATAAGGCATTTCAAACACTTTCCCCCAGCTGGTTCTTGTGGTTTAATACAACTTTTCTCCATTAATATATGCAATTTAAAAGGTACAATTTTTTTTATTATCATTGTTTTCGATGGAAATTACAGGATGAGAACCAACACTTTCCTCTTCATTCAGCATTATATTCTGGGGCCATACACTCATATAATGGTAACTTATGTCATTGACTTTTTCATTATATCTTTAAACTGAATTTTCCTATGTTGAAACCTCCTTTTTAAGGTACTGATGGCAACTGATAGAGAAAATTATCACATTAAAAATCTTACAGATTTAGTTGAGTTAAAAAGAGTAACACTCATGAGTGTCTGAAGAATTCTTGGTCACATTGCACATGACTTAGTTGGGATAAAGGTATCTGAATTTTTATAATGTCTCTTCTCTGATTTTTCCACTAGCAAATCCTATTTAAGTTTCATCAGTTCTTGCTTAAAATATCAGTCATATTATATTTTTGAAAATATTAAAATGATGAAATTAAAGGAAGAAGTTAAGATTTTCTTTTCCAAATAGAAACGTAACCCATTTTCTCAAGTTAAGCCTTTGGACGCCAAGACAGAAAACCCCATAAACATACACTTTATGTCAGCACATTAATGTGAAGCTTTAGTGAAGTTTTGTCAAGTCAAAATGACTTTTTTTTATATACTCATTAAGTGGAAAGCATAAAAAAAGTTTTGTAAACTTTTTAGAAGTTGTTATGCATGCACTGTTTGCAGCTGTGATCTTTGACAGCCTCCATTGTCTTGGAAGTGTATCTTCTATTTGGAGTAGGAAATTTCACATAAGGAGGAAATATACCCAGACTACCCGTCTCTTTCATGTATTTAGCACTTAAGAAAGACCTGCCACATGGGAATAGTGGCAAAGGGCTAACTATTTTATTCCACAAATGATCACAACTGATAAAAATCTTAGCATAGAGGAAAAATGACTAGATAAACTATATTCCGGCACACAAAATTGTAAGGATATCTTGAATCATTAACTGGTACTTGAATCAGTTTGCTCTGACTAGCTTTTTTCCCCTCCCTGTTTTATTACGGGCATACTGTATGCTCAATAGTAAAGAGGGGAAAGCATATGGCCTCCTGTTTGAACTTCTGTAATTAATCCTTCCAAATACTATTTCCTTGGAAAGTTATTTTTAATTTTATTACAGTCTGTTCTTGTATTCTCCCACACAATCACTTGGGCAACATTTGTATTGATGAAAACGACATAAAGCAGCTCTTAACTAAAAGGAGACTGCTGTTTTACACAACATGTAAATGATTAAGTGATAGATTTTTATTACTGTTTGTGTGTAGAGTGCTCTACAACATTTGAGCATTAACCCTCCCCCCCCAAATCTGTGCAGTCCTACAGGGTATGTTCAGGATTTTTTTACTGTTTAAATTCTTATGGCTTATTTTTTAGAAAGCTTTTTTAAATGTTACTTATTCCCCTAGAAGTAAATTGATATTTCTGTACATGTTGCATGGATTCTTGCACTCATGCAATATAAATTCCTGCACTGTGGGTTTGGTAAAAAAGAAGCTGAATTAAGATTATAGATATAAGTGGTGAAGAAATACTGGCAAATGTCATAATAAAAGCTGCTGAAGTTGGTCCCATCCCAGTCAGTGGCTTGTATAAGAAAAATAATAAAAGATAAAAAATAGTCTGTCCATTGTTAAAGCTTTCTTTGTTGCTTGCCTACATGCAGAATTACAGATGTGTGCACTGAGCATGGCGCTCTATCTGTGGGCAAGACACTGGATGCTGCAACCCTTTAAGGCACTGTAGGGGAGTAACATTGCAAAAGAGATGATGATAGAGAGCAGCAAGGGATGTACTTCTGAATATCTGAAAATATTTTCTAGAAGTCCATGCAATGCAACCAAGTTGAATTTTATGGTGGGTTTTTTGATTTATTTTTTTTTTCATGTAACGGGGAACATATTAAAAAAATCTTGATTACAGTTGCCTGCAAAGCATGGACTGGTGACAAATTAATAATTTACCTCCAATGCTTTCTAGTATATTTTCTGAGATTGTATTGATATGCAGGTTGAGAGGAAATCACTCCTCAATTTAGTCTTGAAAAGAATTAGCATTATTCTGAATTTCATGCTTTTGGAGAGCTTATAGTAAAATCCACCCTTTTAAGATATCTCAGTGAATGTTTCTTTTGTCTCTTCCCCTCTTCATCCTTATCCATTTCTCATAAGATTAAGTAAGGGAGCTTTCTACAGCCGTGTTAGCCTGAATGCTAATTTCTACTGGCAAGAACTAAGACTGGAAACAGTGGAAATAAAATGTGGTTTTATTCAAATAATTAAAGGGTGAAAGAAATGTTTAAAAGATATCTCTTAGCAACTTAGTTCCTATTCAAGGATCACAGTAAGATCACATTTCCAGAAGTGTGATCAAGGTCTGCCTCTTAGGAGTGTCCAGTTGTTGGTTTTGTTCCTTGAAACTGAAATTGCTGCATTGTACCAGAGAGCACAACACAGCCTTGATTTACATAGGCACAGTCCTCATTAATTCAGGTGGAGTATTAGGTCAGCAGCTCTGCAAAACCAGGATTAGATAGTGCCATGTCTGCAAATTCAGTTGCTGTTTTTCTTTGAAGATATGCTTTTCAATTCTGTCACATATAAACACAAGGTTTAGATGGAGCACTTTCGTGGCTAAATGAAGTCATGCTTTTGCTGAACAGCAACACTTTCTTAGCCTACATATAGGAATTATACATGGGAAATGGAGCTGTCTAAATGTCAGCTTTAAACTCGGTGCTTATTAAAAATATTAGCATAAATTAGTTCATATGATTTTAAGTAACACTGGTTAGATTTTATAAGAAATTATTATAACCACTTTTTTATATAAAATATGTGAGCTAGAAAAAAATTATGTTCCTTTAGTTATGGAAAAATCATACTTTTAGCTTAACTCTAGTTTTGCATCTTGTTTCAAAAGACTGTGAAGTCCTTGCAAATGTCTGTTAAATCTCTGCCATGCTAGAAAACTTCACAGCATTTCAAAGCAATATTCTGTTTATTTAGAATAACCAGATGTCCCCAAGTACCATACTTACCAGGAGCCTTAGTCTTTAATGTCACTCATGTCAAAGCATGTGATGCTGTCACTGTCTGTGCTCTAACCAGAAGTAGGTATCAAGTTAGTTTCTGGACCTGTCAGGCTATAGTAAGATTTTGTTAAAGCTCTAAACTGTTAAAGTTTTCATTACATTTTATTAATATTCCTTTAAAATAGGGTTCATTATAGCTATAAATGTTGTAGATTTGTGGTAAATTGGCTTGACAAACAGCAAGTTAGGTCTTATTGGTCCAAAGTGACCTGAGGAGCACAGAGGAGAAACATTCTGGATCTTAAGAATTATCTATGAATGTAGCACTGCTAATTCTCTGCACTCTTAAAAGTGAGAGTCTCAAACTTTTAGAGAATGCAAAGTGTAACTGTGGACTTCATTACTGCAGGATGGCTGTGGATGCTAAATGTTTACAAAAACTCAAAAGGCAAATATATAAAATTGCAGAAGGAAAAACATTCCCTCATCAAAGAGTGCTGTTGGCATGAAATTGATTTTGAAGATTACTGGAGTTTAAGAAAATATATCATTTTATGCTTTCCAAGAGACATTGAATGTTTTCTGCTGGTAACTGTTGCAAACAACATCAGTCATTTTGTGGGTGGCAGTTTGTATGTAGTAGCTGATTTGTTTGCATGGAAACAGAAAACAACCAACCAAACTGTGGTGCTCAGCTTGTATAGGATCAGTGCTTTTGAATTACCTGCTTGTCTTTCAGTGAAATGCAAGTATGTGCATGAAACTAGAAAAGCCTTTCTTAGCATTAGCATTCCCTTTGTGTTTGCAGTGCAGATGGGTAAATATTCCTCAACTCTGAGGCCTGATCTCAAAACTGTAGTTTAATAACTAAGTATAGCTTTAGTAAATTCCATCACAGTGCTCTATCTAGCCTGCTCTGTCACAGAAGCAAGTCTGGTGTTTCTTTTGTATCTGTCCTTCAGGATAACTTTGTCATTGCTCTCCATGACATTTCTTTTTCTTGAAAAGGTCTGGTCTTTTTTCTTGTTCTCAGACTCTATTTACCTGACTTTCACACTGCAAGAGTAAGAAAGGGATCTTCATATGTTAGTTACCTTCTGTTACTTGTAATTGAAACTAGATGAAAGGAAGTAAGTCTTCAGGTTCAGATCTTGAGAAACTATGTGCCCCATTCCTACCATTCACCAAGAAGATTTTTATCTAACAGCAGAAACAGAACACAGTACTGCATAACTTGTCATGCATTTGTGTCTTGCTTGTGCTGTCACAAATTTAGTCTGCCTACAAAATAGATGATGGATCTGGCTCTAGTTACAAGCAGTGGGAGGCTTTACCTTTAGCAGGTGAGTCATTACAACATAACATTCCATTGTAATGCTGTTATGCAAAACCTCTTTTCATGTTTTCTTATAATGTATGGGTTGTGCAGAATTTATGAAACAAGCAATTAAATGGGTGGTACTTATGAATCAGGATTATATTTAAAAGTACTATAGTAGTACATTAATTATTTTGAGCACTCCCACCTAGACCTTAACATATAGATAGATGTTCTTTTACCCTTTAGTAGTTCTTTGCCCTTTCTTTCTACTTGTAAGCTGTTTCTTCCCATTATATGCTAGCATGAATAAAACCCTGAACTCAGCTGACTCTTGTAGACTGAGACAATGTTGCACAATGACATTTCTTTACCCCTATAATTATTGATTCTTTAATTTGCTTAGGTTAAAGTGAACTGATTGTAGAAAGCTGATGGGTGCTCACTGGTGAGATATTTTAGTAGTAAGACAGCTTCAGTGGTTGTGAGCTAACAGCCTTACAGGAGAGAAGACTTAGGTATATATTGAATGCAAAAATGTAATCCTGTAGTAAAGCTTTCTGGAGACAGAGAATTCTTGAGTGTGTGGGTTGTTTTTTGTTGTTTCGCTTTTAAAATACTGCCTCCAGCCCACCTAATGCAGTTTGTGTGTATCAGAAGACTTTCTGTAAATTGTGCACTGTACTATGCCATCTTGATATGAGCTGTCAACTCCATTATATAGAAACTTATTGTCATTCAGGAAATACTGCATAACTTCTTCAATAATAACTACCATTGTTGTTTGAAGAGCACAAGGGTTCCTTAATAATTTATTCTAAAATATTTAGTTATAATTTGTAGCTCTAGTCTGCAGTGTAGTTGGAAGATTTGCATTGTAAAGTAAAACTTTCCAGTTAAAATAAGACCTGCTCATAAATGATTCATTTGGCAGTTATTAAATCACATTCTAACTCCCACCTGCTGTAAGGAGTTTATCAGAGTACTTTAATGGCATGGCAAACAGCTGGCTGTCTATTAGCCGTTTAAAGTTTGAAAGCAACTGGCCAGTTTACTATGTTAGATTTGTTCTTTACAGGGAGTTATTTTACAAGCTGGATGGTGTTGGGAGGCATTTTGTTTTTAGTTTATGAATACTTTATTTCTGTGGTAAAGGAAGGATAAACGAGGTTTGCATACCAGGAAAAGTTTTAGTACCACATAACTAGATGAAGTGGCAGTTAGATGGCCAAAGGCTACTTCAGAATTAATGTCCCATTTGCACTTGCTGTAAATGAAATCCAAATCTGCTTGCCCTTCCAAAGCTCAGAAAATGAGGGTTTTTACCTGAGAGTTCAGTGTAGAATGATCAGATGTGAATTCCCTCAGAACTGTGATTTGTCCTCTCTTAGCCTGATGCATAAGGTGCATAGTCATGTCTACACTCCCACTGTGTCTTTTTTTTTTTTTACCTATGTCTGAGTACAAATGGAATGTCAACAACAGTTTTGAGAAGTATGTGTAGCATGTGCACTGGTGTCTCTGTATAGTGCAGGTAGATACCCTTTGACAACAGTATCTTTGCCATGTAAATGAAGAAGAAAGTAGTTGTCCTAAAAAGTAGTTGGCAGCTGAATAATGCAGTATATTTTGGCTTACGAGTTTTTCCTTGCCTGGTGGTTCCTTCCACTCAGTACCAGGATTGATCATGTAGTTAAACACCACAAAGGTGTAGAGTATTTTATAAGACTTCTGCTCCTGGTTGGCTTGTAACTGGATGTTTATTCTCTTTACCCATGATGTCTAGTTTTGCTATGGGAATGCCAGAAAGCTGGTGGGTATATGTGCCACTGAGACAGTCCACAGAGCCCTGGGCTTATAACTGTACTGCTTGTAGTTTTTTAAGTGTTTAAGAAATGGAGTTTACCTCAGTGTAGTTTGCAGGTAATTTGCATTGGTTTGGAGTTCAGGATGTGCTATAAATAATAGATCTAGTTTATATAATAATTCCTTAGATAGTATCTGCACATGCAATTTGCATTGTTTGTCCCCTGAGCCCATGCGAAGTCCCTAAAGAACTTGCTAGGGCTCTGCAGGGATGCAGTGTCCTATCTGTAGAGATCTAGATTAAAAGTAGATTCTAACCAGGCTGAAGAAAACTGATGCTTAATAAAGTTGAAGTGGTTCATAGATAATACAGATTTTCCAGTGTTGTAGAAATACAGACATTTATGTTTGCATTCCTGGAGCAATTCTTCAATATTATTCTGAACTAAGATTTTTTTTCAGAGCAACAGGAAGGCTGAGTATGACCAACTCTTAACTTGCCTTTCTTGCTGAAACCCTTTGATATCGGGAAGAACACATTTCTGTTTCTCTCTGTCACTGTATACAGATACTGTGTTTCATTAAAGCCATTCTGGATTATTTCAAGTTTTTTTGTTCTCAGACAGGTATTTGTTGCCTTTTTGCCTTTTGGGTTTGCTGTTTTACTTCATGTTATGGTTCTTGAAGGGAATGTGTCTGAATTCTGTAATACTATCTATATGAGCATGCAGTCAAAACTACGTACCTGTATGCCAGGGGTGTGGATTTTAAATGTATGTTAGGTAATAAATAGCATGGATACAAAAAACAATGATAGATTATGAGATACTGTCTTTTTAATCATGATCCTTTCCAGATGTAATCCTTAGATAAGATTCACACTTCCTGTGACTTGGCCACTGATAAGATTTACATTCAAAGGGCCTACCAGTGTCACTTAAATCAATCACTTGTTTTTAGCATAAGCTCTGTGGAAACAGAAGCAGAAGGACTCTTATGTAAGACTCATTGCTAAACATGGTATTTAGTTATATCTGAGACACATTCAGGGAAAATCTCAGGTGACAAAGGATGATGCTTCAGAGCATTACTCCCAATATAGCAACATGCCATATACTGACAAATACATCCAAGCTTAAGTAATTAAATCTTTTTTTGAAGACACACTATGATAAGAAGCAAGTGTCCTGAGCAGATTAAATTTCTTTTTCCTCTCACATACTACAGTTCAGCAGTGATCATTTGAAAGCTGGTCTTTCCTTTTCCCCTTCTTCTGCTTTTTTTTGGTGTAAGACCACTGGGGATTGCTTGAAGACTTACAGTGCCCTGGGTATAAAAAAGAGGCACTATGTTCTCTGGTCAATTACATACGAATTTAGCACCTCCCATTATTTGTATGCCACACTATCACCATTATTTAATCTTGTTTTCCTTTCAGTATATCCAGCTTCTTCAGAATGACAGTCTAAATATGCTTTTATTGAAAACAATAGCATCCTGTCCCTTTTATCCAAAATGTTTAGTTCAAAGAAATTATCACTGAAACTGTCGAATGACTCTGTCTCACCAGGGGCATAATTTCATCAATATATGTATTTAAGAGTACTGAGGCTTGTTTAAAACTCAGGAAGTTCTGTTTCATTTAATCTAATTCATTTTGGTTTACACTTTTGTATGTCAAAAGATCAAGCCCAGATCAGTGTCAGTGCAGAGCTGACTTTTTGCATCTAGCTGTGTTCATGCATTTATTACAGGACAAATTTTCAGCTGAGCTGAGCAGCCTCTGGAGAGTTCTTGTTACATTGGCTGTGTGAGAAGGAGAGTTAGCTCTGAGGTTTTGTGGGGTTTTTTTGGGTTTTTGGTGTTTCCCCCTAGTTCTCTGGCTTCTTCTCTGCTCTCTGAAAAAGTAGTTGCTTCCATTTTTTAAGAAGTGTTTAAAGGCAAAACTCTGCATCTGATCACATGTACATATTTATGTTCAATGTAATGTTCTTTGCTTTCTACGTCCTGCATTACACAGGGGAAGGAGTACTGAAAGGCAGCAATTCTGTATTGCTAAAAGAAATCTGATTTCTGACATAGTCATTGACGTCTGTATGGAGAAGTAGTCAATAGTTAAGATTCCATTCTTTTTTTTAAAGGTTGTGAAATTATTGGTGGGAAGCATTGGTATTTAAATATTCTTAAATGTGTTCTTTTATTAGTCCTCACAAACGATAAATGACAATGTTTTAGCACAAGCCTTCACTTAACCTGCAAGCTGGAATGTAAATGTAATGAAGAGCTGCAAATGGGGCACTGTTTTTCCCTTTTAAGTGGTGTAACATATCCTACCAATTGCACCTGTTTAAATTGCTTCTTTTCAAGGCGGACACCAGGTGGAGTACAGTCTAAACTTGGGGGGTGTTCCGTGGAGGAAATACTGCAAAATATGTGTAATAGGCTTTTTATGAAGGTACATAACGTGGTTCATAATGTTTTCAGTCTTTGTTATTTCTGTCAGATGAATAAATGTTAAAACTGCTATGTAAAACTAGTAACAACCCTTGTTATTCACAACCGATTTGTTAGGTTAACTCTGGACAAAAGTAAAAGAGGAAAAAAGGCTTTAATTTATGTGTTGAAGGTCATGCTTCTTGTAGGCCTTGCATGTGTGACGCTATCTAATATATTGCTAATGATCATACCTAATATGATTAATTAAATTCTTCCTGAACTTGTGTTGGGGTTTTTTTGCATGTCAAAGATTGTAATTTTAGCATGTTGTTTCTTGGGCTTTCCCAGAATATGAAAAAATACGGAAGATTGTGGAGTCTCCGTCCCTGGAGATATTCAAAAGCAGTCTAGACATGGTCCAGGGCAACCAGCTCTGCATGGTCCTACTTGAGCCTGGGAGATTGACCAGATGACCTCCAGAGGTCCCTTCCTAACCCAGCCATTCAGTGGTTCTGTCATTTACCTTGAAATTTAGAGCTAGAGTATACAACTATCAGCTGCTGTGTGTAGGTGCACAGCTGTTTACAGTATAGCTTTATTGTCTGTGCACTGGGAGGGAAGTAGTGTTCAGTGTCATAAAGAAGCACATAAAAGGCAGTACTGTAGTTGATCCTAAATACAATTGAATTATTTGATACTACTATGAGTTTCTCCTACTTGAGAGGTGAAGACATTGGTTTTTAGTGATGTGACAGAATGGCATGGTTAGAGTTGTTATAGGTAAGAGCTTAAAAATAGCCCCGTTTGAAGGTTCTCCACTGGATGCATGATACTGTTTTTCTTCAGTTGTAATAGCATGAAACTCAGATCATTAAAAAAATCTCAATCCAAACTAGAAGCTATGTATTGTCATGTTTTGAAACAGAACATTAACATTTTAAAAACAAACCTACAACAATTCCGGTATGTGTAATGTTATTTCAAATATGTCCTTTTTTGCCTTCATCCCCTAGCTAAGATCTTGTGTTTCCTAATAATTTCCCATTATATTGTAAAAGAACAGATTTCATCCAAAATCATAGATAGCACAAATAAAGTAATTTCTCAATTTAAATCAATCACTAGTGTGGAATGGAAAAATAAAATATCCAATGGAATTAATGTAGGCACTGTGTCAATGATATAGCCATTGTGATTAATGAAGATTAATTTCCTTCAGAATGAATATTCTATGTAACAGCCTACTGTTGTCAAAGATGACAAATATCAATGAATTCAGATTTAGTAGAGCAATATACAGTCTGAGTAAAGTACTTGAAAGTGCAAATTACCATTTGTTGTTTGTATTTTTGCTACTTGGGCTAGGTTGTAGCTTTAAATCCCTTTCTGCATAGGCTGCTGTAACTGTGTTTCCAGGTATGCAAGACTGAATTAAGCTACTACTGGAATTATTCCTTTGTAATTGAGGGAAATCACTGATGAAAGTGGCTGAAATGGGAGGGATGTTGGCTTCATCTCTTCCTGTTTGTGGACACAAATGTATGCTCCTTGTCAGAAAACTCTGCTTGCTTTTGGGAAGGCAGCCAACAAGGAATTTCTTTGGTAAAAAGAGGTATTCTACCACTGTGGACTGCTTTCAAAGTCTATTATCAGTAAGGCCAAGATCTTGTTGAGAAAGAATTGGGAGACTGATTTCTGTGTAACAAAGATGGTAGGAAATGGACATGAGTTATTTGCATCAGTACATTGTGCTATGAAGGCATTCGAGTAAATGTTCCCATCAAATACATACCTGTGCCAAGTAAAAGGCAGCAAATGTTTATAAAAAGAACTTTATAGACATTTTATCTTTTTTAATTTTAACTTCTCATTGTACTTTATCATATAATTATATAGTATGAAAATTCTTCTGTAAGGGTTTTACAAGCTTTTTATGTCAATGATACTAACATTTAATTAAGAAAACCAAGCAGATTATTAGATTAGGTAGAAAATGCTAAACATGTATCGGATGTATTTAACATAAAATCCTAGAATGGTTTGGGTTGGAAGAGATCTTAAAGATAATCTAGTTCCAAACCCCCTGCCATGGGCAGGGACACCTCCCATTAGACCAGGTTGCTCAAAGTCCTGTCAAACCTGGCCTTGAAAACTTCCAGGGGTGGGGCATCCACAGCTTCCCTGGGCAACATGTTCCAGTGTTTCACCACCTTCTTAGTGAAGAATCTCTTCCTAATGAAGACTTTTTCTAGTGTAGAGTTTCTTCCTAATTTTTTCCTTATAATCCCTTTTATAAATATTTTGAGGTTACTTTTTGAGGTGACAGTCGCTCTACCCAGATTCATACTTAAATAATACTCTTTTATTTATCTTTTACCACTGTTAATATCTGCAAAAGGAAGATTGTCTGCTAAGATGATCTACTTCCCATTCTTGCACAACAGTACTCATAGAATTGCACAACAAAAATCAATGTATTACTGATTTTGACTTACTACATTAAAGAAATCATGAGCATGTTAAGAAGCTTAAAGATTTAGGACCCGTGTCATGAAATCCTTTGTTTCCCATCTAAGATTCCTTAAATATGGAGCTGCTATCTGCAGCTAACAAGATTTAGATTGCTTGTTGCTGAGGAGCCATTAAAGGAAAACAACTTCAGTAACAATTTTAACATCTTGGGTTTGTGAAAACTGATGAAGCAGTACCTGTTCTTCCTGCTGGTTTCAGCAAGAATAAGCAATTATCCTGTTCTGCATTAAGAATATTATTAAATCCATTGATCCTCTTAGCAATTCAATAATCTGGATAATAATTTTAAATTTAATCTTTCATGTCATAAAGAGATGTCTAGGCTTTCCAGGTAATACC
This sequence comes from Hemiprocne comata, assembly GCA_020745705.1. Classification (NCBI taxonomy): domain Eukaryota; kingdom Metazoa; phylum Chordata; class Aves; order Apodiformes; family Apodidae; genus Hemiprocne; species Hemiprocne comata. The sequence continues at coordinate 6,233,068 of CM036598.1, forward strand.
AGTATACAAGTTTTTCTTTGATATACTGATGTAAGGTGCAAAGGAAATGGATGTTGATCTTGCATAACCAAAAAGATTATTTTGGAGGGGAAAAAAAAGCAAAATCAAAAATTCACCTTGCAAAATAATTAGGACTTGCTGCTGCGTATCTGTAGGATTCTTTTCTTTTCCCTGCATCTCCCTACATACTGTTCAAAAAAACCTTTTAAACTTAAAATAAAAAAAAAACAAACCCCAACAGTTAATGACAGCAAAATTCCCTGCTATGCATACATTACCATATGCAGTTTTAGTTATGGAGTGAAAAATAGAACTGGTTATCTTTCCTTAAATACTTAATTGTTCCTTTATGATTTTCCTAATTGCACTTTAAAAAAATTTAGATTTGTTTTTAATAGATGAAATTACCATCTAAAATATAGCTGAAAAGAATAACCAGAATGCTTCTGCTGTATCTTCTAGCCTACCAATTGTCCAGTTTGAATAAATTAATTAATAGGAAAGAATAATAAAAGATATTATATGTTATTCATAGCTATTCCTATTGCTGTTCTATGATACCAGAAATTATAAATTTTTGAAAATTGATGGAGGGGAAAAAATCTAACAAGAATTAGAATAAGCTCAATTCTTTTGTCTCAGTTAATAATTGTGTATGTTAGGTATGTGTACATGGATGAAATTGCTCTGTATCTATTTATGTCTCTGTGTTGGGAAATCTAGGCTTATTTTGCACATCAAACAGTGTATGCTCACAGGGTTAAAAAGATACTGAGGTTCCTAATCCTGTTTTATTGCTTGTTAACTGGAAGTGTTAACATGATTACCTCAGGATGAATAAGGATTCAGTGGTGAAGGACCTATTTCATTTACAGAACATTAGAAAACAATGTCCAACTTCTTCTAGGAAAAGGCCTAGAAGTAGAATAAAAGCAGTATTGTGAGACAAAGTATTGGGAAATTCTAAGAGACTAAAATTTATGCTGATAAATGTAGAGAAATTCTATGTACTGGACCAGATTCAGCCTGTGGGTCTGGTTCTCACACATTGCTTTTATATGTGAAGGGGCCCCATCAGCATGCAGGTAAAGGCAGGTTTAATCTAAAGTGTTTGCTCTTTCCAGAAGTCCTAGAGCACAGGGTCCTACTCATCATGGGCTGTTCTGAGGAACAGGAGCAAAGCCATTGGCAGTGGGAAAGCCTCACTGAATTCAACTGAATGGACTGCTGCTGAATTATAATTAAAAAAATATTTGGTTAGGAAGCTCATCAATTAAAATTGTAAACAACTGAAAAAAGTTATAAAACCAGCAGTGCAAGCTGCTTGATTCTTTATCTGTTCTTGAAACATGGGTATGAAAGGAGAATCTACTCTCATATGCTTCAGGACTTCAGTATCACAAGTGAACCTGGGTTGAATTGTTTTCCTCCAAGAACCTATTGCAAGTGCTGCTGGAAAAGACTTTTAATTTTTGAATTCTCTTCTCATGTTGATCTGAGAAGAGTCTCTCCTTCTCAGAACATCAAATGCACATTGACTTTCTGATGGCTGCATTCGTGAGGCCTGGCGTCTAGTTTGTTTTTTGTGAATCTCACTTTTGACTGTTTGCTTCAAAAGCTGTGCTTGTCTTTTTTCAAGTATGTCTTTTTATTAAAAAAGATAAAAAGCTCAGATAGTGATTATTTCATATGTAATTAGAGGAGGGATGATATGTCTGTGCTTTTATCTTGAAAAAATTTGGCAGATAAATTTTGGTTTTTCAGCTCTTCTGCAGATGCAACAAAATCCAGAGCTCAGTTAAGAGTTCATGTTACCTTATGGAGAAAGTATGTTGCCTTTTTTCCCTGAAGAGTTAGCTGGAAATAGATTTTGTTGCCTGAGCACCTCAGCATTCAAAGGATTGCTTTGGTTTTTAATGCAAAGCCAGAAATATGTTGTTGAATTGGAAAACTTTATCCACATTACAAAATACAGATACCAACATTTCAGTTTATTTCTAATTAAATTGTGGATTAAGTAGAGAATAATACCATTAAAATGTTTGGAAGGCTAGAAAAGAATGTTGACATGTTCAGAATAAGGAAGGGAGGAGGAGTGGAAAGAATTAAGAAGTGAAAGTAAGTGAAGTTACCTCAAAAAAGGCGAAAGTCCTTTCTGAACTAATTGTGTTTGGGTATTGAGGAGATGGAATTTTGTGACTCTCTGCTGACTTCCACTATTAGGTGAAAGGGAGCCAGGGATTTTTTTTTTAATAGAGACTCTCCTGTAAAGAAAAAGGGAAACAATAGCTAGCTGTCACAACAAGCTGATATATACCTTTGATCAGCCAAATGAATGTTGCAGGCATTTCTTATAGAAAGGAGATTGCTTATCGATCTATATCAAAATATGCATGCTAATCCCAGGCAGCAGAGAGTATTTTCAAGTGGAGTTAATAATCTGATTGCTGTCCTGTCTGGTGCAATTCACTGAACTCGGAGCTCTAATCAGTCTGGGGTCTTGCAGTCAAATGTATTTTGCTGTTTAAATTTGGATTTGTGACATTGATTGAGGAGTCCTTGTAAAGGTGTTGACAAATCAAATTGTTTGTTCCAGTAGTGTTTTGCTAGAGATCAAGTCCAAAGTAATAAGCAGTGAATTTGTTCATTACTAGTAGGGTGGAAGGAATGATAAAATTCACCTGCATCATTATCACAGACACAGTATCAATAAAAGATACGTTTTGAGTGAAGAAAATGTACTAGTATTTGTGGTTAAATGTGATGAGTGATGAAAACTAAAATACAACACTGTAATTCAAGAGTTACTTAATAATAGCTTGGAGAAAAATAATACTTTTTTTTAATAACAGCTTTACAAAATGAGAAGAGATAAGAAAAAAGCAAATTATAATTTTTTTTTGTTTGGGATTTAAATGAGCTTCTCAGATTAAAAATTGTTAGCGAAAATACACAGTTTACAGTGCAAGTAATCAGTCTTATTCATGTACTGTATCTGTGGCTATTCTCCATGCATGTTAATTTTGATTTGGTTAAAATACTGAGATGTGTACATGGAGATTTGTACAGTGTTCATTCAAAATGTAAGATTTTGCAAGATATTGCTTGAAAAAAGTATTTTGGAACACAGGATAACAGACTTCTCCTTTTTTCAAAATCTTTAAGTGGGATTCTCAATTAATACATCATTCAGTTAATTTATATAGTATTCATTGTGCTTTGCTATTTGATTATTTTCTTCAACAGTTTCTGCAAGAAACATGTTTGCCTAAAATATTATTCCTATGACTGTTAGATTTCCTTATACTTACACTGGAATTCACTTGAAAGAAGGGAAACCATTGATGTTTCACACCTTCCATCCATATGTGGCAAATACATTATTAGTTTGTTACTTTGATTCATATTTTTGAGTAATGTAAAATAAGTTTATATGTGACTTTTGCTTCCATAGTGTTTTACTTTGAGTATCAGACAGGTAAATCTAGTCAGCAGAATAAAATTAGTGTTCATCAACTTAAGCATCAGAACTCATGAGTAGAAGAATAGTTTCACATTTTCTGTATTTGTCCCAACCAATTGTAATACCTCATCTATGGAAGCTGAGTTTGTCTTCCTCCTTAGGTCTTGGAAAAAAGAATATCCAGGTGAACATTTTTCTGGCCATGGCAAAGGACTGTTGCCTCCCAAACATGTCCTTTTTCCTCCACTTGGAGCTTTTGTCTGGGCAGAATTTAAGGTGTTCGATCAAGTGAGCAAACCTGGAGCTGAAGTACTAGTTCTCAGTATGTTTAGTTGCTGGCCTCTGTCTGCAGATCCTGGCATGTGTGCATTTAGCTCTCCTTTGTGCACATCCCTGAATGCCCTAGGCTTGCTGTGTGTTTGTGTTTTACTGGTGTGGAGCAGGGCTTCATCCTCATGTGTTGCAACTGAGAGATACGATGTGCAACAGCCCTACTGGAATTACATATTTCTTTCTAGTACAGCCTTGACAAAAGAATAGTAAGACTTTTTTAAAGCTTAGTGAAATGGTTAATTCCACCAAAGGGAGGAAGGGAAAAAGGTAGATTTCTCTAGGAGAAAATATTAGTGTGTTTTTTTAATAAGGATTTTTTTAAATGGCATTTTAACTATTTATCTTTTACACTAGAATAAACCACCATCATGTAAACATTAAAGTAACTCACTAAAATCTGCTAAAAAACCGTGATGGGATTCTTTTTTTTTAAATTCATGTCATATCATCAATCTAAAAATTTTTCTTAATTGTGATTTTGAAAGAAATTTTGGAACTAGAGTTGTTCACAAAATTTCCTTTGGCAGGTTAGGAGTGTTGAGATTTATCCATGTTATGGAAAAAAGTCAAAACATTAACTTTTGTAAAAATTGAGTTTATATACACTAAAATAAAAGCTAACCTTTTGAGAAGGTAAACAATTTGTGCTTTAAAGATGGTGAAAGCCAAGCTTAAGGTTTGCTTTTTCTAGAGCAAAAGTCTCTGTTACAGAATTGAATGGAAAAGGATTTAGACATTGGTCACCTCTGACCAGCTTCTTGGTGTGTCAGTCTGTCTCTTCCATGAACCTCTTTAGCTAAACATATTGTCAAAATACCTGCCAAATATTCATGCTCTGATTAAAAAAAATTACTGTTTCAGCTTATTTTAATTAAATTGTTTGTTTGTTAGCTGTCCACTAGGCCATCCATTGATAGTGTCACAAAAACAGACTGGCTTAAGAAATGCTTGTTCTTGGGAACTCTCATGGTTTCTGAGTAATCATAGGACCATCCAGGTTGTGAGGGACCTCCAGGATCTCTCTTCCAACCTCCTGTTCAAAGAATGATCAGCCATAAGGTCAGGCCAGGTTATTCTGGGCTTTGTCCTGTGTGTCTTAAACTTCTAAGGATGAAGACTGCACAGCCCCTCTAGCTAATGTCCTCATTGGGAGAATGTTTTCATTATATTCAGTTAGAACCATCCTTGTTTCAGTGCATGTTCACCTTCTCTTGTTCTTCCACTGGTTAAATGCCTGGTTTATAATCTCAGCGATATCCAGTGTCAGACTTGGTATAAATTCACGTCAGTGTCAGGTGGGTTATTTGCAGCTTAGAAGCAGACTGTGTAAGCAGGGGTATCTCACCGGACTGGCAACTGTGGGTTTTGTGAGGGAATGAGGGTGTATCCCCAGAATCTCCAGGTGAGGGAGAGCCAGGAAGACATGCTGGGCTGTGGTCATAAAAGAATGCTGGCACCTGGCTTGCATGTCCCTCTTGCTAGGTCAGGAAGATTGGCCATCCCAATCCCAGAGACTCTCCAAGTTCTCAATTGCCTCTTTTTCTCTGTGGAAACAGTGCCCTAGGAATGAAATACTTCTAAATACTTGGGTTTGTGCTCTAAAACAAAAGATAGTGATAGAAAATGTCACAGCAAACAGCAAAAATACCAGAGGTTGTCATGGATTCTTTTTCTTGCATTTTCTAATCCTTCCCGTAATTGAGCTTTGAGTCCTTTTTATATTTGGGCTTTCCTCCTACTGTGTATTGATTTAATGACTAGCCAAATGTTATTAAACATTTTTCCTTTTGGAATATGATTATGTTCTCAGTTTGATAGACTGACCTTTTTCTTTTTTCTTCTTGACATGCATGTAATTCATCCCATCAAACATATTTCTTCTGATGTTTCTCTATTCTTTCTGTTCCCCTATTTAATTTCAGTGTCTAGGGCCCCCTTCTGTTTCAGAGAAAGGCAGTGAAATGCCTAAGACTATGCAGTCTGAAAGCAGTTTTTTTTCTTTGTAGTGGTAACTTTTTTCCTTTGTAGCCAAAATGTTTCTCTTTTCTTACCAGAAGGTCTTCAAGATTCAGTGACATGGATAATTTTGCTTTCTTTTTTGTATCCTCAAATAGTCCCTCGCTCTCCCACCCGCATACCACTGGGGTTTTTTTTTTTTGCAGGAGTTTTGTGTCTGAGAACCATGCCACATCCCACACAATCCTTTATGAAAAAGAAAAAATGTAAACTATATAACCCTTCCAGAACATGTTTCGAAACCACAGCAGCCATCTGGTTTTCCAGAAGGCCTGCTGTTCTTTTCATGTTTGGAGGAATAGTTTGATAACAAACTTGTCTAATAAATATAGAGCTGAAAGACAACAAATAAGTGTTTGCCGACTCCTGACATTTTTGATGTTTTCCTAATTTATAACATTAAAAACTGTTAAAACAGATGGGGTTTAATATATTCTCCTGTACAAACACATGGCTCAAGTTGTGTACAATATCAGCGTGTTGGATTATGCATACTCTATCAGATTTCCCTTCATCTGTTTATTCTGAGTTTCTCCACAAGAACAATGTTTAACTACTAGCAAGCATTTTTTGTAAAGGTAATATGTTAACCATCATAAACAAAGTTGAATCTGCACGTCGTATAGCATAACCATTAATCATTTGTGTAAACAGGTTGGTCTATGACTGAATTAATGCTAGAAGCTAACTTTGGTCAAGTTGCAAATATTTATTTGGCCATATTTTGTGCTAACTGGATTGTAGGACCTCAAACCTCAGTATTGCCTGATGTGATTAAATGCTTAGCTGAAATTTGGCTTAAAATATTGTTATAGTCTATCAGTTTGAAAGTCTGTATCAGTAGGGAGTAGGAATATGTTAAAAGAACATGGCTAGTTTGAAAAACTAATTCAGTGCAAATTCCATATGTGCCTGTGCACTTTACCCTTCTCCTCAACTTCTACTCATTGACTGCATAGTTTTCCTAACAGCTCAAAAAATATTGCAATGAGTAGAGTCACTGTTTAGTAGACTCAGTGAAGGCTTCTGTTGAAGATAAAGGGAACAAACTAGATCTTATGAAATAAAATGCAAACAAATAATCTATCCAGTCATTAAGATAATAACATTCACTATATTTTTATGGGATGTTCTACCCATATAATACTGTGGCTCATAATGCTGGAGAGCTATTAAGATATTTCATGGTTGTAAGCAAATTTTGAGATCAGCATTGGAACTCAAGAAAAGGTAGATGCTTTCCTGATTCGAAAATAGGACTGTGTAGAGTCATATCATAGCTTATTTTATTTTTCCTACGTAACTGAATCTTGAGTTCACCCCATTTTTTAGTTTTACCTTGGTAGATCAGTTTAAATTACAGCTACTTTCCAGAAGGTGAGCTGTTAAGTTCTGTAAATATGAAAGAAATTTTCCTACTTGGCATTGAGGGGTGGGCACTCCTATGCTGCTGAAAATTCTGGCTCTTTTCCAGCAAGATACTTAAACCAACTACTTAACTGCTTGTATGTTTAATGTTAATGAAGTACTGAACAAGTTTCTGATCAGAGCAGTCAGCGTCTATTGAAATAACCAGAAGATTGTGTAATCTAAAATAACAATCTAGTCTGATTTTTCAGGAAGATGTGTTCCGGATCAGCTTTGCACAACATGGGACTATATAAAATGGCTGTTTTCAGCCTGAGTTATTTTGCTTTAAAATGAGGTTTTCAAACAATTTGCTATCTTAATTTTAGCAGTTTGACTCTTTTGTGTGCTAACAAAAAGAAATATGCAAATGAGCTACCACTTTGCTTTCTAGCAAACTATATTTCTGTGCAAACACTTGACTTTATCACATACTTCACAGTTCTTTCTTGTAATTAGACGTTAAATCTGCATTTCACTTTGACTTAATTGTCGGCTTGTGTGAGGCTGTTTATACTTGCATTTCTATTTAATCTACCTCTCTGTCCACTTAGATATTCACTTACTGTACATTATACTCAGTTTTGGGTTTGTTTGTTTTACAGTGGTTTGTTTTGCAGTAAGAAAAGTTTATATATATATAAATGTTGACCTTCCTCCAGTATCCTTAAAAATCTGTAAGTGCAGATATTATTTGGTTACTTAGATTATGAAAGAATGTAAGAACTTTGCCTGTATGGCCCAAAGAATCTAAGTTTGTGGAACTTCCATTACTCCAGGTCTCAAGTTGGTTGAGTGAATTAACTTTAAGGAAAGTGCTTAGATACGTGTAACTAAATCTTAAGTGGAAAACCATTAAAAAACCAACTGTGTTCTATGGGTTAGTAGCTGGCTTTTTTGGACCAAAAGTACATCAGGATTGTCCAGTCACACAGTAAGCACTTCTTGTAGGTTGTCCTGCCTGTCAGAAATTTTTGAGAGTTTGGAATCAGCACTGACACTGGCGCCCAACTCAGTTATCTAGGTAATGCTTATGAGTGTTTTAAGGAGACTTGTCTCTTCTAAAAACTTGTCCCTCAGCCTGTACCCATGTGAAATTCCAGGAAGTATCAAAAGCAAGTTTCTCAGGACTGCAAGTTTTGTGATCTTGACTTTATTTTCTCTTTTCTGCTATACTCTTTTTAAAAACACAAAATCCAAATGAATGGACAAAAAGAAGAAAAAACCCAACACCCAAAACTGGTAAAAAGGTGCACATATTTAAAGCGTGCATGGGTTGAAATAAGTCAAGTCATGAAAGCTTGAGTTTTACTTTGCCTTCTAACCTTAAAATTAACATTAATGTAAGTGTTACATGATTGGATACCTGTTTATGTAGGGGAAACTGTGAGTGGATGCTAAATTTTGGGTTCTGGATATATGGGAGCAGGTAATGCTTCCTTAGGATTTCCTTGTGATGGTAGAGATTTTAATTTTCCTGTGTGGATTTTTTCATCTTGTGTTTTGAAATATTGTCAACTGCACTGCCCAATGGATGCTTAAAGTAATGCTGTGGATTGGAGTCTTGCTAGGTCTACACATATCCTACATCATGTAACCATATCTTTTGTGTGCCTAAAGGTCTGTTTTGTGTATTCTTTGCACCTTTTATTTTCTTTCTCTGGGAAAATGTGTAATTATCTGTCCAGAACTAGAAGAAACAATATATTCATTCCTAAGCAATGTAGCTTTGATTTTAAATGATTCTGCAAGTATCATAGCTTGCTTTGAAAAGGGTATGAATATTTTTCTCAAATCTTAGTCTTTACTTTCAGTTCAGTATAAAAATGTAACTGTTCTTAATTGTTGTATACGGAACAGCAAATCTATAAGCTATAAGTTGCCTCAAGTGGGGTTTACATTATAGACCACCAGCAAATGTAATTGTATGCTGTGTACTTGATGAAAAGTACAATATATATCCTCTCAGTCAGGGTTCTTTATTATAAAAAGGCTAGGTATTGCTTGGGTATTAACTATACTGTACTAAAACCCATAAACACCTTTTTACACATAGAGTGCACACTTCAATGCAACAATCAAATGCTTTTCTATAAATAACAAACTTATGGAAAAAGAGGCCTTTGATTGCTTTCCAAGAATGCATTGAAACGTTAGAGGGACTTTATTTGATTCCAGGAATTGAGTGCTAGTTCATGTGTATCAATATCAGATCTCTCATACTTATTAAAAAATAAGCTTTTATTTTAAAATTGGAATCTGCATTGTTTACAAATGGAAGTTTATCATACACTGATAAATTTAAATTATTTTTAGGTAACACTGAATATTTTAACATTCTTAGTGCACAAAAGGCAAGTTTTTCTGAGAAAGTAATATATCTACTAAACACAACTAAGAATAGTGTGTCAAATAAGGAGGTGAGGGTTGGGGGTGGCTTATTTCCAGTTGTTTCTTGAAGTCATTTCTGTGCTGATCTTCAGGTGAAGTGTCAAGCTTTTTGTCTACAAATAATTACTGTGGAAAAAAGCCTATTTTGTTTTATGCCTGGAACAGGTGACGCCTAAATGTTAAGCACACATTTGGTTGAATGTTGGATGGTAGCTGCCCGTGACATCAATCACTTAATTTCACTGGCAGTCTGAATAAACAGCAGTTGTCTTTGTCTAAAGGTGGGACTGAGTTATGTGTGGCCTAACTGCATGGCAGATGGAATGTGGTTGCCTCTATGTGTGAATACTATCATCCAGCTATTAACATACATGGTACAGATGGTAATTTGTAACCAAGTACATAAAGCTGAAAACTACAGCAAAGTAGTGTAAGCCATGAAAAACAGTTTACTTGCTTTATTTATGTGAATGAATATATATGAAATACATGAATGATTGAGAGGTGGCTAGCAATGATAGGCTTCTTTGTAGCAATACCTACATTCTAAAGGTAAACAAAACTAGTATAACTGTTTCTTCAAAGGACATGTAGAAGTCTTTTGCATAGTAAAAAAATCTTTTGCATCTAGTGGAAGGTGCCCCTGTCCCTGGCTGGGGGGACTGGAGCTAGATGATCTTCAAGGTGCCTTCCAACCCAAACCTTTCTATGGTTCTATGAAAATATTAAGTGTTTCTTTATCCTTGAGAGTTCATGTTTTTGGAAGAGCATCTGCTTTTCATTGAAAATGTATTTTTGCCAAACTGTGCATCTGGGAAGTTTGAGGCACAAGGAAGTTAGCAACTTGCACAAAATGACAGCTTGACTTAGATGAGGGGTCTTGATTTCATAGTCTTGATGGTTTGCTCTGGTTAGTCAATGACATTGCTTCCTTCTGGTTTTGTAAAACATACAATTAAGAAATAAATCAATAATGGTATGAGACAAAAAAAAATAATGGGTACCACTGGCTGGAGGGACTAGTTCAGCTGACTGATTTGTATTTTATGGAAGCATACTGGCTTCCATGTAATTGCTGGCTACAGGAAAATCTTTGTGGTTTTCCAGCAGCTGATTTGGCAGGTGAAGGAAGCATCAGCATCGCTGACGTTTCCTTGAGGAGCGCCTTGGAGCATGGAAGATGTGGGATTTCTGTTTTCTGTGTTCTCAGGATTTCTTGGGTCCTTTCTTTAGTGTGCCAGTAGTGAGAGGCTTTTGAGCAGATATAGCTGTATCACTACTTCAGAATGTGCAGGTTTTCAGATTGTTTCAAGGTAACAATTTGCTTCTTAAAAGCACCTATAGGCATTTATTTTAAAAATCCTAACATCCTGATACCAGATGATGTTGTAAAAAAACCTTTTTTTTTGTTTTGTTGTAGTAACTTAACTTCAAATTCTTTTATGAACTGTGACTTCATTTGCAAAGAGCTGACCATGGTATTTATTGTAGTATGCTAATACATTCCTGAGAGAATTGGGTTTTTTAAGGTTTATGTAACTTCAGCAGCTTTGCTAGTTGTCTGACACTTGTTAAGATGTTTGAATAGATGCTTCATTTGCAGAGGATGATGCTGGATTATGGTATGACTTTGTTCTAACTTCCTCTCTGTCTCTTTCCTCTCACTATCTTCTACAATGAGATTGTAAACTCTTAAGTATGATGAACTAATTCAAACTCTGTTTTTGACTGGGACTTTTTATTCAATCTACTGTTTGCATTACAGGAACTCTTCTAGAATGAAAATTCTGTTGGTCTTCCATGAAAAAATTTTCTTCCTAAGGCCATGCTAATGAGTGAGCACCTGAATGCTCTTTTAGAGTATGCAGGTACTGTATGCACTGTCTAAAAGGAGGCAGCTGAGAAAAGCAAACCCTTTTGTCCAAGGGGATTGCATTCATTACCCTGAAGGACAATAAGAAAAGTCTGAAAGTCTAAAACAAAAAAAGAAAGTCCTGATCGATAGATTTCCAAAATAAGCCTTCATACTCCAGAGGAATTATAAGGGGAATGGGAAAAAAAATACATATTATCTCTCAAATGTCTCAATCTTTACAATGAGAATAGTGTTTTTACTAAGCATATGTGTATCTAGTCCTGTTTTTTCCCTTGATAAGTAGGTGGAATCATGCACACACATGATAAAGATTACACAATTTGTATATGTGAATTTAGCTTTTGTATTTGTTGCTAATAATGGCAAAAAGTGTTAGTTTTCATAAGCTACCATAAACATGATTTGGTGCAATCAAGTCAGGGAGGAGCTTTCTGATTTTTCAGTCTTAAACATCAAACGTTGAAGGAGCACTTGAGCTTTTCTTATACTGTTTTCCCAGTGGAGTTGTAGATGTTATTAAAAACATTTGTTATCTTGGTAGGGCACTTATAAATGAAACAAGCTTAATATCCTAGTTCTTCACCTTTTCAAGGACTGGGTTCAGAAATCTAGCTCAGGTCATAAGGTAAATTAGCTTGGTAACCCCAGCACAGCCCCTTGTGGATGGACAAACCGCTCTTACAATCCTTCCCCCCAGTCCCATTAAAAAAAAAAAAAAGAATGTCAGTGTTTTCATCTTTATCCAGCACTTTAAAAGACATCAGGTTAGCAAGGTACATGCATATTTTGGCATTAAAGATAATCCTGTAATTGTATGTTCTGTGTTAAGGACTCAACTTTTATACAGGCTTTTAAAAAACAAAACAGACTTGAAAGTTTTGTGTATTCTTGTAAATAGTCCTCCATGTTCTACTCATAGCCTTATTCATTCTGATAGAATTCAAAGTCTTTATAACTGACTGCAAAGCTATTCAGTCTAATGATAACATAGGGTAGAGTATCATTTCAATCAGCCTCTATGAGTTTTTAAGTTTCCTAAACTTCTGGGTAGATAAACTTTATTTAGATCTAAATGAAGAGTAAAGTGATGGATATGGACAAAGCTATAAACATCATGTTGCTTTTATTTTGTTTACATTCTTTTTTGTTTAAATTATTTCTAAGTGGTCAAAACTCACCTATCTGGAAAAGTAACTTCAGTAGTTTATTTGTTTTTGAAAAATTTCACTGAGGTTTTTTTTCCCATATTAACAGTTTACTCTAAATGCATTATTTTGATTTATTTTAATCTTTTATACTTTTTGCCCTACTGCTGTTTAAGCCCTCTGGTTAATTTTGTCATTTTCCATCTGATTCTTTTCAGTGGTTATTTGTGTTTTGGGGGATTTTTTCTCATATCAAGTATATGTTGGTTTAGTCTTTTGATTTTTGTGGTGGGTGGGATTTTTTTCCCCAAAAAAATACTTTTTTCTAAGAACAGATACCTATGCACAGAGGCACATACCCACAAGCATATATATCTTTCCTATGGGTTCTAGTAATAAGAAGTGTTGACTGGTAAACTTCCTCCTGTCTGTGCTTGGTAAATCACAACTTGTCCTACTTCAACTCTTTCAAAATATTGGTATAAACATTTTTCTGGCTTATAGTCTCAATGTGTTTGGCTGCACTACTGTTTATTAACTATACTCACACACAAATACCTGTTGTGTTCAACAGAAATTTTTTCTTTTCAAGGACCCCTTAAATTTTTCAGCTCTACCAGTGGTTTCTTGTAGAATTTATTAGGGAATGGTGATGCCCAGCTTTGTTGCAAACTCTTTGTCCTTGTCTTTTTGCAGCTTTTTTGTCCCTTCTCTTAATTATTTGTTTCATGCTTTTGTTTTTTCTCACAAAAAATATCCAAATGTTAGCTGATAGGTTGTCTGACTTTCCTCCTACCTGTAGAAAAAAAAAGGTTTGAAGCTTTTTCTTCTATTATGAGATTGAGATAGCCAAAGTCAGAGGGAAAGTAAGTCAATATTACTGTCCTTGACCAATTAAATAAAACTATTAAACCACTTTTGAAATGACATTTTGAAGTAAATTTTCGTGATCATCCTGTTACCTTTTGTGCTCTTATCCACAGTACCCACCTGTCATCCTGAAGTTTAAAAGCCTTCATAAGAAGGGGAACTTCTCTTTGCTTGTTTGTCCAGTGCTAAATGCTTCTGAGTTCTTGCCTATAGATTCTGCTGTAATACTTCATGCTAGGTTTTTATTAATTTGAAGTTTTTTTTAATGTGAAATGGCTGTAACACAAGCTATAATAAAGGTGAATTATTTGGATGGATTCTTGACATTAGCATCTAGTCATGGGCTCAAGAGAAAAAAAATCATCTGGACAAAATATACCAATAATAAAAAAATAAAATAAAAAAAAAATATACCAACCTCTAGAAATTGTACCAATAACAGAAAGCTAAACTGGTAGTATAGAGGTTTGCAATTTGTTTCTAGCTTTGTTGAAGTTCTTAATTTTACTTAGTTGGTGTAAAGACTTTTTAATTTTAAAATGTGTAACTCATGAAAGAATGCAGAATAATTGGCTTCTATCTGTTCTGTACTGTAAACCACAACAGGATCTAATAATATTCACAGCCAATAAATAATGCAAGATGGGCAGGCTGTACAACCCTGTTTAACAGCAAAGACTTCAGGAAAACACACAGTCTTAAGTTCTTTCATTATTTTTGACAGTGATTTGTCATTAAAGGAGTATATTAGTTTAGGTTAAATTGATCTAAAACCTCCATTAATATAGGTGATAGATTCCTTTTTTTATTTGTTTCACTTCCTTGATATCTCAAATGAAGAAATGCAGAAAAAGCTAACTGCACTGAATATTTTTTTCTGATAATTTTTCTTCTGAAAATAGCACTGGAGACCTATGTTGACAGGTAGATATAAGTCTATCTTAGTATTGCTGCTAGTAAGGTCGGGTATAGTTGACCTCATCCATCTATACAATGGATTAAACATTACTTACCAAAGTGTACCAGAATATATTTGCAACTGCATCTAGAGAATTAATGATCCCAAAGTGCAGAGAGTTGCTTGGATGGAAGGGGATATTTCTTCTCACCCTTTTTGATATCCAACAGAGATTTATTTCTTGTGCTGTCTCTTATCCATGTAATTTGTGCCAGCTAAAACTACTTAGTGTACTCCACATCGCTTGAGAATCTTCAAATACTCTCCTTTTTACAGCTGAAAGCAGTTTTGAAGTTCACGATTTTTCCAGAGATTTCTGTCTGTCCTTTCACTGAACTCCTGTTCTGCTTCTTACCTGCATTCCTCAAAGAAATAATTCAAAACAACCTTGCTGGCCAGAGATACAAGACATGTTAGCTCTTTCACAACAAGAGAATGCAAGTCTAACATCTCATATGCTTCATTTTGTTCTTTGCAAAATGGTTATTTCAGTTTTTCTTTTAAGCTATTGTTAAAGCTATATTAGTAATTTATTTTGCTCCCCACAAGAAGTTGTTTCATTGAAACATGAAAATTCAACATGAAATTCATGTGTCATTTCATTGAAATGACACAGTCATATCAGGCAGTAAATCATAGTGAGTTCTGTAAAATGGGTGGTATTAGAGTATTACATACAACTATGTCTATCTGGTTTGCAGCATGTCTGTATTTGAGGTGCACATTCCTAAAAAGAGATTCATTGAACAACTCCTTTTCAAAGTCTACTTTGATATGCAATTTGCCTGTTCTAGGTTCAGTTGTGTAGGTGGCTTTGGTTTTTGCTGAACATAAAGCAGACCTGAGAAACTGAGAGAGAAGAAGGAAGAAGACAGACATGGTCTGTCAAAATAATGTAGTTTTTTAACTTATAACAAAAATATGTGTAATTTATTGAATTTTTGTTGATATATAAAAATTTTTATTTTTTTCATGTTGACTTAACAGATCATACTTTACCAGTGCTGATTTTTTTTTTTCCATTTTAGAGTGATTAGTAAAAAAAGTCATTAATAATGAGAAAGTGATGGCTAGTTATAAGATATAACCTTATACCCAGGTTTTATAGTTATTTTTCTAGATAATGTATAGGGGACTTTTGTGTTGAAGAAAGTTTCCAGTGGATTTTCAAGATGTTAGGAAATATCTGTGAAACCATCCATTGTACTGTAAAAGCTATGAAAAACATTTCCCAACATCAGCAAGCTTTCATGGAGCAGATTTTTCAAGTACACTTTTGAAATGGAGTAATTAAAATGCATCTCTCCATTGCTTTGCCATTTTATTTTAAATCAAAGAATGTCATATTGACACTTCATGATTTTTTTTAATAATCTACCATTTATAATGACCATGTTTAATTGCTCTAATTTAAAAAGGCACTATCTGATTGCCTGCATGCATATAACAAAAAACATAATTGTCTTGTGCAAACCACTGAATAGATTTAGGAATCTTCAATAACAAAATTACATTAATAGCATATGCTATTAAAGATGATTGATGGCAAAATTGGAAGCATACTGGTTTTACACCACACAAAAGAGTACGGTGCTTTGAAGATGGTTCTGAGAGTGTCAACAACAGTACAAAGAAAAAAAAAAACAGTGTAATACTTAGTCCTACTTTACTAACAAAAAAATTGATTTGGTAGCGCGGTAGATCAAGTTTTATTTTACTAGAGATGACAATATTTCTCTACTTTTTCTTATTATCTCTTGTATGTAGGAATACATATTCAAATATATTTTGTGTTTAAATCTGTTCAATTATCTACTTTGTGTCCCAGAAGAATAAGAAGCTTAACTTATACCCAGGTTTTCAGAAACAAACAAAAAAATTACTATTTCATATTACTTCTCAGTTGGTTTAATCCATCTTTTGCTGTAGTTCTTACTGTGAACATATAAGCAAACCTGAGGTCCATGAATCAGTTCACAACGTCCCGTACTTTGAAAGCCTGATTCTGAATGTAGAAGAAATCAGAACTCTATAGAAAAAAAGAATAATGGGGAAAGTGATGAATCATGTGACATTCTTAATGTACAAGTTGGTTTAAGAATAGCTGCTTCTTTTATTGGTAGTATGGTTGGAATGTGAAGATCTCTAGATCTCCAAGGCTTTACAGCAGACACATTTTTAATACAAACATTACTTCTGCAAGAACATAGATACCATTATACTTCTGATATTTTTTTAAATTCCTTTTAAAGTGACACTTACATTTTCATGTCCTTCTGAGATGGCAGTACAAGTTTTAAAGGACATTTGATATCCTTCAGTTTTCTGAAGATTAGTGGGTTTTGCTATATATTAATATCTGAAGTAATCTTTGGAACTGGATGTGGCTTATTTATCAGGTGCCTGAACTTTTTTTTTTTAATGACTTTGCTTAGTAACAGTGTAGTCAGAAATGCCACGACTCCATGAATGGATTCCTTCCCAGTCACCATTACTCTTCTATTGCCCATTTTTCAAGTGAATAACTTTTGAAAATTATTTTACTCATATTTTATTATTGTAAAAATATTTTTCCATATATTATAACTAAACATTTGCGTATGTAAAGAATGTATGGAGAGAGAAGAGTTTGAGAGAATGTCTGACTGGCTTTTTTTTTTTTTTCCCCAAAAGCAGTATAAACTTTCTCTCACAGTACCTACACTACTGAGAGACCTTTTTGCCAGTTTAGCGTTGGTCTCTGCATCAATGGTGGAAATATAAAGCCAGTTTGAAAACACCATTGTAGTAAAATACCTGTTTTAAAGTTTCTGAAGTGTTCTTTTGATGTCTTCTGCAAAGTTGCAAACGTTCGTTCATGATTATTGGAGGAAATTCCTTAGGGTTTCTAGTTCTGACACATACAAGTTGTGAGAAATGGCAATATGGGTCAGAGCTACACTAAAACCAACTTCATATAATGTCTAATTCCTTCTATATAGTGGCTCTTCATCATACTCTATTGTCAAAACATATATGTTCTTTTACTGTAACTTTCATGTGTAAATGAATGCAGGTTTGCTGAGTTTAGGTCCCTTTTTGTACAATAATTTGCATATTTTCAAAGGTAGTTAAGCCTAAAACTGAGTCAAGGTAGTTTGTGTTTAAATTTCTAGTGTTTTACATTGACAATTTCAAGCTAATGATACTCTGTTACAAAAGTGTAGCAACGCTACTGATTGTTTTTTTTTCATATGTAACACAACAAACCCAGACAGAGCTACAGGCTTGGGGAGGAGTGGCTGGAGAGCTGGCCAGCAGAGAGGGACTGGCTGAACATGAGCCAGCAGTGTGCCCACGTGGCCAAGAAGGCCAACACCATCCTGGCCTGCATCAGGAATAGTGTGACCAGCAGGACCAGGGAGTTGATCCTGCCCCTCTACTCGGCACCTTGAGCACTGTGTGCAGTTTTGAGCACCATGGTATAAGAAGGACATTGAGGTGCTGGAGAGGGTGCAGAGAAGGGCAACTAGGGTGATTAGAGGTCTTGAGAACTGGCCCTATGAGGAGAGGCTGAGTGAGCTGGGGCTGTTCAGCCTGGAGAAGAGGAGGCTGAGGGGAGACCTCATTGCTCTCTACAACCACCTGAGAGGAGGTTGTGGTGAGGTGAGTGCTGTCCTCTTCTCCCTAGGGACTAGCGATAGGACAAGAGGAAATGGGGTCAAGTTGCACCAGTGAAGGTTCAGATTACATATTAGGAAAAATTTATTCACAGAAAGAGTGGTGAGGCATTGGAACAGGCTGCCCAGGGAGGTGGTGGAGGCACCGTCCCTGGAGGTGTTTAATACATGGGTAGACGTGGTGTTTCAGGAGATGGTTTAGTGGTTAGGGGTTGTAGGGCAGACGGTTGGACTTGGAGGATCTTGAAGATCTTTTACAACCTTGATGATTCTATGATTCTGTGATTCTTCTACAGTATGTAAACAGACATTTGTCCTATTTGGAAAATATTTAGAATTAATAATTGTGTTTTTACTGGTAGGTACTTCCAGGAGCACACATTTAAAATTACTCCTTTTTTTTTGTCTGATTTGTTGCTTTATTTTGTTTCTTATATTCTTAGATAATTGCATGTGTGTGAACCAAATATTTTGTATGTAATACTGCGTAGTATTTATGAATATGATAGTCCTTTATCAGAGCTCAGGCTTCTGCAGTTCTCCATTTTAAGACTGCCTTTGTCCAATCATGAGGAAAATGAGCAAGTATTCTGACTTTGGTCCATGTGAGTTGGATTTTTTGTCTTAGTTTCTTTGTGCTTTATTTTTGCATCTTATAAGACATTTACATGATAGTTCAATAAAATTATTTGGGAGGATTCAGTTGATGTTGTGACATCACTCATTATGCATGTTATTAATACATCTTCAAGAGAATTTTTAATCTGTAGTAATTACTACTGACAAATGTTTTTCTTACTTTGGAAAATTCTTTTGTACTGTAAAAGACTTATTGGTGATTTTAAAGACACACAGAATCCTTTCAGTTTGTCTATACACTTGTAGCTATACTTTAATACCTCATTAAAAGACTTTAAAATATTTGAAATAGAGGATTTTTCTTTTTCTGGCAGGCAGGTGGAGGACTACTGCCTGCAGGACCCACTTTGTCAGCATGACACCATTCTCATAAATTTTTATTGAAATGAGCTCATTACCTTTAATTTTTACCGTCTCTTTAATGATTCTAGGAATAGTTTTCAATTTTTGAAAAACAACCAGTCAGTTACTGAAATACAGGCATTACTATTAGTTGTGTATGTTGGCCTTTTCAAGAATGATATTGAATGAAAATATGTTGCTGACATTTGGATGATTGTTCAAGCAGAGTTTCTGTGATTAATTACAACCAAGAACATTTAGGCACATATTTTGTCTGCTGATTGGCTGGCTCTTCTCCACCCTGCTTCCTTGTCAAGGTATAAACTTTATTCAGGACATAACCAGTATCTCTTACCTATAATTAGCATGTCTCTGAATGTAACAGATTCAGATATCAACTTTGAGGAAATGTAGCTTCAGGTGGTAGTGTTCATTAAATGTGCAACTTTTCTCATAGCTGCACAGTACATAGTATTTTTCAGTGATACGGTGAGAAAAGTACTTTTATAATAGTAACTCGCTGACAACATTTGAAGTGAAAATTGCCAGAGTTCTTGAATCTTTACACATTTCCGTGACTGATCATCATTTCCTTAGAATTCCAAAGACTTGTGTGAATCATGCCTACAGGGTACATATGTTAGATGTTAACGAGAAAATACTTCCCAGAAATCAAATGTAAGATTCTTAAAGCTTTTGAAGTGCACCTACAACATTGAATGATTAGAGCCTTGTAGAACAGAATGAAGAAATAATTCATTTGAGAACTAGAAAGTCAGAATGACTTCAGTAATAAAAAAAGTACTTGTTATTTATAAAACAAAACTGCTACTGCTTAAGTGTAAATCTGTTTTAGGTGATATGTACTCTAGAAATGCTTAGTCATCAATGTACGGAACTAATCTCTGATGATATGTCCTTTCAGTACTTCATGTGAAAGCAAATATCACACCCTATTAAATGCAGCTTAGAATAATATACCTATATGTAATAGCTACACAATCAGAAGAATGGTGATATTAGGCATTCATCTGAATGCAACAGTGAAATGAAGATCTGATTTTATATCCAGTGCAGATAATTCCTATTGAATTCCTCCCAGCTACAGGCAATCTTATAAACTTCTCAGTTGTAAATAATTTTATGATTTCTTTGTCATCATGTTCCAGTCTCCATTTAGTATTTCAGTGGTCTGTCTGATGTTAATATTTAGCGCTTTTTTCACTAAGATTTAGTATAATACATTCAGTGTAGTCTTTTAAACTTTCAAGCAGACCATTGAAATTAAAACAAAAAAAATCCCCTAGTAAAACATGCATTCATATATGTATGTAAAATTAGATTTTATGATACTGACAATTTGTGTATTATGTTAGACTTTAAAGTAGGTCTGGTCCTTACCCAGGGCTATGTTGCTGCCCTTAATCATGCTATGTAGACTTTTTTCCACAAGTGAACTAATTAAAATCAATACACAAAAGAATGTACCTCATTAGTAAGAGTGGTGGAATAGGGCACTACCTTGTTAGTCAAGTGTGGGCATTTAACAGACTCACAAGATTTGACTGTTGCGCCTCTGGTGCATTTGCTCTAAACATTGCTAATACATACAGCAGGACTATGTTAAGCTTTTTTGTCACTGATTACAATAAAGGAAGAAAATATCAAGTTGGGGATATTACAGTCACTTTAAAATACCTGCATGTTATCTGGTTCCTGCGAAATTCTTAATAGACAGAACTATATGTTGCTTGCTTGAACATTCTTGTGTAAGTTTTGTGAACACTTAAGACAAGCTGTCAAAGAGTAAGTGGATTTAAACATAGATGCGGTTGAAAACTGAAAAAAGAATTCTAAGCTTGCTGAAATGACACAGTTTAAGATTTTCAAAACTTATCTGTCACTTTGGTTTTGTTTGTATCTGCAAATGGAGTTCTTATAGCCTAAAGTTGGGAAGAATAGTCAGCGTGCACTTAAAGTCTAATTAAAAGAACACTGAGAAGATTGTTTATGCTAAAGGGCTTAACTGAAAGTTGAGGTCTGATATTGTGGGTTTTTTCCACATATAAAAGTTGGGTACTGGTCAGGACACACTCAAAAATTGATGCTTTTTTTCCTGTAATATGAATAATTAGAGTGTCTTAGTGTTCAAAGGACTCTGTTCAGATATACTGGTTATCTTCAACAGAAATTCTACAACAGTAGGAACTCAGAATTCCTGTATCTAAACAGTGGAGGAAAGCTACATGATTAAACTACTACTGACTTTCAATTTTTTTAATGAATTGGAAACAGAAGATGACTTTGTACTGATGGCTTAAGCCAGGCAGTTTTGCATTATTTTCAGAGTATTCTACAAAATGTGGAGGGAGTGGGTTCAGAGGCAGTGTTTTGTGTACATTTTAAAAAGAATTAATCTAAATCTTGTTATAGATATCCAGATACAACTAGATTGTGATATGCTGCTACCTTTCACCTTGAATAGTCCTTTTTCAGACAGCTAACTGTAATCACTGATGGAAGTCTATGATGGTTTTACTATCCAGATTAAGGACACAAATGTTTTTGAAGTTCTCTGTCTCCAGCATTGGTATTCTGAATGAGTACAGAAGACCAAGTTACTTGAATAGGTGTACAATTGCTGTATAGTCACGTTTAAACCCAACCTCCAAACCCACTTTTGAATTACTTCAATTCATTGCCAACAAATGTTCTTTCTTTGTTTTCTGAAAATTCTCTCACCTGCTTCCTTCTACCCCACCCCCCCCAAATTTCTGGCACAATTAAAGACTGTCAGATAAATTTACTAGCTAGTTTATGTACTAGATAAGGATGCATCCTTCAGTCATAGATTAAAAATAACTAAGAATCAGACTAATTTCTGTATCTGTTAGGGAAAGCAAATATTTGGTTTGTTTACCTGTGTTTTTTGGTATATTTTTACTATTACAGACATTTAAAGAGAAGGTACATATTGTAAATCAGCTGCTGTTGCTTAAATCAGTATCTTGAGTCGCTGAAACTGTCATTTTTATCCACTCCATAATCTCTAATCTGGAGGTTGTTTAATTTGATGGAGGGACTTCAAGACTTTAGTAATCTATTAAATCTTAAAGTTGTGTAAGAGATTACTGGTAAATGCTGTGCGTTTCCTACCAGTGATCGTCCACTGATATTTTAACTATTCTAAAGTGCTCTAAAACTGCTCAGCTAATTATAAGATACTGTAGTGTTTATAAAGAGGAAGCTGTAACATAATATCATTTTAGAAGACAGGATTTCTACGAATGTCCTTGTCCTTTGAAGAGCATCAGGCATTTGGAAATGTGGCCTTGCCTTACATGAAATAAAGGCTGACTTCAGTTTTAACACTGAATCATGTAAAGATCTGTGAGGTGTGGTGGTGAATCTCTGCTTTCTGAGTTTTCCTTTTATGGAGTTGTAACAGACGGGGGTGGTTAATGAACTTTAATCTCATTATTTGGGGGAAAATAAATATTTGTATATGTATATATTTGTATATAAGGTTTTGTATATTTGTATATAAGGGTTTCTTCCTTAATTTATTCATGAGACTAGAATGTGAGATGGAGTAAGGGTGTTGCCTGAACCTATTAGAGGATGCTAACAAGGTGCAACAAACTTTTTTCGGGTCCTGCCATGAATATTATTCTTTCAAAAAGTTAAAAAATAATTAGTATCCTACTAAAGATCCTATACAGTGAGGTTAGGAGGTCTGCATTATGCAGGAGATGAAACTTTATCAATAGGTTTTCTTTCTTCAAAATATGAGACTTTCCTATCAATGTGAGGTGCATCTGTACAGACAGTGGCAATTCCCTTAACAAGTGTTAGCAAACTTCTCAGTCTGTTTTACTTGAGCAGGGATAATTCTCAGTCTACCTCCATCTTTTTAAAGGACCTGAAATCTTATGCTGAGTATCTAGTGCCTATCCAGTGTTCATAGACAACTGGAGCATGAGAATCTTTTCAAAAGTGAGATTGCTCTCCTTAAAATGGGATCTAGCACTACCTTCTTCTATTGATGTTCCAATAACTCCTATTTTAGATAGAGATACAGATATTGCCGTGTTCTTGAGTATCATTTTAATGCATTTAGAAATTGTAATTTTACTTTTTTGTCTAGAGATGAAAAAATATATACCAACAGTCTTTGCATGAATTATTTTACAAATGATTCACAATGGTGATGCTACAGTTCATGTGATCTTAGTGTATTTAAACTGCCTTGAGACTATTCTGCTTTTTGAGTGTGTTTGTGGGATGTGGTTGTTTAGGATTATGAGACAGCAGTTTAGAATCTGCCTGCAGTTTCAATAGCTGCTACTGCCTTCAAGGGACTTTTAAAAATGCTCAGAAATACTGAGCTTATTTCAGCATTTGTGCATATCAACAGCTGCCATGGTAGGCTTCTCTGCTGGGAGGTGGCCTCACTTATCTTTGGAATATGGCTCACATACTGCATCTGTATTCCCTCTGTCAGAAAATATTTCACATACGTGTTGCAGCACTTCTGACAAAATCATGCCCTGCACAACCTTTACCAGAGTTTGTTTCACAAACATAAAAAAAAGGAAAAAGTTTTGAAAAGCATTGTGATTATAAAACTGTTGAACACCTTACAAATTGTGTAAGGAATACCAGGCAGGAACATGATCATTTCACACCTTCTGTTAAGCACATACATGAAAAAGTTATGAGAGATTTGTGAGTGTAATCACTGTTGTTTAAAACTGGGGTCATACAGTATAGGAAGATAAATCTTAAATATACTTATGATTTGGCTCACAGGTACATTTCAAATGTTAAGATAAATAGTGTAACTGTTGGTGCTCTGATCAAAGCAGATTCAAAAGCATAGGGAGCTATAAGAAATACATATGCTTAAAGAGTCTGCAAAGTTGTTTAACGGAATAAATCCAACACATTTTCATTACATTTAAGACCAGCTGTTAGGCACAGTCAGGATGCCAATATAAAATCAACATATGTAATCTTGGCCAGGCTGGGTTTTTTCCCCTCAAAGAGGATAGTTGTGCCAACAGCATATGCTGCAAAAGGACTAAAGCACAGTCCCATTACCACTGCAGGGTACATAATTACATGAATTTACCTAAATATGGAAAAATTGTAACAAATAGGGGAAGCTTGGCAGATATTTTGGTTTCACATTTGGTATTTGGCATAACACAGTGTCCTGTTTAGTTCCCATTGCTGCTACTTAGTGTTTCCTTTAATTGTGGAGCACATGGCAGCTCTTGTTCTATTTAATTTTCTTATAGCTGCTCTCATATTTTGGCTACAAGCACATTGCATGAAAAGGCATGTAAGTATAGATTATACTGTACTACACCCTGAGGGTATAGTTTATAAAAATAGTAATTTCTGATGCATAAAAGCTTCTTGCATATAGAAGTTAATCAGTATTTTAGAAAATAAGAACAAGACACAATTTGTACGTATGCACTTATTGAGAATAGTTCTAGTGTCCCAGGTTGGTGGAGGGGAAGGAAGGAGGCAGAAGGTCTATTCCAAACCTCAACTAGTAGCTTTTGGTCTATTTGTCATTCTTTTGCATCTGAGTCTGGGGGTCATGTTGCTTTTCTTTTCTGTAACAAATCCCTTATTCCTGTTGTTCACTACATAAGAATTTCCATGTCTTAAAATGTTAATGAAATCCTAAAATTTCAAAGACCTTGAGGATGGGGTCACAGGTCTGATACACATTTAAAGGAGAAAATTAAGTATGTAGATCAGAGCTGCATTGAATTTAAAACATGCGTTTTTACAAAGTGAGTTTTTTGGTTTTGTTTGATTTAAAGATTACTATGTAGATACATTTTGTATGTTGCATTGTGTTTTTACTTTTCTCTCAAAGTTCTCAGAGGTTTATAAACATTACATCTTTCTCAGTTTTTTATGCAGAAAAGGTCTTATGCCAATTGGTTACCTCTGTTTTTTTCTTCTATCTCCACATATATCTCCACGCAATTCTAGTGAAAAGTGATGTAATACTTAAGGGGATATAGCAGGAAAGTCTTTATTCTCAGTTGTAGATTCTGTGAGCCCTCATTACCTGTGTTACCATTTTACTGGTGTGTTCAGTCGCACAGATCTGCTTTTAAAGTCATTTTAAACTGTTGGTAACAGTTTCTTGCCATTTCATTTGCATG
Source organism: Hemiprocne comata (assembly GCA_020745705.1). Lineage (NCBI taxonomy): Eukaryota > Metazoa > Chordata > Aves > Apodiformes > Apodidae > Hemiprocne > Hemiprocne comata. The sequence continues at coordinate 6,258,361 of CM036598.1, forward strand.
GTGAGGTTATCATGAATGATTTTTCAGCTTGTATGAATGATACTACAAGTCCCTAAGTAACCTGCTGGTAAAATTTGTTAATAATGTTCAAAAGGCTACATGGCAACTCTTATTTTTATTTTTATTTTTTTTAAATAAAAAAAATGCAATTAATGTTGCTTGATGTCATGATCAGCATACTCTTAAAAAGTAGCAGAAAGCCACAGAATAGAAAATGTGGCCATATACTTAAATTTCCTGTGTTTGAAACAATCTGAGCATTTATAAGACAGTTGACAAACCTCTGCAATAGTCTCATACATTAGACTTGGTTTACTCACACATGAGGATGACTGCAGCAGGCTGTAGTGGTATAAGACTGAGCTGCTCCTGAAGTTACCATCCAGTGGGAGTGGGCCCACCATATACAAAGCCTTGAAAGAATGAAAGTAAAATGAGCATAATAATTGAATAATTATGACATCTGTTACTCCAGCACCTCTTAGTGGAAAATTAATGGAAGAAATAGCAGGTTCAAAGATGTGTTAACACTTTGGTAGCACATACAGCTGAAATATGGGGTGGGGGGAGGGTAATGGAGATGAAATTGAGCTCTCAGATAATCATTTGACATACAGGTAATTGAGCAGCTATCCAGTGCACTTGTAAGGAACACTTGCAAGGAAATATATTCATTGCCATGTGAGATATTTTATGCAGAATTCAGGTTTTTTTGTAGCTATTCAGAATCTGCACTCTCAATAAGGATAATTGGGAAATGAAAGGATTAATTTTTTCTAATTGAGAAATAATATATTGCTGCCCTTAGTGATAAATTGAAAGTATATATACATTTCATTCTATAAATAGCTTGACAGATGTAGGGATGTATAAGACATCACATTAACTTTGAGGTGGCTTGTCAATTTGGAGTTCTTGTGCGTTAAAAACTTATTAGTCAAGTTCCTTATGTACTAATAGCAGATTAATCCATTAAGAACCAAAGATATCTTTTTCAACGTTTTTCTCTAAATTGCTTGTAATCATATTTATAGCTTTTAGTTGGAGAATGTCTGCATGCATATCTTTTCAGAGTGCACAAATATGAAGGAATATATAAAGTATGAAAAAACAAACCTCATTAAGAAAGATTATTGCACCAATAGCTTCTTCTCAGTGTTCATTGATTAGAGACTAAACATTATCCTTTGTGCTATTCAGATTGGGATTTTTAATTAGGATGTCATTATTACACAGATATACTAAATGCTAAATTGATTTGTGAGACCTTTTGTAATAATGGCACTATTTCTACAAAATGAAAATCATAATAGGTTATTGACTTATACTTGACTTTTTGTTCAAGGGCACATCTCCAACGTCAACACTTTCAATATCTTTAGTTTCATGCAAAGAGACACTCATAATTAGGCTTATATTAAAAGTTTGTGCGTATTGACTCATTTTTTATTAATGACAATAGTATAGCATTGATTGTCCTTGAATTATAATAGCAAGCAATTATGCCTGTTGTTGACATGTAAATACAACATAAACTTTCTACTTGATTAGTTTATTTAAGAATTTGGAGTAATGCAAAGAGTATTGTAACAGCTATTGATGTTTTTAAGCAGATACTTCCACTGGAAGCTGCTTTTAGATGAAAAAATTCTTGTTTCTGTACAGAATGTATTTGGTGCTTGGTTTTTATAATGGATGCTTAAAGTAACTTTCAGGGTAGCCTTTCTAAACAGAAGGGTAGCCTTTCAAAGCAGGAAAATACCTTTGTGTATTAGTGTTCATTTACTTAAGTTAGGTCCAAATGTAGTTTTTAATCCTACTTTCATGATCAGAGCCCTTCAGCTTTTGTTGTTTTGTAGACTTCCAAACAAGCTGATCTGTTCTGCTAAAGCCTTTTGAATTCTAGTATAGAATGTTTTCCTTCACATGGGACAATTTGTGTCTCTTCTTTGCTGGCCTAGCCCAGCCTTCATGCACTGCTTCTCCTGGCTTTAAACCAGCACAGTCTAGAATCACTGTAAACCAGTCTTCAGAACAAAAATTAAATCTCCCGTGTAAACAAAACCACAGAGAACATTTTTATCCTGTGTGCCTTCTGCACTGGCCTTTCTAATTCAAACAGATACACTATGAAAATTAAATGTGCACTCAAAGTTTGAATTTACAACCCAGTTATTTCATGTTTATGGTTGTACTTGATCTTAAAGGTCTTTTCCAACCTAAATGATTCTATGATTCTATATATATAGTGGTCTAAAATGTGCATTCAGATCTACAAAAAATTGAAGATACATCTATATAAATGTGTTACTGTGAGAAACCACACATTGTCTTACTAATACAGAAGCCATATTCTATTTTCGTTATTTTAATTAGAGTGTATTAAAGTAAACTGGTAGTCTAGAAAAGAGTGGAAAGGTTTTTTAAATTAAACACTTAGCAAAAAGCATCCTTTTTATTGATAGTAATTTCATGTCTAATGTCTTTCCCATGAATCAAGTGCCAAAAATAGTTGATGTGTATTTTAGAAGAATTTATGATAACTGAGTGCAGTAGCTAAGTATTCTTCAGTAAAGCAGTTTCATTTCTCAGGGATGGATTAAACTTGGTTTAGACACAGGACTTTCAGGAAAGATGGCTATTTACTTATTCTTTTACAATACACATTTCTTTAAGCATTTTGATCATATTTTGTATAGTATTAATCCTTAAATAACTATGAAAGCAGGAGACTCTTCCGTGTAAGTTTGTCAATGCATCTCTCTATTTGGTAATGGGAGTTGATGTGATTAGATGAGGCAAAAATGGAAAAGATCCTAAAATAGAAACCACAGAATCATAAACTCAAGTGAGGGCACTGCTTACAGTTTTGTGGCTCTCTTCATCTCTGGCTAATAGTCATCTAGAAGGAAATTGGCATGTTAATTGATTGTCATTTACAGCATATTCTACCAAAATAATTGTCTAACCTTCATCATAGATGGCAAACAGACCTGGAAGTATTCCACAGCCGGTGTATTTCTCTGAAATAAGAGCACATGAAGTCTGTATGAATTCACTCACCAGCAGATAAAACCATAAGTTACCTTTATTCAGATTAAATCTATCTCTTTTTGGTTGCATAACTGCAAACAATTTGGAGAGGGGGTTGTTTCACAGTTCTAGCCTGATGATTGCCTGAGCAATTTCTATACTTTCAGGCAGACTAAAATTCAAGCTCCTTGCTGTCACCATTACTTATTTTTATTGATATGGAAGTACACAAAATATGGCTATCTCAATACAGACATATCTATATAGGATACATGTGTTTCTCAAAATAAGTATGTATAACATGGCATTTTAATACTGACAGCTCTGAAGAATTTAGCAATGATCCTGTGTGCAATCATAGCTTTACTTTTTAATAATTATGTTGTGCACATACAAAGTTGCAGAATGGGACAGTGCTGATACCACAGCTCTTGTATATAGATGCCACAAGTTAATATAAAAGAGCTTTTTTAGAAGGTTCTGAAGAATAAATTTCTGTACTACTGTACTGGACAGTAGACATATTTCAAAGATATACTCAGCAAGGGAAAAGAGACTAACAGTTCAAGAAATAGTTGAAAAGGTACCACTAACAATAGAAATGGAAGGATACAATTATTCTTCACATGCTGTAAATCCAATAATGGCTGCATACAATAAAAACTTCCCAAATAACACGTCAGTTTTATTCAAAGTAGTATGTTATTGTGTGTCACAAAGATGCCTTGGCAGAGTAGATCAGCTGGTCAGATGCTTCAGTTATTCTACAGAGACAAAAACTTTGGAAACAGGGAAGGTGATTCTTCCTGATAGTGGAGTAAGAAACAGAGTCAAAATCTGCCGGTTATCTTAGTGAAATTTTTCAAGTATTTTAATTTTTATGTTGGTCACCGTTACAGCTTCTGAGGTCAGTAGACTGTCAAGGATGAGCTGCTGCATGTGTGCTTATGGAACTTTGATGTACATTGCTGACTGTCAGTGAAAAGAGACTTTTCATCTGCCTTACTGTCTAGCGTAAAATCTTTGCAGCAGTTTCAGCAATTAAAATAAAAACACCAAACCCAAACAAAAAACAACCTTCCTGAAAAAAATGCCCAAAACAAACAAAAAAAACCCACCACACCCTGAACCTAAAAAGAGACAGTTAACTACTCAAGCACTAGTATACCGATGACATATATAACCGTGACATTAACAGCTTTTTTGTTGAAGCTGATGTAAGCCTCACTGGTAATAAGTGGCAGAAGTGCCCTGTTGTGACTGGCCCAGATGCTTCTCGCATCCTTGGAACAGACTCTCTCAAAAAAGGATATTTCCAGGACCCAAAAGGGTACCGGTGGGCCTTTGGTATAGCAGCTGTAGAGACTGAGAACATTAAAAAACTGCATACCTTGTCTGGCCTTTCAGATGACCCTTCCCTTGTGGGGTTGCTGAAGACCAACAGGTGCCAATTGCCACTTAACAGTGCACAGACGACAATATCGCACCAACAGAGACTCTGTGATTCCCATCCATAAGCTGATTCGACAGCTGGAGAGCCAGGGAGTGATCAGCAGGACTAACTCACCCTTCAACAGTCCTATCTGGCCAGTGCAGAAGCCTCATGGCAAGTGGAGGTTGACAGTGGACTATCATGGTCTGAACGAGGTTACACCACCACTCAGTGCTGCTGTGCTGAACATGCTACAACTTCAAATATGAGCTGGAGTCGAAAGCAGCAAAATGGTGTGCCACTATTGACATCGCTCATGCCTTTGTCTCTATTCCTCTTACACCAGAGGGCAGGTCACAGTTTGCTTTCACCTGGCTGAACTATTCGTCTTTAATGAAGAATGTTCCCAGGTGCTTATCTGAACCACTGCTCAGATTTTAAATAGCACCCAAACCCTTTTATAGGTGAGTGTTTATTTTTTATAATTATTGAGCTTAAAAGATGGAGGTGCAGCTTCATAAAGAATTATGATACATCATTGGTATGTGAAAAGATTTTGTGGAAATATTTCATTAATTCTTACCAAGAAAACCTATCCGTAATTTTTTCATTAACTTCAGCATTTACTTGCAATTACAGTTGTTCGGTGAATACAATGGCAGAAATTAATAATTCATGGCTTTTGTCAAGGAATACAAAAAGGGGTATTTATTCTATCAAATACAGATTTAAATGCACCATCTTTAATTGAACAGGTATAGAAGTATAAGTAGTGAGGTCTGTTTACTTTTTTTTTAGTAAAAATGGGTGCTATAAACAAGAATGCAAAGTCCAGAACTGAGTGCATTGTCCACCAGTATGTTCACGGCATAGGAATGAAAAGTTTGTGTTCAGATTTTCTGACTTAACATGCATGAAAATTTTTAATATTTACTTTGCAGAAAGCTGTTAAAATTATTTTAGGAATTTGGGGATGGCCAGGGGAGTTGTTGATCCAACAAATCTATCTCTGTAGGTGTCTTCAGTTTGTACCTAGTTCACTGGCATCTAACTTGTTTGGTATTTTTTCATAGGCAAATACAGGTGAGAAAAAGCATTGCTATATTGCTAACAATGAACTGTAAAATTTTGAAATACCAGGAGGCAGCCACAAAACAGAAAACTGCAGTCTGGATATGTAATTTATGGGAAAGTATGGTCAAAACATGCATTGTAGAACAGGAAAAAAGTTATGCTCAGAATAATAGCTCAATTACTAAGAAGTATCCCCTTTTCACTCTTAGTTCTCCAAATCAAAGTATTTTTACCTGAAATTTTAAAAAAATTAACATAAAATTCCTTAGAATATTCTAATAATTTCCTATTTTGATTAGCACTCTTTTATTCCTAGTAGACACCTAGGTGCAGATCCAAGAATGTATTTAGACATCTAACTTCTGCCTCTGGGTGTTGCTTTCAATCAAACGTGTCTCCTCCTGTTTTCTTAAGCAGTTCTATGCATACTTACACAAAAGAGTTTCTCAGGATCTGCCTTAATGGGAGTTTGTAGGCACCAAGTGGGAGTTAGGTGTCAGAATACTTGTGTGCCATCTACCAAAAGTCTTACAGTCTTTAACAGGATCTTAAATGTTTTTCCAAAAGCAGGTTTTTTTATTTGGACAATCTGACCAATTTGAACAGCAAAGAATTTGTCTTCAAATAATTATAATATGCATTCTTATACAGAGAGTTTAATTTTCTGTACCTATATTCTCAACTAATCTTGTTTTATGTTTTTGTGTAAAGTAATAATACGCTTAGTTCATTGAAAAAATTTGCCACAGTATCTTTCAGAAGAATCATCACAGTATTATGGGAACTGCATATGTTTGAATTCTGAATAATTTATATTATATATAGCTGATTTATACCAATGTTTAAGCTAAAATTAAGTGTAGTTAATAGGCAGAAAGCCTAGGTTTGAAATCTTAATGCAAATGTGTCTGTAAATCCCTTTGAGCCAAATTCAATTTTTTTAACAAATGTTAATTTATCTCTGTGTATTGAAATAATAAGTGAAATTGAAAGGGGGAGATAAATCTGTACTAGTTCTGTTTTGGAGAAAGTAAAGGAGGATAGATCACATTTTGTTTACCCAAAATTTTTGGTAAAGTTTCTGTATTGTGCTGTATATTGATATAATTGGCTTTGGATCACCATAAACATATATGAGTAGAGAGAGCAATGTGCAGGATGGGGCTCTTCATTTATTTGAAGTATGCATACTTACTTAGGGGATGGCCTGTGAAGAACTCCCCATTTAAAAAAAAAAAGTGTAAAATTCAAAGTCATATACTGGAAAAGATATAAGAAAATGTTCAGGAAGTCAGTTTTAGTAAAACTGGTTTTAAGTACTCAGGACAGGAAGCCATTCACCACAGCTGTTAGATCTTTCTAATCACTGTCTAACTAGAAACAGGCCAATTCTCAGCCCCAAGCAAGTACAAGTGGCCTTGCTTCCAGACTTCATTACAATATTTATTGTGATTTGGATGGAAGACTTTTGACACCATAGTCATAAAAGTTACAGGGAACCACTTATCTGTGTTTGATACGAGACAGAATGTAGACCTGAAAGTTCCAGTTTCCAGCAGGCTTTAACATTACTCTTTCATGGTTTTGATGGCCAAAGGCCTCTCCAGTTCTGAAGTCAGAGAGAGTGCAGTGCATTTCCTTCAGATAGATATTTTGTCCTCTCTTCTGAAGAAAACTAAATGTGTATTGTTACAATGTGGTGTTCTCTTGACAGCAAGAGATACGAAGCTGAACCAACTGCTGCTTTGGACCAACTGTCGTGTTGGTCATTGTTCTGGCAGTCTTTCTGTGAAGAAAGGAGAGGGGGAGAAATGCTGTGTTTAATTGCCCAAACCCTAAAAGCAATACACTTGCTGTTTATGTATAAATTCAAATTAATGCATAGAACAATAAATATTTATTGACTTCTACAAATAGCTTTTAAGTAGCAGTGCCAGAACACTATGACTACTGGTGTGGTGAGGTTAAAAGTTAATTTTTTTTTACCATACCAGGTTATCATCACAAAGTTTGGAGATGTCAGACTTGATCCATCTCAGATTTATCCAAACATGTCTCATGCTGGTCAATAACACAGAAAGCAGATTTAAATTCTTGAGGAATAGAAACCAAATTATTTCATAGTTCATTTCTGAGGGGAATCCCTTGCTGCTTGTTTAGTCAAATTCCTCAGTTAATTCTCATCTTAAAAACAAACTAGCTGGGCAGCTGATATTATGTAAACTAGGTCTGGTGTCTATTCCATAAGCATCTTTGGTAAGTTTGCTATGCTTTATTTATACTCCAAATTTGATGTTTACATATCTCAAATGTGCTGTTTTGCTGTTTGTGTTTTTTAAAGCCATCACAAATGTCTTAACCTTACTTACCAAGCATTTTATTTAATCACTAAAGCTGATTTTTATTTCTGAATATAAGGAACTCTTATGTAGTGTTTTCTTTTAATAGATCGCAGACTTCTCTGTAAAGGAAAGTACATATTATTTCGTCTTCCATGTGAAGCAGCTGAAGGGAGAGGAGGTGGTATTAAAGGAATTTGGAAGTAGAGCTGAGATCTAATTAATTCACATAGTTAAATTAGGAACTTATAAATACTGTAGGAAGTTTAATTAGTGGCAAGAAATGCTCTTTAAAGTAGGCATAAACAAGGTAGGTGTTTCAACCAAGTTAAACGTGCTGACAGTGATTTTGATAGACTCAGTGCATGGCATCAATTGCAGACAAGCTCCAGGATTTCTAAGATTTAAATAAAGAGCCTAAGTTAGTGTAATTTTTAGTTTTAGTAGGAAATAAGTTCACACAGTCTCCAAGGTAGAGAATCCTTTTGTTCACAAATAGGCAGTAAAGTCTGTAGCTTTTCTTGAAATAAATCTACTAATTTGACTTGACTGGGATTTTAAAACTGAATATTCAGATTGCTCTGGTTTGGACTCATCTGGTCATTCTTCTTTTTCCTCTAATGTGATTTGGAGAAGCATTCAAGAATTTGTCACTAAAGAAATGTTTTCATCAAGTTAATTAACAATTAATGTTCACATTTTATCACCTTGGCTATATGTTATTACAGTCAGCAACAGGACTATTATATTTACTTGCTTCTAGATGCCTTTTACTTAATTGGTCAGTAGGATTAAAAACATTCTGATGCAGTGAATGCCTTTTAATGGCCTCACACCTCACTTCCCATAAAGCTGTATTTCTATTCCTGTTCTGTATCCTTTTTAAAGCACTCACCCAGCAATTTACTGATGTAACCAATTAGACTACAAAAGAGGTGAGATTTCAGAAGCTGTTTGGGAATTACTGGCCCCTTTCAGATCTACAGCAAAGGAAGCTTTTTTACAATTTTAATTATTATTACTTTTATTAGTTAAAATTCAATTCATTTAATTTGCAGTAATCTATTTCAAGGTGAGTGTTTAAGTGGAGCTCAGAATGTACATAGATGTTTTGCCTGGACTTTATGAGAACTGAATTTCAGTCACAACTAGGATGTGTCTTAAAACAGTAAATAGGTATGTGGATTCTTGCTATAGCTGCATGGTAGGATGATATTTTGTTTAAGAAATAGTTGGATGACACATCTGACTCAGGATTATTTAATTCCAGTGATTATTTTCAGTTTTTTCCTTTATATCATTGACAACTGATTATCAACTTCTTGTAAATGTGTGTCACTTATATTAAAAACTTGCAGTGAAACTTTCAGCTATAGCTTTTAAAAATGTATAAAGCTGAGAATGTAGTAGCAGTGTCACCCCTAACAAGTGAGCAAGGGAAACTCTGTTTCCTAAAAGTGACATTTTCTCCTTTCTAGGCTTTGAGTGTGTAAGATTTTTTTACCTTTGATACCCTTTCTTCAATTTTAGTGATAAAGTACTGTGAAGAACCTGCTGTTTTCTAAAATAAGCATATAATAGTGTATAGAATGAATGGCTAGATAAGGGACATAGTGGAATCTTCATGGTGCTTATGTATCACTGCTGAGATACAGTTGTTGCAATGTACCTTCCTTTAGGTACATTTATCTTTAAATTGTCTGATCTTCTATACAAATCAGATTTCCTCAGAGATGCAAGGTATGTTTTTAGTAATATGTTTTCCTCCACACTTTGCTATGGGCAACTCCCATGTATATCCTAATTTTGCAATAAACTGTAGTGCTTTTTCTTTGCTGAAACAGGAAAATAATTCTGGAGAAAATAATCTAATACTTAAAAACACTAGCAGAAATTGTTTGATAGCTGTGTTTTTCCCTTGTTGCTTGTGTTTAAAATAAAAACTTAGTATTAATTACACTTAAGCTGACTCTAGGATTATTGTCCAGAAAAATTTGCAGGACTAACAGAAAAAAAATCCTTTCCAATAGCCTGGGAAAGTAAAGAAAATGCAGGTGATTGAGTGATCATATTTCACCAATTCATTGAGAACTATTGAATATTATAATATGAAGAAAATTGTTTTCTCTAAAGAGAATTTTGAATGAAATATGAACATTCAATTTAGCGTGCAAACAAATGAATGTGAGATACTTTATGTGATCTACACCTTCTTACCTTACTGCCTATTCATTGGAGGTCATTTATTCAAAAGAGGGATAAAATCAGGTCGTTTCATGCTGCAATAGGCTGTTTATTTGTTTAATTTCAACTGACAAATCCAATAAAAAATTTATAAAGTTTCATTAACAAGAGTAGGCCATAAAGGGTACCTAGTTATAGTCTGTTGTTCACAAAGTTTCTGATTACTAAGCACACAGCTCTCTATCCTACTATGCCTACAGCACTTCTTGTTAGCACCTGTGCAGCACTTTGGCAGTATTTACAATATCAAAGGCATCATCTTAGTTAAATTATGCATAACTGATATAGTGTTAACTACCAGTTTTGTTTTCCACAAGAGTAAACTGTAGAGTTTAGTAGTAATTTTCTTTAGAGCTCCCAGAATGAGCTACAGGCAGAACTGCAGTAACTGGCTGTATGTTTTGTTTCTAGTTAATAGGAAGTGTGCGTTACACCCAGACACTGTGGTTCATCTTTGACTTGTGCTTCTCTGTGGCCTTGTCCTATGCATTCCATTTGTATGGAAATGTGAAAGAGGACTCTTACTGTCTCCTGTCTGCGGCATTGTCTCCTTTGTTTAGCTGGTTCTAAATGTAGCCATCTTTTGGATGATATTGCTTAGGCCAGGGACTTGAATGGTCTGTGGCTCTTCTTCAGGTCTGCCTTTCTTCTATCAAAAATGCTCGTGTCCTTTCTGGTTATATTTTGGTTGTTAATTTAACTGAAGCCCAAATTTATGTTGGCAAATTTCACATCTAATGGGCTGATGCTGTATATAGTCTCTTTTCTTAGTCCCAAGTTCTGAAACATGTCTTAAAAAGGTTCTAAGAATATGTATAGGATTTATCTTTCTTGAAGATGAAAGATGACTTTGTATTATTTTATACAGGTTTTTGTTGTCATTATTTTGTTTACTTCTATCATTTGCTACTACCCAGTGTTGAGACAGGATGTTGTGCCTGGGTGATACGGTTTGTGTTTGTGATCTGGGTTAGTAAGGCAGTTTCCACATTGACAGTATTAAGAAGGCATTCTCCTCTGTGTGCCATACATAATAATTTTCCCATCAGAACTTTTTCAAGTTTTGTATCATTTAGTTCCTGTGAGTTGTCAGTTTCAGGTATCTCTAAGCCTGTGTTTGGATGGTGTTGGTCACGCGGGAACCTAAGCAGATGCTTTACTGCAGTTTAGTATAACTAATACCAATCAAGATCATGACAATAATATTGTAGTCCCTTCACAAACCAAATGTGGAGAGCAGGCTAAATTTATAAATAGGAATGTTTGTAGTGAGTGAATCAATATTTCTAAACCTGTGAATACTTTCATGTTGTACTAAGTCATATGTACTTAATTGTGTATCGTGTCTGCACAATACATTGCCGTGGTAAACAGCCTAGTCTTCAAGAGAATTTTTTCTCAAGCTGGGTCATGAGCCAACAGTCAGACTTTTGAAAATGTGCCAAATTCAAAGGATAAATGTCATCTCTGATGTGATAGTTAAGGTCTGTCACGAAGCAGAAACCTGTAAGTAGTGATTCAGTTTTGTGTTTTCTTTTCTTTTCATCTCCAAACAGCCTCTGTTTCTAGTGGCAGATTTAATGCTATGATTTACAGCACTAAAAGACCTTTATCAGGGCCAGAAAAATGACAAACAATAAATATATGGAGCATTATGTTAACAGCCACCACACAATACCTTGTCAGTTACAGCTTGATAGTGATACATTTTAATTTTGTCTTTCATAAAAAATCTTGGCAGGTATGCCTCATTTGAACACAGACTTGGAAGTCAAGTATGTCATCCAACTATGCAGTTTATCACCCTCTATATTTTTTGTCCTTTTCGCTTAATGTCATCTCTATGGCAACAGGCATAGCCCTGGAAATAATTTTCAAAACAGCTTATTTGTTTGAGGGGGACTGACTGAAGTTCAAAGATGTTTGGTTTAGAGGAGCAGGTTTAGTTTATGTTTAATAATAATTCTAAAGAGTTTAATGTAAGCAGTACCAAACTGGATACAGAGTGAGGTTAGGAAGACATCCTTGCAGATACGCAAGTTCACGTGCTGCAGAAACTACTAGTAAGAACAATTTGACCTTTGAACTTCCATTTACCCCAAAATAGGTATCCCTCTGAATAGACTAATGTATGGGGCCTTTATGGGCAGAACGTGGAGCCACTGCAATTGTGCTTGCAGAATGTTACAAGAGCTGCTAATTACCTTGGAAAGGAATGGGCTTCAGTCCTTCTGGAGAGCAGTACATGGTCACTGACCAGAAGTTTACTAAGAGCTAAATACAGAGGAAGGATTTACGTTTTGGTCCATTTTACTTAGGAATGTCGTCAGAAAATAAAGTACAGAATATTTTGAAAGGAACAGTAGTTTTCAGAAGTTAGTAAGTAAAAGGCAGCATGTAACCAGAAGATAACTAAGTCACAATGATGCATATAATACTTTCTGAACTCCACAACTTTCCTCTAAGCTATCAATATTTTTACCAGACAAGGGTTATACCAAGTTTGGTGGATTAGACAAGAGCAGTCTGGTTGTGGCAAGAACAGTGCCTGTCTGGGGAAGCTCTGTGAGCCTCAGCTGCTGCTGGGGAGTTGAGGTTCCTCTGCTCCCACAACTATACAGCTGGAACACCCCAGTGCAGTGGCACACGATGGGCTGTCCCCTTCTTGAGACAATTAATTTTACTAGGAGCTGTATTGGAGCAGAGATCTTTACACTGCAGGTGCATAGTTCTAGCTCATAGGAGCCACCAATGAGCCACATACATATCTACATTTTGTAGAAAACAGAATTGTATGAACTGTTCCAAGCCACAGATTGAGTTGGTGATAAGGGTGAAGAAGCTTCATGCTTTTAAATATTCGTCTTCCTAAAAGCTTCTGGGAGCTTAAGACAATTTTAAGTGCAGATAAATAGGTCCTTACCTATAAATTTTGCTTTGTTTCCCATCTTCTTTAGTGTACTGCTGTGAAGCAAATTTAATTAGGAATGTAAGATTTAGGGATTTTGTTGGGTTTGCTTTCGTATTTTTTTACAGAAGAGGTAATTTTGCTAGTATGAGACTCTTGATTTGGACTATATTGCTACTCTGAACATAGAAATATCTGTGATTTTTAGTTGAATTCTGTAAAACAGCAGATGAATAATTATATTGTTTTCTGTTACTGGTTTATTAAACATTTCATTCACTTCAAGGTAAATTACACTGTTTACTCTCAGACTTCTCTAAATTGTGTGACAATTTTAGTTGCATATATGATTTTTACTATTTCAAGGGCTAACATATAAAATATCTTTAAGGAAAATCCATCTTAAGCATAGGGTGGCTTTCTGTTGCTTTAGGTAAAGTGTTGGAGAGCATATGACAGGTTTGCTTTGTTTAGCAGTTATTAAAACCCCTTATTTGTTTTAAAAAAAAACACTTTTCCTTTCACTGTGATCCTTTGCAGCACATAGGGCAGTCCAATGTGAGCAATGTTTGCCATCTGCAATTTAACACAGGAGTCTTGTAAAGTATCAGATGTGCATAATCATGGTTATGAGCACCTGAAGTAATCATTAAATCAGCCCCTAAGCTTCTAAATGTTTTATTAAAAAAAAGAAGTGGAAAAAACCCCAAGAAATTAAAAAACAATTTCATTATTGATAGCTATTCACGGACTTTCATAAATCATTAAATAAAATTTTAAGACAAAAACCTAACAGGGCCCCATGCTTGCATTTGTTTCATTGATGTTCTGCACTGGAAAAGATGCAGAAGAGAAGCCAGTCTTCAAAACTCATTCTTAGTGCTGTTGCTCAGAGACTCAGGGTACAGGAGTCTGTAATTCTCTTTCCAGTACCAAGCATGTAAGTGCTCAGAAATACAAGCACACGTTGCCATTTCTTAGCACCTGGTAAAGGGACTTTCCTTCAAGCCATACAGTGCATGAATTCAGGAAAAGAGCAGATGAAAGAAATTATAGCAACTTTCCACATCATCTGGGTTGATGGCTGTTACCACTAGCAGCTTGCTGTGGAGAACTCTTGCAAGAAGGGGATTATATGGGAAAAGGACTAGTGAAAGATATGGGATAAAAAGCAACCCCAAGGGAAGACCTCCTTTTTGATATTTTGCCATTACATTAACTAATGGAGTTTAGTGGTTTCCTTCCTTCACCGTAAACAGACACACACGCATAAACACACAAGTATTCAGACTTCTAAAGGAGGGGGGAGGAGAAGTAGCAGTTTTCTTTGCAATAATTCAGAGCATATGGTAAAAAAATATTGTTTGGTATAGCTCATGGGCTTATGATGTTTAAATTAAAATAGATTTTCCTAAATAAAAATAGTCTTCATGACATATGGCTATTAAAATGGTACCATTCTGTTTCTCAGCATTGTTAAAAAGTAATGTTTTAAAAATGTTTTATACCACCTTGGATTTTTGGCTGGCATTCAACAGAACTGAAACTTGCTATTCAGAAATGTAATAAAAAAAAAAAGCAGGGTAGATTCTAGGGTATCTCTAGCTCAATTACATCTCAGTATTTCCACTTCGAGGATTTCTTTGCTTCCTTAATAATGACTTAGAAGCTTTTACCTTTTTTGCTTTTACCTTTTTTTTTTTTAAATAAGAAATTTAACTCAGTACTTGAATAATCAGCAAAGAACAACTAGTTGTGAAATGATGGCAGGGAATGTTCTTGATGATGCCAACTCTCTTTAAAATTGAGCAGATTGCTTCCACATCAAACATCTAAAAAAGCAGAAATCCAGGTGCTTTCCTACTTTCCACCCACCTCTCCTTTTTCACTTCTAAGTTTTATTTTCCCTCGAAAAAATAATTATCCCTTCATTAATCTGGGGAATACAAAAGAATTGCATCAATTCTTCTACATGCTTGAGAAGAATACAGTGACTAGAAACGATTCCATAAGATTTTCTGTCCCTGTAAATGGCAGCATATGCTACAAAAGCACAATAGATAACAACTATAGTCACTTTCAAGAGGTTCAGATGGGCTGAATATCTGAAGTTCCTAAGGATTTTAACATCTGTTGATTGCAAACCATTTCTATTAAACAGATGCAGCTTTTAAGTTTTTGGGGAATCAAATTTTTTCTATTTAATTTATGTTCTCTTTATAGGCACAGTATTAAACATAATTGATTTAATGGCTTTATTTGAATGATGAGAAGATACTTAATCTTACATTTTTATATGCAATGTGCATATAGACAAAATTTTAATGCTTTGCAGTCTTAGTTTTGATAACAGTAAAACTGAAACTGTACAGCAAAAAAAAAAATGCAGGTATACTTTTAATACAAATTTTTGAGGTTTGCATTTATGATGCTGTGCCATAACTAAGGACTCTAGCCAGACACTGTAAAGCTTGTGAAATGTTCTGTTACTAGAATAAGGCAGAAAAAATAATTGATGTTAAAATTCCCTAGTAGTCATTAATCTTCTTTCATTCAACTAATCAAAGGACCCTCTCCTTTCCTAATGAAAAACTATCAGAGGAGTGCTGAACCAGTAGTTTACCATGTGTTCAACTCTCAAAGTAGGAACCATATGTGTGGTAACCTTTTTTTTAGTAGAGGATTCTAAATCACCTGAAAACTGATCAGGTGGCCTAAAGCTTTGCATTACAGGAGAGCTTTTTGAATCACATTTTCTTCCCAGAAACCTTGTGTGTGAGGGCTAGGTGCCATGGAACAAATCTCAGAGGCAGAGAAGTTGTTACATTCTGTCTTTATTCAGGCAGATGGAAGCTCAGGTAAAGGGACAGACTGAGATGTTGGCCAGATACAGTCTTGGAAAAACTCTGTCTTGATCTGACAGGTAAGGTATTAGAGTTTCTTAGGCACAGATTTAGCAGCCATATTGGCCTATCTAAAAGCTAAAGTTCATTCATTCACATGGATTTATAGCAACTTTTTCCTCTAGCCCTGACTTTCTGGTTCTTCAGTGTGGGAAACCATTTTAAAGCAGATTGGTCTTCAAAGCTAATTATTAGCATGCTGCCCTGAGCATTGTAATTAGACTTTACTATAGACAGGTGATTTTTAAAGACTAATCCCAAAAACTGCCTCTGGCAAATTTTCCTTGAGTCTTTGATATCTTCTTGAAGTGTGAGTACAAACAGATCTATTCGATTTTGCAACGGCAGAACCTGATGACTACAATTTGCCTAAGCATGAAGCAATGCAGCAAAACTGTACCAGTAAAAGGGAAGCTGGGATATGGCCCTGCTGAAAAGAGACTTCAGTAGACTGAAGTACTTGGTGATGAAAGGTGAAACTCTCAGCATGTACTTCTACCTTTCTTTTTTCATTACAATAGAAAGGATTTGAGACAGACTCCTTTGTGCACGATATGAAAACATATAGAAGGGATGCTAAACTTCAACAATTCTAGATTGAAACTTGCCAAAGAGGAGAGAAAATGGGAGGAAATAAACTGGATGGGCTTCCAGGGGACAGGTTCACAGCATGAACTGTTGATGAGGAACTCAGAAAAATTATAAAGTTTGGAATCTTGCTGGTAGACTAAGAAATCTGCAAAAACAATTTCCACTTTTACTGCTTTCTTTAATCACCTCTCTTATTTTTAAGCCACTTGTTTTGTAAAAATGCCATTTGAATAGATTTGAAGTTTTGAAATTTTATTACTTTGGATAGAGTGCATTTTCCATAATTTTAAAAGCTGCTTAGGTTCACTGGAGAAGATACAAACTGAGATGAGTCTGTTACCTAATAAAAAAGGAGGGGGAGGTACATGGTGTTTTTCAGTGACTACAAACATACCCTACCTAAAAGTTTGCATTGTAGTTTAAAAAGAAGTGGCTAGTCACACAGGGAAATAAGATTTTATTATAAGATTTTCACTTAAAAGCAAACTGTATTCTCAACAGAATTTTGTAGAGCAAATTATACACAGTATACATTGTATTTTAGAACTCTTAATTGTAGAACTTTTTTTTATTTCAACTTTGATAGCTGTAGGAGCTATTTTCATACAAGATCACAGTCAGCTGGAAGTAAGCACAGCTCTTTAAATGGCATGTGTCTTGGATCAAGATATTCAAGTAGTTAGCTGTGGTTTTAATAACAATGAGTTGAATCGTCATTTATTATGTTTTTATGTTAATAATTTTGTTCCCTTAAAAAGCAGACTGCATTTCCATGGAGTAGTGCTAAATTGCTACCATTTTTCCATTAACCATTTAGGAAGGAAAATGTTATTTTGGTGCTAGTTTTGTTTATAGAAGTATACTGTACATATAAAGAAATTTGGTCTATTTTGACATAAAAAAACTTTAAAAAAATGCTTTCGAAGTAAATAATAATTTCTTAATTAAGACTAGTTTAAAGTTAGTTACTAATACTGGACTTGTACACAAACTTACACGTTTTAATTCTCAGAGTATTATACCAGAATAGCCTATTGATGAAAGTTACTTTATTGGTAAAAACATCCCGTGCATCTCATGTTGCTTGAATTTATATTAATATACGTATTATGCTCTGTTAAATGAACAAAACTGAAATAACAATAACAAATTGTTCTATTAATGCCTTAAACCTCCAAAAGCATTAGGATTAAAAATTCAGTGGGGTGAAAAGGCTAATCAAACATTCCTATATAAGAGACCAGAACCTGTTTCAGCAGATGCTTAGGGTTTTTTGTCTGGGGTATTTTTTTTTTCCAAACAAATGCAGAACATGGTTTTAAGTCCAATATTATAATGTTATAATTTTTCAAGTATTTTGTATGTTAAAGTCAGTTTGAGCCTTAATTAATGTGATCAACCTGGATTAGTTTATAACACCTTGATTAGTGCTTCCATTTCTATTTTACAGCTGAGAACCTGGTTGTGGTTATGTAACTAAGGACATTGCTATATTGTAAGTGGAAACTGGGTTTTTTATGAAGAACTACACGTGCACATCTGCTTTCATAAAAGAATTTAACATGCTTAGAGAGATTATAACTTGATGAATTGTTACTTTGCAAGATTTCCATTTCACAGAATGTTCTTTCTTCTAGCATATGATGTGTACATACTTACTCTCTGTGTATGCGCATATAGAAGTAGCCTTGGCATAAAAAAGAACCTACAGAAATTTTCACAGAACAAGCTGTAGGGATTTTGTGTGTATGAACAACTACCCTTCTTTACATAGCTAAAAGGAAAACATACATTTGCGTAGATGTAAATCATAGGAACAGATTTACACTAATGTCTTAATTCCCCTCTAAGTCAAAGCTGCTTTGCACAGCTTTACTTCCTACTGCTGCTGTAACTGAATGATTAAAACAATTTACCTCCCACTATACCAAGGGGGGAGCACTCCTGTGCTTAATGCACATGGCAATGGCACAGACAGTACAAGTACTGAGGAAAAACAGTGACAAGATCCTCCCTCCATCTTGATCATGGTAGCCTGCTGTAATGATTCTGTGATTGATGGCTCCCCTGGTGTACACTGGGAACTAGCCCAACTTTGTGGGCAAAGCAGTGAAAAATGGGTATCCCACCTGAAGTACTGTTTCCAGTTCTGGGTCCCCCAATGTAAGAAGGACATGGATGTGTTGGAATGAGTCCAGAGGAGGGCTACAAAAAGTATCAGAGGGCTGGAGCACCTCCCCTGGGAAGAAAAACTGAGAGAGCTGGGGTTGTTCAGCCTGGAGAAGGGAAGGCTCCAGGGATATTGTGGCCTTTCAATACTTAACAGGGACCTATAAGAAAGATGGGAATAAACTTTTTAGCAGGGCCTGTACTGGTAGTAAAAGAGGCAAGGGTTTTAAGCTGAAAGAGGGTAGATTTAGGCTAGACATTAGGAAGAAATTCTTCACTGTGAGGGTGATGAGACACTGGACTAGGCTGCCCAGAGTTGTGGATGCCCCATTCCTGACAGTGTTCAAAGCCAGGTTGGATGGGGCTTTGAGCAACCTGGTCAAGTGGGAGGTGGGGTTTGGAACTAAATGATCTTTAAAGTCCCTTCCAACCTAAACCATTCTATGATTCCATAAGCTTTTTGTTTGGTATTTTTTTCCTTTCTTGTTGAGCTGTGTGTAACTGCTCCTTGTGTAGCGAGTGGGCCTGGGAAGTGCTCTGACAGATTTAGATGAAACTAAGTCTCAATTTTGAAACAGAAATTCCTGGATTTTTTTCACTTACAATAAAATCAAAGCTAAAATTCACATCTTTTGGAGCTGGGGGTGGGGGGAAGGCAAAGCATCCTCTTGACTTAATTGTTTGTTCTTCTGCTGGATTTTTCTCAGCAGTAATACTTCTAAAATACTGTGCAGGAATTTAGTTTTCCTTTAGATTGTTTTCTGACAATCCTGAACAATTGTAATTCAGCAAACTGCTTGATAAGAGACCAAGAGTAAGTTGTTCCCATTAACATTTTTTTGTTTATTTCTGTCTGTAAAGCAAAATCTAAAACATTGCATCAGAATATTTCATAATGTAGTGTACTGGTTGTAACCTTCCTGTTTGTTTCGTGGTTTTAATTGTTTAATTCACTGCAGTGAAACATCATTAACCTAAAGACTTTGTGAATCCTATGAGTGTTTGGACTTGTGGAAGTTTGTCATTGCAGTATGACTATTAATAGTGGAAGCTTGGAATATTTTTCAGATAAACAAGCGGGTTCTCTTATTGTCATTTAAATGTTTTGATATTAAAAAAAAAAAAGGAAAACAAAGTATGAAGCAGCAGATGTAATAACAGATTTGTGTTCAGCAAGTTTTTCAGTTAAGGTAGTTGAAGCATAGTATGGTTACATTGTATTTCTAATGCCAGCATCAGAAAATTCCTCTAGGAATAGTGGAAGAGGAAAAAAAATTGCTCTTTGTTAATGTATCCATATGATTTGTTTTAGCAGCCTCTGCATAGTAGGAAGGAAATAATGTAGAATAAGTATGTAATATAGAATTCAGAATAAGCAAGCTTAGGTCTGGAGACTAATTGCAGTGCAGTGTAACAATGTCTTTTTCTTGGGGATAAAAGCACATGCATTGTGGTTTACACTCCTTGTATCCAGGCTAGCTCAAGTGTCTTCTGCTCAGCACTGTCTTGCACTCAATAGACATAACCATTCCAAGTAAACATAGAGCTCCTCTAAATATTTGGGTAGTTTATGATCAGAAGGGTGTAGATCCTAGTTTGGAAATACTTTTTAATGGTTTGAAAGACTTTTGACAGTCACTGGGATTTGCTTACTTTAAAGCAAACTGTTGTACAAAGTTGATAAATCAGAATTCAGATTAGAAGGTGAAATACTTCTCATTGTTCTCCATGGAAAATGAGGGGCAAAATAATTTCAAACCATAATTTTATTCTACTTTTTTCACCCTTGCCAAGTTTTACTATCAACATAACCAACAGGACTCTTTAATCATGGTCTTGCTGTCTATGGTAAAGTCCCAGGAGAATGCTGAACACAAGCTGCCTGGCTGCTTTCTGCTCTTAATGTAGAGCATATCTGTCTATGATTATTTTTCAGTGACTGCCATCTAATCTGAGATTCAGAAAAGAAAATTCTTTTTAGCACTGAAATATTAATAATGCAGCAATGACTGTAACAACTTACAAGCATTGCCTGCTTTTTCTTGAATTTTTCTGAATGTATCATACATAGAGGAGAAAATCACAGTATCTTTAAGTCTTTCTAATGCTAACTTTATACTTCCCTATATTCACTCTTGCCAGATTTTTCCCAATCTACCTTAGAACTATAAATTTGGCAAGCAGAGAATTGTCAGAAATGTTAGTAATTACATTCTGTTTTGCATTTCACTTTTGTGTGACTTCCTTTTTTTTCCTCCACCTTCCTTTTTTTTGGTGTAATACAAACTTTCAAATGAGTGTAGTAGGTTATGATTCACTAGAATATAGGTATGTTCTAAAATTCTATGGACTCAGGCTCATGGAACTTCCAACAGATACTAGCCAATCTGGATGCATATTTGCGGTGGACTTTTTGTTACTAGAATGAAAAATGTATTTCATGTGCATACATTTTTTTCAATCACTGTTATGTTCCATGAGGCAGTAATTTTCTACCATAACATTTAGCTCTGTACTGTATTTTCTTTATGCTGCATAATCTAGGTAATCTTCATGAAATGTCTTTTCCTGTCCTAGAACCCAAGTTAGAGATTTTAAGGCAGGTTCTACTGAGATTAATTTGTATGGCTCTATTCACTTTTGAAATTTGCTGAAAGACATCCCATTAGAATCTTACCCACAGAAATGTTCATTACTTTACAGGATTATGCTGCACAGAGAGGCAATGGGCAAGTACATATTCATGGCACATACCAATTTGTTGAGTCATCAATGCTCTTTTTTCAGGGGAGACAAATGCCATGTTTCTTTAAGGGCATGTTTCTTAAGATGCATCAGTGCTTTTGAGGAGATCTGGTGGGCCTTGAACAGAGATGAGTTCCTGCTCTTTTAAGTATATTTGCATAGAAAAGGGTATAGAAGACATAGGACACCGTAGCTTAGTAAATTGGCTGAACACCTGCTATGTAAATTCTAATGAAGCCAAACAATTTCTCAGGTTAATTTGATATAACATTGAAAACAGTGTCAGAGTGTGGAACACACTATCAGTTCACTTTTTGTCATGGTGCTATATCCATGGTGCTCAACGTAATTGACCTGTTTCCTTCCTGTAGGAAGATGAAGAATAGGAAAAGAAAAGTGGTGAGGTTTTATAAATATGGGGGTGGATGGAGATGGAAATCATGCCTTTTTATTAACATTAATAATTTTTTGAATCAGTTGTAAGAAAAGGAAACCTAGTATGAAATTAAATTGTCTGAAAACCCTCATGTTATATATATGTTCTCATTCTTTGCACTTTTACTCCATTTTGGTACTATATCACTTCCTTGGAAAGCACGTTTTGTTCTATTAAGAAAGTTAGATGGTGCTGAAAAGAGACTATGGTTGTTCAATGAGCCTTCGCTATGAATTTAAAATTACACCTCAAGATAATGGATTGTTTTTCAGTTATTACTTCAATTTATGTAAATTGTTGACTCGTCAGAAAGCATTGTCGTGTTCAGACTGCCTGTGCTACCTTCTGAGTGTATTGTTAACAGGCTGAGTGAAAGGTACACACATGTTCCCAGAACTGAACTTTGCTTTGAAATATCTGTAATTAACCCATTCAAGTTTAAGTAGTCTGTGTGAATTATTGAATTTTAAAAAATAGAGATTTTTTTTTTTGGTTCCAGATGATTCATCAGTCCTTCCCCTTCAACCCCAGGTGTCTAAATTTCAGTGCTTTTGAAAGCTCCAAGCCATTGGCGGCCCCAGTCAGCGGGAGCTGCAGTCAGGGCAGCTGCACAACAGCCCCCCCGTTCCCGCCCTCTGCTGACAGGGGCATCCCACACCCCTCACCTGACTCGTTACCTCAGGCGTTACCTCAGCGAGAAAGGGGAGCTGTGCTGGGGGGTTCCCTTTCCTGCGGCGCCTCCATCTCGGCCTGCTGCTCCCTCTGCTGCTCCTGAGGCCTAGGCTGAGTGTAAGCTTATATGCTTTATGTTGGTGTTTGTAAGAGCTCTGTTATTTCATTAAATCTGTTTGTATTTCAACCCACCGGCCTTCTCTCCGTGAGGGGTGAGAGAGCGATCAGCTGCAGTTTAGCCCTGGCTGTAGGCCAAATAACGATAGGCGTAAATAGCCAGAGTAGGCCAAGAGTTAATGCATAATTCTGCCAATGAGACAGCAGTCATATCCCTCCTGGTAAATTTGCCAATGATGGCTGTTCCTTCCCTGAACTGAAGGAAAAGAAGAAAAAGTGGAGGAGAAAACCTGTAGTTCTTCTGAAGTACATGTATGAGAAGCCCATTTATCTTTCTGAGCAGCTGAAGTAGAGGAAACAAAGGTATATTGTCTTCCATTCCTTAGTTGAAATAGTTAACTGTAACACTGAGGATCCAGTCCTGCTGATAGTGACAAAACTCATAATTTGTCCATGCAAATAATCAGTATTCGCTGTGAAGTCTCTCACCTTCCTGTACAGAAACCATTACGGATGTACAAAAGATGTGTGGGGTTTTTTTCACAGAGGCCATCCACCTCTCTGTGTTTAATAGGACAGTTCCGTGTTGGTATTTTGTCAGTGAATATAGGAGTTTGTTGTAACCTGATTTTTCATGTTTCTCATTTTTTTATCCCTTTAAGTATTTTAATAATTAAACCAATTTAGTTATTTTTATCTTTCTTTATTATTCCAACTGCAAAATAATGAGATTTTTTTGTACAGATCGCAAAAGACTGTTGATGCTTCTGTGTTTAGAATGTTAGGGCCCTGAGGATTATATATACGCAGAGAGTATCCCAAGTAGACACTTGCAACCAATGCATTTCCTCATGTACTTGAAAGTCAACTGTTAAAAAGAATTATCTTTCACTGTTGGATTTAAAATCTGTTGTGTTGCTTTGGATTGAAATGCAAAAAAAGCCAAACAACTGGATCTGCACATTGATTTCTGACTAGTTCATGAACTGCAGATTGAGAGCTGGAAATGTAATTCCTTTTAATACATAGAAGTATGTTGTGGAAATTTGAAGTTTTTTAAAAATTAATCTATTAATTATGTTTGATAGGATTTTTTATTTGCATCTGTCAGACTGTAAACTCTTTTTTCAGATAAAGCATTTCTTACCAACTCTGTCTTTTTTTTCCATGTTGAAATAACACTTTGAGGGGCTTACAGAAGAGACTTTTACACCTGGCAGCATGAATTAGTGACAATAACCCATATATGTGTGGCACAATTAGACAAAGAGAGGCTGTTGCTCACTGCTTCTCAGTGCTTCTGCTTGAGATTACTCAAATTTCAAGGTGTGAAGGAGATGAATAGTGTGAAGGCAGTAGGCGAGTGTGTACAGGTGTAAAGCACCAGTTTTGGTGTGCTCCAGTGCAGTCTGCATACTGGGAAATGTTCATTCGTTTCTACTGGCTGTGCCACAGGCTGTTCAGCTGGGTTGGTAAATGCAAAAGCATTCCACACAGCTTACTAGAACTCACCTGACAATGTCTGAGAGATCAAGACTTGCGTGGCATCCTCTTTTGCAGCTAGTGGCATATTTCTTGTATTGCACAATGCAGCTGGGCAGAGAAGGTTCTTGCTGGCTCAAAACAGTAATTTAAGGTGGTGTGTTGTCATGCTATGGCTCTATACTGGTACATCCTCAAAGGATTACGCTGTGTGAACTCACTGGCTTTTTTTGGCAAGTAGCTGTGGCATCTGCATTGTCACATATAGTTAATATAAGGAATGCCTTGGAGATTTAACTGCTGATAGAAATGGAGAAGCACTGATCCTTCTTAGAGGCTTGTAGGAGGAAGCAGATGTTTTTATGACCCCTTTCTTCACCACCATACTAGGCTTTTTTAAAAAGTGTGTAATTATTTATATTAAAATATTGCTTTATTCTATTTTCATTGAACCTTTTTATCACAATCTCTGCTATTGCTCTTTCATTTACATGACTTTAGATTCCAGTATAATTCTAGAATATCTAACAGCTAGTAAATGTTGTTCATGTTGTCGTAAAATAGATTTTGAGCCATTAGCTTATTTTTTGGCAGAACAATATATTGTTATTCATAGCAGCTTATAGATGCATATAGTAAATTTCAGCTTTACTTGTTGGCTGCAAGTTTATTCTTAAAGATGAGAATATTTGGTACTGAGTGCCTCAAGGCAATACTTTAAGTTGACTGACCTCTGAGAAGATAAGCAAGTGTGATCATTGTGAATTCCTTTTATCACTGTCAGTTTAATGAATGTAGATGAAACCTTCATCATCAATGCTGACATTGAGTCTCAAGAGAGAGGAATCTAAGTCATTTCAGATGACTACTCACAACTGTGCTTTGTCAAGATGCACTGCATCTGCAAATCATTGTACTGGTCTACAAGTCTTACTGCTTTAAGAGAAATAATTCTCTGATTTGTGATATTACAGAGTCTATAGTAATAGTTTTTAAAGGATGCATATTTTCAGTACTTACAGAATTTCCATTAATACCATGTTAGACTAAATCATCAGTATACCAGATAAAGTCACTATTTACTGACACATTCAACACAGTGAAAATATCAAAATGGAAGGATGAAGGAATTTCTAAAGTAACATGTAGAAGAGAAGGTGTGGGAGTAACAAACTCTGGTTACAGTGGTATTTTTTTTTTTAATTATATAACAGAACAGTAGCAATGTGGTTAATAAAAATAGGGTGTAAATCAGCAAGGGGATTTGATGCTTATACTAACCTGTTTCTGTAGCCTGGTCTATTTGCTCAATAAATAAAATGTGAATTGCAATTTATTTTAATTAAGAGTGTGATTTAATGGTATTTATTCAGATGAAATTGTGCAAGACAGAACTTAGACCCAACAAGTTGACGCTTTTAGACAATACAGTTTATATGTTTCAAAGCAAAGTCACTATAATGTAGTGCAATTGTTCTCTGACAAAAAAAGAGAAAAAGAATATAGATGTATTTTAATTGCTAAGAAGTACAAGCAAAAGAGACAGCTTGGTTGTTGGTAGATCCCATCCCAGCAAGTCTTGCAGCTTTGTTTTGTTCCTTCAATCCTAATAATAAGGTTGTCACTGTTCCATTCTCCATCCGCAGAGGGGGAATAATTGCACTAGGAAGAATTTCCTAATTCTGCGGTATCCATGTCTTATGCTGCTGGACATCTTAAAAAACACTTGACTGGAAGCTTTTGTGCAGAATTTATGGTTATAGTTCAATTATTTACGGTAATCTGGTGTGTTGATTATTATGTTGCTGTTTATTGGTGGTGTGTTTAGACTTGGAGCCTAGATGATGACATCTGCAAGTTCTCTTTCCTTCATTTACTGCTAAAGCTTAGAAAAAAGACATTGAAAACATCATAGAATCATTATAGAATCACTGACTGGTTTGGGTTGGAAGGGACCTTACAGATCATCTAGATCCAACTCCCTTGCACTGGCAGGGACAAGTCCCACTAGACCAGGATGCCCAGGGCCCCATCTTGATATGTTGTTTTAGATGCAGAGTCAGCAAAAGACTTAATACAGCAAAGGGAATTTTACTTATACTTCAGAAATTACAATAACATCCGTTGCTGTGGCTTTGTACAGGGATGTTGTGGGTTGTTTGAGGTGTTTTTTTTTTTTTGCTTTATTTTGTTTTTAGATGGCATTTTGAAGGTATGTTAACTCATCAGAAAAGGTCCTGTGGTAAAGCAATGTGTATGTTACTATATTGAGACCTAGGTAAATCCATTGCACAAAATCTGACCTTTATTCACATAAATGCAATCTGACTGAAGCCCCTTTTGCAGTTTTGCCGTGTCCCATGTTAGCTGATGTGCCTTCTAAATTCCATTTTAATAAGGTAAGTGATCATGGGGTGTTACAAGCTTTCACCTGGGGAGAAACAAAGAGCACTCTGGTTGATCCATATGATTAGGAGGAGAGATTTGTGACCTGACTGTTTGTACCCTGAGGACTCAAATATAGCAAGCAAACTGATAAAAAAATTTCTAACCAATTTCATAATTTTGGAGGTCTGATTAATGCTGATACTAATTATTATAATTATTACATAATTACATCTGTTTAGAGTTTACAAAAGTTGGAATGGTTTATCTGAAATTGGCCACCCCCCCTGATGCCTCTTCCTGTTGAGGTTCAAGTAACACTTGTTTTACAAAATAAGCCTGGTTAAATATTATTTGGCAACTAATGCTTTTGAAAAGTGTTGCTGTTATGTGGTGGCTGACAAGTGGTATTTTAGATATTTTAAGAAGTGAGGTTTTAATCTTCTCTCCAAGGATATGTAAGAGTAATTCTGCAAAAACAGTTTTTCTGCTTTTAGGTCATGATGTCTAGCTGAAAGAAACACATAAATTTCAAAATAATCTAATTATTAAAACAGTTTTAAAACAAAAAATATAATCCAAATAATTAGAATGTACACTAGCAATGTGCCGTTATTCAGTGATACATATTAGCTAGAAAAAGAAAAATAAAATTCTGAAACTAGCTGGCAAAAACCAACCACACTCATGTTTTATTAAAAGCCATTTTCATTGCACTGACTGTTTTGTCTGAAAAGTAATTTACATTTCCATCTGTAAGTACTTATAAAATTCTGTAGATAACTTCCAGTTGTCAGTACTTTTATAGTATAAACTTTTCTTTGGTATATGCTGAAAAATTCTTTGATTATATGTGCTTTAAATATCTGTCTTTGTTAGCTTACAAGATTGTATCACAATGAGTAAATGAGATTTGCTAAATTATTTTCTGCCAACTTACTTTATTTTGTCACTCCCTCTATGCCCTTTTACAACTAGATTTCTTCACATTTCTAGTATTCTGGTTATTTATAGTTCCAGCTAAAGCACAGCTTCCAGTTAATGGGTGAAGCACGTAACAGAAGTTCTAAATCAGAAATACAAAATGACAAAGCTGGGCCCAGTCCTGATCTAAGCTATATTTCAGCACAGTTCAACAGCAGCTAACAAACTATTTAGCAAGCAAGTACAGAACGAAAATGCTTAGGTACCAGAATAGATTACCCAGAGAAGTGTTGGAGTATCTAACTGTGCAGTTTTGTGTCAAGGAATTTCTTGCTCCCTTATCTCCATTTCGAAAGTTGTCTGGCTGAATAAGCTCTACTGAGTTCACCCTCCGTGAGGCTTTGGCAGAGATGAATTTTCTGTCTGCTCTGATGTTGTAATAGTTTGGGAAGTCACAGCATCCCTGGGATATGACACCATCTTGTATAATTTTAGTTTGGGACTAGAATCTAGGTCTTTGTAGGACTTTTAGATAATTCCAGTGGGCCTGTAGTTAGGCAAGCTAACCATCTGTCACAATCTTTATCCCTTGCACAGTGCATACATACTGAGGATCTTACCTAAAATCGATTAAGAGTTGATGAGTAGGCTTACCTTAGGTGGCACCTAGTTTCTCTCTTTCTCCCAAAAGGCTGAGAAGAGGAGGAAGCTTATTTTTTAGTTTACGTGCACAAGATATTACTGCTTTTGTTTTCCAAAAATATTTTCCTCAATTAACTCACTGAACAGACTGAAGACGAGGCCATGAAATGGAAACACTTCCAGACATTCATCTCTGAAATGAACACAAGATTTCAACTCCTTCATTTAGAAACAACGTATAAAGGAGGCTTATTGAGGCATGAATATTAGCATGAAAATTCTGCAAAAAATCATGTGCTGTTACATCATTGGTGGAGGTTTTTAAAGTCAGTGGCTTAGAGCATAACTGACCCTTATTTAGGCAGGAAGACAGAATGGGTGAACTTGTAGAGAACTTCCAAGTCTCTTTTTTCTGCAGAAGTGCATAGAGGAGTTATTTGAACCCAGAGTAGTACATTGCAGGAACATAGATACATTAACATAGTATGATCATACATAATCTCCCATAAACAAGGGAGGGCTAATAAATTTATTCAAGCACGGAAAGCAAGAAACTGTTGGTTCCTGTTATACATTAAAAGGTGTATGATGTACTCTCATACATGTTAAATGTAATCTTAATACTGTCTAGCCTTTGAACAAAAAAAAAATTAGCTATTGTTTCTTTACATGAGAAGCAGTTCTTCAAGTGATGTTCCAGTAATTTAAAATGCTTATGTTGGGAAACAGAAAACTAAAAAGTGCTAATGTATTTACAGAAATAAATTTATGAAAATAAAAGTGAAAATTCAAGGCACAAGATGAAATAAACACAAGTGTCTTGAGCTCGTGTTCTGTTCAGCAGTATCTGTTTTGCATAGGTCACTCAGAAGGGAACAATTTGCATTGTGCTGCTGATATGTGAGATTCTAGGTAATGATTGGCACGCAAGCATTCCTTAACAGATTGAGGTCTTTGGGATCTTGAGAATCTTGCTAGATCCATGTTTACTGTTCACAAATGTCACTGAAAACAACGGTGATCCAATTATTAACGTGGCATGCTTCTCAGTGAAGTGCTAACAGGAATGTTTGTGAATCACACAGAATGAACCATGTAACATGACCTAAAAGGATAATTTTTTTTTCCACTTGAGTCTACAGAAATACCACCAGTCCTAAAAACTGAAATGTAATTAGGGATTTTCAAGTGCCCTGTCTCCCATTGGAGAATGAGCCGGAAAAAAAAGTCATCTTCTTGCTCGAGTTAGTTTGAAAATCTTAGCTTGAAACCAAAGACATAATCATGCCCTCTCTGACTTGAGGACAAGCATTTGGTTTTGTCACATTAAAGTTTTTGGAATTGCTCTTGAAAGTTTTAAGTCTGTTGTATTTTTACATGCTTAGCATTGAGGTCTTTAATTTGGATTAGGTCTTTTTTTTTGCATTTTGGTGTCACAGATGTTTGCTTCCAATACTACTGCTATGGGATGGGGGGGAAATCACCATTTGTTTCCCATGTTGTTGTTGTGGTTGTTTGCCAGGCAGAGATAAATTTTTTTATGTTTACTTACCCCAAATTTTTTTGTCCACAGTTACATCCTTGTGCATTTTAGTCATATAGATATTATGCCATGTTGGGATAATGAATGTTTGGAAGAATCCTTAGACTTATTCTGAGGAAACAGTGCTTGTGTGATTTCAATGGTGATAAATATCTTTTAGTTCAGTCTATCTCTGACTTGCTCCTAAATTTGACAGGATTAAAGGTTACTAGTTCAGTGAAAACTGGCAGGTTAGTGAGCTAGTAGCTCCACATAAAGAAAGGTGGGCAGAGTGAGCATCTTACCATTTCTGAGCCTGTGAGTATGTTGGTCATTTGTTATGCATTTACTGGCCAACTGATCTGGCCACTTGCCCAGAGAAATAGGGACCAGGTCTGTGGGAGGGTGCTGTGCTGGGAATGAGTGCTACAGAAAGGAAAGTAGTGAAAATCAGACTACAGATTTTTTCTGGAAGTAGCAGGGGTCGGGAAGGGGACAGATCAGGAAAGAGGTATTCAAATTCAGTCTGTCTCCCTGTTTAAATAAAATGAAAAGTAGCTCTCTGAGAAGGTATAAGGATAACACACTGCAGACTGGAAGCTCACTGGTATTCATAGTGATGTCACAGCCAGAATAAGGGTGGCTTTAACTAAATAAGGCTGGATTAGATGTTCCCTTAATTTCTTTAATATAGTGCAATCTCTGGATGGCAAGAAGCCAGCTTTCCATTCATTGTCTCTGTATCACCTCTGCTATATCAAAACCCTTTCCAAAGGGAATAATGGCATCTCAGAGCACACTGCTGGTTTGAGTTCATTAGTCGTACAGAAATAGTTGTTTCAGGTCTTCATATGCAGCTATATTGTAGATTAGTTGCAGAAAAATATATTGGGGGAATACTTTGGGGTAATCATTCTTTCTTCAGGTAAAAAGTCATCTATTCTGTAAGCAGGTACAATCTTTTGACTTAGATGACTACACATATTCATACAATTAATAGTTTTCCCTGTTAGGGCTTAGAATCTCAACAGGTATATAATCCAATTTTACATAATTAGAAAACGTAAGCCTGAATAAGCAGCTGAAATAAATTATCTGTTTTGAGAGGGGTGCTGTATGTATGCATTTTTGGTGGTTTCATCTCTCTCTTTTATGGATATGTCTTGCTGGTGGGCTGTTCATTTATACCACAAAACAGCTTATAAATGAGCTTTTCATTTTATTGCCTTAAATGACCTGGCTTTCAAACTCTACAGATAATTAGATGATCACTAGAAAAAATATGTTGTTTCTTCTCTGAGTTTTTTGTCACTTTTAAGATGTGTAGTGAATACTCAAAAATAAACATGTATCAGTGTATAAGAAGCACAGCTGCACTTTGTAGGCATAATATAATAAAATCTTTAAGTGGCTTTGAACCAGTGTCCCTGTTTGGTTTACTCCAGCCCATCATAGCACCAGTATTTCTCCCAAAAAATAAGAGAATTTTAGAAGCAGGTGTTTCTAAGATTTTGAATGGAAGAAAGGAATATATAGTCTTGAAAACTCTACTTCCACCTGTTTACAATTTAGCTTTGGGACATGATATGAAATAGTAAAGTTGCTTGGCTCAAGCTGTTCTAACATGCTGGGGTTTTTTTTTTTCTAATTTTATTAATGCTCCTTTGTTCATGTATGTCTATATGTGTATGTTTCTGGATTTATGGAGAAATTATTTCCCTACTATTCCCTATTATTATTCCCTACTTATTTCCCTATTATTACCCAAGCCCTGTATTGTAAAAATAACTATAGAATTAATAGAAAGCTGGTGGAAATTTTAGAAAAACTGTCTCCCAAGATAAAGCTTAGCAAAGACCAAGGCTCCATAAGATAAGTATGCTATAGGAATGCATTATACTAAACATGTGCATAAACATTTTGCATTATTTTAAAAAAAGAAAGAAAAAATTTTCATTTTGTTGCTTTGCTCTCTAAGTACTGTAGAATTTAGTAAGCATTGGTGTGGAATTATTAAACTGACTTATTGAATGCCATGGCATGAATTAGGTTTTGTGTATTTGCAAATAATTACTGTAGAACAGATTTATTTTCCTCTCTTCTTGCATCTACTGATACATAGCAAAGTGCATCCTCTTCTAAATTCTGTTGTTGGAGCAGCATTGTCTTTAAATCAGATTAGTACATTTGTATTTTACTTCTGATTTGAGATCCTACAAAATCTAGAAGATCATTAAAAATGCAAGTTTATGCAAGCTGAGTGTTTTTCTCTATGAAGTTGGTGATTTCCTCCTACCATGTCAGGACTTTCAAGCATGTATTTCTCTGGATATTGTAAGGCAGTAAGTAAATTAAATGCTTGTCGTATTGCATTTTCCAATCTTGATGTTAGTGGCAATTATACACGCCTATTGAAAGCCTAAACTTAACTTTTGAAGTCCAGTTTTAAAACTGTAGTTGTCTTTCAAACAATAATGTAGTGGGTTGGTTTTGTGGCTTTTCTTTTCCTCCAAGGATATCAGATGCAGGATAGGATTGGCAGACTTCTCATGAGTATCATTCAAATCTGTCATTTCTGCAAACATGTTTGTATGGCCTGTTGTGATAGAAGTGAATTTTGGTTACAGCTCAGTTCTAGTGTATTTCCACTTGTGAAAAGTGAATTTCCTGGTATCACTACATCATGTACTTTGTGCTGCAGCAGGTTTACACATGTGCTGCTGTGAAATGTGAAATCAGAGCAGAGCTAGACCTCCCCTGAGAAACACAGGCTATAAATTGTAAAACCTTTAAATGAAGGGCTTGAAGAAAAAGCTTGCCTTAGGTTAGGGTTAATTGGTTTTGGTACAAAGAGTTTTATGTCCATAACTTACTGTCTGTCTATCTGTCCTCTTCCTGATTTCTCTAATGTTGTTTTGCTTTGGGGCAAGTTCGTATTTGTTTTTCCTGACAATGATACGGTTGAAGTTGAACTGTTCTTCAGCTGCTATGAACTTGAACTTATTTACTCAATATTTATCAGATCTTTGCCTTGAACACGGATTCAGTTTTTTCTAAAAAGTTTATTTTCTGAATTAAATTTCTTCCCCTCTTCTAACTTTTCCTGTTTCAAAGGATAATGCTTGCTCCTTTCACATTAACAAGTCATATTGTTTCATTAATTTCTTGCAAAGTTCAAGTGCTGCCAATCTTACTAAAACAAGCCTTAATATGACAGAAAATTGCCTGAAAAGTAGCAGTTCACCCAAATATCAGTTAACACAAATAGCTTTTAGGGTCAAATCTGCTGGTAGTGTAAATCAGGACAGCTCTGTTTTCTTCAGTGTGATAATACTTTGCCACTGACTCTAAAGTATAGGTGGGTTAATTTTTGCCATGAACTCAAGAAACCTAGAAGTGTTTTTTCAATCTAAAACATTCAACTGGTCTGAAACAAACAAATAAACAAATAGCTGTTTTCCGTAAAACTTCAGTTGCCTTGGCAAAACTCTACCCTCTGACAGGTCCACTTAAAAGCAACTCAAGCTTGCTGAGAAACCTGAGCTCTTCTGTGTAAATTAGCAGGCTGCCCCACAACATGTAAATGAAATGGTGCTAAAAGAGGTCAGATGTCCCTCAGCACTATAGTGACAGTCCAATAATTTTTTAGAAAAGCACCAGAGTGTAATATTTGAGAAATGTTACTGATAGGAGAGAAATCAGGTAAGTCACCATTACTTCGTGCTGTGAGCCAGAATTATGCATTATCATTCCTTGAAGTCAGTCTGTTTAATTTACACTGGCAGAAGCTGGCCCAACATATTAAAACTGCAACATGTTAAAAGTGTAAAATGTTCCTGAACACAGTTCCATGTACAATGAAAATATATTTGTAACTACCCTGTGTGTGATACCTCACTTTTATTGCATTTTCAGATTGTTTCTCATCTTAGCCTCATGTAGTCACGGGAGTCACTTCTCCTTTATACAGATGAGGCTGAGATCAGAAAGAGACTGTAAGTGGGTTGACAGCAAAGTGAAAACAAAATGCAGCAGGCCTGAATAGACTGGTTAAGAAGGGTAGAAAATAGATGCATCACCTGTAGGAAGAAAATGGTTTTATGTTGCCCTAGACAATTAGCATATATTTCTGCATCTACCATACAGGCTACATGGCCATGGCCATGTCCATATAATCCTGTCAGATCTTGTTAAAGGCCATATTCAAAACCAAACTCATTCATCGTTCCCTGAGCTTTTATACATTCACTTTCTCTCTCATGTGAGCCCAGCAGCTTGCCAGATGAGGAAAATGAGATGTGGGTTTGGGGGCTGACTTAAGTGATCTGGTCATACAGGTGGTTTGAAGGGAGGTAACTTGAACTAGATGAGGTGGTGCACTCAAGTTCTTTTTTGGCATAAGTAATACTCATACTATAGACATAGCCAGCAGTGCCACAGAATTACACTATGATGCTAGACAGTTAGGGTCATTTATTATTTAGTGGAAGCATCTTGCCATACAATTTCACAGTATGATTGAATGCTGAATGTCACTGTTGCTTGGAGCCTGTGGGTGCACATGTTATTGTATATTGCAAAGCCATTTGAAGAAGTCTTAGCGTTCCAAAGGTGGACACTTGGAATTACTGAAAACTTTTAACCTTAGCTTTCTCTGCTGCAGTTTCCTGTATTTAAAAGAGGTGTAATAATACCTGTGTATTTGAAACCACTGTTGTGGGGCAGGGGGAAGTAAAACCATTGAAAACAGTAAAGACTGTAGATATGGTTTAGATATTAAAGGTCTATTTTCAGTCCGTCAGAGCAATTCATCTGTCCTGTGCATCAGTTCCCTGTAGTCATTTGTGGTGGAAGCATCTTCCCCTCATTTCCATGTTCCCTAGGATCAAACATAACTTTGCTTGAAGAAGTTCCAAGTTCAGGAGAGGTGGAAAGCTGTGTTCACAATTAGTGCCTGCCTGTTTGTGTGAAAGGCCATGATAGAAAGAAAGGCTGTGACAACTACTCTAACAGTTGGCATTCTGACCCAGCCTGCCACACTGCCAGAGCACTCCCTAAAACTGGGCAGAAGCAGGCTGCTGCCCAGTCTCTTGCCCAAGAGCTGATCTGCATCTCTGCAGTAAAAGTGGTGCTTCTAGGAAGCGTGAGATCCATTGTCAAGGGCAGAATAAAGTGATGAGGTGTGCAGTCTATCTCAACAGGAAATAAGCCACAATATAAACTCTTTCCTTGACGTGAGCAGAAAGTACGTAGCCTTCTCTTGTATAAGGGCTGGCTCTGTTGGCATGATGTATTGGAAATCTGACTTTCTGGGGTTTTTATGTTGCTAATTTAGCTTGCATTTTTAAATGTAATATGCCTTTAAAGATAGTATGTGTGTTTGCATGTAAGAAAAGTGCAAATGAAATTATGGAAGGAATAGAAACAAAGTTTTGAAAACAGCAGATACTCTGATTACCTCTGAATACTGTAATGTCTGTATTTTTTCATATTTGCTGAGGCAGATTGGATTTATAAATACTCCCACTGTCTTTGATTGTGGTTAGATTGTTGTGTTGATTAGATGAATTTGGCAGGCACGCAGCAATAAGCAAGTACAAACTGAGCAATAAAATGGATAGCAGCTTTTAATTTAAAAGAGATTTTTTACTAAAAAAATAAGTGAATTACACTTACAAAACATACATGGATTATGTGCTGTGTAATTTGAACCATGTTGACAATAGGCAGATTTTTAAAAGTAATTATTTGTTGTAGATAACTAATAACATTACAAAAGTAAGTTTATGTAGATGACAGAGAGGCTTAGAACTATTTCAAGGAAAGAATTTATTATTTATTTCAGATTACAAGTGGGGAAACTGAGGTATAAACTGCAGTGTGAAACATGCCTAATGATCACTTGATGAACCCAGCAGTTGAGAAAGACCATGAATCCTAAGATGTTTTCCCTTTTGCTTTTAGTCTTATGTTTAGGGTCCAATGCAAATTATATAAAGTGAGGCTATCATATTGTTAATTGAACACGTAGTGGTAAAATCCTCATTAAGACAGTTGCATTATTACATTCTATTGCTATGAATATTTCTCAATTCTAAGGTTTATTTTAATAGGGTTTTTTGGTAGAGGGTTTACCATCCTTTTTATGAAGGGGTCAAATTATGACCTCAGGTTTATACTGATGTTGAGACAGTGAATTTCCTTTGAATCAGCCCTACCATTTCCAGAATTAGCTCACTGTGCTTGCACAACATGAATGAAGAATGAAGCTCTCATGTGATCAAAACATCTGTCATGAAAAGCATTAGATGTTTCATACCAACTGAGATGAGAATTAGGTCTTGTGCATTTATTAAAACCTATGAATTGCTCATCTGTTCATCCTGGGTTTAGAAATGTTTGAGGAATTGCTGCTGTCTTGGAACACAACATGTCTGTCCCTTTTACAGTTTGACAAGTCTTTTTTGCTTGATCCTGGAAAGGATGTGCTGTTACTGCCCTTGGTTGTGACGGAGTGTCCAACAGCAATTTCTTGCAGGAAAAAAGCTTTAGCTAGTGTAACAGTACCTAGAAACTATTAAATATTTAGGTCAAGTTCTTTTAATGTGATACTGTTTTTTTTGTGTTTGCTTTCTGGCAATCCCTTGGTGGAGAGTTGATAGAACAAACATGACACAGACAGAAACACCATAGTGTGAAGAGAATTAGGAGGAAGTAGAAAGGTGTCTTCAGTTTGTCATCAAAAGAGATTGCACACACAGGGAAGGGAAGGGGACAGGATGTCATTCTTCTAGAACCATTATCAGCTAGTATTCCACAGTCTGCTAAATTTTTTTTCTGCTACATATTAGTCCTGCATAGAGTAACCTCAAAACAACAGAAGTGTCGGGGTAGTTGATGACATCTTTATTACATCTTGCTTTTCACTTCAGTTTTAGTATTTGAAAAGTCTGAAAAAACTTGTGAAGGCCAAATAAATTTAGAAGAGTAATTTTGCATTAGAATTATGTTTTGTCTTCACATGTGAGATGTTTTACAAACAGCTGTTGGAAATATTAAAATTTATGACTGTTAAAGGGAACATAAATTAAAAGGTCTTGTCAAACATGAAACATTTGTGCAGTCGTTTCTATTTGCAGTCTGTCTGATCTAGATATTGATTACTGTGGTGGTGACTGAATTGGGAGCTTGCAGATCTGTAAAATGTCCATATCTCTCAGAGAGGCAGCTTGTATCAGAGTTCACATGCTTTGTAGATTTGAAATACAATGTGAATCAAAAGATAGGTTGAATTTGTGTGGTAAAACTTCCAATTTTGACAATAATAGACTTGCATGTTGCAAATTTAAACAAAGGACTCTGGTTATGGTGGAGTTTAGTACCCTTCCTCATGCTGTCATTGTCTTACATAGAAATTCAACCATCAACTCCAAAAAGCCAGAGTACAAGCCTCCAGCACCAAAATATAGAACTCCAAGCTGTTGATATCACATCTGCCATCGGCATTAATTTCACTTGGGGGAAAAAAAAAGTATCAGTATTTTCTTACCAGTAACTGGAAATTTTATTATATGAAAATGTTCAGTTAGTTGTCAGAGTAATAATTAAGTGGATCTGTGCTAACTTGGAATGTGAAATGTGTATTTCTTGGAGTGTGAGCCAAAGCCTGTTAAAGTAAATGGAAATGTTCCTGTTTATGTAAGTGGAGTTTGGATCAGAGCCTGCGCAATCACCTGAGAAGAAATTTGCTACCTGGCTTTTGCTCTATACACTGAGAAGACTGTTAAAAATGCAGGATGTAGTGTGCTTAGCTGGCTACCTGACTACATACAACCAGCAGTTGTGTGTTCAGGGCTCATTATTTTAAATAATATTTTAATTATAAAGGAATGTGAAATAACTTTATTTTGGGGGAACAGACTCTACTTTCAGTGTTTAAAATACCATCTGATGGGATTAGACCTCTATGAAGTGCACTATCATAAAAGTGATCATTGATTTCTGAGCAGATTCTTGATTACTAAGGATTACTAAATGCACACTATTAAATCAATGTTGAAGATTGTACTTTATAAATCATTAGAGTATCTTAATCAAATTGGTCTAGCTAGCACTTCAGAGAAGCATCAATGGGCTCATTTTCTGTGACACCTTTACATCATCTTTAATTCACACACTCATGGAGTAGCACATTTCACAAATACTTACTGTGAAATAATGTGTATGTTTACATAGCAAGGTTGCATACAAAATTTTACTATATTCCAAGAAACCTATTGTTTTAAGATCCCTTTAAGAATATAACTTAAATGCAGATGTAAAAATGCTTATGCAAAATCTTAAGACTTAAGAATTAGTTTTATCTTGTAATAGGTTTGATAATCAAAGTAGTTCCTTCTAGATCAGTGGTGGGGAAAGGGGTTCACTATTTGACTTTCAAAATTTATCTAATTTATTCTGATCAAAAATTTATAGAGAAAACTTGTGACCCAGGCATTTTGAAAGTGCTTCACGTGCCACTGTTTTCTGCCCTTCCAGTCTTTCAGTAAAGCTTAAACTTCAGGGATCCTCTGAGTGTTCTATCCTAAAGAGCAGGAGCCCCCTCAAACATTTTGAATTTTTCCAGGTGAAGATGTTTCCCTTAGAGCCCTTATCACTAATCATTTTAGCTATTACAGTACTTCACTACTATTATCATGCATATATCAGAGGATTCTCATGACAATTCAAAAAGCCAAATTAATTCTTAATTAATTCAAAGAATGTACCAAGGACAAACAATGTATTTTAGCACCAGCTAGTTTCTTTTTTCCTGATTCTATATTTAGAGACTGTTGTTGGGCAGAGTCCTTGCTTGGGGAATTGGCCACGTCAGAGTTCTGATGTACAGTTTTTCATTAAAATTTGCTTTTATTGGGAGGCTTATTTTAGAGGAGGGGGGAAAGGATTTATTTTTATTAATCACTTGGTTTTCTTATTAGCACATTACATACTAGAATACTAGAATACTAGAATAAACATTAAGCTGAAGTCCATCACATGCTGGAGCCTACCAAGTGAGGCTTTTAAAGTTTAAGTATATTGCCTAAGCAATATTAAAGTCTAAATGTTCATCTCTGTTTAGGCTAATAGCAATGAAGAGAAAGTAAGTGAAGACATTTTTTTTTTATCCACTCTGTGCCCCCTTTCCACCCCACACCCCCCCACACTCCCCATATTTAGTTTGAGGTCTTCAAGTCATGGTGTACATTTCTGATAGCTTTAATACTGTGGTTTGTAACTGTTTTGCTGTAGGTATGCAACTGTGTTCGTCTATAACCTTGGAGCAGTAATTCTTCTGAATGCATAACTGAATCCGACCCTTTACCATTTCATAGAATTAAAGAGTTATATCCATATTAAAGGAAAAAAAATCATCATGCAGCCTGTCTGCCATCCAGAAAGAGCAGGCTTGTTAAAATTTCATGTCTGTCTGCATCCCTTCCACTGTAGTGCTATTGATCTAATGTAGTATCATTGTGTTCTAGGTAATACCAATATTTAAAGTTACTGAAAAAAGAAGGTTTAATTTGTGAATTCAGTTCTTGTGAAATATC
Source organism: Hemiprocne comata (assembly GCA_020745705.1). Lineage (NCBI taxonomy): Eukaryota > Metazoa > Chordata > Aves > Apodiformes > Apodidae > Hemiprocne > Hemiprocne comata. The sequence continues at coordinate 6,297,575 of CM036598.1, forward strand.
TGGCCATTCATGGTAATCTAATGCATGTCTTCAATGACTCAAAGTACAATTGCAATCAAGTATTGTGCGCATTCACCCTTAGGTTAGTATATTATTTGAAAGGTTTGACTCTCAAGAACTCAGACTAGCTAATTCTCACTTAGGTTGAGGGGAAAGTTCCCACTGACTTCAGTGAAAGCTTGGGAACTACTCTACCTGTTTGCACTTCTGAAAACTCTGCATTAAATCCAACAGTGTGTCAAACTGTTGTTTTTAAGATCTGTAGTTTTTAAAATTAACCGTACCCTTTCCACTGCAAAAAGGATGTTGGCTTTTTTTGGAGAGCAACGGAGAGTAAGGAATGGAGTGGATTAGTAATTGTTATTAGGCCAGTGCAGTTCAAGTATAGTGTGTCTGAAAATCGTTGCTTGCAGAGTAATTATTTAATATTTAGGACCATGCAAACAAAGCAACTCGCTTTGGGCCATTCCTTGAAATCATCTGACTGACTGGCATTGATAACATACTTCAAAGGTTGATGGCTGTGAAAAGTCCAAGGATACATACCTTGTGACTCTACTACATATTGCTGGAGGCCATTCCAATTGTTCCCATGGTGACGTGGGGAGTCTTCTACATAATTTATTTTTTAACTGTTGATCTCCAAAGACTGTTGTTTGCATCTGTTTATTAAATTGCAAACTCAGCTGTGAAAATGGTTTTTACACTGTTGTTTTATTATGGTCCCATTTAGAATTGGAGCTGATCACAAACATGATAAATATTTTCCTTTGTGGAGGCACACATTGTTGGAGGGCCATTGAAATAACATGTAACTGGAATTGTTTGTTTACGAGATCAGATTCATTCATTACTTTGGTGAGGAGCTGTGAAATGTAAATCTCACATTCCACTGGACAATAACAGCACCAGCTTGAACTCATTTAGAGGTGTGATATTCCATTCAAAGGACGGCTGTTAATTTTATTGACCAAATTTTGGAATTGGGGTAGCACTGATATTCAGGAATGCTTCTGAATTGCTTTACTTCTATAGCATTTTGAGAAGGGATTCAAACTTTATCTGAGAGTATTTCTATTTTGAAAAGTATGTAGTTTTGTTGTTACTCTTTGTTAGCATTCTTCTCTTTTACCTCTTCCCATCCTTCTCAGAAAACACGTGTGTGTGCAGGGATATAAAGAAGGGATATAGTAATATTATTTAGAACCAGTGTTCTTTTTCTTATGTAGGTTTGTGCTTGTGTACATTTTACACTGGTGGAATTTAATTACTTTATCAAGGTTTTGATCAGTTTGAGACAAAATATTCAGTGCTGGTGTATAGACATTGTAAAATAGTATAAGCCATTTGAAGTGACATTTAAGAAAGATTTTCTGTTTAGTGACTGAAACTTCAGTGGTTTAAGGAATATTATGGAATTGAGTAAATTATTTAAGCAAGACTATTTAAAGCACAGCCTGGTCTATAATACGCATGAATAAGATTAAAAGCAACAAAAAACTGGGTACTGACCGTATTAAAAATTGGTGGTAAATTCAGCTAAAATTACTCAATGAGAATAATGACTCAGTATGAAACATTTTAAGTGTATGGGTTATTTAATGAGTGGGTATTCAGCACTTCTCTAAAATTGTCTGGTTTATTCCTTCTGGCTTTGATTTGGCACCTATAAAACAGGTATCTAAAACCTCTAGTTAGATAAAAACAAGATCTGTAATACTGTCTACATACCTATGTGTTACCACTTCCAAGTATTTTGCTTTATGAAGGAAGAGAATAAACATTGCTTTGTTCCCAGAGCTGACTTGTCAGATCTTAAATAGGAATCCCATCAGATTCATTTTGTGACTGCTGAATTTCCTATCCTATAGTTTGTTATTGTGTGTGACATTCTGCTTTTGGATGCGATATGGACACAAGCAAAGTAAAATCAAAGAAAAGCTATCAACTGCTACTGCCTGCACAGCCAATAGCAGCCTGAGTTTATCAAGGGATTTGGTACAGTATTCCCCTTGATGTATTCTGGTTAATTAGTAATCTGGATCCTTGATTATTTGAAGAGAATTATTGAAGCTGGATCTACCTTGTGTGTGGATCCTTATTGTTAAGTTTGTCTCTATTTTTCTTTAGAAGGAAAGAATATTTACTAAGATGTTCCTGGGAAAAACGAATGCAGGTTTGGAGTATTGAACAGTGGCATGTAAAAATATCAATGATATTACAAAAGCTGTGTCATGAAGACATTTTATTGTTGATGAATTGTAAGAACCATCTGGGTACTATTCTAATGCTTCAAAGACCTCTGTATGGATGGTACAGATGCTTCTTTTGTTATTGGTGTGATCTTGTAAATAGTTAAAATATTTACCAAGGCACCTCTGAGCCAAAGCTATACCATTTTATTATTTATACCTTTTCAGAGGGACAAAAATGGAGGTGTCCACTAAATGTGATGGATTAGGCTTATAAACAGCCATTATTGCCATCAAACCTCACATGTCAGCTCCCCCTTTTGTGTCTGTGCATTTCTAAGCTAACCAGTGATCCATGCATAAGATAGAAGGTTAAGAATGTGCAGAGAGAAAGGGGGTTGACTCCAAGCAAGATGTATCTTCTGCTGATTAGAAATACAGCTGTAGAAAGGGGAGTGAAAAGAGTTTTTGCAACATGACACTCCCCTTTTCATTTCACACAACTCACTGTTTAGAACCTGCAAATCACTAACTAGCAGAGTCACTTTGCTGCTTCATGTAACTTAGTGCAGCTGCCTTTTGTTTTCCCAAGATAAAAATCAGGAAATGCAAAAAATTAAACAGGGCCAAAGAAGAGGAATAGCAGAGGGAATAAGAAAAAGGTTGAGCAAGTGACTTCACAACTTGTTGACAGAGCAAAGTACCATTTTGTTATAATTAAGTGTGCTTTAAAAGCTAGACAGAAAGGAAAGCTAAGAGCTTACTCCATGTAATCCCTGTCAGTACCTGAAAGATGAAAAAGTTTTTCCTATTCCTAATGCCCATGCAAAATAAGAAAAGATTTCCAAAACTAGTAACATATCTTTTTAAAAAAATTTCCCTTCTCTCTGGAAATTTATCATAGCAGCTTTTCCAAATGTGCATACCTTGTCACTTGATTTTTCCCATAATGAAAAATTGTTGTGCTAAAAGCTTTATGAATATTAAAATTCTTATTAAACTTCAAATAAACATTGAATACAGTGGGTTTGTTGATTCTTGGTGTGATACGGAAAAGTAATGTGCTACAGTCCAATTGCTTGTGATATTTTTTCATGTTACTGTTAAAACTCTTTAATAGGACAATGTGTAACTGCTGAAAGAGGACAACTGATAAAAAAACCCCCACACTTTTGATGTTTGGGAGGAATTGTGTAAATGCAATGGTGATTTAATTAAGCTTTTTTTTTATGTTACTACATAGCTAATTTCTCTCTTGTCTTAACCAGAAACTGATTGTACCAAGCTATTAGTTAATCTTATGCAGAACTGAAAACCATAGAGTTGTATACACGTGGGCTACAGGAAAAAAAAAGTATAGAAAATGTTTGTCTTTCCAATAAATTGTTTGAGAACTTCAAATTCAATGCCACTGTTGGAGCAACTAAAAACCTTAACAGTGAGTTTACAAAACTATCCTTTAGAAATAGGTGGTGAGTTACATTTCAATGATAAAAATTACTTGTAATGGTATTGTCTGACATTAAATGGTGGTTTTACTTTAATTTGTAAAATACTAACAATGGCCAGTCTCGTAGGCAGATGCATTAGTATGCTGGTGCACTGACCATCTCGTCTCTGTAAGTACTGTGATCTGAATTGCACAACCAGTGTGGCAAAGGTCCAGATTTCAGTTGCCACTCCCACTGGGAAAGAAAAAAACAAGCTGTATGCAATTTTTATGTCTGCAGTTGGCTCACTGTATACGTTGAAAAAAAAACACAACAAAACACCTCATCAAAGGCATGGCATTCAATCTCAGTTTGGTCAAATGTAGTCTGTACCAACAGCATTCAAAAATGCTTAAAGAAAAACGTTATTTTCTAAAACTTACTGGCATAGTGGAGTGGATGTGCAAATGTAGATGTTTTGCATGCAACAATCCAGGCCTACACTTCTGTCTTGCTGTTACCTAGCATTATCCCACAAGAGAAAAATAACAATAAAATTACAAATGCCCAATAAACTTACATCTGAAGTAAAGGAATATTCTCATCTCTGACCTCATGGTTAATACAGATTTCTGCAGGCTTTGATTTAACTCTCTGGAATTAGCACTTGGGAATGTGAAATGAAATTGCACAAAGCAGTGAGTATGGGAAGAATTTCAAGTCCCAGATAGTCTTAATTAGTGTTTTTATTTTTCTGTGCGTTCTGCTTGACAGTCTGATAGCTAAAAAGGCAAAGAAGGTAAATGCTATGCCCCTTTAATCAGATTTTAATTTAGGTAGCAGTCAGATTGCAAGAATCACAACTATGCTGTTTAATACTGTATTACTAGTAAAGCTTTAACTTTACTCTGTACTCATTCCATTTTTGTGAAACATGTAAAGCTGCTTTTGAATACCTTTCAGAAGGACCCAGTCTTGTGGTGAATATGAGCAGGTAGTTGCATGTGGATTGTCTCCTGTTAAAATCAGTGATGGCATATGAAATTCTGCCTGCATGCATTTTTGCAGGATTAGGTCATGAGGAGCTATTGGAATTTTAGTTTCAAGGAACTGAGATATACATTTAGGTTCTGGTGTGGTAAGTGTTTTCTTTAACATCTCCTAATGTCCAGACTGTTCGACTGTAAATGAAAACAAAGGTAAAAAAAAAACCCAAAAATCTAGGAATCTGCACTGTAGTGGTATTTTCATATTTTATTGTTTTGTGAATAAAGTTGGGGTGGGTTTGGGATTTTTTTTGTCAGGCAAAAAGCATACATCACTGCACTGATTTGTAGCCCTGCTTTCTTTGAGAGCTTGAAAAATGTTAAAACAAATCCTCCACTATTGTCTTTTTATGGCCTACAGAGCAAATGTTGGGTTATTCAGTGTCTTAGACCTCCCATTAGCTGGGCAGAATCTGGAATTCTTCTTGGTTATGATTCAGTGATCATACAGGCAAAGTATACATTTAAATGAAAAGAGAATTTTACATATCTCTGAGCCCTGATGCTGTTACTGATGCATTCTGAATATATGAAGGGGAAGAGGAAAGAGGCTTTTAAAAAGAAGCCTCAATCCAGACTTTCTTGTAATCTTGTAGGTACTGGAGACTAATATCTCATGCAGACAAAAGCTAGGTAAAACTGACTTGAGATAAGCATTCTTCTGCAATGACTCATCTTCTCTAACAATAATGGAAATGTAGCCCCTGTTTATGAGATAGCTGAAGTGCAAATAGTAGTGTCCATGAAGCTGAGGTTAATTACAGGAAGGACTTTCATGGTAATTGCTAATAAACAACACTTGTCCTCCTTTGAATCTGTATTATTCTCTGCAGAGGAAGTTAGCTTCTGCAATTTGAATAGAATTTTGAACATTTGCTCAGGAGGTGTAGGCAGTAAGAGGCAGGAGTGAATAATAAAAGTCAGCCATAAAAGGGTAGGAAGCTGACCACAGCTGACATTTTCTCTCTTATAAAATGTAGAATTCTGAACGGGTTACTAAATTCCCACAGATCGTCACTGTCTCAGCATGTAATGTGGTATGACCAAAGAGAAACAAACGCCTGCATCCATTCAGAGATTAAAACAGAAAACTAGTCAGTCTGGGAGTGATCGTGTCTGCAAAGGGACAGTAAAATATTCTTTTAAAGGCTTCTAGTTCTTGGGGGTGTCTAGAAAGCTGATTTCAGCTCTAAAGAGTGTGTTCTGTGAGAGATTAAAATGGATTATAAATCCACATAGAAGTGAAATAATAGCAATTAAGCTTGGAAACAAGCTACTAGTATTATTTTAAATTGTACAGAAACGAACTGTGGAAGTATTTTGAAAGTAGTATGACTGTGATATTAATTTTATAAAAGAATTTAAACTGAAAACTCCCTCTCATGTATCATCCTTCTTAAATTCCTGCGTATCTGCTGTAAAGTCTGCTCCTTTCATAAGAAATGCCCACAAAGATCTGTATTGGGAAGGTGCAGAAGGTGACCAGGTCTTAGTCTGTGCTCTTTACAATACCACATAAGTATCTTTATCTTATCTATATTTGCTAAATCAATTAAAAGAACATATGGAAGTTAATCCATGGCTGACTTACTTTTTAGCATGACACAGTATGAACACATGGGATTTCTTGTCAGCACAGAAAATATAAAGTAGCTTTTTGGTAAATGTCAGCAGTTCAGATTTGTGGCTGTGTGGAAAACAAGTCTCTGTTCCCTTTGATAAAATTATTCAACATTTATTTTAGGTGGGTAATGATTTTAATTCTTTTTTACCCCAAGTATTACAACAGTAAAGCAAGAATGGTATGCAGCTTATTTGAGAGATACAGAGGTCAGCTGGCTTAGTGAAAGAGCTGTTGGAACTTACTTGAATGTTACAGTAACACAAAAACATATATTCAGTGGTCCAAAATTAATGTGCCCTAATTCTTATTTCTGGTCAGTCTGTGTGTAGTTGCATTTTCTTAAAAATTTGAAAATTCAGATTGCTTTTGTTTAGGTAGATGTGAACCTGCACCTTTCGCTTCTGAGGGGTTGCCTCGGGCTGGAGATATGGAACCCTATCCTACTTAATCAAAATAGATATTTACTGGAGCAGGCACCAAAATCTGCAAGAGGTGGAGCATACATCACAACTGGATAATTAGGGCATTTTCAGGAAGTGGGAGATGTAGGTATGTGTTCTCCAAGGGAGAAGTGAAGATGAAATGAGGAAAGGTGATTACTTTCTTTTTGCCATATTTGTAGATGTACTTGGTCATGTCCCTTGTTTTACTTAGAAGTATGTCAAAATGAAGTGTTTTGCTTGGACTTAAGTAAAGAATTTAATATAAAATGTTTTCTTCTTCTGTCATTGAGAAGTTATCATTTCATCCAACATTTCAGAGTGAGTTCAGTGTATCTTCTAGGGGTTTTATGGCCTGACTGTTCATAGTATGGTGAAGTAATAAGTGATTTTTTTTTTTATAAAAGTATTAGGCAATGAAGGGCAGCTCTGTCAGTAGGAAGTTGGATTGATGAATGCTTTGAAGTCTAGCACACCCCTAAAATCTATCTGCTGACAAATTTTTTGCTGCAAGAGAAAGATCTAGTTGCATAAGGATCATAAACATAAATCATGGGGGGGGTGTATGATTGGGCTGTGATAATTGGTGGGGAAAACCAGGGCTATATATATGCAACAAAGAACACAGGGTACCGTATTTAGGATCCTCTGTGTGGATAGATGCTCAGAGAATGGAGGAAAAGGGGCCTAACTTTATTTACCTTAAACCCAAAAGTGACTGAAGTTTTGGAAGTTATCCTCCTTCGATTCCCACATAGTTGCTTGCCAGGGAGAGCAGATATTGAATGAAAGACCGTGGAAGAGAGGGAGAAGGCTTCCTGCCTTTTCTTCTGCCTGGCTCTCTCCAGGAAGTGCTTTGCTGGGGTCTGTCAGACACCCCATTTTACAGGGGTTGTAGCTCCCAGCACAGGGCCGTTTTGGGAATCTCAAGTGGATTATATTAGTTTAGTTACCTCCTGTAATTGTAAATTACTCTCTAACAGGCCTTCAATTTTCAAATTGTAGATATATCTTTGAATTTAGTGAAGGTATCCCTGTTATGCTGAGCACTAAGAACATACTGTACCCTTGATTACATCCGATTTTGTAATAATATGAAGTTGTTCAGGAGTGATCACATAATTGGCCTGTAATACATGAAATTTTGGCTTCTGAAGCCATTAAGAAGTTTAATTGTGCCCTTCCTAAATACATATTAAAATTATTTGCAAAATTACAGGTACACAATTATATAAAGCTGCAGAATCTTCTAAAAAGCCAAAGCACAACATCATTAGTAGTGAAAAAATATCTATTCTTATTGTAGCCTCCTTAACAGTGTTCTATTTCTAATATTTTATCACAGTATAAAAATGAAAACTAGTTTTTAATTAAATGTATATTAAATGGATATTTTAATGAAATATTTCCTTTTCATAGAGATAAAATTAACTGCACACAGCTCTGTAAAACTAAAACAACAGTTCTGTATGTGTAAGTTTCACCATGAAACTTGGAAAAACAGATGTTTGTGAAGCTGTTGCTCACAACTTAAGAGCATGTATCTTTGAGAGAGACCTGCAGAGCATGTCAGAGTCCTGAGCAGGCAGTTGAAATGGAGTTTGAGACACTCAAATATTTTTATTCCTTGAAATAGGTATATAATAATCTTGTTAACATGGTTTTACTTAAGATAAATAGAGAGTGGGCAGAACAGAAAAGTAATTAATAGTGACCTTGGCCAAAAAGCTTCAGTTTGTCTTTGCCCCAGTCACATTCTGAATGTGTCTCTCACAGCCAGGCCAAAAGTCCAGGTGACAGAATACCAGTTTCATAAGTTTCATAAAACTTACGAGGCTGAAACTTTTTTTCCCAAACCACATTTTGAAAAATCAGACTTTCTCAGCGCATAAATCTGGACACAATCTGAATGTAAAATTTCTTGCTCCAATAATACAACCCCTCATTTTTTTATCTCGTTTGAATGAAGTGAATTATTTGGCACCTGAATAGTGCAGCAGCAGTGCCAGATTAACTCCTGCCTCACTGGAAAACTTGTTGCTTAGAAGTTGTCACATTGCATTTGATTGTCAAATAATGGTATTCCTGGCCTGCACCTCCTGGTTGAAAAACCTAAAGGGAGTCTGGAAAATGAGTTAGAATTCAAAGTGAACTGGAACCATCAACTTAACCATTAGGTTTATAATTTAGGTAAATATATAAATTGGGTGAAGTAAAAATACAGGAAAGTTCAATGTTAAACATTTTAAAATAATTAGAAAATTTCAGAGGTATAAATTTTACAAAGTAAAACATCAATAGTTTATTAAACATTTTTATGAAATGTTGGGTTCTGTGATATTTTTAATAATTGTGGCAGAGATCAGAATTGAGGCTAGCTTACATCTCTCTCTCATATTTTTTTAAATCTTTTTCACCTTTCTATGACTGAGTTCTGATATTTACCAAGAATTATAGGTAGTATAGAAAGCTCAGCTGCTGACATACTGAGCAGCTCTACTGCTCATGCTCTATTGCTTTTCAGTAGAGGATTTCATTAGACAGTGTTCTAGTTGGCTGTGCATTTATTATCACATTGCAAATGCTTAGTAAACCTATTGTCCCGTACATATGTCCTAAATTAATTTACAATAAAAGGTTCTGAAACACTCAATGAAATAGTCCATCCTGCCATATTTGTCTCGGTGGTGATTGTCTGGGTAATGGCAATACATTCTAAAGATCCAGCTTCTACCACTGCCACTGTCCCAATAAAATACGGTTTTCTGTATAAAATAGCTGAAGCTGAACAATGTGAATCTTAGAACCCAGAGTCTGATTTCTTCATTCAGCTTTTCAGAAACTGTATTTTGTAACTGACCTGCAAACATCTCTTCATACCTGACCATCACACTGTGTGCTCAAATATCCAGGTGAGCAGGTAAACAGTATTAAAAAAAAACCACCAAACCCAAGTCAACATGTACTCAACAGTTACATGAAGGCATAGATATAAACACGTTTGTTTTCTGTTTTCCAAGAATTTATTAGCATGCATTGTGTCTTCATTGTAGTCTAATCCCTTTTGAATTCTCTCTCCTGCTTTTTCTTCTAACTGGCTTTCATTTCTCACAACCTTCTTGTTTTCCTAATTCTTTCTGCACTACTTAGTCTTTAAGACTTCTAATATTCATATATTTTCTTTTATGTAGATACCTGGTTTCTTTCCCCTTTCTGCTAATTATTGTTATTCTCACACGTGCAGGTAGGTAGACAGGGAAAAGTTCACAGGACTGTTCACTTTTACTTAGCAAATACATATTCCACTTTATTTCTAGCCTCTCTATTATCTTTCAGAAATATTAGAATATGTTTATTTCATTTATTTGTGTAAAGCTCCATAGAATTGAAGAGGGAAGAAGCCTTGCTCAGAAAAACCACAGACCATGGCATGCAGAGAGTAAAATTTGAAAATATTTCTGCAACTACCTATATTATATAGTGTACAGTAGAATGACTTACATGGAGCTACAACTGCAAATGTATTCTACTATTTCTTCTGCTATAGCTACTATTATTTCTTTTAAATTGCAGTATCAGCTTGTTTGAGACTATCCAATATGAATGAGTTATCTGTTGATCGTTTTTACCACTGTGCCTTGTCTATATATATATTAGATTAATAATAATTTTTTAAAAATACACTGTTAAAATAGATAATTTGTTTAATCATAATTTAAATAAGCACTGAAAAGTTATTCTAATGTTGGGAAAAGCTATTAACCCCAGTTGGGAGCCCTTCTAAATAAGGTGGGTAGGAGGCCTGGATAAATTATCTCTGCTTTGGTTTCCCTTCCTTTTATTTCATCTGTGTGGTCTTCGGGCCAAAAGAGTACTTGTTTGTTCAAACCATGCCTGAAGTGACGGGATGTTGCTTATTTACTGTAATGCAATTAAAAAAAAAAAATATAAACCATCCAAAAGATCAAAATATAGCTGTTTAGTTTCACATGCTTAAGCATAACAAAGTTTAGGACAGCAGAATGAGTGTTGAATGGGAATTTCCTGAGTTTCAGTCCTGAGCTTCTCATTGCTTTGGCTGATAGCCCTAATGTGAATGACATTAGAAACTAAACTGAACAAAGCTGAAAGCCCTATGTTACGAGAAGGCTAGGCAGGCATTCCACATTGGGAGGCAGCTTCAGTGCAGGGCAATCAGGCAACCTAGATTTTGGATTTTTTTCACATATTTATGACACACACTAATCAAATCTTTCCCTGTTACTCCACACGACTTTGAAACTGTTGGTTTTTTTAAAAGTATTAGTGAGAATTTTCTTCAGTAAGTCAAGAGATAGTTTTATGTGCATTATGATATTTTTAAGAACTAATATATTTAAACCAAAGAACATTTTTCATTTATAATCTGGGTTAAAAAGTTCTGACCTCATTTGGTTTTGTTGGCATCTGAGCTGTTTAATGGACAACTGGTTTGTTTTATTTATCTGACAGGGTTTCTTCATATTGTTTCAGGTTATCAGCACTGTTGCAGATCATATTACCGCTTGTGCTCGGATTTGACCCTCGCTAGGGTTCACTTTAAATCAGATCCTTATCATTAATGCAGTGATAAATAGAGATGCTTTGGAAGCAGTATACAGATTATTTATTTAGTGCCTCTCTGTATCATGTTTTATACAAGCAGGGATCAATGTCAGACCTTTATGGATATAGCTTAGGTTGCATTCAGTCACTACAACCTAAAGTCCTTTAAATAATGTTAACTTAATAGCTGACATGTTTATGAAATAAGTCTGCAAGGGGGAGAAATGTAATATTGCTTTGCAATGAGGGAGATTTTGATTTTTAGTTTCATCCCAAACCTAGAGGCATGCTTTTAGTTTAACAACTCCCTCTGAAGTCCCCACTTAAAAAAAAATAAAAATAAAAAGGGAGACAAATACTTCTAAGGAAAAAATTGAGTGCTCTACCACAGGGGTGACCCTGGGTTACTGCTTTTGTAATGATACTTTTTGGAAGGCTCTAAATAATTTTGTGTTTTAAGGTCTCTTATTTCTACATTTTTTCCTAAGTAAGTCTTTCTGGTCCTCTTCTGTCGTAAGTGATGTTCTTTTTTGTTAGATACATTTAGGCTGAATTAAAACATTTTCCCACTTTCTTTGTAAATTTCATAGCCTTATAACTCTCTGTAACACTTGTTCTGAAGTCTTGCTCTGAAAGACTGCAGAGTTGTAGTCTGTATATTTCCTGTCTTGGTAGTATTTGCATTAAAGTCTCCTAAGCAGATAACATGTAAACTTAAGAATTAAGAAAGCAAGGTTTTCTGTTAGAATTATCAGAAGTCTCTTCACCATGTAACAAACAAACTGTACTATTGGTAGTTAAATGAAATAATTTACTTAAGCATTTATGTTACTGACCATTTTTATAGAAGAAATTTTTAAGCAATTAAGTAGTCATATAAATGGAGGAGAGATGCCCAGTGGAAAGATGTTTAAGTACAAATTTGTATACTTTTGAAGATATATCATGAGTAAAATTGGGTTTGGGCATAAATACTAAAATCTCAAGAGTTGTTCTGATAAAACTTCAGTATGCACAGTAGAAATTCAGTATGTTGTTGAATATTCCTGTTCTTGGAATATTTTCTTCCTACCTGGAAATAAAATCTGTATGGGGTGGGTTGGGTTATTTGATTCAGTCAGAAATCTCCATTCTGAGATAAAAGAGAAAAGATTGAAAGTATACAGAGCTGTGGAATGGTTTTGAAATTTGCAGCTGATGCATATTGTCCTCCACATGATCTGTTACTGTAGAAATGTGCTTTATAAAGTATTAAGCATTTGAGGGCTAGCACATTAAAGGAAAGTAGCTATAGGGATTTTGTTACCTTTTCTTTTTCTTCCACTTGTAATTTTAGTCCAAGGTGGGAATTGTATGGCTAAGATAAAGTGAAAAACAAAGCTGAAACAAAATTCAAGTCCTTCAGAAATTTCATTAAATCCACAATGCCTTCCATCATATTAGCCATAGCTATTTAAAAGTTTATTTGAAAACCCATGATCTCCTTCGAAGGCTTGCTTCTGTTGGAGCTATGAAATATTCAGCCTGGGCATTGGAAACAGGGATAGTGACTGTTTCAGGGGGCTTAGCTCCAAACTGTCAGGCTGTGTTGAAGAAGCAGGCAGGGAGCACCTATCTGCAGGGAAATGTGATGGCTGTTAGGTTAGGCTGGGCTATGTGAGTGACTTTTGTTGTGGTGGTCTTCACTACTTTATGCTTGACTACAAGATGGTTGTGTACTTTTCGTGTAATTTAAAAGTTGGAGAGATGTTTGTGTTATTTACTTTGTATGGTCTGTATATTCCTCTTCCAATCTTGTATTGCTGTAATAGCACTAAGAAATAGTAAGAAAAAAATCAAATGTTCATTACAAATTAATTGTTTTATTTTCTATTTCTCTTGCATGTTAATCTTACCATTTGTTAGTCTTTCTTTTCTAGAGTCTTCGTTTTTATTATTGGCAATATAAGAATATTAGACTAAGGAGGATTGTATGGGACAGGTTAAGATTGTTCTGATACTGTAAACTGTATTATTGCATGTCTGTAAACTGGCTTAGAAGCTTCTTTAACTGGATTCAAAAAAAACTATTGAAATTACTGCTTTATTCATTTCACAGACTCATAGAATCTTTCGGGTTGGAAGGGATCTCGAAAGATCATCCAGTCCAACCTCCCTGCCAGAGCAGGGGGCTTGGACTGCCAGACTCCAGAGGGGTCATCATCTCTCGATGACTTGAAATTTCGAAGTTTGTGGGGTGTGGATTTTTTGTGAGGAGAGAGAGTATATTTTATTAGACTGATTGGTTCTTTTAGCAGAGGGAAGACACAGACTTTTTCCAGGGAAAAATCAAAGTGCATCATACCTGCTGCCACACCCCCCACCCCCTTTTTTTTTTTTTTGCTGTTCATCTTGCTAAGGTCCTTGAGTAATATGGTTAAAACAACCCTTAAGCATTTAATTTTAGTAATCAATAGTTTTATATTGTTTAGTTTGTCTTCATAAGTCTCCACATAAAGCTAAGAATTATTCCACTGAGTGATAATCCAGATTTCAAATACTGTCCTGTATAAATGTCACTTCTAGGTTATCATTAATAAAGCACGTACCTCTGTGGATGTACACATGCCTGTCTCTGCTGCTGGCTTCTGTACGTGCTCACTAATACTGAGTATGAAAAGGCTTCAGAGGCACATTTAAGTGTACTGTCTATACTTGTTGACATGTTAATTGGTCTTAATGGATCTTGACAAATACTAAGTTAATGATAACTGAGTGCAACAGATGGATAATAAAGGAGTCTAAAAATCTAAACCCAGATTTTCTTGGTAAAGACTGAACTTGCTGTACAGTAGGCTGTTTCTATTACAGCTCATCAGATGAAATGCTTGTTTGCAAAATTGCATTGTTCTAGTTTTTCTACCATATTTTGTTCATTTGGAGGTGAAAAAGATCATACATTTTGTATAAGGCAGGATGTTTTAAAATGAAGGGGAGGGTATAAAATCAGACAAGGATCTTGTTAACATTTTGGTTTTGAGTATATTTCTTGTGAATATTTGAGAAAGATGAGTTTGCATAAAGAGCTTATTATCTGTTATTCAAGTCTTACACAGTGAAATGAGAGAATATACTTAAACTTTCTTGTTGCCTATCAGCAGGAGTTGTGAAACTGCTACAATATTAAGAAGTGGGAGATATAGTCCCAACATATAGTATAGGCTTGTCTTTAAGGTGAAGGATGTATTGATGGGCTTTAAATCCCACTCTAAAGAGGATGATGTATTTAAATCTGGGTGCAAGGGGGAAGGGCAAGAACTTGCCCTGAATGGCAGTTACTGATATTCTCTCGATGTTATTAGTAATTACTTTTACTCACATACCACTGTGGGAATGTTAATATTGCTCTGTTAGCTTGGAACTGAAATACCCATAAATCTCCATTTAAAGGAAAATTTCTAAACAATAGAATAGAGAAGTACAAACACTTTAATTCATACTGAACATGCTATGTAGCGTGGTCTTTACAGTCTAGTGCTAAATGCTGAAACACTTCACAAATTTATCTTATGGGCTCTTATGACTTGGGGATTGGAATTAAGTGCCAGAAAACCATGTTTAAATAGAATTGGGAATTTGACAGTGGTTGACAACAGCCAGACAGTTCCACATTATCTTACATGCTGGCCCACATTGGGCAGTCCTCATGCCATAAACACTGTTGGTCAGCCCCAAAGAGATCCTCTCTGCTTAAAACCTGCCCTGTCAGACCATCTCGGGCTGGGATTTTCACAGGACTGTATAAGACTTGAGCACCCAGTTTCTATTTTAAGAGCTTTAACTATGTTCTGCAACTGTTTGTGTAAGGAGCCTGTGGCTTGCTAAAAATTTTGGCCACCTTTCCAAATATACCTGTAGGATTACAACTAGATACTTCATTCAGATTCAGCCAACAGAGTTTGGAGGAGAAGAGATGGGCGCCATGAACCCTGAAAGTACCTGGGAAACAGAGAAAAACTGTATTGGGAGCTCTGCTCAAGGCAGAAACCAACTGATGTGGTCTGCAACTGATGAGTGGCTCCAGCTTCAGTAACTTTTGAATCTCTTCTTGTATCTGCTGACATTGGTACTTACTTAAAATGTTTATCTAAAAGGTCAGTGCAGATTAAAGATAACAAAATACAGCATATGTGGGGCGTGTGTGTTTGTACGTCTGCAGAAATTTTAGAGCACTTATCCAGTGTGCTAAATTAAACCTGGTGTATTTCTGATCCATTATCTTCTGTCTGACCAGAGGCTTCAGAAGTAGGTGAATGAAATGCACAAGCCCTCTTACATCATGGCAGTGGCATAATCTCCATATGGAAAAGGGAAAATCTTTCCTAAACCCTAAAAGCCAGTTAGATTCTACCTTGATGATTATCTGATGACCCAGATCTTACATTCTCAGCTTACACCATATGAATTCCAAGCAGGTCTTTGGGTTTTAAGTTACTTTTGGACATGCTTACGGCATCGTGTCGGGGGGTTTTCAGCATCTCTGGTACATTTTCTGTTTTCTAGTCTAATATAATCTCTTCTGGAAGTGAGATCTGCAAATTCATTTCCCAAGGCAGCCAGAATTTGGTCCTGAGTGTGACATTCCTATACAATTCACAAATCCACAGTGTCTTTGGCCAGTGTAAGCTGTGAGCATACTGTTCTGCAGTTTACCTCCTGCACTGTAAGAGTGGTTGCAATATAGATTCAATCTTAGCAAAAGCATTTCTAAGAGGTCACCAGCCCAGAAAAGTGATCTTTAAGGTGACCGATTCTGAACAGAACATTGCTGAAGTTTAGTGATTTTTAATCTGGTGACCTTAAGAAACATTAGACTAAGGATAAGTAAAAATGATGGCAGAAAAAGACAACAGATCAAAATTTAACTTTACAGCTAAATTCTCTCACTGTAGACACAGAGAATCTTTATAAAACTATACATGGTTTTCTAGTATGTTATAATCCTAGAAGTGCCCTTCTTAATATTTCATTTAGAAAAAAAATTGTAGTAATCTCACTTTTTCCCTGTAAATGTGATGCTTTTAAAAAAATAAATGCTGAGCATTCTCCCCTTTTTCTAAAGTAATTGCTAAAAAAACTCAAAACAATTGATAAACTTGAGCCTTTTTTTGCTCACAAGGATTCAATAAATCTTCTTCTGTCTATAGGTTTTCTTTTTAAAAATATTAAAATTAAATTCTAATGGGATTTTTTTCCTGTTTCATGAAACTTAAGTTTAAAAAAATGGTGCAGATGTTATTGGGATGAAATGAAACCTTCCAGTCTCATGTATGTATGCATGTACATTCTCTTATCACTCACTGGATTTGCAGGGTAGACACATTCACATCTCCATTCTGAATTGAGCAGAGTAATTATTTAAAGGTATGCCTCCAAAAGTAGGCGGTTGTCCTGGGTAGTGCTAGCTGTTTTGGAGGTTGACATTGTCCCAGCAAGTTAGTGTTAGACTTTTGTATCTCTAGGAACAGATCTAACAGATACATCAATACAGTTTAAAATAATTGTTTGTATTTTATATGTATGTAGTAATCACCTTTTTCTTAATAATTCATTATCTTCCTTTAAATGTTTCTCAAATACAGTTGTGCTATGTACATGTACTTTATTTTACCAAATAACCTGGTTTTATATCTTACATTTGTGATTCTTTACAAACTTAATTTTTCCTTTCGTAATTTTTTACTTTCTCTAAATGAGGCCACCTATGTAACTGCTGGCAGGTAGTGAGAAAATAAGTGTTTAATGAATGAGGAAACTATTATAGCAGTCAGGAAAGGAAAATTGCAGCATATGTAATAGGACAATCATTACTTCTCTAAAATGCAATATGAAAATGTTGATGTCTCTTGATAGTTCTTTAGTAATTAAGGTTTCAGCTTAATTGTCTTTCTGTTAACATTAAGTTATATGATGGTTAATATTGTTTAAATCAGAATGTTAAGTGAATGAAAAATCTAAGTGTATAATCCTCTAGATAGTATTTGTTAGAGGCTTTAATGTTCTACTCAGCCCAATTTAGATTTTTTTTCATTAAATTGTGAAAGTAAGTTTATAACATTGAAATTGCTTCTTGGTAATATTACACTTTTATAATAGATATATATGAATACACATGTATAAGCTTTTCTAGCTTTTGAGAAATATATAAACTGTATAAGCAAAGGCTAATTATGAGGTATGACTAAAAGCTAGAATTTCATTGATAATCCAGTGAAACTCAGTATGTGTTAAAAACATTTGTAACAAATGTAATTGCTCAAAAACATATTTATGAGACAAGTAGTTACTTTATCATTATTGTAGCTGAGATAGCATTTCACATTAGATATAATCTAGATAAGAAACATCAAGGCAATAATCAGGCTAAGCAGGTGCTTACTCAGAGGATAAAGGATGTCATGAAAATCAACCTCCCACGGAGCTAGAAGAGAAGGGTTTATAACTCTTGGGTCTTGTCATAATGATGCATGACAGAAAGACACAGCTCCCCTAGCTAGAAAATAGGAATCTACCACCACCTATGAAGTGCACATGAATAGAAATAATCCTAAAATATGAGCTTACATAAACAGGGAAAATTGGTTCAATTAATTTCATAAAGAACACAAGTACGGTCTTTGGCAAGCATAGTGTGCTTAGGTTTAAGCAATATAAGTTAAATTTCTACCTGTTGGGGCTCAGTCTGTGACTTTCAGGAAGTCACTTGTTATTGAAATCTGCTACAAATTCCTACTGTCCTCAAAAGATCTAAAATAAGTTTCTTGATTTCTGTTTTAGTTCCCTAAGTGTAAACCGGAGTAATAGCAATTTTCTGTCTTGAAAGCTTGTCACAAGGATGAATGAATTAATTTCTTAGCTGGTATAACAATGATACAAGCACATCTGTATAGTATGATAAAAAAGAAAAACTTTAACAGATCATTTAAGAAACAAGAAGAAATTGTACCACAAATGGAAAGCATTCCAAAAAGAAGATTGTTTCCCTGATTGAATAACCGTATTCCTAGGATTATTGAGTGATACTGTATCTGAGGCAATCCAGTTGTCACTAATCACACTGTTGAACATTTGTTATGTTCTGCTGGACTACTTTTCCAACATCACTGACATGTTCTATGCATTAATACTGGAATATAAAAATTATTTAAAACAAGCAAACAAACTTTTCCATAAGTTTGTTCCAAACAGTCTGTTACACAACAGTGAACACATTCTCAGTTAAAAAGTGGAAAGGAATGAGTGCTTACAGTATGTAAGGTACGAATGTATAAAAATAAGTAGGGTTACTACCAGAAAAATACAAACTTCAACTTATCAGGCCTCTGATATAAATTTGAAGGCATTTGGAAAGCATTTAAAAGAGTAACTAGGCATCAATAAAACATAATTAATTAGGTCTATGGATGCACATGTAAATTGAGTGTTAATTGTGCTAGCAATGCTATTCCATTAAAAATTAAACTAATTATTAGTTTAGAAAAAAAAACAAGCCAGTGTTGTTCCGTAAACAAATTTCATTTTCTTTAATTGTGCCCCTACTTTAGATAACAATCATAATTGTCCATTTGCTTTGTTAAATGTGAGCACCACTACAGCATGGGAAAGAGGGTCTCATTGCCAGCTGTTTTAAGATATCACAGGAGTATCACTCAACTTTTGATGCAATGTTTTTGTTTAAATTGCCTTATCCCTCCTTTAAGCAAGAATGGAAAGTTCTTTTCTTTTACTTTTCTCTTAGGCAAACTACTTAATGTATTAAGGAGAAAAGTAAGTTTGTCAACCATAATTTTATAAAGAAGGATTTAATAGTCATGTGGGGATTATTGAGTAATCTACTTCAATTTATTTACCTTTAGGTCCATGTGTACACAGATGAGGATTAATATGAATGTCCAGAATGTAAGTATATGAAGCCCCAGTTCTGTTCCTCCCTCTCCCACAAGCTCTGCTCCTATAACTGTGCTTTAAGAACATATACAAATTAGGGGGGGTGTGGAGGGGAAGTATGTGCTTAGGTCTTAGTTGACAGATTTCAGGAGTGAATGTGAACATCTAGTGCTTGTCAAACAGGTACGCAGCCACAGAATTCTTACTGAGGCAAGTATTAAACACAGTGCAAGTATTAAAAGCGAGTTCTTTCCTCATCTAATGCTACATCTCCATGGCTCTGGATTCTGTTCACAGGCAGGCAGCTGTGAGATAGGAATTGTAGACTCTGAGTTTTATCAGACAGATTCTCTGAATTATTTAGGTACTCATTCTCCAGTTCCTTCACCAGCAAAATGTATATGTTGCTTCATTATTTCACTATTGTAAGGATATACACACCTTAAAAATTACAAAATACTCAGGGATGAGGTAAACATGATTACCATGTAAGTACAGAGCAATGGTATTATTGTCTCTGAATATTATATAGACGATGATGATAAAAAGAAATATTAAAGTGACAGGAAACCAAATCTGAACCAATACACTCTGAGGATTCTGAATTCATCCATTTATTCATACCAGCTCACCTGGCAGAGCATCATTTAAGTTGTAGAAAAGCTGTTCTTAGTTCACTTCATCCCTCAGTGTGAAGAAAAATGTTGGGATAAATCAGCTTGCAACCACATATTTTTCATATTATTTGTTAACTCATGCGTGTTATCTAGAGCTTTGGATTGTGGGTGGGCTTTGAGATGATGCTATTCTAAAAGGATTTGAAGTCTAAATCAATTAAATCAGACAAAGTAATGTCTTACTAGGATGTAAGCAGATAATAATGAGGAGTCTGTTGTGTTCTAAGTTTGCAGAGGATCAGTCAAAAATATTTAAGTAGCAGTAAAAAGGGACCTGAATAAAAGGCTTAGGAGTTGCAGGACAGTATTTTACAGATAATGCCAAATCAATCAAAATATGAAGAGAGCATAGCTCTCACACTGAGCTTTGCAATTCTCTTTGCAATTCATTGTTTGTTGGACTCAGAAACTGCATCTCTGTACATAACACCCTCATATCTCAGGAGCTTCTCTGACAATGTTGAGTAGAATAACAGGAAAAAGACATTTTGAGATATATCACACCCTTCTTTCTGTGGCCTTGTATGCCTCCTTACTATTCGTAACAATGTACTCTGACAGCTGGGAAACAGAGGTGTTCCATATTATACATGCTAAACTAGGCAAGTCCAGTTCAAATTTGTCATAGCCTCAGGGTGAAAAGCAAGGAAACTTTGTTAGAGGCAAATTTTCAAAGGCAGAGAATTGATTTTCTCTCTTGTTCTTGAAAATTCAAGAAAAAAATGTATGCTAGTGGTGATAAAACCTTGACTGCCTAAATCTCACTGTCTGAGAAGTATGTGCTTCAATTATTGATTAGCTTCTGTCACCTAATGGAAAACTTTTTCCCCTGATATGTGGAACTTGGAATTTCGATAGGTGAGTGCAAATATCCTACCGAATTAAATTTGTGCTCCAAGGGTTTATGGGTTTATAGTGTTAAGGTACTCTTTGTCCCCTGAAACACTTCCTGCCTGTTTGGTTGAAGTATCATGTGCTGCCTGTGCTTAGGTTGTGACTCACATACTGGAGATGCTATTGAATATCTCCAGTCTCAGAAACAGTAACATGAAGCAGTGCAAGGGAGCAGTGTTCTAGTTCCATCATTGTTTCAGGGCTAATTCACCATGGGTCGATTTGCTTTTCCCAACCTACATGTCCTATTCTATCCCAACAACATCTTCAGACCAAAGCCAAAGAAATGAATACACAAATTTGGTAGAGGAAGTGGCCAAATCATGGTCGTTCTCTCTTTATCCATGCATTTTATTTATAACAGCCGTAACAGTGTACTTCTCTGAAGCACATAGAGAGCTATAAATTTGTGGATTTAATAGGTTTTATACTTTGAAACATGACCAAACTGTTTAAAGATAGTATAATGATTATATATTTCATGTAGACAACAACCCTAGGAAATCTGTACATCTGACTCTGAGAAGTGGCTTGTGCTTGTCTGCTGCGGTTTGGAGGACAGAACTTTCAAATTCTATATGAATTATTACAAAACAGCATAGAAGGCAGCACCGAGAATAAACTGAGCTACTTGAAATCCTGGCAGTCAAGTCTGCACTGATCATTTATCTGATCTCAGAAATGTCTGTCCACTAAGAGATATTTGGTGCACACAGATGTTCAAGTAGGACTGGACTGTGTGTTTGTCTTACCTACTCAGATGGGAAAGTGAAGGCTCTTCATACTGTTCATTGCCTCGTACCTAAGGTGCAGAGCAGATCCTGCTTATTTCCCACTATTCTGTGGTCCTGTGATTTAGTGCTGTGGTCTGCCATTAGGTGGGCGAAGGTTAGGAGTCACTTGTTTTTAATGACCCTCATGCACTTGGTTTCAAGTAGGAAAAAGAGTCCTTTGGAAGGCAGATGTAGCTGACTTTGCTGCTGGTGGCAGCGGTGGGGGATGGCGGGCAAAGAAGGTATTTCAGAACAGACTGAAGAATACTGGGATCCTCTAAAGAAAAAGAATCCTGCTTGTAATTGCCCCCTCCTTCCTTGCCAGATAAAGTTTGCAGGCATGCTTTCAAGCAGCTTAAGTCTACTCCTAATCTTAGAAGAGAAATGGAACTATTTGCTCTTGCTTGTATCTACAGTGGTTTCTGTCTCTTCTGTCTGTCATGTGACCCAGATCCTAAACCTCTTTGTGAACTTTAATTTAATTAATTAGATGTTTAGCCACAGATTAGGAGATGTTTCATCCAATCTTTGGTCAGTGTACTAATGTGTTTTGAAGAACAGTAATTTGAAATTACAAAGAAAGTGGACAAATGTTTTTCTCTTGAACTTTCAGCTGATCTGATAAGTTCCTGTTTTCACACGTTGATTGTACTTTCATGAGTGAAAATGATTATACATTCAAAACTGAGGACACCAATTTAAGTCTCCTTTTGTTAATGTGAGCCTTGTACTCATTAGAATTCAATCAGAATGCAGAAAGAGATAGGGAAAGAATGTGCCAAATAGCAACAAAGAGTATCTACAGTTCCGGCTTTTGGTTTTGAAGTTTTGGGGATTTGGCCTTCCCCTCTCCCTTCCCCTCTCCTTCCCAATCTGTTAGTTACCTTTGAGTAGAAATATCATTACTCTGGGACTTTGCTGTCCTGCCTGACATTTGTTCATTTAGGGCAGATTTACAGCCCAGGGAGTGGGTTGTGTTGGTACTGTCAGGTAACTGTTGGCTCTGCTGAAACTTCTTCAGCTTGAACAAGTTATTGCCAAAATCAGTGGTATTGGTTCTTATACAGCTGTGGGCAATCAGTAGGTCGTCTTTCCTGCGCATTTTGACTGTTTTATAGTATTTGAAAATTCTGGTAACTGTGTACAAATGTGCAGAATGTTATGGAGATCTGTTCTTTTGTTTTGGATGTTGAACAAGCAATTTCGTACAAGCCGAGTTACTTGATTTCCTGTTAATTGTGAGGACACTTATTAAACAAGTAGTGATAAACAAATCTTCCTGTTCCATTTCTAGAAAATATCACTTTCAAAATGTCAAAATGTTTTTTAGTAGAAATTGAAACACTACTTTGTACAATGCAAAGATCAGTCTATATTGTGAAGAAAAACAATTTTTATATGGAAATAGTTATTTTGTTTGGAATATGTACTATCCCATGCTTATTTCCATCACAGTAATAACTAAAGCTAGTGAATATCTAGGCAGTAATTTTGTTAGCAAATGCTGTTTCCACAATCTCATTTCTTCAAACTTTGTATTCATTTTATACCCATAAATATGAAAAAGACAAAAGTGTAAATACTTAATTTTGAGAAATAATTCCTTAGACTATGAAAAAATAATTTTTTGTTACTCTATTAAGTTTTACATTTCATAACAAGCCAAAGTTATGGTGCATAATGGATATAAAGATGAGAAATTTCACTATGGCTGACAAAATAGTGCTTTTCATTTCAAAACGTTTATAAGGTAGTTCAATCGGTGCTAAATAAATAAATTTTAAATAAATCTAACATTGTAATATATTTATCTTTATACTGGAACATTTCACTAGTAGTAGCATTATGACAGGCTAATATTGCATAAAATTGCACAGTTTAATGCATCTCAGATGACATATCCAGCTATAATGTGCCAATAGTAGTAGTCTATAATACACGTTACTCCTACAAAGGTATATAACAGAAAAGTAATGATAAATCTACACAATGAAAGTATCCATTTCTGCTCTCTGAAAGAGAACACCAGCATGTGATTGATAATAACCAGATATTTTTGAAAATCCATTTAATGAGAAATTAAAAAAAATTGTTACCTTTATTTGGAATTGAATTCCTCATGGGAAATGCATTCATTTCAATAAACTGAGTGTTTAATTTAGAGCAGAAATTCCAAGATTAAAACTGGCTGTGCTAGGAACTGTCATTAGGATGGGAATTTCATTTTTATATTAGGTTAATAAATGCAAAGAAAGACCAACCATGTGAAACAGTTGCCACAGTCTTTTTCAAGTCTGCTACTATATGAAGATATGAAGCAAAATCTGATTCTGTTAGCAACTGAACATACAGTAAGCAGGTCCCTGTTCTCACTGTCTAAAAATATATGAAGGAAAGATCATGGAGGAGCTGAAAATGTTGAAGCATCTTTTCTAGATAGCAACATGGCAAGATCCAAAGTCTTATTTGTGGTCAGCAGCATGTCCTATTATGTGAAGTTGTTTCTAATTTATTTTTGCCTATATTATTATTATTTACTGTATAATAGACAACATAGGCCCATCATGAGAGATACCTTTTTTCCCCCATTATCAGCTAAGTCACAAGCTGACTTTCAACAGTTGTGATAATTTCCTTGATAACTGCACTATACTGATGGTTGGTTGATGCTGTTCTGCAGGTGGTGTCCCACGCTGCCGACTCCTCACATCTGAATTGTTTCTAACTTAGTTCTGTATCGTACCAGTAATTTGGATAGTTAAAATTGAGAATAATTTCACACTAGTCTCCAACCTAGAAAGCATATTAGGCTATTTCCTGCTTCAGGAGGAAATATCAGAGCTTTATGAAATCTCACAAGAGTAAAATGAGAGGGAGAAATGTTTGTTTTTCTCATGCTGCTTTGCTTGTGTCAGGTTTCAGGCCTTGAATGCCTTTGGGTTTGTCCATGTACCTTTTTGTTTGTTAAACTTCATGTGCTTATCTAACTTCCTAATCTCCTGTGGGGATTTGATAACCTTAGTGTTTTTTCATGCTGCTTCTAGTACCTTTGCTATGATTAATGGGATAGACAACTAACTGGCCACCTCCAAAATTATGGAATGTGTTAATCAGATGGGAAGATGACCTCAGGGAGTGCAATGACCCTTAGGATCAAAGGTCAGATTTAAACAATATGACAAATACAAGAATGTTGTAATTTCAAACTAAAAAAGGGTAAATAGATAAAAGGGTAACTTGAAAGTAACATACATACTTCTTGCAGCTTTTATGTATATAAATTGACTTACCATTAAACAGCAAGTAATGTAATTTCTGTGGCTTGCTATATGAGGTCAAAGTTACAAGTGGACGATTATTGGTAAGGAACAAGATAACAAAGAACACAAGATTTGGTTTCAGTTTCAGTGTTTGGTGTAAAGCAACCTGTTATTTTTGTGCCTTCATTTTCCTCCCACAAATATTACAGAATATGATCCTTTGCAAAGCTGTCCAAAAATCATGCATTCATGATACTATAGAGGGGCAATGTAGTGTTGCTGCCAGTGCTGCTGTTGAGTAGCTGTTTCAGATATATTATCCATTTAACTGGAAACATGACACCATATGGTATAGTTAGTTTTCGTATGGAATTTTATTCTGCTTTCTTAATTGTTAAAGTAAAGTGATCTCTGTGGAATTGTATTATAGAGAAAAAGAGGCTCAGTCTTCAGATTCATACAGCTGAGAAGAAAAAGAACCTAAAACAAATTTGTGCTTCCATTACACTGACTGGCCAGATACCAAAACAGACTGTCATAATTTAAGACAGCTCTAAGTTATACTGGCTGAATATGCTGAGAGCCTGTCAGAGCAATGTATGATTTTCCTGAACATGATATGAGTTCTTCCCAGTGCTTTCTAACCCAATCTTCTTGTAGGTCTAGGAAATAATTAGCATAGAAATGCATTACGGCCAGGAGAATCAACTGTTGCCCTTCATGATAGCTTTTTAGTCACAACTATACAAAGCTGTTCAATGCAGGACAGGTGTCTGAAGCTTAGCTGTGTTGAGCCAGTGAACCATCAAGCAAACAGTGCTGTATCTTCCATAAAGCTTCTGTTCAGCAGGATTTGTAGTGTACAATACAGTCTACGATACCTACATCTTGACTCAGTTATCTAGTATTTTTCCTATCTGCAGTCCTGTGTATTTCACAAATGGTATAAAAAGCAGCATAAAATTACCTCTTATCTTCAAATAAATCAAGGATCAGAAGTATTATATAAATTTGTTTCTTTTGTGTTAGTGTTTTAGTAGCCATGGTGGTTCAAGGACATAATTAAACCAAGTTTTGTGCTGGATCATAATATTTTTTGTTACAATTAACGTATCTACTTAGAGTTATTTTCAGCTTTTATATTCTTTCAAGTTTTGTTGCTTTTTTTTCAAACTTAAGAATTAGTCAAAAGCATCTCTGCTGATTTAACCCTCCCCAACTATGTGTTGACTGGCTCAATAAAAAAAATGGCTTCTCCCCAGAAGCCTGGACTTGCCTTAGGAAATTCTGTCATGAGTGCCCGGATGCTCTGCTACATGTTGGTTGTACTGACATTAAAGGAGACAAAGCAGTATGGAACAACTCATAAACCATCCATTCACCTTTATTACTTTGACAGAGCTCTAACTTGGCTGTGGCACTGTGATTGAGTAGAGAACGTAGCTCACTGTAGAAACTAAAAAAGGGTAAGGCAGGCTAAGAAGGTAGCACTTTTGATATTTTCAATCAATATCCAGCATTAAATAAAAAATAAGAGCAACCTAACTGCTTGAAAAACATTTATTTGATATATCTTCAGATTATTTTTGGTTTGTAGGTAGTAACTGAATATGATCAAGCAAGACTTAGGATGGAATGAAGTATTCCATTCTGAGGGCATATCTATTTATATTCAGTCTTAAAAAAAAAAAAAAAAAAAGATAAATCTTTTATAACAATAATAATAAAAAAGAAGAGAAACCATTTTGCATGAAAACATGTTTTAACTGTATTTGTAAAACTCAGTAAATAAATTACAGGTTTTATATCATTCAGAAAGAGCTGCGAGTGATTTATTCAGTTATTAACTTCACACGCTTGGAAGAGTGAATTAAATACCAGTCCTTGTTGAAGGCTTTTGGATTATTCTGCCAGAATATACCGCATAAAAGTTTTGGCAGCTCAGCGTGTGTTGCGTGATGCGCAGGAAGATTTTGGTGGAAGCTAAAGCAGATGAGTCCATATTCTGACAGTTTATAGCATCTTACAAATTCCATAAAATGAAAATGAATTATGTATTATTGGGCTTACATAAGGTCACCAAATGAACTCTGACCCTTCTCTTTTTTCATTTGGCTCAATTATTAGATGAAATGACAGATCTGATCTCTTTTCAAATTGTATTAGAAGGGGCCTCTTTATTTTGCCCTCTAGCAGCAATTCTCTGACAGAACTAGGCAAGTGCATTAATTATGATTGATTTAGTGGGTCTATAAGGTGATTATTTCTCAAATTCTACTTCTGTGCGAAAACCTTTTGACCTCTCTCAGGCCACACAGCAAATGAAATCCATAAGAAGATTTAAGAGGGGACTGACCAACGCTGCAGTTTCCTTCTGCTGTTTGAACTCAAAACACTTTGGGACATCCAAGCAAATCCAAAGGATTGAATTACCAGGACAGACTGTGGTTAAAATGTTTAACAATGTGATATCTCTGTTTAAAGAAAATGGCATGAAATTGATCACAAGGGGGAAAAAGTCCCCTTTTTGGAGAGGGGGAAAGTGGCAAAAAAGGGTTTTTGCTTGGTAAATTAGACACAATAGAAAGATCAAGATGCCTCACATCAAGATTCTACTGGTATGTGTTACATTGCAGTGAGAACAGAATTTCAGACACATTCTTTTGATAAAATGGCAAAATACCTTCAGAAATCAGTTTAAGGGTCTATTTTTCTTGTTATGACTATAAATATTATGGTTTACATGTGTATGCATATTTATAAGCATAGTAAAGAATACAGTTTGAAACCAAATCTGAGTTCAGAAAGATAAACTGCACACTGTATGCTTATTCCTAACACTGATGCTTTGTTTATAGGCTAGGAGAAATGTGAATCCTGTTTCCACTCTGATTTTGGCGAGCTTAATTGGGAGGCTTTCAGTAATATACTGTACAAGTGCAATAATTCTAGATATGAGTCTTGTGTAATAATGCCTTTTACAACTCTCTTGTTATTAACCAGTTAGAGGATATGTGAACTGAGGTAAGTTTCTTGGGAGCAAAGCTGACTGGCCCTCAACTACCGGCTCAGATCAGTGTATATCCACTCTGCCTTTTCCATTTTGCCTGATCTAAATTTTTGCTGAGTTGCTTTTTCTGATAACTGATCTCTAGAAATAGAGGTGTAGGGGGTGTAGAAGTAGGGGAATAGAAATGGGGCTAAATATACATCTCCGTACTAGCCCAGAGTTTTAGCTCTATTATTCAAAGCATCAGTGTCTTAAAATTAAGAATTAAATGCATTTTTTATTTTGAAAATCAGATCTTTGTAAGATGGTAATTGTCAATAGTAATCTTGTGAATGCTCAGCAGTTGAATCAAATCTGTATCTATTGAGCATATCTGTTGCAACATATTAATTAGGGGTGCTGTCAATTTGTTTGGGAGTTTTTTCATATACTTTGTGGAAGGGGCTGTTTCTATTCAAGTAGGTCTTTCAGGAGCTCCTGAGCAAAAGTCTGAGAATCCAGCTAAGATTTTGACCATTGCTTTAACTTTCTAAATGTAAAACTAAACAAAAAATAATCAAAATAGAATTAGAAGAGAATTTCAGACAAATTTCAGTACCCCACAAGTAAAGAAACTTTGTAGTTTAACATACTACAACAAAATAATTTAGTAGTACTAAAGGGTGATGAATTAAAATAACAGATTAGTTGCAATGTTCTGTGTTGTTCCAAGGACATCTTTAATTCAGCCTCAAATTGTTTTTCTTTGATTTACTTAAAAAAAAAATAATCCAGTTTTGAATTGCAAATGTAAGTAACTGGACAGTACGTAGAGGTCTTATCGATGGGGAATTATGAAGATAAACTTCTAAAAGTTTGCTTCATGCTCATTTTGTCCCTAAATGTAATGGAAGGTAACTTTGAATTTTAAGACTAATGATTACACCTAGCAAAAACAATTTTACTAGAATTTCGGATTAGCAGGAGCATGCCATTCTGTTGGAATACAGAGGTTTCAACAAAGTATTCATGAAGCGCAGGATGAGCAGAGAAAATGTCTAATGCTTTCTAATGTGAAGTAATTTAGGAATTGCCCTGGAACATATAAGGTGTGTTCATGTCTCTTCACTGCTTGAGGAAGGGTGACCTGAGATGAAAATCTCTGCCTTGAATCAGGCAGAAAAGGAACATGATGTGACTCTTGCAATCAGTAAGCAGTACATTAGTACACGCATTCATGCACATGCAATAAAAATGGGCACTGTGAAACAATTTTATTTATATGGAGCTGTTCAAAGCAGCATCTGTGATACTTTGATGATCATCACAAACAGTGTTCGTTGTACTCTGGTCACATCTGCTAGTGAAACCATTTCTTTCAGAGAAACAAATTTTGGGAAAAGCTTTCAGCTACCGTGTGCCACATTATGCCAGGGTGTGGCCTTCCTTGTTTTGGCAGCTGTTGCTTCTGATCAGCACTTTTTTTCAAGTCCCTATATCACTAGTAAATGGCACATAGTGCCTTACCAGACATTTTTGATTTTTTACTTTACTAGCATAAAGTAGTAGAACTGTGAGACCTCTACGAATAACTTAATTAGCATTTTTGGAGTTGGGCACAAAATATTTAAATAGTAAATTGTGTGTTGAACAATTATTTGGGAGTAAAGTCCCTGTTGAATATTTATTACTGAGTTTTCTGAGGGATTCCTTACTGTCTGAATTAATCTTTTCAGCCATGCAAATTCCTGTGTGGGAGGGTGTGAAGAAGCCAGAAAAGCACAGCAGTTGTCTTCGTGTTATGTATCAGCTGTTCTCCCAGATCTCTGCAGGAGATCTTAGCACCAATTCTATCACATGGAGTGGTTTGGCTAGTTTATCACTGAGCTTTGCCAGTAACCCTGGTAAAGGCATAACACCTGTGTTCATCAATGCTTGTGCCTCTGTTCCTCTCTAATGATACTACTTGTATTGAACTTAGTAAGGATATAACTTAACACCTGCTCTCAAAGAGCACTCTAGCTCTGACATAGTATTTCTGAGGTTTAGATTTTGGTCTCGTATTAAAAATTAGATAAAAGTCTTAAGGTCCAATTTCTACACTGTATAGCATGTCCAGTGAAAACAAGCTGATAACTGAAGTTATGCTAATGAAATGAAGCACCATAACATGGGCTGGTGTTCAGAACACTGGCTTAGAGCGCTGTTGTGTGTCCTAGCATTGTGTGGGAAGCTCTATCAATGTCTTAGCTGTACAGCTAACTGATAGCTAACGTTTGGTTTATAGGTAAGTGAAGCTCAAGAAATTGAAATAGTGATGTAAGCAGCAGGTCCAGTCAATCATCTTGCTTCATTTTGAGTTCGTTCAGGCTCCAAGTATAAGACACTTTAAAATGCGTAAGTATTTTAAATGATTCTCAACTGTTGATGAGCTTCATTGCTTTTCAGAAGGAAGAATATGACTACTAGGAGATATTTTCAAACCCTCGACAAGATTTGGCACTAATCTGGACAATAGTTCTATCTTCCTTTATCTCATTGTTTACTAAAAATATTCAAAGACGTCCTTAGTTTGAAAGCTGAGCGATTTAGAAAATCTAAGGTTCTTGAATCCTTTAAGTGGTTGGCTAAAAATTTTGTTTTACATTATTCTGTGTCATATAGCTTTGTGAGGAGTATGGTGTAGAGTATAATAATGAGCTTGGTCATTCTCAGAACTGATAATTCAGACATGCAGTGTAACCATTAATATCTTTCAATAGACCACTTTTTTTCTAGCATAATAGAATATGAATCAGCTCTTTTCTAAATTATACAAGATCAATTCCAGAGGCATTTTAGTTTTTTTAAAAGACGGTGATTAGTTTGACTGCTTCTTTTCCTTGCCATTGATGGAGTTATGCCAATCAAACATGTAAGCTTGCTTATTGATCTTTCATTAAATGAAGAAGAGGTCTCAGGCACTGACGTTGCCATCTTCATGTTACATTTATAAACAACACTAATGTTGTTTTTTTTTCTTGATCCGTATCCTGTTTTGCAGTTAGATGACAAATGCTCACAAATAAGAATTCTATAGGAAGAAGATATCTAGTCAATTTTTTAGGCACTGGGAATTTCCCGTAGGATATTTATGACTATTACATTTCTTGAGAAATAAAATAAAGGAGATGGAAAAATGGGGACGTATTCTTCCACAGCGAAAGCAATATATGTATAGCCCTTGTGAAATTAAATGATGTTTCCAGGCATGGTACATTATTGGTTACAGTAGAATTCTTAGGGCTTACCACATTTGTGGCTCAGTAATTTTTTTTTTTAATAGTCTGAAAGTTTTAAAAAGTACACAGTTATTTTCACAAGGAAGTGATGGAAGTCTTTTTCCAGATGTATTCATTTTAGAATAATATAGTATGTTTGATTCGTCTCCTGACAGGTTTTTGCTGCTATGTTTGCTGTATATTATAGATATTCCGTGTTAAGACATTCTAAAAATGTCCCATGATCAGCTTCCTTTGTACCCACTTGGCAAAATTGTGCCAGTTCTGTCTCATAAGTAAAGTTACTGTTTTCCCTGTAACTTTATACTTGTCATTCTTTTGTACATAAATAGACACTGATGTTTGATGTATGGATAGAAGGATACTAATGCGGACTTTATATTTTATTATGCTATCCAGGTAGACAGGCTCAAGAATTGTTTGTATGGATTCTGCATAGCTCAGTAGTCATTTCTGTCTAACCACACTGATAAATCATCTTAGATTTCTTTTTAAGAAATAGATCTTAATAATTCTAGTGTCTGATTATGTCAGACTAGACCCCTGAAAGCCTTGATTTTGCAGTTTACATCTCCTTTGCAAATAGGAATGTTATTTATTATAATGATTATTGGTGGGTTGTGAACAACTTGATCTTGGATCTGAACTGAGACCATTGTTCTCAATACACCTAAGAGCTGAAGCAAACTGAAATTACATTCAAAGGTTGCATTTTAATCTCCAAGTTCCAAGTGCCTTGTTTAGAGTTAACTTTCTGCTCAGAAAGCTCTCTCCAGTTGGCTTGAATCTGAAAAGAAAATGTATTACACTTTAAAACTGACACAAACAAATGAGTTGGTTTTAGTTTCTGTCATCCACAAACCACTATGTTTATAATACCATGAGTATATTAATGGACAGATTTAATGATATATATATTATTTCTGTCAGGATCCTCTAAATTGCTTTTGCTACCACAAGGCACAAAATGATGATGTATTTCAGTGAACAATGGAAGGTAGGTTATACTTCTAGTGCCTATAAATTCTTTGTTTTAAACACATCAAGGTCTTTGATACAGTACAGTGCTTTTCAAGAAATTTGCTAGTAAAAATTAACCAGTGGGGTGGCAGAAAGTTTTCTAATGTGCCTGACTGTATCACATTTCCACAGACCATTTTTTTCCAAGCTAAAGGTGGCATCACCTGACCACCTCCTTCATTACAGTTTTACAGTTTTGCAGTTCTGGTGGATGCTGTCACAGCTAATATGTTAGCTTGAAAAACATGCTAAACTGTGGAATATCATTCTGGAATATAGTTTGGGGGCCAGACTCACATTACCATGATCTTGGAAACTTTTCATGTCAAGTGATTTTTTTAATATATTTTTTTAATTTTATTTTTTTTTTGGTGGTACTTCCCTTCTTAAAATGCCTATTATAGAAGTTTGGGCTCCACATTTTAGCTCTTTCTCATTTCATCTTCTGATAGTTGGCTACTATCTTCCTGCTACTGTTTTGGTTTTTGTTTATTTCTGGAAGAGATTTGAGGAATGAGGGTTGAGGGTAGATGTCAGAAAGAGGTTCAGTTTTGTATTTATTATGCCAGCTCTGTAAGAGGCATGGTCATTTCAGCATGTCATCATTAGTTCACAGCTCTGTTGCCATCAAAAGCTGGGATCATTGTTAGAGGTTGACAGTAATTTCAGAGACTGAAATCATGAGAAGGGAAGAAACGTTTGATCTGCTTCTAAGAGTTTCAACCTGAACACCTATGTAAAATATTTGTAGTGTCCCCAAATCAGGCTGTCAGAAACTAGGAAGGAGCAGTTAGTCTTTACTATGCTGCTTCCACTTAATTGCTTGGGAAAAAAAATAGTATACACTCATTAAATTAATATTAATTAATATATAAAAAGAGAGTCAACTTAAGGTTACATGGACAGCTTCGTATTGCACAACTGTTTAGTATTCAAAAGTTAATACTTGGCATTTGAGAAATATTTTTTGGTGTAGTTTGAAAACAGAAGTTGCTTTTAAATTGTATCTCAGATATATCTACACTCTCATTTCTTCCTCTGTTGTTACCAAGAGCAAAATTTTCTCTACATAGCAAAGATCTCTCCTGAATCAACAGTAAGTAGATGGAAGTAATAAGGAGTTTATTTAGATGGCACTAAAGCCAAAGGTACCCTTACAGCAGTGTAAGTTTTCAATCACAGTAATTCTCATCCTCCTTTCTTTAAAGTTACTGACAGAAAAAAATTAGTGTAACTGTGGTAGTTGTGTACTTACTACTAGTTGTTACCTGTAAACATTTATTTGTTTAGTTTAGCTTTTTAAGTCATAGATTTGTACAAAATACCCTTTGTTTAAGTACATTTTATTTTGAAGTATGTTTCAGTGATACTGTGCTGTGTTTACTGCTAGAAATTTAGAAAGGTGATTTGTAAATTCATACTTTATCAAGCAAAATATCATCAGTCTCTTGAGGGATTACCACAGAAAGTAAAAAAGACCCTCTTTTTTAACAACAAATAATTCAATTTCCAGGCATCCTATACACATGCTTTTGCCATCAGAGATACACAGTCAAATCTCTTGCTGCGTATAAAGTTGTCTTTATCTATCTAAAATCTTCAAAGATTTTAGCAAATATTTGGGCTATTTGATCTTCTCAAAAGACTTTGGTTTCTTTTCTTAGACCTTGCTGCAAGTGAAAGAATCCTGAAAAGAAAATGGTCTCCTGTGAATGCATTGCAAATAGTTGCCTCTTTCTATTTTGAGATCTACATCAAGTAGACTAATCTTAGACTCTCATTTGTCTGTACTTTAAAGTTATTCTCACCAGCATTTTCTGATCTAACCTGAGAGCCTTTTGGAGAAGAAGAGAACATCAGACCTCTTGTTTAGTTTTTTATTTGGTATTTCTTTTGGTTGAACTTAAATGTTTGGTGTATTTATTTAGTTGGATTGTGATATAAGTAAGAATGTATTGATTGCATTTTCAGCTTGATACATTTTAAATTTACAGCAAGGACAAGTAGAATTTAGTTTAGCCTTCTGTTTGTGAGTTGCTAATCTGAGTAAATAAAATTCCAAATAGTAAATAACAGTTGATGATTACAGACTGTGCAAATGGAATAAATTTGTCAAAGTGTTTTCAGAATTTAAATAATCAGACAATTTGTAAAAGTAACAAAAAAATTTACGGGTGAGGGTTGCATGTACTAAATTATTTCCTGCAAGCTGTTTACTTATGTTTGTTCATGATATAATCTAGTGTTTCAGACCAGATGCCATTCTTCAGAAAATGAGTTAGATATGAGAAAGACTATTTGGATTTAAGTTGTACAATGGGATGGCAATTACAATTGACTAGTTGATTAAAAAGAAAAAAAGAAATCCTTGAATCTAAGCAAACAAGATAATGCAACTCTCTAACTGAAAGGGTGTTGAACTGTTCCCACAGTGTTGACTGACTAGAGAATAATTCGCCTCACAGGTTCAGTAATTTCATATAGATCTTCTTTACTCTGTCCTGCAACATTTTCCTCTTTTAGTAGTGCAGAAGTCTTAATAAAAGAGTAGAAACACCACAGTAATAATGTGCAAAAGGGGACTTGGGAAAAGAATCTGGGCAGTTTTATATTCAATAAGGAAATACAAATCCAAAGTAAGATTCTGAGAGGAGAGAACAGGGGAGTAGGAAAAGGAGGAAAAAAAAAAAAAAAAGCCCACACCACAGATGCTCAAGTGTTCATTACCTCAATCTTTGCAGGAAGCAATTGAATAGAATTACCTACAAAGAAAATGTGGCATTTTAACATTATACAATCATGTTCCTCGTGGCAGGTGACATCTATCTCCTTGATGGAGACTGTATCTCAAAAATACATTCACCAAGCTGTCTATAAATTCAAATAAACCCTGCAATTTAATTTTCAACATATCCATATGTTTGAGAATCAAGCTTTCAGTAGTTGAGTACAGTTTCTGTTGATACTACTGTACCCAATGAATAAGGAGGAAACAATGCAGTGCCACTGCAGCTATAGCCAGGTTTGGCATGGGGGCTGCAGGAGAGAAAGGATTCGTCCCAGTGTTCTGGGTCTAATTCAAGATCCAGTGAATAGAATTTCCCAGAAGTTAATCCTTTCTTGCTTGGTCAAACGCGACATTTTTCATGGTTTAGAGGAGCTATGTCATTACTTAGTTAGAAACACAAAGAGCCAAATGTGTCATTGTGTACCATGGAAATGCAGCCAAGAATCTTTTAAGATAAAATAAAACCTTTAATTCTTTAAGAAAAATAATACAGTAGAATGTGCATTCGTTTAACTTCTTAAGTATATATTTTCAGAATATCTGATCAGCTAGATTATGTGCAAGAGGGAACACCTGAGACAGCTGCTGTAACAAAAGGAAAAATGCAGTAGTTATTTTTTGGTTTTCAAAAAGGCATTTCCAGAATAAGTCTCATTCCTTTGTGCATGTCTGATAACATTTTCCATTAGCAAAAATGCAATCTTCTTATAAGCTGTATGAGGGCTGAAGGAGCAGTTTGAAATAATGAACAAACAATTAAAGATTGTAACAGAGGATTCATTTGCCCTTCTGGAATGTGACAGATACTGTCAGTTGAGAAATGTAGTCTTACAACAGAAACTCTATTCACACAGTCAGTAGGTTCTATGAGAGTGTGTTGGGATCAGTCATAAAATTCCTAATAGTTTATAGCATTCAAAGATGTTTCTGATAGTAATCCTCAGCAGAGCTACATAATATTGATTTTATTTTTTTTTAATTGATTACAATGGTTTCATTCCAAGTTTTTAGTGCAACCCATGGATCTATACTGGTTATGTGAAATTTTGGTTTGAAGCATACCAGAACAAAAGCTGTTAACTTCACTATCTATTAGGTCTGGATCGGGCCTGACACTACAAACCTAAAAGGGGAAGGCAAAAACTCACCCCACACGAGGCAAGGAACATCCTCCATTCAGTGGGGTGGACTGGCCTCACTAGGTCTCAAACTTTACCTAGATAGTCTGGAAATGTCAAATTCTGTTAAACTCAGCAGTTAAGAACCTAACCTGTGACATACAGTTGCAGGAGTATTATTGGTGATATATTTAGCTTTTATAAAGCTGGCAAATTTATTTTCTCATTTTGCCACTGGTATTTAAGTTTTCTGTCTTAATTTGCATACTTCAGCCTTTTAAAGGCCAAAGTTGGGATGTGCTGGACTTCTAGAGCAATGAACATTTGTACAACATAGAGTGACTTTAATTACCAACATGAGTAAAAGTCATTACTCAGGTTTTCCAGTCTGCTCTTTTCATCAGGGAGAACATCACGATCTCCCATCCAGACCATAGGTGATTTGTTAAGTAATAGGTAAGAAGATACTAATTTTTAATGTTTTGGATAATATTACACTATTTACGTTCTTCAAACTCCTAGCTGTCCAAAAGTGCCAAAAGTTTGTTACTGATAACTGTTAAGACTATAATGGTCAGTATGTTCACTAAATTTTCTCTGCCAGGTACATTTTTATTCACCTTTTTATTTAATAGACGAGTATTTTGTGTTGAATATTTTGGTGTATCTAACATTAAAAAGTCAGGCATATATAGCTAGCTAGTTAATTATGAAAATACATATTTATATGACCTGATTTAAGATACATATTTAATGTAATCTTCATACTCTTATTTTGAGGCCTTCAGAATTGAACCCTGATATTTTTTGGGATAATAGAACTGTGTTGTGTTGACTTAGCCTGCCAAGTGTATGGTCCTTGAATTTGTGGAAGTTTCTGGGTAATATTTCAGTAAACTTTTCACTGATGTTAGATAGAAGGATTTTATTGTGGAACAACTACATAGCATACTTTATCTTATTCACATCTAACACAGTGCTTTCGTAGACTTTTTAGAAGAAATTAATTAGTCCTTGAAAACAGTCCTGTAATGTGCAGTTACATTCTAATCAGCTGCATTTTTCTAATATTTCGATTTTCATCAGCCAGAATCATGCATATGTATAGAAATTTTCTTAAGTCTTCTGTTATTGTTGTTTTTTCTTTTTTCAAAAATATTTTAACTAAAAAAGAAGGAACAAATGTTTTTAAGAAATGCAGTTGTGTAGCTTTGAAAATTTATTGCACAGCTGGGGGCATTTAAATAACTTAATTAACAAGCTTCAGCCTTAGCATTCTCTCTCTTTAAGGGGGAAAAAAAAAATCAGTTAAGGTTTGTCCAATTAAATTTTAGGAGTGTTCGTTGATAAAAAAAAATAAGCTGTGATTGTGAGCTTACAGTTTAAAAAGAGAAGCTCCAGAATAATGAAAACTTGCAAGCTGATTAATTCAGTGGAAAGCTGTTCTGTGCATAGTTTCCACAAACTCATAAGCACTTGGGCATTTTTAGCCTAAATTTAATTATAGCCTTTGATAATCAAGCTTCGCTCAAAAGAAATCCCCTTCTTCCCATAATGCTTGATGATGTAATGCTCTATTATAACTCAGAACTCTTCCCCCAGCACCAAAAACAAGCAGTCTTCATGTCAATGGAAAAAAAAAGGTGACCTCTCCTCTCAGAGTTTTACATTTCATGTTCTGCAAACTGATATAGATCATCCAGGGCTGGGTTGGTTTTGGGGTGTTGTTTTTGTTGTTGGTTTTTGGGTTTTGTTTTTTGTTGTGGTTTTTTTGTTTGTTTTTTAATTTGCTACTGGCTGAAAACAGCTAATAAAGGCTCAGTTCAAAGCTGTCTATTTCTTAGTGGGGGGAAAAGATGTTATTCTGACATCATTGCTTTGAATGAGCAGCCTGTGGTTCATACAGTATACGCTCCCCTGGAATGACAAATTTTCTGCCTTTTTCTTGGGGGGAATGTTCAGGCAAAAGGAAAAAAATGCGTAAGAGAAGCAAAGAAAATTCATTTGTATAAGCTGGCCCCCCCTACTGTGGAATTTTCAATTATATATATCTAATTATGGCTGTCAGTTGATGAATTGAAAAAAGACATTTTTTGTCCCCCCTCCTTTTTTTTGTCTCTTCGTCATCTCTTCTGTTAGAATGATTATAGCACACTTACACAACTAATTGCCTTACTGCTTATTAGTGATACAATTATGCAGGCCAGACTCCTTGTGTGAACAACCATCTGCAGAGAAAAAAAAAGTGACACTATTCAAAACTATCCATAATTTAACCAATGTTATTCCAATGCACTGAGCTCAGACAATTGTTGGGCCTTCATATTTCATACCCACCCTGGAAAAAGAGGGTTGTGGGGTTTTTTTCTTTTTTTCCCTCGCTTTCTCTCTTTTTCTCTGTGCACTGATTCACCTCTTTAGACCCACTTTGAATTGGAAAGAAAGGAAGAGAAAAAAAGTGCTTCATATGTCAACAAAAAGGAGGGAAGTGAAGCATGGCTAATGCCCATTCCTCCTGTGGGCAATTTTTCTTCAAATTTTATACTAATAGGCATTTTTTTTCTGCTGTAGAAACAGTTGAGAAAGTGCAGATGTCCTGACCACAGAAATCTGTGTATGTACATTTGTTGGCTTCTAAATGGTTTTAAAGCAACTGATGTACAACACAGAGCAGAGTAGGAAGTTTGCAGTGCATGTGAATGGTTCTTAGGAGAATGTGAAATTAATGTCTTTATATCACAGCTCCCAGAGTGGTAGGTGTTCAAAACCAAACAGGTGAAAATGCAAGAGTCAAAACAAAGCTTTGTGTGTTGCTGATTAAGATAATGTGGGATATTTAAATGTCTAAAAGATACTGCTTTTAAGTAGTGGCTTAGAGATAGTGTCAAAATGGCTTCCTGGGAATGGGGGTGGAGAATAGCTTTATTTTTGTCATTTACCTTAATTTCTCTCTACAGTTGTATTTGTCAAGTCTCTGAAATGTCAGTCTACCATTACTGTATTTTCGGAATAAGTAGGAAGAAAGGAGGTTGTTGTGGAAACTAGAATTTCTTTTCCTTTTTTTTTTTTTTTTTTAAGTCAGAATGATAATATAGAAACAAACTTAGGAATAAAGAGCAAAACTTTGGTGTTAATGCCTTTCAACGTGTGTTGCAAGAAGGCTCATCATTCTTTTGGCTCGCTAGATTGTAGTTTGACAGTAAAATAAAGAATGAAGACATTTACAACCAGCCTTGGAGGTACAGGTACAGTTGTCTTGGAGATACAGTTAAAAATGCACAGTTCTTATATTTCCAGGCATTCAAAAATATCCATGTCTGTGTCAAGCAGAAACCATTAGATGTCTTGAAAGAAGAAACTTTCCATTCCCTCATCATTTTTCCCATGTTTTCCAATGCTGTTTGATTGTCATCCTTACAGCAAATATAGGCTGAAGTATACATGTTTATGCTTTTCTTGTACCTGTAGAGCTTTTTGGCTCTATAGGAGAGAGTTCTGTTACAAGCTTTGGCCTGGATTTGGACCTCTGGATCTTGGAGACTTAGGGTTTGAAAATTTAGTCCTTCATCCTGATTCATTTAGAGTAGGTGTAGTGTCCATTTATCTGGGAGAATTTTTATGCAGTGCCCTGTTATTGTGAGTCTCTGAGAGGGCTTCTTTAATCTCAGTGGTTTAAATTCACATTCAAAACTGAGAACTCTGAATTCCTTAATAATACCACGCTTCTAATGTTCAGTTTATGTGAGGGAGGAGTTACTGTCCAGCTTCTAATGAAGTACTTAACCTTTAGTCCTGTCAGCTAGGCCAGGATGGAAGAGAAGCACACTCTTGCAAATTGGTGTTTTACTTGGGCCTCAGTTTCATGGAATGGACTATTTCCACTTTCTAATAGTTTTTTGGGTTTTCAGGGTGTGCATCTGTGTAGCACAATGAATGCCTGTGCTTCTGCAGTTTGTCTGGTGGTGGTGTTGTCTCCTGTGTGATTTCTTTTATCTTCAGTGTATCAGTACAGGAGTTCCTAATAATGCCAGTAAGAATCTTGTGCTGGAAAAGCTTGCAGGCTGGAAGTTAATGTGTTCTTCAGGTTCTAGTTTACCTCACCACTACTATCTATGATATTAGAGCTGAGAAACTCCATTCTGATCTTTCCTTTCTGGTCTGTAAAATAAATCCTGTTTTTCTGCATTCTGAAATTACAGTCTAAATACAGCCTAAATCAGAGGAATAATAGTGGACATGGTTAATTGTTCAGTATCTCATAGAAAACTTTCCTACCAAAACACCTTTTGTTTCTGACTGTAAAATGTACTATTAATACTTCAGGCAACCTGACCTTCTAAGAAGCTTTACAGATTTGCTTGTTCACTTAGGTATGGATGACAACATCTTTGAGCTGTCTCAGCTCTATAATAATGGGTGCACTGCTCCCAGCAGTTAAGAGTTGTGATACCTTATGTTTCTATCAAAGCATGCATTTTTTTTGTACTCTGTAGAGAGAAAACCTGACAATCTAATTGTGCAGATTAAAAAAAAAAAAAAATACTTCCAATCAACAAAGTATGATGAAATGTCTGGAAATCATCTGGACATTGCATACCTGAACACTGGAGATTCCCAAAAGGCAAATTAAGAGTTTCTGATGTTATAGCCTATTTCATAGTTCTGGAACATTCCCCGTGATGTTCTAGTGGTTGTGGCAATAAAAACTGCATTGAACAACATGGACAAAAATGCTGATAGTATTTAAAGATTGTATCTGCATGCATGCAAGGCAGCTTAAGTACGCAGAGAAAGCTTTAATTGCTGTCATATCCCACACTTTGTGTTGCCTTCCTTAGCATGCTTCAGAATTTTTTGGGGTAATTTCTTGCCTGCATGTCTAGACTGTCTGGAAGCAATCTTAGCATAGTATACCATGTAATTTCACATAAGCTTGTCAAAAGCATACTCTGCAAGTAGCTTATTTTCACTTTATTATATTTTCTCTTTACTTGTTTTATCTCTTTCCTTTACCCACTCCTAAAAAACATACTAAGCAGGAACAGGCTTAATAGGTGCCAACTATAGACAAATGTTAAAAAGTACTACTGCAACATTTCGTTGCACTTTGTGAAGACTAACCAGAGAATGGTTCCACAAAGGGACTGGAGGTGTGACAATGGCTGAAAGTCAGTTACTTAAACACTATCCTTTACCACCAGAAGCTAACTTTTGAACTTTTTCAGTATCTGTGCTACTGAAATATTTTTTGAATTTAATTACTTAGAGACTGCCAGGAGGAATTACCCATAGGAACCTTGTCATTCACATGGAACTTAAACTAATAAAAAGCAAACAAAAAAAATCAAGGGAAAGACAAGAGGTGTATGGAAGGTGTATGTATGCCTGGTATAATTTCAGGTAGCTCAAGGTTTTCCAGAGGAGTTCTCTGTGTATTTTAGAGACAGTCTAGAAAAGTGGGTAGGACACAGTCTCATCATGTGGGAAAACTTGGGGGTTTTGTTTGTTTTGTCTTTTAATTTAGGATGTGAACTTCTACAGTTTCCAAAAGTTTGATGAATACCTCTGACCACCAAGCTGCTGCATAGGCTACTTGTCCATTTTTTCATGGTAAATGATAGAAGGTATTAGTTTTGTTTCTCATTGAAAAGCAGCATAATTCAAAGTGTTAATTTTTGGTGAAACATATGCCTTGTTCCTTACTCTGCCCTGTTGTTCAGGAAGTGCACTTCTTTTATGAGTTCATTATCGTCTAAATGCCTCTTCTTTGGTCTCCAATAATTTCTGTGATGCACCCTAATGTTTTTGTGTTTTGAAGAATTCCAGTGCATAAGCATGTAGTTCATAAATGCACTTAGTTGTTCCTGCCAATTGTATTATTTTAACATCTTTTAGAGGTTGTTGGGGCATTTCCTTCGTAATCCCCTTCAATGTACAGAAACTTTCATAGGAAACATTGAATTGTAAGGGACCTTCATGCTATTCAGCTTCAGCTGGGGAGTTGAAAATGTAGAAGAATAATCCCAAACTGATGAGTTACTTTCCATTTTCTCCTCATCTGTAGATAGTAAATTAATTCTTTATAAACCATGTTTCACAGTCCTCCTGGCTTCTGCTATTACACTGGGAACTAGCCTTGCAAATGCACACACATTTCCTGTCGTCTGTTGCGAGCTTTCCCCCATTGATTTTGTGCTTCCCCAATGGAGCTCCATGTG
This sequence comes from Hemiprocne comata, assembly GCA_020745705.1. Classification (NCBI taxonomy): domain Eukaryota; kingdom Metazoa; phylum Chordata; class Aves; order Apodiformes; family Apodidae; genus Hemiprocne; species Hemiprocne comata. The sequence continues at coordinate 6,339,835 of CM036598.1, forward strand.
CACTGGGGACTAACTGACTTGCATCAATGGGAAACATGTTTAGCTCTGCAGTTTTGTTCCCCATACTGCTTCTCTGTGCTGTTCATTGGGATGGATGGTCAGACTTGGAACAGAAAAGTCTGTTTTGCCACTTTACTGGGAAAAGCTACTGTCAAGGTTTATGATCTGGTCCTATATAATCTATTAGAGTAACTAAGAAGAATAAATATATGCTTGACTATGTGCAAGGGAAAAAAAAAATGGGGTTTGAGGTAAAAAAACCTGTTGAACCAAACAAACTCTATCTCTTTTTACTCAGATTCACTAAGATTACATAAAATGTGAGAGGCTCAAGGTTCCTTTGGTGAGAGGAGAACTTTTAGATGTTTACTTAAATTTATGGAAATCACTCTTAAAAACTGCTAGATATACACTTATATTCTGAGATTAAATTTTGTATTTCTCTGAATTAGATCTTGAGAGCATTTTATGGATTTTTTATTGATTTTTTTCCACTTTTGTCTTTGAAGAAGGTAAAAGAAGTATATAAAGCAAACTGATTTAACCTCTTTTTTTTTTCACCAAAGATGAATTATTTTTTTTGTACCATTCTTATGCAAGAAGTGTTCTATAATGTTTCCCATAAATATTATGGAAGTGACTTGAGGAAGGTATAGAGTAAATAAAGTAGCTAACAAAAGACTGAATGTTAGAATTTGGATAAGAAAATTCCAGGCATGACTCTGCTAACACAAGAATTGAGTCTTTCCCTTCAGCAATCCTTTTATTTTGCATTTTTTCAAAAAAAGTAAAAAGGAAAGCTAAAAAATAGTTACCATTGCCAAGTATCTGTTCCTCAGAGTTTAAATAGGAGTCTGAACCTTGGAGCAGGGGCACAGAAACTTTGTCCAAGAAAACAAACTTATTGTTACCTGCAACTTTTTTGTATATTTCAATATTTGTCAACTCTTCTAATATAAGCTTAAAACAACCCTTACAAAAGCTTTACTATGGAATTATTTACAAATACTCTTCTTGTTAAAGCAACTTAATCTAGGACTAGAAAAAATTAAATTGTACACATTTACAAGTACTACTCAGTGTCACAGGATTTAAATGAGGGTGTATTTGGCCTGTTATTTTTTTCTACTGTTGCAGTAATTCTGCAAAAACCTCTGGAGCATGACATTCAAAATTAAATTACATTTGATCATTAGTTTTGCCATAAAAGTTGTGGCAATTTACATAACCTTTGAAACAAATGGTATCAAAGTATAAGAACCAACATACTCACAGACTATTTTAAGTGACATATTACATATATGGAAGACATATCTGAGGTTTAGTTTTTAAGACCTTAAAAAAGTGTAGCACCATCCACTGGTTGTATATTCATCTAAGCTGAAGTTAAATGAAGATTAGCTGTAAAATTAGCTGTAAAAGCTCTACACTTGTGTTCCATTTTTTGAGCTGGCAGTTTGTAAACCAAATCAACCACAAGTGAATTTGTATGACCCTATGTTAAACCCTTGAAAGCATTTAATAATTAAAAAACCCTCAAAACCCCACACAGTCCTCCCAGAATCTCTAGTATTAGAACATGTACAATGTGATGCCACAATTATTTTTGATAAGTCAGACACTGCATTTCTTTTTCCGCTGATGTTTTTGATTTTCATGTTGACCAGATCTAGTCTGAGGACTGCCATGATTATACCAGCATAGGGACCTTAAGGAAGTCATGTTCTGTCACCAGTATTAAAGAGAAAAAAATTTAAAAAATCATGGCCAGTGCAAAAACTTGCTTTGGTTGAGAAATCACTTAGCCTGTCATCATTTCACACAACCAAATACAGCACTGGCCATAATCTGCTGCCTTTCAAGAAGGAAAAAATACATTACTTATGCAGTGAATGTTTCTAATGTAACAAAGAGAAGGAATAAAAATGCCTTACAACAGTTTTATTAAAAACAAATTCCCACAGTAAATACATATACACTCTGGTACCATGGTGAAACAGCCAAAGACATCACTGTTAAGTGCTATGGGAAGTACTTATAAATTACTTGAAATAAAAAACATTGTTGCCTGGACATCAGGGTTGAAATGCTGCAGTTTGTAATAAATTAACACAGAACTTCACTTCCCCTCCTCTAACAAAGCAGCCATTTGTCTGAATAACCCACATTCAGCTGTGAGTTATATTTTCACAACTGCAACTGCATTCATTTGCAAATCATTCTCCAGTTTTAATGCTCAAGTTTTAAATACCTTAAGAACTAATAAATAAAGCAAAGTAGAGCAAACAGTTGGCTTGTAGCCTAAAAACTGGCCTAAATTCTGGGGGGTTTTCTTTCTTCTTTTTGCTCTTTCACAGTAATTTTGTACACGTCTGACATTTCTTTAAGCTGCATTTTGGTTTTAGTCTCAATGTTTTTTTCACAATATTTAAATTTAGAGCATTTCATATTAGCAGCAAAAATAAAGACTACAGTTAATCAGTTTTGGATATTAAAATGCTTGTAAGGATTTCATTCCTTCACTAGTTTAGAATAATCTTTGAGTTACCTTGAGATTTTTCTGTTGTAAATCACTTTTATCTCTTGCAAACAGGTTGTTGCATTTTTTCAATCGATCCTGGGCTTTCTGCAGCAGTTTTAGTCTTCAGAATGAGCCTCATTTTCCCAGATTATTTTAAAAATAAATTAGAGAGCTATTCTCTATAAAGGAATCTGCTTTCATTACCTATTGAGTAAAAATGAAATGCAATACTTTATGGATGTTTAAATAAACTCTTCAAAGTAGTATGATAGAAACACTTATTTACCAAAGCTGAGTTTTGAAGTTAATTTTGGGGCATAGTTGAAGGCTGGTTTCTTTAGATAGAATCTTAGGCTTTGTTCCACTCACTCATTTTGTTTTGAATAAATTCCTGTGGGCATGTGTGAAAGGGTTGGTAGTAATTTTCAGGAAGTGAAATTTAGGGAACAGAGTTCCTTACAGAGAGTACTTTGGTTTAGAATTGATCGAGTTTACATAAAAGAGGATTTGAAACACTTCTAAAATCTCTTTTCTCTTTTTGTGAGGGTAGCGCATCTGCATGGTGAAGTGTTTCATAGTGTAAACAGTGTCCCAAGAATAGAAGTATACCATTTTAATGCAAAACCTTGATTTACAATAATATGTTGAATTCTTATTATTCAGCATTGTACTCACTACTTTAGAACTAAAAGTATCAAGTACCAATTATTCAAAACTATTTTTTAACAGTAACTGCTTCTTTGTAAAATATTACAGCAATTTTTAAAGAAAAAGCATTCTGGTCCCAGTTCTTTTCTGCACATCTCCCCCGCCCCCCCCTCCCCCCCCCCATAGCCCACTAAATGCATGTAAATCAGCTGTATACACACCAAATACCTATCTGCTTAAAACTTTTGAATAATCTCATATCTCTGCAGATTTAAGCTGCAGTGTTTTACTTCATCTATGGACATCTATGCTAATCTGAGATTGAAGGAGGCAGTTCTACATACCTCTTGCCTCCTGCTCTCCATTTAATTTAGAGATAAACGTGTCTTCTTGCTGATCCAACTTAAAAGTATTCTATTTTTCCCCATCTGCAACAGAAAATTACCTGTATACTACTAGATCTCTCCTGTTAACCAAATGGAGAAGGAAAAAATGAAAACACCTAGTTGACAAAATGGGCAGGGAAGAGGCTGCTGGTTTTGAGATTAGATTGCTTAGATTGCTGTATCTGTGATGTGAAACTGCTCCTGGTGATCTACACTGTGGAACTGAAGATGTGTTGGGAAAGTAAAGTTCATTTTCAAAACTGGGCTTTTATGTTTGATGCTGTAATTTCTCAGGCATTTCTGTAGTCCCTCTAGTGAAGAAATTGGCTGCAACTCTTCAGCTAATGGATAATTTATTTGTGTATTTTTTTAGGGAAATACATTCTGTCCAACCATCCCTCCTATGGCCTTGCCTCTGATAAGTTCCAATTATATCAAAGGCTGTCTGAAGTAGGCAGCATTTTCTTACTAAAGAAAACGAGGGGTATATGGGTATCCTGTTCCATCCCCACAGTGCAGATCTGTCAGGTGGCACAGGATGCCATGTGTACCCAGTATCATTTTAACCCACGAGCAGAAACGTGTGATACAATTATAGTGTGTACACTACACAGTCAAGCCTTGCTCACCTAATAAAACCAAGTGATTCCTTCAATTTAAAGGGAATTATTGAAAGGAACTAAAGCAACAGTTGCAAGGAGCTTTTGTATTGGATACTGTTGGTTACCAAAAGGATTAAAACCCTTCATGTGCACCTCCCATAAATTCTTAGCAGTAAATGGAATTATCAAAGTGCAAGTACTTTTTTGTTATGCACATGAATGTTCATAACAGCCAAAATTTGAGTTCCTTTTATTTGAGAGAGAGACTTGTATGAGGATAAAAAGATTGGGGTTAAGATTAAAAGGTAATGATGTGACAGGCTTTAGCTAAGACAAAATCACTTCTCTAGTTGGCAGAGTAATTTCAGCAATACATCTTCTGTAATTTTTTTAATCACTTAGTGATTACATGTGTGGTGCTATTTGATTCATTGGCCATCAGTACCTGATTAAGATTCTATGCTTAGGCCATCATTACTTTTCAACGGGCCACCCATATGGTGTTAGTGTTGAGCCAGTGCAAATCCCTCAGCTTAGCACTGTATATTCTGTTAAAGAAGACTACGTGAAGTGCTGACATTAGCATATGTTCTCCTTTTATTCTGTTGACCTTTATCCATGGCATTACACTAACACTGGATCTCTGGAGCTGGTCCAGTAAGAAATTGGGTTGAAATTATAAAATTAGCCATCTGTCTATTAAAAATTTTTACTGAGCCAGCAAGTTAGAGAAAATGAGCACAATGACGCTATGAAATGTAACTATCTGATATTAGTTGGACTTTGGGTTTGATTTTCTGTGTTTTCTTTCAATTATTATGAATAGACTTTTTTTCCAGAAGTCTTCCATTGTGATTTCTTATACATGCATGGTTGATGAGAAGCTATGTCTTTAAATTTATTAGTTACGAGTTTTTCTTCTTGTATGTTATTGCCATTTGATGTTCTGAACAACTCCCTCTGATAATTAATAATAAAAAGTATTTTTAAAATTAAATTAATTATATGAACTTTTATGTTCCTGAAATCTCTTTCAAGGATGAGTTAGTTTTTTCTTTAGTCTGGTTTTGAGTCTAGTTTCTGTGATTTTGATTCTAGAAGTACTGTGGAAATGAGTGACTTAAAACATGGTTGCAATAGTGATTAATTTTTCAAGAACTACAATTTCAAAGAACTTGAACACTTTCCCTCTTTGATTGCAAGGCTCTATTAAAAATAGGAACTATAGTAGCTTGGGCTATAAAGAGCCCAGTGGAGCATTTTTGAAAAATAATTCCTTTACTAATTAACAAAATGGTGTTTGTTTATTTACAGTACATAAAATATTCTATCAGGAAGCAGCCTGCTAAGGCTCTGCAGCTAGCTTGCTGTGCTGACTGCAGAACATCTGCAGTTTAATACATTTACTAAATGAAGTGGGTAAATAAAGGGATGTTAAATAGCTACTTCCCAGCCTCTGATATTTTCACTTTTCTCTGGAGGTCAGAAGCGCTGATGAATGATTCCACTTCTTTCTTTTTGCCTTGTTTACAGGAGGCTCCTACCTATCAACATTGTTTCAAAGGGTGCCAGGTTGCAATTGTGATTGATGAAATTACATTGGCCCGTCATACCTCACTTTATCTGCTCATCTATCTCTTTAAATGCTCTGTATGTTACTGTCAGGGATTATTTTACTCAGAGTATTACTTTATACCTTTCCAAATGAATTTTTTGAGTGGCATGTGGTCACCAGTCACAGAAAATGGAATAACTGAAAGATGAGGACTTTGTGTGTCTTGCTCAATTTCTGGACTAGTGAAATCTGATTTCAGTAGATCAACAATGCAGTCCCAGCCAAAAATATGATTACTTTATATTTCATAAGATATCTTAATGATATTTCTTTTCTCTTAGAAATTATCATATGTAAGGTCAGGATCATATTATGCTTTTTCTGTTAGGAAAGTATTTTCATTTTCTAATAACGTGGATTTAGGGATAATTTGTCCCTCTTTTGAGGCAGTTGTGCTAGCTTGGGTCACTCTTGGTTCCTTATCCTGTTCCAGGTTGATGAAAAACCCAGAGAAAGAATCAGGTTTGGGTTAATAACATAGCCAAGGGTGGATATTTTACTAAATATGGTACTTTAACCAAAGGTAATTTTAAAATGCTCATCTTTGTCTCATCATTTTCAACCCAAATCCAGTTTGCCAGGTGAACCTTTGAAAAAGCTGTAACCATAATGGGGGTATTGAACTCAGTAGTAAGAAATGCTTAAAGTTACTGCTTCTTGCCAGAAAGAGGCTCATGAATATATGGCTTGAATCATAGATTTATAAAGCATTATACATGAGCTCTACAATAGAGTATGCAGTTTTCCTCCCTTGCAGTCATGTACCCTAATCAGAAGTCCATTCCTATTATCAAGTGTTCAGGTATTTTTCATGGAGTAGTTAAAATGTCCATTTATCTAAGGCTGGGCTCTTTCCCTTATACCTTAAGAAGAGTCATGGTAATCAACTCCAAAGATGTTTACTTATAAGCTTTGCCTGCTTTCCATGTGCAGTTCAATTCTATAGCCACAGGTTTTACAGGTAAAATCCAGGTAAACCTTTTAATGGGGCGTTGTAGATTCATTTAGATGAACTCATGGTAACTGAATTGCATAGCAGGTACACCAGTGCATGGCTCTAATTTGTGGACTTCATGGTTAGGAGTCTAGTTAGGAGTGGAGCCCTGGCCTCAAATAGCACATTCACTGTCTGAATGGCTGAAGTCAACAAAATAAAATTTAAAAGTTTTTAAATTTGTAATGCATCGAATACATAAAGGTCTCCTGAAGAGTTATATTCTGGGAGGTCTAATGAACCAGAACTCACACAAGCAAGGCCTTTTCTTTGGCTACTACCCCCCCACAGCCCCACTCCAAGCAGTTTGGTCTCTGGATCAAGTTTGCTACTAGTCAGTGCCCTACATTGGCTTGTTACATATGGAACTTCCCAGAAAATGAACTGCACCAGGAATCAAGTAGAGAGTGATTAATAAGGGTATCTATTCTGCTGCTGGAGCATCTGTTTGTCAGAGCAAAAATAAAAGTTATTTATTAGCAAAAACTGACGTTTACATATTCATACAGAAGAAACGATTTAATTCAGACTTTGTTATATGCACACACATACCTATATCAAAGATTCTCCAAAACATGCATATGCATTCTTTTTTATTTTAAGGTTGTGCATAAAAGTTTTCTAACCATGCTTTGAACTTATTCATAAGGTTTTATGTGTCTACCTGGAGCAGATTTGAAATTGCTTTTTATAAAATATGCTGCATTTATATAATGCTTTTTTGGATGCCTTTTTATTTTTCAGTGTTTTTATCAGCCCCAACTCTAGATTTCATAGAGCCTGGGGAATTTACAAAGGAGCCAACTCAGAGTAAACTTAAGTCACAGATATTATACATACAATAGTCTGTCTGCTGACGCCAAGCCTCACTTTTCTCCTCTGCTAATAAAAGCCAGTAACAGTTGTCTGATCTTTTGCATCAAAGACAGTGTTTATGAAGTGGCCTGTATCGTTATCTTGAAATATACATATAATTCCTGCATTAAAAGCTTGAGAAGAATTATGAATCAACATTTCATAGTAAATTGTACACAGATTTGAGACCTGAAATAATATGTTTCATTCATGAATACCGGACCTTCAAAATAGAAGCATGCATGAAACAGGCTACCTTCTGACTAATGGTATTTACTTACCTGAATGATCTTTGTGTGTGTGTGTGTGTCCAGTGTTTTAAAAATTTAATAATAATCCTTAGTTTTCCTGTTCACAGACTTTGGGATATTGGGTCCGAATTTAAATGAGGTTCAGCTCTTTACCTAAACAGATTTCAGCTCAAAGTCCTCTGACTTTTAGAAATACAGAACAGGCTCTGGAACTGTTATTCCAGCAGCATATTGCAAGGCTTAGGGATCATTTAGACCACCTAGAAGTAAGAGAGCTCTTGTCCAGCTGGGACTATTCAATCTGGCTGGCAGTTTACTTTATCATGAAGTTCTCAAGGTAGGCTATGGTCTAGGCAGATTGTCTCAGTGGTTGGAGTAAGCGCCTAGCCAAACTCATAGTCCTTCCATCCCTCATTACATATATGGACAATGTACATGGTCCGAGTATGCCATGGAAGGGCACTTTGGAAAGAGACCATCAGGAAGCACCCAGCCAGCCTAATCACACCTCCAGCTGCAGGCTCCCAAGGAGAGGGAATTAGGAGTGGTCAGCATCAGTAGCCCTGTGTCTATCCACATTTCTTGGCACTCCGTGTGTTGAAGTAGCTCAGGATTAGGAAGACGGGCTAGAGGTAAAACCTGTCCTGTCAAGTGAAGCATGTGTTGTCAGGTGCTTTCTGTCCACATATACATGGTTTGTTAGCCTGTAGGTGTATGACAGATCAGCTACTTTGGAGACACAGTAGGTGTGAAGATGACTATGGATGACAGAAAAATTCTGTAGTTTATTTCAGGTATTCTTTTTGTTCTTCCATGACTAATCTTTAAAATACACAGTCCAAGAGGCTTTACTTGTGATCCTTTAAGTAACAGTAGATCTGGATGACTTTTCTTTGGTTTTTGATTTTTTTTTTTTCTCTGGCAAATACCAAGTCACTGAGCACTGTGATTCTTGACACCTAAAAGTAACAGTGAATTCAGGGTGAATTCAGTGAATACATTCAAGTAAAAAACAAACAAACAAAAGTTTAAATATCAAAATGTTGAGTAAATTCTCTGGTATATTCAAAAATTATAATGAGATTTGACTGGGTGTGACAAAATACATGAGAATGGACTGTAACATTGTCATTTTTTCTTCATATTGCAATGGATAGCTGGTGTTATGGTACTTATAAGAGCAACATCTGTGAGGAACTGAAGTAAATGGCAAGGAGGCTTTGCAGCTTTAGGCATCCTGTTGGCCTCATCTAGAGTACAGGCGCTGAACTTTCATCTCCCAACTTTCCAGATTGTCTAGGGTTCTTGGACTTCATGAGACTGCCTCCCTCATTCTGTGTACCTAGCCCCTTATTCCCAACCTGCAGAAGCCTTTAATTTTAGCAAGCAATTAAAATACTCTAAAGAAGACATATAATTTTGTGCCAAAGAGACATTTTGGATTTTTTATAGTTTGATGGAGAATAATTTTTTTTTTAACCTGGCTAGTAAAAAAAAAATTGACACAATTCCTGAACTTTGTTTCTGGAATGTTTGTTTGTTTTTGTTTTTTTTTTTAAACTGTCAAGTGGGACAACTACAGCTGAAAGAATTTAAAATTTGTTTGAAATTGCAGTTTGAATTGAAGGTGTAACAAAGGAGATGTTTTGGAAAGCTTGATCTTTATTGACTTCAGTGATCACACTGTATAAATAAGTTATTTTTAATAAACTTCAATGTAGATCCATTCTGAAATTATATACTCATTTATCATCACAAATAGTATAACTGCTGAACATGTTTGGCAGTGCTTTCAAAAAAAATCTTCCAAAAATATTCATAGTGTTGCCAAAGCTCTGAAAAATCTCTCAGCAACTTCCTTAGCCACAAAAGCATATCAAGCAGCAGAGGGCAAAACAAAATAAGAGAAACTAATGTGCATGGGGAGAAAGGAATCTCTCCTTTGCTTTCCTGTTTGCAAAATACGGAATTAGGAAATTTGTTTATAAAAAAGGGATAATGAGGAGCAGAGGGATAAATCTAAGAAATGTATGTTGCTCCCTGCAGTATAGCAAAATAGCTATTCTAGTGTATATTTCTAATTTCAGGCTGCAGATTTTTTGGCTATCTGCATGTACTGAAATGCTTCAGTATGTCATCAGCTATTTCTGTTTCAGTGTATGAACCATCCTAGGTCTTTCATTTTCATCATGGTAAATGCAATATTTTTCATTAGCATGATATTAAAAATACAATACAGGTAGAATAACTTTGGTAACTGACTCGTATATATTTAGTATAAAAATTCACAAAGTACTATAAATTTGCATGCATCTGGTGTTCCTGTTTTGTAGCTTGTGTTATAGTTTACTTATGTCTTAGTCATTTGCATCAACTGAATTGGAATATTTTTCTCCTCCTACTTTAGCCCTTCATCTTCAGCTGTCAACATGCACATGCCAGTCAGCAGTGTAACTGTCAAAGCTGACATCAACATCTATAGTTGTAATTTTCTGGTGTCTGTATCTGTCTTATTCTGCGTATTTCTTAATGTTTGCCTTGCTGCTAATGAAAGGATTTGGAAAGAATTAAGCTTCTACTATCCCCATCCTTAAGGACTAGTGGAAAATGGGATTTTACTGTGGAAATCTGGCTGCAGCAGAGTTACTCTGTTCCCATCATTAGGGTCAAATTCTGGAGAGGTATCAGCTTTCAGTTGTTTTTTCTTTGCCATGAAGAAATCCTAGATTCACTAAGGTTAATAAAAAAAATACTTATTTCAACGAAACCAATTATCCAATAATTTCATATTCCCCGTACTTCAGCTAACGCAAAAATTGTGATATTTCTTCTGAAAAGTAAAATTGGAGAGTGTGTTGATAGACAAAACCATTTATGGAAATATTTAGAGTAGTGTGTAGTGCTGAAACCAAGTTGTGAGAATATTATTGCTCCAAATACATCCCAGTGATATTCTTTCATTGAAATAAGAAACTTTATAATTTGCTTGAATGGGCGCAGTAGTTGTGTGCTCTACAGATCACTGAATAAAAATGAAATATTTCAACCTTAAGATTCTTCTTGTACAGAGTAGGAGAAAATGTTAGAAGTAGCTCAGCAATAAACCTTTTATAAATAGATAAAAAGCACCTAATTTTCAGAGCAAATGACAGCATATGATGAGTGATGGGCTCTTAATGAGTACTGAAAAGCTTCCAGTGTAAATAAATAGATGTTAAAAATACTTAAGTTACAAATTTTTCAAACCACAAATACCTAAGTCACAGGTCTGTGCTACAGATTTCAAAGGTAAACCTTGCATCCAACTTTTTCACAATATAAACATTTTCTTCCTCTTCACAGGGAGATAATAAATTGGTACTTACCTCACAAGAAAGCTGTGGAGCTTATTGAACATGTAAGTTTTTAGAACCTGATATAGCAAGTATTAGTAGTGCAGGAGGAGAGGAAGTTTGATGTGAGGATTTGTCAGAAGGAAGTATCTTTAAGTTGAACGGCTGCAAAAGCAAGTTATGTCCGAGTGAACTCTGGCCCCAGTGCTGATCTTATTGGCCACCAGAGACGTTCAGTTGCTGTAGAGAAGTGTTGAGATCCTTTTTTAAAAACTAGGTATTTGTGTGAAATGCATCTCAATGTATGTATTAATCTCTGAGTTACTGCATGGCTTCATAGCTTGTAGAAAAGTCACACTTCAGGAAATAAAGGAAACATTTTATTACATTTTTGTTACATTTTGTTCTGTAATTAGATCTATATTGATCCTCAATGCAAAGAGAAAATTGAAAGGATTTTTGTTATCATGATTTAGAAATCAAGTTACAGTTTACACACAGAATTATCTCTAAATGTCAGGAGTAGTTCAGAAAAGTTTTTTACCTTCAGTGAGTTTGTGGATATCAAATACCAGTCTAATATGATAATATTTATTAGTGGTAAATTAAAATATGAATCTATAGGTTAGATTAATAATTTCATCAAAATCTGTTGCAGGTAGGATAGAGCTTAGCAGAGTCTACGTTTTTCTGTCAGGCAGCTTCCCCTTAAAAATACTGCAGTAGATCTATATTGATCAATTCAAATAACCACATTAGCTCCAGGTCTCTGGGATAGGAGAATCATATATCTGAAAAGAACCATGAGATGTCACCAATGGCATTCCTCTGCTCAGAGACTGTCAGCTAGCCCTGGATGGGTGTCCATCACATTCCTACAATCCAGTGACATAGATCCCATGGCTCATCTCTGCACCCTAACACATTGTTAACTATAGCTGTCCTTTTGTAGGGTTTTTTCTCAATGTCTATCCTAACTCTTCCTTATTGCATAAATTCCTGACTTTTCTCCTATTTCCCATTAAAGCAATTGTCTCCATTTTCTGATACCACCTTGTCCTTTGCAGTGAACTTTTATAGTTTTGAAAGCCCTTCTCTCTGCTACTCTTATCTAGAATTAATGTTCCCACAGCTCCTTCAGTTCTGCTTCTTAATTCTTTTAGATGTCTGATTATTTTTGTTGGTGTGCTCTGGGCTGTCTGCATCAAATTGTTCATGTATTTAGTAAATCATGAAGCTCAAATTAAAACTCAGCTGATGTCTTCCAGGGCCGAGTAGATAAACTCATTTGCGTTGCACATAACACATATGTTTAAGTATGCCTATAATGTTTACATAACAGTATGATATGTTCTGGTTTGTTATTTCTGGGTTTTAGCATGTTTCAAATTTTGATCAAGAAAGAAGTATAGGGAAGTCAAATAGGATTTTCTTTGTTTCCAGGACTGAGTGCTCAGTTTTATGCCCTGGTGGATCACCAAACACTTTTACTACTTTTCCTAGCAGAAACTAAGAGTCCCAGTCAATTAGAGGAAAGGACTGCTTGTTAAATTTGAACCTAGACAAGGATGATTTCTTGAGAAATCTATCTCTCTAATTTTTTAACATCTTGTGTTTCTCATGTTCCAGTTGGAAAAATGGGAGTAGGAAGCAGTTTAGGTCACTTGGTAGTTAAGATTGATATTGTTTTATACAGATGGTTAATTTTGTACCTACTCTTTTAGCCAAAACCAGAAATGAGTGACATGTGCATCTAATAAAGTTGCTATTTGTCTTCATTTGTTGAGTTGATCTCTATAGTGCTTACTTTCCAAAGAGTCCAAATTTTTCCCAAGGCATAAAAGTAAATTCCTTTTGTGGTGTGTAGCACAGGAATGCTTCTTCTCTTCCCAGGTAGCTGATACGTTAGTATGAGCCTTTTCCTAGCTTTATGGAAGTGGCAGAGTTTAGCTACTTTGAGTTTACATGATGGCTATCCTGAATGGATCAGATCCTGCCTGCTCCTGAGTCCACTCCCAGAGTTTCAGATCTGCTCTTGGTGCTGATGAATTTCCCCCAGTGCACTTCAGAAACATTGGCAGAGTACAGAGGAGGCACAGTGTGATTGTCAGGAAAAGCATGAGGTTGCTCTGCCTGAAGAAAACTTAGAAGAAACCCTTTTGTAGTTACCTGCAAGTAGAAAGGAGACTAGAGGCTTGTGTTACCCAGAGAAGTAGAGCCTTTTGCTTCTCTCTCTTTCTGATAACCAGATACCCAGCCAGCCCGGTTGTAAATGATTCAGTAGCATCTTTGGCTTCCAGCAGGAAAACTCTCTGACTTGCTCTTGGTAATAGCTTCAGATGTGCAGTTCCAATGGGTAGTTTTAGGTCTGTCTTGAAGACATACCAGCTTCCACACACTTCAGCTTTGCCTGGAGTCTCTACAGCTCCAGACATATCATTGAAATGGGATGTAATTGTGGTCTCATGCTTTCTCAATCCACCCACCAATCCCAGCTGCTTTAAAGGAGCCTCCTGCTGTGCTACAGGGAGTATTTAGAGCCTTTCCAAGCAAAGCAAACTTGAACTGTGGGTTGTGCCTGAATTCAAAGACTACCTTGGAAGGAGGAGGAGTGAAGATGTGTTGTGAAACCTCTTCTTTAGAACAGTATGATTTATAATAGTGGAATACTTCAAGTATATGATTTACACTACTTATTGTTCTGGCATGTTGAATTTTCAGTGAGTATTTTCTGTCATTATAGGACAAACTGTATGACGTTATAATGCTGATTATTAGTATAATAGAGGTCTGCTCCACATTGTTATAAAAGCAAGTATGATTTGGTGAGAAGTAGGGAAATAATCCAGTCAGCAGCACATAAATGTTCAAAGAGAAATTTACCAAAAAGGGCAAGAGAAAGGAGGAGCAAAGCCTCTTTCACAGCTCCATTTAGATCAGGATTGTGTCCATGCTAGAACACTAGAACATTTATTCACAGAAATAATCCCTTTGAACTCAGTAAGGCTAGTAATTGAAGTTTTGTGTACAGGCTGCATGCAGCTTCAGTAGGCAGCTGCTGTTTATCTCATGCAGTTTCAGTTTTTTCTTTTCAACAACTTCTGGGTGCTTTATAGGTGATTCCCAATAAAATGCAAAATGAGAAGAAAGGAAGGGTTAATAAAGGGAAAGGGGTTGGGAAGTCTAGAAAGGAGAATGAGATAGGAGAGTTTTTTGTTATTTTTACTACTTTTGTGCAGCCCAAAGGATAAAGTCAGCAAGACTGAAAACTTTTTCAACTGGTCCTGTATTCTCACATCTAAAATATAACTTTTAATCTTCTATAGCTGTTGAAAGATGTGGCTCTGGCTGGCTCCTTGCTTCTAATCAATGAAAAAAACACAAATACCACCAAGTCTGTCTTTCATCATGCAAGTGAGAAATCTGTATGGTCACTCTAACACATCTTACCAAAGAGCAGCTGGGATAAGATCCGTGCTTTGGCAAATTGAAGTTTTTTAACTGCTGGAATAGAGCTGGTTGAATTGTTGGCTTTTTGCAATACAAGTTTTTTATGACTTCTTCTAATATAAAACAGAAGATAAAAAAGGGAAACAATGCAAAATAGTATATCAACAGCAGATAACATTGACCTCATAGTATACTCTATTGCATAGTTTCAAGAAATATTTCAGACTAGTGGAAAAGCCTTTTCCATCCATTTAAATTAATAGTTGAACAAAGCAGCATTAAAAGCCAGAAAACATATAAAATAGAAGCCAGTGCACTTAATATGGTTGATAATGTGGATAAAGGTTTATGAAGAATTTAAGGTATAGAAGTTAATATCATAATTTATTTCAACTCTTTTTCAATTAAATAAGGGTAATTATTTTTTGGAACAGTATGTTAAGAGAGGTAGAGAGCACAAGCATGAAGATAAGCTGGTAAGCAAAAAAGAGTGAAAGGACAAGATGTATTTTTCTAATATGGAAAATTTAATTACATTTATCTCTTTAGATCTTTTTAGAGCTACAGCCATGAACAAAAACAGAAAAACAGCAGTATCAACTGCAATGATGTCTTACAGAGATTGGAATTAGTTTGTTACAACTGAAACTGAAGTGTTTTTCTCAGGGAGTATTCTGTAGAAACAAAAACAATAGAAAGAAAATATTTACTCCAGTAAATGAGTTCATACTCATTGTATGAACAATTGAGTTATTTAGCTTAATTTGCACAAGTGCACATAGAGAATTGAAATGGTGTCTGTCAACATTTTCCACAGGAATAATACACACAAGCAAAACTGGAAAAAAAATAAAGAAAATTTGTGGCAAATAATAGGTGCAGCAATTAGAGGTACCTAAAAAAGAATAAGCTTTTTTTATTTGAAGATAGAGAAATATCTACTTCCTACTGAGGTAAATTGCCTCCATGCAGAAGCCCACTGTGCTCAATGTTAATCTTTCCATACGTTTCAGTGGGCTTTTATTAGGCCATAATTTTCAGTTTGCCTGCCCGCATCCCTTTGTCAGCAACTGGTTCCTTGTAGAACCTTCTGGGCCTAGTTTATAAGGGTTTTCCAAATTTAAACTGGAAAGATAGTATTTGTTTAAATCCCCCATGTCATTAATGACAGTTCAGCTTGAAACACAGATTTGGTTTTAATTCTGAATTCCCCAGTCATTGCTGGGCTATTTTCTGGATCAGGGGACCTGGACTCCCAGCTGCCATCTCCTGTGATGTTAGCCAGCCTAGTTCTAGCTTCAGCCACAACACAAATGTTAAGGAACCCTCTCAGTGGAGTTGCATTCAGGGCCAACACAAATGTCAGTATCACATCAGTCAGAGGCTGTCTCTTCATGGTTTGTCCCTTTAGTATCTTCACTTTGTAAGGTCTCCCCGGCAGTGATTGCTTCTCTATGTGGGTGTATGTGAGATTAGAGGGGGTAGTCATTACAATAATGTAAATAATATTAACACAAAATATGAAATAGAAAGCTATGCTGTGATATGTATTTTGGGAATTTAAAAATAAACAACAATCCCAAAAGAATACATCTAAATTACTCCACTAATAATAAATCAGTGATTACGTGCAATATAGACTGGATAAATGCACATTTTGCTCTCCCTTGAATGAATTTAAATGTAATGCAAAATGGACAGATCCATTTATGCCTATGAAATTAAATCCAAATAGGTTTTCATAAGCATTAGGTTTAATGATCACCGCACAACGTAATTAGAAGATGATGTTACCTGAATATCAAATTTTCTGTATGCATGTTTATTTTGAGTTTTATTTGAAAATAAACAAAATCAGAAGTGTTAAAAAGTAGAAAAGATGTGTGAAATGTAATGATAATGGTTGAGTTCTAAACAGCCAAGGAAATTATAGTCATCTTATGTGTAGGACAGGAACAAACACCTCTTAATTGCACTTCATTATAACGTACCTTTCTCTTCTCAGTTGTATATATTAATTATAAAAATCATGTTTCAGAGACGAAAAGCTGTACAATAGTGTTTTTTTTTCCTTCTCCCTCCCTCCCTTATGCTGTCTGCAGTGGGATGGAAGAACAATATCAACTGTCATCCACAGAAAGAGCTTAAGAGCTTTCAAAGACAAATCATAAAAAGCACGAAAGGCTATTATAAAAAAAGGAGAAAAATGCTTTGATTTCACAGATTTGCTACTTATTGATATTTAAGGTTCTCTCTTCTTTTAAAAAGTGTTTTCTCATATTGTTTTGTATGTCTTCTGTGCAGGTACACCACTTTTTGACGACTGTATCATATGACATGTGGATTGTGTAGCTTCTTATTAACAGGTGGAGGTTGAGGGGGTAAGATATGGGAAAAGATATTATAGCAGCCCTCCAGGACTTGTATCAGTTCTCTAGATAAGTTGTGGAAAACTTGAACATTAATTCAATGACACAAAGTGACACTGTCTTTTGAGTTTATTTGTTGAGTTTGTGTTTTTCCATTTCATTGTCATGTTTCTTTGGAGCAATACTTAAAGACCTTTGAAAAGTAAGAATACGATTGTCTTACCTGTATTCTGTTTATCTGAGGCTGAACTTCTTTGTGGCTGCAGATTTCTTTCTTTATTTGGATTTTCAATTGTGCTGTTTCCTATATGATTAGCCATGATGTTTCCTTAAAACACACATTCTAGCTTATAAAACCAAATAGTCTCACTGACTTTGTTGAATCTAGTATCTACCTTACTTATGGAGAGTTTGTGACTGGTGAATGTAGCCTTGCAGTGTAACCATCGGCATGAAACTTGGTATGGTAATACGTGGACCAGAAAGCAGTGAGTCATTGTCTGGTTATACTGGCTTTTAGTATCTGTCCTCTTACAGTTTTTGCCATTTCTTCTTTTTTTTTTTTTTTTTCATTTCACTGTAAACTTGTAATATGATTTCCTGAAGCAGGAGTCTGTGGTTCTAGGTGTTGTGGGCTTCCTAAGCTAGCTGCTTTGTTTCACCTGAGCCTTACAGCATCTCCTGCAGCCTCTGTGGAACTTAGATGCAGTGTCTCTGTCAGAGTTATAAGCAACATATATTGTTGTTGCATTCATGGACTATTAATGGCAGGGGAAGACCTGCTGCTGTATGTAATGTGTGTATAAAGTGTATATTCTTGGGGGAAAAAATCAATTAACTATTTCATTAGTAACTGTGGCTATCAGTAGTACTCACAGAGATACAGGTGTTTTGATTATGCTATATGATTTTCTATGTACCTTCCAAACTTTTAAACTGAGTCTTCTTCAGAGAATACAGAAAAGGAAAAATCCTCCTATCCAAATGGTAAATGTGTAACTTCAGTACATTGCTGAATTGCAGATGCTGACTTATGTTGAAGTCTCTCTACTAATGTGTTCACATTTAAGTTGTTACTTTTTCAGATACACCAGGTAACTCCTCCTGAAGCTGCAATAGCCTTTACTAGACCTTATGTTTGTTCTGGTGGGAGGGAAATCCTCCATGTGTAAGATCTTAAGGCTTACTGAATTTAAAGTGGCTGTAAAATATATATGAAGGAGATAGGTACCATCTATAGGTATTGCATTCAGAATGCAAACTATGACTTTAACACTTGTCATGCTGATGCGTTCCTTACCCCCACCCCCCTAAAATTCCCCCAATTATTAGTGAAAACCATGATAACTATCAAACATTTCCTCTCTCAAGAAAGTTGCAGTTTGCATATTGTTTCAATGGATTGGTGAATTTATAAAAAATAAAATAGAGTAGGAAAGAGGAGTTCTGTATAGAACTGCTCTAAATTGTGAGTAGGAGCTTGACTGGCCTGGAGATCTTCCTGAGATCTGAGGATAACAAATATGTTATCTTGAAATTTCTCTTGTGTATCATGTGTGGTTCCATAAAAGCAGCATATGCTCATCTGAATATATTCATTCTTCTCATTATAACCTTTCATCTGTATTTTTTGCCAGAGTAATTCAAAGACACAACAGAATCAATAGAATTTCTCTGCACTCCTCTCTAATGCCATTTGTGAAGTAGTTTAACCATTAACATGTATGAAACTGTCTGACTATGTGAAGACTAATCACATGACACAGTTTTTTCTGAGGAAATATTAACTTTAGCCTGAGATAGCCAACTTCCCAGAAATCACATAAAAACATAATGAAGTTAATACTAAATAAAAGGTTTGTGCAAGCTTTTATTTTTACAGTATGTGCTGATGTGTCCTTGATTTAATCATGTTTTGTTTATGATTAATGAATTATTCACCTTGAAGATCAAACTTTGCTTCATATCTCATGGACAACTTGAAGAAATAATTTGTTTAGAAAATAAAAGAAAGCTGCTTTGTGTTTTACACAGTTTTAAAGCTTTAGCACAATGCACACTCAGCAATAACATGACAGGACATGGCAAAGTTTCGGTTATGACACAGGTGTTACCAAATCTCAGACTGTTCAGAAAATTTTCAGGTATACATTTTGTCAATTCAAAGTATGAAAAGTTTCCTTTTTTTTCATTCTCTATGATGTTTTATTTATAAACTTAGACTTATGCAGCTGAACTCAAAATGTAAGCATGGGGAATTTTTTTTATTCTCAGTATTTCTATTTATTTCTAAGGCAAAAATAAATTCATTCATAAAGTGGCTAGAAATGTGACCAAGTTGCTTTTGTTAAAAAAGATGCACAATTGTTCAAGTTCAGAGTTTATATTTCACTGGGGGTATAGCCATTTCTGTGACACTTCACCTACATAAAATATTATTAGGTAACAGATCTGAAGGAAGAGATTAAGTAAACTGCAATAGTAATGAAACTGTGTATAAATCTCGAGCACAAAATTATTTGGCTTTGTGATATATATGTATCAAACTTAAATATTTTTTTTTCCTGATCATGGAGTAAGGATTATTTTGAAAAGGTCCCTGTTGGTGTGGGAGCAGGTAAATTTGCAAGAAACATTATTTATAAATCCCTGATATAATGGGAATGCTTTTATGTGCCAGTGGCCTGAGACCTAAAATGCTGTATGTTTTAATTTTTAGAGGAGAAGCACAGTCTGAAGATTGTCTGGGATGGATAGATAATAGTTAATTTGATAGCCTACATATTCACTGTGTGATACCTAACAACCTTTTCTGACAAAATAGTTTAATTACAATGATAGACAGATGACCATTTTTGTGTTATCGATGGGTGACAGAAAATTGGTTATGCCTTAAAATAGTGATGTAACAAAATTATTGTCCAAGAATTCATGCAAAATTCATAGCAAAATTCATCTCCTTATACAGAAACCCATATTTATCTTTAATTCTTCACTTAACTGTGGGGGAGCAGGTTCTATGTAGTGTTGTGACCTGTGCTACATTTAACTTTCTCAGGATAATTCTTCAGTGGTAATGATGCATGAGCTACAGGATGAACAGTTGAAAAACACAGTGCAAAATCAGACTATGTAAGGAGAGGTACAGTTTATATGGTAGTTCAGAATTTGTCTCTCCAGGGAAGTGTGTTATTGTTCGCCTGGTGAAAGAAATACTTCCATGTTTTCTTCATTTACTCATAGAGAAGTGAACAATCAGTTACTTATTTTAGGTAAAGTCTTACAAGCAGAGGATTATATAATTCAAGTTTATTCTGGTGGTATTAACATATCGCAGTAACATAAGAATAAGAGAATGTAATGGTTGATTTACTTTCCTGTGAAATTTTCTTCATTATTTGATGTATAACTTGGCATTATACTCTTCAACTTAAAGGAGTTTAATTGAAAACTTTTGGAAAAATTTCCATTTCTGGTTCAGTGATTTCACTATTCAGTTGAACTCCAGATTCTTTGGGCTTTTACATTTCATAACTCTTTGTGGCATGTATGATTTAAGCTGATTCACCTTGATACTGACATCACAGAGTTCAATGACTTCTGTATGGTCTGTGTCACCACTTAAAAGTAATATAGCTCTGAGAATTTAGAGTGATCTTTGTCCTGTGGTTTGCTTAATATTGTGGGTTTATGTTTTTCTTATTTGTTTAGAACTGTTTGTACTTTGGATTATTAATCTATAACTAATGTTACCCTCTGTGTTCATCCTGCTGACGATACTTGGAACCAGACCAAAGCTATTTTCCTTAAAATTGTGCAAAGCTCTTTTGTCAGTGTTTAATGTGAGTTTCTTCTTATGATCACTTGGAATCGTGTCAGAAGGGGGCAAAATTACACAGAGCAGTATTAGTACCTATGCCAGTTCTTCTTACAGACCAAACCCTTGGATATCCCACCTAAACAAACCTTTAAATGGAATGCTGCCTGTCTTTCTCAATAGCACTGCATCAAACAGAGAATACGTACTGTCGCTTGAACAATTGCAGTTTGAAATGAACTATGGCCAGTCACTATCTGAACTCATTGTGTAAATATCAACTAAAACTGTAAGGAAATATCCTGTATCACAAGGAACTGGTAAGGAAGTTAAGCCCAAGGCACTGTGTCATCGCCAACTGTGTCCCTCTTTGCATCCTGCAGATCAGGGCGCAATGCCTTTCCAGGGACTATCTGTGACACTGGCTCTTAGGGGTAAAGTCCTTTTTCCAGTGAGAGCTTCCAGGCCCCTACTCAGAGTAGTTGATAGAGTCTATTTTTTGCATAATCAGGATCACAGCTTTGGCCCACTCAAGTTGTACAAAAGGTTTCAAGTTTAGGAGTTGTTTGAAAGTTTGTACCATATTAATCTAAAAAGAAGCAAATCAAGTGTGATGCCATAAAGAAGCTTTTGTTTGAGTTGGAACTTGTGATTTAGATGTTCTCTACTGTCCTGAAAGTTTGAAAAAATGATAGTAAAAAAAGTCTTACTCATAGAAGGTAGACTGAGAATGAGTTCTTTATCAGCCTCATGACATGAGGGCTGCATAACTTCTCTGCTGCTACTGTCACTGTAACCTGTGCCATTGTTAAAAGCAGCCTTAAATGAGAGTTATAAGATGGGTATTTGTGTATAAATCTATATGATAAAAATGTGATTTTTAATGAGCATGTAAGAGTTAGATGTTAGTCATATAATGCATTTTCCTTTTCTTTTTCACTATGGTACTGTGTGAACAGATGGTATAAAACAGAGCACCTCAGCTTCCTAAAAAATTAATCCTGTTATGAGCATCTGGAAGCACAGAATGCTGAAAAACAGAGGCTGCATGCAGAGTTTTGAAACAAGTACTGGAAATGGGGGAGTGGGGGGAGAAAACTCTTGTAGGTCTGCTTCCTTTGGTTTCAAGTGTGCCATGTTATTGGTAAAACTTTTAGCTCAGGCAAAACTTGAACTACCATTGTATAGTTTTGCTGAAGAATCTGTATTACTTCATCTTTAAAGGCAGTTCATTGACTTCAAGGGAAAAAGAGGAACTTCTGATGCTACAGTTCAGGTATCCTTCTTACAAATTCAATATAAATGAACATTCATCTATGCTACCATAAATGTTGGAGGTTCTTTATTGGAGATTCTGCGTGCTGTTTTTCCTGACTGCTGTCTCTGTGAAAGAGTATGCCAACTATGAACCAAATCTGCTTGGATAGATCTTTCTGTTCATGTATGTACCTTTAAGTGTGCAAGTAATAAATTTTAAAAGCGTGCTCTCATTCACATCCTGTCACAACTGTGAGTGAAATTGAAGAGAATTTACTTGCTCATATTAAAGTTAATGAAATTGGAGACTTTCATCATAGATTCTAAGTTATGAAGAAAATATTTTGAAGTGTAAAGGGAATATGATGAGTGTATGAACATCCTCATGTTCATAACTGGCATCTTTAAAAGAGTGGATTTCTGCTAAATGGTAATTACAAAATGTAAAAGATGTACAAAAGAAAAAAGACCAAAAATGCCAGAGTTTCTCTTCCTCTCTTTCTTCATGATAAGTGGTCCCTCTTTCATATTTGCAGAAAGTTGAAGGAAGGTGTAGTTCTGAAATGCATGTAGTTCTAAATATACTGAAATGTATATTTAGTGTGTATACACTAGGTCAAATCCCTTAGTTTTACAAAACATGATATGAAAGGAGATTTTTATTTCCGTAACATAATAAAGAAGTTACTAAAAAAATAGAGGGGGAGGGGTGTGAAAAAAAATTAAGTTTTAGTTAGTACTTTTTACTGTAAACTTTTCAATGCAAGTCTGCAAATTGCATCAGCCATCAGAGAATTAAACAGTTTCTATCTAATGAATAATGGCTATTTTAGATCCATTTATGACAGATTTATAAATTAATTACATGCATAAATAAGTGTGGGATAGGGCACAAAACCAAGATGGCTTTGTGATATTGTGATTATATATCCTATGCTGACCAGGATCAAGTAAACTGCCCTCTACTTAGAATTTTAATAACCATTTTGTATTGTTTTTAAAGCAAGTGCAGCATAATTCCACTAGAAGAAATACATCAGATTTGAGCTGCATAAATATAATTCAGAATACATGTCATTATGTAATTTCACAATAAACCAGCATAAAGATAAACCAATATGCCTCAAAAATATTAAAAAATAACTGAATGTTTGCAAACAGAAACAAGTGCCATAAATTGCACTCAAAATAGGACTGCACAAACCTTTTTAGTTAATTTCATTTCCTGAAATAGTTAATTTCTAATTATTTTATTAGCAATGCAACAGGCTAATAAAAATGGAAGCTTGTACTGCTTCAGAGACAAGGCCTTCATAATGTGTTTAGAGCCCTTTAGTTCTGCTGTTGTTTCTGTGTAAGAATCAATACCGCAGGCAGCAATTATGTGGTGTTTTTTGGCTAAAATTCCCACACATCTGGGATAAACAGATATTCTGTTCGAACTTCCTCAGTTAACTCCACCAGTTTCCATGGAATGACTCTCTATATGCTTGTTAAGTAAATGATTGTTATAAGACTATGGAGACATGGTCGATCAAATTAACCCTTTTGTCCAGCCTCCAAAATGGTTCCCTTCATTTGCCTAAATTCAACTGCTTTGGGGAATTTTTTCAAGCTTGAAGGACTCTCTGGATTCATCACATTAGCAAACTGTAACCTGAGAAGAGGGTCTTTGGAGCAGCAGGACTTCTTTGGCCCCCAATTGTTTTGCTAATCAAGATTATTGCCACTATTGAGATGTGGAAAGATAGCCTAGCTGACAAAATTTGTCAGCTTCCCATGAAATAGTTCTGTCAGTTTAGTCAGGGTGCCGGCTAATATTAACATATAAATGAAGTCTCTCCCCCTCACCCCTTAATAGATGCAAAGAAAATATAAACACACACAAAAAAACCCCTTCTGTGCTTAAATCAAACAAGCTTCTTTTCTCAGCCCTAGCCCATGTCCCTGGAAATCCTGTGAGTAGTGGAGCTAAAGGGAGGGGGGAGGGAAGTAGAATTTGCACAAAACTACTTTTAAGCCATAAAGCAGCAAAGCTCCACTCCCCTGCTGATAGCAACAGGAGATTGATTACGCCTGCAAAAGTACAAATGGTTGCCTGAATGCAAGTGGCAGACCTCCAAAGCAGTATGTTCTATGTGCTGGTTTTACATTTTATAGCAGAGGACTTGGTTACAAAGTGGAAAAGTGGAACAGGGGGTATGAAAGAGTTATCTTAGCCCAGAGGTCAAGCCTGTGAGAACTGTCCCTGTTAGCTTTAGAATCTGACCGCAGAAAGAGCGCAGGGGGAATCCAGCCTCGGTGCCGCAGTCGCCCCTACCCTCATCCCCAGACTGAATCACTGAGCGCTGTTTTTTGCCTTTCAGTCTGTTTTCTCGTAATCAGAATACATATTGTGTTTTCCAGCTGACCGACAAGGTGATACAAACCTAATGCTCTTTCACCCACTTACACAAATTTTCCATTATTTTGTCAAAGGCTTTGCAGCATTCTGGCGGCAGCTCTTTCAAATCCCAGCTGTACCAAATAATAAAAAAAGTAATTCAAGTTTACACTCATTTCAATTGTAAATGGAGCTCCTGAAAGTTCTCTTAATCTTTTCGCCCACTTTAAATATAAATAAATTAATATATCGTGGTATTTGTAATCTGCAAGTCAGCATTATTGGCCTTTTGGTACTAAATTAGCTCTTGAATGGCAACTGTGCAGCAGCTTTGTGTAGTTAGTGTACGCATCAGAGATGACTCTTCTAACAAGTTCAATAGGCTTTGGAAAGCATAGCTTTAAATAGAAGAAATCCTTCAATCATTATTTGTTCTTGCTTTATGAGAAACAATCAGATTATTCCTTTGTGCCGAACTGTGACAATACTCTAAAACATTAATAAAAACTAGAATATATGTTCCCCCAGTGGATTATATTAGCCTTCTTGTTCATTAGGCTAACATGAAAAATAGATTTAATGTGTAAAATATCTGTTACTGAAGAGAATATTAAGAAAATTACGTGGAAGCAGTTTATGAGAACTTCAGGGATAAGGAGTTAATGACAAAGCACAATGTTTCAAAGCAGATCATTCCGTAAGAGTTCTAGGCAAGTAGCTAAGCTCCCTTCTCTACAACTTTCAGAAGCTGTTATACAGAACTGAATTCAACTTCTCCAAAAATGCTGTGTAAAATACTGCAGTACTTGCCCAGAATGTGGAGCTATAGAAGCATAATCCAAACAGGACCATTGTTACCTATGTTCCTGTCATCCCGAGGTTAATGGCACAGGCAGCGTTTGTGCTCATACCTTTGATCTGAACTTTACTTTTCAGTATTATGAGAAACTTAATGACAATGTGTTAGACTTACTTTCTCAACTGAGAAGAATAACTGAGCCACAAGATGAAGCATTGTTGGCAATGGAATGGAGTTGCTATTAATATTTTAAATTTTCTTATAGTTAAAGTCACAGTCTCCTTAAAAGTTCAGATCTCAGAATCTTTGTGAATTTCCTGGATTTCCCTTCTAGCTCAGTAATATTTCACTGCATTGAATCCTTCCCCCTCCTCTGCTCTGGCCTCTCTCCTGCAAGGTATGAGATTGGGAAAGGCTGAGGGATACTTTCCTTACTACCCAGTATGCAGTGGGTTGATGGTTTTGTACAAATGAATAAGTAGTCTTTGCCCCAGGGAGTTTACAATCTGGAATAGTTTTTGGTTATCTGTTGCAGTATCAATTCATTAAAACATATATATTCTTAATTTAATGTTCATCCAGCTCCAGACTCCCTCAGTCTGGCTTCTGTTGTAAGCATCAAATCTAAAATTTCTAGATACATTTCCATAGCTAAAGGAGTAGTATTGATAGTAAGAAGTCAGTCTTCTACTGAACAAGTCAGTGTCATCCAGAACTCACATAAAGT
This sequence comes from Hemiprocne comata, assembly GCA_020745705.1. NCBI lineage: Eukaryota > Metazoa > Chordata > Aves > Apodiformes > Apodidae > Hemiprocne > Hemiprocne comata. The sequence continues at coordinate 6,365,841 of CM036598.1, forward strand.
CTCTGGGAGTCAGCAAGATACACTTGATCATGTGCCTTACAACTTCAGTTGACTGTGTGACTTTTTTTCACATTTTTTTCTTGTCACACACACTCATTTTCCATCTGCAGGGCTTGTCAGCTATATAGTTCCACTAAGAAAAAGAAGTCCTACCCAAAGGGAAGGGTGTGGAGCTTTCCTCCGCTGCTGCAATCACCCAGCTTGCAAACTTGCCTTGGATGGGGAGCTGAGTGGTGCTTATAATGGACTCCTTCATACCTCAGAGACCAGCTGCCTCACACTTCACTGCACACAAACAAAACACCTGCTTAAGCCCAGAAAAATCAGTAAGCAGTGAGACTTGCTATATATTGGATGTTGTTTAGACCTTCTCTTTTATCTTTTTTTGAAATATTTTAACATACTTTTCTGCGTTTTGGACATTTTGAAAAATTGTGGGGTTTTGTTTATAGAAACATGTTTTTTCTTCTCTTTTTGTGGAACATGAAAAACCACTGCCAATATTTCACTTTTCATCATTACTAAAGATAAACCTCCATAAGTTTAGTCTGGACAAGCATCCTGCAAGTTTGGCTACCCAGCTTTTATACCTACTGCAAATTTTACTGCATTACTTGAGTACGAGCAGCCCTTCATTCTTACCTATCCTTTCACAAGATATTAGACAGATACTGCATACTATCTGATTTGGTATTTTCTCTCATATGTTGTAGATACGCGGGTGTATTTCTTGCACAGTGTAACTGTAGAGTTTCATCCGTGCTTTTGAAGAGTGTTTTAGTGTAACTTCAAGGGTATAGCCAGGATCTTTGTAAGGAAACTGGCATTTTTACACTTTAAACTATACTTTTCTGTGTATCAGGATGAGAGACAGAAATGGCTCTTTAGGAAAGGCAAAGAGATAAGTAACTGCGCTGAAAATTAGTGTATAACACTGATTATGACCTTAAATCTGAAGATCACCAAAACATACATTAACTCCCCACTTCTGAGGTCTGTTTCACACAGATGGATCATTCCCTCATTTTCAGCTGAAATGCCCATCAGTGCAGGGAAGCTGTCAATACTGGTCAGATTCTGTAGTTTAGGTCGATGGCTGTTGTCATATGGTAGCTGTTATCATCTGGTCTTTGTGATACAAATGTATCATCTCCACCTGTTCATAATGAGCCTGACTGATACCATAGAACCCTATTCTGCCACCACCAATAATTGTCGTTCTATTTGGAAGTCGCCAAAGAGAGATTAAGGAGTTGATGTTTAATTTTTAAGTTAAATATTCTCTCACCATTATGGGTGGCCTCCTTCCCAAACATTGGTAGGACAGTATAGTAACTCTACCCAATGCCTGAGCTATGCATAAAAAAAGAAACTGCCTTCACTGCTGTCAACCTTTTAGTTTTCTAAGTTGAATATGCACATAGTGTACACATTAATCAAAATAAGTTTGAAATTCTTTTTTTATTTTTGGGCTTGCCCTGAATTTTATTTGACTAATTCTAAATAATAAGCATAACTATTTTATTTAACCAAGGGAAACGAGTGGGAACAAGTTCCGACTGACAATGGCTCTCTGCTGGAACCCACAGAAGCAAATGCAAGCAATGCAGTAAGGAAGATCAAACTTGTTACACTGCTGATATTCTAAGAGTTTGAACTCAGACTCCCTGCTGGCCTCAATTTTACAATGATAATCATTTCCTAAAATGTCTTCATTTTGTAAATGAAGCTGTACCTCCCTCTGAAGCAGGGGTTTGCAAAGATTAAATAATTTACATTTCAAAGTGTTCATTTTTTGCCAGTGTGAGAAATACTCAAGCAGGAAAATGAGTGGTCCTTTTAATTTTTGAAAGCTGGAGGAGCATTCATAGTGAAAATAATCACAGCCTTTTACAGCAGCCTTGCTTGCCTATTCCCACTTCAAAAGGATGAGCCTATCTTTTCCCTGCCTAGCAGTGAATGACCACTTAAATGAGTGATGGCTTATTAATACTATGACTCAGCCACTTCTCGATAAGGAGAACAATAAGGGGTCAGAGCTTGAGCATCCCTTACAGGAATTAATGAGAGCATGTTGCTGGTAATTTGGTCTTTTGGAGATTACATTTAAATTAAAAGGTTCTTGTGTCAGGCTTAATGGTGTGACCAATGTCGCCACTATTTGAAATCCTGAGACCATATTTTTGCCCTTTCCACCTGTATAATTTCATTGACTTTATTAAGATTGCCTTGGTGGCTGGACACCATTTTAAGAAAAATAAGGAGAAACTGAAAAAATGAAACAAATGTAGGGTCCTATAAAAGTAGTAAATGATAAGCCTAGGAATTTGTAATGGCCTTGATGTGTTATTTCTGATGTTTGTAGAAGTCATAATTTTTTTTTATTTCTCTTCTGTCAAGATGATATTGCTAAATTTCAGGCTAGACGTTAAATTCAGGCTAGACATTAGGAAGAGGGTGGTGAGATGCTGGAACAGGTTGCCCAGGGAGGTTGTGGATGCCCCCTCCCTGGAGGTGTTCAAGGCCAGATTGGATGAGACCTTAAGCAACCTGGTCTAGTGTGAGGTGTCCCTGCCCATGCAGGGGGGTTGGAACTAGATGATCTTTAAGGTCCCTTCCAACCCTAGCCATTCTAAGAGTCTATGAAATTTGTCAGAGAGCTCCTGTAAATCTTAGAATATCTAAACTCAATACTGTCCTATAAGAAAAGCAAATATGGTTGTGCCGAAATTAGCTGGAAACCTTATTAAAAAAAGTAGAAGAATGTTCTTGTACGATACCAAGCCAGAGATAAGGTTCTCTATTCCAGCCAAGAAAGATTTAGATTTGCACTGGAAAACAGAAGAATAGGTTCCAATGCAAGTAGACAAAATGTTAAATAATGCCCCAATGAACCCTCCTTTTTAGGCATTAGCTCAACATTTCTGTGATTCTTGGGGAAACTGATAAAATGTCATTTTGAGATTTTGAGCAATAGTGTGATCAAATTAGGAATTCAAAAGATGGAGAGGCTAAGTCTGTGCAGTAGTATCATGATGGCAAGTGACACTGAATTGTTCAACTCCTTCCTTTGTCCGTAAAGATACATAAAAATGTATTGGAAATTGAGTACTGAAAATGATCTCTTCCATAGCTTGTTCCTCCATTTGTCATTAAAATGGAGTTTCTGGGTAGCTGAGATTGTTTCTTGTCTTCTGTTCACCAGACTGACAAGTTCTCTCAATTTAATGCTCAATCTTTGCTGACATCTGTAGGATGTTAAAAATATGCTACAAGAACTATACAACTCACTTCTCATAGAAGCTCTAAGCCTTGTAGGCTCTTTAAGGAATTAGAAGCCATGCAGATCCTTTATTAAGACCCTTGCTTGGGCCCCAGTTTCTGTTCTTTATTTAGTCAGTTAAGCATTGATTACTCTGTGCCTACTTATGATGCTTGTGCATATTGCTCTTGCCAGAGACAATGGAATCATGTACCATTCTGAAACATAAAACATTTTTACTCCATAACCAGGAGGATATTTCATGAATTGAAATCTTAAGTGGCCTCTCTTTGCTATACAATAGCTTTCAAAAGGAAGGTCATCCAGAGCAATGAGGAGGAGCAGTAAAAGGAGGGGATGGCTGGGGAGCCCAGTTTAGCTGGTGCCAAGGCAAGGGCTGGCAGCCCTGGTGCTGAGCACTGGGATGCTGGATCTGCTGCCAGCCAGAGCCTCCCCAGGGGGCGGCTGGCTTGATGCGGGGGACTCCTGTTTTGTGACTAGTGACTAATTGTTGCTGAGAAAAGTGGCAACAAGCCAAGTAAAAGCCCTTTTTGTCCTTTACCCCAACAGGGGACTTGGTAATGGTTTGTCATGTGCCTGGACATAATCTAGGCAAAGTCCCCATGTGCACTTAAAATAGATTTTGCTACTGTGTGTGTTTCTTAGGAAGTGGTACTACCAAGTTACTGGTACTGTTCATTCTTTCATTTAATGTTTTGGTTTTATTTTAATTTCAGTGCTTAATTTTCTTGGGGATTGGTTTTGTCTTTTAATCAATACTCATTTCTCAATATCAGCACTCCTTTAAATAATTCTGGTAGTGTATAAATTACATAAAAGAGATATGATTTATAAACAGTAATGTCTATGAGTAGCCATCTCTCCTTAGTGTAAATTCCAATATATTTCATGATTGGAAATCTCCAATGTATAAGTTTGCCATTTAATAAAATTATTAGCAGGATAGACTTAAATCTCACAGATTAATTTTGTACTGTCATCACAGTAGTCTATCATAATTTTTATGCCATTGTAGTGTTAGTTAAGCTTTTATTTGTAATTTAAAAAAAAATAATTATTCCATTTTAAGGTAGTTGAATGTAATAGACCTAATGGTGCTAGAAAACCAGTCTTAGTGATTTATCTGTAGCTCTTCTAAGGTTTTGTGCTATTTTGCACAGTTTGGATATTCTGTAAGAAGGCTATAGTGGAATACATTGTCCCAAAGGTCACTGATCTTAGATGCTCATGACAGATACATGGCAGGTAGTGTCTCACAGTTATTCACGTGGAGTAGTAGTTGTCTAGTAGAGTATTTCTACTAAATTCAGTGGAACACTCCAGGAAGTAGGGGGCTGTGCCGCGATAACCTTTAACAGATAATTTGCTTTAGCTACCATTTCTCATGACAAATCTGTTTTGTAGAGCAATATTAAGAATAATTTGAGAAAAATGTCTTTCACGAGAAAATATATCTCATTAAAAACAGAAAGGTTCATACAATTATCTTAGTTTCCTAAAAAATAAATCTTTTCTGAAAAAATGTAATTGTATCCAGATTACAGTGATTGCTTTAAGAGAGCTGCCTCTGCACTGGAATGCAAAATGTTAGGATTATCCCTTTCTATGTGAAAGCAAGTTTTGAATCTCTGTTCCAGTAAATATTTCTACAATAATTCTACATAATTGTAGAAATTACAAAAGAAAAAATAGGAGAAGTAGAAAGAATTGATACAGAAGATATCTAGGAGGTGGCTAGAATATTCACCTGGGGTCTGGAAGTGGGGAGAATGCTGCCACATCCATGTGTCTAATTAGCCCAGGTTGGATGCCTACTTTTTCATGAAAACCTTTAACTTCATCCTTTTTGTCTTGTGCAGGTATAAGAGCAGAACTGGTTGAATGTGAGACTTGGGGTAGAAGAAGTAGGTGGCGCTCAATTCTGCCTTTAACGAGTATTCTAATTGCAAATATTTCAAGAGTTGTTTGTTTCTTGTAATTTTAATAGATCAAGTAGCCTTATCTTGCTTTGTCATGTCATTACTATGCGCCTGTAAGACAAGAGGTATTGCTTTTTCTTAGGGTTGAACACTCTGAATCTAATCCAAATTGTTTAACAGAACACTTTCTTTAATGGAAGTGGTACTAGCCATACAAGTCAAGATTGGATGTGCTTCCTTTATTTTAGCTATTAAAATGCTTCATTTTTTTTCAGTATTGGTTCTTTCCTAATGATATTGAAAGTAGCATGGTTCCCAAAAATATGTTTTAGCAGTTCTCTTCTGAGTAACTATGAAACTCTGAAATATTTTCAGTTAATTTAGATTTTGTATCTCATAGGGTCCTGATCCCTCAACTGAAACACTTAATAGCCAAGCGTCTGGGAGTTGTGGGTTTTTAAACAAAGTATTAATGAAATGTATATAGTCTTAAATGAAGTGTACTATTGCCAGATTCAGTAGGAATCCTAGTCTGACCTGGGGCTTTAAAAAAAAATTGCAGTGTAAAGCACTCTGAGAAGAAGACCAAGATTAAAATGGATTAATGTAGGCCCACCCCCCTGGGGTAAATTTTTTTCATAACTAATTGTATTTCCCTTGATGCAAAGAGAAATGCAGCATGCTCTCAGTTGCCATCTGATAGTGAACCAACTTCTGGAAGGCCCGGTCAGTTTGATTGTGGGACACTTAGTCCAGGTGGAATTTCTCCAACTTGCTGGAGTGAAATTGTTGCCAGGATTGTGTCCTGTATATAAATAGAGGAAAGAGATAGTCCTGCTTGAGACTTGATTCTCAAAAAGTTTTTTTAAACAAATGGCATTTCTGAGAAATAGAGCAAAATGTTTCAAGATAAAAGAATGTTAAATATAGCTAGAAATAAGAGAGCCATATGTTCAAAGCACATCAGCTTTGAAAGCGTGCACTTAACCCTGGGACTCAACAAGATTTCACATTTTAAATAAAAATTTTAACTTCCTGAAAAGATAAAGTTCATTCATCTCGAGGGTAACCTAGAAAGAAAATAAGGAAAATATAATCCATGGAGAAGCCTTTCATTAAGATAAGCATCTTTGACATTAGGAATAGAAAATAATAGAATGTGTAAAAATAAGACAGGTCATATCCCTTCCTAAGGAACTCTTTTGTTACATTTGTACATCAAAGTAGGAGTAAGGTTATTTTCTGAATGGGTTTTTTGGCTAACAATTACATTATCTTCCAAAGCCATTGCCAGAAACATAAAATCTTAGTTCAGTGGGAAAGAAATGAACCATTTTAACACTCCTATTTGAAACATTATACAGAGTGCAGGCTGTTCTGAGTTCAATGCAAATGTTACATAAATATACCCATTAGAAATTTGGTCCACTATGAAAAGTTTGTTTGGTTGCTTCTAAATGACCCTGATAAATGTCAGCATTTGTGTGTAACACAGTATACATGTGTTTGTGCTGCAGTCATCTATGTTCAATTGAATTGATTTTATTTCTTACACAAACTGAGCTTTCATCTTGGAATAAGTTTTCCAGTAACATACGGGCAGATCAGGAAATGTGTAAAATGGATCAGTGCCCAAAGGACTAAGTTATACATCTATTCTTGGAAAAACATGTGGACATACTGTCTTAAAAAGAAAGGCATAAATTACAGAACACAGGTTAATTTAAACTTGAGTATCGAGCTTACATCGTCTATACAAATCCTCATTACTTACTGACTGTAGTATGTAGGCACTTTTTTGAAGGTAGCTACTTAAATATACACACACAAGCTCAATCAAATTTCACTTAGTTATTGGAGCATATGGGCATGTTTATTTTACTATGAAATCAGCTTTGGCTTTTTGTAATATCATATTTTTATATTCATTTATAGGTATATTATCTCGCAAGGAAAAAGCGGGTAGGTGAAATAAAGTGCAATGGTTTTTATTTAATTTTAGATACATTGAAATGAAGCTTTTGAAAGTATGAAGAAACCTGATAATTTTCTAGATAGAACTTGCTCAAAATTATGTCAGGTGAAAGTCATCCATGAAAGAAGTCTCAGCTTATTGAATTACTGTTGTCCTGAGTATAAGTAGACTGCCTTGACTGCATTAATAATATTACAGAGTATATGAGGATCTGTTTGAATGGTGAGATTTACTGTTGCTCCTTTTGCACTTCTCTATCATTGCATTGTGTCAAACTGACATTTAATTTTTTTCTACAGGGTAAAAATACAAGGCAAAAATAGAAAGTGAGAGAATACTATTGAGCCATACTCAATTAAGTGACAAAATAATTACTGATAAACTAATGACAGTTCTGCAGAATCATTGAGACATTAACACTGTACATTAGAACAAAATCATCCAAACCAAATCCAGAAATCCAGAGCAACAAGAACCTGGTCTCACACTTTCTGCAGAAGGATTCCTCTGTGTGTAGACATAGCAGACAGTGTGCCAGAGACACCAAGAATGAGATAGTAAATAAATAAGCACTATCAGTAAATTTACAAACTGTTAGTACAAACTCAGACCTGTGTCTTCATGTGAGCAAAAAAACGCAGAAGTTTTCAGATGAAGTTTTATGTTTGTGTACTGGATTATATATTATTTCCAATAGCAATGCACTGGGCTCTGTGCAGAGCAAGGACCTTGTGGTGCTGTGTCTCAGGCCCTGTGTTCCTATGAGTCCTGTTTGGCCCATTTGGGTTTCAGCAGAGCATGTTTCCATCACCTGCCCTTGCAAACTCTCAGCTTCTCTGTCTCTTTGAAGACCTTTAAGGGGCATTGGGTGCCACTGGAATAAAACAGCCTTAAAGTGATTTGCTTCCCTGGGAATTTTACTGATTTTTGTGGAGGTTGCAATAAATAGTGTCATAGGTCTCAGTGGGTTGGCAGAATAGAGTGTTCTTCTTCATTGGAGCTTCATTGGAGCTCCAGTTCTGGAGCCCCCAACAAAAGAAGGACGTAGAGCTCTTGGAGCAAGTCCAGAGGAGGGCCACAAAGATGATCAAAGGGCTGGAGCACATCTCCTGTGAAGACAGGCTGAGGAAGTTGGGGTTGCTCAGCCTGGAGAAGAGAAGGCTCTGGGGAGACCTTATAGTGGCCTTTCCAGTACCTGAAGAGGCCCTACAAGAAAGCTAGGGAGGGACTTTTTACCAGGGTTTTTGGTGATATGACAAGGGGTAATGGTTTTAAACTGAAAGAGGGTAGATTTAGGTTAGACATCAGGAATAAGTTCTTTAGTGTAAGAGTGGTGAGACGCTGGAACAGGTTGCCTAGGGAGGTTGTGGATATCCCCTCCCTGGAAGTGTTCAAGACCAGGTTGGACAGGGCTTGGAACAACCTGGTCTAGTGTGAGGTGTCCCTGCCCATGCAGGGGGGTTGGAACTAGATGATCTTTAAGGTCCCTTCCAACCCAAACCATTCTATGATTACTGCATTCAAGAGGCATCAGTTCTTACCATTTTGGACTGTTCACATACATAAATGCTTTCTAGGTTGAAGTCTGGCAGGTCTCATTGCCTGTGTTTAAACTTCAAAGCATGTGCCCCCATGATGCACCTTAAAGTCTTGGCCTGTTGACCATCCAGGCTGTGGTAGCACCACAGCTCTCCCTGTTCAAATTCCTAGGTCACCTTCTAGTGAGAACACCAGAAGTATGTGTAGCCAGATTCAGAGCTTGATTAATGCTTTTGCTTTCCAGCCATTTAGATGTACCCAGGTAAAATCTGTTGAGGTTACGTTCTGTGTTTCAAAGAACTTAACAGCCAGACAGTTACCATGTTAGCTCCGCCTGCATACAAGCTACTCTGACATGCTTTTGGAACTCAAGTTTAGCTTTTCCCTTTTTGTACTGTACCATTGTCATAAACCCTAGGAAAACCACAGTCATAGTGGAGAAAGGGCACGTGGCACTATTGACAACAGTCTCTGAGAAACAAGGAAAATGTATGGAATTAAGGGTACAACAATCTCCAATAAAACCTACCCAGCTAATTAGTAATAAATGCATTTTGGAAAAGTGTCTAGTTCATTATGTGCGCTACAAGTGAACACATTTGATTTTCCTATTAACAGCAAAAGTCATATTTTTCAACAATATATTAAGGCATTGGTTTCAAACCATTGGAGAATCACTGTTAGAATAAATGCAGTGTGTTTACATGATGAATGCCTTCTCTAGAGGTTACCCTACCTTCTGATGATTGAGTCTATTGCTGTTTAACTACATTGACAAGATTCTTGCCTGAAGTAACATTTTTAATTAGCATTCTTGTTTGTTTACATCTAGAGAGTGAGGGGAAAAATAACTAAAAGCTTTGGAACAACTATTGAGTCTGCACTTGCTCTAAGCTGGAAGAAAATAATTTTTAGTATATGTTTAAAATTATATAACACGTTTCAGATGTTGGTTCAGATTACTGTTAAAGTGGCATTCAAATCTGGGAGTGTTTCTTGCTGGTTACATCCATTTAAAAATTTCCACAGTGCTTTTTTTCATCTTTAATTAAATTTCAATTCATTTTATAATGCTAATTAAAGTATTTACAGCAAGAAATTCTATCCATTTGCAAAACTGCAATAAATTGTAATGTTTTCACAAACAAGCAAACTTTTTTGACTTTTTGCAAAATCTTTATCCTGGATTTGTAAGCCATTGCAGAGAAGATCATCAGCTGGTATAAGTCACTGTCATTCACTGGACTTAGAAGAGCAATTTTGATTTACAACAGTTTACAATTTGGCCAATAATCTAATTAATATAATCAAAACCATGTACAGACACCAGAATAAACAATACCAAACAGTAAGGCAAGTAACCTATCTTACAATGAAAATAAAATGAATGTCCCAGGCTTCTTAAATCACTGTTTCATTACATAGCTTTGCTTTCTATCAGCTTTGATCTCCTTCATTTCATTAGAGCAAACATCTCGTTAGAGGCATGAATTTCTTCCTATGAAATTGATCTCACATTCAGTGCTGATATCTAGTGACTTTTTCCAGTTTCAGCTTTAGTCTTTTTATACAGTCCTTAAAAAAGACCCAAACAAACACAAATTATTCATCATAAGTAGAACATATGGCATGTCCAAAATGTTTTTATGTTTTTAATAAATACTTTGGTGCTGAGTAAATTACAGAAAAGAGAAGACTATAAACTACCATTTTGCTATTAATTCCTTTTCTTAGCATGGTAGCATTTATTAAATTAGTTTAATCATAGCCAAGCAGTTGTGAGGTGCAGTAGCACTGCTTGTTACACTCGCCATTAGCATCTCCCTGCTACCTTGGGCTTTTCCTCATCTGTTTTGTGTTCATGTTGTCTCTCAGATGCATAGCTTGTAAGCTTTTTTATTTTATATTAAAAATGGGTATATTTTATATTAAAAATGGGTATATTTTATATGTCTAAACTGGGCCTCAATATATTATTATAGCCTTCAGGTTTTGTCAAAAATAAATACTGACTACAAGAATTCAGAGCAATGGACCAAGGTCATTTAGCCCCAGGATAGAACATTGTGCAAAAATTTTACGTTGTTTATTTGGCATCGATTCACAGATGCATAGAGAAACAGGGGAGGTAAAATTTATAAGAGCATGGCCACTGCATACCAATTTTAGCAAGTGTTTCACCCATAGCGTTAGTGCATTTTTTTCATTAAGTTATACCTGTTTATTTCTAGTATTCTTGAGTTCTGACTATTTGGGCAAATTGGGTCATTTTCAGTGGGCTTCCTTATCTGTGATGAAAGTAATGGTAGGCCAGCATTTTGGCATTTGATTAACTCTCTATTTAGGAGTGGATTCTTATATCTGTAGGCTGAACAAGTGGGGCTTCTGCAAATACACTGTCCCATTATAGCTTTCTAATTAAAGATCAGCTGCAGGAAACAGTAAATTTAAAGTAGTGATGACAATATTAAAACTTCCTGAGGAGGAAGGAGACTATTGAAGATAAGGAGGCAAATATCCTATTAGAAGAAAAAGAACGAAATGCTCTATGGTGACTCTAAACTATTGTGCAAGTATTCACAGTGGGCTATAGATGAGAATATGAAAAAGATGAGTGTTATAACATCAAGGGGTATGAATGACAAACAGATGCTAAACAGACAAACGAGCTATGGCTGAAGGAGGCCAGTGCTGTTGTATGCTGAGAGAAGAGAGAGGAGAGGAAGAGGTGGATAAAAAAAATATAGCCCCAGAGAAAACTGAAAACCATGCTGAGAAGTAGTCTGGAGAAGATCACAGGAAACAGCTTATGGAATTAAAAACATTTGGGAAATTACAGCACTTAGAAGGAATTAAATATAAGAAAGTAATGGTCATCTATGAAAACAGAAACTTCAAAAAGGAAGGAACTGCAGCACAGAACCTGGAGGAGAAGAGTTAGAAAATCAGTAGATACAATCTCAGCATGAATAAAGAGAGTCATGCTAAGGACCCCATGCAACATATCAGTCTCTAGGGAAACCTTTTATGGACAGTTAACAATAGACTTTGGCAACAGAGAGCAAGGAAATGTCTGAGAGAGAGAAGTACTTGCCTGAACTGATGGTCTTACATCAGTCCCATCATGACTGGGAAGAATGTGTATCAGATATAAATAGCATCTTAATTTATTTCAAGTGGATATAACTTGCTTTTCACTGATAATCCTTACTGTTAATTCATTAAAGATCCTGCGATTATATCGATAAATACTAGCATGATTTACAAAGTAAAGTAAAATTACATTGGAAGCAGAAGCACTAAAACAATGCAAATATATTTTTTACTTTCCTAATGAATTAACCATATTGAAAGTATTATTTTCAGACTTTGATTATCCTTGTAAGTCAGTGGAAATATTTGTCAAGTATTCGGATTTAAGAAATGGACCCAAGCATAGATAAGAAAATGAGTTCATAATGAGAACAGATGCTACAGAGACAAAAGATGCCTTCAAAAATCATGTATGACTTAATCCCATTGCCATTTTCTGTATGTATTTAGAGTCTGACTTTAAAAAGTATTTTAACAGTTCTGCTGAGCAGTGAACGGCTGATTTAGGAGCTGCATAGTTAGTGCTTACCTCCCTGCTTATCCCACTCAGGTATCTTTTTCTGTCTGTTTACCAAGCTATTTCTGAATGTAAGATGACATGAAGTTGCATGGGAGACCAAGTTTCACCTAATTTCCTTTGTGCAAATATTTCTGAGGTGCAGATTGTAGGAATGAAATACTAAAATCTCGTTGAGTTGGACAGGAATTAGGCACCTCTATAGCTTTTTAGATCTTGGCGTAGAAGACTCAAGACCAGGTTGGATGGGGCTTTGAGCAACCTGGTTTAGTGTGAGGTGTCCCTGCCCATGCCAGGGGGGTTGGAACTGGATGATCTTAAAGGTCCCTTCCCACCCTAGCCATTCTATGATTCTATGATCTACCTACCCTAAGGAAGCTGAAGGTTTTCTTACTCACGTTCCACATTATGTTTCTTCAGTATTTTTCTTAAACCATTACTACTTGCAATTTTGCTTCTGGGTAATAAGAGCTCATTACCATACTTTTGTCCAGATAATTCAGAAACCTAAAAAGAAAATAACTTAGGCTCTAGGATTTCTACTAGTTGTGCTGAGATTGTAGCTCTATTTTCATTCTTAAATATGTTCTCAAGTCACCTATGTGCGACTTAAAAGTCATCTTGACCTAGAGCTCTAGAACTGTGAACACTTATCTCTATTTAATCTGCAAAAATATCAGATATTTCTAGGCAGAGAATACGAGGCTACATGGGCCAGCAACACAACAAATGGTATAATATGTTAATTACATCAGCATAATGCAATACCATTTTGTTCCTGGGTAGCCTTTTTCATTTTGAGGGCCTCCAGGTGTACTCAAAACTTTTATGCAACCTGCAGCTTAGTTCTGTATTGATAATATTGAAAGCATTGTTTCTACAGTTTACAGAAAAGTTCATATGTTCTATACACTTAAATGCTATTAAGTAGAAAAGAGGTAACAGATGAGGATTTCTAAGCCTTTCAAATGAAGCTTATCTTGATAACTGCATGTGGTCATGACATTTTTCTCTATAGATCTAATATTATTTAAATACTCCATGGTGATGGATTCTGTGCGTGTGATACAGTTGTGCTTCTAAAAGTAGTTGTAATTGTGATCCGTTGAAGTATAGCTAATGCAATACCTATCCCATAAAGTTTGGAATTATTGAAATTACAAAAAAAATTTAAAATCTGCAAAACCACATTCTGTAACATTATTTTTGATACATTTTGTTGCTTAAAATATTTTTTTTTTAAGTAGAAACTTACTAGGTTGGTCATATAAGCATCTATCTCAAACTAAAAATGCCTTTCGTAAAGAGCTGGCTAGAAATGCCTTTTCTTATCTATTATGGTTTCCAGTACTATTTAAATTCATAGCTGAGACGAATGGTGTAATCTCATATTGTAAGTTGCATGATATATTGAGCCAGTTTTAATGTATCTTAGTTTGAGAGACGATTTTATTACTTTTCTCAAATATTATTTTTTTTCTTCAACAGTATCATAAAGCCTCAGATAGCATTAAATATTTTCGTCAAAGCTTACAGATGCAGGAGAACTGAGGGGGTGTGGACACAATGCAATCCTTAACTCACCCCTATTGTGCAGGAACAGAACAGGAGCTTCAAAGCTGCTGGGGGTCTTACATATCTCATATGTGCTGCAACAATGCAACAAATTATGAACAGGGCTTAAGGCTCAACTCTGAATTCTTGCCTTTGTGAGTTTTTGTCTCATGCATGGAGAGCATTGATTTTGCAAGGTAGTCTAAGATGTGGCCTGTCTGTCTGTGAATAGGACCAGATGGATTATTTTCTCAAGTTTGACATTAAGACAGGGATATCTCCTTTTTTGGTCTGACACTTCTATTAAGTCTGCACAAGGAGTTTGAATAATATTAGAGATTTTATATATTAATTCATTTCAATAATAATGTATTTATTCTGATAAAAATATAATTAACCTCACATAATGCAATGCTGTTCTGTTCTGCTTTCAAATATGCTGGTTTAGAAAATGTATTTATAGTAATGTGCAGAATCTAAACCCACCCCAGGATTTAGGCCGTACAGAAGAAATTATAAGCTCAAATATTCACAATCAGTTATTTCACGAGAAGGTCTGAAGTGATCATCAGTTGTGCAAAATGTTTCAAATGTACTGAATTGGCTGGCAAAAGAAATTATATCATATGACCTAACGGGTTTTCACAGCCCCAGTTCCACAGTCCCTCTAGTAATACAGAGTCAGGTTACATTAGCTGCTGTTGAGTTAAATCTGCTTTTGGATAACCTCCATGGGCTTACTCCAAGAGGAAAATACTATTTGGTGTAACAAGCTGAGCCTTTAGCTGTTCAGAAGATAAATGCTTTATTGGCTGTATGGCCACCCCCAGAGAGTTGTGGTCGATGTTTCAGTGTCCAGGTGGAGGCAAGTGACAAGTGGTGTTCCTCAGGGGTCAGTACTGGAACCAGTGCTGTTCAGCATCTTTGTTAGAAACATGGACAGTGGGATTGAGTGTATCCTCAGCAAGTTTGCTGACGATACCAAGTTGTGTGGAGTAGTTGACACCCTAGCGGGAAGGGATGCCATCCAGAGAGACTTTGACAGGCTTGAGAGGTGGGCCAGTGCCAACCTCATGAAGTTCAACAGGGCCAAGTGCAAGGTCCTGCGCCTTGGGTTGGCACAACCTCAGGCACAAATACAGACTGAGGGGAGAATGGCCAGAGAACAGTCCTGAGGAAAAGGACTTGTGGGGAGTAGTAGATGAGAAGCTCGACATGTGCCACCGGTGTGCGCTGGAGCCCAGAAGACCAGTTGTGTCCTGGGCTGCATCAAAAGAAGTGTGGCCAGCAGGATGAGGGAGGGGCTTCTGCCCCTCTACTCTGCTCTGATGAGACCCCACCTGGAGTACTGTGTACAGCTCTGGAGCCCTCAGCATAGGAAAGACATGGAACTATTGGAGAGGATCCAGAGAAGGGCCACGAAGCTAAAGGGCTGGAACACCTCTGCTATGAAGACAGGCTGAGGGAGTTGGGGCCACTCAGCCTGGAGTAGAGAAGGCTCCGGGGAGACCTTATAGCAGCCTTCCAGCACCTGAAGGGGGCCTACAGGAAAGCTGGAGAGGGGCCTTTCACCAGAGAGGGTAGTGATAGTGCAAGGGGTAATGGTTTTAAACTGAAAGAGGGGAGATTTAAGTTGAACATCAGGAAGAAATTCTTCCCCATGTGGGTTGTAAGGTGCTGGAATAGGTTTCCAAAGGGAGGTTGTTGATGCCCCCTACCTGGAGGTGTTCAAGGCCAGGCTGGATGTGGCTTTGTGCAGCCTGGGGTAGTGTGAGATGTCCCTGCTCATAGCAGGGAGGTTGGAACCTGATGATCTTTAAGGTCCCTTCCAACCTTAACCATTCTATGATTCTATTATTAAGTTTAATTACTTTAGCCACCTACTGATGATCTGAAAAAATCTTCTACCAAACCAAGTATTCTTAGCTAGGCTGTTGCCTTGGCTATATGATCTTACGCTGTACAGCCATGTGGAGGTGCTGCGATCAGAGTTTAGATCCTTCATTCTTTAGGCAGGTAAGGAAACATAGAAGCAATTTCTCTTTACCCTCCAACCTTAAGTTTTGATTTGGTGACATTATCAGACTTCTAAAGATGAGCTGAATCTGTCTCTGCCAACGCAGAGAAATGAGCAGAGGAAGAAGATGTCATTACAAATGAAAAAGGCCAATAATTATGTCCAAATTCTGCTTTGGCTGAAGTGGCATGACTTAGAAAAAACAAATAGTTTCTAATCACTGGCAGTAAAGCCTAATAAAATGTCCTTTCTATTCATAAGGTTGTTCACAGTTTATGTTTGTATTCTGTAAAGCAAACTTGAAAAATCCTTAGAATGTAAATATATTTTATAGGAATGGTATGCTTTTTAGACTACTGTGAAGGAAAACATGGTGCATGTAAAAGAACAACTGTTGGCTTTTTATTAGGTATTTAAGTCATACAGGAACATGCATTTTAGTGTAAGCATCAACAACTGGATGTTGTTCTTGTAAAAGTCAGTGGAAGGCTTATCCCTGATTCACAGCCCTGAGACTTTGAAATGCAATTTTCTTAGAGGGTAAGAAATCAGTGTGGATACCTTAACTCCTTCTATTTCTGAAGTGGAAAGATAGAGCATCATGAGTTTTGTTATGAAGTTTATCCTTGAAATGTATTGTGAATCTTTAAGGTAACGTAACAGCTCTCCTAAGAAGTCAGTGCAGGATGCCTGCTTATAACTTACTGAGCTATGCTTTGCCACCTTCCTGGCCATCCGTTCAGTGTGCTTTATGGCACATATGTGGAGCCCACTTAGAACCTTTTATAATGCAAGGTTTTTACAGTGGCATGTTACTAACTGAATAATTGAATTATTTTCAATTTTTAGCATAACTATTGCATTTCAGAAAAGCAGGGAAGCTCCTTTAGATTTTATAAAATTACAGCTACACGGCAACGTTTTCTTAACAGGGCTTTGCACTTTTTTTTTTCTAACAAGTGAAACAAAATCACTGGCCTGTTCACAGGAAAAAAAATCCTTTGGTTTCAAGGCTTTTGTATTCAATAGGGAGGTTGGAATGTGCTCCAACAAACAGAATTATTCAGCAAGTCATTGCTTTCAAGAAGTAATGTGTAACACCTTGTTTTGTTCCTTGGTTCAAAAGGCACTGTCACTGTTGTACACCAGTGTTGTTGTGTTTTTTTTTAAAAAAAGACTATAATTCATATGCAAACTAAGGGGGGATTCATGATTTCATAATAAAATGTTGAAACGCTTTGATCATGAGCTGGAAGGAGGTGTGAAACAGTGCTTCAGAAACAGATATTTGTGTGATCAGCCTTTATGTATTGCCAGTTCAGAATAATAACATAAAAAGCCCCAACTTACCTCATCTGCCTGGTACAGCCAAGGCATAAATAAAAGAGAACAATGGAATTACTATTACTCACTCACTGAGCCCCGGCTACATCACTGTATTCTTTATAATTGCTGGCAAGAAGATTAATGTTTTGTTAAATATCAGAATAAGGTCACAAGGGGACTTGCAGGGCTGTCTAAACATCGAGGCTTTACCCTTCCTTCCTTCCTTCCTTCCCCTTCCTTCCTTCCTTCCTTTTTCCTTCCTTCCTTTTTCCTTCCTTCCTTTTTCCTTCCTTCCTTTTTTCTTCCTTCCTTTTTCCTTCCTTCCTTTTTCCTTCCTTCCTTTTTCCTTCCTTCCTTTTTCCTTCCTTCCTTTTTCCTTCCTTCCTTTTTCCTTCCTTCCTTTTTCCTTCCTTCCTTTTTCCTTCCTTCCTTTTTCCTTCCTTCCTTTTTCCTTCCTTCCTTTTTCCTTCCTTCCTTTTTCCTTCCTCCCTTTTTTTCCTTTTCTGATTTTTTTTAATTTCACGTAAATGAACTTGTAGCATTTCCTTTAATTATGGTGACTTCTACATTTTTGCCTTTGAAAGGCAGCTTCCATGCAAAAAGTAAACAAAGGCAACAATTTTATGGCTGATAAGCTTAATGATAGGAAGATGGTAGGGTTTTTTTGTGTTAGAAATAGACCTGAGTTCCTTTTTGTCTGTCATACCTCTCTTCCTTGATGTCTGTTAGTTCTGTATTCAAATTAGGAATTTTTTCTCGTCGTAGTCATGTCAGTTATGGTAAGTAATGGTGTATTCAGTTTAAAAACAGCCTTTGTAAATGTCTATTAGCTTATAGCCCGTGAACACCAGTACAGTGGCAGTTCTAGAGAAAACCTCATAGTTTTCCAGAATGAGGAGGTCTATACCTTATGTTCCTTCAGATTGTATATACCACCAGACAGATATTTTGCAGCAAATCCTAACATTTCGTCTTTGTGTTGATCGAACCTTACTCTTATCAGTCTTCCCCATCATTCTTGGCCTAAGTGGGCTATAGGAATAGTCAAAGAAATACTTCATCATAAATGAACTGATTTTTTTTCCTAGGGAAACTAAAACATCTGATCCCTATGGTAGAACAGCTTCACTTTGGAATGAATGCAAATGCAGGAGATTTCTAGTAAACATAAACACATTTGTTTCTGGTGAAAGAGCAAAGAAATAATATAGGCATCGTAATCTCTTGTTTAGACTACTGCCAGTCATTTGCAGAATGCAAATATCTTCCTGATTTGGCTAAGATTATCCTCCACATTATACAGGAGCAGTCTGGGTAGCAGCAACCAGTCTCTTATAATGGAAGTAGTACATGTGTTCTCCAGGTCTCTATATACTCTAACTTTATTTAGAGGTGAGAAGCCCCAGATCCATCTAGTGTGTCTTCATAGAAGGATTCTCTGAAACAAGTGCTCTTAGCACTGGAGGTGCTCAGCGTGTGGGCCAACATAATGACTGCCACCTGAGTGCCACAGGAACATGATCTGCCCCCTCTTCTCCTCTGATAGTGCCCAGCAAGCTCCCGGGGCTCCACGTCTGTGAACACTGAGTGGGGCGTTAATGGGACCAATAAAAGCAGAGAAAGGTTTGTATTAAAGAATACTTATTTCTTGATGTCATTTACACACCAAAGCACCCTTAAGTCAAGAATTAAGAGGGCCTCTTAAATAAAATGGTATAATTAGGTATCTGTTAGTGTCTTTTTTTTGGAATAGGTCTTTCCTTGAAGAGAGGTAATTTTATGTGGTATTACTGACTTTTATTAATATTATCTTCAGTTATAGAATATTAAAACTAAGGACTTCAAAGAGCAATATAAGGACAGCAGTGGTGAAAGTCATACATTTAAATTCTACCACTTTGCACAGAAATAGCAGAACTGCAGAAGAGCAACAGCTTTATAAGCAGTCCACAATACCCAGACATCTCTGAGTGGTTTCAGAAGAAAAGGTTTTGTGATCTGAATTAAAGGAGAGATTCAGGAACTCCTGTTCTTGATCCAGTTTAATCTATGACTCTTAGAAAAAGTGTTTTATTCTGTCTTATTCAGTTTGCCTGTTAGAAATGAAAAACAATGAAAAATCTGTTCCTATTTTCCTAGAGGTCTGTTGCAAAACTACTGTCAGTAATTGTATACCAACAGGTATTAAAGTGTTATAAGAATCATATTCTCTCTGTTCTTGGATGTGCAGCTGAGAAAATTAGCTATAGAAAATGCCATCTGATACCTAGATTGACTAATCCTGAAAATATCCTTCAGTTTCATAATTTCTTGCCATCTCCATTAAGTGTACCAAGGGGTATTACCACACTACAATTATTGAATAAGTACTGGAGTTGTTGCCTTACAGTTACAATGCATTGGAATCCTAAGGAGCAGGAAAAGAGCCTAGAAGGAATGGTAGTGAATGGGATTTGTTTAAAAAAAAAAAAAAGAAAAAAGGTAGGACCACTTGCAGTTTTAGTTCAGAAGAATTCCTGGTGAACCGTCATCACAATATTGTGTACAATATTTGTACACTGAAGTTGCAATTACATATTACCCCATCTGTTCTCAATACGGTTTACCTAGAGAGGGAGCTGAAGCCCAAGCCTTTGCTGGGAAAACAAATTAAGTAGGAAAACAGCAGGGCAAATAAATGAAGTAGGAAATCAGTTTTAGGGAGCAGGTCCAGTTCTTTAGTTCTTTCTTAGCACTGGAAATGAAGACTGCCAAGATTTTCAGTCTACTTTCAGTTTGTTCAACTCAGTAACATAAATCTTCTCTAATATGGGGTTTCTTACAGCTTCCTCTCTCAAAGATACCAGTGAGGTTTACATATCAACTTTTGGCAGTCCAAATCACACAAGTCTTAAAACTGCTTGTTATTACTTGCATATGCGTGATCATGAAGCTCATCTGTCAAAAGCCCTTTACCTTTCCTCACATTTTCTTCCTTATGCATGCTTCTTTGGTGATGTTTCTGTAAGAATCGTGTCTCTGGAATTGTTAATGAGGTTTAAATGAAGAGGCAGAACCTAGGTTTTGCCAGAAATCAGAGTGGGTTTGGACTAAGGCAAACCTGTGGACAATTAGCTGAGAACTACAATCCAGAGGCATTGCAGTTCTTTTAATCCTGGGTCTTGTCCAGCTAACTGCTTAACCCAAACCCTCATGAACATGCTTCTTAACCACCCTCAATGGCTCTTTTCCATTGTGTGGATAAATTTCTTTTCCAGTTCCTCTAGGGTAGTAGGAGGCAAGTCAAGCTGCCATTGTGACATCCCTGCACTAAGAGTCCCTGAAGGGCAGCTTCAGTCCCTCATATAGCATATCAGAATCAAACATTAAGAAATCTTGAAGGCAAAGTTTTAGCTTGAGGTTGTCTTTTTTAATATGGTCCAAATCAGAAAGGAAGTTGATAGCAAAGTCAAGGATGGGAGTTGTTTTTCCAGACTCTTGTTTCTCAGTTCTAAACATGATGCATACCAACAAAAAATGTCTTCATTTTGCATGTTAAAATGAAAGGAAAGGTTATTGTTTGGTTGTGAGCGTTTTTCCATTGTTTGAAAGCAAGAGTTGGCTAAAACCATTGATACATGGAAAATGAATGGAAGTAGTAATCAGCAAACTTTAAAAAAAATAGTAGAACATCTTTAATGTAGACAGTCCTTTATAGTGTATAGACACAGTAGGCACAGCATTTGTAATAAATGAAAATATGTAGAACTATGTATGGTGTAAAGAGGAGAAAAATAAGGTGGAAGAAACAACTTTAGCCGTTATTTATCAAAGACATATGACACATTAAAACTTAAAAATTCAAAAGACTTCAGTTTAAGGACCTATAAAAGTTATTAACATGTACAAAAAACAAGAATGGGAAATCAAGTAGTCTTGTTATAAAGGAGAATTTATCGAAGACTGGAGTTTTCATGATGATGATGGGCAGCTATGGGAAAGCATAGTTCTACTTATTTGTTGATAGATTCAGCTGGACTTACTGTACTTATTTATCACCTTGTTAATTCAGACAGATGTGATGTCATCTCTCAGTACTCTCATCCAGCCTCTCTCTGCTGCAGTTAAGTTAAATCACTGGAAGAGAGCAGTTGGGAACACATTAGAGGGACATAATTGAAAATAGGTGCATTTTCCAGTCAAACATTCCGGCAATTTGGAACATAATAAGAAAGTGAATATATGGCTTTGCTTCTGGGAGGACAAGAAGGGGAATTATTTTCTCTTATAAGTATGTCCAGTCTATACAGTTCAAGACAATGATTGTATTTTAATAAGTACCATCTCTATTTCTATGACTTTAAAATACAAAAATGTTACTATGTCAACTTTTTTCTCGAGTGCCTTGTAAACAAATAAGTCACTCAATGCCTAGAAGACAGAGAGACTATAAATATGAAAATAAGAATGAGTAAACTCAGAAATATGGTGTTGCAGTGGCAGACATCAGAATAGAATCTGCTAGTGATATCACTGTCCTGTAAAAAAACATTTTCTAGTCGGAAGACACACTGGCTTCTGGGATTCTATTTTGTCCATCACTTTGTGAAAGCTGCTATTGTTTATTAGTAAATATCAAATAAAACAAGACAGATATTGAAATCTGGACTGAGTTCAGTGGAGGGCCACCACAAGGGGTTCAGGCTTGTCCAGCCTGGAGAAGATACGGTTTTGGGGGGACCTCACAGCAGCGACCAGTGCCTGAAATGGGGTTAGTGAGGACACAGACCCAAGGTCTTCACAGTGATGCATGGTACAAGGGTAAGAGGCAGCAGGCACAAGTAGAAATGAGAGGTTCAGACTGGAGATGAGTAGAAACTCCTTTCTCCTCCAAGGCCAGCCAAGCAGGGACACAGGTTACCCAGAGAGGTTGTTTAGTCTTGATCAAGTACATGGCATACTAAAGATACAGAGTTCAAAAGCAGCTATTCTATGTATCAAAACTGATCTGTCAATAAAAATCATATAAGATTTCAGTTCACATCCTGAAAGCCATTAAGTGCCTACTTTGCAGTAAATCATTAGAATTTGGACACATAAATAGCTTTGTAGATCTGCAGTACTTACTTGGGAATATGACTGGTTTTAGCACATTGGAAAATGCTACTTATAAAATCTGTAGTGATACAATCAGACTTAGATGAGAGGTTAGTCTTTTAATGATAAATTTACAATAAAATCTTCTGTTTCTTGTTAAACTTTAGATTGAAAGAGAAATTCTGAAATGGAAAAGAGGTACTTAGGGATGTTCTGCAAAGATTAATGAGGCCTGGATTTCGTTACGTCTCGGCTGCCCTTAAAATCTGATGCTGTGAGTAGACTAGTAGAAATAAACTTTAATTTTCTTTGCAAGACAGGTTAGACAGCTTTTATATCTCTGAGAATCATTCAGAGGGACACTGTGGCAGGCCTTGAAATACTATAGACCTCTGATGGTCTGGTTTCCAACGGTCATCACATTACTTGTTTCATAAGGTCAGACTTTACAACCCAGTTACTACCATAGATAACTCCTTCAGAGATATTTTATCTATATCATCTTTCCTGCACGTGAATATGGCACCTAATTTTGCAGAATTATGGTTTGGAAAGATAGACCATATGAAATTTAATTTCTTAAAATGCCACTAAAGTATACTATTACATGTAGGCAGAAATCAATGATAACTGCAAATATTTTTTTTAGAAAACACAGGAAAAATAAATAAATAGATAAATAATAAATAAAACACAAGCTAACTGTTGAGGAAGATAATTGTGACTAAGGATAAAAGAAAAGAAACAAATTATTAACTACTTAAGGAGAAAGTCTCTCTTAGTATTCTGAACACTGAAATTTTTCCCTGTCATTCCATATATTCAAAATCTAAAATAGCAGGAAGTATCAATTATATTGCAATAAGAAGCACAGGAATGAACGTAAATTGGTTATGTGGGACATAAGCTCTTGAGTCTTATACTCCAGTTCACCTACGGTAATGGATACATTCCTTTGTATCTGTAAAAAAATTTTTTAGCCTTTTTTCCTCACAATTAACAATCAGGAATTCAGGGGAGATGCCTGCTGACACGTGATGAAAGGCTTCAGGCCCTTTGTCTCTCCATGATAAAAAGTGTGACAAAGTCAAAAGGAAAAGAACTAAATAGGTTGTATTAAGTCAAGGTGGGTCTGAGACCTTCACTCGTGTAAAGCTAGTTGAAAATGTGTAAGAGAAATAGCAGGTGGAAGGAATTAGGGTGAGGATAGAAAACCTGGTGGGGTTTGGAAGTGTTGATCTGAAGTTAACTCTCAAAATTTTCATAGTAATTTGTCATCTAAATTATTCTGACTATTAGAATTGCCAGATTTTTATATCGATCTCCTCCTGCTTGGAGAGCTCCAACCCTTGTGGGAGGAAGCACACTGAACAGCAAGGGCTGGAGTGTGTGTTCCCGGGTGTGCTCACTGGAGGGTGCTTGGATTTAGAAAAGAGTTTACCAGTTGTGATGGGGTCTTCCCACATAGATGAATCGAAATGAAAGATCTTCGGTTTTGTCACCCAGCTGCTGTAGGAGAGCAAGCTGTGACTGTTAGTACTCTGACTTTGCTTATTATTCAAGCTCAACAAACTGTCATTTTTTTAAGCTTATTCAAAAATTTGGAGTCCTATTATGACTTCCAGTGCTTATATTGCACATGCTTAATGCATCTATATGCAAGTCTGTATCTTATATAATTTTCCTATTAGTGGACTTGTCCTTCTTTATATGTGTATTTATTTGTGTTTTCCTCGAATGTTATTGGGGAGTTAAAGATGATTTATGGCATGTTCTAAAGAAATGTTATAAAAGATAATACAGTATATTCCTTCCATTTCTTAGTATATTAATTCATACTTACATTAAAAAATACACAAATGGTAAACAAGGAATCATTTGGAATCAAGTTATGCATAAATAATGATACACAATCTCATCTCAGATGTAAACAAAAAATTCTAGTTTAACTGTTAATGGTTTTAGGAAACATTTTTCTTTTTCAAAGGAAATTGCTCAGTGTAATAAAAACATGCTTTTAAAAATAAATTTATTAATTTGCCTGTTGTTTCAAGGTAAATAAATAATAATAATAACTCTGTTTAGCCCTAAAAAAGGTATAACTATTTCACACATGCTTGTCTTTGGTGATGGAGTTTGACATTGGCTTTTTGACGCTCACGTCTATTTTATTTAAAAACTCTTTCTGACTTTTGTGGCTGCTTCTTTAGCTGCAGTTCTCTTGGTCACTCTGCATCTGATTCGAAGATCATCAGTGGGGAAATTCTTACTAGTTTCACCAGGTTCTTGTGTCATCCTGTGTATGTTTGATCCTTTTGTCAGTAAAATTTATTTAATATTCGACAGACTTCAGTGTCTCTTCTGGCCAGGATTTCTGTATCTCATTACATGCATTCAGTCACAGTTCATTTGGTCACTGACTTCTCCAAGTCTGTTGCACCAGAGATTGTTTCCACATAAAGATAATATTTAAGAAGATGCAATTTCAAAAAAATTGAGGAGTTGTTTGGTTTTCTTTATACTAGTAAAAAATATATTTTTTTTCCTTTACTATATATATTTTAACTATAATACCAGGAGTTAAAAAAAATAAAACAGCATTGTCTTTAGGTTACAGATTCAGTTTAAGTGTGTGAATGAGAAATTGTTTTTTGCTCACATGCTCCTTAAGTGTTTGCAGGATGGAGGTTTTAATTTGTAACCCTGATCTGGCTGCACCTACAATTCTAATAAAGTTTAATGAACATTATTAAAAGTTTATATGCAGGCAAATAGGGTTGCACATTTTGAGTAGTCATTACTACCCTCCAAAAGAGAAGTAGCTTGAGATAGCTCCAATTCTCCATTCACAGAAGTAGGGACATCAGGACAGTAAGGAAGAGAACAGGAACCCCTCACCTTCCAGACAAAACCTGACAGTATATTGGGTGTTTTAATGGGAACCAGAAGTGCTTATTTTGCAAATTAAAATAAGAAGGAGCATTTCCATAGTGTTACTTCAGGTTTATACCTGAAGCATAATACAAGTGCTGTAGTAATGTTCAAATTGAGTAGTTTTAGAGTGTATAGAGATGTTACCAGTTGTCGCTGAACAAACAGCTCAATGTGAGTGTACAGTAAGAAGGAACAAGAACAAAATACAGCTTTCATGTTTTGCACCATGTAGGTGTTTCTCAATCACTGACAGATTTTGCTGCTCCAGTTGAGAAAATATTACGAATACTTGTAAAAGACTTTTACTGAAGCCAACTTAGCAGTACAGAAACAGTTTAGCTTCATCCCTTTGTAGGTTTAGCTTAGCTTTCTCACACTTAACCGGGAACAAAACACTACTGTAAGATTTGCTCAACAGAAGTTATCAAAACTCAGGTAGTTATTCCTGAGAATTGGGTTCTACACCCGTGAGACTGGAGTGTGTGATCTGGAAGAGATAATCATGTCAATAATTTTTTATTTTTTTTTTAAATCTCATTGGTTGCAAGGGATGTTAGTCCTGCAAATGAAGTTACTCATGTACTTAACTCTTTGCTGGATCAGGTATTGTAAACTCTCTGGGGGAGGACCTATGTTTTTTTTTATTTGTCTGTAAAGTGCCATGTATACCTATGGCACTGTATGAATAAATAATAATAATAGAAACAATAAAAACCATCTAGGGATTAAGCAGGCCTTTTAAAGAGGCCAAATGTTTGTCACATAAATCTTGGATCTAATTTGAGCTCTAATAAGCTCCATTTCCTGCTTTTCCAATATTTTTAAGCCGCATTGCAATAGCTATCTTTTTTTTTTTTAACAGTTGTTTTAAGAGGGCCCTAAGGCAAGTATCTAATCAACCTAATGGAATTTTCCATGCAGTTAAGTGTTTTATTCAGCTCAAAATGTTGTCTTTGATTAGACTTACCACCTTCCCTTTTGCCCTTTTACATTATTTTGGCAGGCTCTGCAGGTGTAAAAGCTCCATCTCCACTGCAGCTCCATCCTGTGTGAAATAGCCTTGCTGTGTGTGCCTGCTCAGTTGCCTTTGAGCTGTGGGAGAAAACTTTGGAGCCAGCTCTGCAGTTCCAGTCCCTGCTTTGGACCTGCCTGTGCTACGTTCTAGACATATGACAGCCCTTTGTACAAGGTACTCAGGTCAGCTTTTAATTACCTAACTGTATCCTGTTATGGATCCCTGAATGCAATTCGGGCTAAACTATCTTATAGTATTTACCTGGAGTCTGGGAAAGACTTTGTAGTCTTGCTGAACCCTAGTTGCCATGCTTGTGCTGAGTCTGTGCTAGATTAATTAAAGCTAGCTCATGTATGCCTGTGAGAATTACAGTCCTCTTAGATGGCAGTGTAGATTTTTTTTGGTAGGATATGGCCAGCTCAGGTGCTTTAAACAAACTCTTTTAGCCTTACAAACTTTATTTTCTTGGTTTTGTAGAATAAAAATTGGTTTAAATCGTATAAAGGTATACCTCACTACATTTTGCTTAATATTTACCCAACTTATGAGGCTTTGTGAGGATTTTTTAAAATAATATTTATACAGAATTTTGAAGATGAAAAGCATTGCATAAGTGATAATTATTACCTACATTTATTTTCATGCCTCAGTTGAAATATCTTTTTCTCTTTGTCTAAGATACTTAATTTTTCTTTTGCTGCTTTGTTCCTTTTTTTTTTTTTTTAAGTTACTGTGTTATTTAGCTTTATATGAGATTTTGGGATATCATTTTTGAGAAGACAGCTGCTGTACAGGTTATATTGTGCCATGTCAGATGGTTATTCTCTTTTTTGTTTTTCATCCCATGATGAACTAATGCTTTCACCAATCCAGTTTGCAACCAGAGGTTTATTCATACCAGAACAGAAGAATAGTTTGATTGTTCAGGAAATCAGCCAAGGCTCAGAAAGCCTAGATTTTCTTCGTTCTGATACAGTTTCTTGTTTGACATTGGAAAAATCACTTAATTTCTTCATGTCTCAGCTGGCCATCTGTAAAGCAGAAATGGTGTTTCCCTACTGTGTACTTGGGTTGTAATATTACTTTTCTATATTAGACAGGGTTCATAAGTGTGATAGGAGAACCAATATACTTCAAAAGACATTATTAATCTCCTGTGTGCAGATCACTCCTAGGATCCAGTGATCTACAAACTGGATATGGGGACTGTGTTTCAGAAATACATACTAATTTAACTCTCAACTATCTAAAGAAGACAGTTTCTATCTTCTTTAGAGAGAATCAGTAATGTCTTTTCAAGGTAATGAATAGTCACATCTCCAAGGTCTCTGCTCAAAGAAAAGTAGGTATATGCAGTACTTATGGTTTGGCCCCCAGAAAAAATACTGTGAAGTTGTTTCTGTGGATTTTACTTTGGATACACATTTATGTGATTTTTTTTTTTGTCAGACGTAAGCAGTCATTTCATTCTGTTATCTGGAGTTCACTTGTTCTTGCCATGATATGCAAAAGCAGATCTAGGAAATTGACCTTACATTGGTAATTAGATATGGGGACATACACGTTTATCCACCTTTCTAGGAGGAGGCTGTTACATTCAAGTTTTTCCCTACTATATGTAGTAGGGGCAAAATACAAAGGCATTGTACAACATATGATCAGAGAAAAGCTTCTAAACATAAACAGTCATGCTTTTATTAGTTTCTTGATCAGCATGCAATGCTGAAAATGTGGGTAAGATGGAGATCAAAATTTATCATATTTTAATTGAATTCAGTTATGCTTTTCAAATGGTTCTTCTATCCCAGTGGGAATGATCCATGGCAAGATAATGTTACTTAATAGTTTTATTTCTAAAATGCACCTTCTTTTCTCAGTGCATGCAAGTGCTTTACAGCTCAATAAAAACCATTGTGAAACAGACACTAAAACATTATCCTAAAAATCATTTCACTTTCTGCCTTAAATGTAGCCATTAAAGTAATAAAAGGAGGTCTACTACACAAGGCAAAAATGAAAAACAGAAAAGTTTATATGTGGGGATAACAGATCATTCTAATCATGTTAAAGTTTCTATCAGTTGCAGTTTCACTATCTTGAAATTGACAATCTATATAGACTCTAAACATTCCCCACTGAAACAAGGTTGGTTGCTTGAAGAGGCAGACATTTTCTGAATATATTACTTTGGAAGAATGAAGATGAAGTTATAGCCTATGAATGCTATGAACTCTTTATATTTTGGCAGCTTTTAATCATCAAAAAATTAAATTTATTATTATTGGAAGCTGAACCAGCATAATTGTATTCCTGTGCAGTTCTGATGGTCTTCCCCTGTACATCCAATACTGAAGGTGAAATGTGTACTTCAACATAGTTGAGGGAATTTTCCTAGGTAAAAGCAGAAATTAATTCTAACTTTTTAACTTACCTAGCTTTTCTAGTTAATATAAGAGATGTAAAGGAGTAATAGAATGTTTTTCTGTTCGTGACCCATTTGTATTCAGAATCTAAACTGATTTTCTGAAAAAGCTCTTTTTTGAAACCAGGTTAGCTCTAGGTTATTTGAAAGTAACGTTTTAGAGGTGTGTATCCTCATAGACACCCCCTCTGATCTGAAACTCACCTCTAAAACGTTACTTTCAAAGTTTCTAAAATCATGATGCAAAACCTGAATTTCCTGTAAGTTTGAGATCAGGAAAGCAGAGTTCTCAGAATTCCATTGTGAATCAAAGAATTATTTCTTGTGATCATAGTACATTGTCCTCTCATACAAATATTCTTCTCAGATGTGACTGAGAGGACTTTCTTTGAGTCCTGCTTCCGCCTTTTTTTACTCACTTTCTAACAGTATTTTCGCAGGTTTTTCACCACAGCAGCTAAGGTAATAATGCATAATGTATTTTCAGCTCTAAAAGTCTTCAGTTGCAATTATTCTCCTCAGAAACACCATTCTGTATGTGTGTGTGTCTGTGTACATGCACATATGCATACACACAAACACATATACCCACATATACAGAGACAGTCATTGCCCTAATACCACTATACAATCATCTGCATGTGGTCAAACTAGTTAGACCACGTGCTTGTAACCAGGAACTATCTGTTTTGAAGAAATGTGCCTCAAGATTTAACAATTCAGTCATGAATGGTCAGAAATATAGACTACATCCAGAAAATGTGTATATTCAGTGTTCTCTTACAAGAACAGGTATTGACATAAATTTTGTGACACTGTGGAAGGGGCACTCAAAAGACAAGTTTGGAAAGTGTATCCTGCAATCACTGTTTTTACTGATGTAAATAATGGATTATGTTAAAATTACTAGCACTGTGGCAGTATATCCACACATCAGATAGTGTTCTCTTGCCTGACAGTAGCACTGACTTCTTACAGAAACCTGTTTTCTCTAAAGTGTGTAACAATTTGCAATACAAAGAACACCAAAGTATTTTCTGGTATTTTTATATCTGCTGGCCTGTGACAGATGTATTTTTTTAAACCTGCAAATTGCTATCATAAAGCTGCCTAAAATCTTGCTTTTCAACTGAATCTTCTACAGACCTGCAAAAGATGAAAATGCCTCAAAAATGAGTTTGCCATTCACCAGTGTGTGGTGATGCAGGAATCATAAGAGAACTGTGAAATCTTGAGTAAGAAGAGGTAGCTCCCCTCTAAAATTCTTTCTGCCTAGAACTCAAAGCTAAAATTTGTTGTGTGAGAACTACTAAAAAATAGAAATGAAAACTCATTGAGAAATTAATAGCCAAAAACTGAGGCGTTGAACAGAGCCCTGATTAGCTTAATTTTAATTGTAGATTTGGTGGTTATTAAATTTTCAGGAAAGACACCTAGAAATAAAAAATCAGGGTAGTAAAATCTCAGTATTACAGGGCCAAACATGTACTTAATAGAAGTGAAAGTGAATGTTATCATGCCAGGTAGATCTTGGAGTTGAGTATGTAACGCTGCATAGTTAGCGGGAGACAAGATGATGTCAGGAAGTTATTTCCTATATGTTAAAGGCTGTGTGGTTAAGTTGCTCAGTTTCACTACCTTGGTAATTATTTTGATGAGTTTGCCATCCATGAGCCCAGAACAGGCATGTGGAACTGCTGATAAACAACGCTTTGAGCAGACATCAAGCTCAAGTGATGAATGCACTGAAGGATCGGATCGCTTCATAGTTGTCTGTAGTCACTGCCTTGAGTGGTACCTCATTTGAATGTTTCAAAACTAGGAATGCTCTCCTAATGTGAAACATCTTCACACATAACCTTAAATTTATTTTCTGCCCTTCATTGATGAAGTCTTCCATGAGCTTCCATTCTGTTTGTCCCCTTGGCATCACTTGTGCTCATGAACTTTTTTCATATTTCTCCATGTATCATCTTTTTCATTACAGGAATGCATTTTGCTCAGGCAGCTCAAGTGAAGCCCTCTCAAACATTAAAGGTATTTGAAAGCCAAGTCCAACCCTGCATCTAAATTTTTACAGTCCTTAAAAAGAATAGAAACAAGATGCATGGGTGACACATTGGCTCAGTAACATGGTTAGCAGATTTCTAGCTGAGTTCAACAGGGCAGATTGCATCCAAAATATAAATAGCTCTAGCCAGTAGCAGTTTTTGAAATAAGAAGCTGGATGTGAATTCTGCTTAATTAATTTCTGCTGACAAGTGAATTTAACTTTGCAAAGTGTTTTGTGCTTGTATTTTGTGTAGTTACTGTCCCAACTAAATTTAGCTTTCCTAAAACAATCTGAGAATTTAAATGAGTTTTTTGTCCACGCACATTTGTAGTTTTTGTACTGCTCGTTTCTTTAGCACATTGTTTTATTCTTTCAGTCTTAAAAAGAAAAAGAGAAAAGAGAAAGAGAAAAGAAAAACCTGCCACAAAAGTGAATTTTTTTTTATTGCATTTCATTTTAAGTCATCTTTTTAAAGATCTGTCATTTATACAATGACAAGAAAACTTTCTAAATTGGAACTAATTTATGAATTCCTTCTTTTTGGCATAATGTCACTTTGCAAGTTAAAATGATAATGACTGGAAAGATCAAATATGTTTATCTAAAAAAAGAAGAGAGGTTTAAAGGGTTTGCTCTCATTAGAAATCTTTGCCAACTCTGTACACAGCAGGCACTATAGATTTTTTGAGTGCAAAAATCCTTTAGGTTGAGAAAAACAAGTAGCTGAGGAAGGTAAAGTTTGAAGACAGCTCAGAATCCCTTTGTCTAACAACTACAGATGGGTGAAATACCCATTTTTTCACTTCTGTGACTATTAAAATGAAATTTGATTTTGTTGCCAAACCAACTGCTCAGAATACTCCTTATGCATGAGTGGATTCTTCCTACTCACCCTTCCGTTCACGTGCAATCCTTCGATTGCACAAATAGTCACCAAACTGGGTGGTACCTGCAACTGTACACAATGAGAGGTTACAGCACCCAGATGCACAACTCAGTCTTTGCAACAAGTAAAGTAAAATTATATGTTGTTTTTTAAAAATTTCTCCCTTGTAACAGAGTGATTTGGGAACATGCATTGAAATGGCTTACAGTGGAGCTTCAGTACACTGAAAAACTTTCTGACCTCTGTCTTTTCATTACAAGGATCGTGATGCTAAGGAAACAACTAAGCTGTAGCAAATGAAGTAGAATTAATACCATTATGCTCACAATATGCCCATTGCCTGGGGGGAATACTGTTGACTGGTCTAATAATACCAGCATTGCATCCTCACACCAATGTGAAATGCATCCATGTGTTTCTTATCAAGACCACTGGTGGCACAAGTCCTTGATCCAGGCAAGTAATGGTCTTTAAAGCTGTACAGAAGAAAAGTTTCATTTGGTGCTGCTGTTATGCCCTGTGCAATTGCTTCCTCTTACACTTCTGAATTTTTTGTTACTACTAGTTATGTTGGCATTTCACCACTTATTATCTCTTCCAAGATGTCAGTTTGTATTTTTATCCTATGTTTTAATCTCTCATGATGTGCTATTCACCAATGAAGAGTTTAAAAGTAATACAAAGAAAATATTAGTCTTTGACATAAAAAGGAAGAAATGTTTCCCTTATTCATTTTTTTTTTTCGGTGAAAGTGTAAGGATTTTTAAAACAAATACTTGAAAATAATTATGAAATAATTTTGAAATTCACACACAAAGCTTTCACACACAAAAAATCCTTCTAATAACCGATGCAAAACCATCCAAAGATTTGAAATAAAAATAAAAATATAAATATAAATAATATAAAAAAATATTCAGACTACATTTTTCGCTATTTAAACAATCATGAGGATTGTTTTTCTCCTTTGAGATTATGAAGAATTTTCCTATCCAGCATTTTCCTTTGGCACCACATACAGCTGATCATTGTGTCACTGAAGGAGATCTCCCAGTTGAGTGATCTCTGAATATCTGTCTTATTCTCAGAAGCTTCCACTGTCAGGCCCTGATCGTGCTACTTTCATTGACTAGACCTGGTCTGGTGGGAGGTGTCCCTGCTCATGGCAGGGGGATTGGTGCTAGGTGATCTTTAAGGTCCCTTCCAGACCACATCATGCTAATAACACAGCTTTTGAGGATCACTTGTTTCAGACATGTTGAAAAAAAGTTAATGAATTAGTATCTTATTCACAGTATAACTCAGAGACAAATAAGTATACTTTTACTTTTTGTCTCTAGAATATTTGGGGTTTTTTTCATCCTTTATATGCAAAATTTCTAAGGCAGTTCAAGCGTGATATGGGACGAAAACTGTCCTTTACATGCAGTACTCATACTGATACTACCAAAGAACACAATTCAGTACCATTCTCCATTTTATGCTCAGTGTCTTATCATAGAATGATAGGCTGGAAGGGATCTCAAGGATCATCTGGGTCCAACCTTTTTAGGTAATGCTATAATTTATAGTTTTAGTCTTGGAGATGAAAGTATAAATAGGAAGACTACAGTTAGATAGTGTGCCCATGAGCTGTTTTACAAAGCTTCAAATCACTAGTGAAATATGAAAAGTGAGCACAGGAGCAGGTGCTGCAGCTGGCTGGTATAAAAAAAAAAAGAAGTTTCGTTTCTGTCACATCGTTGAAGCACAAGAAGATGAGAGTGTCTATGATGAACAACATATTAAAAGCCTTTTCAAAGAAAATAAGTGATCTCAAGTTATCTGGATGCTATCCACATTTCTTTGGAAGTGCTTTGATATGAGGATAATTGAAAGCCAATCTCTGGATAAAGATTTAATGTTAATCTTTATTCTAAGGTCAGAAATCTGTCCTATCACTGTACATTAGCTGTCACATTTATAGGATGATGTCTTTATGTGCTTTACTTTGAATTCTTTTATTTCAAAGATAATTTGACAAATGTTGAGATGCATTGAGGTGTGTTCTGTGAAGAAACCATAGTGTTTAAGCAGCATATTCAGGAAACTTCTTGTGAAGCAGAGAGGCTGTAAAAGATGATTGTACAAAAATATTCCTGAACTAGATTTTGTCAGTCCCTTATCTGTAGATGTGGGGAAGGATGTCCTTGATATTATGTATTTAATCTATTTAAGTTATTTGTGGATGGTGGTGGGGCAGCATTTAGCTTTTTTATGGAATCCTACAAAACACCATTTACACCAGCTATATGAGAGACAAATTTCAATTAATCTTTTCAATTAAAAAAATAAAAAAAGAAAAAGCTAGGTAACAACATGTTATATAGGACTGTGAAAATTCAGTTCCAGCTCCACTTTGAAAACTGAATCCTATTCCCTTCCCATTCTGCCTTTCTCCATACAGAGAGATGGATCATTATTTAAGAGACAGTACAAGGACTGTGCTATTGTTGCAAGCATTCCATTTGTAGAAGCATGACATGGTGCAAGAAGAATTAGTTCATGGCTGTTTCTCCTTCCTTACTCATAAGAACAAAATCTGGTACAAAAGTAATTACACCGTCCAAGACAGATTTGGTGTATTTTTGCTGGTCTTCAAGGAGGAGGAGGAATAATAGACATCTGAAGTCTTGAGCAATTTTTTCTTGCTACAAGAATTATCTTTACTATTATTATATTTCCTTCATAGAAAATTCAGTATCAGACCACAAGTGATCATAGCAAAAGGTGTTCCCTGAAGACATACCTGGATGCTGCTTGGTGCAAATGTTGAGTTATTACTATGATGTCAGGGGAGGATTGCACCGATGTATCTGAGGAAATGGTTTGACCCAACTTTTTCTTTAGCTACACAAATATAATTTGCAGTGAAAGCTTTAGGATTCTTCACTGTTATGACCAGTCCTTTTATTTTGGATGCAGTGTGTCTTTCAGGAAAGTGTTAAAAACAGTAACTTTGGAATGTTCTGCCCCAAACTTGTATCATTGCCATTGTATTGTGATATTGCTATATTGTAGTGCTATAATATTGACAACTTGACTGCTTTTACCTCCTTCTTTCTTCTGTTGGAGCTATCTATTTATCTGGACACCGCAGGGGGAGGCACGTGATATTATCTTAGTATGAATTCTTTAGCATGAGTACAATTTCTTTCTGCAGTACCAGTGTGTATGTGCCTGCTGTGGTCAAGTGATATTTTGAATGAATTTCCAAAGGAAACCCTGCCAGAGTCATAGCTTGTTGGATGCAGTTACAATAATTCCAGTGAAATTCCCAGTGGAATCACCGGCTGGTTAAAGAGCCTCAGTCAAGCTGCCAAACCCTGGTACTTAACAGCAGAAATTTTTAAGCTTATTTTTTTCTGTTCCTTTTTGCATTTAAAGAAATGTAGCTTAGCAAAGTCTGTCATAGCCTGGAAGGTTTGTGCAGACAGAAGGTAGTTAGCAAATGGAATTATGTGCAGAAAGGCTTTAATCCCTGCAGCCCTTATATAAGAACATCTGCTTGAATTACAGGCCATACATAAATTGTGTGTGTGCTTGTTTTTGTCACAGATCCTTCCCCTCTACCCTCTGCTCCCCACATCTTATATGATACACACACAAAAAAAAGCTAATTAGTACTTCCAGCCCCCCCATTAGTGAAACTTGATATGTTTACTAAAAAAATAATTACGACATTCCATTCATAAATCTTTAGCAATGTCAGCATTATACTGATGGAATTATGATGTCCCAGTACAAATTGTCTGACCTGCTTTATGTTCCCCAGCACATAATTAAGGTGGCGGTGTGTTAAAGGAAGTAATTTTGTTCAAAGCTTTGGCACCAGCAGTGCAATGTCTTTTGCTCATATTACTAACAGTTACCAGTCAGGGTAAGGAACTGCACCATGTTTGACTCTGAAACTAGACATATTCTTGTAGCTCTAAGCACAAAGCTTTGAGCAACACATGCGAAATTAAAAATAATGTTCTGTGCAGTGACTTTGTCAGGATTTGGGGCTTACTCTCTTGAGGATTTGAGTGAGCAAATAAATTAATGAATGATGACAAGAAAAGCTTAAAACCAACAAGCTTTAAATTTTTTTCACAGATATTTTGAAACATAGCTTGTTTCCTGTGATAATCTTTGAACTTTCTTGCTTGGTTCTTTGAAGATAGATGTTTTAAGAGAGTCTAGTAGGCTTTTGAAACTCTGATAGCAAATTTAATTGTCAGAGTATATCTTCTGAATATTGATTTTTAAGGATCATGGTAGTGAGCATATCTGGAGAAAATACCAGCGGCACTATAGGATCCTGAGCCCACAAACACCTATGAATGTGTGCCTCACTGGAGTTCCTGAGTAATCACATTGACATTGAGAAACACAATGTTTCTTCACAATTCAGTCATACAAATGTCTTCCTCACCATTTGCAATCACTGATGAGGTCTCCAAGCCTTCCAACCTTAACCATTCTATGATTCTATGACTGTAAGCTGGGTCTCAGCCTTCGTAGAATCATATTTTATGAGCCTTTCTCATATATTCTTTAGTGACTTCCAGGCACAATTCATATTTTCAAAATATCCTTGCATGTTTGATTATAGGATTTGGTTGAGCACAAAAAAAGTTGATTAGATGCATAATACTAACAAGGTGAATGTGATTACATGTATTTTCTTTATCCCTGTGAAGCACTCAGGCTTGGGTGAATCATAGGGAAATGGCTACTGTTACTTTAATTTAGGAATTGAAATACCTAGTACCTTGAAGGCTGTGATATTGCATCTTGATTTCACTGCATACCTCTAATGAAGACCACCTTTTTTTTTTTTTAATTCAGTAGTAAAAATCTTCTGCTTTATTTAATTTATTTTCTTTGACATGTCAAAGGAAGTTATATTGCTGATGATTAATTGTAGAGTTAGGAAAATAACTCCAGAACAAAGGAATAATAATACTAGCATTGATAAGGCTGATGATAGTTTATTGCTTAAAAGAAGACTGGTTTAAAATTGTCATAGTTTTAAGTAGGCTATGTATTTAAACAGTTAAAAATTCCATTTCTATTTGTAAGTCAAAATTACATGTACTCTAATTCCTGCTACAGTTAGTACACAGTATAATATTTACATTAGTCAAAAGGAAGAAATAGTCATCTATGTGTCCAAAGCATGTGTTCATATTTGCACATGGCTGAAACTTTCCCCTTAAAGTCAGAACATTTAATCCAGGGTTAGCTTTAAATTGTCTTTCCAGATAGTTACATAGCCTGAGTGTATATGCTCACATGCCATAATTATATTTATATTAATTTATCATTTATGTTGTCTGCCATTTTTTTAATACAACATTCTCTTAGGATTTCTGTAAAGCTTGTAAGATTTTTTATATATAATTGGATCTTCAGCGCAGTCAAAACAGATTAATAACCCAAAACATATATTTTAAAGCCATTTCCCTGCTGTGAGATGGTACAATACTGGCCTTTCTGCTCCTTTCTCCAAATGAAAACACACTGCCTAAAAGACCATAGAGTTTCCTTGAAACTTGTATTGTTTATTTCAGTTGATCTGAACGATACAGGGATTTCATGTCAGCATGCTTTTCCACTGCTGATTCAAACCTACAGCTAAGACTCCTAGATAAATCACACATCTAGATGTGTAGAAATGAATTATTGAAAATTCTGGATTTTAATCATCTTATACCAATGTCAACTTGTTTTTTTAAGTCTGTTGCTTCTGAGATGTAGGAAATATGTCATTGGACAGATTTTCTTGTGAAGACAAAATTAGCTGTTACTTTTCCTGTAAAATATTAATTGCTGAATAATTTCCGTGCAAATACACTAGCAATTATTAATTGCATTGCAATGACTTGGCTGTTTATGGCCTGTAAATTGAAGCGTTAGGTGTATGTAAATATCTTGACTATAGTGGGAAATGGAAAGACACTGCTTAGTAATAAAACCTGTCTTATTCAATTAGCAGAATGGTACATATCCTGTTTCCTTCTAAACACCATAGGGTCTCCTAAACCTTCAGAGGGTTGGTGTTGACTAAGCAGTCTGTTGCACTGCAGATTACAGCAAGCCTTGTACTTAAAATTGCCATTTGAAATAAAAGAGAACAAGAATTTTACCGAGTATAAGTAGGGCTGTGGCTAAGCTATTTGAAAATCAAAGCTAAGAGGAGAAAAAAAACAAACAGAGTAACAGTTATTTCTGAACAAAGAAGTTTCAGAGTGGCTGAAACTATTTGACAAATAGTGTGAGTAGAAACAAAACTGACAAAAATGTTTCAACACAATGTTGAAATGGTTCATTTTGAAAATGTCAAAATGAACTGTTTTGACGTTTCAAAATGTTTTGGTTTTGGGCATTGTAATGGAAGCCAAGGAAATAAAAGGCTAAGTTCACAGAACTACTTGAGGGCTGTCTACTCTTACCAAGTAAATGCTGTGAGATGCTTTGGCTCAAACACATCTCAGTCTTCCTGCCTTCCAAGAGAGTGCCATCAGCCCTCCACAAGACAATGTGTACTGTGATTCTCATCTTCTTGGTGCCAATCCACTTTGCATGGTCAACTTGCATAGCATTGAGCAGAGAAGGACTCATTCTCACATCCTAATATTTCGAAGATGTGCGAGGAAGGCAGAAAAGCCTGAGTTTCTGCCCACGCACTGAATCCAGTAGAGATTGAACTTCAACTCTGGGCTCTGTCTCAGTGATGCTTGGTTCGACTCTTGGATCATCCAGCGTGTCCATGGCAGATCACTTTGGTACCCCTGAGTTTCCCTTCATCAGGCTGGAGCAGCATTTCCCTGTCTCTCAGCAAGATTATGAAGACAAAAATAAGTTTGTGATAGTAAGATCCTCAATTTCTACTTAAAAATACTTCACATAGGTAACTCAGCCTCTTCTTACCTGTCAAAAGGCACTGAGAAGCTATTGCTTAAACTTCTCCCCTTTTCTCTGTGTCCAAACTTGGGAAAATTCAGTAGCATTTTGATATGCTAACTACTAACTTTAGGCCATTGAAACAGCACATCAAGGGGAGGCCAAGACCAACAGCATGGCACAAATCCATGAGCTTTTAAAGCGATAGAAGGGACAAAGCAGGCAAGATGTTGAGCTTTGTGTAGGCCATTAATGTTTGATTTTAAGCCATTCCAGATCAGTATCTTCTATTGTTTTTTCTGCATATAAGAAGATACTATATTTTTGTGTGACGTCATAAATTATAAAGCATCTAAGAACTACTGGGATTTTGTGAATCAGTTTGAAAATATCACAGGCAACCAGCAAACTCACTCAGTGCTTCTGGTAATTTTCTTCTGATTCCATATTCCAGAAAAACCCAACCAGGACATATCACATATATATGGGGAAATATTAGATGCGGGTTTTGTCTGTGATTTTGCAGGAATGCAGAAAAAATCTCTAAATCTTGTTGCAGCTCTGCATATACCTTTGAAAAGGCAAGTGCTAGTGTCAGCATCTTTCAGATGCTCTTTCCACATAGGAGAGTTTTGAAATACCTAAGCAACAGAAGGCTTGCACCAGTACAGCATTGTCCACAACCACTGATGCTGTACATTTTTGGGATAAAGTTTAGTCCCATTCCCCCCAGCCCCTGGCCAGGTGCAGAATTTTTATACAGCCTGCTGGCCTTGAGGCAAGAATGTTCCCTGGTGAGCTATCCTGACACTATAGTACATCCTGCCATGAGTTTTAACATCACTAGAGACATTTTTTTCCCCCAAAGGAAATAATGACTTGCAGTAACACAGCTTGTTGTGAGATCTTGTTGGAAATCCAAACATGTGGCAATTTACAAATGTCAGCAGATTTTTTTAGACTTGTGTGGCAATACGTGCTGTGCATTAGATGTTGGAATCTGACCCTTCGGCTTTGCCACAGTGGTGTCCCAGGAAAACCATGTAGAGTTGCTTCTACTCTCTTTTCTATTTACTTTCTTTCCCTTAATATACTGCAATTTTTATGTGTTCTGCATGTAGATTGCTTTTTATGCTCTGAAATCCTGCCTAAGACCTTTTTATTTTACCTGATCAATCAATTTTGCTCTTTTTTTTTTTTGTACCATTCATGCTTTCTTTTTATGGAATTCTTGACTAACTGAATTGGGGTTGTAAAGAATTAAGAGGCATAAAATGATGAAGGTCATAGATTTATTTCGTCTTTCTCCACACAGTCTTGTAATAATTAATATTTTTTAATATGAAGAGATTTTTTTTTCCTACAAAAGATGAAACTCAAATTCTAAAATCCAGTTTGAATACCTGTGTTCTGCCTAACTAGAACTGAAAGCAATATAGATCTTATACTGTTTTATGACAGAACAGTCTTTGCATTCATCCTTCAAAAAGTAAAACAGGGTTCTTGATTATTACTAATAAGAAGAGCATAAATAAACCTGAGAACACTGCTTTGTAGTCTTCAAGTAGAAAATAATCTTGTAACAAACTGCCTTGTCTGAAACTTGGGTTTGGCATGTTTAGCATGTTTTACATCATCAGTTTCTGTTCCAGCTGTTGGCACTAGCCTGCAACATGATTGAGAGGTTTTGATGACCTCAGCTTCTGCAGTTTATTAAGTCATCCAAACAAATAAAGAGGCTCTGTCAAATGGCTCAATGCCATCATCTGCCTTACCTGTATATTGTTATGGTCTAATATAATTGTAATTTGAATTTTAAGTGTCTATCAGGAAGGGAGGAAGAAGAGAAAGCTACAATTCTGTGGCTGAAAGGAACAAGAAAAAAGGCAGGAGCCTTGGCTACCATCTCTACTCAACACACAATGAAGGCTAAGAACACTTATTTCTTCAGAATTTGAGATTTTCAGAGAGCTTTTTCATTAATTCTCTGTTGAGATAGGACTGATAGGTTTAGGACACATAAATGACAAAACTTGAAAACTCAAAAGATTTATTTTTTCCAAATTAGATGAAACCCTTTGGCTTTCAAATGGAAATCCATGTCGTGTGCTGGTAAAACTGATGCTTTAAGCAAGGTAGAAATTAGAACGAAAACTGTTTTCCCCTTGGTATTTCAAAACTTCTGTCAAGCAAGTAGACTGGCACAGTGGGAAAAAGAGAACACCAAAGCAACATCTAGCAAGTCTAGTGATCCCCAAAACCCTATTAAAGCAGAAGTCAGTAAGATTTACCACAGTGGAAAGTCTGTACCAGTTTCCATTCCCCCACGCATGTGTTGATTGGAAGTGTGTGTGTGGCTGTATCTCAGGCCTAACTCTGCTGTTTGAAAGTGGACAATGCTGAAGATTAGCTTTACTGGGCAGGTAAATATTTGGAGACTAAATGCTCCTATTTTCTTTTTCCTTTGGAAACTATAACATAGTATGTAATGCCTTGTAGGTGCTAGTACAAGGTGACAAGAGTTCTTTGAGGAAAAATACCTGAAGGAAAAAAATACCTGAAGTCAACAGCAAGAACTTCATACAGCTTATGGAGACTTGGTGAGTAGAGGCAAAAGGAGGCTAGAACTTAGTATGGCCTCCAACTTTGTGTGATCACTCTGTGGCAGTGTCGCTTCCTGAAGTATACAATGTCATGTCTTCCTTAGAGAAGGTTTAGCTCACCTAGGTTGTCTGATATTGGCCCTAGGAGGACATGGTAAATGTGTCTTCCTGCCAAGTATAGCTATGACTAGATACCACAGATATGAGATGTGGCTAAACCTAACAAAATGTTTAGATAAAACTATGTAATCCTTTTGCCATGCCTCAGAGTTCATCCAGGGATTTTCTATTTTTTGGTGTAAATCCAAATGATGATCTTGAATGGGCAGTCAATGACTTCAGGTTTCAGTACTAGCACACAAAGCACACTGTAGGCTTCAGTGAGACTGGATTAGATCACGTTCTAGAGATCACATATGGAAATGCAGCCTGCTGTTTTCTTACAGAGCAAAAAGAAGAGTCAGAGTATTCTGAGTCATGACAGAAAAAGCTCTATTTACTCTTAAGTTTGGAATTGGCTATGTAGTAGTTAGGACTATCCTGTCACCATCAAGAAAATGCTGGCACAGGCCACTAAAATGACAGTCTGCTTGGCTGGATCTCATTCTGGGGGAGTTGCAGTGATGCCAACAATTCATAAGTGCATCAGAAGCAACATGTAAACAGTGAGTGAATACATGAGTAAATGGAGAATGAAGTTGTCATCAGCTGTCCTGTGGAAGCAGGAAAATGCATGTTGTAAAATGTGGCTAAAAGCAGAACTCTCTTTTATTTGCTGCCTCAGTGAGTACCCCACTTTCAGAAATACAAAGCTGATAATTTTCAAATCCGCCCACAGAATATATCTGCTTAAGCTGCCTCAGGAATAACCCTTAAGGAGATAGATGAAAAAAAAAAGCAGTCATACTGTCCTTCAAGTCAGTATTTCTCCTGTGGTTTTAACTCAGGTCCTGGTCAGAAGCTAACAGGATTTATTTTCCTTTGACTTTCACAGTCTTTGAATCCAATCTTTAACATGCACAAATTCATGAAAAGCTGGGGAGTATGTTTATTCCCAAAGTGAAGCAGCCTTACAGACATTTCTCCTTTTCTTCTAAGGCTGCCCTTTTCTCTTTGGAATAAAGGTGTGGGCAATAGGCCATGCTTCAATGTCTGGGACCATCTGCCAACACAAACAGAAAAAAATTAATTATGGATGGTGTCTTCCCATGCTAATCATTTATTGTAAGGGAGTTTTTCAGCTTGTTTGTAATGGCTGTAGCCTAAGGGTGCACACTGTATAAATTGCCTGATTACAGGATACAGAACACTTCTTAATAGGCCTCAGATGATTAGGAGAGGAGAAAGAAATTAAAAAGGCCATTTCCCTTTAGGTATGCAAATAGATTGCAGAACAATAGACAAAGATATGATAGACCATGATAAAACATACCCTCTTTCATTTTACCTTAAATTATGTACTAGGCAAGTAGCAAGCTTCATTACATGTGTCAGCCGAGATGTGAATTGTTTCATAATTGAAACATTGCTGTTGCCAGATAGCGCATGTTAGATCTGAAGATAAACTGCCAGTTTTTGTGTCCTCAAGCAATTTGGGGTTTGCTGCCTAAATCTGTTTTAGCAATGGTTAAGTTCTGACCTTGGTTTAATTTAACTCTGCCTGCTTTAGCCTCTTTGACCTGCCAATTCAAATAGTAAAGACTAAATTTGCTTTTGTCACACTAGAGCCTCCTCTCCAGTCATAGTTTACATATCTGCATCTCCCAAACAGCTAGTATTTTACTGTCCCTTTGAAAGTAGCTGGGTGTGTTTAAACAGTCAAGTGAACAGCAGGAGCCATCTCCTAGCTGACTGTCACTCATACGCATACATGCATTCCTTCTTTTCCATACACTTCCCCATACACACATCTGCACAAGTCAAGCATCTGTTATTTCCTGTGAGCTTGAATATTTGGGGAGATACAAATTCATGTTTCCTGGTACTAAAGTAACTTGACTGTCTTAATAGGCTAAAGCAGCTCCTAGGGGATTGAAAGGTGAGGGGTGATAGATAATATTGCCTTTAAGGATTGCTCTTTGATGACACATAGAGCTCCTTGGAGTTTAAATCACTACAGGAGTTGGTCAGAAGTGGATGCTTAGCAACTACAACCCTTTGAAAAATCACCCCTCCACCCACCCTGCGATGAAGGAAGATTTTCACAACACATGGCAAAGTGCAGTGGAGGTAGCTAGCAAAAGCTCTGAAGTGCTAACAGCAGGACAGTCTGAAGCAAAGTCTCCCCTCATATCCGACTGAAGGGCTGGTTCTGACAGCCACATTGCTGTGTCACCAGTGTTCAGCAGACAGGATGCTGAGATTCACCAGATGGGGTTTAAAAATAATAGATTTTTTAAACTGTGAAGCTTCTGAAATCTTTTTATTCTAATGTTATAGGCATTTGGCTTAAGATTTTCTTTACAATAAGATGTGTCAAGAGTAGCAGGGATTAGGACCCCAAGTCCAGTCTCTGCTGAGTTTTTTTGGATAGTCAAAGCTAGAATTCTCCCATAATTATAAAAGGCCAGGACTGGACCATAAAATACGAAGCTTGTTCTAAAGCTGTTAGGTTTGAAAACTGCCTACAGTTTTAACTGCCTGCATTTGCTGTATTTCTTGCAATACTACAGGAACAGATAGTAAGCTTGCAAGTTTATCCATGGGAAGCTTATGAATGCAGAAGGGATTGAAATATGTGTTACAGTCATGAGAAGCTCAGCTAGACATTAGAAACAGTGATGTTTTTGTATGTCTCCCAAAATAAACCAGAATCAAAATTCAGGATGTAAGTGGGTCTACATTTTTTTACATAAATATTTTGTTTTCCATAGAATAAGTAAGCAAACGTGGAGGTTAAAAAAATTCTCCAAGTATGTAAACTGTGTTTGCATGGTGCACTTTCTGACAGTTCAGTCTTCCCTACTTTTCCAAACTAGTCCTTCTCCAGAGAAGAAGTTTGTTTGCAGGTGCATCTCACATGTAGAGCCCCATCCTCTGATCCAAGCTCAAGCGATTAAGTACAGGACTGTCCTTCCTCCCACTTGGTATCTACTGATTGTTACAATAGATTCCTCTGGTTGGGAAAGGCTGCCAGGTCAGCCTTTAGCTTCTTGCAGTGGGCAGTTATTCTCTCAATCAGATGCGAGGCAGAGAAGAGTGAAGGGGCAGAGAGTAAAGAAAATGTTATGATACAGTAATTTGGGAATTCCAAGAGATGTAA
Organism: Hemiprocne comata; assembly: GCA_020745705.1. Classification (NCBI taxonomy): domain Eukaryota; kingdom Metazoa; phylum Chordata; class Aves; order Apodiformes; family Apodidae; genus Hemiprocne; species Hemiprocne comata. The sequence continues at coordinate 6,410,245 of CM036598.1, forward strand.
ATTGGGATTTAGAGTGGTATTGCAGTTCTTTCATTTATTTCACCAAGTAACAAGGGAAACAGCACTTTGAATGTAGTACTAATGAATAAATAATGGACTCATTTGAAAACTGGAGTTAAGATTGAGAAATATATCCATTATTTTTTTAGTGTCCCTGAAATTCCATTAATGTACCAGATAGGAAAGAAGTGGCCCTGCCACCTGCCCTGCGCCACCAGGAGGAAAGCGTGCAGTGTTCCTTCCACTCCTTTGCTAGCAGTGCCCAGGCTCTCCAAGCATTGTTGAACTTTTTTCACTTAAGGGATGTGAAAAAAAGAGACTGTTATGTTTGAATCTGTACTTCTTTTTGTTTAGCATCCACACACCGCTTGCCTGCAGACTTGGACTTGGTTACATCCTGTGAGGTCCATGGACCACTGGAACAAAGCACGGTGAGTGATTACCAGTCCCTCTAGGGAATCTCTAACCACTTCTTTCAGTACTCTGTGACCATGTCCTTGGACTGTTTGATGAACTTTGCAAAGGTAGTTTTGGTCCATTCGGTTGTCAACCATCACTGCTGTCATTGCAGTAATGTGTCATTATTCTGGGTTAGATGAAACACTACCTGGTCCCTTAAAACATCAAAGATGATCAGAGAGCTAAGCAGTTTAAGGTTACCTATTTTCCGAATAATTTTTCCTCACTACACTCTGCATTTTCCTTTGCAGTTCTTCTAAACAGTCACCCTATATGGGAATTTGTAGACCTGCTTACAACTGTCCCTTGATTGCCCAGTAGATCCTTTCTAGTGTTTCTCTCTTACAGCAAGAATAAACTATAATTTTGTTGCCTTATACAGCTCCAAATATACTGTTGCTGATTACTTTTCCTGATAACTTGCAAACAAGGTGGAAACCTGTTGTCTATCTTTTCTGTCTTTAATACACCTTGCTAATAGAATCTGTGAAAGGGCTGGAAGCTGTGATGAATGCTTGAGTTGTTTTGGAAGAGGAGTATCTTACACACACACATATTTGTGGAACTTCCCCTCTCCACTTCTATGGATTTTAAATTCCTGATAAATAACTGGGATCAGGTCAGAATGGGACATCTGTGAAAGATTATTGTTTCATTCTAGAAATTAAGAAATTCATACACCATAACATGCATTTTAAGCTTGGTCTTGCTTGGCAGTTCACCTGATGGAATCAGTGGTTCACTATAGGTGCAGGCACTTCAGGATCACGGTCATCATTCAGACATGAGAAATTATTTTTAAAGGGTCTATAATAGGCTATTAATTTTCATAAAATGAGTATTTGCTCTTAGCATCAACAAATACATTTCATTTCATGTTTGTGTTTTTCCTGGTTCTTAACTATTAGATTGATGAAAAGCTTTGAATCCAGTTTGAAATATGGTATTTTATATCCTACATTAGGAATCTTTGAAATAGCATGTGTGGGTGTTTATGACATTTTTGAAGATCCATGATTGACAGTCACTCCCATAAAAAGTAGTAATATGAAGAATCACTTGTTCCAAGAATGTTGAGAACATTCCTTACTTTGATTTTTATTCCTTCATTTCTGAAACCTGAAAAAGTTTTATTTTTGAAAAACAAGAAAATATGTACAAAAAGGTGCTCCATTAGGTTAATCTGCTATTTTATTTTTTTTTTGTTCAACTGCACAATCTAAAAGATCAGTTCATGTTCTGCCTCCTAATGTCATACAGGGTATTTTTTCAGGCCTTGTTGTTTGTATCTCAATACTATATGATCCTTATTACTGCACAAAACCTCAGAAAGGCAAAGCAATTAGAAAAGCAGTGTAAGGATTTTGAGGCAATCCATTTCACAGTGGGTTTGAAAAGCAGCAGAAAATAGCATTATCAGAAGTGAAAAACAGCTTTAGCTTCTAACGACACCTGACCATGCTTGGGATAAATGTCAAATAGCATTTTGGACTCTGAGGACTTCACCACAGAAGCTGCCTGGGTAGCAACCTCCTGTTTGAATGCAGAAATGCAGGCAGCTCTTTGAGCCAAACTAAGCTCTGCATGATTCTCCTCTTTGAGTTTTTATATTATCAACCCTCTGTTTCTACTCTGGTTCTTATATGGGATGATACAAAGTATCATATTGTGGTGATATTTTTAAGATTGACTGGAATCTTAAAATGCTTTTTCATTTATTTAATTTTCAGTTTTTTGGCAATGATTCCTCCCCGAGTTTTTTAGTTTGGAAGGTTTTGGGTTTGTAGGCTAGGAGGAGTGTATTAAGGATCAAAGCAAAAGCTGATGGTGCATTTAATTATTTTTGTTATCCATTACAGGATTTTTACAGGTGAAATGAGTTTTTATGATAACATATAAATTTCAGTCTCTCTAATGTTTAGACTAAGACTTTTTGTTTACTCCTCAAGTTCTCAGTGGATTCAGCTGGCTTTCATACAAAACAGTCATAAATTTTATCTTGGCTATTCCAGGTCACTCTTCACTATAGAAAACTTCTATTAATTAGTCATCGAATATATAATTATATGACTAAAAAATGCCATATGAATTATTAAAAATGCTAAATGAAGCATTCTAATTCATAAAAATAAGTTCCTTTCTCATGGGTTTTTCTGCCAAGAAGTAGATCTTAGCCATCAGTGTTTCAATTAAATTACATTGTGCAACATAGGTGGTACTTATGTAGTCTTTGAGGAGTACTGGCTTGTGATACTACAGGGCTTTGACAGTGGCAATTAATTTTTATTTTATGAATATAAAGGAGAATGATGTCTATCTACAGAGTGTTCCTGTTCAGCATGCTGTCAAATGAGGTATCTAGTTGTGACAAATAAGCATAGCTCCCCCGAACTTCCTTCCAACAGCTGTAAATCTGGGCAAGTTTATAGATTTCATACTTTAACAGTCACCATCCAACTCTAAAAGATAACTCTTTTTTGTATACACTTCACTGACCTCTTTGCACAGCAATGGTGCAGTAGGTAGCAACTGAAAGAGATGCCATTTTAGGCTTCAGCATACCAGAATTAAAAAAATAATCAAGTCAGATTCCAGGGCTTGAAAATTATTCTTTTCATGAGGGAATCACATGTGTTAGAGAAGATCTACTTGCATTTTTGTCCTGTTTTCCCTGTGACAGGACCACGGGCCAGCAATGGAGGACAGGCCATTGGCGGCCCCAGTCAGCGGGAGCTGCAGTCAGGGCAGCTGCACAACAGCCCCCCCGTTCCCGCCCTCTGCTGACAGGGGCGTCCCACACCCCTCACCTGACTCGTTACCTCAGGCGTTACCTCAGCGAGAAAGGGGAGCTGTGCTGGGGGGTTCCCTTTCCTGCGGCGCCTCCGTCTCGGCCTGCTGCCCCCTCTGCTGCTGCCGAGGCCTAGGCTGAGTGTAAGCTTATATGCTTTATGTTGGTGTTTGTAAGAGCTCTGTTATTTCATTAAATCTGTTTGTATTTCAACCCACCGGCCTTCTCTCTGTGAGGGGTGAGAGAGCGATCGGCTGCAGTTTAGCTATAGGCCAAATAACAACAATTTTTAAAGATAGTATACTTATATAAATTGATAGAAGACACTACATCTAGTTTATAGGAGGGTGGAATAGAAATGTAGGTAAACTTTTCTAGCTCTGCCTTTGACCTGCCAGGTAAACTGCTAAAACTACAGTGGGCCTGTTTCCATTCAACCTCTGAGTGGGATTGGAGCGCTTACCTTGCTCAGAAAGTGCTTTGATACCTGATGACAAAAGAGGATCCCTAGGATCAAAAATAAATTTTTGGCATAAAAATAACAAATATATTTGTTATTTTTAAAGGACAGATAACTTCTCAAATTGTGTGTCCATGCAGACAAGTAAAAGTTAAGAAAACATCCTTTGTGTATCTGTGTTTGTTAACCTAATCTTTTCATGTTCAAAATGGCAGGAAAAATAGCATTGACAATAATGTGTTATTTTTAAGGCTTTTTCAGTCCTGTTTCTCAGTTGTCTTGGACGTGTGTACTTGCTAATTAGAAGGAAATTCTATGTGAGGCTCCTCATGTTAGGCAGCATGCAGATAATACCCAGGCTCTGCAGAAGTGGAACGTCTGTTCATTTTGTAATGAAGCAACTGTGCGTCTTGCAATGTGAAACCCTTTGTGCTTACTATACACAATAAAAAGCAATATATATTTCTAGGTTACCGGCACTTTTGCCTACATTTTGTGAACAGGAGCAAAATCCCACGATTTCCACTAGCTCCTGGGTAATAGCTCTGTGTGTTTTAATAGAAAAAATATGGTAATCTGTTGAAAGATATTTATAAATAACTTGTGAAAAAAGTTAGTTTCTGGCATACTCTGAAATCTTTGTGGTCCCCTGTCATAGTAATCCTGAAAGAACATATCCCAGGCAGCATATGCCTTTACATTCCAGAAGAGTCATATGCATGGTATTTTACAGTGCTATGGATGACTGATGATGCAGGAGTAAGTAGGAGTAGGAAGTGCACTGGAGTTATAAGGATCTCTTTTAAATGAAGCCTAAAAAGCAATCAGCTAGTGAATTTTATTTTGTGATTGTTTTGTGCTTGAGATAATGAGAGCAAAAAAATGGCATCATTTCAGATCGTCCAGCTTGACTGCACTTTCCTAACATTTGTGTACAGGAGGACAGAATCTATTCTTGTTTCTGTATTTGAAAACTGGGGCTTTTTAGGTGGTTTTGGATCATTCTGCATATGTTTTTGCAAACAAATGCCAGTGTAAGGTTTCCTCTTGGAAGGGCTGTTTACTGTTGAGGCTCAAGTTCTGCAATTTTTTTCCCATCAGATTCTGTGACCTGATTGTGAATGTAGTAAGACACAGAAAAGTTGCCAGGGAAAAAATAACCTTAGCTATGGTTCCACTATTTCTTGGGTAGCACAGCTGATTTAAGACACTGTTGTCAACCTCACATCTCCCACCACCAGCAATTCACAACACCTTTTGAACTCAGATCAGTTTACAACCTACTTTATAGCATGACTTCGTAAACAGTTGGAGTGGTATACCTCAGAATTAACTAAATCATGGCAGGAGATGGGAACAAATGTATCAATGCAAGAGACTTACCTTTGGGAAACTGAGGTGTGCTCACACCTATCCTGATGCTTAACTTCCACCAACAGGAGAAACAAATGGGGATGGATGCTAGAGCTGTTTCTTCAGAGAGTGTCTGACCATGAATTGATGTGGAAGAGCACCTACCTATAAACTAAACATGGTTTGTCTTACGTACATTGATCTTTAGTTGATTTGCTTTAATTAATTTCTGCCTCTCCATGTATACTAATCCTAAGTGTGTTAGGAACATTTATGTGTTTGGTAATAGACCTAAAATTATATATGTATATTCAAATAGGTGATCAGATATTAACAAAATGGGAGAGAATTATTGATGCAAGGAAATTCTTCTAGACACTTATTTAATACCAATGGGACCATTGTTTGTGTGAAATATCTTAATCCAGGTATAAGAGAGACATCATTAAATGTTCCCAGCTTAATTTCCTAGACAATTCACTTGAGGCAGACTTGGCATGCTCTGAAATAGAGTTTTACTAAAGTACCTTTTAGGACTTCCTGTGTATTCAAACTAAGATCAGTTTAGAATCTGATCAGAAATGAAGTCTATTGCTGATGCAGTTCTAGGATCTGTTTTCTTTAGTGGTACTTTGGTGGTTCCCTGGCTTCTGGCTCACACACCCCACCTTTGCCATGCTAGTACAGATTTTTGCGAGGCCAATTCTATAGATTTCATCACAGCAAAGAGGATTAACTGCAGCACAGGAACAGAAATGAACAGTCAGAGATAAAAAGGAAATACAAGAATTTCTATGCCTTACTGTCAGAGAAAAATGTCAGGTAATTATACCTTGAGCAATGCCAAGATTGCATTTCAGTGATTATTAAGACAACAGATATCTTTGAACTTGTTTCTCAACCATTCTTTGCCTCTAAAAGGGAAAGTTTATTGTCAGATTCACTAATAAATTTAAACAGCACTTATGCTGTTTAGTACATTAACCCTAACTAAGAAAACTATGACCTGAACCACTGTCCAAGTGTTTGCTTTTTGAATTTGGGATCATGGGGCTGTGGACAGAGAACTTAAAAATATTTGCATGAGAGCTAAGGAAGTGGCAGAGTTGGAAGGCCTGCAGGGGAATTCCAGAGTTTTGTGGCATGTTTGGCATTGTGAATGGGTAAGTGTTAGGGGTCTGTGATTCAGAGAAATCACTCACTGAAACAGTGTGACCAGTGCACAAGTGTGCCTGTAACACATAAGCTGTACTTTGAATGGTTAAAGGGTTTTGGTTTGGGCTAGGAGGTTGGGTTTTGGGGTGTTTTTTTTGCTAACAAGCATCTGGTTCAAGTGTGTACCTCACTGTTCATGTGTCTAAGCTAAAATATGTTGTGACTGCAACAATTTTTTCCCTAAAAAAAAAGGAAGACTCAAATCCTAGAGTCTCCTAGAAGTCAGAAAACACAATTGGTATCTACTAGTGGCTTTTATGATCACTTTTTTTAAATCAATCAACCAAAAAAGATATTTTCCTTTCTAGCTAGAAAGTTCTGGCATCAGCATATGCAGCACTCACAAACTATAGGAAATTATTTCCTAGGAACTGTCCTTTTGTCATTTTTATATATATGGGTATATGCACTGTTGTACCTTAGCTTTCAAGCATCATGTGTTTGTTTAAAAGAAAAGGACACACACTTTGAAAGTCAGTTGTCAAACAAAGTGCTTGAGTTCCAGCTGAGCGGGATTCCCAGAAGAGCAATCCTTGCCAGTTTGTATTATGGAAAATACCAACACGCTGTTCTGTGGAGCCCTGTCCATGCACTAAAGCAGCCTGAATTAATTCTCATGTTAGAGTCAATCATCTTGAGAGTTTTCCTGAAGGCAGGTGTTTCAAAGTGCATGCAGTTTTAATGAAAAGCGAAAATAGCTGTTCTCAAGCATGTAGACTTAGAAAGAGAATTTCCCAGAGGTTGTTGTAGATATACCAACCCATTAACAGTTAAATAAGTAAGATTCTCTACAGTGTCAAGCATGTCTGGTAAATGGGCTTTGCAGAGGCAAGAAGCTCATCTCTCTTCTTAGATTTCCTTTCCCTTTATTCTGATGTTATTACGCAGGCCCAATACTTAAATATTGTACTTTGTGGTTTTGCTGTGACACCATTTATCATTTTGGTGTTATCTTGTTATTCCTTGACTCCCTGTTCTCAGAGAATGTTGTTTCTTATTTTGATGGATTTGGTCTTTTTCATTAAGAAATTAGGAAAGGGCTTTAATGGGATTAGATTGCCAATGATAAAACAAGGAATTTTCAAATCCTAGAAACTTGGTATACATGAGATGGAGGTTTGCTGACACTGAACGTCACTATCTGCATTGTGCTTGTTTAAGTAAGACAGCAAGGAGGAAATGTTTAAGAGAGGTAAGCTTATATGGGGACAGACTGTTCTTAGACTTCGTTTATATTTATTTGTTACTAAACTCACATAATGAATTAGTTTCAGTCTATATAAACTGTTTTCAAAAACTGTTTTAAGAAATATCCATGTAAGGTGTGTTTGGGTGTAGATGGGGACAAATCAGTATCTCAAGTGCACCATGTATATTCTAAGATTAATAGGAAGATCTTTCAGTGTGGTCCAATTGCATCATCAATGCTCCCTCCCTATTGAGGCGTCTTGCTTTTGCAGCTGTTTGATATAAATTCCTCGCATATGTCTTAGTCCGGTTGGTTTATTTTTATAAACAATAAATAGCCCAACATTCCTGCAGTGTTTCCCTTCCCTAGGACAATCTCATGGAGCCATTTGCCGTGAGGATGGTGGCTGAGATTAGTGGCGTTTGCACAGATGGTGGCCATCATTTTTGAAATCTCATAAATAGTGGAACACGTGGACTTTTTCCTCCCCCTTCAACATGATCACAATAGATTATCAGGGCCTACAAATCACTACCAGATGATATTAAGTTGCTTTGATAACACTCTGGGTCCCTTCCGGTGTGATATTTTTCTTCATTAGAAAGGATAGCTCAAGCACACCAAATCCTCTTACTCTTTTCTCAAAATTTATAGATCTCAGTCTCTAAACTAATTGTTAGTTGCACAGCATGCCTTAAGCTGTGCCCAGACAGAGCAATTACATCCCCCAGCCCTGATTAAAGGCACAGAGGAAACAGAAGTGCAAAGAAAATGAAACACTCTTGGCTGTTTGGGCAGGATGTCATTGCTGTTGTTTGCCTTTTTTGACATTTGTTGATAAAAGTGAGAAAGGAGGTCAGTTATCCATCACCGACCCTTGTTCAAAGCCAAAGATGTGACAGGCTTGTCTCAGGCTACTGACTTGGTTTATGAAATTATAAACAAAAAGGGCTTTTTAGGCCAATGTGCTTCTTCTCTATTAGCAGTTCAAGAATTTCTTCATTTTCCCCCTGCGAAATTCTATTGCTTTCTACATCTTAAACTCATTTAATTCCTTGTGTATGCCTAATCCCACAAAATGTCTTTGTTCATGAATGACCAGAGCTATACTATCATACAAGCTCTGCAAATTACCTGGAACAAGGGAAAACTGATATACAGATGTTTTGCATATTCAGGCATTTCTTATTGAATGTTTCTCACCTGTAAGCTGCAGCTTTCTAAAAAATGCGTTCTCCTTTTGATTTACAGTAACTTTATGGATGACTATTTGTATACTTTAACAGTCAAGATCAAGTTTTTCAAAGACAAATGTGAAAGTACTATTTGCTTTCACCCAATATCTTTCTGAAACCATCATGCCTGTGTTTGTAAATCTGAAGCAGAGGTACTTGTGGCTTAAAAGTCAATCACACACAAGCATTTAGAAATTAGCTAATTGAGAGCAACAGCTTTCTTGCATTAAATCTAAGCTTATGTTTTCAGTGATGGCTCCATTAGCATTTCCATTCTACTGGGAGTTACCTGTTTCATGGAGTTTGTGGGAAAAACACAGTGCACTGTATTGTAAGTATTTTAGCCAGGATTACCATAGATTTCACATTTTCAAGTCTTTGTTTAACCTGTTTCTCTAATTGCTTTATATGATATACTGACACTGCTTCATACTAAACAGATGGGTTGTACAAAGGATCAAACCCATAATCTTATGGTGTCCATAAGGAGGCAGAAACAAACAGCTTTAATATTTTTGAAAGTAATAATAGATTTATGTCCCTAATTTTTTTCACTTCTACATGTTCTGTTTTCTCACTTTTTAAGACACAGAGGGATTTTCTATTAAGTGACCACACCCGATACCAGTTTTTAAAATTATAAATTCAGATGTACATAATAGTTCATAAGTTATAGTGGTAGTTGTTGCTCTCCTTTGTTTCTCTTGCATCACAACTGAACAGAAGAGAAATTTTCAGCAGTCACTGTCTCTTAAAATGACCAAACATCAAAGAAGTTCAGTGAACTTGAGATTGTATCAGGAAGTAGATCAGACAAAACCTTACTTGGGCTCATCTATAGTTTCCCCAGTTCTGTGCTTTCAAGTGGATTTAGTTTCAAATATTCTTGTCTGTGGAAACTGTACACTTGCAAAACTAGAGGTCACTCCCCCATGAGCTTTGGTCCCCTGGACAGTTTTATTATTGCTGTTGAAGGCTGACTGATCCGTTATTAGTGGAATAATACAATAAACAAATGGCAAGTAATAAATTAGAGCTTCATACTTTGAAGTTTTTGTGTAACCATTTTTTTTAATTGCTTTATGTGATACACTAACACAGACTGCTTCATGGTAGAAAGATTGTTTGCACCATGGATCAGATCTATAATTTCATTATGTCTGTAAAAAAAACAACACAAACAAACAAACTCTTAGACAAAATGTTTATGGCCTAGGAGCCCCACAAAACTTCTGAAATTAAGGATGTACCATTGTCAGTATGGGAGTCTGTGTTGAGGCTCTAGAAATGAAAGCATTAAACCTTGTGTTACATTCCCACAAGAAGCAGTGATAAGCAAAAAACTATTTTCAGGTGCAGTGAGATTCTATCCTTATCAAATTATCAGATGTATAAAGACTGACTTCAGATGATGCAAATCGCCTCATGCTTGAAGTGATCCTTTAGCCAGATTCCTTACAGAAGATATGTCTCTAGTCCTTCGACCTTTTTTCTAGTCTTTGCTAACCAGCATTGCCAGAGAAGACCTGCAAAAAAATTCCTATAGCCTTACTTTCAACCTTAGCTGACAGATACAGCTGTTGAGAGATGCACAGATGAAAGGGTGATTCCTTTTTTCTGTTTTGCAAAAGCCCACATAGAATTTCACTGTATTCCTTTTTATAGCATGCCTATTTAAGTATTTATCTGTGCAGTTCAGAAATCAAGGAAAAAGTTAACTAGGGATTTTTGGGGTGGAAGACAGGGGGAGTGAAAAACTCTGTTTTTTTTCTGTTTTCTTGTTGTTTAAGAACTATTCAAATTCTGTAAGACAAGGCAGAAGTGAGACATTACATGCCATGTGGGAGAGACTGTTAACAAATTGGTGGAAATGGTTACGGTTTTCAACTTGTCAAGCATCATTTTCTTAGCTTGATGACACCTTGTAAGACCAATAAATAATTTATGGGGTATCTAAATGTTTCAAATAGGAGTTTAAGGACTGGAGGAAAGAGGTCTAGGGTCTCATAGTTAATCCTATTCGAGCAGCTTCTTATTAAAACAGCCCTCCACAAATTGATTACAGCTGCAATCCCTTTTAAGGAGGATTATTTAAAAATCCCAATTATAAAGACTATTTGTAAAGAGTAAAATACTTAGTGTCAGTTTTGCATGAAGACTGTGGCTTGACTCAGTTGGCAGAAGTGGGTTATCCTTTTCCTGCCTTTCTTTTCAGGAGAATCTTCTCATAGTGACCATTTCAAACAGTGGCCTTAACATGATTTCTGCAGAGTAGGTTGGCTTTTTTTCTTGTAATTTGTGTTCCTTGGTTATGTCTGCTGGCCCCCAGGTTGAAATTGCCTCCTTTTAGCCTTTCCCTTCAATTTCATCTGACATAAAGAACTGATATTTAAAGTCTAATCTAATTCAGAATTTTGTCCTGAGATCTTTTAAATAGTGTTTCCCCAAAAGGGCACATCTGCCATTCTTACAATTCATATATACAACCTACAGTAAATGTGAGTGACTATGACAGAAAAGAGGGCCTAAAATGGCAGTGTTTTGCCTCATTTTCAGTGCCTAAGAGCACCTTTAAAAAGGCTTCTTTGCACTGTTCTGGTGACATAAGCAATAATAAACTGGTTGACGGTTTTACAACTGTTTTGTATCACTGGAGCTATGCAAAAGAACCAGGGCAGGCCAGTGGATTTGATTCAGTGGTCTTCATCCAGAAACATTTCTAGTAATCTGATTATGCCATTGTATTATAAAACATTCTAGTGAGTTCAGAGGGATTTATATAATACACTTTGACTCCTCTAAGGAATTGTTTTCATGCAGCTAAACAGTGTAATACATCATGTTTGCATTTTCAAATAAGACGACCTCAGTTGTACTCACTCAAACACGTAACGCACCTTCTAAAACTTCAGTCACCAGAGACTGTTGCTTGAACTGCTTTGACAAAGCTTATTTTCTTATGGCAGGAATGTTTGAAATAGTGTATATTAAATAAATATTGAGGAACAGTCTTAGAAAGAGAGTTGGAAATTTGTAAACATGAGTACTTAATCAAGAAACTGAACAGAGATCCAGTCAGGGACAGAAACATACCCTATAGCTATTTATCTAATCAAAATTAACCAAGTACTTAAAGAGTGATTGCTTGTAATGAGCTGCTTGTGAATAAGCTGGCAACCACGAATAATTCTCTGACTACAAATACACTTTCAAGGAAAAGCTGAACTACTTCTGAGCAGTTAGTGAATAGAAAAACAAAAACAGGTGGCATTTACCAAATGAATTATGTGTTTTACCCAGTTTTGCTGACCATGACAAGAGTGATAAAGCCAAACAGTACTTCCTTTCATAGATAAAGAAAAAGGATAGCTGAGTGAGAAAGATGGTAGATTGGGCAACTATTATTCAGGTCTCCATTTAATCACATGCTCACCATTTTCTTCTAGTCTCACTGCTTTATCCTCATGTTTTATTCTGAGTACTTAGGGTCACATTTTTCAAGGCTAAAGTAAACTCCGGTTAATTTTAGCAGGAGTTAAATGCAGGCCTTAGCATTCCTGTGTCTGCTCATATCTATGCATTTGTTAATGTACATAGTAGCAGTTGCCTACTTCAGATGGGAATCAGGAGGGTGCATGTATCGATGGCAGGTGAAGCATGTGAGTAAAATACTGAAGATATCTTGCTAGATAGGCTGGTATGATGACGTATAAACATCTGTCCCACTAGGGATGTATGATAAGTACTAGATCAGGACATTCACGGTTGTTTTTATGCTCTCATTTTATGTTTAATGACTGTATGAATACAGCAACATCTTTTTCATCAAACTATAAAAAGGTCAGACTATTGGAAGTCTTTTGAAGTGTGTATTTTACTTCGTTATCATTTTCCAAGCAAGGTTAGGGGAAGGAACCCATTAAAAAGGTTGTTTGGTTGTTGTTTTTTTTCCTGACATTTTGTCTGTTACTTTATGAGAAGACAGACTGCTGATAAAGCCTTTATGTAGCATCTCACCACTATGTGGACTGCTCAGTGACTGTCTTTCTACACAGACATACACATATATGCACATGTGCACGTATCTATTTCACAGGAGTATCTAGTCATCATTCCTTTCACAGTAGTTTTAACTTTCTGCTACATGTGCTGAGCTGTAAAGTATTAGGCCTTATAATCCCTCACCCCTTAGATGTGGTTTGCTGGGGGGGGGAGGGCTGTAAATCCATGGTGGCAAACAAGAAAAGCCTGAAGCTGTGAGCAAACAGGAAACAAATGATCTCAATCCCAGAATGTAAACTGCCATTGACAGAGATACATGAAAGAATCATAACAGGGAAACCTGCTGCAATTTTTCATCCAGTTACCAGCTGAATCACTGCCACTACACTGAAGAAGCAAGCTGCCATCCCAACACTGACATGGCAGAGTTCTTTAGATGTTATATGCACAAAGCAGCCGTATAGCCCAACTAGCATTTCCTCCTTTTCATGCTTTCAGAGTTGTAGACTGCCTCAAGCTTGCAATTAGAGGCCACCGAGAAATGAAAAATAGCTCAAATTCAAGGCTAAGCCTTTTCCATGACTAGTCATATTTTCCCAACAGGGTGTATGTTGTTGCTGATAAAAACAGAAATCACCTATGCCATACTGTTACTAGATTAAGGAACATACCAGCTGCAGGAACAAATGGAGAACTTGTATTAAAAATTAATAACTGTCATTGTTACTGGTGACACAATTAGAGTTTATACTGACTCCTGTGTCACAATGCAGCTTTTAAGGGGGGGTGAGATAAAACACTGAGCTCACAAGTACTTGTAATTATATATTCTATAGTAATTTTGTAGTATGGATATTCACTGTGTGTTTTGAGCATATTCTGGTTCCACTTTCCCAGATTACTGTCCAGTCTCACAAAGCTTTGCATTTTAAGTTTATAGGAGATATTTCACTTCCTTTGTTGCATGAAAAATGTGCCCTCCTAAGCACTTGCCCTGTTAGGCTCCATTTCAGTGGTAGGAAGAGTATATAAAGTTAGCAAAGCATTAGAGAAAGACTTTAGGACAAAGTGGAATGCATAAAGAAGTTGTCAATGAGGAATGTCAAAGAGAAAGTTTTTGTTGTGGTTTTTTTTTTTACTTTCTCATTTTATGACTCTTTCTTTCTTGTATAGTTATCTTAGTTGGTGACTAAGATAAGTTGCTTTGGAAAATCAGAGCTGCTGTGCAACAATAATCAAATCAGTCTATATATGGACATGTTTAGTGGAATGTTTATTGTAAAAATACATTGGTTTCACTTAATGGAGGATTTGGGGGAGAGTGGGGGGAAAGAAGAAGGAGAAGGAATGGTCCCAATTGAAACTTCTCACAACAGCATTAAGAACCAGTCAGTAAAGTTCTATCAACTCCAAAGGTTCCTCTTAGGCCATTTGAACTAGAAACACAGGAAACAGGAAAAAAAAAAAGGAAGAATGGTGTTTTTTTCAAAAGATTATCTGTTAAGCGGTGGGATTTTGTGGTTCAGGAGAATCTGAATAAGGCACGCTGGACTCGCTGAACAAGAGGTAGAATTTTGGAATTTGATGTTAGTCCAATTCCAGTCTGAGGGTGTTGTCCCAGCCTTGTGGATCATTTACAGAAATTAATAGCTTGCAGAAAATAAAACCATCTCATTGACAGGTTTGATTAAGTGTCTGGGCTAATGCTCAGGTGAGATGAGATAGCTAGGACGGAGGAGAAACAAAAGTGATACCACTCTTCTGAATTTGATAACTATTACATTGGATTATATGCCTTGCAAAACCTCCCTGACAATGAAGGTAGCTGCAGAAAGTAAAGGGCAAAGTTCTAAAACTTGAGAAGTGCAATGCCATAAGGATGTTTTGTACTGCAGTTGCTTCTGGACTATGGATTTAATGTAGCACAGAAATCAAGGTTTTCAGATGAATGTGCATCAGAAATTAACACAAGGTTCACTCACTGTGTGGATACTACCAAGAAACTAGACCGAGGCAGAAATACCTGTGTGCTGTGATATTTTTTCCCTGCATCTTTCTGTTTTGCTTCCTTTGGTAATTTTATTAAGAGTATTCCCACATCAAAAGATTTATGAATAGGAAAATAGCTATGCTGGAATACGAGGGGGTGAGTGGATGGAGTGTACATGGGTGTAGATAGGTGTGTGCGAAAGGAAGCAGAGTTTGGCCCTTCAAGAGTAACCTTGACTCTGCCATGTCTACACACTATGCCTTGTAGGATAGCTTCAGTTATTTAGAGAGTTTACAAGTATATATTGTCTGTCATCTAGTATTTTAAAATGTGATTATTAAAATACTTTGAGAAGTAATTTCTGCAGCTCTATCTGCAGAAAAGTATACAATTATACACTTTGAAGCAAGTGCTACATATCAGCAAAGTCCTCACTTTCCACTCACAGGTGGCTTACCTTCTGCTTGCATCCTGACTGGGTGCTACGATTCCCATTTAATTGCAGGAATACAACCAAGCGTTGTCCTTTAAGATACCAGTTTGGGAGGTGTATCTGTTCTGTTTGCTAAGTAAGAATGCCTCATATTTGGCTTACTGAAGTCTTTTGCCCTTGTTTCCCAGGGACAGGAGAGTGCTCAGTTTCCCCCAAGTCTGTTCTGTATGCTCAGTGAAAACTTTTGCTGGTCCTAGTCCTTATTTTAGTGTATTATTGCTTATTTTAAACTTATTAAAGTTATCTTTGCAGTTATTATTTTGAGTCATGTGCAATTCATTGTAATATATAATTTGCCATAAAATCTATACTTGCACTTAGTAAATCTATTTGTACTCTGTAATAAAAAAACCACATGAAGTGTAATCAGATGGACACACAAGACAGGATTAATTCCTTGCATAGTGACCTATACACATGAAGATATGCAGTAGTATGTACCTACACAAAAGTACATATTATTCGCAAATAATCCTAGACTTGAAGCATGAATTGTTCAAAGACTTTTTTTTATAGATCTTCTCTTTAGCTCTAAAAATATTCACCAAG
Organism: Hemiprocne comata; assembly: GCA_020745705.1. Taxonomy (NCBI): domain Eukaryota; kingdom Metazoa; phylum Chordata; class Aves; order Apodiformes; family Apodidae; genus Hemiprocne; species Hemiprocne comata. The sequence goes on from CM036598.1 coordinate 6,425,978, forward strand.
CTTTTCCCAGGGCTTCTTCCTATCCTTTGCAAGGCACTTTTTGCTCATCTCCTGTTCTCACGAAGATCGTGTATAGCAGAGTCAGCTATTGCAATACTCATCAGCTTCCTGTCTCGACATCAGGCTTTTCCTTCTCCCTTTAGTCTTAAAAATGCACACTTCACTGTCATCCTGAAACTGCTTAGGGTATAGTCACGCTTATAGCATCAGAGCACTCAGCAGCAGATGGGAAACTGCCTTCCAGAATGAGGGAAAACCAGCTGATTTTCTATGGGGAAGAAACATGGGAGCAAAATTGCCATTGCCCACTTGAGACAGCTCTCCAGAAGATCCTGCTATCGTGAGCCTTTCAAAATCAGGTGATGGCCTTTCTTCAAAGATCCCCTAGCGTACCCTGGAAAAAAACACCTTCTTTTCATGATGGACTTAGAGATCTGCTGTCAGGGAAAACAGGATATGGCTACTAGTCATGAGCTGTATTGTATGAGCAATTTGGGAAGCCAGTGGTGTAAAATCAGTAGTATTGGCCTGCATGTTGCTCAGCAAACAGAAGCATCAAATGGCAGAACTGCCAAATTTGAGTTGGTTAATGAAATTATATCCATTAGGGTAGCACCTTTTGAGGTCACAATGACCACACACTTTTCCAGGATGGGAAGAATTCATGCTGAGGATGCCTTGCTGACCATCACGATTCACTTTACTAGCAGTGTTATGTGCAACCACAGCTGAGCCATGGAACAGATTCACTTAAATAGCACGTCTCAGGCTTTAAGGAGAGATGAGAATGATGATAGCACAACACGGCTTTGAGGTGCCTGAATGGAGTTGGTACAGATAAAAAACTTACAGAGTATAATACTCTTAATGTATTTATTACATTAAGAATAGTGATTTGTAGGATAGCAAACTGATTCAGTTCTGTCCTCCCCCCACTCCACAAGAAGTGACTGATGCGTTGTTTGTCATTAATGCTATATGTCATTAATAAAAATTATTTTAAGGTGTGGTCCATAAAGGAATCAGCTTGTAATTCAGTATCAGTGCAAATAAAAATATAGATGTGTATATATTTACACACATGGAAACCTAATTTTCATTTCAATTTATACTAAGATAGGTCCCAGTGGAGCTGTAAAGTGAAGCTGGTTTGGGCCTGAATGCTGGAAAAGGTCCATTTCATGTGAGAGCCAGTCTTATTGCAATACCGTGGGATTTTGCGTGTGATTTGAATAGGATTAAAATTTAACCCATGACATAATGTAAGATGGGTTTGATATGAAAAAAAAATCAGGCATATACAGTTATATGTGTATGTACTTGTATTGTCAGACTTACCTTTGGCATAATAATGTTTCAGTTCTACTCATTTTGAATTGCTGTATCTCTAAACTGTTTTTTTCATACCGTTTGGAGTAAATTGCAAGGTTGTTATCCATGGCACTGACTTTATTGTTCTGCCAGGACATCGTCTTTTGTCATAAAAACAATAACTTAGTATAAGTAGTACTTTTTAGGTTTACTAATCAGACAGACTAATTGTATCTTTTAATCTGGGTCAATCTGCTCTTGCTTATTATAATTTGGCTCCAAGTCCCCCCAAAAGAGGAACATTTGCAAATAATTTAGTGGCAGAATCACTCTCACATAAACACTAGAAGAATCACTGAAAGGTCCAACGAAAACTCACTAGAATTTTGAATCCAAGTATCTAATATATTTCCTAAAAGGAATATACTGTTTTTCTTAAACCTAGGAGTGAACTCGAATGTGTGTGTGTCTGTGTCTTCAGGTGAACACATAAAAGGACTGGATAAACAGTTAGGGAATGGGGTCTTTCCTTTATTTACAAAGCTGAGACTGTCTAGACAGGGCACTTTTCCTGATTCAATCTACCAACTACACTTAGAAAGACCATAGCTTCGTCACCATTTTTATACAATCCCTGCTTAGATTGCTAACCAGGGTGATTATTGCTGACTGAAACTGTGAATGTTTTGGTTGGATGTTTGTCTTCTCGAAAATGTACTGAAAGATTTTTCCCTATAGGCTACTGAATTTTCATTGCATGTTAACTGTTTAGGTTATTTTCCAACTCCACCACAAGTCAGCAGTGACAGAATGTTGCTACCACAGAAAAAATAGTTTGTCATGGAAACATTGAAATTGACTTCATACCTACATAAATTATTTTTTTCCACATGCTCATAGGGGGACAATTTGTTTATAAATTAGGGTCTGAAACTGGATGTACATTATGACCAGGACAAGGCTGCTGACTTCAGGAAGCAGTAACTTTGTAGTATCAATGTAAGAAAGCTTCAAAATGAGTTTGGAAAAATATCTGTTCTCACCTGCTTGGTTGAAGGATGGTTTTACAACTCAACCTGCACAAAAGTGCTTTGGAAACACGGACTAGACTGTCTGTTACCAACAAAGCAAAAGATAGGCAAAAATTATGCCCACAGTTTCACATGTGTGGTCTCAATAAGAGAAGGTCTTGAGAAAATGTGTTTTACCATGAAATATGCCTTCCTGGGGGAAAGAATATCAAAAGGGTTTTTTTGGCAAATACAATATAAGAGTTCATTTGAGTAGAGAGAGTGCTTTAAAATATAGCTGCATGCAGATTTCTTAAGAAACTACAACTGACAATTGAAGAGGAAACCTAAAACAAGATTACAAAAAGTAATCAGATGGCACAGATTGGTTGACATTAATGTGTGTACTTTTTGTTTTGAAACTAAACTGTGGAGGAGTTTTCTTATATGGAAAATTTCATCTACTTGTACTTGTCTCCTCACAAAGTCAAATATTTTGTGAGACAGATCAAAAACCCTCTTTGACAAGCTCATTCCCACGCTTCTCCTTGTTAACCTGCTTTTTAAATTGGGTTTCTTCTGTTTTTCTAGAGGCTTTTTGACATAAAGAAAGCTTTGCTCTATTTTAGAAGCTATGTATCTCTTGGGCAATCAGTATTTAATGAAATAAGAAAATGAAGTTAAAAAAAATGTTAAGGGGTGAAATAAGGCAAGTTCCACTAGCCCGTCAAAGAAGTTTGGGAGCATGGGAAGAGTGCTGAAGTTGGCTTTCGGTGAGGCAGTCAGGAGAAGGAGTTTCTGTGATGTACTATTGCTGTATAAACTCTGAGCTGTACCCTGTAATGCTATCAGTGATTTCTCTCATGCTCCAGGTTTTGTTGTTTGTTTTTTTTTTACTAAGAATGTAATATTTGTTGGAAAAACCTTTGGTCATGGAACAAAAAAACCATAATTTGACTGTTTGTACTGTAATTTTCCCCCCTCAACAGAATAAGATACAGTAGTATGTTCGAACATAAAATCTGAAAGGACAGGCTTTCTCAATTACATGTGATTTCACTAGCTGTGTGTATAGACCCACATCATGTGTTGTAATGTTTAGAGTAAGAATTTTTTCCTTAGAAAGTAGTAATCTTCTTCATGTCTTACTGTCATAAAACATTTATGCTGTAAAAATGTTCCCCATTCTGACACACTTGTTCATTACCCTGGTAATGAGCCAGTAATTGAACATGCTTATAAACTGAGTCCTGAAATAATATCACAGCCATGATGCTCCATGGAAAACCCCTGTGATGACATGTAAGAAGGTAGAGCATTTGGAACATGGTAGTGAGAATAGTGAGAATGGAAGTATACTATTTAATTGTTCACAATGAAATTGATAGCAAACTAGGTACTAAATTCAGTAGTGACTATTAAGGCCTGTTTATCCTGAGAGTGCTATCCATGCCAAGACTGGTTTTAGAAGGGAAGAAGAGAGAATCAAGTCCCTCTATCAACACAGACAAATTCAGAAATGTTAAGTGTAAATAAAAAGAAATGCATGCTAAAGTAAAGGAACATGATTTAGACTTCAAGCATTGCTACACTAATTTGCCTCTTTTTCTGCTTTCTCCTTGCAATTTATGTATCTCTTCAGGTGATATTAATTGGATATCCAAGACATCACTTACAAGTCACATCTCTATGTTCTGTTGGAGAATCACCATTGCACAGACTCAACCCACATACTATTTCAGAAAAAAGGAGAGAGGTAAGGAAAAACAGTTATTTTATGTTAACAAGGTTGGGCGGGATGGACTCCTTAAGTAGCTTGCTAACTGCCACAATGCTAAGGAATCAAACAATAAACATTATTATATGGAGAGATAGCACTTGATGCACTTGATAGCACTGATAGCACTTGATAGCACTATACATGTGGCACACCCAGTATTGTTGTAGCTCAGAAGATGGGAGTTGGAAACAATCAGACTGTTAGCTTTTAGTCAAAAGGGGTGTTCTTCTAGTAAAGATTACTCTTTAGCCAGACCTTTAAATCATAAATATTAATAATTTTACCACCACATCAGTAAGTCTCTTTTACGTGTGCATACTACTCTGATTTTCCTCTTTACATTTAGAGAAAAATAACAGCTTGTTACAATTCAAATTCAAGACTGTATGGAAAGTGGTGCAAGTGGCTAGCGTGCTCTCTGCTTTATGAAGTGTTGTGGTAATTGACAATAGTCAAATACAAAGAGTGCAGGGAGTTGCAAGGCTACATTAATTAATGTGCACTGTGTGCAGCACTCATCACTCAGGGGTAAATCTCTGTGAAATTTTCTTTGCATGTTTTTTTTTTTTCTGTTCACCCTTGCAATTGAGAGTTTCTTTTCTCCAGTCTTCTCAAGAAAACTATTTTGATGCCTTTACTCATGTTGATTAGTTTATTACCTTGTAAGTGGTACACTTGCAGTTAACAGGTGAGGCATGTCTAGGTGTGAATATTGGTGCCCACTGATCAGCCCACAGGATTACATTCCAAATAACCTGTAATATAAGTGCAGTCCTCCTGTTTCACTGATGAAGAAACTGAGACTCAGGCAATTGATTGACACATTCATCAGAAGGAATGTCTTCCAAACAAATGTTGGAGTTTGTAGAATAACACTGGTTTCTCCTCTCCTGTTTCATTTTCCTGTCCCAGCCTTAACTCTAGTTCATATATTGTCACTTTTCTTATGCTGACACAAAAAAGTATGCACCCCTATTTGTTGTAAATATATTGACAAACAGTGTCATTTTACAGAATTATTTTAATTGTCCTACTTCATTACTAATGGTGTTTTAATTAGAAAACACGGGTATTATGAGCTTGGTTTGATGTATTCCACAAAGCTGAGTGTGATGCATCTTTATTTTATGCATTTGCACTATGTAAACATTTTGTAAAGAGGTAAGTATACATGGTATATGTGCACACATGTTGTTTCGGACAAGTCTTTTTGGTAAAGTCATGGCCTCATTTTCATAATAAACACCTGGTTAATAATGACCGTTGTTACTTGAGACAGAAAACTATTTATGTTATAAGCAGAGGCTGCTGTAGTTTTTAAACAAAACTCCCATTGATTTCTGTGGAGTTCCAAATTTTAAAATGTCATTTTATATCCTATCATGATTATTTATTGCTCTTAGGAACTCATAAGGATGAAACCAAGTGATTCAAAGTAAAATCAGATAAATATTCATCGAAAATACTTCCAAGCCTTAAAGAATTTATTTAAAATATACCTTGTCTATTTGAGTTTCAAAATACAAAATATTATATAATATTGTAGTAATGTTACAGATTTCTATAGTTTGAATTTACATGTATATTTTGAAAATGAATATTGCTAGGTAGGTAACAGTACTTGGTATTACCTGCATTTTAAAAATTGGACCTTTAGTAATTATCTGAGTATAGGTGTTTTGGACAGGAAAACCGTGCTAATACCTTGCTAGCAATAACATGATACAGTAAGACCAGCTGGACCAGGTCTGTGCATGATTAAAATAATGTTTCTACAAAGGATTCTCATTCCAGTTACTGTATTTTCTCCCGTCAAACTACATCTCTGTGACCTATAGAGGTGTCATTTTGTTCTACTTGTGCTGTACTCTTGAATTTGCTTCATAATTATATATACAATCAATCCAATGCAACTTCTGAGTAATTTCTGAAGTTATTTTAGCTCTTAGTGATGTTCTGGTGTCTTTCTCTCTAACCCAAAACTTTGGCCTTTGGCTTTTAACAAGCTGCATCTGGGACTATCAGGAGGATTGGAGACTGCACAGTGTTATGGTCATTTCTCCATGGTGGAGAACAGTCTTCATGATAGAGGTTTTACTTGCTTTGATCAGCAGTAGGTGAGTTCGTCTCTTCCCTTGCATGAATAAAACTATTTTTACTGAAGCAGAATACCCTTGAACACTACAGTTTTCTTTTGAGTTAATAACTTTCACGATTCCCAAATACTTGTGAACTATGTCCCAGTTAAATCAAATATATTGCTGAACTATTCCAGTTCTGGATACTTTGTGCAATGTATTTTTTTATCCCAAAAATGTAGAAAGGCTATATGAACTTTTTGACACACACACTCTGGAAAAGCCTACTCAAAATCCAGGAGGATGCAGTTAGAGACCTGCTGCAGCACCTAGACACTCAAAAGTCTATGGGGCCAGATGGGATTCACCCATGGGTACTGACGGAGCTGGCAAAGGAGATTGCCAAGCCTCTTTCCATCATCTATCAACAGTCCTGGATAACAGGAGAGGTCCTAGATGACTGGAGGCTTGCCAATGCAATGCCTATCTACAAGAAGGGCCTGAAGGAAGATCCTGGGAGCTACAGGCCTGTCAGCTGACCTCAGTACCAGGGAAAATCACGGAGAGGCTTGTCTTGAGTGTGCTCATATGGCAAGTACAGAACAGCCAATGGATCAGGCCCAGCCAGCATAGGTTCAGGAAAGGCAGGTCCTGCTTGATCTCCTTCTATGATCAGGTGACCTGCCTGGTGGATGAGGGAAAAGCTGTTGATGTTGTCTATCTAGACTTTGGTAAAGCCTTTGACACCGTCTCCCACAGCATCCTCCTGGAGAAGCTGGAGGCACATGGAGTACACAGGTACACTCTCTGCTGGATAAAAAAACTGGCTGGCTGGCCAATCCCAGAGAGTTGTAGTGAATGGGGTTAGATACAGTTGGTGGCCGGTCACCAGTGGCATCCCCCAGGGCTCAGTTTTGAGTCCAGTCCTGTTCAATATCTTTATTAATGATATGGATGAGGGAATTGAGTAAGTAAATTTGCAGATGACACTAAACTGGGTGGCAGTGTCAATTTGCTTGAGGGTAGGGAGGCTCTGCAGAGAGACCTGGAGAGGCTGGATCAGTGGGCCGAGGCCAATTGTATGAGGTTTAACAAGGCCAAGTGCCGGGTCCTGCACTTCAGTCACAACAACCCCGTGCAAAGCTACAGGCTTGGGGATGAGTGGTTGGGAAACTGCATGGTGGAGAAGGACCTGGGGGTGCTGGTTGACAGCCAACTTAACATGAGCCAGCAGTGTGCCCAGGTGCCCAAGAAGGCCAACGGCATCCTAGCCTTTATCAAGAATAGTGTGACCAGCTGAAGTAGAGAGGTGATTGTGCCTCTGTACTGGGCATTGGTGAGGCCACACCTTGAATACTGTGTTCAGTTCTGGGCCCCTCACTACAAGAAGAATGTTGAGTTGCTGGAGCGTGTCCAGAGAAGAGCTACCAGGCTGGTGAAAGGCCTGGAGGACAGGTCCTATGAGGAGAGGCTGAGGGAAGTGGGGTTGTTTAGTTTGAAGAAGAGGAGGCTGAGAGGTGACCTCATTGTACAACTACCTGAAAGGAGGTATATCCATTATATACAAACATATCCATTATAGACAGAGCATCTGCTGTAACTACAAGAGGATGAGTGTATTTGAGGAGATTTTGAGCTTGGCTTTAGAATGAACAAATTTGAATTTAAAAAAAGCTAACTTTCCTTTATAGTTTTTTTTTTTTTAAATTGATTCTGTAATTCCTTTGAGGCTAGGCAGGAGTGAAGATAAAGTTCAGACAGAACACACTCTTCACTGATCCAGTTTCAAACTCTCTGCCAAACTGGTCTTTTATTCACAAGCACATGTATTGAAAAGAGAGCACAATGTAGATGGGAATGGCTGAAGTGAACTACACATCGTAGCCATGAGGTGTGCTTTTTTCTGCTAAGGGGCAAAATAATCTGGTGATTACACAACAATGTCATCTTTAACATAGGATCGTTTTTTCCTCTTCTGATCCTGTTTTTTTGTTCTTGTTTTGGTTTGGTTTTTGGTTTTTTTTAACCTATACTTGCAGTGCTGTGGACCTGTGTTTTTGATCTCAGAGTATTATTCTAATTTGCTTTTAAGATGAGGAAATCTGGGTTTCTTTAAAGAGAAACTGATGCTGATAGAATCTCAGGACAGCATAAATCTGCCAGTTGTATCAGCTCCTCTTACAATAGCATGGCGTGTATAAAGCAAATACAGAAGTTGTATATTTTTCACCAAAGGCTGTAGAAAAAAATATTCTTAGGATCTTTAATTTCTGTACCTCTCCCACCTAACATGTCCTCCAGAGGTTTGATTATTGCGCTGTGATAGACACCTTGGAAAAACCCAAGACAGGTAAAACAGATCTGATTTCTAACCCTGACATCTCTGCCACCCATTCATTACTCACTTTTAGAGTTCTTGCTATGCCCTGCAAAAGCAAACGTGTCTGCTACATCTGCAGTTTCTTTCAGAGGGGGGAAAACTGTTGTCTGTTAGCATTAGAACTATTAAATTGTGGAGTAAATTGTGTACAGTTCAGAATCTCCTCACTTCAGGTGAATAATCAGTCTGGGAGGAGAGGATCATTCTACCTGTTTGTCAGTGAATGCAGGCTTTGTTAAGTAACATTTTTCACCACAGAACAATCAGCCTTGGGTCAATAAACCCCAGAATGGATTTACAATATCCACTTGAAATAGATTTTGGCTGCATCTGTTACAGTCACATATCCACTTAACCATCTTCTTAGTTACTAATCAAGTCATTGCTCCTTTCCTGGTTCTTTTTCTTTCATCAACTTTCTACTGTAAAGCTAATTTTAAGAAAGAAAGAAAAAGAAGAGTGATATCTGTTCCACTGCTGTTGTTTGTTTTAAACATGTATTTCATAACTATTGTATGAAAAGGCACCCTTCACTTCTTTGGCCAGCTTAGGGAATGTTTGGAATCAAGCAACGTTTGTTTTATAATATAAAAACTCTGTGTCCCTGTGCTTTTGGACCACTCTTAACCTCCACAGTGACTCTCAGTGGGTAACTTATAAATGTACAAGGATGTCTCAAAGCACATTTTGAAGAAAGAGAGCAAGAGAGAGAGAAAAGAGACAGAGCGACTCATCTAAAGTTACACCATCATCTTTAACAGCTGTGTGCATATTAAAGGAAGTAATGGGGGAGTGAAGGTACTGCATATTTCAAAGCTGAACTGTTGCAGTAACAATAAGAAAGGGGGGATGTTGTGCAGAGTTAGCCAAGTGTTTGAAGTACATTACCGTAAGCCAAACCAATGAAGTGGACAAGATTTCTAGCATGCTGCAGTGGTGCCTCTGCGTACTTAATAACAGATGTTTGGTCTCTCTAGGCAGATAATTGTCCTGCTGTAAGGTTGGCTTGACCTGTGTGAGCAATACTGTGTACAGCACTGAAGCAGTAACAAATGATCATAGCTTTTCTCTTTTTACTGGTAGAATGCTTAGCCACGCTTCCTTTTAAGCACATAATTACTCCAAAGCAACTGGAGCCCATACATCCTCCTTGCCTAATGGCTCTGAAGCCATTTTGTTATAATTTATGAGGACAGGGTTCAAAGTTTTAATAATATTTGGATAATATCATTGCCAAAATGTCTTTGAGCTGTGATGAATAGAATGAGAGTGGGCACATTTCGATTCTGTGCATGACAGTGCGAGTGTTAACAGCACCATACTTTGCTCAACCTTTATGGAAACATTCACAAGCCAGTTTGCTCATGAATTATAGATATGAGCATGAAGAATTATAAACAGCAGTGGAAAACATACAGGGTTGCTTGTTCATAAGGCATTGTCCTGTTAGTGGCTCTTCTTTATGCAGATAAATGAATTGCAGGGAATACAAAAATGTTTTAAATAAACCCTTAGCAGATAATGTATTAGCACATGAACATAACATACACATGCACTGTGGCATGCTTTTGGATATTTATGTTTATACTCTCTGCTCAAGTGGCTCACTGATTTTTTGGCTTCCTATCATTCACCTAATAATTTCAGCATCCTAACTGCACCTCTGGGTATGTTTATCCGACAATCCAAGCTGTTCTTTGCTTTATGTTGCTTGCTGAAATTGGCTTACCAATTTGCTCTGCAAGTAGCTTCAGTGTATGATAGGTTAATGATGTTAATCAAAGCTAAATAGGACTAGACACAATCTTTTCATTGAAGTCATAGACCAGACCAGGCCAGCAAATGCTAGCATTGGTGGGGCAAACCAGCCTGTTACATAGGTGGTATGAGATCACAAAAATAACATCAAAATAATGTGTCACTAAAGCTGTACACCTCGAGCTTCATCCAAAGCCTGTTGAAGTCTGTAGGAGTCTCTACTGATTTCAGTAAGATTTATACTAGGCCCATAAAATTCTGCATCACTTGGCTAAGAATACTTTTTTTCCAGTTTGCTTGACAGGATACAAAACTTATAGCAAAGAAAGTGGGACTAAATTCTGAAGGTAATTCATCAGTGAGAGATTAAGGATTTTTTAAACTGAGAGCACATGTATTTTTCATTATACAAACGATATAGAAATGCTGACTTTCTCTGTTCTCTCAATGCTAACCAAAAAGAAATAGAAATATAAGCAATGTTCCAAGCATATATGCATTCCAAACAAATATAAAATGTTCCAAACAATTATGGTTGCTAGAAACAATTTAATAAATACTCTGTTTCATTCCATTCAATGATATTCAAGCAATGCTTAATTCAATCAAAGGGTCATTTGATTACAGAAATAATCAACTGACAGAGTCCCAATTTACTCTGGCCACTAAGTATGCATGTAGATAGCTGGATGTGCCATATGTGAGGTTTGGCAATTATTTCTGAAAAACCATGAGGATGGCCTTAATTGAAGTGGTCTGATTTTGTATTTGATAGCCTTACTTGAAAATCTTAATATATATTATTAATTTTTAATGTTAATTTCTGGAATTTTCTTTTAAATATAAGCCTTAACTGGCTTGTTGTTTAAACAGTTGGGTTTTTTCTCAATGAGTTGAACAGTGTTCACCAACTCAAATTATTTCCTCTGATTATGCTAAGGCCTAAAGACACCATGACATTCCATGGCTATTAAAAAATATCAGACAAAAAAAGGAACTAATATATGTGGGATTCAATTAATCTTCCATTCTTCAGAGAAAATCCTATAATCATATAAAAATTTGATTGGGAGCTCCTGTGTTTATCTTAAAATAATGGACTCTTTTCATTCTGTAATAAGTTGTTGACTAAATCTTTTAAAATAGGTATATTTCTGTATTGGGTAATCACTAAAAGATGAAATATATACTTTATTCTTCCTCCTCCTAATTCTTTTCCTCTTTCAACTACAAAGAGTCTGGAAACCTTCAGACTCAGAAGTTAAAAATACAACATCTCTGTATTTTTCTTAATTGATTTCTGGAAAAACTATGTTCTCTAAGAATGAATTGAGAGACAGGAATGATAAAGGCAGAAGTAGTTTTACATTTTGAACAATTCCAACAAGGGGCTGAATATTCAACAACTGATAGGCCAAATAACAAGTTGTTAACTTCATCATGCACAGTCACAGAGTACGTATGTGTCACTTTGAGCAAAGATTGAAAAGACATTAGAATTAGAGATTTAACAGCCAGTTTTGATTAAATCAAAACAATCAGAGTAGTTGCATTTGCAACAGAATTAGATTTTAAAAAGCCAGACTCGGAATACTTTGCCAGAGCTTACTATTCACAGATAAATTTTTCAGGTGATACCTTTGAAAAATATATATTACAGAATACTTAAAGACTCCTGTGGCAAATGACCATGTTTGTTCAATTATTTTTACTCCTGTCCATGACTTAGAACAGTTAACAGAGCCACAGAAAGGCTGCAATTTGCTTAATCATCGAGAGATTTCCATCATATGTAAAGTCAGGTCATAGGAGAATCCTGATTTTTAGGTCATCTTGGATGGTTATGCCCAGTGGAATAAAAAAGGAACATAGGTAAAACCACATTATCCATGTGTATAAAATCAAAATATTTCAAGTCAAAGCAGTAAAAAAAACAGGTCCAGATTTGTTGCTTTTTCTCCCTTTTTAATTCACGTACATTTTGTCAGTACTTGCTTTGATCAAAAATGTCCACTCCTCACATACAGCACAAAACACAGTGACCCCATCCCAGGACAATTTATTACAAATTGAGGATATGTCAGTATTTAGAAGTCTGAAAGTCTTAAAAATTGCATTGTACTACAGGAAGAGAATGGGCGCATGCCAAAAAAACTACTTCACTTCTACCTGTAGTTGGAGGCTGACACTTCCAACTTATCTGCAGCCCTTCTATCCCTGAAACAATCATGTTCACAACAATCGTATATTGTTGAATGTCCTAGTAATGTACTTTGTTACCATCACATCAAAAGAAATTAACTTGAACATAGGTGTGATACCAACCCTTTATTCTTCAGTATGTGTTGTTCTATCAAGGCAAGGTGCACTCCACACATCAGAGGGATTTCTTAGTAGCTACGTTGATTAAAAAAGCCTGAGGGAAGTCACCAGACTGCGGAAGGTGTATCAGCACAGCTCAGTGGTCCATCATCTCCTGTGAAAGGTGTAACCACTAATTTAACTCAGGAGCACTCTGAGGGCCTCGCATAACTGAGTAGTTCATGGGCCAAAATGTGTTCTCCCTCCAACTGTCTAGAAGACAAGCATATGTTACTATTCCTAGATGCCACAGAAATTAGCAAAAGCTAACGAATAATGAGGAATGCCTGGCAAACCCTCAGGAGCTCTGTGGATTATGGTATGTGACTCTTTTGGATTCATATGCAAGGTTTACTGAAAACCTCTATGCCCAAGGAAATTTGGCCTGAAATCTTACAAGAATTATCATTCTTAATAAATTTGTGAAACCTGCTAGTTTTTATTTGATAGGAAATGTACCTAAATACAACGAAATGAGTGATTCTTAGTGATACCTCTCTGTGGGAAAGATCCCAGCATATGTGATAAGCTGAAACTTCTCTCCCAAAACAGCACACAAAAAATGTTCCAGGTGATTTTTTCCCATTTGTTCCCATTTGTCTCTTTTCATCCTCCCATTGTGCTACAAATCGGTGCTGTAAATTCATGGCAAACAGGAGAATTCCAGAGATCTCTATTGCTTAGTGTTGGCAGATGTTGAACCTTTGGGAAGACTACAGAGTATTTTCCTTTAGTCTTCGTTAAAATTGGGCTGCTTTACCTACTTATAAATGTTCCACCTCTCCAGGTATACTTCTAATTCCTGCTTATCACCTTCATGTGCGGTTGAATTTGAAATGACCTGCTTCCTCTAATTGAATGGGAGTCCTATTCGATCACCCTGTCCTTTAATTTAGCTCTCCCACCTAGAACAATGGGTGATTAACACAAGTCAAAACAAGAGCATAAAGGAAAAAGGCAGCACAACCCGCCTTGGTGCAGCTGCTCAACTCCAATGTTTGCCTGCTGTGTAGCAGCATGTTACGGTCACTGCCAAGCCTTGATCTTCTCTTTCTCTGTGTCAGTACACAAGGATCCATCCTTTAAGCAGCACAGATGACACAATTATATATTGTTGGAGAACTTCAGTGTCACTTTTAAGCAATACAGATTCTGCAACTTGAGGCAAAAGTGAATTAAACAGAAATACACAAATGATGTTTTAAGTATCGTTTTGGTTTTGTTTTTTATTCATAAGGCTGCTTCTGTTAGCACCAAAGCTCCTTTTCCCCCTACGTTATTGAAGTGCTTGTCTGCCTATTTGTCAGACATTTCAGATTTAAGTTTTTTTCATTTTAATCTTGATCTTAATGGCAGCATAACATCTCATCAAGTTGCACCTTCCTTAGATCAGGTAATGTTTGAATTCTTGCTCTACAAGAGTTGCACTTTGATTCTGTACAAGCAAAATTATCCTATACTTGTTTGCATATAATCTCTAGAAAGTTTTTTCAATGGAGTTCATTTCAGTGCTGGCCCAAAGGCATGTAATACCAATTAAATGAACCTCATTGATTTAAATTACTTTGAATCAGGCTCAGGGAAGTACATGTGAAGTATTAGCATTGATAGTGACCCCTTTAAAACCCAAATAGAAAATAATACATTATTTAAGAGGAATGAAGCCACTAAGCTGTGTAGAATTTAGTTTTTTAAATTTACAAAATGTATTAAGAGAGCCAGAACACTTCTGTTGATTCTAATTAGAACTGCTTGCGAACAGATCAGTTCTCCAACTGCCTACACAGATTTCTGCAAAGACAGTCAGGTGCTGTGAGTCCCAGAAAGTTTACTGTCCCAATCCTGCAAATATTTAACTGTAGACTCTACTGTACTTCTGAATACCAAGGTATTCAATCCTCAGTCTGCTTCTTTTAAATTATGGTTAAACATGAGTTTTCCTTTCCAGTCTCTGAGAGAGCACATAATGCCACTCACTTAGCCCCAAGCCAAAGATGGCTAAGAATAGTATATGTCTGTGCCTTATGTTAGTAATCTTTGCATCAAGACCTTGATTGTTCCTTCAAAACCTGACAGGCATATACTCAATTTACTATGTACATAATATGAGTCCTTTTAAAAAAAAAAAAAAAGTTTTTCATCTTTGAAAACAAAGGACCACGTTTCTAAAAGGACAGGGTTACTTGATAGTCACTAGTTAAAATTAGACTGCATACCTGCTATGATTCAGTGTTTAGAAAACAAACAGATAGGGTTAGATCCAAACAAAGGATTCATTTTAATAGTAAACGTATTTAAGCGGGTGCCTGTGTAAATGTGAATTGTTTAGGGGATGGATTACCATTTTGCATACATTTTAGAGCTCTGAGAGAAGCCATTAAGGGATTAACACCTCCGATTTATGAAAATGCAAGGATGATAAAGAAACAATAGGGGTGACAGCATTGTGTAAACGACATTGATTCATTTCAGAACAGGGCTGTTAACTGCTGGAAATGAAGAAATAAATGGAACAATGGATAGATGCTTTTACCAGCTTGTCATTAATTAGCAGTGAGCACAATTCTTTTATTGTCCTTTTTGAAAAATACAAAATTGGTAGGAAAATACAAGCACTGAGCAAATAGATTACTCTGTGTCACTAGGCTGACATCTGCATTTTCTTTCTTCTCTAATACATTTTGTTTTTCAAATGATATCGAACTTTTAGCTTGGCAGCAAGCCAAAATTCTGCTTCCTTTGAAATTCCTAAAAGGACGTGTTTTCATCCTTAAAACCGAACTGCTTTAGAAAAGCATAACAAAAGCCGTGATTTAAGAAAGGGTTAATAAATGTTAGTGAATCCCCCTGTAACACAGCTTGGAAGCACAAACAACAGTTCAATGCACTATTCTGCTGACCTATTGCATCCGATCAACTGTGGTTTTATTTCTAGCAGTGCCAGCAGGTGGGAACTGACAACATGTTTCTTTGGAATCGCAAAGAAAGATCGTCTCTGATGGAGAATTAGCTGGAAGTACGTGAGGTTGTTTGGCACAGATCTAAGCAGGGACAATGCTTGATTATGGCTATCACTCTCCAGCTGCTGTCAGAATGTTAAGTTTGCTTTCTTGAGGCCTGACATCTAACACATTTCCTTTTCTAATTAGTATCTGGTACTGTAAGATGCTACTATTTTATTGCATGTCAGATGTGCAGGGCTGAAATACATCACTGAAGTCAGATGTAGGTGTAGGTCCTAGGAATTAGATTTTTAACCTCTCATAGGGAATTCAAAGCATCTCTGTTTAAAAAAAAAAATATGTGGATGGAGAAGTTAGCATGTATGAACCTCCAGTGTTGTTTCCTAAGAAAGGATGCAGAGTGAAGCTGATAAATCAAACACCAGCTCACCAAAATACCCTGAACACTGGTTTCATTTTCATCGGCACAATCAGGCAATATTCTGTGCATTAATATTTCCTCATGTTGGCAGCAGAGCAGTGTGTTTCCCAGCTGCAGATGCAAGGGAACAGGGGGGTATTTACACCACGCTAAAGAAGCAGCAACCCTGCCCACCAGATTTAGGTAAATTAATTAAACTCAGCATTGTTAAAGATTTGACATTTTGCCACCTGCGTAATGATATTCTAGGTAAAGAGGAGTCAGGGCTTTCACCTGATGCAAGTATTAAGCACAGCTTGACAGGAGCAGTGTAGGAACTAATGTGTGGATGCAGGTGTGACTGAAAAAAAATGAGATCATAGGTATAAATTCAGCCAATGCTCAGCAGAAGCCTGGTCACACTCTTTTACTGTAAGGTTCCGGGAAATTTTCCTGTATGTCTAAGAGGCCGTGTGTGTGCAGGGGTTAAGTTTTATTTTTCAAACCATTATTTCATAAACCACTTCAGCATCCTGAGGTAAAGGCGAGAGTGGGTTTTTTCCAAGGTGAAGACAGTAGTTACTCACTTTAAATGCACATAATAGATTTCATCTGAAACTCTGGTTGTTTATAAGAGAGGGCTCTTCAGCCAGCAACAAGCTGAACCTTTATTTTTTCATTGCACAAAAAAAGATGGATTGGTGTTCAGAAGACAAGGGCTATTTTTTTCTGACTGAAGTTATGCCATTTATTAGGTAGTGCCTGGGCAAGTCACAAAAGTTATTTAGGAAAAAACTTGTCCAATATAATTTTTTGGTTTTGTTTAAAAGTTTATGCTTTTTAGATTGAGTGTTTCCACATTTCAATAATATTCTCCTACAGAGAATAGACATAATTATTTAGTAAAACTGTCAACCTTGGTAGTATAGCTCCTGGTGTTCTAAATATATTTACAGTGGTTCAGGACACTTGCAGTATTCCAAGTTAAAATGTTAATAACCAGTCCTCATGCAAACAGTCAGGCTACACCCTGCTCCAAGCTTTCAGCAGTACTGGATCTCCAAAGTGTGTGCTTATGCTTTACAGAGCAAAAAAATTGTTTAATGCAACTTTCATGAATGAAATTCTGTACCCCAAATAGTCTCTTTGAAGACAGTTTTGTAAAGATGCAGGTCTTTCACTCCTTAGGGAAGACAACAAACAAATCAACCTTTTTTCCAGCATCCGAGCTAGATGAGCACTTTATTTGTAGCACATAGAATTTCTAGATCTACAATTATTTTATTATATATATCTATCCTTTGTTTGCCAGGGAAGTGCTCCCTTTTCTACATAAATTTAACTCCCTCTGCTTGTAACTAATCTGTGTCTTCAACAAGGTTTAAATTCTGGTATCAGGTTGATGAAGAAATGGGACATAAGGCTATAGAGCTATAAAAAGAGGTGTTTGGCAAGGTTTCCTCCTACCTACAGTAGAGATTCATCATCATATGTGAAAGTCATTGAGGCTCTGTGAGGGTTCCTAGAATTATCTGTACAGAAGAAAACAATTGTAAAGGTCCTATTGTGGTAGAGGACTGAAACACATGATTTACTCTCAGGCTGCAAGCAGTCCCATTGATTTCAGAAACCAGTGACATGCAGAAGGTTAAACATGTGCTTTGCTGGGTTTGTGCCAAACCTGGTATCGTTCTTCTGAATAGTTTAGAAAAACTTTTATGGTTATTAGAAAAAAAAACACCAAACACAACAAAACAAACCAAAAAACAAACAACAACAACAAAAAAATCAAACCCAAACTATTATAAAGATATGTATTTTAAGTCGGGATATAAAAAACCTGCTCTGGTTGAAAAATAAGCTAGTTGTTTTTACAAACACAGTAGGATTTTTTGGCTCTGTTGCTGCTGTAAGCACAGCAGGCCCCCTGTGCATCATCCCTTGCAAGGCCAGACAAGTACTGCAGTTATATTAACTTTCCTTCACAGGTTGCCTGTTCAGTGGAATTTACCCTTCAAAGAATAGTTGTAGAAAAATCTCCAAGCATATGGAGCTGTACTGTCAAATGTAGGATGGAGGTTTTAAAGACATTACAATTGACTTTGAATTCTGAGCAGGTGCAATTCAGCATCTTCCATAAGATTCATGTTAAATTCAGGCTTGAGGAATATATTAGTTCTCTTTACTCTCTGCTACATTCTCAGAGGTACTCCATGCCAGTGGAATAATATGTTATGTATTTAATGTGTGGAACTCTAAATATTTCTATGAAAAAAAATTCTGAGTTATAAAACTTATGCTCTGACTGGGAAAAAAACCCCTACACTCCTAAAAGTGAAAAATCTAAACCACAAAATGGAAAACTAAGTAAGGTAATGAGCTCTCTTTGTGTGTCCCTTTAACTTCTCTTTCAGTGTGATCTTTTACTTTGATTTCTAACTCAGGAGCACTAATGAATCAGGCACTGGAACAGGCTTCCCAAGTGGTTGAGTCACCATTTCTGGAAGTATTTAAAAGAGTAGAGAAATCTGGTTGATGAAGTGATCCACAATCACTCCCTGAGCTGTCATTCTTACTGGGCAGTGCAAGTGGATTCAAAGCATTCATAAACGAAGTTACTAAAGAATGGCTCTTCTGAAGCAATCGCTCTCAGGAGCTACTAGTAATATCTATTGGTGAGAATCATGCATGTCTTATCTAGCAGACCACATGTTTTGGTAGTATGCAAGTGCCAGGTCAGTGCCAGAGCGTGGCGAATTTTGGAGGATCCTCTCTGCTACCCACTTTGGAGATTCTGTTCTGTAAGAAATCAATGTTACATCCAGCTAACAAAGGGATGGGGAAAAACATCAGGGGAGGGAAAACATTCAGAGGGCCCCATCGAATCTTTCATAATGGAAAATTTTAAAAAAATCCATGCTTTGATGCCTGACATTTTCCATCTATGAAATAATGGGAAAAAGTTCTGAAAGTTTTGGCCATATTTACATTTATACAGAGTTTTGTTCATGTTCTTATAAGTAAGTTATCCTCAACAGCAACCAAAAAGGGATCTTGTACAGTTTAGTACCCCTTTATGGTTGACATTGATTTAAAACACTCCATGCGGGGCACAGTAGTGCAGGATCAATTAAAGGTAAATGCAGTCATGAAAGTTACATGAAGTACTGTCTGCCAGAGCCTCACAGACACCGTTCTTCATAGGACTGTTTGCCACCTTAGCTAAACAGAAAAAAAGCAGCTGTATATGTAGTTTATTTCATATTATTTGGTGATCTTATTATGGGAAAGCAAAACTCTCTGACCAAATAAAATCTTCTCAGATAAAAATCCTAAATAGTTTTAAGAAGATTTTAACTTAGAGTGTTAAAACATTCAGTTAGGTCTTTCAAAATAGCCACCAAACAGGTATGCTGGCTCTAGGGTCTCACCGAGGCAGGTTCATAAAACATTATTGTTAATCACTACATTTGTGCTAAGAAATCAACATAAAACAAAAATCCAGACAAACCCACACTAGTGTGTTCAGCTCTTCCTAGTGACAATCTTTTTGTTCATCACCTTAAATATAAAATGAGAGGTGAGTGTCAAATAAAGTGTGTGTCAGATGGAAACCAGCCTTGCTGCATAACCTCCTGTGGGGAAGGGAAGTCATCATGAGTTTTCTGTTACCCTGGCATAAAAAGCCAGTGATTCCAGCTTTGTTGAGCTCAGGAGTTGCAGTCATTTGACATTCCAATACAATGTTCAAAAGGCAGCAAGTAGGAAACATGGACTATAATTCTAGATACTTTTACCTGTTCCAGTCCAGCTGGCCAGAAGCAAACTGTACTGTGCAATAGGCTGTGGTACATTTTTGACCATAGAGGTTTTCCTAGAACCCCCCAGCAATGCAGCAATAAGAAACCCATTACAGGTTCTTTGAGCAATGGTAATATAATGTCTTTTTCCATTTTTGGGGAGTTTTGTCCCTAAGGGTTGCCTGGGTGAAGAAAGGAAATAAGTTGCTATTGTGGAGCTCCTGATGGGAAGATGCAGTAAGGGAACATTTAGCAATGGTAGAGTCTGCATTATAGGGCCTCCTATGGCCCCTGCAACCCTAATTTTTGTGAATTTATTAACATTTGAATGAAACAGGAAATCTGAATTAGATAATGCAAGAGATTGTGATCAGTTTTTGAAATATGAGCTTTCAAAATGTCTTAGAGATGCCAAATCTATGTACTCCTTATCCTGACCTAGCCTTTTTTTTTCTAATCTATCACAGACAAGGACATATCTGTGCAGAAAGTGGAGACCAATTAGCATCATTCCTATGTAGATACTGCTGTGTCCAAACTTTTAAATTGGCATCTGTATTTTAGATGCATGAAAATATTTTTTTACTTAACCTCTCAGATAACATTTTATTCATTCATAAAATCTTTCCTGTAGTCCTTCCAATGGTAGATGAAAGGGGTAACTGGGTTTCTGAAGAGTTAGTGCTGATTAACATAAATATCATTTCTTGTCTATTCACTCACTCAGCTCTGATCTGCCAGTATTTCTATTGACATTTCATCACAAATGTTTTACCCATTTCTTGAGAACATGAGAGAATCATCTGTGAAATGCCAGTTTATTGGCAAGCTGTTTATTTATGCTGCAAGACCAAAGAATACATTGCAGGGGTCTCAAGGTAGTGGCTCGTTATTAAAACCCTTCTAAAAGAATGCTAATAAATTAGAAGGGCCAGCTTTGTCCATTTAATCTTATGTTGAGTCCCAGTAATTTCAATGATACACTACATGGCCAGAATCAAAGTGAGATGTTCAACACAGCCTGTTATTCTTCTCTGTAAACAGCTGTTTATTGCGTTACAGTAAGCAAACCACTGATAGCTATAGGAGAAACACATTTCAATCTGTTCCCCAGGCTAGATGGCACTTTAAGTTATAACTAGAAGATGCATATACTTAGATTAATTGACAGCTAACAATATTAAGTTGTTGCAGTGTGGTACAAAATGCCAAGAAAATAATGTATATTTGTGTTTTCTACAGCTAACACACATACCTGTATGCTAAAACATAACGAAACAAAAAAGCATGTTTGAAATATTTCCATGCACCTTCTAAGGGACTGTGTTTCAAGCATATGGTGTCAATAGTGAACAGACAGACTGTGCAGGAGTACCTTCCCTCTGTACTGCCACTGTATTCTCTTCACATTGTTGAACTTTATGGATACTAAGTTCCTATGGAAAACATGTTCAGCTCGCTTTTATTTTCTTGCTCTTCTTCGACTTGTCAAAACAGTTACATCTGTGTCAATCAATTTAACATGGCTTTTTCCAATGAAAGATAGTCCAAGTTTGGACATCTTTTGGCAAGACTGGGGACTTTATTCCAGCCAGGTACTGGACAAACAAGCCTGGCTGTAAATAACAAGTTGAAGTATGCTGTTTTCAGTCACTGAGTGATGGAGTTACTCCTTTCATAAGTCATAATTATATACATGCGCACTGTTACAGAGACATTTATTCAGTCTATACTTGCTCAGAATCTTAGTATTACAAGTGCAGGACTTTTGGAAATATATTTAGATGGTTTGGCAGCTCTGATAACATAATGCAGTAATTGACCACAGTACATTCTTTGGAACTCTGCACAGATTTTATTTAAAAGCATAATAATATAAATAGCTCTGCATGTGGTACTTTGACAGCTTTTATGAGGACAGAAAGAGAACTATTCTACTTTATCTTTGTAAACAATAACTCATTTCCTAAATATTTTTCTTTTGGACTCATTCACTTATAGTTTGGGGGGAACAAAATTCTCAAATTATTTTAGATTATTCAAACTGAGAAATTTCTCCTGAGGAAAGTCAAACAAAACAAAACAAAATCTAATCATTCATACCAATCTGATTTGGGGAAAATGCTTCACTGACCTCACATCTGAAGTCTGATTTAATATGAGGAAGACACACCAGCTGGACACTCTGGGAGAGCAAGAGCAACTACATATCAGTCTGACGTCCTCTACCAGCTCCAGTCATGGCCAGTTGTCAGTACTCTAAGGAAAGCAAAACATAAACCAGAAGCCAAATTATACATCAAAAGGGAAACAGTTTCTTCTCCTGCACTGCAGGCAACCAGCAGACCACCTTAGAATGGGATTCATATACTATGTCAAAAAGAAACAATCAACAAACAGTCATTTCAGTCTACACCACCCTTTATCTACAACAATCTGTATAGCCAAGAACTCATATTACAAATTGAGTTTTTGAATGGCAGAATTACCCTGATTTTAGGCATAGAGTCCTTTCTAGAAATCATACTAAACTTGTAAATAATCTTTACCTTTTTAACCAAGAAACAGAAATAATTGCTCCTTTCTATGAGATTTTGTACATTAATTGTGTGGTGCATTATAATATAGCCAAAGCATAAGCTGAGGTGAAGACTTCAAAGATATTTTTTAATTTTTATTTTTTTTTTATACTGGGAAGAAGGGAAATGCTGATGGCTTGAGAGCTTACAATGGGATTTTGATTCCAGGGGAGAACAGTCCCAAAAGAAAAGATCTCATATAGGTAAGCTCAAGCCACATTAAGAATATTGAAATGCTCCATACGTTGTCTTATAAAGGATTTTATCCCACCATCTTGATTAAATAACACAGTGTCATTTTGGATATGTGCATCTCTGAAAAAAAAAGAAACCCAAGAAACTGTATTTAGTATTGATATATTTAAAGCTTGTGTCCTAATGCCACCTTGCCAAGTGAGAGCATAAAAAAGTTGGAAATATTTTCTATTTAGATATATTTCTACTGAGATAACATGAAAATATGGTATCATCATAAAAATACTAAATGTAACAGAAAAATTTTTGAGTATTTCAGGGCTACAATGAGTTACTAAGAATATGGGGTAATAATATTAAGGAGCGGTTATGAAGTGATGCTCTAGGGTTCTTAAATTAATGTTGTGCTTAATGATGTTTAGAGAGACACAGCATTAGTTTTGTGACCACCTAAAGGACTGGTGCAGCATAGATCAAATAAAATAATCCATAGCCTGCTATTCAGTAGTTCCAACTTTGTGAACAAGATACTTAAATTGTCTCGGATTTCAATATTGTTTTGAAACACTAATGGTGAGGAAATAATAGTACTTTTGTTGTACTAATGCCATTAGAAATATTAGGAGTATTTATAAGTAATAAGAATATGTGTGTTCATGTCTGTACGTGAAACAAATGGGTGGAAAAAAATGAGCGATCTGTGGTGCTGGAGAAGATTTTGTATTATGTGCTCAGCAGCACTCTATGGATGATTCTGGTGGTGTTTGCTATTCAAAGGTAATTCATAGCTCTGTATAGATATGGATTCAGTTATAGTGTGAATTTAGCTGGATAATGTGTACCTTTACTTGACTATAGTTTTACTTTTCAGCCTAATTTTGTTTGTTTGCTTTCAGCTTTGCATAATTAATTAAAAAGTCTGGTTAATGCAAGAAAACAGCATGTCCAACTGTTTCTCACAGATGTCAATTGAAAGGAGCTATCAAATTAATGCCATATGACAATGACAGTTTTGTAAATCATCCTTTGACCTGATTTGCCTGTGAAAGAGTTTATGTCCAAAATATTTATTCTAATACAGGCACATACCAACCATTTTTATCCCACCCACAAGCAATTTATCCTCGAGTCTTAATGTAGAAAAATTATTGGTAATTCATTGGAAGTTTTGCTTGATAAAAGAGTCTAGTTTTGACTGCTATACTAGCTAGTTCCAGAATAAAAATTTTACTTTTAGTATAATGTATTATAATATTCCCCCTATGACTACTAATGTTAATGATAGCTACTAATTACCTTCTGTATTATTAAGAATAGAGAATATTTGCAATTGTTTTCCACAAGTAAAAGCTTGAGGTCACAGATCAACTAGTGTAACTGCAATGAAAGTGCATTAACTTATGAGCCAAAACTCTCATTTAATAGCAAAAAGTCTTCAACTTTTTTTTTCAGTGAAATTTCCATGTGTCTCTCAGAGTACTTTATTCCTAGTAAAGGAAAACATTTTTTAATTAAGCATAAGGAATGTAATCATAAAATTGTTACATTTCTTTTATGGAAGCTAGAAACCCCACACACTATAATTAAAAATTACATATGATCATTAATGAAAAAGTTATTGTCTGTTCCTAGTGCCAGACTTCTTGTTTGACAAGAAAGAGGGAGGAATCGGGCATATTAAAATAAGCTTTTTATTGAAAAATACTAAATTTTGCTAGAAGTTTCATTTTCATACCTTCTATGAATTAATGCCACCCTACCAAAGAAAGAAAAAAAGTGTTTGTAACTTTTTTTGAGTCTTCATGTTGAAGAAAGCAAGCAGGAATGGTTTGGCAGATATTTTAGATTGTTTGCTTTAAAGCTGGTTTTTGTGCTTGGTTTTAACTGAGAGCTATCATGAATAAGAAACAGTTGTTTCTCTGTTTTTTTTCCTGGAGGATCCCTTTGTCTCAAGAGGACTAGAAAGGAATCTTTCACAAAGATTTTCTCTCAGTTGTGGTATTGCTGATGTCAAGCATGCAAAAATCGTGAGTCAGCACTCCAAAAGTCACGAGACTTCATTAAAAAGAGGGATCTTTTAAAATATATATATGTCACTCTTTTGGGGGCCTTTATGGTAAATGTGTGGTATATTTTCATACTTCTGCAAATGGAAATGTTTTTTTGAAAACGTAAGACGAAAAAAGAAGAAACAGATGAGCTTTTTCCAAAATTTTCATGACTCCCAGAAATGGGTTTTTGAAGAATATTTGAAGCGTTACAAACATTGCAACGTAATTGCAGGTGTTGGCAACATGGCAATTATTTGTGAGAACTTTGATCTAAATTGAGGTCAATAAAAACAAATGAAAAATCTGATTGAAAGAAAAGCAAAGCAATGTTCCTTTGCATTTCAGAGGCTTGGGGTGCTGTAATACCATTTGTTCTGCAGTCCTCCAAGAAATCCTCAAGCACAAAATCAGGAGAATAGGCCTCGTGTCTGTAAGGTTAAAGAAAAAGACATACACATCTGATGACCAGATACAAGACACAGTCAGATAATGACAAAAACCACTTTGATTTTGGCAAAAAAAAAAATAAAAAAATAAGCAAACTACTGCAGATGCTGCTGTTACAAAGATATAAGACCTTTACCACAGTTTAAAAGACAAAGACTATTTGAATCTAACAACATGGTTTCTGGCCAGAAAAAGCTACAATTATTTTTAAAAATGTCACCTCATTCACATTCAATGATCACAGAAAATGGAAACATTTTAAGGAGTAATTGTAAACATCTGCTAAAGAAAAAGCGAAAACATGACTAAGACAGAAATGAGCTGCCAACATAAAGTATTGTGCAAACAGATCCACTGGAAAAACACCATTTCTGTGGATGGGTTCTATTTGGAATGTGAAAAAATTGATTATTATAAAAAAGATTAGAATCCACCTAAAAAACATTTCACTTTAAGTCAGTCTGGCTGTCTACTCAAATATCAAGGAATGTGGCTACACTTGCAGTTAGTTCAGCAGCAGCTTTGGCCCCTGCTGCTTCTCCTGCCTGGTTCCAACAGAAGCGTTTGCACAGGCACAGTGAACTGGACTCAAACTAATCTAACCTTTTTTTTTTTTTTCCTTTTTCAGCTGGGTTGTTTTTCAGTTAAGAAAAAGTCAATGGTGGTGCAGATAGCGCTGACAGCTCATACAGGAGTGCTGCTAGATTTCTAACTATTGCCTTGAAACACTGCTTGCAAACTTCAGTGCTGCAATGACAACATAAATGATGGTAAATCAGATTCTTCTGTGTCTTAGAAAATTTTCTACTAGTCTGAGGGCAAGAACCAAGTGGAAGGCATCTATAGATCTATACCTCCGCACAGCATTTAAAGCTTTTGAGTGGCTTGTAGGATGCAGGGCTGCTTTGTAAGATCTATTGACTCCAGCACAGAGAAACAAAATGACTGAATTAACACAGAAGAGGAAGTAAAGGTGTGG
Source organism: Hemiprocne comata (assembly GCA_020745705.1). Lineage (NCBI taxonomy): Eukaryota > Metazoa > Chordata > Aves > Apodiformes > Apodidae > Hemiprocne > Hemiprocne comata. The sequence goes on from CM036598.1 coordinate 6,452,070, forward strand.
ATCACCCACTTTTCCAGGTATAGCTGTGCCAGTTAAAGATGTTTCCATGAACAGCTCATGCCACTGATCGGAGAGATACAACGCCACGTGTCCTCTGGCACGAGTGATCATGTGCACATTTTCTAACACACTGCAGGCAGCCTGGGTTTGCTCAAGTCATCTTTTCTTAATGCCAAATGTTACATCTATAAGCAGCTGTTCTGACTGGAAATGTTTTATCACCATCCATTGGTAGAAGCTTGCAACTCCCCCAGTTCTGCTGGCTGAACAGCTCATTTGAATTATTCCTAATCTATCCCTTTCTGTAACTGGGGAAAATCAGGCAGATTACTTATGGCTGTAGGCAGCCAGGCTGCTCTGCAGTTGCTGTGCTGGGTTAAAAGGTTAGTGAGCACAGGTGTCTTATTTTGTCCTCTCATGCTGCAGCTTTACCTGCCCAGAGGGTCTGCTGGCTGGCTAGTCACTGGTCAAACAGCTGATACTTAGTAATATTTCTTTTTCTCTGATGTTTTGTGGGGTTTTTTTCTATTTTTTTTTTTGTTATGTTTTGATGTTGTTTTGTTGGGGTTTTTTTATATGCTGTCAGAATGCTGCCCTTCTGCAGCACAAGGGGAAACACATGCCTGCTGGCAAGGTAGGTTTGTTTCTTTGCTCCAGTGGCAATACCAGTTGAGTACAAGACAAACCATCAATTAAAAAAAAAACAAGCCCACCATCTTTGGAGCTAACCAGAACTAAGAATGTTAAAATGAACTTCCAGGGATTGGGAGTTCGAGGAGAAGACTCCTTAAGACCTTGCTGATTAGCTTTCTAAAAAACGCTCTGAAATTACAAGAAAAACAGAGTAGCTCAATGTCCATGGCTTATTATAGTTCGTTCTCAGGTTATGTGCTCATTGTACTAAGTTACAGGAACTTGGAACCCTGAAGAAAGACTGTGATGGTGGAGGGTGGGTGGTATTTAATACTATGTTTATCATGTGCCCTTAAATATCAAAATATGTATATAGGTGGTGCTTGGGGAGGCATTATTTTTTTTGCTAAATATGTAGAAAATAGGTATGTGGAGACCTGAGGACTCTGAGCAGGTTGCCTCCATTTGTGTATCAGTTGAGTCTGTGCTTTGGAAATATAGCAGGAAGCCAAATTTCCTTAAACTCCTGAGCAATCAAAGCCAAATACTCATCAAAAGCATCTTTCTAAAGAATTTCCTTGGAATATGGCACAGGATTTCAGAAAATCTATGATAGGTCTTTTTGAAAATCTGTGAAATACTAAATGTGTCCTTTCAAACTGCATTTTTTTGGTATTTTGGTAATGGAGAGTTGGCTGCTGGTTTTAGCCTGTGGCCAGGAAGAGAGTAACAGCAGCTATATAATAAATCAGCAAAGAACCAACTCTTGACATTCTCACAATTAACTGTGAGCCAGCTAGTATTCCCTGAGAAAGTTATTCCATTCTTTTTATCTAGCTTGAAGAACTGAAAACAAAATCTGTTTCCTGGCTCTGGAATCCCTCCTGTTGATAGATGATTCTGCACAAAGAATACAGGTAAAAATAACATGTTTGCTTACCTTTAAGGAAATAAGAAGTTCCAGAGGTGGCATAAGACTGTTAAATATTATTAAACTGGGATTATAATAGTAAATAGTTGTAGATAGTAGGAAAAGAAAGAGGGTTCAAACCTACTATTTTAATTAACTACTGGCACTCTGGGTTCATGGTGTGCTGCCTTCAGTAACACCATAGGTCACAAACCACGGGTTCCATGATACATTAGGCCTGGCTTTATGTGCTTATTACTGAATCAAAGTGGTGCAATGTGTTATACAAAATATTGAAGTAGACTAAAGCCAGTCTGTTGGTTCCAAATTTATTTTAAAAATATTTTACTTCTGACTTGCAGGCTTTATGCCTAAGCAGAAATCATCTTTCCAACATCTACTTTTAATCCTGTTTAAGTATTAGTCTTATTTTTTGTCATAGAATGAAAACTGTAGAGCTGGCAAAAAATAAATATGTGGTATGCTTTGGCTGTTTTCCTGGAGTTGCCTTTGTAAGCCTATGACTAAGTAATGCTGATCATACATACTGAGGAAGTATTGATCATAACGGATCTGTTATTAATAGTTGTGGAACCACAGCTGTCTAAAGATGTAAGTCTTTGTTTTTCTGCTGAGTCAATTGTACTGGTCTAGAGCTTGGTCCACTCCTCTGTCTCCTCCTGATGTATTTGATTATCCTACATAAAATACCAGAAACTAGAAAAAGAAAGCTTGAGTATGAAGATGAATATTCTCCCATGGTCTGTGTATTTTGAATATAATAAGTCTCAAACCACTGTTGCAGGCTTTTTTCACAGCTTGAAAATATTTGCATTTTAGAAGTTAAAGAAAATAACTAGTTAAATAAAAGTTGAGTCTCTTAGCACTATTTTGTGTTTCTCTATTGTCTCTGCACTTTGAATTCTGCTCTTATCAGATGGAAGCCAGAAGAATGTTTATTTTAATTGCTGATTGTTATTGTGACAACCTGTACTTTCATCAGTGGTTTTTGTTAGTTTTAGGGAACAGAGATGTTAGAAGACAAAATCAGATACTTATATTCCTGCATGGACTTTAGTGGAAGTCCCAGAAACTGCCTGAGGGTGCAACCTTTTTATTTTCCAGTCATTACACTTATCTGAGTTTTATGAGCCATCTAGTTTTTTTTCTGGTTAAACCAAAGTTAATCTGGAATAACTTTGTGTGCATCAGTGTAGTTCAGACATATATACACTAGACCAATTAATGTGGAATTGTGCCTGCTAGACAGAGTTGTTACTAGGGCATTGCCACCTTTTTAGACACAGTTTAGGAATTCAGCCCAGTAAAAGACACAGTGCAGATATTTTACTGACTTCATATGCAGACAATTTGTTTAAAATACACAGAGTTAATGAGGGAAAATATTTTTCTTCAGGGTCTTGATACACTTTTTTCCAGTAGGAGAGAAACAAAACTGGAATGTGATTGATGAGTCAGAAGGATATCAGTCTTTGTTAGTGGCTTAAAAAGCTTGCAAACAAGAAAAGTGACAGCAGACTACAACCTTTTTTATTTTCAGTACTGCAAAATACTTCATATCTAAAGGTGCAGACTTCAGTTTTCTTTTTACTGACTTGATTCATCTGCTTTGGTGTGCAAAACACTTAAATTCAACTAAATAGTACTAGTATGGCTGTCAGCTCCCCCATAACTAGCACAGCATCTCCTTTATGCTAACTGAATCTTCTGCTGGCTTTAACGGGCAGTTTTAGTTCATGTGAGAAGAGACTGAGCACAGTTTTCTAGATTGAGCTCTTACAGCAGTGCTAAAATCCTGCATTAGGACATTTAACATCAACACAACAGTGAAAGTGCAAGTCTTTCTGTCGGTCAGTACAAGCCCTGCCAGTGCAAGGCTGCGGTGGCACCTCGGTGTCTCCCAAGGGTTCCACTGCTGCACATGGGGTTCCCAAGACTTCTGATGCTCCTGTTATTCATATTCAGCCTTAGCATAATTATGGCATTGATATTAATGGCCTGAACGCATCACACTGTTTTTCCTTGAGAAAAAGATACAGATAAAATAAAATGACATTTCATACACAAAGCTGACATCCAGAGACTGCGTAAAGATCCAAAAAATCTCCGATGGGTAATTTACCAACAAGATTAGGACTATAGTTTGACTCTACATCCTGATGATGCAGAGCTGTTTTTTTGGGGCTCAGTTTTGGTTTGTTTTGGTTGGGGTTTTTTTGATGATTTTTGTTGTGGTGGGTTTTTAGGTTTGTTTTTTTGTTGTGTTTTTTTTTTAATTATTTTTTGGTTTTTTTAACAGTGAGCTTTAAGGGGGAATAATTATAAAAAGCCTACATGTTTACTTTTAAACACAGCATTTTTTCCACTCTGCCCTAAGCCTGACATTTTAATGACCTGCTTCGCCTTGGTTTTTACTGGCAGCATATATTGAAGGGGTATTTTATGTACAGTTTTAACATTTGAAAAACACAGCTCCATATTTTGTCACTCTTTTATGTTGTAGAAAATGTCTTTTAAGTTTTTATTTCTTTTAATTGCTTACTAATTTGAGGGCAGTTTTGCAAACGTCTTTAGAAACTTTCGGATTTATCATTGGTAAGGGTTATTAATTTAAGAAGAGCAAGCAAAGTAAAGGCTGTGCATATATTTTCACTCAAATTACTATCCTAAATGACTCCATGGGGGGTTTCTTATAGGGGTCACTGAAAGGCAGAAAGGAATGTTTTTACTTCTTTGCTTTGTCACAAAAATTAGGTTACAAGGGCTATAAATGCAGGTAATACTTTTTATTACTAGATTTTCCTCTGTAATGAATGTAACATTTCTTCTTTTCATATAACGATACCCACTGAATGTCTCAGTACTTAGCATGTTTACTCTTTAACAGGGGTCTAAAGTAATTCCCCTTTAAAAGCTTGCAAACAATTTGAAGGCAAGAAAGAAACCCTGTATGGCAGGATCACTGCTGAAAGTGGAAGATTGAAGAGGGGGACACTGCCAACAAGCTCCTCAATAGCACCAATCCTTGAGTAGGTGAGGTAGCAAGAGGCAAAAACTAAAACTGGAGAAGTCACAAGTCTCAATCAGAAAGACCAGACAACTTTGCAATGCAGAATACAAAATTGGTCACGTATTTTCCTGCTCTAAAACACATTGCTCTGTGCCAGTCTGCCAGAATCCACATTTACCTGATTCTCTAGTTCCTAAATAGACTCGGTCTCACTATTGCTTTGAGATTTGGGCCGCGTTGTTAAACTGGGAGAAGCACCTCAGTGAGGCTGCACTCTTGAACAGCTGATCCAGGGAGCATGCCACAATTGTTCAGTATGACCAGGCTCCCAGGGCTCTCTCTTCAGGGGATTACACCTCCTTCCCAGCTTTGCTCTTCAAGAGGGCATTAGTATTCTCTGAAAGGCAGCCACTCATCTGGAGCTCTGTAAGGCCAATCTACTTTGATCTTAGCCTCAGAAATAGAATGATGAGGTATAAGAGTTCAAAGTATAAGAAGAAACTCAATATGCAAAGAATGTACCACATCTTAGTAAGTAATGAGAATTCCCTCCATTTGTTGCTGTTGTAAGGAAAAATAGTTTAATATCTTTATGGGATTAGTAGTCCATGGTACTTTGCTAATGAGTGGCCAGAGCTATTAAGATTTTCCTTATGTCTCCAGATAGGCTGGCAAACAAACATCAATAAACAATAGCAAGTCTAAGACGGGCTATTAAGATTTTGATCTGGCAAGTATTTTGTTAATGTGGCTAACATGTTGAGTTATTTTGATTGTAGACCCAATAGAGCAAATATATAACACAGAATTTCAATCTTTTCCTTACGAGCAACTTGAGGATTAAGGAAATTACTAGTAAAGAATGGTGGCTTTTTAATGAAGTTTATCACAAATGACCCCGGATTGTGAAGTGTTTGCTATTCAGGCAGTTGAAGATCAACAGGAGATTCAGAAAACTACCAGTAGGGACACAATTCCTTTTTTTTTACTGGTTTGCTCAAAAATGAGGAGGTAACATTCACATGAACACTTAGCCCGCATAGCAGTGACAAATACCAGCAAATTTAGCTTTCATAAGTGTATTTGAGAAAGATTAGCACACACCATTCAGTTCAAGTTTTAGTTTTTAGGTTAGCTGCCTTTCATAGTAATCAGCTTTGTTTTTTTCAGGACTGCCTTTTCTGTGCAAGAGCAGTGGGTGAATGCCATGTTTAATAACCCCTTACGCTGACTAATTCCTTTTTCCAGCAATTGTGTGGTTACCACAAAAAATTAAATTTGTATAATTGGAAGAAGAAATGTAGACATGAATGTTGTTTGTCCTTAAAGTGCTAGAGAAGCTTATGTTTCAAGGAGTCACGTAGCCCTTTCAGAACCATTTAATGTTCTTCAAATTCCTTTCTATTTATTTTTCCAAGTCCTATAAGTATAGTAGGATTTAAGGTCAGCACAAGGTACGTTTGCACTCGATCAGCTCAGATGCTAATTGTCACAATGAAGTGTGGCATACTAAGGAGAGCGAGATACTTCACATGCGAATTCTGATTTTCTGGGTGTGATAGCAGGAATTACTAGCAAGGACTTTCATCAGGTCAGTATTGAAACCTTGTTTCCTGTTTTACTTTTCGTGACTGATAAACAGTCATTCCAGCTCTCTCTACCACCAATCCAGCTACTTGGAAGCAGGCTACTGAACTCTTTGCTTTACAGACAGCGATTTCATTTTCCTTTTGGAAAATGTTTGAGAAGTATCAGTGACTTGTACAATACAGGCCAAGCATGAAAAACTTGTCAGTCAAGAGAATGTCACCCCATAAATGTCCCTAACAGCTCTTTCCTCTTTTCTGATTTGAAAGGAGAGTAGATTTAATTAATTTATTGGTCAGCATCTGTTTAACAGGCATATGTGTGATCGCTTTCTGAACACACCTGGTCTATTTTTAATGTAACCTCCAAAGATTTTGATCTTATTTTTAGCTTTAACCTTATAAAAATGTAACAGCACAAAGAATTCTTCCAGTGACTAAACTTTTTTTTTTTAATTTAAATCCCAGTTTCAAAGGAATTTAGCTATGACCTGGATTTTAATTTTCTTGGGGATTTTACTAATGCTAGAGGGGGAAAATCTGGTACATTTTCAGCATATTAAATACCTGTTTGTGTCAAAGTACTCATTAGATTTCTAATTCATTTGATTACAGTACAGTGATACAGCAAGGAGTATGTCTGGGTATTTATCTTTTTTAGCTATGCTATCATTAGAATATGATTTCTTTATTTTCGTTATTGGGGCATGCTACAGTAAATGCACCTAAATATTGCTCAGTTTTGAAACCACTTAATTATCCTGTCATTGGTGCAACATTATTCAATTTTACATTAAAATTGTTTTCCTGGAGACTTAAACTACATTCAAATCAACTGTTCAGTTTTGGCAACCAGGAAGAAATGGAGTCCTTGTAAAAATCAGACTTTGGAGTAAGGAAGTTGGCGATTTTTTTCATTAGTTTCATTGGGCTCATTGTTCCTATTCTGGCAACTTTATAGCTGCAATCACCTACGGCTAGAATCTGATTTTTACTGAGGTGCTATAATAATTACACTAAGTACTTTCTGTTTGTCACTGACAAACAGCAATCCTTGAATGTCACTTAAGGAAAACAGAAACTTTTATATTGTGGGTTAATTTCCAAAACTTCATGGTTTGAGTTCCCAGGAATAAGTGCAAGCTTTTCATTAAATAAAACCAAACCAACCAAAAAAAACCCACAAACAACAAAACACTACCCTAGGTTTTGAATATAACCAGGAAATCTCTCAACTCTTTGACATGTTCACAGACATGTTCAGGGTAGTGAGGAGGAATATATGAAAAAGAACAAGAACTTGCAGAAACTTTGAGTTCCTTATATAAAATATTTTGCTAAGAAACTTAAATATGACTTACTGAGAACCAAAGGTTGACAAGTTTAACTAAATACTGTAATAGCAAAACAAACAAACAAAAACCTTTCAGTTCACTTGTGGATTAGCAGTTAATACTCTGAAATCCACTGCTACAGCTATCTGTGCTGTTATAATCCAAAAGAAGAACTCTACATTTTGTGTTTTTCAAAGGAAGATCTTAATCACCTCTTTGTAAGCCACCAAACCCCTTATTAAAAGTCTGGGCCCAATCCTCCCTTGAAAAAGTGGCCCTGGCGAACTGTGGTCTTTGATCCTAAATTGGGAACAACTCCTACTGAAGGTAACAGTATGTGATTAAGGACTGCAGAGTTTGGGCCACTGAAATTAGTGAGACTGACTGCTCACGTGAGTAAAGAACAATTTCATCAGGTTAAGGACCATTATTATGTTTGGTAGCTGTATTTTTCTTAACTCTTCTTCATGATTTGGTCAACTTAAAAAAGATTAACAATATTGCCTTGTTGTCAATATCAGCTTTAGTCAGTGGGAACTAGAGTGAAAATGACTGCAGTGATTTATTTTTTTTTGTTAAAACTTATTTTTATAGCATAAATACCATGTATTGTAACTATTAATGCTACAGTTGCTGGCCTTGCTCTTTGATATAATATTTTTAAAACAAGTTACTGACAATCTAAATCATTAAACTTCGTTTTCTGTTAACATTACCTCAGTCCCACACACATACAAATTGTTTTTCTGTCATGCTAAATGTGTTCTAGTAAGTGCATTGAGCAAGGGGACCTAGAGTGCTGGGACCAGCCACCTGCTCAGGCCTGGCACAGCATGCTCTGTCCTCCAGTCGAGAGAGAAGGAAATAATGGAACATTCTCCCCAAATTCATACATACAAATGAGGGCACATGTAGTATACCATTAACAGCTGGACTGTTCAGTTAACTTCTACAACCAAATCAGAGTAAAAGTCTTTCTGCTAAGTGGTTTAGGATTTTCTTCATCCTTAGGTATTGGGGAGATCCCTCAGCTAACCTGTATGTTCTCTCTGTAAGAATACAAGTAGAAGTACTACCCCACAAGCCTAGGGATGGTATTTTTTCTGAGGTGGAGAGGATGTCTTGACTGGATTGATTTGTTTCTCTTTATCTTCAGTTTACCTGCAAAACCAGGCATTGTGGCAGCTGTGATACTGAGGTAGAAGCAACATCGTTTGGGGATTTTCAAATAAATAAACATTTAGCTTGCTCTACCTGAACTTTGTAGAAGCCTTAGAGTGGTACGTTGCTGATTTCAGATTTTTGTGTTTGTCGCAAATAGGAAATGTTGAAAGAACATGGAGCTTAACAGCTTAGCTCTTTCCTTTGAGAGGAAATAGAATTAGAACCTGCATGTGCTTGGCTTATACTTCATAATACATTTTATTATTAGAATTATAAAATAGGCCCCTGGGCACCAAAATACAGCATAACTAAAACCATAACTAACCAAGGTAAATTGATGCCTGCCTAATATATTTTACCATCACAGAATACCAGAGACTGCCTCTTGCTCTGAGCCCTCCACTCTTAAGTGGGTTTATTGGCACCAGTATTATACTGCTGTAACTAGTCTAGGACTTGAACCTGAGCCACACGCTTGTTTCCATCCATTCATCACAACTGGAGAGTTTTGTAGGTTTTTGGCCAACTTTCACCTTCTACAGGTGGTGTAAGGCCAGCTGTAAGTCTGTTTATTCTCATTAGCTGTACAATAAGCCCTGAGCTTTTCAGTGCTAGTGATGGAAGAAAGAAGAGATTCTCTTCTGTGTGTGATTACACACCTTTCCATGCTGGCATTTAGCAGTGTCATGATTCAGTGGGGCTGGAACCATTCTTTTGCTTAGCATTTTCCATTGGATCAGCACTCAGCAAAGCTGTGAGAGGGATACAGTCCCATTTCCCTGATATTATGCAGTTATGCAAATCTGTAAAAATGGGGGTAGTAACACTACCCCACCAACTTGTGCTTGATGACTATAATCATGAACATTTCTGAGGAGAGACAGTTATTTGAATCAAATTGGTTGCCTTCTTTGTAATTTCAGTTTATCTTGTGAAAATACTGTCAGAATAATACATGCTTCCTTTATAACCAAAAGTTCTACTCTTGATCGATAGGACTTACATTTCATTTGTCAGGTTAATGAATTATTAGTCTCATAGGGTTTTTTAGTACATTTCAGTCTCTTTATGCAGCAGACAGCTGTGACAAGGCTGAGGTGTAAAAGTAGCCTAAGCCCTAGTGCCAAATAGATACTCTTAGATCTCACTGGATGCTCCTTTCATGACTAAGGTGGAAGTGCTTAGGCTAATGCCAACAACTGTAGACAGAAATGATGCTGGGAGAGTGCCCTAGTGCTTGGGTTTGACATTTTGAAACAGTGATTAGACCAGGGAAACTCACTGTAGCCCTGATAGGAGGGTCCAGAGCTTGGAAACGCATCCTGTGATAGCTGAAATGTTTCAACTATGTAGCATAGAACCTTATGGACTTGTGCTCTTGAAAGGTCAGTTACCAGGGCTTTAAAACCACAGTACGGGACCTCTCTCCCTGCATGTCAGGATTGTTCCTGCAGGCCAAAACGAACTGAAGTTCACAGGGGCTCGGATTCTGCTTTCCAGCTTAGGCTGCTATTCCAATTGTGTGCAGCAAGCTGTATATACAACTGGAGAATACAATAATCAGAAAATGCAACTGTGACTTTTTCTATCTCCCAGTGACAACATCAAGTGCTTTGCATTGTCCCCTAAGGTTTTTATCAAGTGTTTTGGTTGGGTTGTTTTGTTGTTGGGTTCTTTGGTGGGTTTTTAGGATGGGGTTTTTTGTTGGGCTTTTTTTTGTTTTTTGGGAAGGTACTTTAACTTTGGGTGCATAATAGGAAAATGAAGATTTCACATTCAGTAAGTTGGTTTTGTTCCATAAACATTAACTACGCATGTTAAAGCTGTCCTGGGGCAATCCTGATGTGCACATAGTAGAGTCTGAATCTTTTCTATAAATATTTGTAGTTGATCATGCATTACAATAGAGCATTCCTCTCTTTTGACTTTGCCCTTTTTTTTTTAGCTTGTTCATCTGATTTGCACAGAAGGGGGAAGTTTTTATGGAAAAGCGAAACTGCCTACTCTACTCTTTGTGTGGATGTGTGTGTGTTAGTAAAGTCTGCTGAAAAACTATATAGGGGTTTTAGCTAGAAGGCTCCATTTTTATGGAGCTAATGGAATCTTTGGGGTTTTGTTTATCTACGTACAAAGTTTCGCAGAATAAAATGTAAGTGGGAACGACAAGTGAACATCAGCAGTATAAAGTTCTATTACTGTGTTTTAAATGTCATGTTCATCTTTCATTTCCTCTGTGAACACTTCCTCCAATTTCTGTATGCTCTATATTTCAAAACTTTTTGACCAATAAATGGAAGATTTCTGATGTCATTAATGCTTTAAATACTTCGCTGCCCTTAGTATCCAGAAATGCCAGCAGTCTTAGAAGTGGGTTTCTGAGTGCCTTAGACTTTTGGAATAGCCAGAAAAATTTTGTGAATCACAGAAAAAGATCATCCAGTCTCCGTGAAATCTCTGTGTTTGTAGGATTGAGGATTAGTATTTTCAAATTCTGTCTAGTATATGACTTTATACCATAATACTATTTCTGGTTTTGTTTCAAGTATTGCCTAAGCCAGCAGTCAGACTATGCTAAACTAGGCAGTTCTCAATCTGGGCAGGCATTTTGGCACCGTGTTGTCACTAGATCTTAAGCAGAATCCTCACATTTGTTGGCTAATAAAAAAACCCCAAAAGTTCTTTAGTGGAAAAAAAAAATATTAAAAATTGTAATTAATTTTTAATTAGTAGCAGGTCTACTTAAAAGCTTAAAATATTTTGACATTTGCATAGGTCCTTTGCATGATCTTAACTTCATGACAGGCTTTGCAAAATAACTTATATATTACATAGAAATTATAGTAAAATTTCTCTGGGTTCCACCCTCCATAAGTTTATGGCAATTTTGTATCTGGATTCGGATCTCTAAACATTTAAATGGAGCTAAGCTCTAGAAAGCTAAGCGCTCTGCATTCTTAAATACCAAATGCATGTATTGTGTGAAAAGTCTGTACGTGTTCAAGCATATTTTAGAAATAAGGAAAGGAAAGTTTTAGTTATTTGTGGAAAATGTACTGCTGTGGTTTTCTTTTTTTTAAAGGAATAATTGAACATTACTGGTCTAGTATCACTATCTTTTCATTTGTCTTTCATCACTATGCCTTTCAATACCATCCATCTATGAACTAATGCAATGACCACTGAAGTCAATAGAAGTCATTCAGTTGACATCAATGAACAATGAATCAGGCCCTTTAAAAAGAAGAAGAAACTAGAGTTTACAACGGTTAAAGAGCACTGAGGAAAAACACTCTGAGGCAGGAATTGTGACTTCTCCCATTTCCATACAGCACCTGGCACTTTGCTGCCATACCGAATAGCAACAAAATAAACTGATCATCAGTCTCCACTGCTAGCTCTGATACGGGAGGGCAGTATTGCCAGTGAACATTTGAATTGTTTTTCTATACAAAGCCTTAGTATCAATAATTGTAATACACAGTAAAACACTGTTCAGATAGGTGTCATTGATGTAGATGCTGAAAATCTTTTATTTGCTTCTGCCCCATCTTTTCAAAGAACTCATACTTTGCTATCAGTCTGTCTTTGTTCTGATTAAGTTGTAATCACTCAAAAGCAGATTCAGAAGCTCCCCCTCCTTCCTTTGCAGAGACTGTGTTTGTTTTATACCCAAATGTGACATTGCACGCTGGTGCAATCGAAAAAGGCTGCAATGATCAATTGAGGGCCCAATCAAAGCCTAACAGATAGGCAGCCATTCGTCCCTGTTTGATATAAAAGGTGTTTTATTTCTCATCACTTTTTTGTCACTGAAAGAATGCTTCCTACGTGCAGATTAATTAAAGTGTAAACATTAAATATTGATTGATGCATTATCAGCATGGAGCAGTTGCCTCCACTCAGATTGATTTCTGCAGTGATTTATTGTCATATTTGTGGAGTCATTTCACTCGATAACAAAGAGAAATAGCCTGCTCCCTCTACCTTTCAGGCTCGCATTCTGCCTCGTGCACTGCACCTCCTCATCCTCAGTGATTCCCATTCTTCTCCTGGAATTAACATGGCCCCACCATATTTTCAGGACAAAAATGTAGAGCTTTTTGTTTTGGCATTTGCTTAGCAAGTTTCTAGCTGAGTGGGAAGCTCACACCTGTGTTCTGAAATGGACCACCTCTGGTTAATGCCTTCACTCCCTGTCCCAGGGGCTGCTTTCCCTGACCCTGCTTAGGCACAACTTTGCAAGCACAGGTTCAAATTGTTTGAATTAACTCACTGCCAACTTGACAGAAAGGTGAACTTTCAACACAGTAACATTGTTTAGGTCACTTTTATGGCTAAATTATCCAATTAGTTGCTCTGAGTAGGAGCCCAGGCACACAATAGCATATCAATTTAAAGAATTTCAGGTTTTTACTCTCGTTTTTGGACAAAAGCATGCAAGAAGCCTTCATTCAAATCTCATGTAATATTTAAAGTAAAGCAAAGTTTTGGGGGATGTTATTGAGCATCTGGATTAGAAAATCCTTTAAAAAATTTTATCCAATTTCTGTAGCTTTTAGAAGTGGATTCAAACAAAGTAGTAATCCCAACCCCTTCACTCTTTTTCCTGAAAATCTTTAGCTTTCTTACCTTGTGTTCATCTGCATAAGGGATGGCTGTTACACAGCACCAAGCATTCTCAGATCTGCTGCACACAGTCATCTGTACCATGTATTTGTTCAAGACAGCTATATTCCCTCCTCTATTTTTACTGGGAGGATGGCATTCAGCATGTTTGCATCCAGAAACTGCCTGTGCTGCCTGGATGTACCCTCAGTGACCCAATCAGCTACAAAATAAAATTATTTGTGAAATTGCTGTGTTCTGCAGTAACAAAACTGAATCTCTTACATACATGGCTTTTGTTTAACATTCAGATAATTAGATTACTCAAAATCTGCTGAAATCAAACGTATGAGTAAGACCACAAAAATATGTGATATGCAACTGGTGATCTTGATTTAGTCAACCAATGAAACACATTAACCTTTGGTCACAGTAGCAACAAATGCTAAACTTGTGAATTTACTGCAGCAGATAATTTCACTCCTAGGCCTGCAGAAACTCATAGGAAAGTTTCCTACATAAGCAGCAGCTGTACCAAACTGGCTAAGAGCTGTGTGCTATGATTTCTCTAAAAGGCTGTTGCAAATACTGTACAAGGCTTCTTTAAGATAAGTATTCACTTGTCCTGCTGAAATTTCTGACCATCCCTGTTGCTCCCAAGCACTTGCCCAACAGCACTTTTTTAAGATGTTTTGATACTTTACAGATGTACCCAAACCCTGGAGAAAATGCTGCTATTCTAGGTCCTTCCTCATGCATTTTCTACCAGATACTCTTCCTGTCCCCCTGCTGTTCTGTCATTATCCATTCCAAGCCAAAATTCCTCCTTTTTTGCATCAACTTGCTGTTATCTTGGCAGTCACACCTGAGTTTGACACTCCTAAAATTAGAAAGCAAAAAAAACAACCCTAAGGTATTGCAACAGCATGCTCATCTGGATTCCTTCAAAATAGTGCTCTAGCAAGATCACTTTTCCCCTTTCCTTTGTTTGCTGTTGCCCTTCCTACCCGCTGAACGACACTGTTGTCACTTTTTGTTAGATTGTCAGCCTCATTGAACTTGGCAGCTTCGCTGCCCAAGGACCTCGCTTTCCTGTTTGTCTTTGAACTGCTGTGCAGACCTGCATGGCTGTATGGCCACCACTGCTACAAATGCACTGCTGAAAGCCTGCGTGGCTGCAAGACTGCTGTAAACAAAATCTACCATCACTGTAACTTTTGTAGAGCACACTTACATTTTTATAAAGCCTTTTATTAAAAGATTCTAGTGCATTTGGTATAGAAATACAGAAGCGCTCTTAAATATCTCTATTTTTAGATGAAAACATATCACCTACAAAAATAAGATTTATTTTAACACTTTTTATATGACAGAGGCTTTCTAACAAATATTCAGTCTGGATTGCAGTATCATTGTTTAGATAGGGCCACACGACAACAAATTAAGAAAGATCTCAGTTGCAACTGATCTGTTATGCAGATCAAATGTGGACCTCAGAAGCATGCACAGAACTGTTTCCTCTGACTGATGTTTGAGCACCTTTGAAAAAAATGCGAAAGCTTAGCTTAACTTAAATAGGCCTCAGCTTTCCTTCTTTTATCCAGTGGGAGACATATAGAGATTCCTATACACAACTTGGACCTGATTATTACTTTCCATATAACCTTGAGTGGTTCCCAGAAGGAAGCAGTCTGAGGGAAGACATCAGCTTTTGAAGAATCAAAGGCTGTGACTCTCGTGGTGTGTCCTGATGTAAGTTAGCCAGAGTAACTTACATCAAGCTAAGCTTGGTAACTGCAGGTAGCTTTTCAGCTCTTTGTCTTGATCTTCCCTTTAGGTTTTTTTCGGTAAGGTACCTACCTGGGATTGGTATTAGTGTAGCAGTAAACTACTAAAACTAGAGTTACGCTTGTTGGGTTTCTACTTAGAAGCAGTGCAAGTCAGTGCAAAGCAAGTCTGTGTGCTTAATTTATTTTTCTCTTAGCCCCCACAAATGTTCCTGACTGACTGTGGTGGGCAGCTAAGTAGAATGAACAGATATCAGTAATATGTTGGGAAATCGTGGAACAGAGAATGGAAAACAGGTCTTGGCAGATATTAAAATGATTTTGTAAAAGCAGTGTATGATTTAATACTACCTCTCAAATATCATCCCTCAGGGCCAGATTCTGAAAGGAATGAGGTATTTGTGAACTGGGCTTTTCCCTCACTGTGGCTCATTGCACTTCATTGTTATACAGCTGTTATATAAAAGCAATACAATAGTTAAGAATGAGAATTTAGTATTCTTTAATTTGTTGTGGTGTTTCAAATAACATGAAAACTTGCTTTTTTCCTTATATGCTTTCACAGGATCATAGGATAGTGCAGGTTGGAAAGATACATGTCTTTGAGTACTGCTCTTGAATTCTGATTAGGGTTTCCTTTCACCATGGACTCTTAAATCTGACATGAAGGGATACAAAAAGATGTTTGTTAAGGATTTAGAAAGCTCAATACTGACCTAGATGCTGGAATTTTAGGTATGTTCATATACATAGGGATTATAAACCTATATTAAGGACTCAAACTCACAAGAAATTCTCCCCTCAAAAAAAGTTGTGATGATGAACGGAAGCTATAGAAGGCTGCAGCCCTTTCCATTTTACTGAAGAAACTGCCTGATCTGCAGTAGGAGTTGGATATTAATTTGAAACAGTCTTCTAATTTTCCATATGAAGTTACAGTTGTATGACTTTTTTAACCAAGTAGACTCTCTATATAAATTTAGATTAGTGTATCAATGCAAATTACCCTACTGTTTTCTTGTATCTCTACAAGATGTCTCTGTAAGGCC
Source organism: Hemiprocne comata (assembly GCA_020745705.1). Classification (NCBI taxonomy): domain Eukaryota; kingdom Metazoa; phylum Chordata; class Aves; order Apodiformes; family Apodidae; genus Hemiprocne; species Hemiprocne comata. The sequence goes on from CM036598.1 coordinate 6,468,169, forward strand.
TGCCAGATGAATACTGTTGCCCTAAATTATGATATTTCCCCATGAGTTTACTATTTTTGCTGCAACAATCACAGGTTGCATCACAATGCTCTGTTATTTCCTGAAATGGTACATAATTTAAGAGCTTCAATCATAGTTTTGAAGTTAAATACCATCTTTTAAACTGCTCGGATCATGTAATTTTGCATTTCCTGAAAAGTTGCACCTTTGAAGTTATATGCAAATTAGGGTAAAAGAAATTACAATTTGTGGAGTGACCAGTGTCTGGTTGTATGTAATGTAATTAACTCCATCCTTCACATAAAGTTTATCTTAATAATTATCATATGTAATTTAGAATAGTTGAAATTATTGGTGATACTTTCCTTGAGGGTAACAGTTAGGGTTTGTTCATAAGGTGTATTTTTAATTCACTTTCTGGGTCATCAGGGCTGAACAGTTGAAAAATCTGTTGTACTAATTAAAAATTATTTAATGGTAATTACAAACAGATAAAACTGTAATTGCTCAAGAGAGTCTTTTATTATCATATCTAATTTCTTTTTACCTTCAGTATTTTGCCTTGCTAAAAATGGATTTGTTTTATTATTGAATTTTAATATTATTGTATTTAGGACCATGAAATAGTTGGTTAATCATAGAATCATAGATTAAGATAAGCACATTTATCCTTTCTTTGCCTATTCTGTAGTCTTCAAATATGAGATGGAATTTCAAATTAAGTTCTATTAGGATAAACTATTTCAGTCCAAAAATAAGACTTTTCATTCTTAGACTATAACTTGTATTATGACAGAAATTAACATTTTTCTGACCAGTAATTAACTGTGTCTCCTCAAGCTATAAATAAGATTTGGCAGCTATAGCTGGAGTCAACTGCATCTTGGGGTCTAGTTATCTGTAGCTGTCGTTTTTTTTTTATAGCTTTTTGTATTTGCTAATGACACTGAGTTCAGGGAGGCAGACAATAAAGGGCACAAATAAAATATCTGGCTGGTGTCTACAGCCCTGTTCCATTTCATTCCTGCAGTGGCATCAGAGTTTCCTCAAATTCTCCCTGTGCTCAGAAATCTCTGGGGTTAGTGTCTTTGATGCTGTTAGTAATCCCAGTCTGCACCATTAAAGCTGCATTTTCTAACCGTCCCTTGGTAATTGTTGCAAGGACTTAGACAAGTAAGACCTATCCAAAGGCATCACTAAGGTCAAACTGTGGTAGAAAGTGCTCTGATTTTATCCTGGAGATTGATGCTTGTATCACCTTTTTTTCAATTCAGCAGCTGGGGTTATAAAATGTACTTGCAATCACTGATAACATGTTAGGTCAGACTACAAGTGGAGTAACACGGTATTTTATATACTGGGTGTAGTTTTACCTAATGCAACAATAAATCAGTGAAGGCAGAGGTCTTCTGTAAATTTTAATGAAAATTCAACTGCTGAAAATATTGTTACTTCTGAATGAAGTTCTAGAAATATGAATTCCCTTCAGTTCTTTAAAGCTGTAAAAATTGTTTTAGCTGCAAACTTTCTGGGAAGGCAGTAAAGAAGCAAGTAATAAAAAAAGAGACAGTGCATTCAATATATAATAATTACTTTGTCATTGGCTACAAGCAAACTGAGGGGAGGGGACAGATGATAAAATGCACTTTGAGTTAGCTGTAAAAAATTCCCTTTACTAACACAATCTAAAAAAATCTCTATACACAAATGAGATGAAATTTGTGGGAATGGGCCCATTTTATCATTTCATGGAAATAAAATAATGATAAAATTTTAAAATATTTACCAGCTGATGAATAAACCACATTTAAATGCAAGTCCAAAAGGTTTAGTAGAGAACTTTTTTTGCCACAGTTTATTATAACTACTGAAAAATATGCTTTTATTTTCCTGCACTGAATTATTATGTTGTGAAATAGCAGTTATATAAGTTAACTAAATAATATTTATTAAATAAGTGGCAGAAGAAGCAGCTGGGGATATAGAAATAAACAAAATTCAAGAATATACCAATATACTGCTAAATTTCTAAAGCTTTTTTTTAGTTTTAAAGCAAATTATATTAGTATAATCACAGTTCAAACACCACACATACCACCACTCTTATCCACACATCTCTAGCTTTCATGAACTTAAAGGGTACAAGTGGTGAGCTCTGCAGTGTCTTATCTGCAGGTTCCAGAAAATAGATTTTATTCCCTTGCCTCTGGTGGCTCTGTACCTATAAAAACAATATTTTTGTCTCAAAGTAGTATATACTATAACTAGCTAAAATATATTTCTTAGTATTTTTTCTCTTATGGAAATTGTATGATATGAACTAGTATCTGATCTCTACTTGGAGAATACCTAAGTAACTGTCAATTTACTCTCTAGCTATCATCACCCACCATGTAAACTCTGCTTAAAATAATAGCAGCAAGAGCAGCCGCCAAGAGATCTATGTTTAGGCAGTGAATAGAGCCTTGAGAAAGCCTGTAGTAGTCATGGAAAATGTTCTGTCTAGAGTGAAAAAAGTGAAAACTGTTTCGAAGCTACCGTCCACGGGAGGAATGCTGTATAGCCTTTAGAAACTGTCTTGGCTTTCGCAGACTGCTTGGCAAAAGTTAGCATTGGTTTTGGGAAAGTATGTTCTCTGATGCGTTGTGATGTACTTCGGCAAAGCAAACTCGCTATCACACAGAACAAGCTTTCCTATGGTTCCACATCTGTTTCTGCTCAGTCAAGGTGCATCTGGGAAAATATTTCCCTTTGCAGCAGCAGGTGGCGTTGAATATCTCACGTTGTTCTCACACTCTTAATAATTTTGTCTTATATGTAGTAAGAACTTCTCTCCCAAAAGAGATAATTCACAAGAGAAATTCAACAAGTTTTTATAGATGTAGCATTTCTACATGACAAAAGTAGGGGTCACATTCTTCCAACTTTAATCACACAGAGAAAGAAGACACTGAATAATGTATATAAGGAGCAGAAAAACTGGTGTGATAGAGTACTATAGAATCATAGAATGGTTTGGGTTGGAAGGGACCTTAAAGATCATCTAGTTCCACCCCCTGTGCCATGGGCAGGGACACCTTCCACTAGACCAGGTTGCTCCTTCCAACTGCCTTTTATTTTTCTATCCACAAAAATCTCTTGAAGCACCATGGAGTTCCTGTTGTGAGATGGTCATGTTGTCATGTACCAGCAGTCACACACACTGCAGCAAATTCATAAACCAGAGTTAGTTTTGTGGCATTCTTTGCACACCCTACCTCCACAGAGCAAAGGAACTGCCTCCCAGGCACGTTATCAGTGCGTCTTCACTGAATATAGAGCAGTGTTGCAGATTTACACTGTGGTAAGTGAGAGCAGAATGAGAATTAGTATCTTCTGAACTTCTTTCTGAATCTATTTCTGCTAATAAAGGGGCATTGCAGAAATATTTCAAAACAGACCTCCAAATTACTTCTTAAGTTTATTTTTTAAATATGACACATGTCAAACAAAAAATTACTTGCACACAGGTAAATTTTAAGAACAGAAACCCTTTACAAGTAAATGACTATACATCAGTCTATAGTTACTCTTAGAACTGATTATGAGTATTTAAGAAATCCATCCATCTTTCTTTCATCAACAGTTGGAGTGTTCCATTTGCATATCTAATAATTTATGGCATGTCCTGACCCCAAGCAGTAATTGAACCAATAGATCTTCAGCCTAGATTTACTCCAGTCTGGCTGCCACAGTAATGTAACTCTGCAGGAGATTTGGATTACTCCAAATGCCATCTCCTCTTCTGAGAGGTTGACAGTCACAGGCAAAATTTAACCTCCCAAATGTCAAGGCAAAAACTCCATTGCCTAATTTAGACTATCTAACTCTCCTTTTGGAATGCTTCAGATAAAAACAGGAGGGCACCATGCTTACTCCCAACATTAACCCTGGAAGACTGTCTTTAATGTAAGACTGTAATGATAAATTAATTATCCTGAGAGTTTAAACCACATAAGAGCCTAAATCTTAGAGTGAAAGGGGAAAATTGATATACCAGAGCTCATAACTAGTAAAGTAAAAATTTAAAAAAAAAAAAAGAGAGAGAGATTTGTTTTAGAGAGGAATCCCTTAATCAGAGACAGACTGATGAGAATTGAGCTGAAAGGAGATTTGAAAGGGGGAAATGGGGTATTTTTCTGACTTGAGCAAGCCATGGCACAGGGCAAAAACACCCAGCCAAGTGCCTGTGTTTCTTCTTCTCAAAATGTAGTTTAGGAGCCAATTTCAAGGCAGCATTATGTGCTTCAGTAAAGTGTTCTCAAAACCTTTGAACAAGAAAAATACCAGCAAACACACAGCTCTGCACTGTTGGAATTGCTTCGCTGAATACTAACTATAGAGAAAATGCAGCCATGGAAGTTGTGGGTTTACAGCAGGGATTGCTTGGGATATTCCCCTGCTATTCAGCCACTTCTGACTGCAGGTGACTGAGCAGGTGTGCAGACTGGTCACACTGCTGCTGCTTCCAAATCATATTCTAGATATTATGAAAAGGTGCTGGGTTTCAAATTTTGTAACTCTCATCAGTTGACTGTTTTGTTTTCCTGGAAAGGAGCTCAGTTGGATAAGCTCTGGCAGACACACAGAGTTATGCTGTTGCCACTGACACAAGTCCCAAAACAACACACAGAGACTGTGAGAAAATACTACCCTCACAACTTTACAATAAAAAAAGAGCAGCAAAGGTATGAGCAAGGAAAATCTGACCCAGTCTCCAATTAATGGCATAAACAGTATTTATCTATTGATGATCAAGCACTGCCACTGTTCCTTGGCAGCTAAATTCAATGATGATAGACATCTTAGAAAACAGGTAGATAGACAGAAAGATAGATATCCTCAGCTACTTCAGCCATCCATAATATCCCATGTGCTGCCATCACTGCGTTAGCCTGACCAATTGCCTCAGTAAGATGTTCCATCTTGTGTGATCGATATTAGCACTTCAGTAACTCTTTGCAGAGTTACAGCTATCTGCTAGCACAGGAAGAACCTCATCTTGCCTTATTGTACAGAAAGACAGTCATATGGAAGAAGAAATGCCATTTTCTGTTTAAATACTTTCATTTAATTGCTTTCATTGACTTGTTTTGGGCTCTAGTACCTTTTTTGTGGCTGTGAGGCAAATACTTTACAGCAAAAAAACCAAACCTGAAGTATCAGAAAATGAATGAGCATTGAAGAGTTTAACAAGAAATCTGGATTTGGTGCCTGGCCTCCTGTCTAAGTGATTACTGTGTGTCTCAGTTCTGTAGATTTAAAATGGGATTAAGGATACCATTAAATAACCTGTTGTAAGACTAAGGATATTCATGTGATTAGCAGACCTATATACAAACAAGATCCAGAGGCAGAATGGGTGCAGTTTCCTCCTGAGCTTATGAGCTGACTGAGATACTGAAGGAAGATACGATACAGTAGTGCAGGCTCAAAAGGAGAGGAAGGCAGGTCCATGTGCAGTATGGGAAAAACAGCACTGGAAGAAAAATGTCCCTGGCTTTACCATCCAAAATTTCTCATTAACTGGCAAAGGGTGGACAGAGTAAAATGTTCCTTATCCCACCCAGCTGCTGCTGAAAGAGTGGGTGTTGCTGGTGAGTGTCCGGGGAAACAGCAAATACCAGGGAGACACAGAAATAGTGACATGTCCCTCAGCACCCTGAGGATGTACAGAATGGTGGGAAGTTTCCTGTGTGATCTGAGTGATTGCTGAAAGTTCTCCTTACTGTAATGCACAGAGCAGTGAGGGATAAATCCTAGTTGGTTAAAGTGAAATATAGCTCAGCTGAAATTATCTGAAAAAATGTAAGGAGAATTAAAATATACTTTCCCTATAAATTGTTGATCTCCCATGTTTCTGGCTCCTCTGTCAACATTTGTCAGTCACCATTTCTGTCTTTTCACTTCCCTTTCCTTTCCTTCTATTTATTTTATTTTTTCCTGACAGGTTCCTTCAACCATGCTGTTTCTCCAGATCAGAGGTGAAAGGTACAGGTGGAGAGTCAGCTGCCTAATTGTCATAAGGCTAAAGATATGTTCACTTGCTTAAGATGCAATGAGTCCCAGCATGCTCCCTGCTTACACAAGATGATTTTTGTGTAGAGGCATGGTCCAGAAAGGTGTTTGTGTAGAAAAGGGAAACATTTTTCCCTTTAATGCAGCAGTGGCTTATGGGAAAGAGTAAGGGCTATAAAATCTGCATCTTGGTAGATTCAGAACCTCAATATCAAATGTCAGAAGCTCTGAAGGTAGAGTCTTTTCAATTGATGTTTTAAGTCGTTGCTGATCAAACTTTTTATTTAAATAAATAAAGTAAGTTTGATCCTTCAGCCTTTTCTCTTAAAATTTCTCGACTAGGACAGCAGTCATATGATGGGACTAAAATCCCATTGTGTTTGTCAGGACAAATGCCTCTCACTGAGACAGGGGAGTAAAGGCAAGGGTGCCATGAGCTTACTTGCTCATGAACAGCTCTGAATTTTGATCTATAGAAGGAGCATATTGCAGAATCCGCACCTCAGCTCAGGTTTTATCATAATGAGGACAGCACAACAGATGAGGCTACTGCAAGAGGTGGTACAAGAAAACCTACGATAGGAGGATAACATGTAAGGAAACTCATGTAAGTAACAGATTTGTTTCAGGCTGAAAGTTAGTTTTTGTTTTTTCACTTTGTTTTTTCAGGTGGGCAGTTATTTTCTGAAGTTGACTGACAGGAACTCATGTATGACAAAAGAAACAGTAGAAGCACGGCATCACGACAGCAGCAGAAACCAACTCACTGGAGATGGCAGATGGACTGAAGACTAGTAGTTATGGCTAATATTTTGTCCTTCTCAATAGCAGCTGTCCCAGCATGGGGAGGAGCTGGAAGGATATCCATCAGTGCTCTTGTGAATGGTGGTTAGCTCAACAGAGGCCTCTGCTGAGCATATAGTAACTGCCTGAGACAAACTTTAAAACAGGCTGGGATTCTCACCTTTTTATACCTTTTTAAGGACCATATAGTACTCCTTACAGGCACTGTTGTGGGGAAAAAAAATTCCAAAGGGGCAGATAAGTGCGAATAGATCTGTCTTATTTCTAAGGAAAAAAAAGTGAAAAGCTGTGCCTTATGAAGTAAGAATGTTCACACATGGTTTGTGATTAAAATTTTATATATTTTGCCATAATTTTGTTTATCAAATACTCAAAAGTCATTTGAGCAATTGTACCAGAGAGACTGTGATTTGCCCCAAGATTTAAACTATACCTTTGGATAATTTAAAAATGTTTTCTGTCCTGGTTTAACTGAATTTGCCACTCTGAAACTGACTCAAACCATTGATTTATCAGAAGTGCTTTATTCTTCACTCTAGATCTATCCAGATCTAAGCTATAAACCAGAAAAGCAGTAAAAAGTTGCATTTGTAAATATTTTAGAGAAGACTACTGTTCTGTAGAGTTTTATGCTGTTTTCTCTGGTGCTATTGAGTGCTTTGTAGAAGCTCATTTGGCAAATGTATTATTTGATTTTGGCAATCAATTGATCAACATCAGAAGCATTGCTCAGTCACAGCTATTGTGAGGAGCAGTACTTTCAAATATCCATTTGTGTTTGTGGTACTTGCTTTATTTGACTCTACTTGAGGCAAATTAAAATGTAGTGCTATATAATAGTATAGGGAGGTTCGCATTCACACTTTAGGGATAAAACATTTTGACAGTTCTATTCTACATTTGCATTTAAAAATTTTAATGCTTTTAATTAGACCCTATGTTTATCGTAGAATCTCTTGTAGACATTACTACTGTGAGATTGTTACCTTTCAGGATTTGTTCTGGACTGCTTGTCTGTGGGGAAGCACAAAAGCCTGCTGGTTCCACATATGTTTCGTTTTCTGGTCCATGGTGTGTCTCATTTTCTTCAGTTTCCCACGTGGTCCCACCTGTACCACTACTGACAAGTCATTTGTGTTTGTTTCTGAGAGTTAAGGAGGTACATATGCACAGCTCTCTCTTACGTGCTTGGTATATATTTTCCACTGATCTCTAAATTCTCAGGTTTTGGTGCACAGCAGAATCCCCAGGGGCACAGAGGCAGACATTGGAGAGAAACAACAGGTACTGCCATGATATCTATTATCTTTCTAGCCAGTGGACAGCTGATTCTTAAACAGCATATGCACAGACCATGGTCAACCTTCTAAGCTCGTGAAAATGACCACTGACACAGGCTGGTGTCTGAAGGACTGGTCACTAAAACTGTCCATATTTTTTGCTCCTCTTTTAAGGTTATCCTTCGTCATTCAGTATTAGTAGCATTCAGTAGGGATTCAAGTAACCTGCTATAAAATCTGTGCCATTGCTATCACCAAGAAAATGTTCATTGAGATAATAAGGCAAATGCACACTGTCTCAAGAGGCTTGTGTGTAAATTGGACCAAGTGATAAAAAACCCCTAAAAGTTAACAAATGGGCTAGACACTTCAGACTTTTCAGAATAGCAGAGAGAAGCAAGAAAACATTGCAGTTTTTTACCAGGAAAATGTATTTGAGCTGAAATAAGGTCTTCTTCCTGATAGTTTAGCCAGTCCCTAGAGACTTTGTGTAATTGTTATTAGATTTACCTTGGGATGGATATGGACTTAGGTGGTACCAGAAATCTTGAGCAGTGAATTCTCCAGGAACTCCTTCCTGCATTAGGCCTGATTCCAAAGCCCAGGAAACTCAACCTCACAGGTTGCTGCGAGCTGCTCTTTTCTGTACCTTCCTTCACTTTTGGGAGTTGTTTCTTCTGACTCAACAATAAATAGCAGATAAGGGGAATACTCTGGGAATTCAGATATATGGTATGTACAAAGTCATGCTTTGTGATTGTGAAGGGAACCACAAGTAAATCCTCCCTGTGCACCCAGATTGGATCTTGCATTGAAAAACATCAAAATCTGAATTATGCAAAGGCTATGCAGCACTATGGGTAAGTACATTGGCCTTTCATGTCTTATTATGTTGTTAATTAGTTAATGTTTGTAAAGCACTTTGAAGATTAAAAGCCCTATATAAGTTCTAAGTGTTATTATCTCTAGAGACCTGGGTTCAATTCAAAGGTGCTTAATTACATATGCCATAAATTAGACTTAATGAGTTGTAGAATCATACGCTTTATGTGATGCATGCAGGTTTCTCAGCTAGATCTAGGCCTTACAGTCTGATGCAGTACTTCTTCAGGTATTCAGAACTGTTAAGAAAAATCACACAAAATCAGACAATTTCTAAAAAATAATTGGATTGTATTTCAGTACTATTTAGGACTTGGTGAAGCAAATTACCATCAGCTTTGCTCTGCTGTATCTAGGGATTTTCCAGCAACCAACTTCAAATTGCTGAAGGTAAGGTTATTGTTTATAAATTGTTCTATAGACATAATTCCAACTCTTACTTCTGTAAGGGAACTGAGAAGTTTTAGTATGACTGCTGCCCTTCCAGTAATGCCCTGAGATGTCCTGTCAGGGCAGGGGACCTCTTGGTGTTGGATTATGTTCACAAGCATAAGAAAAGAAGTCCCCATCTCTAGAGATACTACCATGTAATCTACAACAAGCCATTACAAGAGGGTAACATGCAGAAATGGGAAGTAACAGATATAGGAAAATGTGGTTTTACTGGCTTTGCAGAGCTGAGAGTTTCCATGTTATGTAACTTATATATTTTGTGACCAGAAAGCTACAGAATTTGCCCTACTGAAGCCCAGGCACTGAGGGGGCTGCAAACAACTTCTCCTGGTTGTTCCTCAACCAGCAGAGTTCAGAGACACAGAAGACCAGCAGGATCAGTCACCTGTCCTAAAGTGTCTTCTGTGTGTTCCTGCAGCAGAATATCTCCGTTTTACCTTGGGCCTTTCACAGGCATATAGAGAGAGACAGGATTTATCCTGCATGTAAGTATGTTAGAAGTGATGGTGTTCATTAGTACAACCTAGGTAGATTGGAAAAACTAATTAATAGCAATTTACTATAAGTGTCTCTAAAAGACTTACTTGAAAGTATTTATCCTGAAGTGAAAGTCATTTGATTTCATTAATGTTTATTGTAAGCATATGCAGACTATCTTCCAGGGGAAAATGTATTTTTGAGTACTCCAGACAATTGAAACTAGTGAGCCCACTGTCTGGAGAAAGCATCTGTAACCGCAACCAAAAGAGGAACAAGATTTCCGACATTCTTTCAGGACATGTGTTTGAAGCATGGGTTCCCATCACTTTCAGAGTGACTTGCAGGCCGTTTTCTTTATATAGATTTGGACGAGTCAATGTGGTCCTAGAATCATCTTGATAAATGCCTTTGTGATTTCTCCCTCGTCCATTTTCTCCTGTTTCTCCTACTTTATTGCTTATTTCAAGTAGGTGTGTGTTCTCAAGAAACTTTAAATGGGACAAAGCATAATTCAGACTGTTTTTATCACTCGCATTTCTGTATTCCTAAGAAATGGATCTAGTCTTACACCTTAATTACGGGGGTGCACCACCTTCAAAAACAAGATACAGTTTTGCTGAATACTTGAATACATTTTATATACTCTAATAAATAGGAACTTCACAAGAATGCTGATTTGAGCTCTAGGCTGTGGTTAAACGTTCTAATAGTGTAACAGACTTATCAACAAACCTTTCCTTCCCCACCCAACCCCCTTCCCTTTTTACAATGAACAGATTTTTATCCGACTGGCTTGTGACTTGGGGATTTTTACAAACAGGTTTGGGAACTTGTCAAATGTTTTGAAATTGAATCTGGAAACAAAACAAAGCAAAACAAAGGTATTTTACAGAGTTTGTATGAGCTGGGTAAAATTTTGAGTTGCTGAAGTACATACAAGATTCTGTTGTCTGACCTGTCACTACTTAACTGGAACTTACCAGTCTGATTCCTTTATTTAATACTCCATGACACCTTATATACTAGTGTAACTCCATTGAGATACTGATCAATGGAGCTGTAAGACCCTCTTCATTTCTGAACTGCTGCAGCCTTTTGTCAAAAAGCAATAAGAATACTCATATTATTATTACCTGATCTGGGCATTTTAAGTCTGTCTCTTTTCATCCTCTGTTTCCAAGATGTTACTGACTGACATACTCGAGCAGTGATATCACTATTGCTTAAACATCAGTGAAGAAACTATCCAAGCAAATGAGAAAGCTGTGAGCTCTAACTGCTGCACTAAACTGCCTGTTACAGAGACATCAGGCAGGAGAAATTACTGTACAACATTGTCAAGGTGCTTTTTTACAGCCAGGCCTCCAACTCTAACCAAGTGTGCTAATGGCTGATAAGGGTGCTCTTTGAGAATACAATTCAAGGGGTTACAAGAAGCATTAAATGTGCATGGAGAAACATCTTGGTGAGTTCATATCCAGTGAAAAACTCTGGACACTTGGTGATTGTGTTTGGTGACCCCGTTAGGACTTTTAGAATAACAGTCAGCATCCTTTTGACTTGTGACTTCCCCAGTCATTTTCCTGTTTTAAGTCCCTAATTTGACAAAGCACTGATGTGTCTCTCTGAGAGCCTTTGACAGTGGAAGCACTGCTCATGAGGTCTGGAAGACTTCTGGATTGTTACTGTCTCCAGCTTCCTCTCCCTGTCTGCAAGCAAGGGGTCAGCTGCAAAATGGAACGTGTGGCAGTAAATTGTGGAGTAAACCCAGGTTTTATGTTGATGTCTCTGATTTTTATACCAGACTGGATGAAGAGCATCCATCCCTTCTGATAGGATATGGTGCACATATATGTGAATCGTCATAAACTCTTTGATACCTCTTGTTTATTTCTGTGGACCTGTGGATTTTGTTTATTGATTATCTGCTGCACGATTCTTGTATTCCTTTCTCTCTACAGTCAAGATGTAGTGCAGAAAGGAGGAAAATCACACACAAAATTAAAAAAAGATTGGTTTGTTGATTGAAATGTTGGTCTTAGCAAGGGAGGGGTGAGAAGCAGAAAGAGCCTGCAAAATTACTAGTATCAACCAGTGTGATATGGTTTCAATTTTAAACATATGTAAAGCTTTTAAAAATCATACCAATTAATTTTTGTTGTTCACTATTACTGTAATATCTAGTACAGTGCTGCAAGGAACAGCTCGATGCAAAAGAATTGAGATTTAGTTTCAAGGATATTCAGTTTCAGAAGTGTTATTACGGCACCGAATATTTTAGTCTCTTGCAGAGACCTACATATTCCTTCAGCAAGAGCTCTGTCCTCGGTGGCTGAACAAGAGCATGCCTCGGTTTAACTCCCAGTTCAGTAAAATATTTCTGTCCTGAATGTTACTTAAGCTTAAGTGTAGGCATGTCTGTAAGTCCATTGTATTCGATGACTGAGGTTAACAAGCCTGGAGTCAACGACAGGCTGAAGTGTTGTCCTGAACCAGGGTTTGATCTGACAATATGTAACAAAGTACATGTGGACACCAACACTTCTGTCCTTTTAAAGTTTCCTCAGGAAATAGACAATGAAATTATTTCATGCATATTCATCAGGAAATCTGCTTTATTATGACTAAGTCTTAACAGTTAAGCCTAAACTTAGTTCTGCACTAGGTGTTGATTAAAATGTTAACTTAAGTAGGGGCACAGTCCATGACTGTCTGCATCCAGTGAGGGAGATACATCAATCGAGGTGTTCAAGTCACACTGTTGCCTGACAGGATATCAAGCTTTTATTTAAGCTTTTAGGCTTAAAAATGAACAACTCCATAAAGCTGGAGTTTGTCATGGAAACATCATCACATCAACTAATTTGTGTTATTTGTTCACCCCATTAGAGCAATTATTTGTAATTCTTATTATCATAGCATATGTCCAGCATTTAAACAGTGCATATTACTGGGAAGACCTGCATTATTCATCAGGAGAAACTGAGAAATCGAGTTGAAAATGCCAAATCAGGCAGGCAGATGGAATTATGTCATGTGGCATATACTCTTAAAAGAATGTATATTTTTCCTCTCACTTCCTCATACATACAAACAAGGAAGTAATGAACACTATCTCCTAGTTTCACAAGAAAAGAGTAAGAAATACCATAACCACTGAAAGATAGCTTGAGTACAGAAACACTTGGGTAGACCAAATCTTCAAGAGTGCATTATTTCTCTGACACTGAGAGGTACTTCTGACCTACTGAGACATGCTCCTGTGAGCACTGAGCTCTGACCCTGTGTCCCTGAGGAAGGTAGAAATAGGCCTCTGGTCAACAATGAGCAAAGATCAAATCCACAGAGAATTTCAACCACTGTATATACCACTCTTCTAGTAGAAAAAAATATGGGTATACATGGAAAATCTGTCCCCTTTTTTTTTTTTCAGAAACCCCAAGTCCTGCAGAGTTTTTTTTTGATTAAGAGGGACGAAAAGGACAGGACTCTTGTCTAAATGCCAGGTAGATTGTTTTAGCTCCTTCCCTTAAAATAGCCATAATTAATGAGGAATCTAATTCTAAAATTGTTCTTAACAATAGATAACATCAGCTGTATATTTTCATCTATGATTTCATGTGCACTGATAGGGTGGTTCATGCTAATATGATTTAAGAGTCAGGATTAAAGAATATTAAAAATACACAGTTGTTTCATCTGGATTCCTGAGAGGAACCTGAGTTTCTTTGAAACTTTGCTCAGAACTACCCACAAATATGAAAAAATGACATCATGTCTTTGTTTTAATTTTTGGAATATCCTTTAAAAAATTGATGTTACACCCATCTGCATGCACTTAAACTCCATACACTAAAATGTAATGCTTGAGCTCATGATGAAAGCTACAATTGTTTGCTGTCACAATACAAATGGAAATAAAATGAAGGGTTCAGAACAGACTAACTGTTGCCAATCCAAAATCTCTGTTAAACTGTTTCTTGTTCAGTATCTTTTATTGTGAGAAGATGCACTTATCACTGATTAAGGTATTTGGAGTAAAACCATAATACTGAATGTTCATATGATGATGATGATGAAGCAGGATTATTGTCTTTCCAGTGCCACTAAAGTGCAAGTTTTTATTTACATCAATTTTTTAAAATCGAGGAGTTTGGGTCTTGTTTGACAAAGATCTCAAACAGATAAGTTAAGCCTATTAGCCTGAATGTGACAGTTAACATGCTGATGTTAAGAATGTGCTTAAAGTCAAGAGCTCTTGGCTAGGCGTTTTGACTCATTAAAGGGGAAATAAATGTCAAAGTGAAGAAGATAAAATTGTATTAATACAATAAAGCATACTGAAGATATTGCCTCTCTCTGTTATTTGTTAGTAAAGGAGATGGTGTGCCTTTCTGTAATGGATAAAAAGGTTATCTATAAGAAATTATTCTGTTCCCTGTCTTACACTGAAAGCATTTTATATAAAGCAGATACAAAGTTGTTCATTGGTTGTTTTAACACCTAGGATCAGTACCCATGGAATGGCAATTCATGTAGTCCTAGGGTCTGACATCGTATGTTCAAGCAACTTGTGGGAAATAATGGAGAGAGCTTTTTAAAGCCTGCAGATGGGTGACAGCCTGGAAAAAGCTAATTAAAGTATGTTAAAAAAAATTTATCAAGATATTTCATTAAAAAACAAGCCCAGTGCAAAAATAAAATAGATTAAGAGCACATTGATGTCACTGCAGCAGCAGTACTCTGAGTACAGATTGTAAATGCTCGATTAAGTGATTCAGGTATCTTGATTTGGTTTGGCTGATGAAAACCTCATCTTACCATCTGGATTTGCATATACGTATGATATCTGTTATATTAATTATATCTATTTTCACAGGTATAGACAGACATACCCCGGACTTGTGGCACCCATTAATAGATCAAGCAAGCCTGTGCAGCTGTGTTTTGATCAGTGGAAAGGTTTCCTGGCATCCAAGAACTGAAATCACCTTTTGGGTATGACAAGTACATCTAAGTATCTAGCAAGTGAAAATCAACGGTTTCTGTAAGGAGGGAGTAAGAACACCTACCACAAAAAATTAAAAGTAAAATAACCTTTAATAATCGCAACAATAAGAACTCAAATATATATATTGCTCTCAGTTGGCACTTAGCCATCCATCATTTGCTAGCTCATAAAGCTGATTTGTGCTTTACCCTCCTGTCCCTGTTTCCCAGAGCTGTTGGCCTCTTTTCACCACTGCTTTGCCATAGGCACATACAACTGGGACTCAAACACTCTTTTGTCTCTTCCTCTGGAACACTGCTTTTATCACATGGGGAAAGGGGAATTTTGGGAGCAGCTTGCTTCTTCTTCCTTGTTGAATGCCACTTATAAACTCTGTCAATAGACACTTGGAAGGTATCTAAAATGCTAGACAAGGAAACAGGTATAATTCAGAGGAAAAGTTATCCTGATTGAATAGGGTCAAAATGCTTCAACCACCTCTTTAATTTGAAATGCCTCATTTACAGATTCACACTTCTTTCATTGTAGCTTAGGGCTAACATAAATATATGTGGGATCTGTGTAAGTTTTAAAGATAAGTTCAGCTAGATTTAGTGAGTTCTGTGACTAAACAAACTAGTTTTGAAGAACACACAACAGTTTCTCCCCTCAAAGAGTTGTAACACCAAAATTGTTGAAAGCACCAAAATTTATTTACAGAAATCTGGTTTGGGTATTCCCCAGTTATTAGCATCTAGCAGATGAGTTAAAGCTCCAACTTCCTAATTCTCAGGTCTAACTGTATATGTTAATTGAGGTCCCGAGGAAACAGAAAAAGTACTGACCTCTAAATTATGCAACTAAGAATCTGAACTTTCGTCTCCGTGTTTAGAAATTTAAGGCTGTTCTTAGAAACATATAAAGGCTGTAAGCCATCAAAGGCTTGTGAACAAAATTCTTGTGGTCATTTCCAGAGTCAGATATTTCTTGAGCTTTTTGGTGCTGTCTGTTATCCCAGGCCATTTTTGTTGAATAGGCTAAGAATGGAGCTTTACCAAAATATTTGATGAAGTTTTATATAGACTGTGTTCCAAGCATTTATTTGCAACATTATTTACCTCTTTTAACCAAATGCTGTTTGTTGTTATGGAAACCCATTTTAACAAGAGCTCTTTGACCCATGTAAATGTGAGCCAACCAACAAAGTTTGCAACTTTCAAGTAATTCTCAGTACTTCTCTTTTCATATTCTTTAAAAAGCATCTTTCTCTTTGTCCAAAACCACAGATGGCACAGGCCTGACTTATTTTCTCATCACTAAGGATGATTTACCTTGCACCAGCAGAAAAAATGACCTGCAAAAAGTGTGGATGTAATTAGAAGCACTTTAAGAT
This sequence comes from Hemiprocne comata, assembly GCA_020745705.1. NCBI lineage: Eukaryota > Metazoa > Chordata > Aves > Apodiformes > Apodidae > Hemiprocne > Hemiprocne comata. The sequence goes on from CM036598.1 coordinate 6,484,508, forward strand.
CTTTTTACATTATTGGAGTAGCAGAGAGGAATCTTAAACCTGTGTCCTTATCCCTTCTGTTTCTTTGCTGGGAAGTGCTTCAGCTAGGACTGGTGTGGATTAGGAACCAGGAATTCCTTCTCTCTGGTTCCTGAACTGCTGAAGAGCAGCTACTCCAACACACTCAGCACAGGCACGCTTCTTCACATTTATCTTAGGTTCACACACTCCTTTATTTAACTGTCTCTGATCTGACTATATCTGATCATTCCTTCATCTCATTTTCACTTAACCTTTTGCCCTCTACACAGACTCAGCATCCTATCAGATATCTCCCAAGGGACCTTCTTTTCCCCCTGTTCCCCCTTCCTCCACTCTTTCTCCAATTTAGGTGCTTTACGCCACTCCTGGTAATTTACCTGATTACATGGAATGAGCTGTAGATCTTTTTATAATTGCTGTTTTACTTAAAACATTGATTCTTTTGCTCCTGTCTGTTTTCAGGTCATCACACCTCACTGGAGGTTTCCCTGGTTTAATGAGCAACTCAAACCATAGAGAATACCCAGAGGATGGGGGTCGTTGTACATTCTCATGTTTGAAAGGTGCTCCATAGCATCCACAGAAGGATTCTTGGCACCTGCCTAGTTAAACTGGATGTCCAATGTTATCTCTTCAGGCAAGTAAGTTTCTGGCAATCACTGTAGTCCTATTTCACTTGTTCTTAGTCTTTTTGACATGAACACATTAATTCTCCCAAGCTCCTTTGGCAGCTGGAAGAAGTTCTGTCTCTTTTTAATATGATTGATAATATTGAATATTTCTTTTAACCTTTTACTGCCATTCCTGGGCTAGGTGATAGTTTCTCTATTTGGATGTCAATCTCCAGCATGCAGTAGCACATCTTCCAATCACCTGCTCATTATGGAGCTCATTTGTAAAATGCTGCTATTTAATTTATGACTGCCTATGAAGTTCCACCTAGAGTTAGACCTACAACATATAATGTCATTCTCTCAACACTCCCACTGTCAAAGGTCACATAAAGCAAACCATTGCTTTATACAGAAACTCCTAGTTTAACACAGAAGGAATGGCAGCCCTTGGGCAAAATTTTACTGTATAGTTTCATATGATGCACTGGAAAGAAATATATTCTGGAATGGATGCAAATAATGCAGGTTCTCTGATTCAGTGCAGGAAATGACCCACATGAAATGCACTGGCAAAAAATGTCATCATTTTCTTCAATTCCAGTTTCTCAGGAAAAAAAAAAAAAGTTGTCTGAGGAGACACAAATATATAAAAACAAAAAGACCTCCCAAGCTGACTTGAAATATGTTCAAACTACACATCCACTCCCTGCTCCCTAGAACCCAGTAAATATTTCTTTGGCCCCACAAAGTATATTAGTCTGAACCCAGGAAACCTCAGATTGACCTTGGAAATAAGATTCCTCATTTTCAAAGTAAATGTCTCAGCCACATTACTGGAGGAGTTGCACTTTTCTGATTAAAACATATAAAATTTGTCTCTTTTGGCAAATGGGGTAGATTATACTGTGGGGAGCTGGTCGTTTTCCCTATTAAATGACCATAGGCACTTTCATACTCTTTTTCACAGCTTTTATACCCTGGTACAACACTGGTGGCAAGGTTAAAATATCTGGTTTAGGCCTTTAGGGGCAGGGTTAAGCCCATGTGAAGCAGTAGAGCTTATCTCAATGGAGATACATTGGCCTACCTTGCTGAGCATCTGACACATGTCTCTACAGAGACTTTGTTCTGTCTTCTCTTCAGGTTGTATTGGATGTTTCAACAGCATGTGATGCTGTAGTGCTCTTTTAGCTTACTTTGAATTCCTTTTGAGTTTTTAGACTGCATACGTCTGGGTTTGATTAGCTTTGTCAATTTGTTTTCTTCTGAAGTTTTTCTTCTCTACCAGCTGTGTTAACTCTTCTTTCACCCAGGACAAGATCTCTCTTCCTGATGGGACATAATGAAAATGTGCTTTTGAAACAGTCTTTGACATCATCTCCTGACAACGTCTGACTCATATTCAGGTATAAATTTCCCAGATCTAGTTATCAGTTCTCTGTAGAAAAGTATAAAGTGCATCTTCCACATAGAACACAAGGACTAGAAAAGTCTCAAATTTCTCTTCTGATACCTGGTTGAGTCTATCAAACTGATGCTGAAAATAATTGTGACCACAGCATTCATTTTAATATCATAGCTGCTTCCAGGGTCTCAGACGTAACTGCCTTCTCTCTGACAGTCTTGTTTAAAACAGACCAAAACAATAAAGACGGATGCTTTGATTGGAATCTACCATATTAATTGAATTAGACTTGGCTTTAATTCTAACCAAAAAAAAGCAAATACAGTATTGGGTGTTAAATAAAGTAAGGTGATGCTTTTTCTAAATGAGCATTTTAGTTTTTGCTTTAGCTTGAGTTTCTCACTTGAGGGCAACCAGGAGTATTGAAATGCTGTCAGCTAGTATTTCACAGAAGCTTCTGGTCCAGGACACCAATGCAGACATCCAGCTGCTCAAGGCGTGGCCCTTGCACCTTCACCATGTCCTGCTGAATCCTGTGTGTGCTCAGGGTTTCACTAGGCTGCAGGTTGTAGCCACGTGGTGCCAGATTTAAGAGCTCCATGGGGCTCAGGTAATATTCATACATCTGAAAAGGACAATGCTATCCAAACAGAATGAACCTTTGAACTTTGTTAGGTTTTTGATATGACGTTAAGCCTCAGATTTATAAAGCCAAACAGCACAAAACAAAAGCTTGCTTGCTTTCATTCTGCTTTCTGTTTTTGCACTAAATTGTCAGCAAAGCAGACCTTTTACCTATAAATAGATGGCACACAATTCTGTGGGATTTTCCCACATTTGATGAACACACATCAAGTCCATTTACATGAGCATGGAAAATATTAAAATGACTACCAGGTCTGTGTAGCATAGGACACCTGGAGCACATTGCAGCCAGCAAGCTTCCGAGGTGGGGATATTCTGGCACACAGTCACGGTCTGGGGACTGGGCCATTTTTGACTCAGGTTATTGCATCTTTTGACACCTAAAGACATGTTCACCTCTGACCCAGAAACATCTGCAATGTCAAACTATTAAAATGGAAATTGAAATGTAGCCTTTTTTTTTCCCTACTGTTATTTTTATTTTCTATTGAAAAGGGTTTTTAAAGGCCTATGAAATGTAAAATTGCTTTTTTTGCCATAGTTGCAAAACTCATTTCACTTTTTATCTGAGATGCGCTTGTAGCAAATTTCCAGAGTTGAAAAACTAATACAATAACCTACTTTGAGGACCAGAGTCTGATGCACTGAGCACAGCACAGACTGTCTCGGTGCTTGAGGTAAAGGGGGGAACCACCCCAGTGGCCAGCCTTGTCCTCACTCCCACCATTCACCCTGACTTTTTTTCATGAGTTTATATTGCCTGCAAAGTTCATACATATTCTGTCTTTCCTTCCTAAAGAAACACAGACCAATTTTTATTCACCAAGCCCTAGCTTTTGCTCCTTCTGTGCAGGTAAAATATATACATCTCAGGGCCGTCACTGCTGTCCCTCTGACACAGCCCATCATCAGAATACCAGCTCTACTTTTGGCTGCACAGATTACTGTAGTTTCTTATATGATATGTAAGTATACCAACACCAATTTAAGTCTTTCTTTCACTTTTCTTATGATTTGCTCCTGCAATGTATATGGACACAGATTTATGTTTTTTTACTTAATTCTGCATACTGACTTAAGGCTGAGAAAAAAAATTGAGCTGGGACCATTCTGTGCATCAGTTTGCCCTCCTGCTGAATGAATTTACATGGTTTGTAGTAGAATGTGACTATCTTTGGATGAATGGCACTATATAATTCCCCAGAAATATTTTGACTTTTAGCTATGGTATAATGTAGACATTTTTTTGTTTCATTTAACAGGGTAGGTAGTACATAGGGCAGAGCGACATATTGTATTGATAGATGGAGTATTGCCGTGGTTAAGTTGCCAAAATTAACAGATTTCCCATTGGAAAAACAAACAAAAAACAAACAAAAACAAACAAACAAAAAAAAAAAAAAACTGAACAAAGCCCCAAACTTTTGAAAAGTTTCTCTTTTCTGAGCACAGGCATTTTGTGTTGGAGCCTTAGAGCTGATTCTGTCTCTCCTAAGTTATAAACCCTTATGGATGTACCATAAAGATGTCCACCTAATGCAGAGCAAAGCAGATTAATTGATCACAGTAATATATTCTTATCCACTGAATAAGTGCATTCCACACATTGTTTCTTGTTTTGTTTCTGGCTTGTAAAGCTTCATTGTAGAATATAAATGAAAATGACCCAAATATGTATTATTTATGAATAGGACTCTCAGATATTATGCTTTAGATTGATTGTGTAAGACAGGATATAACAGAAGCACAATAAGTCAATGAAAAATAAAAAGCAGCAAAAATGTTTCATGCTAAAAGTGTAGTTCTAGTGACACCTCTTATATAAAGGACATTTCCAACACATTGACATTTATATTTATCATGGCTGTGCCTGTGATTTACAGTTGTCTGAGGTACTGAATATCAGGAATATCCATGGACATACACACCCCTTTTGAATGATGGTAAGTCATAGACTGCTGCATTGCCCCTTACACAGCAAGCATTTCCTCCCCTTTTTATTTTTCTTCTCTAGCTTCAGGGAGGCAAAGGAAGCAGTAGATCAATAGGGTGTCTTGACTGAAGTTGCCTGCAGCACTTCCATTTCTCAGACTGGACACTGATGCTAACTATCAATAGCAATAAGAGGCTGTCTCAGACAGAATTAAGGCTCCTTCTTCTGCATGGCTGTCTGGTGCTTACTGATAAACATCTTGTGCACAGGATTGCAACAAATAAACCATTTCAAGTGTGCAAACTAGCCACTGTCATTCTTCCTATTGATACTTGCTCTGGAGTGAACGGACTGACAGTGATTTCCATACAGCTGATAACACATTAGATAAGGGTACAGATGGATAATAGTACTAAAGCGTAATACTATAAAGTGTGGAAAGATCATTGATGACATTCTCTGTGCTCCTGTAGAAACCCTGAGACAACAAAAGACAGAAATATTGACTATGTTTAAACTACTTAAGAGAAGCTACAGCTAAATTTAACTATTTATTAACCTCTGATTTTTAGGTAATGTTAAAGATATCCTGCCAAGCTATCTTATTCAGATGTTGTTAATTTTTACCACTCCTCTGGATTTGAAAGTTTAGTGTGGAAAGATGGGGAAGTGTTGGGCAGTATCGTGGTCCCTTGTCATTTGACCTGAGCCCTACACCTCAGTACCAGTTGATAATTTTGGAAGAACTGAGCCTCTTTAGCCTCCCTCCCTGCAAAAAAAAAAAGCAATTTCTCAACTGATTTATAGCTCCATAGTTCATTTGTTGTTTTCAGCCTGAATAGGGATGAAGAATCAGGCTTTCAGTCATTCACGTGAAATCACTATTAAAATACCCTTGCCCAGACCTTCTTGGTGGTAAGTCCCATTATAACTCTGCTTAAGTCAGATATCCAGTAGAGTTATACTGATTTGCATCAAATTAGTAGCTCACATTCTAATCAGGGTTTATTTTTCTTTAATTTGGCTTTAACTGACTGGGTTGGGGAAGTGGTTCAGGTGCTCTGCTGGAAAATCAACAGAGCCACATTTCATATCCTCCCTCTGTGGAGCTCTAACCGTTTACAGGAGCAAACAGTTCGGCTCTGAGTCATCTCCAACTTTATATGAAGTGGTACTTTTCAGATTAGGAGGCTGGTTTTCTGAGGGAAATTTTGGTGACCCATTTTGGATTTCAGACTACACCAAACAAAATGCTTAAATAACATTGTTCTCTTTCATAATAGTTTTTATGTTAAATATGACAAAGCCTTGGTAGGTTTTATAGGTTGAGATTATTCTGAAGACAGTTCTGATGTTGCTGAATTCTTAAATAATGAAATAAACCAGAGCCCTCAAGACTTTAGGGACACCAGTTATTCATAACCCTACTAAAAATATTTGCATAAGATGACTCTTGAATAAATGTCTATGAACTTGGGCTTTGAAAGAAGTGAAATAAAATGTTAACTGAAACTTAATTTAGGTAAAAAACCACCCAAACTGTAACTTGTGGATTAATCACATATTGATAGACATTTTCAGTTGTGTGTTTTTGTGGGGTTTTTTTTGTCTCTCTACTATATTCTGCAGTTAGACTTGCCCACCCCACAAGAGCATTATGGGGGTGGAATAGTTAATGTGTGTACGCTGCTCAGAATCGTTGCTGTTATTAATTGTCCTCCAGTATGGAACTTTTACATTAATACACTCATTAGCAAGACAGAGTATGCAGTTTCTAGCTAGGGAAGCTGGAATTTGAGAAATAGCTTGGCTCTTCACTTTGATTACTTTCTGGCTAGAGAGTTGGAGTCAAGCTAATTCATTTTGTAAACATTACTGGTCATTCATGTACAGTACATTGCATGAATCAGTGCAGGACAGACGGGTGCAAGTTCAAAAGTCCAGATGAAAATTACTGTTTCACTCTACACAGTATAATCCTTGTACAAAGTAAGAAGGGTCATATCTGTACCCTTTACCCAGGCAGAATCCCCACCCCACCAAAACTGAAGGGTTTGCTTAAGAAAGGTGAAAAGACGGGGCTAGCTGATGAGCAATCCACTCACTGCACCCCAACAGTCATCTTTCAACAAATATTTATACAGCTCAGGGATACAGCTATAGCCTCAACATTTCAGCATAAATATTAGGCCACATCCTCAGCTAGTCTAAATTGGCATAGTCATATTGGCTTCAGTGGCATTAAAAGTGATTTACAATAGCTGAGGTTCTCACTCCTTTCATTTTTTCCTCAGTGCCTCTGACAGAGTATGCTCTACATACTTCTTTCAGCTGAGGAGTGGACTAATTTTAAAGTAAAAATTAAATTTAAAACTAAGCTCTTCAATCTAGTAAAGTTTCTGCCCAATTTTAAGAGGGGCTCAGCAAAAAGAAAGGTATGTTACAAAGGTGACCGAGAGTTTTCTGTAGCACAGCACTAATGAGCTGAGTTGGGGTGCTCAGGCAGAAAGCCTTTCAAAAAAGTAGCTGGCTCTTTTGTTAAAAAAAAAAAAAAAGTGTGTATATACACACACAGACAAAATTTGGTTTTACTACTCCCGTTGAAGAACTCTATTGTGTGTGTTAGTTTTGACAGCAGTTATGCAGAGATATAAGCACCCAGTTGTGTATTGTAATACTTGTTTCTCAATGTCACTAAGCCAGAATTCTTTAGAAAGATATGAAGTCTTCATTTTTTCCCCAGTTTTTCAAGACAGGAAACATTAGTAAAGCATTTTTTTTTAATTTCCAGTGGTAAGTGACTTGAAGCTGGGGACAGAGAAATGGATTACATTACATATTTTCTACACAAACATAGGGATTAATTTAAATTATTCCCCTAAATCAAAACAACTAGACTTTTTGGCAGCCTTTGAAGTTTAATGAATGTTTATTCTTGCCATCAAGTGTAGGTTTTGGGACACCCTGCAGGACCACTAAAACAAGATGATCTAAAACTATTTATATAAAATAAGCCAAAGCCAAGATGTTTGTATTAAAGTTATGAAGAAAATGCAAGTATTTCAAAGTAGCTAATATTTTGCTTAACTAATTCTATGTTGCAGAGTTGTTCCCGCTGTGCTATCAGTGCTTATAGTTTAGGGCCTATACATTAACTACAATTCTGATTATTTCAAAAGTAGTTTGATATAGAACAGGTCTCTTCTATAGCTTGTATGCTCTCCTAGGTCTGGTTTCCACTCTTTTAGGGACACAGACGAGCTAGCTTTTCTCTTATCTTTCAGAATACATTTGGAATTCCTTTCAGATGTCTCTTATCAAAGTTGACAAGAAGTACCTATTACTTACAGACATTTCAATGTGGGTTTTCTGTAGAAGAAAATTAAATCAGGTCATGAGATGTAATAAACCAGACATAGGATTTCCAAATACATTTTATTTCTTTCATGGTTAATACTTTTTGAAGTACACTACTGAGATGCTGCATAAATGTAAAACCTGGTTTGCCTCTGATGACTGCGACTGACTAAAACAGTAGGTAATATTCCTGGAGATATTAGCTTCAGATAATTCAGCCATGCAGACGTTCTCTGGCTTTTTAATTTTTTAATTTCTTTTTCGTGGAGGGCCATTTTCACACGTACAAAAAACCCTTGAAAACTAGATTTTTTATATATCTAAAATTCACAGCATGTCTTGCTGTTAAATTGCCACCTTAGAGGCCTTTTTTAAATTTCATTGAAAATGCATATTAAATCAAAGTGATAGACACATGTAATGTAAAATGTCTGTCAACAATTAGAATCCCATTTGGAAGTTTGTAAAGCATAACAATTTAAAATGAATTTAAATTGAGAAGGAAAGTTTTTAGATATTGAAGGAAAGTTCAGCCTGCAGTATTGCAATTTTGTACAGAACAAATCCAATTTTTTTGCCCTTTTCTGAGTGTAAGAGAAATGAAAGAGCCAGAGCTTCTAATGTAGTTAGTTCACCATCATGCATCAGTCAAGTGGTTTCATTCTTTCCACAATAAAGTCCAAATTGTGTTATTTGATTTGGAAAGATATAATAAAGCAGTAAATATGCAAATATTATAGTCCAAAGTAAAACCATGTTGCCCTGTCATAGAATTGTAGAATAGCCCATGTTGGAGGGGACCTCAAAAGATCACCCAGTCCAACCTTTAATTTTCAAGGAACCTAGAATACATTCCAGTGGAGCCACTTGAGATATTTGTGTGCTAGGTATTGAAAAGTGCAACTGTTTTTATTGGGTTAGACTATCCTGTAATATCTATGGATATCCCAAAGTCATAGGATCCACAGGCAAACAGGACCACTGGAGCACTGAGAACCAGTGCCTTCAAGGCAGTTTTGGCCATGGTCCTTGACTATGTGGCTTCACCTAACTGAGGACCAGGATTGGCAGTCAAAGGGGTGTCTTTAGTGTAGAAAGAGCCTTATATGCTACAGAAAGAAGAATCTCACCTGTATCCTCTCCTGTTCAGTAAGCCAATGCCTCAACTCATCCAACATGGTCTCTGCAGCTCAGAATAAGAAACCATTCAAAGAAGAGAACTGATCCCTCTTCCACCCGTGTAAAAAGGGCTCTTCATACACGAGTTGGAAAGGGACCTATAAAAAGTCTATATTTAGAAAACCAGACAGGGCTGTGCTGCCTTACCTGTAGCAAGATAAACCTGGTCATGTGCCTGAGCTACAAAGTTTGGGCTGACAGCTGGATTTCCCCAAAGTCTTAGATCTAGCAAAATCTGGGGTTAGATTAGGGTTTATGGCTAATATTTATTTAATACAGTGCAAGCATCTACAACATGGCTTTTCATAAAATGAAAGTATTTTCAGTTAATTTCAAATTTTGTAGCATATATTTATTTTTAGCTTAATAATGTGCATGTTTCCAAGCAGTATTCTAAATGCCATCTTTCTACACTGAAATTAGTATAATCTTGTGGATATATACCAATGCTTCAAGCACAGAACATTGCATTCTCTGTAGTGATACATAGCTCCTTTAAACGGATACACTTCAAGTGCTGATATACTTGTGTATAATTTTTTCTAGATTGAATTCTAGCTGTTTCTAGACTTTCCAGTTATCACTGAGATTGATTTTATGAGAATTACAATAAGGAAGCAGAATAATAAGAAATGCACAGCATATTCTACAGTTCATTTCTGAAAGGAGAGTCAATCCCTTGAGAAATTACTGTGGTGTTACTGGTTACAGTTATTGCAAAAATAATTGTCTTATATCAATAACAATGAATGCAAATTACCAGTAACAGTTTTAGTCTTTCATTGTTTAGTATTTTTATTGTCTTTGAGTAATCCCCTTGAAGAGCCAAGATTACCTGTGATTAACAGATTTGAACAGGTGGTTTAAGGAGCTGTACTCCTAAAATGTCAGAGTAGTTTTGCTTAGAGAAGCAGTGAGTGCATTCCCAGTCACCAGCAAGCAATTCCTGCAGGCTTCCCTGTATACGGCAACCAGCACCAGTTACGGGATTTTGTTGCTTTAGGCAAAACATTAAACGTAGGCCCCTCGCAAGGCACAGTCACTAGCACAAGAAAGTGTTACTAAACATTTTGCAGCCCTAGGCAGCTGCATGCTCTGCATGGCTGGTGGTGGCAGTGCTGGCCCTGAATGTAGATTTACCCGTCTCTCCCCCATTAGGCTCACGTCCATCTCACTTTTTACCTTTGCACTGAGTTTACCTAATTGCTTCTGCTCCGTGTGGCTCCCATCACTGAACACGGGCAGGTTTTGTCCTACTTCAGAGCAATCCATTACCAGTGGGGCAAAGGAGAGGCAGGTCTGGCAGCCCTTGGAGAGCAGCACTGGCTGAAATTGAATTTTGCTATTAGAAAATTCTAGGAGTGAAACAAAGAGTAAGTGCATGATACTGCTCCAACAGAGGGAGTGCAGCAATGTTATGTCTTGTGAGTTTATTTTAACAGTGTCAGAGAGGACAATACTGGAGAGGGAGGAGGGAATGAGCCATATTTATCCTTTGTCTAATTCCACTTAATTCAGTACATTTATAATGCATTTGGCTCTATGTTTTCATGAAACTGTTATTCTTGCATATTATAACTTTGCTTATGCTTTCATGCAGCATAAAAATCGAAGCTGCTTCAACTGCAGAAGAAGCCAGGTTGAGTAAACTGTAGAGATACAGCAAGTGACTTCAAGCCCCAGACTCTACGGGAGTGCAAAGGTATGCAACTGTAACAAAAGACATCTTACTGAGAGATGTTATTTAGATGCTTATCATTGTCACTGGTGCCTTCTCTAGATCTTTTTTTCTATGTAACAATTGTTTACTCTGGTGTGAAGTTAGTAATGGGCCTTATCTGGCACACTTGTACAAATACAGCTCCTCTCACAAATCAGTTTGTATAGACTGGGGGCTTAGATGCACATTTTATTTGCAAACAGCTGGAACAGCTTAAGAAGTTACCATACCATGCACAGTTGCCCCATGAGGAGATTTCCATCCCTTGCTGGTGGAGAATGACATGCAAACATTTTTACTAATTCTAGCACATGCAGACAGGGAGAGCCAACCCGTTGATTGCCCCAGCTCAGCTAGTGGGACATTGTCTTCCAGGCATGGGGCAGTGACAGACAGTGGCCAGAAACAATCTATTTGATCATCGCAGTCTTTTTCCGGCTGGGAATTTCCTCATGTGCAATTCTAGACTGAAACACTGCCTGTGCTACCCCGGCAATGCTCTGCTTCCTGCACAAGACTAAATTTCACCAATCGTGTATTTGGGACTGGGCACCTGCATTGCAAACTTCTGAGGACAAGAAAAGTGTCTTTTCGTGGTCTCAGAACTGAGTATATGATGTGTCCTGCAGCTTTACGGTGGATGTAGAATAAGCTCTGATGTTTGATACAAGTTCTTCCTAAGTATGCTACGTTGTCTTATTCAAGTACAATTCTCCCCCCTTTTATTCTCCCTGTTGCAGTATGTACATGATGTAATGATGATTGAGTTGCTCAAGCTTTAAATTCTTATTTGGGCAGTGCTTCTAGAATGTTAGTGGCTAGGAGTTAGCTCAGATGCTCTTGACGATTGTGTAGAGTCCTGGGGAGAGCCAGCTAGCTGCAGAGAGCTGCATAAAACAGGCAAATAAACATGTTCATCAATCCTGGACACTCCATTTGAGATGAGATTTGAAGTTGTGTGAAGAAGGACTGTAACACAGAATGTGTAACTCAGCGTGAGATTCAAGAACTACTTTGTAGAGCCAGGCTGAACATCCAAGCTTACCATATAAAGGATATAAAAAGTAGAAACTTCTTCCAAACCAAATCTGGTTCCTGGATTTGTGAGGAAGGGTCTTTTTAAGTCTCTTTGCAAGGACTGCTCTTGCGATTTGACCTTTTCTTAGGGAAGGAAAACAAATTGTGAGTTTCATCTTCTAAGTGGCAACTGTACGATCTTGGGTTCATGGAGCAGTAGTTTTCAAGGCTACCTCTGGGTCAGTGATGTAGTATCTGCTGATAGTTCAGTACAAGCAGGCTGGCAGCTCAGTGCTCAACTTTACCCCCTCTTTCCTGCTGCAGAACTATTCTAAGAAATCAGAAATTCTTGGAATTGCCTTTTGAGGTAGGTGATGGCTGTTGTTGCCATCTGAACATTAAATTATCTCTAATGGGAAGAAGAAAAACTGGAAAAATGCAGCTGGGGGATCACATTGCTCCAGGAGGAAGGGGGCTCCCCGTAAGGTGCAGATAATGTGTGTGCAAGTCTGTGAACAAACATATTTACTCTCAGAGGGATGAGTTTTGCACACTGCCATTGCAAACCAATTCTGTTAACAAACTGGCCCAAACTGGGGCCAAAATGTGGATTGTGAGGACTCTCCTTAGCTCAGGCATGGAAAGCTAACATTATTTATGAGGCTTTTACTTTATTGCAACTAGTGGCTGCCAAACCAGCTTCTTGCATTGATGCAAAGAGTATGACAATTTTCACATTGTAAACACCATGGGTTAATCAGGGCACCTCAATATTATGCAAACAAAACATATGTATTTGAATGAAAAATGTCATGAAAATGAGAGGGGTTATCAGGTTCATTTCATCAGCCAAGAAATTTAGAACTCCACAGGCAACATTTCCCCTGAGGTTTGAGACATATTTATCCCATAATCGCTGCATATTCTTCAGATTATAAATGAAACCTAAAAATGTAAATAAAAATACACACTTTGTAAATCTGATTTGACAGCAAAAATGTTTTTGTGATAACAGGTCTTACTTTCTTAGATTACTGCCTTGTAGAAAATCATCTGTACATTCTATTTCATAGAGAATTGCCAGGTGAAGTTTTGGCCTTATTTTGACAGACTATAGAATTTTTGTGTAATTTTGATTCAAAGGTAAGCAAATTTTAAGGGAACACTTTTTTAAGAACACATTTTTTTCCCATAAATATCCTGGAAAATATATCTTCAGTCCTACTCCTTCATTTGCTTTTAAATGGCTCCCACCTCCATATTTTATACTATTTTAAATGGTGCTTTGATAAAGAAATGATAGCTATGATTTTTTTTTTTTTTAATTGAAACTAAGACTCTTGTGAAGGAGATACCTGGGTGCACTGCAATTGTCATTGTGAAGTTTTCCTACTGCATAAAGGCACTTTTCTTAAAGCAAGATGTTCGGAGGAAATCTTGACTGATAGCTAGTTATGTCTCATCATCAGATATCAGATGTATTTTTTTCATGACTCTTCTTTTGACATGTACATATTTCAGTGTCTTTTTTTTTCTTGTTCTACCCAGAGTTATTCCTGTGATGAGAGACATCACAATATGTCTATGAAAGATGTCTTTGTAGCCCAGAATGGTTTTAAAAAATTTGTATCTAAGGTTGGAGAAATCTGTGTCACTTAATTTCTAAACTTCTGTTTTTCTGGCACATGGTGGCTTCATATGGCTGTGATACACTAGGATAGGGGTGAAAAATATTAAAGTAGGATGTAAAGGCCTGTGGCTTGCAGAGAAAACTTCCCCTGTGGCATCAAATAAAATTCTTGGTCCTCTATAGAACTAATAGACTCATTCTATCCATGTACGATGAACACTGTGTAACAAATTGGTGGGAAAGATTTCTGACCTAAGTAGCCTACTTTAAATACCCTCTAATTTATTTCATTAACCTAAAAAAGGTATATAGAGGATAGAGTCATACCTAGGGATCAATAATAATAATGAAATAAAGAAATGTTATCAAATGTATGGTGTTTAATTTTAAAAAGCTTATTTTTAAACATGGCAAGTAAGACATTCTGCTATTAAAATAAAAATATCAAATAGAGGAAATAATGATAAGCTTTAGGATGTGACAGTATTGGTAATCACTAGCACTCTTTAGGTTCTCTGTGTAGTCTCTGTGTAGTCATGTAAAAGTGCATGAAAGTATTTTGCAGTGTTGCATATTTATCTTTCTGTATGTTGGGGTTTTTTTCTGCCTTGTAGGCTGTACATATAGAATAGTTGCTTATACACTGGTGCAGGATATTGCTGGTATTTTTTTTAATTCCTCGGGTTTTAGCTCTCTTGCCCGAGAAAGAGGATTTTCCATCGAGCTTGTTTATTTCATGATTTATGTCTAAATTGACAGTCCTTCGGAGGCATTTGTGTTAAATTTGAAACAAACATATTTAATGCTCGTGTTGTAATGAAACAGCTAAAAGAGCAGATTAAAAAGATATGCACAGAGGGGTCTGATTGATTGAGGGATTGATTTTACTACTTTTCCCTTAGGTGGGTAGTGATGGCTGTAAATCTCTTGATAATCATTTCAGAAGCACCTTCATCAATAAACTCAAAAGGGACAGCTAGGTGTAAAAATTTGCCAGCCATCAGGTCAGACAAAAAGAAGCAAATGTGTAAAGAAAGAATTGAATTAAATAATCCCACCTTGGCCGGTTATGGCATTAGTCATCTTCATTTCCATCTCGGGGGCGGGGGAGTTCCCCATCGCTCCGATTCTCTGGGATTTGGGGGGGAGAGAGGGAGGCTCTTTCCTTCTATTTTTTTTTCTTTAGCTCAAACCGTATTGCTCACGAATCAATTATGCGGCTAAAAGCTTCTGTTTGTGAGCAATGATCAATTATTAGTTGTCAGTAAGAATGGAGAAGGATTCAATTCCGGTGCTCCACCCCCCTCCCCTTTTTTTTTTTTTCCTGGGCAATTATCATTATAAAATAAATTTAAAAAAAAAAAAAAAAAGGGGGGGGGGGGCGGGGAAGAAGAGAGCAAGGGAGGAGGGCGAAGTGACAGCACGTCGACAAAAGTAGTTATACCCAAAGTCACACAGGCACAGAACTTGCCATGTCCATACTGAATAGCGTGATCCAGGCTATTGATAATAAAACAATTCCAGATAGCTGGTGCTCGCTGCTCCTGGGTAGCTGCACCCCAGGACTGTCTCAAAAGTTTATTATACATCGGAGCACAAAGCCAAGTTCCCAGCTGACTCCAGCATCTGGAAGCCCCTAATTACACACATTTCTAAAATATATGTAACCTGTGTTTAGCTGAAAAACGCCTTACTTGAGAGGTCAGCTGTAGCAGCGTTTGAAACCCTTGTGCAGTGTATCTTTTTTAGTTAAAAAGGAGGAAAAAGGAGAACGTAGAACATGAAGAGGAAGAAAGGGGGGGGGGGAGGGGGGAAGAAAAAACAACTGCCCTGCTAACTGAAAAGCGGGTATTTTTGCAGTATGAAAAGGTAAATGGTCCGATTATTCGGAGAGAGCGTTTTCCTGCCAGTGCTGCAGCTTCTGGCAGAGGCAGCGCGGAGCCGAGCTGTGCCTCAGGTCGCGGTGACCCGCGGTGCCTCCGCCGGCAGCACCGCCGCCTCCGCGTACAGTCCGCCCGCCAGCTCCTCCAGAGGTGACAATTTGCAGAAAATATTAAATCAGTTGGATTTTCCCCCCAGATCGTTATTAACGATGTATTATAACTATGTAGGGATTGTGTAGCTTTTAACCTCTGCGTGATAAGGTTTTTGTGTCTGATCGCAAACCTTAATAATAATAATCCAGTCTAGTCTGTTGCATCTCATTGAAATCGTCTCTCAGCAGAATGAACTGCAAATTATCCCCTGTTTACCATCTCCCTTCAGTGCTCATCTCAATGAACTGGAGATCGATCCCCTCCCCGGGTGTCTTCCAGCCAAGCTGTTTTGCATTGAAGCACATTAGAAAGTCTCCCACCTCCATTAAAAAGAATAATCCGGGGGGGGTGGGGGGGGAGGGAGGAAATCTTCAAGGTGTGGCGGGGAGGGAAAAATATCTGTCACTGTCATTTGGAGCTTCGAGAGGGAAAACCCAAGATCAGAGTATTTACTCTTGTGAACTCTCACAACTTCTGCTAGAGACAATGACGTTTAATTGATGTATTGCTATCAACAACAATAAAGACCGATTTTTCTCTAGCCCCGGCAATGCTGCTCTGCCCCCACCCTTTCCCCACCCCTCCCGGCCCCCAGCGAAGGAGAGGAAAACAAACAATAAATAATCAAGCGGTCCTAGATGAAATACCAGGCACCGCTTTGTACACTAGCGAGGGAGAAGAGAAACGAAAAAAAAAAAAGTTACAAAAGTTAATTTCTCGATTAATTTCTCCAGATTAATTTATTTTTCTTTAAACCACTGTTTTTCTTCTTGTTATTGCTGTTGTTAGTTTTTAATTACCAGTCCACGGCCGCCTTTTACCAACCACAAAGCAAAGGTACTGCGCATCTGGGGAAATTTGTCTTAAGCTTAATCGACAAATGTATAATGAAATTGTAAACGCGAATAATTTTGGGAGAGCGGCTAGATTAGTAATCGTGGGAAGGTAACGGAGTGATTGATACAGTCAGAAATACGGACACAGATGCGTAAATAGATCCGCGTGGGTATTTTGTGTGCATCTACGTGTGGGTAGCTGTAAGTAACGTGCGTTTCTATACGTTCAGGTTCGGTTTCTTTCCCACTGGCTCAGGTTAAGGAGGGTGACAGCCCGCGCTGAGTGTATCTATCTTTGCCGAAACATCTCTTTAAATATTCAGTGAAAAATAATGTCATGTGAAGTACCACCTATAGCAACATTATTATCTTCATTCTTCAACATCATCCCCGCTGATAGCTTCGTTTGTCTTTTTCTCAAAATCTACTGTACCAAATGCTGCGGGGTGGGAGAGGGCTCGCCCTGTGCAGAAATGAAAAGAAGCGTCAGTTACCACTTTGCAACGCTGGCTAAATACTGGAGTGACACCTGGGAGACTTTTTCGGTTCGTATGCGTTTTTTTGTTTGGTTTTGGCGGTTCTTGGTTTCTTTTTTTTTTCACCCTTCTTGCTAAACGTTTTAGAGTCTCTTTCGTTTAATAATGAAAAGAAACGCGAGTGAGCTCGTTCTTCGAACGGGAAGATTTCTTCCTCTCTCACTCTCTAGGTTTTACCGGCTCATTTGAAATGGTAATGAGTTGTATCTGATCAGCCTCTTGCTGTTGCAGAGAGTTTGTTAATATTAATACGGGAAAAAGGAGCAGTTTCTATAGAAG
Source organism: Hemiprocne comata (assembly GCA_020745705.1). Taxonomy (NCBI): domain Eukaryota; kingdom Metazoa; phylum Chordata; class Aves; order Apodiformes; family Apodidae; genus Hemiprocne; species Hemiprocne comata. The sequence goes on from CM036598.1 coordinate 6,501,716, forward strand.
AGTAAATAATCCAGCGGGGGTAGTGGGAGGAGAGAACACTAGATGGGTCAGAGTGGAGGAAAAGAAATCGCCTGCGCTCCCGCTTCGCCCAGCTCCGCTTGTTTTACAGAGTAACTTTTCGTGCTCGAATCAGAGTGACGTGCGAATGGGTGCGGGAACATCGTGAGCGTAGGGGGAACACACGCCATTTACCCACAGTGTATGTTTATCGTTGGATATACGAGATATTAAAAATAGCATTGTCTATAGCCTCTTTGCAACTATACTTTTTATTTCAATACCGTGACATTTGTTTGTAAGAGGTTCCTTCTCTGGAAGTAACAACCGGGCGTAAAAGTTTGATGCATGATGTTACATTGTGGGAGTACAGTGGCCGCACGGTCCCGGTGCTATAAATATTCAGGAATAGGCACAAACAGCACCCAGGGGAGCGCAGGGGCGCACCGGCCGCTGGACTGGCCGGGCTCCAGCCACTCTGCCCCCAGCCGTGGCGCAGCCCAGCGCCCGGCTGAGCAGAGTTCGGCCGACCCCGCGGAGCGCCTGCGGCGGCTCCGCCGGTCCGCGCGCCTAGCCCGCAGTTTCCTGCGCTGGGCTGCGCGGGCCGCTCTGCGGCTCCCCCCGCCAGCCTCTGAGCGGCCGGGGGCGCCTCCGGCAGGCAGATGCGCATCGCTCTCACTCAGGCTCCGCGTCCCAGAGGGAAACAAAGTCAGGAGCAGTCCCGCGGGGGACGCGGGAGCGGAGGCGCCCGTGACTCCGGGAAGGGCCAGGAAAAGTGCAGAGGGAGTAGGGCCGCGAAGCGGGGCGCGCCGCCCGCCCCCAACCCCGGCCCCGTGCAGCCCGCCCTGGCCTCCCCCGGACCGATTGACTCCGGGCGCAGCCAACCGGCTCGGCGCGGCGGGCGGGGGCGGAGCGGCCGGTGGGTCCGCCCGCCGCTCCCAGCGGCGCCCTAATTGTCCTGGGAATGTGTGAGGTAAAAAACAAACCCTTCCTATTTTCAGCACCCCTAGGCCTGTGATATATGGAAAGAGAAGTACGAGGCGGAGGGGGGGGGGGGGGGCGGAGGATGAGATCTGGGGGAGGGCGAAAGTGGATCTTTATTTGCAAATGCGGGGACGAAAAAAAAAAAAAAAGAAAAAACCCCCACACACCCGAAACTTTTTGCAGCAGCGGGACGGAGCGAGCGGCAGTGCGCGGGGCTGGGCGGTAGCCGGAGTGGGGCCGTGAGCGAGGCTCTCCCCGCGCAGTCACTTGCCGGGCGCCGCCGGGGTGCGGGGCCGCCCCTCCGTGCCTGCTGCTCCCCGCCGACCATCCCCCAGCTGTGCGTCCTCCCCTGGATCAATTATTGCTTACCCTGCCCCCACTCCGCGGGTCTGGGCTTCGGGCGAGGGAGGGGGAAGCTTAAAAAAAAAAAAAAAAAAGTAAAAAAAGAAAAAAAAAGTGAAATGCAGCGCAAAACTGAGGGAGGGAAGAAGGCTAGGGGAGCCCGTCGGGGCTGGAAGAAGGGGCGAGGGGAGACACATTCCTATAGTAACCGGGATGGCGCGATGCAGCCCTAGCTGGTTGCTAAGAGGGTTAAACTATATCCAAACAGCTTTGGGGAAATCCAGCCCCTTCTCCTGCCACATGGATCGACTCATTGGGTGGGAGCGGCGGAGAGACAAGGGTCTCCAGCAAATCAGCGCCTAATTGATTAAGGCGAGCTGGTTTGAATAGAGCTGGCCATGTGCCAATCGCCTTTCAAAGAGCCCCTCTATGATTAATCGCAATGCATTATTGATAATCATAATTATAGCAGGACACATGCGCGGTGCGCGGAGGATTGGGGAGGCTGGGGGGGGGAGGCTCGATTTCCGTAATTTTGAGAAGATTTTTTTTTAGTAATTTTTTATTCTGCCCCAGCTGATGTTTGAGCCAGCATGTCGCGGAGGAAGCAGGCGAAGCCTCAGCATTTCCAATCCGACCCCGATCTGGCCTTGTTATCCCAGCGAAATGGTGAGTTCTTCTCCTCTCCCTCACACACATTTTAACACAAACACACACAAAATAGATCAGCTTACCTTGGTGGGAGACGGGACCGCGCCGGGCAGCGGAGCGGGACGCAGGATCTGCCAGAGTTACGTGCGGGGGGGTTCCTTCTGGGGTTTTGGTCCAAGTTGTTGGCTTTTATTTTATTTTTTTAACTCGGCGTTTTGTTTCGCCTGTTTCTTAACTAAACTCTAAACTCTTTCCGTTTTTTGATGTTTTCTCTCCGCCCTCCCGCCGCGGGGCGGTCTGGTATCCTGAGTCTGCGGGAGATGGATCCTCGCCCCCCGCGTCTTTCTCCGCGCCCCGCGGAGCGGAGGAACAAAGTGGGGCTGCCGCGGGGCAGCTGATCCCCGAGCCCCGCGGGACAGATGCCCCGTCCGGCCACACACGCTGCCCGCACCGTCTTCCCGAAAGGGGTGGAAAGCCCCTCCCGGGCACCCACTTTCTTGCCCCCCCTGTCCGCAATACCCCCGCGGACCCCTGCGCTCCCGCACCCCCACTCCCCCGCAGTCCTGCCGAGCGGGGAACGCTGCCCCGCCGCCGAGCAGCCCCGGCCTCCGGTCGCACCGAAAGCTTCCTGGAGGCGGAAAAGTTGCCGCCGCCGGGCCGGGCAGAGGGGGGGATCGCCCTGTCCCGGGGATTGCCGCTGCAGTGAGCTCCGCGCAGCCGCCGCGCCGGCGAGGGACTCCGCGGCCGCCAGCGCGGAAGCTTCGGGCAGCGCGACGGTTTGTTTTCTCTCACTAAGGCTGATTTTTTTTTTTTTTTTTTTTTTCTTTTCCCCCCTTCGGCTTCCCCCTCCCCTCCAAGTCGGTGAGCGAGGAATAAACTCTGGCTTTGTGTCCACCAGGATTTGGAGAGGGAGCGTGTGAAATATCTGGGTATTTTTTTTGTCTTTTTCCCCCCCCCGTCTCTTCTTCCCTCCCCCCCCTTTTCCGTCCCGCTCCGGGGGAAGGGGGATTTCGGAGGAGTTTGGCGCGGCCCGCCGGGTGGTGGAGGGAACGTGTCCCTCCATACCTGTACCGGGACGTGGGGCGACAAGTGGTCAGCGAGAGCCGCGGCCGCGATGGCGGGGGCCGACAAGGTCGCCTGGCCCAGGGGCGACGTCTCCCCTGCGCCCGCCGGCGCCGGACCCCCAGCGGCCATGAGGAGAGCGAGCACCGGGGGGCAGCGAAGGGACCCGCCGGTCGCAGGCGCGGAGGGCGCCGCGAGAGAGAAGCGCGGCAGGCAGGCAGGTAAGGGAGGGCCGGGACGCGACGGTGCACTCTTCGCCGCCCGGCCCCGCCGGTCGGAAGCACCTCGTACTTCCCCTGGCAACTTCCCGAAGGCGCGTTGACGCGGAACCCTCCGCTCGCGCGGCCGCTCGGGGCTTCGGCGGTGCCTGCTGCCCTTGGCCCGGCCCGGGAGCGGCGGTGCCTATGCGGTGCCCGCGCCCCTCGGCTGCGCGGGGGCGAAACGCGCGGTAAATCAAGTCGGAAAGTTTGCGGGATGTTGCCCTACCTCTGTGAGAACTCACCCGGCTTCCAAAATGCCTGGGACTCCTTCTTCGTAAGTCAGCAAATAAATAAGCCCTCACTTCGCGTAGCTCTGCCGAAACATTTCTTAAAAGTAATTTGGTTCCTGACAGGCGACTTCTGGTTTTTAGCTTAGTTTTGTGCGTCTTCAGTGCGCTCGAGTTTTGCCGTTTGCTCAGCATAATCCCCTTTCTCAACTCACTAAAACCATTTATTTTTTCTTCCGATATTATTTCTACTTTCTCTTGAAGTTTGAAGCAGGAGTTGGGGAAAGCGTTAGGTTTTAATTTCTCTTTATCGGCCTTGTATGAAAGAATTTGGAACTTCTTAAAGTGAGCAGAGGAAAGGAAAGCTGAAATGGAAATTATCTTTCTGGGAAAGCAGAGGGGGATTTTTCACATCTTCCCGGTGTATAATAGCATCTTTTGACGTTGGCTGTATTTTTTTTTTCTTTTAGTAGATGGAACAGATCAAAACAGCTCAAAGTATGTTTTTAAAAAGTAGCCGTTTTCTTGTGTTTTTAGTCTTTTGATCTCATTTTGCACATCGTTTTCAAATGAAAGAGTGGGAGTGTGAGAAAGAATGTTAACTGAGCAGCTTTACTGCCTGTTGCTAAAGGATGTACTTAAAATAAGTTGATTTTTGGCTGAAATGATGGCATAGAAGTGAAGCTATTGTTTAGTTTGCATGGGTATCCTAAGTGAAATGAGTAAATAACGAAGTTTACTGTTTTTTAAAAATTCCGACCTGTTTCCCAGGAAAAAGCAATGTGCTTTACTATAAAATCTGTAGGAGCCTCCCTCCAACCTTTCTTTAGTAGTGGCTTTAGCTTCTGGCTGCTTTACATGGTTAGACGGTAAGTTTTGAGTAAGTTGCCTAGAGGGTGTGTTTTGTAATGGTGTTTCAGGATTCAGAACGCTGTAATAATATTAGCATAGAGCTACCCTCCGCCTTTCCGGGGTCCCCAGCCTGGCAGCAGGTTCACACTTGAGCAAGACAGTGTGGGTGCACTGCAGCGAGGACAAGTTTGCAATAGATACCTTGAAATTGCAAAACAAACCCACGAAATTCCAAGCGCTCCTTTCTTCTCCTTCCAGGTTTGCTAATTCATCTACAGTTTGCGCAGGGTTCAGATAAATGTAGCATCGCTAGTCCTTAAGACACTTGCATTAAGGTACTACTGCTGGGCAGTGTTTGAAGTGAATTGAGTGGCCCCATGAAAATTTCTTGCTTCTGATTTGAATTCTGGTTTGTTAAAACTTTGTGTTTCGTATCTAAAGATTGATAGGAAAAAAGTTTCTCAGACTACAACAGCATGGGGTGGGGGTTTTTTGTTTTGTTTGTTTTTCGTGTGTTGTTTTATTTTTTGTTTTGTTTTTACTGCTTTTTTTTTTTTTTTAAAGTTCAAAGCTCATGCAGTTCACTCTTACCAGGAAGACTTTCCACTTACAATGTATTTTTGGTGCAATCAATGGATAAGTAAGTTTACCCTTGTAAAATCCTGTGCATGTGCACGTTTAATAAATTTCGCATTGGATTAACCAGAACAGCTCTCAGATTGATAGCAGAAATTTACTTGCAGTGTAAATTATATTCAACAAGTAACTAATTACTGGTAGGAAGTGGGCACAAGATTGTAGAACTATTTCCTTTTATTAGCCACTTTCATTACATTTTAGATTTTTTTTGTTTGGTTGTTTTAATTGGTTGGAATTGCATTTCCGATTGTAGAATATTCTTGGATCGTAATTTTCCAAGGCAAGAGTTATATCAGAGAAATAAGTCAGCTAGACTTTGAGGAAGAAAAAAATATTTGCTGTCCTTCCACATAAAGGCTTGCCAGAACCAGTGCCTTTTCTTGTCAGTAATGGATTTTGGTAAATTCCTGTTGCAGCATTGTGATCATCCACATAATTGTTACTGGACCCATGAAATGAGAAAAATTATGATCACTTTCTTAGTAAGATCTGAAGGACAGAGTGCTTATGAGAAATAATTGCTTAGTTAGGCTGCTTTTAGTTTGTTAAATAATTAGGCCTTTTTATGCGATAACTGCAGTCTGTCAGTTCAGAAGAGACACTTGTTTTTTTCCAAAGGTGATCCCGAGGTGTAGAGGGCCTTGTGAAATATCACTTACACAAATGCAATTCAGAAATAATTACTGAAACCCATGTGGAGGAAGTTGTCTAAACCCGGTGTTAGTTCAGACCCATTTTGTGTGTGTTTCCTCTACATAACCCGCGTCTTTG